>JAPDNY010000010.1:7230942-8458799 GCA_029375565.1 Gekko gecko
AAGCAACCGCATGTTTTCCTCATAACACGAAGTCTGCCACTTGCTGGTGACACGGTTAGGCACAAGGTTGGAGACTTTCGTGTTGCTGTCTTCTTGTAAAGAAAATCGAGTACAACTACAAGTGTACCACAAAACTATGTACACTGTGTGCCCAAAACTATCAACACACACTCTCACCAACATGCAAAAAGAAAGCAAACAGCATTTACTTGGGGTAAGCCTTATTCTTACCAATTGCAGACCTTTATCAACCCAAATGTTAAAGACAGTCACTCAAAACATTTGAATTACCAGGTTTTTTCAAGGAACTGGTTTACTTCTTTCATGTGTTTATGTCAATGTGATGCACCATGGGAGGTTCTGGCAAAGAAACTTGAGTGACTTATGTGTGGGAAGACGACATTTTAATGTGCAGTGTACTATAAACTCCTCAGTAAAAACACAATTACCTCAATTTTGGTTAAGAGATCCTGCAGTTCCCCCGATTCATTCATTGACAAAATCTTCTCAGCACCCTGTGAGAAAGCACATAAAACCTGTTATTTTAATGGAGAGTGATGTTGAGAGGTTTGAGTCTGAAAAGGTAACTGAGAAATGAAACCATAAAGGTGTTTCCTCCAAATGAAATTTGTCAAAGCATAATTATGCTTCACGTGAACACACAACAACACATGGGGCTGCCTTATACTGTGTGGCCTCTGGGACGCAGTACTTTCTTTGGTTTTCTACTGAATCAGACCATTGGTCCATCAAGATCAGTATTGTCAATACCGTCTACTCAGACTGACAGCAGCTCTCTAAGGTCTCAGGGAGAGGTCCTTCACATCACCTACTACTCGGTCCTTTTAGCTGGAGATGCCAGAGATTCAACCTGGGACCTTCTGCGTGCCAAGCATATGCTGTGCCACTTATTTATTTAAAGCATTCGTGTCCTGGACACTCCACCAAAGTGGCTGAGACAGCTCGTTAATCACACTAAAAACAGAGCACGTAGTACCAATAAAAGCAGCTCAGTGAAAACAGGGCAATAAAATGACTCCAATGCTTTCAAGGAACCAATTAAAAGCTTGGAACGATGAAAAAAGTCTTCACCTGACCCCTAAAGACAGTAAATTCAACACCAGCTGAACCTCAGCAGGGAGGAAATCCCAAAATGTGGGCGCCACAACAGATAAGACCCATCCCTAGCATTCCCCCCACTGCACCTCTGAGCATAGAAGTACACAGAGCCATGTAAACCCTGACTGGGTGGAATGGCGGCATTCAAATGTTTTTTAAAAAATAAATGTGTTTGATGATGATCTCAACAGAAGGGCACGTCAGATGGGAGAAGATGACCAGGAGGAGAAGGCCTCCTGGTCCAGGGCTGTGTAGGACTCTGTGGGTAATAACCTGAACTTTGGATTGTGCCCAGTAGCAAAGCAGGAGCCAGTCTTTTTGAACTTGAGAAATACAATCCCATGATCATAAACCTGCTAGTAGCCACTGCATTCTGTTGAAGCTTGCAAACAGTATTCAAGGGCAGCCCCACATAGAATGCATTACAGTAGACCAGTTTATATGTAACCAGTGCATGGATAACTGGGGTCAGATCATGGGAAAGGGCCACAGTTAACAGATGAAGCAGCTAAAAGGCATTATGTACTCCGGAGGACATTGCCCAAGATTTAGCTGTTCAGTAGATTATCGCTGCAGACCAGAAAGTCTGTAGTTTGGCAGTTCGAGACCCTAGTGCCGCATGACAGAGTGAGCTCCCGTCTCTGGCCCCAGCTCCTGCCAATCTAGCAGTTCGAAAGCAAGAAATTACGAGTAGATAAATAGGTACTGCTTCAGCGGGGAGGTAACAGTATTCCGTGTGCCTCGGCATTTAGTCACGCCAGCCACGTGACCATGGAAACATCTTTGGATAGTGCTGGCTCTTCGGCTTGGAAACGGAGATGAGCACCGCCCCCTAGAGTCAGATTCAACTAGCTTTCGAGCAAGGGAAACCTTTACCTTTACCTTTAGATTATATACAGTGTGTTACATGAACACTGAGACTTTTGCTCCTCATTTTAAAGTACATACTTTTTTAAAAAAAGGGGGAGGAGGCATCCTGTTAATATGTCTGGGAGGCAATTTCTTAAATATATAGTGCATCAGAGAATGTAACTAAAGGAGCATGAGAAAAACAGTACTTCAATTATTTCAGCATTTCCAGCACTGAATGCATATAGAGTATGTTGAGAATATAACAGCCTGGGAACAAATGTGATAAAAAAAGACTATAGCAATGCCAAAAAAAAAAAAAAATCAATGGAGAATAATAAAATTATTTAGGTTGAGTACATTGGACCTTAGGGAATTTCTGAGTGCTAAAGCAAGCCAGTAATGAAGAAGCACTCCATTTTTCTTCTTGAAAGTACACGGAGTTACTGTAAAGAAAATGAAACTGCCAGAGAAGATATAAAACACCTTCTGCTAATCAGAGAGGACGCTTTTGAAGACTGAAGCCGCGCTACCTGGTCTTTAATTTAATATGCATCTCACGCTGAGGGTCTGCAAATGATTCTGTTAGCACCGAGCCAAACTCTTCTTTGGGGGGCACCGTTCCTACAGTCTGCGTGAAAAGATTCATGTAGGCAGTGACACTGACGGCATACTTTCCGTGGTAGCATCTGGTCACTAAGCTGGCTACTGGCACCATGGCCTCGTCGTCTTCACTGCAGGATCCCTGGCTAGATGAGCTCCACTACCCCAGAAAGAAGCAAGAAACAGCAGTTGAGGCAGAAATGGTGCTCAAGAAATAGCACCCATGGAAACAGTGAAGCCAGTCAGGATTTTTGTTTTAAAAAGATGGGTACGACTGCAGCTGGATTTAAGGATCTGCGGACTGGGTAGTAATCCCTTATGGGTATTAAAAGATGCATTGCATATCTCTCACCCTTTCCAAAAGCATGCACCAGGAACAATGCTCCCTCTAAGCTGTGGAGTCTTGCGAGCAAAAATTCTACTTTGTGAGCTCCTGGCATTAAAGTTGTGAGCGAGCGATTGGGCTGCTGCATCAATTAGTTTGCTCTGGAGCCCTCCTTCCTGAGCTAAGACAAAAAGGTGTGAGCCGGAGGCTAGAAAACTGTCAGCTAGCTCACACTAACTCAGATTAGAGGGAACACTGACCAGGAAACATATATAACATATGAGCCATAAGAACAAACAAGATGCTCTTTCTGAATTCACTTCTCTTTAAGTCATGTTATGGTGATGCTGTAATAAGGATGCCAGATCACCCAGTGTGGCCAGGGGTCCCCCAGCTCCAAGCACTCCTCTCTGCCCCCCCATTACCCCCCAACAGGCAAGAAGCCAGAAATAAATGTCACATGCCTACATGGCCCAGAAGCTAATTCTACCATAGGGTTTTGCCCCAAATCCAAAGTGTCTCCCCCTGAAGTGCTGATGTCACTTCCAGGTCACGTCGACACACTGTGTGTATTTTCAGCATTCCTCCCCACTCCTGGTAAGTTCACCCCCCATCCCCCACCAGCCGGTCCAAGAGACCTGACAACCCTCGATGCAATGTACTGTCACATGTGGAAAATGGATCAGTAACAGTCCACTGCAAGGAGACATACTGCATACTCAGGTCTTTGATAATCAGGAAGGTAACACTTGCTTCAGGTTCCTGCTCTTCCCTGGATCTTTCCCCCTAGGGGCATCCTAACCCAAACGGGGCCTACCTTACAATGAGAATCAGTGTCATGCATGAAAAAAGATAGTCCATCTACAAGAGTGTGACACACTCTCTTCATAAGAGCAGCACTCAGGATAAGCTGTTTCTCATGTAGTATACAATGTACAGGTCTACTGGTGTCAAAAGTAGGTATATTTAGTGTTATTTAGTACTTTTAGAGTGCGTTCAGACGAGCCGTTTAGTCCGCTTTTGGCACACTTCAGTAACAGATTTTATATCCACGTTCACACACTCAACATCTGCGCACTGTCCCCAGCTGTCACTTTCCAGCTCAAACCCCCTTTAAAATGGAATATTTTGTTACCAGGTCCCCAAGTGGTATTTTCCTGATTCTCTGTTTCTAGCCACACTTTTCTGACATATGATTGCTCCTGCGGTGTCGAGCAACTTCCACTCAGAAGCCCGAGGCTTCCGCTTTTCACCCGCCATTTTATTTTAGTGTCAGCAGTATGCGCACAGGCGGAGCTCTGCTCCCGCATTATTAAAAACAATGTTTAAATAGTGCCTAGTTTTGTTGGTTAGACAAGTTCGGGATCTCACAGAGGCCAGTTTCGGGGTAAAAGTTTATAGGGAAGTATTCCTTTAAAGTTTAAAGGAAAGTGTTACAGCAGTTGGGCTGAAGTGGAGATCATTGTTCTGCACACGCGCGAAAATTTTAATTCTACAGATGGCCGCCTGAACGCATGCCCAAACTGAGAGGGGGGGAAACACCGGCGCACGCTTCCATGTGTGGATGGCAGGAACGATGTGGCTGCACAGCGATCCGGATCAAGGAGGTGACTGTGATCGTAATTCTCCAGGTTAAAAAAAAATGCATTGGGACCAGAGCAATTTAAACCGCTCCCAGCTCACCATCTGACCGCACCCTTAAAGTGCTATCCTAACCACAGATACACCTTTCTAAGTCCATTGAAGTCAACAGGCTTGAAAGGGAAGCAATTTGTATTGTTAAAGTACTTTGCCATGGTAATTACTATTTCTTACAACTGTACATTTCTCCACAAACAATAGAAAGTACACCATGAAGAGCATTTCAGTGAATTATCAGGACTGAAACATCTCTTGTATTTAAAGTCCTCCTCTGACATCTCCAGTTTTGGTCTTTCTGCCTGTCCCATTTTCTTGTTATACAACAATCTCTCAATCAATAAAATTCACCAAGTATATCTAAGCATCTTGCTCACTGTACCCGTTGTTCTCTATTTATGGCTCAAGGAGGCAGGAAAGCATGTTACGGTTCAGAAATCTGGCATCCCTGTTCTGTCCGTGGAGACTTTTGTTGCAGCAGTTTTGTACCCAGTTGTGGACATCTCCTACACCATCAGCCACCCTTGCTGTTAAGGTGGGACCTGTCTCCTGTCCCCCAGTGGCAGAATCCAGATTCTGCTGTGTTGGAAAGGCTTGACTTGGCACTTCTTATTGATCTTGATTCCAGAGATCACTGGGTATTTCTGAATGGCCTTAAAAAGGATATTTCTATTTGCATAAATGTGCAGATATTCCCCCCACCCCTTACCTTTCAGTGGTTTGGATGTCTGACAAATGTCTCCACTGACACAAGTATCTCAGTTAGCAGAGCATGACTTCTCTACTTCTTTCTCTTGCTGCAGCCCGTAACACCTCCCCAAATGCTGCTCATGGGGGGTAGGAATAGCCTGAGGGGGGGCCCTCTGGGACCTTAACATTAGAAAGCTCATACCCCGAAAATAGGAACAGTCTGAGAGGGGGGACCTGAGGCTGACAATGGGAGTCTTATGGTGGGGCTATTGGGGGGCTATTGGGGGCTTCTCCCCCTTCTTTAAATGGCCCCTGTTTCTTAAAGGCCCTTCCACTTCTTCCCAAAAGCATTTAAAGGGATCCTTGGAGTACATATGCATGTGGCTCTCCCACTTCTTCTCAAAAGCATTTAAAGGGATCCTCACATAATAAAACGTGACTTCATAAAGTATGACTGCCATTATTTGTCATAATGAAGAGGGGGTGCCCCTCTCCCTCCCTCCTGTAAGGGCTCTCCAGTTGATCGTCGGTCCACGTGCTCCCCGCTGATCGGTTGAAGAGGCCTTTAAATCTTGTAGGAGGGGAGAGAGATGGGCGCATGCCACCTCCCCTTCATTATGGCAGATAATGGCAGCCCCACCAGGAAAAAAAATGCCCCACAAGCCACAAAATCCTGGCTACGGGCCTAGTCTTAACCCTTGAAAACTCATACCCTGAAAATCTTGTTGGTCTCTGAGGTTCCAGTGGACTCAAATCCAGGGGTGTTTCTGAAAATTTCCTCATCCAAAATTCTCCCTGAATCACCTGACCTTGTTTCTGAAGGGAATCCAGTGCATTCACAATGTTGGTCCAAATTTTGTACAGAGCATTTGGGCATGTGGAGTTTGCAGCAGCTTTTAGTTCCTGTTCACTAGCATCCTCCCCCTCCTTCACTGATCAAACTGCACTAACAGCAGTCTTGATATGAAGAAGAAGAAGAAGAGGTTGGATTTATACCCCGCCCTTCACTACCCAAAGGAGTCTCAGAGCAGCTTACAAACTCCTTTCCCTTCCCCTCCCCAAAACAGGCACCCTGTGAGGTAGGTGGGGCTGAGAGAGCTCTGACAGAAACTGCTCTTTTTTCAAGAACAGCTGTGCCAGAACTATGGCTTGCCCAAGGTCATCCAGCAGGTGCAAGTGGAGGAGTGGGGAATCAAACCCGATTCTCCCAGAGTAGAGTCCGTGCACTTAACCACTACACCAAACTGGCTCTCTGGTTGTATATATGGTTGTATATATGGTTCTATTAAGATTTGTAAGTGATTGGTAGTTTTCCAATTCATAAGAGCACATGTCTGTATATCTGTGCAACCCTGTATAAAAAGAATCTTGATGCAAGACAATCTACAACCACACCAAAACTGGGTTTTTGTGTATGGGGGGGTGTAGAAGCAAATACCTATACAATAGACAGAAGGGAAGACACAAATGAAAGATGTCACTTATTCCACATATTTCATTTCCAGACATAAGTCACAAAAATTCTCCTTAGAAGTATTAAAAAATGTTGAGAAAAATTCTGGAATGACAGAATGGAATGGGGGAAATTCTGCTTTCACCTGAATCCTCTTTGTAAAATTTTGCAACTGGAAGAGTTTCATTATAAGCTTCATCGTTATCCCAGCAGAGGGCATTATTCATTTTCAGATACAGGGAAGTCTCTCAGTTAAATGTTACAGATGCTTGTAAATGCATACATATGAAGAAAACAGAATAATGCCAGGATCCTGTGTACTCTTACTTGGATACAAACGCCAAAAGGCTATCAACAATTAGTTGATTGATCTTCTGAACCTTAAATTGATTGACTTACGTACAATTTTCCTACTAGCAAAACATACGTATAATAAATGCCTTTTTGTGATGCAACAAGACATTTGAGATAAATTACAAACTATGCTACCGCTCCTTTTCCATCCCAGTTAAACTACTTTGCAGCTTGAAGTAAATGTCCATATGATACAGATATCAGACCAATATCCCTGGGCTCCCACTTTTGAACATTCACATGGAGGCAAAGTAGCATGCAGAGACAGACTGGCCATTTAGCTCATGGGAAAAGCTCCCAGTAGGCTACTGCCCAGGGGTCCCCCTCACAGCCAGCCAGCAGAGCCAAGCCCTAATACCTCTGCCAGTGTTACAGGGGTCACTTGGCTCAGACCTAGACAGCAGCAGCAGTAATATGTGTTGGTTCATCTATTGCCTGTTCCTGCACTGCTGCCATTAGCACTGCAGTCTCAGCTGGCCAGTCCCCGACCCCCACGATACCAGCTTGTACTGACTGCCACAGGAGCTACTCGGCTTGGCGTGCTCCTAGGCCATTTTTACTTCCAGGACAAAAGCAGTGTACCACATTATCTTATAGTATTCATTTAGGGGTTTTTCTTATTTATGGCGTTTGTATTGTGCCTTTCCAGAAAAAGTCCAGGGAAGCAAAATACTAGAAAATAAAACAATTAACCTTTTTTTACTTATATTTACTTATATTTATATTTTGATTCATTTGTTTTATCTGTTTACAAATTTTTATTTAAGCTGGCCTTGAGCCTGCCTTGGTGGGGAGGACAGGGTATAAATCCAATGAATGAATGAATGAATGAATGAATGAATGAATGAATGAATGAATGAATGAACGAATGAGAAGTATGACAGATTAAGAGCAGGTAACAATAAACGATATAAAAATAAACTGCAACAGAATAAAATAGAGCGTAAGAACTGATCGTACAATTTTTTTTATGCCAGTAAGTAAAAGAAAGACAAAAAATGAAAGCAAATGAGGGGAAAAACAGAATAACCCAAACATGAGCAGAAACCGGATAAATGACATCAACTCATCTGGCATCAAAACAACGCCACTATCAAGGGAATCTCCTGAGAAAGGCTATGCCACAGTCTTGATGTCACCAAGAAGAGGCCCGACCTGAAGTTGCCGGGGAGCTATCATGGGGCTACGACAAAGGTTCCCTTGTGCCTCTCTTCTTGTGCATTTGCCCCCCTCCCCGGCACTTTCAGAAGAACACATAAAATGCTTTATCAAAACAAGTATCCTGCTACTATCTCCAGTGGCACCTTGCCCAGCTCCTCTGGCTGCCAGAGCAATACCCCCACCCCAGGAATTTGTACTCCTTGCTCCCCTCCCCGCAGAGTCCTACAAATCAATATCCATATTTCGGCTCTGTCTTCATTTGGTGGAGGCATCTGGAACATGACTTCCATCAGGGCTGCCGACATGTAGATGGGTCCTGGTGACCTCCTGGAATTACAAGTGATCTCTGGATTATGGAGATCAGTTCCCATGGAGAAAATGGCTTGTGTGTGTGTGTGTGTGTGTGTGTGTGTGTGTGTGTGTGTGTGTGAGAGAGAGAGAGAGAGAGAGAGAGAGAGAGAGAGAGAGAGGACTGTATGGCATTATATCCTATATTAGTAACAACAATGGGGAAAAGCTGTGAAGAAGAACACAATAGAACTAGTAACAATGTTAATATATTGGACAGATACAGTGTGTGTAGTACATGAATATAATCCTTGCACAATAAAGCACAATTATACTAAACTAGGGAGCAAAGCCCATTGTGGAGGAAGACAACGGGCCCTAGAAAGGAAGGGAGGGAGAGAGGGAGGGAGGAAGGAAGAGGGCGGAGAGTGAAAGAAAGAAGGAGAGCGGAAGAAAGGAAAAGGGGGAAAGGAAGGGAAGAGGGGTGGAATGGGCTTCTCTGGGTGAACTGGGCCCACAGAAGGCCCAGAGGATGGGGGTGGCGGAAGGGGCTTCTCTGGCCTACTGGGCCCATAGAAGGCCCAGAGGATGGTGGGGGGTGGAATGGGCTTCTCTGGGCGAACTGGGCCCACAGAAGGCCCAGAGGATGGTGGGGGGTGGAATGGGCTTCTCTGGGCGAACTGGGCCCACAGAAGGCCCAGAGGATGGGGGTGGCGGAAGGGGCTTCTCTGGCCTACTGGGCCCATAGAAGGCCCAGAGGATGGTGGGGGGTGGAAGGGGCTTCTCTGGCCTACTGGGCCCATAGAAGGCCCAGAAGATGGGGGGCGGAAGAGGCTTATCAGGCCTACTGGGCCCATAGAAGGCCCAGAAGATGGTGTGGGGGGCAGGGGGGCTTCTCTGGCCTACTGGGCCCATAGAAGGCCCAGAAGATGGGGGGGCGGAAGAGGCTTCTCAGGCCTACTGGGCCCATAGAAGGCCCAGAAGATGGTGTGGGGGGCGGGGGGTGGCTTCTCTGGCCTACTGGGCCCATAGAAGGCCCAGAAGATGGTGGGGGCGGAAGGGGCTTCTCTGGCCTACTGGGCCCATAGAAGACCCAGAGGATGCGAGGGGGAGTGGAAGGGGCTTCTCTCACCTGCCTCGGCCTTGAAGGCCTGTCCCTGCACTCTCTCTGCAGATGGTCCTCTCCTGTCAAAGGACTGGAGCAGACTGAGCCAAAAATACTGGCCGGGACTGACGTGGGCGGGACTCCACCAAGCAGCCAGTCAGCCCCAGCCAGTGTCTTCTGACTGCCAGTTCTTGTGCCGAATCAATTATGGCAACCATAGAATGTTGTGGAACCAAAATTCAAATATATATAAGGACAGATATGAATCTTTTGATAACACAATGAAATATTCCATAAAGTTCTGTTTCCAAAGTAGTTCTTTCCAATGAGGAATCTGGATATTGAAGACTTCGTTTAGATAATTTTCCTCAAGAAAATCACTATTATAAGTATTTCAAAGGCATCAAGTTCCAGAAAACCATAACGCTTCAGACTACTAATGCAGAAAGGGCTGCTTATTGTAAATATTTCAAAGGCATAAGTTTCCAGAAAAATGTATAGCTTCAGCCTCCTGATACAGAAGGAACCTCCCAGGGTATTCAAAGTGGTTTGCAGTGACAATTTTATTTCTATTGATGGGCCACCAGCAATGTTCCCTCTAAGCTGTGGAGTCTTGTGAGCAAGAATTCTACTTGGTGAGCGACTGGCATTAAAACTGTGAACGAGCGATTTGGCTACTGCATAAATTAGCTTGCTCTGAAGCCATCCTTCCTGAGCTGAGACAAAAATGTGTGAGCCAGAGGCTAAAAAACTGTAAGCTAGCTCACACTAACTCAGCTTAGAGGGAACAGTGGCCACCAGTACAACTTTTTAGAAGCTACTCTGTATTAATGCTGAGCTATATGGCATTATATCCCGCTGAGGTCCTTCCTCTCCACAGCCTTTGTCCTCACTGGACACCCAAGATCTCCAAGAATTTCTGAACCCAGACTTGACAGTTGTAACCTCCACAAATGATCTAATTGAAAGGGCAAGAAATATGAGAACGAGTGGTCTTCCAGATCCTCTGATCCAAAAACATTAAGCATTTGTACTGTGCCTGGAACCATATTGGAAGCTGAGAAAGATATTGTCAGGTTCAAAAGCAAGTAGGTCCAGGCATTCTTGATCAAAAGAAAGGCTTTATTGGATTACAGTGCTAAAACCCACAGTAGAAGGTCATTGTCAGGAATGGGGGCAAGAGCAAAGCAAGCAGGGTTATAGTATGATGCATGCAAGCGACTAGCGAATGAACTGTAAGCGCGCGCGCGGGAAACTCCCGGCGGGAAAGTTACTACATGAGCGGGAGACGACTCCCCCCTCCCCTCGCATTCACAGGACTGGAAAATTCTCATCAACACAAGAATAGCCCAAAGCCTACATTCAAGGCCACCGTGATAAGAGAAAGCGGCAAGGGAAGAAGCTCCCACGTTACTGCCTGCATACCTACGCAAGCGCAAAGCCGAATAGGGAACACATAACAATGGACTCAGTGAGAAACATCAAATAGACCTTTTTCTGACAGATATTTCAGCACAGGTATGATATGGTCAAGGTTACCAACCTTAAGGCAGGGCCTGGAATCCTCCTGAAATAACAACTGATCTGCGGACAACAGAGATCAGCTCTCCTGGGGAAAATGGGGGCTTTGGATGGAGAACTCTATGGCACTGAATCCCCTCTGAGCCCCATCACCCTCCCCAGACACTGTCCCCAATATCTCTAGGAATTTCCCAAGCTGGAGCTCACAGCCTTAACTATGTTCACTGTTTTAACAACCTTGTCCCAGTATTTTGGATCTGCTGTAGTTTCCCACGGATCTTCAAGGTCTTTGAATAGAGATTCTTTTATGAGGCTGTTATGATTGAAACCCTCACACATAAGCAGGCTCATGTACTTCTGGTGCATGCATTTCCTCCAGGATTGCCAGCCTCCAGGTGGTAGCTGGAGATCTCCCACTTTTATAGTGGATCTCCAAGAAATAGAGATCAGTTCACCTGGAGAAAATGGCTGCTCTGGAAGTGGAGGCCATGGGATTATGCCATTGAAGTCCCGCCCCTCCCTAAACTCCACCCTCCTCAGGCTCCACTCCCAAATCTCCAGGTTTTTCCCAACCCGGAGCTGATAGCCCAAACTACCTCCTTTGTGACAGTGTGGTCCTAGAAATATTTGTCCCTAAATTTCTTTTGAGTTCCTGAGCCTTTATTAATTCTTGAAAAGTTCTGTGCATAAGCATCTCCCAAACCTTTAGTGATGCTGAAAATTTCTGTGTAGTTGCAAATGTTTTTGATTTGCGTCCCCACAAGAAATTACTCTGTCCTGTGCAGGTTCTTCTGTTTATACAGCTTTCTTTTTTAATGTCGCCTGTATCTTTACTGCAATGGGACAAATGGCAGCTTCATGGCGGGCATTTCAGATCAGGATACAGCAGCAGAGGAAATTTTAAAAGAAAGCGAAAAATCTTGGGAGTTCCAGAAACTGAAGTCCCAGCATCCTCTCTGGTATGAACATTTAAAAGATTTTTTTTTAATTTTCTGTCTCAGTATTAATACAAATACCGTTATTTATTTTTTCATATATATGAGTCATCTTTCTACAAAATCCTTAAGGAACCTTATGTTATAACATGAAAAGTACAAATTAAAACAAACTGTATAAAGATAAATGAGGCAAAATTTAGAATGTTCATAATTTGGCATGCCATTTGCTTTCCTGCGGAAGGTAAACCCTCACCTTGGGCCACAATCCTCTGTCCTCAAGAAATTAAGGAGTGGGAGAACAAATGGCCGGAAAATGGCCTCTGTAGAGATTAGAGAAAGTTCCTAGACTGTCACTCAGAAGGGATTTAACATCCTCTGCAGCTGTCCCCAGACAGCGCCCTCAAATTTGCCAAGGTGGTGCTGTCAGCCACATCATAAATCAGCACAGGAAACATCTCTAAAAATTGAGATTAAACTGGAATCTCTGGTATTTTTCATCAGCATTTTACTATCCAGACTGGAAAGTGCTTCAAAAAAACTAGATTACTCTGTCTTGTATCTGGCCCACTGTACGCCCAGAAAAAGATGGAATCCACTTAGTGACAAACAGATGAAAGCAGACACAGAGTACTGAACCTCCTTTCATCTGGCCAGGCCAAAAAGCCAGGGATTACATCAGGCACAGAACCATCTTTCCATTCCTTATTTGTTTTGATCATAAATCAGCCAAGATTGACACACAGAGGGCGTGATCAGCGTGATCAGCATACATGCATGTCAGCTTTCAACTAAACAGAGTGAATAGGTATGTCCGCTGGACTACATCAATGCTCACAAAAATGTTTATAATTTTTTTTCAAAAATGTGCAAATGATGTGCTTAGATTGCTCCGGTCAGATTTTGCATCACAGTTGTGGCGGGGAGACACAAAGTGTTCATATATGTGCATCTTTCCCACTGAGGAAGCTTGCATGCTCTATTTTAAATTATTACACATGAAGCACAAAGGCAGAAAATGTCACTGAGGTTGCAACCTTTGTAACATGCAAACACACTTCTAGTCCCTGGGGGGTCTCCAGTAGAAGCCTGTTCTACAGCCAAGGCATTGCCAGTCACGGCTTCTCCACACATCCATACAGTAAAATCCTCAGCCTTTGCACATGACAAATTATATTTTTTTTTTGTTAAAACTCTCCTAAAAAGGAAAGAATTTTATTGTTTTTATAAGAAAAGGGTAGGGTATATAGATGGAGTAAGAAAAGGGTGGAGTGAATTTTTTTTTCTGTTAAAAAAAGTTAGTTTTAGTTAGTATTTAATACAGTTTTTGGTATCCATCACGGTTGAAAGATCTTCTTTTCAACTTTCCAAAGTCCAAAATAACTCTGTTAATAAAGTTAGTAAAGTCCATTGGGGTTAGTTATTGGTCAGCTCCTTTCAGATGTTACACGAACATTACTTCTTAAGATGTCTTCTTTTAAGTCTCTCAAATTATAAGTTGAGCCCTTTTTGGCCTTGGTATCTCCCGGTCCGGCACCTCCTTCCCCTGGGCTGCTGTCTTCTTCACTGCTTGAATCTGTCCAAATTGTGAGTGCTGCGTCTTCCTCTGTACTGGCGTGTCTCTTCAGAAGTTTTTGTGCTTTAAAGACGGAGTCTGTCTTCTCTCTTTTCTCTTTATCCTTTTATTTCTGCCCTCCAATTTTCACGGGCTCCGCAAACACTACACATGAAATTGGATCTCTAGTATACTGCTTGATAAGCTCAACAACCCCTTCTGCTGGCAGATTATTTTTCTTCATAAAAGCGGGATAGGCTTTAAAGGCCATATCCACCTCTTCTTTTAATTCTTTCGCTTCTCTGCCAGTTAGGGGTGCCAAGACATTCGCCAAGGTAGATCTGAGATCTTCTTTCTCTTCTTCTTTCACGTCCTGAAAACGTAGAGTCAGACTAGATTTCTGTGCGATTTCCTCCATCTTCCTTGTTGTTTCTGATATTTGTTTTTGTCGACTGATGAGAACACTTTCCATTTTAATCAAAGTTTTGTTGATTTTCTGCATTTGCTCCAGCAGAGGGCACAGTATCTCACTTTCCTGTTGATTGACAGCTAGCTCTGGGGGGGTTACCCGGACCGGAAGTCCCTCCCCTCTTCTTTTCCGGCTTCTGCGGGACCTTTTCCACCATCGACATTTTCTTTTTTTGTTTGTTTACTTTTTCAAAGTTCGTGCCGCGTCCCTCAAGAAGCTAACAAGCTCTTAATCTTCCGTAAAACCCCAAAGGTACTTTCACCAACACTTTTTTCTCTTTGCCCCCCTTCGCGTTTCCTTTATAGATCCCGCTTCTCAAAAGGGGTGGGGACTCCTCCCTCCTCCCATACGCTTATACGCTTGCGGGGGGGTTCAAATTCTCGCTTCAAAATAGATCTTCAACTCACGATTCAATGCCAATTCTCCTTTTTATTTTAATTCATGTCGCTTTCTTCACTCCTGGAAGTCGGTGGCGTTGCTAAGTCCCATTACGGGCACGACACAGCGGGGCCGATTGGGGAGGGGAGAAAGCTTCAATTTCCTGGCTGTCTGCCGGCAAAGAGGCTACTCCCCAAGCGCCCCCGGTTCGGAGCCTTTGCCTAAGGCTCACTAGGGTCTTTCGCACATGTGAAGACCCCCCAAACTGCGCGTGGGCTAACCATCTCCGGGAGCGTCCCGAGAGGTGGCTGCCATTCGCTCCGCCGAAACCGAAAGTCCGCACATGACAAATTATGAACATGTATGCAAATGTTTCCTCTGTACTTAAGTACCCCAGTATAGATAAAACGTCACCTTGTGATGCATCAGGGTCTGTGTACTGGGGAGACAGGAATGATGACAAAATCTTTGAAAGTGATAAGAGAAATCTGGGTGGAGAAGCAAACAGATCTTGATTCTCAGGAGACAGCTCTGTTGAACTTCTAGATTTTCTCTACATAAAGCTCCATTATCTCTGCACCTAAATGTTTCTGGTTTGTGCCTTTCATGTCAAGTCTCCTTTCCAGCACACAAACCTTTACAACCTTTATTTATTGGAAATGGGTTTGTACATCAAAACAAGACTCAGCAGTCACTGAAACGTGGCTTAAGAACCTCTCTGCATGTTGGCACCATAAATTCAGCTACTGCCCTGCTCATAGCTCTGGGAAGGTAATTCCCACCCCATCTTTCATATACAAGTCTGCAGTTGCACATAGCCTTTGCACCTCAACATTGTATGTGTGTTAAGTGTTGTCAGGTTGCTTCCAACTTACGGCAACCCTATGAATTAATGGCCTCCCCAAAAGGCCTATCGTTAGCCTTGCTCAGGTCTTACAAATTGAGGCCCGTGGCTTAATTAATGTCTTGTAATATTTATTTATTTATTTGATTGACTGACTGAGTTTTTAGGCTGCCCTTCCCTGCAAGGAGGGCTCAGGGCAGCTTACAACAGAAAGGAATATACAGTAAATAACCAGGGGGAAAAACTACAGTAAAATATACAATGCATATATCAGCAAAATTCAATTCATTCCAAGATGGCAAGAAAATTTCAGATTTCACAAGCCTGCTGAGAATGGAGCATATGAGAGTGCCAGACTACATGCTGTGCCATTGCTGTCCCCAGTTGAATGCCTGGCAGAACATCTCTGCCTTACATGCCCTACAGAAAGGTAACAAATCCGACAGGGCTCGCATGTTCTCTGGCAGAGAGTTCCACCAGGTGGGGGCCCAGGCCAAAAAAGTCCTGGCCTTGGTTGAGGACAGCCAGATCTCTCTCAGGCCGGCGACCACCAGGAGGTTCTTACTTCCCAAGCATAATGTTCTTCTGGGGGCATACTGAGAGAGGTGGTCCTGAAGGCATGTCAAAAGCCTTTCGAAAAGCCTCTAAAATAGTGCCACAGGTGGCTACAGGCCATTATACCATTTTTAAATGGACAAATTACTAGGCCAGGCAGCCCCTAGAGTAGCTAAACACAACCAGCCAGAGGCCTGCAAATCATGACCTAAGATGCTGCAGGGGGAGGGGTCACTGTATTGCCTGCAGTGCCAGACTACACCGCCAGTTCCAGCCCAGTGCCCAAAGTGCAACCCAGTGGCCAGCATGGAAAAACAGTGATGTTGTGTGGAAACTGCTTCAGCAGAGGGAGGGGAGGAAATACCATGGTTCCTTCCTCCTTCACCTCCATCCTTGCCTTTCTTAGCATATGCATTGTAATCAACTCCCTTCCCCTTTCACTGTTCTCTTGAAAATACATTGGATTAGATAGAAAGAAATACAAATGTATACACATAAAGCAATTAGTAGTTAAAAGCCACATCTCAGCCACAGTACTAGTATCTGAAACACAAGCTCTGTTTATAGCTCTGTGCTGTCAACTACAACAGACCATGAGGCCCCTGGAAAACAATAAGTGCTGACAACCACTTTAAAAATTCCTTCTCTGCAGCTTATCAGCAAAGGTGATTGGCTGGAAACCCTCTCTGCACCTCCTTTACCAGGATCTGATTGGAAGGAAGGATGCAGGCAGAATCAAAGAATAACAAATGCATACATTCCCTCTCTGCAGCCTGTAGACAAAGGTTATTGGCTGGAAACACTTTGTGCCTTCCTTGCCAGGATCCAATTGGACGGAAGGAAGCTGTTGCTCAAGAAATGAGCAAAATCAGAAAAGAACATGTGCGTGCATTCAACTCTCTGTGTCTTGTCTGCAAAGGCGATTAGCTGGAAGTGCTAGATCTTTGCCAGGGCTCAATTGGAAGGAAGGATGATGTTGCACAGAAAAACAAGCAAAATCAAAGAACAACACAGCAAGCACATCTGCATGCTCCTGCTGGCAATCACACCAAATCCAATCATGCCTGCTGTTGTCATTCACCTGCTATTGTCATTTGCCTGCTAATGTCATTTGACATCTGAAATCACTCCACTTTCCAATACATAGGACAGATGGATTCAAATTCCAGCTGTATCTGAAGAAGTGAGCAGTAACTCATGAAAGCTCATACCCTGCCACAAATTTTGTTAATCTTTAAGGTGCTCCTGGATTCTCGGACCATTTCTGCACAAGTGCAAACCTCCACATCAGCATTCTTAAATAATAAAAGTTTGTAAAACTTTCAACACAACTTTTTGCCTCCCCAGTGGGGACCCAAGGAGGCTCACATAACTCTCCTCCATGTTATCCTCACTACAAAACCCCTTAAGGTAGGTTAGTCGGAAAACATGTAACTGGCCCAAGAGCACCCAACAAGCTTCTATGGCAGAGTGAGAATCTGAACCTAGTTCTCTCAGATCCTAGTCCAACACTTTAACTACTACGCCATACTGTAGATATAGATGCCAGATATAGCAAAGGATGGGGATGACCAAAATAGAAAGTACAAGCTGTTGGGACCACATGGAATTCTGACTGGCCTTGATGCTTGCTAAAATTCTCAACAAAAGCTACAGTACCTGTCTCAGAGACCACTGAAAATTACTGGATGTTGAAATCAATGCACTCTATCCTACAGTCCATACACTCAAGCATAAGTCATCTGCATTCCCCTTCCCCCAGCACTCCCATCTAACCCCAGGAAGGATTATTCTGCAGGCCATGGGACCTATAGGAACGAAAAGTCATGCAGGCTTGGGAGCTCAGTAGGCAGGGGACAAAATTACATCTTCTATCAGTGTGGCTTCACTGATCAAAAAGACAGCCCACAGCCCACCAATCCTCATGTCTGTTAGGGTAAATTAGGTTTTCTGGGGCTGGAAGAGAATGTGGGGAGAAGGACAGCCTTCCTCTGATGGACCTCAAGATCTAACTCAGTACATAATTATTTTAAAAATCCAAGCCATACTATTGTTTTTCAGGAAAGATCCATGGTTTTTGCAAATGCAGCATTTGAGAAATGCATAGTACTAGGGTTGCCAGCCTCCAGGTGGGGCCTGGGGATCTCCCGCTCTTACAACTGGTCTCCAGCTGACAGAGAGCAGCTCCCCTGGAGAAAATGGCTGCTTTGGAGGGTGGGCTCTGTGGCATCATACCAGGCTGGGGCCCCTCCCCAACCCCACCCTCTCCTGGATCCAGCCCCAACATCTCCAGGTATTTTCCAGTCCAGACCTGGCAACCCTACATAGTACACTAATGCTGTAGCGAAAAGTCAAGATTTGGATGGCTACCATTTTTCTCCATATTATCACACGAACTTATTCCTTAGCTGATGCCTATAAGGTGGTGGTACTTCTGCAATAAAAAGCATATTGACTTTTGGGGATGGGCAAGACCTGCTGATTTACTTTGACAGCTATTTTTCCCTCCCCACACTCTGGTATTTTGTATTCCAGACATAAATCTGCATAGACAGTTATGTGGTTTTTGCAAATAGGATTCAAAGAATTGCTGCGCATTGGATGTCTAGTATTAGCCACAACTGTGCATCATATTGCTGAATGGAATGCCCATGCAGCTCTAAGTACTACACATCACATGCACAGGTGACCTTCACAGTGCATGGTATTCCTGGTTTGAAAACAGAGGCAGCTGTATAAACTAAAACTGAACTTACTGTAGCACATCAAAATCAGCCCCATTCCAAAAACAGATTGTATAGTTAACCACTGCTTCATTTGCATATCAAGTGACAACTTTTGCAAGCCCACTGCCTCTTTGGGACAGCAAATATTCAGATTTTGATTTAGGAGCAATAAGGGAGAACCAGTAACTGTAAACTGGAAAATGCAAGTTTTGTAATCTTCTTAATTAAACAGCTTTGAATGAACAAGAGTACAATAGCTTGTTGAAGATTTAAAGAAAAGTCAAGGAAGTCAGGCAGCTCTCTATATGTATAGTTGTTTACAAGCTGGGGGCCCAGAGGAATTGTGACTAAGCACTTTCATTTTCCTGCCCAGGGTGGGAAATTCCATTCTCCCACACCCCGTTTCCTGCTTCTGAGGAACTGAGGAGTAGGAGAAAAAAAAGTCTTCCACATAGTAGCACTCTAGGAATTTCACCTAGTTTCTATAGTAAAGACCATAGAGACTAGGGGAGGCAGCCTACAGCGTCATCCAGAAGTGACATCACCTCCTCCCCCAAACTCTGCCCTCCCAGGTACCATCCTTAAAATTTCCTGGCATTTGCGGAGTCAGTGTTGGAAACCCTAATTGTGACAGGGGAATTATTTGGAAATTTATACACATGCCCATCCAAATCTACCCTCTAGGATTCTGTAAGCTCTCAGGAGTTTCAACTGGCCAATTTACAGTCCATTTCCCCCTTTTATTTACTGTAGACTGCTCTCATTATTCTATACATCCTAGAGCATGCTCAGTCCTCATCAGGCTGTTGGAGGGGGAAATCTTTTGATTAATTTACAAAGTAATATTTTTTGCACACCTGAAGAGTCTCCTACATAGGTTGAAATCCTTGTTCTGGAACCGAAACAAATCTGAGATAATTACTACAAGTTGCTTTCTTTGGGGGAGGATGTGTAAAGATTATTTGTCCGTGTGCATTTCACATGTACACATTTTATGAAATCACTGCCTGGACTGGTTGTGGCTGTGATATATTAAGTTGTGTCAGATTTGCAATTGCAGCATCTCTTGCTACTGAACTTTTGAGAAATTCCTAAAATAATGAAGGTCCTTTTGTATCTCACTTGGGAAGTTTGGAGTGCAGTCTCAAACAGAGTTGCACCATTTTAAGTTCATTGGATTCAGTGGGTTCAAAAGGGTATGACTCTGCTTAGGACTGTTCTGTGGTACACCTTAGCCTTGTTGCTTGCACTGAGAAAGGGTGAAAAGGCTACGATTCCTACCCTACTAGCAGTGGCAAGGCTAGCCATTGCTTCCAAACGGAAAGCCAAGGAAGCACCAACTATATAGAATTGTGGTTCGATAAACTATGGGCACAATTTGTGATGGGAAAGATCGCTGATGGTCTAAACCCCCACTCCTGTGATTTATACGAACAGCACCTTTATAGTTACGCGGCTCCCGCTACTGCAATATCTAGCTGAGAATGAGATTATTCCATTTAATGTACACTATCAGGACTGGATTGATTTCTGAGCGTTTGGTTGTTAACTGTCTCTTGAGGGGGTTATGATCCGGCTTAATGCCCTTAGTAGTATGAATATGTTGCTTACTTTCCTGTCGCCATCCATGTGTTATCACTTCTTTCCTTTGTCTGTTTTGTTCATGATGATATATGTATTTTTGTATTAAAATTTAAAAAAAAAAAAAACCTTGTTGCTTTAAAAATCTGTATAGGTTGTTATTTGTGCTATAGGAGCCTGACAGGTTCACATGTTGTACTCACCCCCAGGTACTGGCCTTCAATGAACACAACGGGTAGTGATGGGGTTTCACCGACTCTTCTGCATCGCTCATCAAGTTCTTTCCCATAGTCACCATTCAGGGCAATATTCTTCTCTTCAAATTTCACCCGATGGTTTTGGAAGATCTTTCGAACCAACTCGCATCTTTCAAAAGTTGTTCTCACCACTCGCAGGCTGGTTGTGTAAATTATTATGCGCCCATACTCCAAAACTGACGATACCTGTCAGGAAAGCGTATAAGTATTATCATTTTTCCCACTCCATGAAAAGAACAGTAAAATAATTCACTTTTGCAGCCATGTCTTTGCGTTCCATTGGTTGGAGGAACTCAGTGAAATACAGAGCGGGTCCAGCAGCACAGGCTGGCCAGTCAATCACAGCAGGCAGTAATGGATTGATGGAAGCCAGTGAGGAATGCGAAATCTCACAGGTGTGCCTCTGAGCATACTTGGAAACATCATGGAGGATTGTGAGAGCAGTTCCTGGGTTCTGCATGCCTGCCTGCTTCATCCACTGCAATTTTGTCAAACAACACACAGCTCACCTTTCCAGTTACGCACTGCAGCCATTTGGGGAGAGCAAAGATATCCGGGGCCTGCCTTCGGCGTAGATTCCCACAAGTGCACATTTTCCTAGCCTAGTTAATGTGCTGGATCCTGACCAATTGTGCAATCATTCCCCCTTCCCACTGAAGACTCTCCTCATGTCATTCCTCTGGATTAGGGTTGTGAGGTTCCCTCTGGCCACTGGAATGGGATGGGGAGGTTGTGTTGCCAGATTAGAGAACTCCTGGAGATCTGGGGATGGAGACTGGGGAGGACAGGGACCTCACTGGGGTACTAAGTCATACAGTCCACCCTGCAAAGCATCCATTTCCTCCAGGGGAACTGATCTCTGTAGTCTGGAGATGAGCTATCATTCCTGGGGATCCCCAGGTCCCACCTGGAGGCTGGCACCCCTACTCTGGATCCCCTATCCTCCAGGATCAGCATTGCCTGGAGATCAGTGGGCTGCCATGGAAAGGAGAAGGACAGGAAAGATTAGTCTGGGTCCACCAGAATGACACGTGATAATTTAAATGGGATTCCTTGATTCCTAGTGGTTCTTTTCTAGGAGTTGTTCTGTTGACAGGTTTTTCATAGGAAAAAGGTCTGGAACCCAGTGCTAACATGAGAGGGAAACCTATTGTCTCTTAGGGTTGCCAGCCGTGCAGAGAGGGGACTTACCTTTTTGGCATTGCCCCAATGCCATGATGGCACTTCCAGGGTCATTGTGCCGGGGCAGCACTCTAACATTTGCTCAGAACCCTATGGTCTAACCATAGAGTTTTAGGCAAATACTAGAGCATTGCCCAATGCAATGATGTCACTTCTGGGTCATGCTGAAAGTGATAGCATGGTGTCAGTGTAGTGCCAATTGTCCCCCCCCCCCCAGCATTTCCCCTCTGCCATGCAGCTGAGTTGCAGTGGGAAGAGATGACAAGGGGGGCTGGACACCTAGTTTCCCTGTGTCACATGCCAATACTGTTAGTAGGCCAAAATATTTTGCCCTATCAAGGCTGGACTGTGCCATTTGGGGGGAGGAGGAGGAGGAAGCGGAAGCAGAAGCAGAAGAAGAAGCAGAAGCAGAAGAAGAAGAAGAAGAAGAAGAAGAAGAAGAAGAAGAAGAAGAGGTGGTGGTGGTGGTAGTTTTTATATCTCATTTTTCTCTATCTGAAGGAGTCTTGGAGTGTCTTACAATCACCTTCCCTTCCTCTCCCCACAGCAAATACCCTGTGAGGTAGGGAGGGGACTGAGAGAGCTCTGAGAGAACTGTGACTGACCCAAGGTCACCCAGCTGGCTTCATGTGGAGGAGGAGTGGGGAATCAAACCGGTCCTCTAGACTAGAGTCCACTGCTCTTAACCCCTACACCACACTGGTTGTGCCCCATGATGGAGGGGATGCTGGGTCACAGCTCTTGGATCACAAGTGGACATGTGAACTTCAAGAGTGACACTGCAGCATCTTGGATATTACAAGAAGCACCTCTCAGACTGTGCTCTGTTTTGTGGACACCTCTAAAAATACAGCCACCCCAAGCAATTGCAGTCGCAGTGAACGAGACCCAAGGCTTGTTGGGAAAGCTGCCTTTGGCCTGCCATGTTTGGTGCGAGAGTTTTTTTGTTTTGTTTTTTCCAACCACCGGTCAAGGTTTAGGTCTGCCTGCTTCAGTCTTGGTCACTTTAAATGGCTCTCATAAAGATAAGAATTATGTCTAACAGAAAACCCCACACAAATCAAGAAAGCCGTTTGGACAAAAATTCAAAATAGCCAGAATGGGATGTCTTTGCTTAAAAATTGATGCTTATCTTGCTGCATTTTTTTTAGCATTCCCCCTTGGGGTTTATCGAAGTCCAAACTTCTTATATATTTGCATCTTCTTGAAGTCAAGCTGGTTAGTTCACACTATATATTAAAGATTGTGTATTTTATTATGAATGTTATTGACAAATAATAGTCGATGTCTAGCTATGGCTTATTCATTGCTGCAATAAAGACTAAATGAACAAATATTTGTGTTTTTCCAAGTGTTTACAGCAAGTTTCGTTTTCATATTTGTTTATATTTGTTTATATTTCATAGTTGCTCCTGAGAAAGATTAAATCTGACATATATTGGGCTGCTTTTCTCTTTCCTTTTAAGAATAAGGCTTCTGGCTTTAACTTTGTCTATCTTGTGTTTTCCATTTTCTCATGCTGCCCTTTTCTGCGCTATGTCTCAAGTGGCATTTGTAATTAGGCGAGAGGCAGGCAGTAGTAATACAGGAAAACCTTTTATTAAACAAATCTGCTTGTTAACTCCTTCCTCTCTCGTGTCTCTCTGTACTTCTCCACTGAATCACTTCATGTAGCTGTTCCCTTACTCCCTCATTTTCCCATGTCTCCATATTCCTCTGCTTTTCTGTATCATTCAGTTCCATATATATACACTCTGGACCTAGCTATACTATGGGGCACATGAGATACATGAACATTTTTCACCACTGTCTCTCACAGGCCGGATAGAGTTTTGGTATTCTCTCTAGTACTGCAGTACTTTGAAAAGCAATGAGCCATTACTTTGTGTCCTACCACTCAGCAGCAGGAGGAGATTGTTCTTTAAGTAGCACTGGAAGTTCTTATTGGAAGTAACAAAGGGTGGCTCTAGGAATCGCCAGAAATTAAATGGTTTTGCCATAGAGTTTCCAGCAATTCCTAGAGAGCTGCACTTTTATTATTTCCTTTTTTAAACTGGAAGTGACATGGTATCACACATGACACTGTGCCTCCCAATGGCCCTACCCATAACCCTCCAGTCTAAGGTTGCCAGGTCCCCCCAGCCACTGACAGGAGATGGAAGCTAGAGTTGCCAGATCCAAGCTGGGAAACTCCTGGAGATTTGGGGATGCAGTCTGGGGAGGACAGGGACCTCAGTGGGATACAATGCCATACAGCCCACCCTCCAAAGCATCCATTTTCTCCAGGGGAACTGATCTCTGTAGTTTGGAGGTGAGCTGTAATTCTGGGGGATTCCCAGGTCCCACCTAAAGGCTGGCATCCATCCCTACTGCAGCCACTTGCCCCACACTCCCTGGCAATCCCAGCACCATATGGAAGCAGCTGTCTCCATCATAGACTCTCCATCATGACTGTCAGCTTGGAACCTCCCAACATGTTGTGATTGCCCATGGCAGCCATTTTTGTGGCTGGCTGCTTGCCCCATCAAGTAGCTCAGTAGGAATGTGATGCTACAGCTTCCACCCCCTGAAACTGATGTTCCCTCAGGGGAACTGATCTCTGTCATCTGGAAAATCAATCATAACTCCAGGAGAACTCCAAGCTTCACTTGGGGGTTGGGAAACCTACCCACTGTTCACCAGCATAACAGTGCATATCTTCTATTAGCTTCTACCATAGATTTTTTTGCCCAAAAACTAGAGCATCGTCCAACGTCCCCGATGTGCCTATGTCACTACCAGGTCACATTGAAGTCACATGGGCACATCGCTGAAACATTAGCTGTTCCTCCCTTTTGGGGGGCTAAGTTCCCCCAACCAGCCAGCCGATTGGCGGCAGAGAGCTGGGGCCTGGCAGGAGGGGGACCCCACCCCCAGTGGGGGGAGTCTCTGGCAGCCCTAAATAACAGTGAAACCCAGTACAGATTTTAGCACATACATTTTGCACAACATTTGAATCATATTCAATAATATAGAATGTCAACAGCTGGTGTAAAGGGAAAACTCATAATTTTCACCTCCCAAGCTGAAAATCACAGCTTCATCACTGTTAGAAAGTGTTCGGAGACTTACAACAGGTTTCCTGTTGTTTCAAACACTTTTTTAATGGTTGCTTAACATCTTGTACAAACCAGAAGTTTCAGCACATTATGCAACCTTTAGTAGCCCCATTCTACTTCCGCCCAGTAGCAGGCTGTAGAGGAGAAACCCTTTGGATGGGGAAAGAACTGGCAGAAGTCCATAAAATAGCAACAAACTAGTCATCAAAAACACTCAAGGAAAGTGGGCTCAGAGCCAGTGGGGAATTGTGGTTTCCACAAATGAGAGTGACCAGCAGCTTCCTGAAAGAACTGCCTTCATAGCAATAGCCCGCAGCCTTATGCCACAACTCATCCCCTTCCCCTTTTGCTTCCGTTCCCAAATGATAAAACATGAAAGGTTTGTGTGTGTGTTTTCCCTGTTATATTTATGCACTTGCATTTCAGAACACAGTGTATGCATCAAGCTTCTGCAGTCATGGTCTTCTAATGCAATGCATAATAATTTGGTAAAGGTAAAGGTTTCCCTTGCTCAAAAGCTAGTCGAATCAGACTCTAGGGTTGAGGTGCTCATCTCCGTTTCCAAGCTGAAGAACCAGCGCTGTCTGAAGACATTTCCATGGTCATGTGGCCAGCATGACTAAATGCCAAGGTGCACGGAACACTGTTACCTTCCCACCGAAGTGGTACCTATTTATCTACTTGCAATTTCTTGCTTTTGAACTGCCAGGTTGGCAGGAGCTGGAACCAGAGATGGGAGCTCACTCCGACATGTGACACTCGGGTCTCGAACTGCTGAACTACCGACCTTCCAGCCTGCAGTTCAGCACATTATGATGCTTTATGCTTAAAGTTGCTTAGGCAGGCCCATAGCCAGGATTTTTGAAGTCAGGGGGCATTTAAATTTCTTAGGGGGCACTGGCTAATCAATTTAATCTGGGGGAGAAGGCCATGGCACCCTGGGCTAGATGGGAAGCCTTGCCAGCAAGTGGGGGGCCTAGCCCCGAGATGCCCCACTTTAGCTATGGGCCTGTGCTTAGGTCTGGGCTGAGAAATACCTGGAGGTTTGGGGGGTGGAGCCTGGGGAGGAAAGGGTTTGGGGGGAGGAGGGACCTCGGCAGGGTATGATGCCATAGAGTCCACCCTCCCAAGCAGCCATTTCCTCCAGGAGATCTGGTCTCTATCGTCTGTTGATCAGTTGTAATAGCGGGAGATCTCCAAGCCCTATCGGGAGGTGGCACCCCTATTTATGCTGAATCAGACCATTGCTGCATCAAAGCCTGCAATCTTAGGTAAAAGTCTTTTCACATCTACTGACTACATCCTTTCAGCTGGAGATATCAGGGATTGAATCTGGGACCTTCTGCGTGCCAAGCATGGGCTCTCTGCCACTGAGCAATGCCCTCCCCCGCAAAGGCCAGTACTGCCCAGTATCACCCTGGCATACAACCTGTCAAGAAGACCAGATTATCTGGCCTGGGAATCTCCTGGAAATTTGAAGATGGAACCTGGGGAGGGGCAGGGTTTGGGGAAGGGAGGGACCCCAGCATGGTTCAATGCCATAGAGAACCCACCCTCCAAAGCTGCCATGTTCTCCAGGGGAGCTGATCTCTGTTGTCTGGAGATCAGTTGTAATTCTGGGAGATCTCCAGGTCCCGGCTGGATGTTGGTAACTTTAAGATATCTACTTTAATTAGGCCTCTTGATCGAGCTAACAGCATAATTAAAAGTGCATTAAAATCAAAAGTCCACTAAGAATTTAAAGCTACAATCCTAGGCAACAAGAAGGAAGAAAAATACCAGTGGTGACACTTGCTTCTCTACCCATCTATCGCTGATATCTTCCACCAAATTCCAGCTGAACAGAAATCGTGCTTTCGGGTTCCCAGATCCGGCCTTGTATCCAGTGGGCAACTTCAGGGGTGTTCCTGGAGGGGGAGGGGGCACCCCCCAACATGATGTCAAAGAGACCCAGGTTCAGCTTCCCAGCTACAATCTCACGGGCTGACATTCGACATTCAGTTAGGTTGCTCTCGACCTAACCTGTTTCACTGGGCTGTTGTGAGGTCAAAATGTGGAAAGCAGAACTCTGCACACTGTCCTGATCTCCATAAAAGAAAGGAAGGATATGATACAGAAAGGAGACATCATACTTCTCTCCATTTCACCCTCACAACAAACCTGTGAGGTAGGTGAGGCTGAGAATGTGTGACTGGCCTAAGGTCACCTAGTGAGATTCCATTGCAGGGAACCTGAGTCTCCCAGATCCCAGTCTGACTGACACTCTAACCAGAGAATCATAGAGTTGGAAGGGGACTCCAGGGTCATCTTGAGAGTCCCTTGGACTGCAAGGAGATCGAATCAGTCAATCCTAAAAGAAATCAACTCTGACTGCTCCCTGGAAGGCCAGATACTGAAGCTGAAATACTTCAGCTCAAATACTTTGGCCACCAAATGAGAAGGGAGCACTTACTGGAGAAGACCCCGATGCTGGGAAAGATTGAAGGAAAAGAAGAAGGGGACCACAAAGGATGAGATGGTTAGACAGTGTTATCGATGCAACGAACATAAAATTGAGTGAACTCTGGAGGACAGTGGAAGACAGGTGTGATCCATGGGGTTGTGAAGAGTTGGACTCAATTGTGCGACTAAACAACAACAACAACAACCAGGGTCATCTAGTCTAACCCCCTGCACAATGCAGGAAATTCATGATACCACACTGGCTCTCCTTAACACCCAAGCTCCTTTTCCTTCTCACAGTATGTTTTGTGTGCTCTTGTTCCTGATGCTTTTCAGGTGCACCAGGGTGGCATCCTTTACAGGTAACTCTGAGCACCATTTGTACCGAAGCTGCTGGTCCCGGGGGAAGCACATTAATTCTAATATTGTTTAATTACCTGCTCTATAACAAATGGCTTTTCAGCTCAGCAATTTACATCCAATTACAAAGACAAAGATGTTTTCTTTGTTGTAGTTAATCACCAAGAGCCCTAGAAGTCTAAAATTACTGCACGCATTCCAGACTGAATCCATTTCCTCACCATAGTTTGCAGCCAGTTTGTGAGATCATCGCCTCCGTGGGCAGCACACTGGAGCATGGGAAACAGAGGGCACCAGCTGAAAGAACCACAGAGCCCCACCAGAAGATAGTGTGCTGGCTTCACAGGCAGCCCAAAAGTGGAACCAGCACATTCAGGCTGTGCTGCGCCAGCTGCATTGGTTGCCGGTTGAATATCAAGTTAGGTTTAAGGTTATTGTATTAACCTTTAAGGCCCTATGCAGCCTGGGGCCAGCATGCCTACAGGACTGTCTCTCCCCGTATGCACCCCAAACAACCTTGAGCTCTTCAGACCAGCACTGGTTCACAGTCCCTGACCCGAAAGACGTCTGCCTTGCCTCAACCAGGGGGGGAACCCAAAACAGCGAGAGCATAAAACAGAAAACGCTGAACAGTTAAAACAAGTCTCAGAATGGTTCAGACTAAGGAGCAGACTATTAAAAAAATGGTTTTTTTAAAAAAAAGTCATCTCCTTGCTAGATTATTTTAAAATGTTTTGATGAGCATTTGCATGAATGACATATCGGACAGCGGGGAGATGGGAAGGGCCTCGTTTCTCTGTGTTCCCGTGGAAATTGTTCAAAATATTGTTTCATACAGATTTTTATTCACCTTTTTAAATATGCTGATCCTTGACTTTTGCAGCTTTGTGTACCTGGAAGAACAGCCTGAACATAGTATTGCAGCCTGACTATCGGGGGTGGATTGGCCATTATGGCTTCCAGGAAAACCCCTGGTGCATCAAATGGCCTCCCGCCAGAGGAGCTCCAGATACCATAAAGCTTGTCTTGTATGGGCTGCCCTGAGCAAAACTAGACCTGGCTCACCTCTCTGGGGGCTGGGGGCCTACAGCCATCCCAGCCAGTCCTCCTTCCATGGGAGCACGACAGGGCTTTTCCTGGCCCATTTTGACTCCCTGGTCCACCTTCACTGACTGCTTTACATTGAAGTTTATTGAAATTTTTAAAAAGAGATCAACCCTTTAATTAAAGCCTGTGTAAAAAGAAATATTTGGACCCATCATCTAAAAGAGAGTGGGGTTAAGTGCTAGGTGATCTTTCAAGGGAAGGATAGTTCACAGGCAAGGCACCACCACTGAAAAAGCCCTGTCCCGGATCACCACCCACCTCTTCTCTGAGGGAGCACAAGGCTTCACCCTCAGGTACCTTATGCTATAACCAAGTAGATCTACAGTAGCAATGGAGCAAATACAGTGGCCAAGGGGGATCTGGAAACCCTAAAACCTGCCTTTGTTTGAATCACAATTTGAATCACATATTGCAAGCAGCACCTTTGAAACACTGTTCATTTTTTTCAAAGGCTCAGACTTGGTCCCAGTCGAATGTCAAATGTTTTATATAACTGAAGAAGTATGTGTGCACACAAAAGCTTATATCCAGAATAAAAC
Source organism: Gekko gecko (assembly GCA_029375565.1). NCBI lineage: Eukaryota > Metazoa > Chordata > Lepidosauria > Squamata > Gekkonidae > Gekko > Gekko gecko. Next base: position 7,260,077 of record JAPDNY010000010.1, read on the forward strand.
TTTGCTGGTCTTTGTGGCGGAATGGGCCTGCTCAGGCCTGCAGGTCCTGTTTCACCCTGCCCTCCAAGGTTTTCCCAATACCTGGAGAGGCTTTTCTTTCTGTTTTGGGCAACCACTCCCACCACCTGACCTTTGTAAGGGATTGCCCGCTCTGAGGGGCAAGACTCCCAGCTCCCCTAACAAGTTCTGAGGCCTTGTGCACCCCTGGAGAAATGGCTACTTGCCAACTGTCTGCCTTCCCTGGCATTCCTTCTAAAATAGCATATCCAAGATGGTGGAGGTCTATGTGGTACAGAGAACCACCACCAGTATCCAAAGTTATAAAGTATTTATCAAAAAGAAAATGTTCACAAGCATACTTTTAGCATAGCACCAGATTGAGCAAGGGATTCAAAATAAATGGGTAAAACTCAGTCCCTCTCTCCATACATGCCCTATCAGATGTTAAAATACAGGCTCTTTAGCTTATAGATCTCTACAGAGTTCCACTACCTTGCAGCTTCCTCTGGCTATCTAGGCCAGCACAAGTTAATGGCCTTTTAACATGGGCGCCAGGAGTGACTGATCTATTCTAGTTAGGGTGTGTCTCCACCCCCTCTGGCATGAGCTTAGCCTGCACTGAAATAAGAAATTATTCGCTGAGTGGCCAGCAAGTATTTAAATCAGTTAAGAGTTCTGTCTGCTCTAAGCTCTCAGCACAAGAGACCTTGCTCCTCGCTTCCAGGAGTAACTTCTCAGCCCTGACTGTTCTCTGCCCAGAGAGAAAAACTTTTAAAACCTCCTGGTGAAGGTTTTGCTCATTTCAAACCTCCAAAGAAAAAAAATGCATTTCTTCACATTCTTAAAGGTGCCACTGGACTGAGACTTCATTAACATATCCACTATTATTGTTCCTGCTATTGTTATTGAACAAAGTTTGAGTCCAGTGTCACATTTAAGACTAACAAAGTTTAATTCTGGGTATAAGCTTTCATGTGCATGCTGTTATAATGTTATACTGTCACTGTCACTGTTATTGTTATTGTTATTTATAGCCCATCTTTCTCAGTGACTCAAGGCAGATTACAAAATATGAAAAGTAATTCAGTCAGACAACAAAGACTTCTACAATGCCATAAGACAAGGATTACAGAGCTGGAAATGAAAACCAGTCTAAGGCATAACAGACCATAAGAACATAAGAAAAGCCAGTGTTGAATCAGGCCAGTGGCCCATCTAGTCCAACACTCTGTCACACAGTGGCCAGAAATACCAGGTGCCATCAGGAGGTCCAGCAGTGGGGCCAGGGCACTAGAAGCCCTCCCACTGCTGCCCCCCCCCAGCACCAAGAATAGAGTGCATCACCTGTCCCAGACTGAGAGTTCCTATCTATACCCTGTGGCTAATAGCCACTGATGGACCTCTTCTCCATATGTTTATCTAATTCCCTCTTGAAACTATCCATGCTTGTAGCTGCCACCACCTTCTGTGGCAGTGAATTCCATGTGTTAATCACTCTTTGGGTGAAGAAGTACTTCCTTTTATCTGTTCTAACCCGAATGCTCAGCAATTTCATTGAATGCCCATGAGTTCTTATATTCTGAGAAAGGGAGAAAAGTACTTCTTTCTCAACCTGCTCAATCCCATGCATACCTATAAACCCCGAGGAGGAAAGGGAGTCACAGGAAAAAGGGAAGTGGTGTGTACAATAAACAGTGAAAGAGGCTACAGTACTGTCCTTCACAGAAGCATCCTCCTGTGCTGTTCCATTATATTACCATTCGAATCCCTTGGTAAGAATCCCACCCTAATCATTTTTGTTTTGCACATTTTGCAAAATGAGAGAAGGGGGTGGCCTCCCTGATCTCCTCAGGTAGGCCATTCCATGATGTGGGAGCTACCACGGAGTATACACATGAATGAGTATTTTGCCCTGTTGCAGGGTGGCACCTCCAGAAGGTTTTGTTCAAATGAGCGAAATTGTCATGGCGGGGCATAATGGGAGAGGTAGCACTGCTGGTATGTAGGCCCAAGGGCATTCAGAACCTTGAACTAAACCCAACGACTGATTGGTAACCCGTGGAGCATCTGGTGAGTGGGTGTGATGGGCTAGTTCCACTTTGCACCCTATGGTAGGTGGAATGCAGGATTCTGCACCCACTGGACTTTCCATGTGGAGTCTGGGCTTGAGGTCACCATTGCATGGGTCTCCACGGCCAGATCAGCTGAATCAAGGTAGCAAGCCATCTTTTGAGCTGTGAAGCTGAAATAATGCCTTTTTTGCAACTGCGTTAGCTTACTTCTCCAGCAACAAAGCTGGAGCCGCTATAACCCCAAGGCTGCCATCCACCCAGTCCTGCCACTTTCCACCACCAGAGGAGGAACGGCTAGTGGGTTCCATCTCCTGCTGCCCACCTATACACCATTCCCCCCATCCACTTGCTTGAGAGAGCTCCACAGCCCGTGTTCTGAGCTCTGTGTCCTTCAGAGGAAGGGTGCACACAGGTGGTATGACTGCTGACACTGGGAAGGCTCATGGATGGGGGAAGGACACACCATCAGGTGGGTGAGTGGGAAGTATATCTGTACAATGCTGTCAAGTTCTCCAGATAGTCAGTCAAACACCAGGCTTCATAAGAAGATAGCGTTTATAGAAAGCTGCTCATAGAGATGCATTAACCATTCTTTGTCAGTGATGTTGAGAGATACATTACAACACCAATTATAGCACATTCAAACTGCCCCCCCCCATACTACCCACCAATGGCTACTCAGCCAGAAATTCCACAAAGGTGAGAGGAGCCCTGAGACCCAAGGCTATCTGCAAAGATAAGACTCTACATAGCCCTAGTAAATCAGAACGCATGGAGTGTCTGTGAAACAATCTGTTGCACTCCCGCATTCCAGAACAGTGAAGGATGTTAGCTTTCTTCCACCTCCTCCCCCCTCCATACATCTTATGGCAGGGTTACCTGACAAATGTGGGGGGTCTTGCAGGATTCTGGGGGCCCAGAACCATTTCCCTGGGACCCTCCCATTCCCCTTCAGTTCTTTTATTGGTTGGGTGGAGACAGTCAAGGGACTGAATCAATAGAGAAAGACCAGGGCTATTTTTGGGCAGGAACACACAGGAACAGAGTTCCGGCTGGCTCCTGAGTTGGCCACACCAGCAGGAACTCATTAGCATAATAGGCTACATTAGGATTGGCTACATTAGGGGTGCGTGGCCTAACATGCAAAGGAATTCCTGCCACAAAAAAAGTCCTGGGTTTTGACAACAAATAAGGTAAACAGAATAAGAAGCAAAAGGTGGGTGTGGCTGGATGACCACACTTCGAGTAACATGGGGGTGCGGCCTAATATGCTAATGAGCTGTGCTGTCAGGGGCTGGCCTAATATGCTAATGCGTTTCTGCTGTTGGGTGTGGCCTATTATGCTAATGAGCTCCTGCTAGGCTTTTTCTACAAAAAAAGCCCTGAGAAAGACCATAGTTCTTAAAGAATATGAGCTTCTTACAACCAATTTTATATTCATGGGGAACAAGGAAGCGACCAGTATAACTTGAAACTTTTACTTTTAGGGTTCCAAAGGGAAAAATAAGCTCGGCAATCAAATGGTAGACTGGTTTTGTTTAGGAACTATGGTCTTTCTTTTTTTTTTTTTCAAATTCTTTTTATTAAGTTTAATAATAACAAAACGTCAAAACGTCAAAACAGACTATCTATACATCATTGTAAATAAAAAAAGAGCAACCGTCATTATGGCTTTCAATATGTTACATAACCATCAATTTAGCAAACTTCAATATTTATAGCATTAAGTTACAACAAAAACATTTGTAAATCTTTAGGAATTTCGTTATGAGCTTGTAAGTATTCCAATATTGGGGACCAAACAGAAAAGAACTCTAAATTTTTATTTAAGCTACTACTCAGCTCAAAACATGTTATTTTTTCCATTAAATATAAATACCATAACTTATTATGCCATTTCTCCAGTGATAGGAAATTTGTAGATTTCCAATGTGTGGCAATTGCTGCCTTTGCTGCATACAAAAGTAAAGATATACGTTTTTTATTAATATTATAAGTATCAAGATCTTCTCTATCATTAAGCATTATTCTTTCTGGGGTAAAAGGAATGTTGATGTGTGTTATACAAAAAATCTTTTCTAAAACATTTTCCCAAAATTTTGAGATTTTAGAACAAAACATCCAGCAATGTAGAAAAGTACCTTTTTCATTGCATTGTCTCCAGCATAATGATTGTGAACCTTGTATGTGAGCCAATTGAACCGGAGTGAGGTACCATAAAGACAGAATTTTAAATGCTTGAAGTCTAACAGAAACTATAGATGAGGAATTCTCATATGAGTTCCATATACGCATCCATGTATCGTCCTCAATGTGTTTCATTAAAAATTTATCCCATCTAGATTGATAAGATAAAACTAAATTTGCTTTATTTTCGTTTAACATTTGAATAATTTTTGAAATGTTACCTTTTCTGCTGGTTCCTGAAGATCTAATAAGTATTTCAAATTTTGTTAAGGGTTGTTGATATAAGTTTTCTAATTGAATTGTTTTGCATAGGTGTCTGATTTGGTGGTAATGAAACCATGTAAGTGGGTTACCTGTACTTGCTTCTAATTCTTCTTTTCCAACAATTCTATTATGTTTAATTAAATCTTGTAGCATTGTTATTTGTTTTTTATGCCATTGTGTATAATCTGCATCAATTAACCCTGGTGGGAACCAATTTTGACCTAAAAAAGGTGCAAATCTAGAGTATTTTGGTACTAATTTTGATCTTAAGGTATCCCAAACCTCTAATGTAGTGAGTAAAGGATCATTAGTTAATGATATATGTAACCTCTCTTTTTTAGTTTGCCATATAGTTTCTACTAATGTATATGGTTTAGTATTCTCTTCATAAATGTAGACCCAGTCTGGAATCGTCTCTTTTTGCAACATTATTAAGATTCTATTCAAGTGTGTCGCTATATAATAATTTTGTAGATTAGGGAGTTGCAAGCCTCCAGAATTACGTGATCTATATAGAGTATTTGCATTAACTCTGGCTTTTTTCTTGTTCCACAGAAATGATAATAAAATAGATTGCCAATATTTTATCTTACTAATTGGTATTTTAACAGGTAAAGCTCTAAATAAAAATATAAATTTTGGGAGTAAAAAAGATTTTATAAGATTGTATCTATCTATAAAAGAGGGTGAATATCTTTCCCATTTTTTTATTTTTTGAAGGATTTCTTTATGTAGTTCGTCATGGTTGAATTTATAAATATTTTTTAAATTTGCTGGTAGTTGTACACCCAAATATTGTAATTTTTCAAATGCCCATTGATATTGGAAGGTGGATTTTATATACTCCTGGGTTATATTAGATAGATATAATGGCATTAAATTTGATTTAGTGACATTAATTTTCAATCCTGAAATTGATTCAAAATCCTGTAGTATGGATTGTAAGTGATATAATGACTTTAAAGGGTTGGTAATAAATAACAACATATCATCAGCAAAAAGCGTTAGTTTGTATTCTTTTTTTCCAATAATAAATCCTGATATATTTATCTCTTGTCTTATTTTTTGTGCTAATGGCTCTATTGCTAAAGCAAATAGAAGGGGCGACAAGGGACAACCTTGTCGTGTTCCTCGTTCTAATTTAAAATTTGGAGAAGACGTTCCATTTATATTAATTGTTGAATATGGTTGTTCATAAATTGCGTTAATGGCTGTTAAAAATTTAGATCCGAAATTCATTTTTACCAAAAGCGATTTCAAAAATAAGAGTTCCAAGGAATCAAAAGCCTTTTCCACATCAAGTGAAAGTAAGATTGATTCTATTTTATTTGTTTGAGCTTTCTGTATGATATGTAATGCTTTATAAGTATTATCTATTAAGTCCCGTCCTGGTATAAAACCTACTTGATCCTGTGTTATATATTCAAAAATTATTTTATTTAAGCGTTGTGCCAAAATTGACGTAAAAATTTTTAAATCAACATTTAAAAGAGATATTGGCCGATATGAAGATGGAATAGTTTTATCTTTCTGTGGTTTAGGAAGAAGGACCATATTTGCATAAGACCATGACTGCGGTAAATGACCTTCTTTCAAAATATAATTGCAAGTATTTAATAGTGGGTCTAAAAGTGTGGTAGAAAAGTATTTATAAAAAGAAGCTGAAAAACCATCAGGTCCAGGGGATTTGTTCACTTTTAATCTTTTAATAGCTTCTATAATTTCTTGTTTAGTATAGTCTTTATCCATGAATGATTTATGTTCATTCTTTAACTCCTTTGTTGTGTATGATTTTAAAAAATCATCTATACTAGATTGTGTTAAATTTTTTGAGGAGTATAAACCTTTATAATATTCGACAAAAATTTTTAAAATTTGATTAGTATTGGATTGTAATTTACCTGATTTATCTTTAATCTGATGGATTTGTCTTTCCATTTTTTTCCTATTTACTCTTTTATTTAGAATTTTAAGATTTTTAGCATTATAGTGCCAGGATTCTTGTTTTAAATAAATTAAATCACGTTTTATTTTATATGTATCTAAATTTTCTAACTTCCTCCTTTCAGTCAGTAACATTTTATAAACCTTTTTACTACAAGTACGTTTATGTTCTTTCTCTAATTCAGAAATTTTATTTGTAATAGTTTGCCTTTGTTCTTTTTGTTTCTTCCACTTATAAGAAGACTTTGCTATCAAGGTTCCTCTAATTGTTGGTTTCATAGCATCCCATAAAAGCAACGGGGAGGATACATCTACAGAATTCTCTTGAAAATAAATTTTAAGTTGTTGGTCTATTTCTCTTCTGATTATTGGGTCTTCTAATAAACTAGTATTTAAATACCATTGTTTTTTCCTAGGAAACTGGGAAGACCATTCCCAAATTCCTTCAACCCAAGCATGGTCTGACCACAATTTGTCACCAATTTGAGTTTTTAAAATCTGGTATTGCAACGATTGAGATACTAGGATGTAGTCTAGTCTGGTATGCAAATTAAATTGAGAAGAGTAATAGGAAAAATCTTTTTCGTTTGGATGTTGTGCTCGCCAAATATCTATTAAAGCATGATCCTGAAGAAGTGTATTTAAGTCATGTTTATCTGATTTCTTACCTGTTTTCTTGAGAGGTTTCTTGTTTTTTGGAGTAGATCTGTCTAGTTGCTGATTAACTATTAAATTTAAATCACCACCCAAAATTGTTTCTCCTTCTTTAAAGATGTCTAACTTCTGGAAAACATCAGTCAAAAAATTAATTTGGTCACTGTTTGGAGCATATATGGAACCCAATGTCACCATTTTATTTTCCATGGTACCTTTAATAAAAAGAAATCTACCCTTATCATCTCTCAAAGTATCTTTCAAACTAAATCGCACATTTCTTGATAACATAATGGCAACACCTCTAGACTTTGAGCTACCACTTGCCTGCAATTGAAGAGTAAACCAGTTAGTATTAAAAATATTTCTGTTTGGATTTTTCTGGTGTGTTTCTTGTAACATCAATATATCTGGTTTTAAGTGAAGAAGATTATTATATACTCTCTTCCTTTTGATATTATTGTTAACACCTTGCACATTCAAAGTGATTATCTTAAGATGTGACATCATAAAAGGTTACCTTTATTTAATATATATTCTTGTTCTTTTCCACTTTTGTACCACCAGTAACAACTCTAATTTTAATTTATTAATTCTAAAGTCCTTTTGTAACTATTTCTACCAGATGTCTAGCTCCTTATTAGAATATACTCTGAAATATAGACTATAAAAAGTCTTTTAAGTTATTTCTATCTCACCAACTACTAAAAAATAAAAAATAATAATAATAAAAATATATATTAACAAAACTTCCAACCTCTGGTTTGTTATTACTACCTAACTGACTAACTAGAAACCTAAATGGAGCCTGCAGTAAACTGCAGGTACTCAGGTATCTCCCTGAGACCAACTAAGGTATATGAAATAAGAACTTCTTTAAAACATGAATCATTCCCCCCACCACCCCTTAACTAAGTTTTATTTATGCATCAACAGCCATTAACAGTTAGCCTGTTATTATTGTTATTTTTAAAATCTGACTAGGCTCTATGTAACAAATGTAAAACATAATAAAAATAAAAATACACTTTTCATATTGTTACATAATTTGAGAAATCATGTCTCTCTGAAGTTATTGTAACCTCAAAACTCCAGATAAATATTTAAATCTTTTTTGAGTTGGGAACGGGAATTTTGCTTTCTTTTGGTGGGGTCATGTTGAATTGCAATCTTCTCTTTTGTGTATTCTTAGTTGTAGATTCATCTTTCTTCAATCCCAGCTTTTTCAAAAGATTTAGTCCATCCTCCACCGATGCTGCTTGTATTCTCTCCCCTTTGTAGATGACTTGCAAAGTTGCTGCACCAATCCATTTTTATTTTATTTTATGGTCTTGAAGCTGTGTAGTTATGGTTTTCAGTTCTCTCCTTTTATTTATTGCTTCTGAAGGAAAGTCTGGAAATATTTCAATTTTATGACCCGCAAAATCAAAAGGACCTTTTTCTCTTGCTTCTGCTAGAATTCTTTTTCTTACCCTATAATCTAGGGCAGTGATCACAATATCTCTGGGTCCCTTTCTGTGTGGGTTTTTAGGCGAGCCAATTCTATATGCTTGTACAATTACAGGAACAACATCATCCTGCAATTGCCATAGCTCAGCTAGCCAGTTTGCCATAAAAACATGAAGTTCTTCAGATGTATTAAGCTGCTCCGGAAAACCACGAAATTTAACATTATTTTTACGTTGTTCCATGTCCACGTTGAGAATTTTAAGGTTTAACTGGTCAGTCTCTTTTTGCAGAATTTTATTCTCAGCTTGAACAGTTTCTGCTAAAGTAAATGCAGTTTCTGCAGTATTTTGAGTGTCTATTAGTACTTTTTTAATATCAGTTAATTGTTCTTGGACTGGCTTCCAAAGTTCACTCATTTTAGCAAATAGTCTGCCTTCCATTTCAAGTAAATCACATTTAGAAACTGGGGTGAGGAGTTCTGCGTCGTCTATACTATCTTCAATAGTTTCTTCAACAATGGCGTCCGCCATTTTAAGATCGATCGCGCACCCGCCTGCTGCGTTTTTTCGATCAGTAATATTGAAGTGTATAGGCGGCTTACCGTATCAGCGAGGTTACAAATGTTTTCTTAAAAGCTTTCACTTTTAGTTCGTTGTATTTTCGATCTTCTGAGGCTGTTTTTTGCCGCGATATTCTTATTGATATAGGCAGGGAGGGAGAGAGCCTCGGGCTCAGGCGTCCATTCCCTTCTCGCGCGACGCCACGCCCATCAACTATGGTCTTTCTCTATTGATTCAGTCCCTTGCCAGTCTCCACCCAACCAATAAAATGGGAGGGTCCCAGAGAAATTGTCCTGGAGTCCTAGAATCCCGCAACAGCAGGCAGAGGAGGGGATGGAGCCCCTGGAACCAGCCCTGCTGCTAATCTTAAACAAAGAAATCAAATAAATAGAAATAAAAACCAGCCGTTCTAAATTGAATTGCAAAAACTTTGCATATTCTTACTGTAGTGTAGCACTACAGCCATGCAGCAATATGATGAACACCACCGACTCATTAATGCCACAGGTGCAAAAACTGCCCATACGGTTTAAATGAAGCAAGACAGTCCCTCTGAGGAAACCCTGCAACATAGCAGCTGAAAGGGGGTTCAGAGGCACACGAGCTAACCTACCTGGAGAAATTAAAGCATCAGAACGAAGAAGCCCCTGCCCTACACCGTGTTGTTCTTCTTTGTGGATTACTCCATAGCTTCAAATAAACAGCTTCGTGCGAGGAAGTATTAAAACACAATAACAACAGTCATGAGGGTATAAAGCCAGCAGGGAGAGCAGCCTACCCAGTGTTTTACAGAGCGTGGCTCCATGTATGAATCTATGACTGCTGAATAGAAGTCGTGGGTGTGTGCCTGATGCAATGAGTTCCTGACTCTCAGGGAACTCTCGTAGCCCTGAGGAAGGTGAAACTCAGAGAAGCATGCAAACTAGACTTTCAGGGCCCTCTGGAGTCATCCTGTTCCCACAGCGACATCTCCTCTGCTGTCAAGGAGAGTGAGGCTGAAGGGGGGGGGATTATCCCTCAAGAACAGACAGTGAACTGATCGACATCTTCCCTTTCTGAGACTACTGATCTGAGAACGAGGGGAAGGGCTTTGGGTAGTGGGCAATTAACTATGTAAGTATATAAAGAGCTGGGCCTGTGCTGGTTATTGTGACCACATAGTGACCGATTCCGCATAAGCAGTTCTTGTGCCCTCGATCTCCCATTTCCCCCGGCTGTACTGCTCAATTTCCCACTATTTGATGTGCAGCCACATTTTGACCCACATCGATCTGCCTGCCCCGCCCCCCTGATTTCCCCCATGCCCTCTTGATCCTTATTTTTTAGGATGAAGAAGATGCAGGGGAAATCAGGGGGAGACGTGGGTCAAAATGCCGTCGCACAGCAAATAGTGGGAAATTGAGCAGTACAACTGGGGGAAATGGGAGATTGAGGGCACAAGAACTGCTTTTGTGGAATCGGTCAGTGACTTGCTTGCCGTGGGAAGGCTGTCAACATTATGCACTGTCTAGACAGGCTGACAGGTAATATGGGGGAGGCGGTAGTGGTCAGAGTGGATATTAGCACTAATGGCCCTTATGGAGAAATTAAAAACTAATGAGTCACTGGGTCCAGATGGCATCAGATGAAGGTTCTTAAGAAACTTGGGGGTGTGAAATTGTTCACATCCAGACAAAAAAAATATGTAAATAGTGTTAACATCTACATCCCTCCCTAAAGATCAAGAGGTAACAAATGTAACACGGATTTTTTAAAAGGTGATCCCAAGGAGAGCCAGAAAATTGCAGTCCAATTGGATTAATGTCTGTTCTGGGTAGATTGGTGGGAACTGTTATTAACTATAAAATTATTGAAACATGTAAAGGAACCAGCTTTGCTAAGGAAGGATCAGCATGGCTTCTGTAAAGGGAAGTCCTGCCTTACCAACCTTTTGTTGTTCCTTGAAAGGGTTAACGGTGATCCAGGTGAGAAGAAATTCTGGGACTTCTAAAAAAACTATTGACCTCACCAAATGCTCTTGAGTAAACAGTGATGAGATAAGAGGAAGCTGACAGTGGCAGGAAATAGTTCCTGCAATAGAGGGAGGTGAGCAGTGGGCCCCATCAGGGTCAGTATTCAGATCTGTCTTTTTTTTTGGTTTGGAATCAGGGCTGAGCGGTGAAGTGGCCAGGTTTGCAGATGACACAACATTCTTCAGGCTGGGGAAAACCAAAGCAGACTGAAAGGATTTCTGCAAACTGGTTAAGTGGGCAACAGCATAGTAAATGAAGTTCAGTGTAAGGATATAATGTTAAACATAATCTGATGACGTTTGAACCTGAATCTGTTAACCGGGAAAGACACCTTATGGGCTGCAGCAGATAGCACAATGACAGTGTCAGCTAAGGCCCTTTCTGCACTCTCCCTTTAATCCATGTTCACCGTGGTGTCCTCCAAGCAATTCTGCTCTAATATCGAATTCAACCTTCTTTTTAATCCATGTTTTTTCCCCATTCTGCACTAAGATTGAGTTCAACCTTCTTTTTATTCCAGGTTTTTTCCCCATTCTGCATTACATGACCTCCCTTCAGTGGTCAGCCCGGTTTCAGCCTGCTGTTGTTCTGGGTTATTTGGATGCTCTTTTGCCAAGGACTTAAATTGCCTGGACTCGAACACTGAGAAAATCCAGAGTGGCAGGCAAATGCGGAAAGGACGTATGTGTGCGGCAGCAGCGAAAAAGGCAAACCCTGTACTAGGGACTATTGATTAGTAAAGGGATTGAAAACAAAATTGCCAGTATCAAAATGCCCTTGTATAGATCTATGATGCAGCAAGATTCAGAACTGCGGTCACCTTATATTGAAAAGGATATTGTAGTGATAGGAAAGGTGCAGGAGAGCATAACCAAAATGTTCAAGGGGCTGGTTATCCTTCTCTTTGAGGAGAAGCTAAGAAATGTAGGACCTTTAATTAGAGGAAAGATGTTGGTTAATGCAGGGTGGAAGCGCTGGCATCCCTTAATACTGGACTTTCCCCAGTGCTTGATTACTCAATTTCCAAAGCAGGGCAACACAGGGTGCTGACGACTAGGGCATGAAAGGCAGATGTGGTCTGAGCATGCTTTTTAAATCCACAAAGGTAATGCTACTATATTGTGGCAAACTATTTGTGTGACTGCAGCCAAGGAGAACTTTTTCCTTGTCTGCCATAATGCACGCATGACCATGCACTGAAACTGGTGGCCAACAGGACACATAAAAGGAAGGACTTCTTCACTCAGTGAGCAAATGCACTGTGGAAGTCACTGGCCATTAAGTTTATGAACCTCATGGTGGAATTTGGGACTTGGAGTTCTCCCAGAATTATACCTGATCCCAGACTACAGAGAACAGCTCTCCTGGAGCAGAGCTGGCCGAACTGCGGCTGGGGAGCCACATGCGGCTCTTTCACACATATTGTGCGGCTCCCGGCAGGGTGGCTGGGGAAGTGAAGGGGAGGCAGGCCTCCCCATTGGCCTTCCCTTCCCTAGCCAGGGCTCCCCTCCCTGGATGGGCTTGAGGTGGGGGGAGAGCAGAGAAAGAAAGCGACTTTAACTTTAGAGCCCCCCCCTTTCCAGCCGGCTTGGAGAAAGCATTTGTCTCTTTAAATATCATTATCGATATCTGTTTTTATTTCTGGCAGTCTTATGTAATATTAATGTTAATAGAAAGCAAATTTGCATATTTTGCAATAGAAACATGTGTGCAATATTTATTCATGTCTTGCGGCTCTCAGACATCCAATGTTTCTTCTACGTGGCTCTTACATTAAGCAAGTTTGGCCACCCCTGTCCTGGAGGAAGTGCCAGCCACAGAGCTTGTATTCCATGGCATTACATCCTGCTGCATTCCCTGCCGTCCCCAGGCGGCACCCCAAAATCTCAAGGAATTTTCCATAGCAGAATGGGCAGTGGATATCATATAGGGATGGCTTAAAGGGGAGTTGAGACATCGGTGGTTACTAACCATGGTGGCTAAAGGGAACTTCCATGTTCAGAGGCAGTAATCTTCTGAATAGTAATACTGGAGGGGCAGCAATAGGAGGAGGCCACACACACACCCCCGTGCCTTCCTCTAAGGCCTTCCAGATTGCCCTTTCATCTTTGATATGCTTTGTTGGTCAAAACAAGTTATAATAATGTTCAAGTGTGATTAATTGCCGAGGATCGGGAGTATTCCAGACTGCTTATTCAATTACAATAATAATAGTTCTGTTTAAGTATTATCTTAGAATTATCTACTACCATTGTCGATTACTCTCATACAAACTCTAGAAGAGTCTATGACAATTTCATCGTCACCTGGCTTCCAGCCTTAACGCATATGTCAGAGAGAGATTTTCTTCCCTCTAACTCAAATTACCATTCCTGGATTTACCTCTGATATACTTTTTGAATGTTCTCTCCATTTGGATTCCCCTTGTTGATCAGAGCTTCCACTATTCACCCTATTATGTTTGGTGGTTTCCCCACTCTTGGAGGTATAATTCATTAATTAGTTCATTACATCCATATTTACTTATTTTTTATCTGTCTGATGTGCCTGTTTTGCTTCTGATATGTTGATATTTTGCCATGCTTTGTCATAACCTTTATGTCTCTACCATCATCCACATACACATTTAATTGTTTTTCCTCCTTATTGCTTAGTGATTCAGTGGCTTTGTAGACATGTATGTGTATATATATGTATATATATATATATAGGGGGAGAGAGATGATGACCATGGTAGTATCCTGACCTTATTATTAATCAACTTTATTTAAATTTTCAAAAAAGAATTATCTCAGATAAGGTTCTTTGCACAGAGCAATCAATAAGAACTCTGACCAGCCATCTATTTATGGATGTGCTCAGGGCTTTTTTCCTGGGGGAATGCGCCGGAACAGAGTTCTGGAACCTCTTCAACAAAATTCTTTTTAAAATGTTTTAAACTTCGTGAGTTTTCAGTATACAGATGGACAACTTCATTTCCCTCTTAAGAGTTCTGGCATCTCTTTTTTAAAAAGAAGCCCTGGCTGTGCTAGGAACGGAGCAGAGCTCCTCGGCTCCCTTTCCCCTCTGCTTTCTCATTTCTTCCTCCTTCAGCAGGCATTCAGCTCAAATGCTGTGCAGCAGAGGGAATCATTGTGCCGACTGCTTCTTCCCCCTGCCGGTACAGTGTTACAGAGTGGAACATTCCACAGTCAAAGTAGGTCCCACTGGAGAATTCTTTGTGATAATGAAGGCTGCAGGCGTCAACCAGCAATCTGGGTCACAGACAACAAGTAGTAATCATCAAAATACAGCACAGAGCCAGTTTTGGTGTAGTGGTTAGGAGTGGCAGACTCTAATCTGGAAAACCGGGTTTGATTCCCCACTCTTCAACGTGCAGCTGCTGAGTGACCTTGGATCAGTCAAAGTTCTCTCAGAGCTGTTCTCTCAAGAGCAGTTCTCTCAAAGAGCTCTCTCAGCCCCTCCTACTTCACAGGGTGTCTGTTGTGGGGAGGGGAAGGGAAGGGAGATTGCAAGCTGCTCTGAGTGAAAGGCAGGGTATAAATCCAATCTCTTCTTCTCCTCTCTTCCACTGGCCCTAGTCGATACAGCCAGTGTGGTGTAGCAGTTATAGAGTCATTCTTCAGTCTGGTAGGTCCAAGTTCAAATCTCCACCCTGCCATGGAAGCTCACTGGGTGACCGTGTGCCAAGCACACTCTGCCATCCTAGCCTACGTCACTGAGTTGTTATGAGGACAAAATGGAGGAAGGGAAAACAATGTCAGAAGCTAGTTGCTGTAGATTTTCTGGGTTGTGTGGCCATGGTCTTGGCATTGTAGGACCTGACGTTTTGCCAGTAGCTGTGTGAAAAGTACTGTGATGAGTGATTTCAGCTCTCACATACTTTATTAGATGAAGAACAAGACAAGTAAGCCGGCTCGCAGGCCGGCTTTTTATCCCCAGTGAGCCCACACCCCAAACATACACAACACCCGTGATTCGCTATTTACAGTTGATTGGATTACCCCGGGCTCCTCGATTGGAAGAACGCGAGGAGCCTACATTCTATTGTCTCCAGACACGAAGCTCAAGCCTTAGCCTGGCCGCGTGGCGGACCGGTCAGAACCGGTCTGAGCACATGGTAGCCCTCCGTCCATGTTTCCCTGTGGATACACCACACTGTGACTGGCATTCTCAGAGGTATAACACAGAAAGATGGAGTACTCTCTATGTCAAGGTGAATGTCAGAAGCCTCTTTCAGTCTCCGTTGGGGAGAAAAGCAGGGTATAGAGTTCTAAACAAATAAATCCTGTGTAAATGCTCTGCAGAATCCAGCAGTGAAGGGTTTCCTGAACTGTCAGGCTGCACAGGTATGTGAGTATTCAAGTGTGATTATATTCCACACACACACACACACATATCATCATCATCATCATCACCATCACATGGTAAGACTTGGCTGAAGACCTTAACCTGCTCGTTTTCTGAACACATGATGAACACATGAAGGTGCCTTACACTGAATCCGACTATCAGTCCATCAAGGTCAGTATTGTCAACTCAGACTGGCAGCAGCTCTCCAGGGTCTCAGGCAGAGGTCTTTCAGATCACCTACTGCCCGGTCCTCTTAACTGGAGAAGCCAGGGATTGAACCTGGGACCTTCTGCCCCTCCCCTCCCTCTCTGTGCAATTTCTGGTTTTCGAGGGGACAGCATGGAAATATGGATTCCCCTCTCCTGCAGTTTACCAGGCTGATTTGGTGAACTTTCTGTTAGGCTTCCACAAGAGGCCTGCATTCAAATTATAGCTCAGTAGGTAGCTGTGGGCAGGTCTACCTCTCCAGTTCGGTTTCTCTTCTTTAACACTGCAGTCGTAGTGCTCTGCCTCAGGTAGGATCATTGTGATGCAATGGGGCGGAAGGATAGTAATATGACAAAGTCATTACGCCCACACATGTTTATTTTGCCACAGGCTTGAAAAACCTGCTTGTCCTCTTTAGCTCAGGTTGTAGACCACTTTTTTTTTCCCCCTGGCACCTTCAAAGCCTGTTTCAAGCATCTCCTGTTCAGATAGCATTTCTATGCAGGAGAAAACTGTGTAGGAGAAACAGCATGTAGGCTACTGTAGATGAAGGTTGTCAGTTTCATTGTGGGGATGTGCTGGGAAGCTGCCATTGGCTTCAACTCTCACCTCTGTGCATGGGTGGCAGCAAGTGGGTGGAAGCAGAGTGAGCTGGCTCAGCACAGATCCTCCTCCTTGCCCTGGGGTTGCCAGGTCCTAATCATCTGCCAGCAGGGGGCTCCAGGCTTGGTCTTGGCCTTACCCGGAAGTGATGTCATCACACTGGGCACATTGTACAGGGGATGCGCTAGCATTTGGCTAAAAACTCTATGGTCGCCATAGAGTTTAGCCAAATGCTAGAGCGTCCCCTATGCGACATGCCTGCCATGATGATGTCACCTCCAGATGATATCATCCTGCTGGGCACGTCGGGCACAGCAGGGCTCTTTGGGGGTGGGTGTCCCCCTACTGCCCAGCTGGCCAGCAGTGGATTGGGGGCCCTGAAATTGAGGAAACCTTGGCCCCATCATGGGGTTGGCAACCCTACCTTGCCCCACCCCACCATACCAGGCATTCCAGTTCACAGCTACTTCTCCCCTCCTCAAAGCAAGAAGTTCTACAGAGCCAGCGTGGCATAATGGTTAGAGTGTCGAACTAGAGCCTGGGAGAGCCAAATATGAATTCTCACCATGCCAGAGAAGCTTGTTGGATGACTTTGAGCCAGTCTGTCTCTCTTAGCCTGACCCATCTCACAGGGTTGTTGTGAAGATACTGGAGGAGAGGAGAATGTTGTAAATAGGGTTGCCAAGTACTTACCATAACTCGGCAGGGGACACACAGTCCCCGGCCGGAACATTCCTCCGTGGAACACCCACGCCGCACGATGCTGTCACCAGGAAGTGACACCAGGCAACGCTCTGGCAATGGGACTGGAAACTCGATAGTACCATCGAGTTTCCAGCCCCATTGCCAGAGCACCGCCCGGCGTCACTTCCTGGTGACAGCATCATGCGCCACATCTCCCCCCCTCCCCCCGGGAATGGTCCTGCCAAGAAGTATGTTTCCCCCATCGAATTACGGTAAGTTCTTGGGAAGCCTAGTTGTAAGCCAACAGTGGGGTATAAGTAAATAAATAAAAAGACCCCCCACACACACACACACACACTACATACACACTACATTTCCTTCTGGCCTTGTCAACCACAGCATGCCGACTTGGCAGGAGGAGCAGAAGCCCCTGAATATTGCTGTGGCCTGGCACATTAGTGTGCCCCTGAAATAGTGGAAGCCTACATACCTCACCCTGTGCACGCAGAGAGTGGGGTTCCACCATGGTTGGCAATGCATGCTTTTTCCTGCATGGACATTTGGAGGGGTAAATTCATCACATTAGACAAAGGCCTACTAGATGCTGAGTCAAGATGAGAGCAACTGTTGGTTTGAGAAGCTGCTCGCATGTATTTTAAAAAGCAGGTGTCGTTTACCTAGTTGTTAATCTCTTACAGATCTCAAGACGTCCATTGCATTCCATCGAATTAAATTAAAAGGCAATACTGCCGCGTTTCAGTCCAGATTGCTGCCATGACTTGTTTTTCTTGCCACCGAGGCCAAATTAAGATGCAGGAAAAGAGGCTCTGCCTGTTTTCTTTGCCTTCTATTTTGCATTTGTCTCTCGGCTGATTCGGTCCATTGCATCTGAGATAAGCACAAGCAGCTCATCTGGGGGCAGCTGTCCCCCACTCCATGCTTGGCTCCCCAAACATCTGAGAGAGCTTATATTAAAAGATCTGAAAGAGCATATATTAAAAAGCCTCAGTGCATCTAATAGTAACCATCGAATGGTGCAATTCTTTACAGAGTTACATCATTCTGAGTCCTTTGCAGTCAGTGGGCTTTGAAAGGTGTAACTTTGCACTGGTTAGTTCTGTGGATTGTAATCAGCAAGTGAGTAACAGAGGCTAGAAAAGCCCTTACCAGTTGGACTGAGCTGCATTGAAAATTTACGGCATTTATTTTCTCCTCGGCAGCTGATCCAGCCAATCGTCCAGGATTCATTTCACTCCAGCATCCTTGTCCTTCTGGCACAAAAAAACCCTTTTGTTTTTCTCATCCAGCACTTCCACAAGCCCTGGAATTACTGGAAGAGGCTATCAATCCAGACTGTTGGCTCTGTTAACCGGTTATAAAAATGGATTTTTTAAAAAAAATGAAATTATTTCCAAACAATAAAATGATCAGTCTAATTAATTAGCAAGCTTTCATCCTTCACTGGGCTGCTTGAATGGCTTGCTTGGCCTAAGGTTTCAAAACATCCTTTTCCCTTTCAAATTGGCCCATGTGGCCAGTGAGGCATGATCCCGGAGGCAGCCTGGGACCTACAGCCACTGTGGTGTAGCAGATGGAGTCACACTAGGATCTGGAGGACCCAGGTTTGAATCTCCACTCTGCCTTGGAAGCCCCCAATCGTTCTCTGCCAGCCTAACCCTTCCTCATAGATAAAATTGGAGAAGAAGAGAATGTTGCAAGCAACTATTGAGTACCCAACCGGGGAGAGCAGCAGGGCATCAATAGCTCAATTGATAAACGAATCACATCAGTAGCGACTTAGAGGAAGGAGACTGCATATCCATACTAGAAGCCCTCAAGAAGCCGTGGGACAGACCGGCTTAGCTCTGTGCCGCCATTTAGCCAGCCAAGCCACTCAACAAGGCTGGTTGAAAGTTTGGAGGGGGGTGGGCGGGCCTCCCTCCCCTCCTCTGCCCACCCATGCCATCCTTCCCTCCCACCCAGAAGAAGAAGAGATTGGATATATATCCTGCAGTGGGCCTTACCAGAAACCCCGGGCCCTGGCAGCTGCCCTGCCGCTGGGTATGCTAATGCTGGCCCTGGCTCACAGGAACGGGGTACTGGCATTAGTATCTCCAAGCTCCCTTTGGCTTCTAACACCCTGTCTCAGTCCTTGTCACTGAAGATATACACATCCTCTCTCAGCATCAAGGCTCATATCATTCTTGCTGGCTGTACTCAACCATTCAGTTTGGTATAGTGGTTAGGAGCTCAGACTCCAATCTGGGAGAACCAGGTTTGATTCCCCACTCCTCCACGTGCAGCTGCTGGTGTGCCCTTGGGTCATTCTTAAGATCTTTCAGAGCTGTTCTCTCAAGGACAGTTCTTGGGAGAGCTCTTTCAGCCCCACCTACCTCACAGTGTGTTTGTTGTGGGGAGGGGAAGGGAAAGGAGACCGTACGCTGCTCTGAGACCGCGGTCAGACATGTCTAGATTCGACTGAGCTGTGAATGCCTGATGGATCTAAAGGGCACAATCAGAAAGGTCCCACAGCTGTCTGCACCCTGTGCTGCCCTGCCACGAAAGCAGAGCTAAAAGGCACTGGGGAAAGTCTGGTCATAATGCTTGCCAACAGGCCATGGATGGACTTTCCCCTGTCTGATCACTCAAGGACACACTCAAGCTATCGGAATGGTCTGTTCATTCCTTCCTGACTCGGTGCCTTTCCCCCTTGCTTAGCAATATGTGCATAACCACATACTCCATGGGGAACCCTCCGTGCGGAGGTGCGATTCTTCATTTATGTGCATGGGAAACAAAAGGCAAAAAAAACCCATTTGCCTGCATGTGCTGTCTGATCACACAGTGATGGGCTGAGCCCACAGCTACAAAGGATGTGTGCTGGTGCAACGCTGTGTCAATTTCCATCAAAGGTGCTTCCCCTCTGCACCAAATGGCATGTCTGATCACCTGAGACTGTAGGGAAGGGTAAGGTACGGGGCTATTTTGGGGCAGGAACGCACAGGAACGGAGTTCCGGCTGGCTCCCAAGTTGGCCACGCCCAGCAGGAACTCATTAGCATAATAGGCCACACCCAACAGCAGAAACTCATTAGGACTGGCTACATGAGGGGTGTGTGGCCTAACATGCAAAGGAGTTCCTGCTACAAAAAAAGCCCTGGGTTTTAACAACAAACAAGGTAAACAGAATAAAAAGCAAAAGGTGGCTGTGGCTGGATGACCACACAGGGCTCTTTTTGTAGCAGGAACTCCTTTGCATATTAGACGACACACTCCTAATGTAGCCAGTCCTCCAAGAGCTTACAGTAGCCCCTGTAAGAAGAGCTCTGTAAGCTCTTTAAGGATTGGCCTACATTGGGGTATGTCACCTAATATGTAAAGGAGTTCCTGCTACAAAAGAGCCCTGACCACACTTCTGGTAACATGGGGGTGTGGCCTAATATGCTAATAAGCTGTGCTGTTGGGGTGTGGCCTAATATTCTAATGAGGTTCTGCTGCTGGGTGTGGCCTATTATGCTAATAAGTTCCTGCTGGGCTTTTGCTACAAAGAAAGACCTGGTAAGATATAAATCCAATCTCCTCCTCTTCTTCAGAAAGGGAAGAATGACTCTGGGTTGCCAGTCTTAATGCAGGCAACACTGTTGGTAAACAGATGACATATGGCCAGAACAGACTGAACCTTTCCTATTCCATCAAGCAAATACTCTGCAAGGTATGTAGGTTGCATGCTGTGACTCACCAGCCTGAAAGGCTGTCTAGCGAAACAGCCCATCACTATTCTTGGATTCTACCACACATCTGACAGCTGGTGGGATGTTGCTGTTGTGTACTGAGAGCTTCGAGTGAACATGCATTTTTCGAGAGGCTCCTTGCAGCTACATTCGGATTGGCCACCCTTGCCAAGCTGGCCAATCAGGTAACATCAGATTGAATGGTGCCCACGCAAACAAGTGTCTATTTACCTGTTGGTTTATTTGTATTTTGTGGGTGTGTTTTGGGACTGGGGTTTCTGTATATAGTTGCGGCTCGCCAGGTGTGTTGTTGTTGTTGAGTTACCCAATAAAAAGAGCTATGCTGAAACCCCGATAGTCTCGCGAACCCACTATTTAACAGTTGTATCAGTGATTGTTACCCCATATTTGAAAAAGAGAAAGAAAACTCCAGGCTGGGTTCAAGACTATGTTTGTCTTCTCCTGGGCTTGCAGGTTTTCTGTGAGTCACATTTTCATCCAGGGCGGGGAGGGGGGATTTTGTATTCTCCCACCTCTGCTTTGAAGTGGTACAGTCCAGGAAGTGTTGTATCACATGATGACCTGTTTATCTAGTCTCCCCCTGCTCTCTCATGGTTCTGGGCCAGGACTGCCAGCTCTGGGTTAGGAAATTCCTGAAGATGTGGGGGGGTTGATCTCTGGCAAGGTCTAATGCCATACAGACCACCTTCCAAAGCAGCCACTTTCTCCAGGGGAACTGGTCTCTGTTGCCCGGAGATGAGTTATAATCCCAGGAGATCTCCAACCACTACCCGGAGGTTGTCAACCCTAGATACAGCACAGCTCCTATGTTTTTCATACTCTGCTGGAACTATTCATGCAACTCCACTGAAATGCAATAAATTCCAAGACTGAAAGGAGTCAAAGTGGAGGGTTTTCATTTGCACCTAATTAGCACGTCCTCCTAAAAATCTGCCCAGGGTAGCCTGATTTTGACAGATCTCGGAAGCTAAGCCGGGTCAGCCCTGGCTAGCATTTGGATGCGAGACCTCCAAGGAATACCGGGGATGTGATGCGGAGGCAGGCAATGGCGCACCATCTCCAAACATCTCTTGCCTTGAAAATCCTACAGGGTCGCCATAAGTCAACTAGGACTCGACAGCGCTTTCCGCCACCAACTAAAAGCCTCCCCAAACTGTAAGCGGGCATGAGGGATATCCGTGCTGCAGTGGCTAATGAAGCCAAAAGATGTTCTTTCTTTAGACTAGCAACGTGCTGATGAAGTGTTGACTCAGGCCTGAGCGCTGTCCCTTGGGGCCAACTCAAAGAGGAAAAACGGCAGAAAAGGGTCACCTGCTCTTGCAGGTTATATTCCTCTGCTCCAGCAGAGAGGAGGACTGCACCAGGGTGAGCAAGGAGAGGGCTCAGTCAGGACTGCAGTTCCCTTCTCGCTTACTTAACATAATTGGAACCATACCTCCCAACTGTTCCTCATTACTTAATAATGGCTGGAACACGGGAGAGGCCTTTTCATCTTCCAATTGCTTTACAAGCATTAACAAATTAAATACCAGGGACCACCAATTCTTCCCCCTAATTATCCTTACTACTCTCTGGCTCGCGCTTAAAAATGCTCTCTCCTTTCTTGAAAATGTATCACCCAAACAGGAAAGCTGGTCCTAGAGGCATTCTTCCAAGCAGGAATAATAAATACAAAGAAAACATCATGCATAAGAGCTAAGGGGTGAGTGTGCATCGAGCAGAAATGAAAAAATGCTTAGTGGTATAGAAGGTTAAGTGACGGGTACGCTTTTGCCAAGATTACTGGAGAAAAGATTTCTCAGCTGATAATGCTTACGGTGGAACTGGATTATACATCAGAGGCTAGGCATGTGAGTCTTTCTGACACACACCTTCCAACGTTCTTTAAAACTGGACCCTAAAAGCAAGCATGCAGAAGCTGCCGGGTTTACAAGCAGAAGATCCCAGGCACAGTTCCTGGCATCTCCAGTTGAAAGAACCAAGTAATCGGTGATGTGTGAAAGACCCTCTGCCTGAGACCCTGGAATGCTGCTGTCAGTCTGAGTATACAGTACAGAACGTGATGGACCAGTGGTCTGATTCAGTATAAGGCAGTTTCATGTGTTCCGTTCTGGCCTAATTTGGGAATTCTATCTGGAAAATCTAACAAAATGGCTCCACTGGTTTGAAGTTCACATGATGCAGCCATCTTGTTGAAGCTAAGCAGAGCCAGGTGTGGTCAGTGCCCAGATGGGAGACCTCCAACAAGACCTAGGAAGGGTACCTTAAATCCCATGCTGGGAGAAAGGTGGGTGGCAAAAAACAGTCTGGAAAAGCTTCCCTGAGGTTGCAGTCACACGCACCAGTTGGTGCAGAGGGGAAGAGCCCCTATTTCCTCCAGAGGAATTTGATTCACAGTTGTGAGATCACACCTCCCTTTGTGTTGCAGGCTCAGCTCATCACTGTGTGATCAGACACCACCGCGGGTGAGTTGCAGGTTTTTTGCCTTTTGTTTCCCATGCGCATAAATGAGGAATTGCACCTCCACACTGAGGGCTCCCCATGGAGTATGCAGTTATGCGCATACTGCTCAGCGAGGTGGGGAAATGGCACCCAGTCGGGATGGAATGATCAGACCATCCCGATGGCATGACAGCGTGCTTGAGCAATCAGACAGAGGAAAGTCCATCTGTGGCCCGTTGGAACCAGTTAGAGTCAGACTTTCCCCGGTGACTGTCACTTCCGCTTCTGTGGCAGAACAGCATGGGTTGCCGACAACTGCAGGACCTTTCCCAGATGTTGCTGTCTGATTGTGCCCTTTAGATCCATCAGGTATTCACAGCTTTGTCAGATCTGAAGGTGCATATGATCGCAACCTAACTTACCCTTCCAGGGTTCTATAAACTGTCAGAAGCTCAAGCAGGTTAATTTCCCTTCCTCTCTTGAGGGGTAAGATGGGTGCTGCTGCCTGTGGTACAAACATCTAGGAAGGTTAGTTCAATACCTGGAGCTGCTTTGGGCTGCTTGCCCACCTTGTGAGACCTAGGGATGATGCAGCTGTCAAGCTATGGGTACTAGATGCATGACAACTGCCACTCTACTCCTTGCAACCTTAAGGAATGTAAACAAAATCTGGTTTTGCAAGAATATTTATAGTGATTATCATACAAAGTACAAAGGGTGTTATTACATTAACAGACGTACAAATACAAGCAGGATGTAAACTCTGCTGAAATATAATCTTAAAGGGTCAGAGCCAATCAACAGACCTCTTAGGCTGTAAGAACAGAAAGAAACATTCTCTGCAACAGCCAAAGGTTTACATCAAACTTGTATTTGTATGTCTTTAAATGTAATAATACACTTTATACTTTTCATGATAATCATTATAAATATTTTTGTAAGAAACATATTTTGTTTACAGTCTTTAAGGTTGCTTTTGTATGTTTGGTTGATTATGTTGTTGGCAGCCTTCTCCTTGCTTGTTTGCTCTTCTCCTTGCAGCTGAGGCAGGTCTTCCACCCTCTCCACATTCAGCTGCCCATTCTTTTGAAGCCGCTTGCTCTGTTCTGGACCTCCACTGGCAGGAGCTCTGTCATACCTGTGTCACTGCTGGCTAGGGTTGCCAGCCTCCAAGTGGTTCAAGCCACAAATGGACCACAGCGATTAATCAAAGATACAAACCACCCAAGTTC
Organism: Gekko gecko; assembly: GCA_029375565.1. Lineage (NCBI taxonomy): Eukaryota > Metazoa > Chordata > Lepidosauria > Squamata > Gekkonidae > Gekko > Gekko gecko. Next base: position 7,284,491 of record JAPDNY010000010.1, read on the forward strand.
ACTGTGGGGAAAAAATGTTTCCATTACAGTTACAGTCCACACTTGAAAAAGAATGAATGAATATGAGTTGTAACCATATTCTAATTTATTTGTAAAACAGCTCCATGTATAAACAAGCAACCTGACAGAGCATTGGGAGAAACGGAATGCTTACTTAGGAAACCTGTCGTTGTTGTTTGGAAGTTGTGTGGAAGCAGCAGCAGCAGCAGCAGCATTGCGTGAAGCAAAATAAAGGAATAAAAGAAGAAGCAATGTTTGTGGACTGTAACTGTAATGGAATCGTTTTTTCCCACAGTGAACTTGGGTGGTTTGAACCTCCAGGTGGTGGCTAAAGAGCTCCTGGGATTACAACTGATCTCCAGGCGATAGAAAATGGCCACATTGGAAGGTGGACTCCCTGGCACTATACCTCATGGAAGTCCCTTCCCTCCCCAAACCTTGCCCTCCTCAAGCTTCATCCCCAAAATCTCCAGGTATATCCCAACCTGGAGCGGGCAACCTTACTTCTGGTGTATCTTTGCATAAATGGGGGGAGGAAAGAGGGGAAGAAAAACTTAACCCAAACAAGTTGAATTAAGTAACAAAAAATACCAAAAAATTAAAAACATAAATATTCTCAAATATACCAAAATACATGTATTTATTGCAAATAGATAAAAACAGATATAGGCCCAACAGTAGCCTCCAAACAGCTGAAGTCCCTCCCCAGGTTTCACCCCCAAGTCTCCAGGAATTTTCCAGCACAGAGTTGGCAAACATACTAGGTATAGTAGGCTTCCCAAATACTTACCTCATGCCGGCGGGGGACGGATACGTCCTGGCAGGATCATCCCCGGGGGAAGGAAAGACGCGCCGCATGATACCGTCACCAGGAAGTGACGCCAGGAGACACTCTGGCAATGTGGCTGGAAACTCGATGGTACCATCGAGTTTTCAGTCCCATTGCCAGACCGTCGCCTGGCGTCACTTCCTGGCAACAGCATGGTGCATTACAGGGAGGGATGGTCTGGCCAGGGAGCATGTTTCCCCCGCCCCCACGCGGTAAGTACTTGGGAACCCTAGGGTATAGGCAGGAACTAAGTTTTACATTTTGACTATCTAGCAACAGTTGGAAGTGTCTCACACCCATAATGAGTAAAATAATTAATCTTCGGGTTGCATTTTGTTCTGAGCCAGCCTCTCATTGTAACATTCCTCCCCACCCACGTACACACCTACACTTTTTGTTATACATATGAATCAGGCCTGGTGGATGTACACTCTTAGGCATCTGATGAAATGATCCTGTCTCATGAAACCTCATGCTAGAAAAAATGTTGTTCATCTTCAAAGTGCCACTGAAGTCCCATTTTATTTTTATAACTTTACTTATGCAAGTAGACCTCAGGTATTTTTCCCTATGATGAAGGATTCCCCTTACCATGTTCCCAGGTGAATATGATGTATGAATGGCCCAGAAACCACTGCTATTTTTGCCATTATTTGATGTGCTAGCTCACAGGACTGCTGGAAAATCCAGCTAAGGGTCACCAGCAAAGGGTTTTTCCTTTGGTCCTTTAACAGTTACATGACAGCCAGAAACCCCTTACATTTTTCCACGTGGAGCTGCAGACCCCCAAAGATGTCTGGACCGTGCTAAAATAAAACAATAGTAGGCCCAAATCCATTCATGAGCTGGTTGTATGAATGAATCATTCCTTTTCAAAGCCACAGACGAGAACAAACTCCCTGCATCCTATTTTTTCTCATTGTGTGTCTGATATATTTCCCTGAAAATTCTGTGGGACAATTCTTTTTTTCTCAGGTTGCCAGTGTGCTGCCATTAAAATGCTTTCCACAGCACGGGCTGGCTGTCCAGATGGCTCTCCTCATCTTTCTTGTCAGGTGTGAAATGAGCATCCACCTCACCAAACTTGTCAATGACCTCACTGGCTGATTTGGCAGGAGGGAAACAATTGTGGCTCCTGTTGTTGAAAGCTACTTATATGACTCATAAAACCGAATAGGCTGAGTTCGAAAGAGAAACAGAGAGATTTCTCTTTGCCCTGTTTTATTAGAAAGTGCTGTAGGAAACGTAGAGAAATCAATCCCCACCCCACCCCCTCGTAGCCACAAACTCAGAATCCTTAAGATGAGCAAGTTACCTCAGGGCAAGCTTTCTCCCCAGCCAGGCTTAGTCATTTATGTCACCTGGCCAAGGGCTAACAAGGATCAAGTATAGGTGTGAGGTGAATTTTGCAGTAAAATGTTCATTTGCATAGACTATACAACCAGGGAGTCCTTGGCTAAATTTATCTGTCTGCAGAATGGAAATTATTTTGGTTTATACTACAGTGAATTAACCCAAGAAGGCTTTACAGTGTATTAGAAATGCCACATTCACCATTCATAACAAACAGCACTGTGATTTTAGCTATTTTATTAAAGTGAAATAGTTGTAATAGATTTACTCATTAGGCTCTTCATGTTAACACAGAAGCAGATTCCAATGAATTCAAAGTTTAACTATATTTTTACCCCACCCTCTCTCCAAGGAACTCAGAATGGCTTTCATAATTCTCCCAGTATTTAAGGTTCTCAGCAGCCCTGGTTAGACAGGTTAGACTAAGCAATAGTGACTTACCCAAGGTCATTCAGTAAGCTTCACGGCTGAGCAGGAATTCAAATCCAGGTTCTCCCCAGTCCTCATATGACACTCTATCCACAATACTACTCTGAGCAGAAAAAGTGACTGTGGAATCGATTTTAACTCTGTTGTGTAGACACACTTCCATTCTAAACCAGATGTTATCTGTTGTTGGCCCATTCCCAAGTAAAGCAAATACAGGAATGGGGGTTTTATACAGCAAATTTCATTCTGTTAATGAACCGTCTCTGAAGTGATCCGGCCATTTCAAACAGTGCTGCACTTCCCCCCCACACACACATACCCTTTTTTGCTACGCCATCTTCCTCGAAATTCCCCAAAGGTATCTCAATGGTGTTATTGTAGCACTGAAGTGCTGTATTGATCTAGCACTATAACACTCAACTAAGTTAGAACATTCCCAAAAAAAAGTTCAAGGAAGATTGCGCAGTATAAAAGGGCGGGGGGAAGTGCTATTGGAAGTGCTGCAGACACTTTAAACAGCGACCTACAATGATTCAGAAGCGCAAAGAAGGGGTGGAAACAGAAGAGAGCAGTTTACCTCAAGAATGGCGCATCCACACTTTGCTAATCGGATGCAAGCTGCTTTGTATTAAAAAGTAAATAAAATCTGTTAGCAGCCAGTTGCTAAAACAGTTGTGTCTGAAATGACACAAAAAAATTGTTAGCAACCAGCTCCCAAAACGAATTATAAAGGCTGTCTGAAAGGGGCCGCAGTTTTCCTAAATGTACACACTAAATCACCTCTACAAGAGGAGTACTGAATGAAACACATGGTATTTCATAAACAACTTGTGCATATTTATGTACTCCTGTTGAATAATGGTTTCTTGTGTGAACAGACTTCAAGAGATAAAAGTGGCACACAGGGCAGGTTACGGGTTTTTTGTGGGCCCCGGGCAAAGTACTATAATTGGACCCCATTTTCGTTTTGGTACTTTCTCCTCTATGGTCGCTGCTTATTCATTCATTCATTCATTCATTCATTCATTCATTCATTCATATTTGTAGCCCATCCTTCCCATGAGCAGGCTCAGGGCGGATAACAACATATTGATAATACAATAAATAAGATTAAAATTGTAAACACAATGATACAACATCACGCCAAGCCCTCTCATTAAAATTGGTGGTCACAGCCCAATGTCAGAAATCCTCTGGTTGGGAGAGGTTTCCTGGCTCATTGGTACAGATAAGTAGCCAGGTATTACTGGATGGAAGACAGGGGACAGACACCTCAGGAAGGCCATATATGGACGTCCACCACCTCAGCCAAAAGCCTGGTGGAACAGCTCCGTCTTACAGGCCCTGCAGAATTGAGGAAGATCCCACAGGGCCCTGAGCTCAATGGTGAGCATGTTCCACCTGGCAGGGGCCAGGGTGGAAAAGGCCCTGGCTGTGATTGAAGCAAGATGGACGTCCTTTGGGCCAGGGACCACCAGGAGGTGTTGATCCATAGAGTGTAATGCTCTTTGGGGTTCATATGGGAAGAGGAGGTCTCTCAAATATGTTTGTCCCAGGCTTGTGTAAGGCTTTAAAGGTTATTACCAACACCCTGAAGCAAATCCGGAACTCAGCTGGTAACCAATGCAGTTGGTGGAGCACCTGCCGAATGTGAGCCCACACAGGCATCGCTGTCAGCAGGTATGCCACCGCATTTTGCACCAGCTGTAATTCCCAGGTCAGCCTCAAGGGTAAACCTGCATAGAGTGAATTGGAGTAATCCAGCCTGGAAGTTATCAATCTTTCTCCATGTTTGGATACACAATATCTGAGTTAAAGGGATGGTGTATTCTTCCTCTGGTATTCTAAAGTGTCACGTATTAGAATTGGAGGGGGGCCTCTCTATTGCCCATTTTATCTGACATTTCTATGTTATGGCCAGGCTTTAAAGATTACAACATCCCTTGAAAAGCAATATATTCTCTGACAAACAATGTAAAAAAACTTATATTTCCAGCTTGCAATCCTTCTCACAACACTTTTTTTGAAACATCACCTTGATTCCAATGATTCTTACAGGTAAAACCACTGGAATTACAGTGTACATAATTAATGATTCTAGAAGAAAAGGGATAATTCTACAAAGAAGGTTAAGCCATTTTTTGTTTAAAACCAGATACCCCTTCCATTCTTTACACATGATGAGCAGAGTCTTGTAAATACATGAAGATTCTCCCCCACACACACACACTTTTCTGGGTTGCAGTGTGCCAGATGGGAATACTCCTCCCCACCCAATGCATCACTATAAAAGTGCCTGTTTCTTCCCCTGAGCATGAAATAGGCTTTGCTCACAGAAAAATGTGCATTTTCTTCAATGGATGGCCCCTTTGATTCATGCCATCTTCCACTGAACTCACCCCAGCCCTCAAAAAAGTCCAAAGCCCTGCTCTGGTTTGGCTCCATGTAACTTGCTATAGGAGGATTCAAGGAGGGCTACAGCCACGCAGGCTGGAATGCAGTAGGGTTGCCAGCCTCCAGGAAGGGCCTGGAGCTCTCCCAGAATTACAACTGATCTAGTGAAAGGGAGCATGCAGAGGCTGCTGCTGCTGCCCCCCACTTCCAACCACCTCTGAACACTCCCTCCAGCAACAATAAAGCACTTCCAAACTCTCCTACTGTATGTGCTCATGATGAGGGGACTTGACAGTTGGCAGAAGAGGGCAGGCTAAGGCATAAAGAGGACTGAGCTATGCACTTTAGAGCCTGCAGGAGCAACTGCTTTGTGCAACCAAGCAAACTGCAAAGAGAAATCTGGGGAGGGAGGTGGGGGAGAAAGACTCTTTCCTTCATTGGAAGAAGTTGTGTCCAGCCACCCTTCCACCCCCTCTTTTTCCGACCACCTTTGAACACCCGCCCCCAGCAGAAATAAAGCCCCCAAAAGCTCCTGCCTTATAGGCTGCTGATGAGGGAATTGACAGCTGTCCGGCAAGAGCTAGCAGGCTAAGGTGCGAAAAGGATTGGGCCACGTGCTTCAGAGCCTGCAGAAGCTTTGTGTTCCAAGTTCACTGCAAAGGGAAAGCTGGAGGGGAGGTGGGAAAGTCAGACTCCTTCCCTCATTGGCAAAGCCAGGGAGAGAGGCAGGAGGAGGCAGGGAGACTCCCTCCCTCATTGGCAGAAGCTGTAACTGGGAGTGGGCCCCCTGGCAGATCTCTTTGGACGGCAACTGATTGAGTAAACCCTGTTTTGGCGCTGGGACTGGCGGCATGAAGCTATTTTTGTGACGTCTCCTGAGCCACAATATTTCCAACGAGAAGGAAAGATCACTGGTGCTTACTCTTGCCGTGTGATTCGCTAGTTACCTGTGTTCAGTGGTTTCTATTCAGGGCCAGTTCTTAGCCCAAGCAACCTAAGCAGCTGTGTGGGGCACCATGATGGGGCAAAGAGGCCAACACACCCCAAGCTGGAGTCCAGTTTTCTCCCAGGCTGTGGTGCTCCGGAAGAGACAAGGGGAGCAGCAGCATAGGCTTGTTGTGGCCGCCAAGAGCTGGGATGCTCTCACTTGGGTCTGATCTGAACCTCTACGGTGCTGCTCACCTGGGGAGGCAAAATATCCTGAGCTGGCCCTGTTTCTACACACCAGGCCCCTTCTGTGAAGAGATGTCACTCCTTTCCACTTGGAAAATGCCAAATTACTAACCTGTTTAATTTTTTTTTCATTTAGAAGTGACATAATTAGTACATTCAGATGCCTCGTTATCAAGCAATGTGGTAACCACAGTAAAATGCACAATCTTTTTTTCTGCAAAAAGCTGTTTACTGCTAATAGAAGCTGGGTTGAAAGAGTCGGTGTGCAACGGTAACACTTATATTCCTGCCATCTTCTATCAATCTTGTCATTTGTTTATTTCAGTATATGGTTATGCTGTCCTTCCTCTACGAAGCTCAAGGAAGAATGTATTGGTCTCTCACTTCCTCCATCTTACCCTCACAACAATGGTGTGAGATAGGCTGGAGAGACAGAGACTGCTGAAGCTGCAGGGAAATTCCTAGAGATTTGGGGATAGAGCCTGGGGAGGGCAGGGTATAATGCCTTAGAGTCCACTCTCAAAAGCAGCCTTTCCTTCCGGGGAACTCATCTCTGCAGTCTAGAGAGATCCAATTGTAATTCTGAGAGATCTCCAGGCCCCACCTGGAGGTTGGCAAGCTCAGCTGAAGGTCACCCAGCTATCAGTCCAGTACTTTAACCACTGCACCAAGCCGGCTGTAATTCTCTCCACCCCTTATATCATCTAGGCTAACTGTGGCTTCTAAAGCCTTACGCATTTCAGCTAGTAATAATCACAATGGGATCAGCCAAATAGCATAACCTGCTCCTCTGAAGAACAGCAGAGATCACATTTACTACTATGACCAGTTTAATGTTGACACAGAGTCAAACATTTTTACTAGGTGCAGTTATACCTCATAAAAGCTACGCTGTGCTGCCCAGAGAACTTCCCATTTTGAAAGCGACCTAAACCAAAGCCAACAGCCTTTAATCCTTCTGTTTATGCATAGGCATACAAGTCACAAATATATTTTTATGGACTTTTTTGATTTTTTTTTTACTTTTACAGACGTACACTAAAGTCCGCCCTTGATGTCTATAGAGAAATCTGGATATGTAGAAAGAAATGTGGGTTATTTGCACTCCTGAGGGAGGAATAAAGCAGATGCAGCATGAGAATATCAGACCTTCATTTTTCAACTATTTTATTTACTTCAAAGTAACCGCAAGGGACTACTAATTTGACTGAAAAAGCCGTACGGGAAAAGGAAGAGGAGTGCAGAGCCATACACTGTCTTCACATCAAAACCCTCCTCAACTGCTCTTGGACACTTTCATGTTGCCTATATTTCTCCCCAGGATTACTAGCAGCTTCAGAGGGCATGGGAATTTGGTGACTTCCACACAGGGACAGGATTTTGTGGTTTTCCCATTACTGGCGCAGTTACAGATAAAGCACAGGAGCAATGGAGCTTCCACATGGCAGCTTTCTTAGCAGTTTTTTCTGCCCCAGTCCCCCCAAAGCAGTCATTTCCCCTCTCTGGGACATTGGGGCTTTTGCAGTTCTTAAGAACTTGGCATAAGCATACCATTATTTTTATATACTGTAACTATAGGCATAGCAGGTTCATTCCCGGCTGTCATTTTTAAGAAGTAAGTCTCCAGTCCCTTCGCTTGCAACAATATGACTTTTCCCTTATACCTCCACAAGGGAAAGGTCTGCAGACTTTCTTTTTTTAAGATAAAAGCTGAGAATTCAGAGAACCTGATACTTGTTACAATGATATATCAATATAGTGATACTGTAGTGCCATTTAAATAAAATAAAATGCACCCCAGTAGCAGGTGGAAGATATGGCTGAAGCCGGGACGGGGTCAGGAAAAATAGCTGCCGTGGTGGTGGGGAAGTCCAAATTTTCCCACCCACGCAGCAGCCATCCCTACTGCAATCCTTCCCAAACCTTTTCAGCAAAGCAGGTTTGAGAAAAACTGAGAAAACCTCCAGAGGTGCATGAATGCAGCGTGACATGGGGAAGTGTGGGGTGGGGGGACCGACCTCCCAAACTCATTGAACTGAGAGCAGATCACTCATGTGAAAATGGCCGCTATTTAGATTGGAGAAGAACAGTCCAGAAGAAAGGATTAAAATCCCCAGCTCCAGTGTCCCTTCCCCAGCTGAATGAGAAGGCCCTCAGTCACTACTCTGAAATAAGGATGAGGGTCACATTCCCATGTTGTGGATCTCTCATATCATGTCTCTTTTTGTCCTTCAGATCATTACACTATTGCACACTTGGCAGGAATGTTTTTAACTTTAAACTTCGGTGAACAATTCTATCCATGCTGTGTCACAAGGGGTAAAGTTCCTGTGTCCCTGATGATCGCTGAAGAACTTGCATTGGCCAGTCGATTTAGTTTCAGTTATAATAGCCAGCTCAGGTTAGCTATGCTGAACTCTCAGAAGATCTGGTGTCAGAAGACCTGAAGTGTGAGCTCTCAGAGAGGAGAGCACCTCACACATCATACTAAGTGTCCCACAGGGGTCATGGTAAGACCCATAAACCAGACTTTCATATGCACAGGAGTAATGCAGCCCAGTCTTGTGTATGGTGTAATGTTTAGAGTGTTAAGGGGAGGGGCTCTGGCTCAGAGGAACAGCCTCTGTTTTACATGTAGAAGGTCCCTGGTTCAGTCCCTGGTATCTCCAGTTGAAAGGAACAGGCAGTAGGTGACGTGAAAGACCTCTGCTTTTTTTAAATATATATATATGAGCTCAACACTTTGTCCATACCATTAGAACTTTCAGAATGTAATAGTCGACAAGCAGTGTTCCCTCTAAACTGAGTTAGTGTAAGCTAGATCACTGTTTTTTAGCCCCCAGCTCATGTATTTTTGTCTTAGCTCAGGAAGGATGGCTCCAGAGCAAACTAATTTATGCAGTAGCCAGATTGCTCACTCACAGCTTTAATGCCAGTAGCTCACAAATTAGAATTTTTGCTCTCAAGACTCCACAGCTTAGAGGACACATTGCCAACAAGGGCTTTTCTCCCGTCTCAGTTATTTCCCCCATTTTCCTACCAGTAAATAATGTGCCAATTTGTTCAGTATTTTAAAAATGGGCCTGAGGAAAATCAGCTATCTGTTGATGATCCCTTATCTCCAACAAAGCTGCTGTGTAGCTGATGAAGTTACTCTCCCCCTTGAAACTCACCTGAAGCCTACCTGCCTTTCTTTTAGGCACCACGGGAAAGACCTCTGCTTGAGACCCTGAAGAGCCTCTGCCAGTCTGAGGAGACAATATTGACCCTGATGGACCGATAGTCCAATTCAGTATAAGGCCACTTCATGTGTTCAGTAGAAGCATGGAGACCCAGACGTTAATTCCCATGGAATCCCCATAGGTCACTCTCGGCCAGTTGCTCTACATCAGTCTAACCTACCTCACAGAACTGCTGTAAGGATAAAATGGATGAAGAGAGAGTTGCCACCCTGAGGTTATTCAAAGAAGGGTGGAATTCAAAAAATGTTGACAATTGTAATTACCACTGTATCATGCTTTCCTAATTCCCATGAGGAGGTGAGAACAATTTGTAAGCTGCTTTGGGGCCCAACGAGGAGAAAACTGGGGTATAAACATCAAAGTAAGCTGGTCTCATTGAGAGAACAGGGATTTACTTTCAATAAGTAAGAGTAGGACTAGAGCACTGGTTTATACTTCCAGTAAATAAAGGTGTCGGTAAATGCTGGTGTGGCCCTCAGACTACGCCCCAAACAATAATATGATTTTTAAAGTATCATTTATGGAAGGTGGGAGGGGGATTTCCCATCTCTCTTCCAGTCCTCTCACTGGTTTTACAGCTCAGGTAGTGATAACAATATTAAAATGGATCTGTGTGATAGAATATGCACAATACAGTGCAAAACTCCCCTTTGCCTCAGGAAAAAGGAATACTTGTTTTTCCTGTATTTGATAAAATTCTATAATTAGCAGGAGTTGTTTTCTTAAGATGATAATGTGACAGATGTTCTCAAAGTGTGCTGCCATTTTACAATTTGACTTGGGATGGATGAGACGGTGGATCCCTGGGCCTTGCTGAATCTTTCCTCTCCCTTTTCTGAAATCTGAACAGCCCCTTCGCCTTATTATCACATTTGACTGAGTCACCATCTTAGTTTAGAAATACCACACATATTTTGTACCCTGAATTACTTTACCCCAGAATTATTCAGATTCAGCATATGAAAATGACACTTGTTGTCTTTATCACAAGAAACTTTGTAGGCAATGCCACTATTCCCATGTGAAAGAAGAAGATTTCATTAAGGCTGGCCAGTAGAACCCAACCCAGTTGGGATTTGAATTCTTGTCTCTCCCTGTATTAAGGCCCCGGTCATACGGGCCAGAAAATGCGGGGGGGGAGGCATGGCAGTTCGCCCCGGAGCAAAATAAGGCCAGGTAGCCCGATCACACAGGCCACCAAATTGCCATGCTCCGGCACTGAGCGCCGATCACACAACACTGCTGCAGTGCGGCAAAAAAGCAGCGCAGCGGAGCAGCAAGCCACGCTGTAGCAAAGGACGCATGTGCCTGGGGGGGGGCTGCTGTCAGTGTCTTGCGTATGTGCATGCCTCATTCAGTGTTGGTGCACATCCCATGGAAACTTACAACATCCAGAAACCCTGGGACATGGGCGGGCATCGGAAGCTGCGGGATACTGGCGCTCCCGCGATCAGACACCGGCCTTTGCCCCGGGGTTTCCGGAAACTAGTACTTCGACCCTAGTAGTTTTTTACTCCGCGTTTTCCATGGGAAGCCGCAGGTTGGCCACGGGAGTGCTACGCCTCCCAGATGTGCTGGTATGATCGTGCACGGAAAGTCTGCAGGGCTACCGTGCCTTCAGCGGGGCAAATGCTCCATGTGAACAGGGCCTAAGTATAGCTTTCCATCCACTAATGGACTTTAGGGCCAATTCGCATATTATAAAGTTCCTGTGATCCCCGTGGTTGCCATGGATCCTGTCACTCAAACATGCTGCGAGTTCCATGCTAAGAATTTCATTCCCAGGTGTGAACCAGCCTGATTTGGATCAGAACTTTGGTGCACAGGGAGAGTCGGGCTTAAGGCTTCCTGTCACATTATTTGGCTAACCTGGAATGGTCTCAGGGAGCTCCTTTATTTGCCCCACTGGGAAAACTTAGCCACTTTGGATCTCCACTGGAGACAAAGGCAGTGTATTAATAAAGTCAATAAATAAAATAAATAGTAAAATGAAACTTCCATTTACTAATGGCAACATGTAAGTTTCCTCAATGGAGCAACCACCAGCTCCCTAGGGCCATTTCAGACTGAGAAAATGGTATGTGTGGAGTCAACTTAAGCGTATGACGGTCCTGATCCAAAGTGGGCCCGTGCATACTTAGAATAATAGAGTTGGAAGGGACCTCCAGGGTCATCACGTCCAACCCCCTGTACAAGGCCGGAAATTCACAAATACCTCCCCCTCCACACCCCCAGTGATCGATGTTCCATGCCCAGAAGATGAGAGAGAAAACACAAACCCTCCAGGGTCCCCGGCCAAACTGACCTGGAGGAAAATTGCTTCCTGACCCCAAAGTGGCAACCAGCATGTCCCTGGGTGTGGAAGAAAGGGCCACAAGGACTAAGCACTGAGGCAACCCTTCCTGCCCTCCCTCTCATGATCTGCCTAAGTTCACAGAATCCGCATTGCTGTCAGATGCCCATCTAAACTCTGTCTGGAAACCTCCAAAGAAGGAGAACCCACCACCTCCTGAGGAAGCCTATTTAGTTTAACTGGGAGTTTAGTTCTGAGTATGGAAGTTTCAGACCACATCTGTCAATGAGACACCCGGAGGAGCACAAGGGCTTTGGAATGTGTGGACTGGCAGTGGAAAGTGCTGGCAAGGCAAGAGACATACATTCAGAGATGGCTTGCCATTACCTGCCTCCACATCATGACCCTGGTATTCCTTGGAGGTTTTGCATCCAAATACTAACCAGAGCCAACCATACTTTGGATTGCCTGTGACTTTTCTGGACTCAGAAGAGAAACTCCATAACATTAATAGCACCAAAGCATCCCTCTGCTTGGGTGTTACAGTCTGGGAACCTGAAGCCCTTCCTTCGGAATCATAAGACATAAACCTATGCAGAAAAGACCACCTAGGAATTGTTACATCACCTGATTTTCTGGCTACTTGAGTTCACACCAAGAGAATGTCTAGAGGTGTTGTCATGGCAACTGCTTTTCCCTCCCTGAGGCACATAGAAGAGGATAAGGGGAGAGGTGTTGCTATAGCAACCTTTTCTCCAGTCCAGACACCAGCAGTAATCAAAAGGGAAATCTGAAGGAGGGGGGGAGTCACAGTCTCATTGGGATATCAGGAGAGCCATTTTCTCTGACGAAAAGATTGTACATCACAGTTTTGGCATGACCGCTTTGTGAAAAGCTCGGTGTGAAAGTAAGCGCTCTGCTAGATCATTTCAAAATGCACAAAAGGTTCTGCAATAAAGAGATGATAGATAGATAGATAGATAGATAGATAGATAGATAGATAGATAGATAGATAGATAGATAGATAGATAGATAGATAGATAGATAGATAGATAGATAGATGATAGATAGATGATAGATAGATGATAGATAGATAGATAGATAGATAGATAGATAGATAGATAGATAGATAGATAGATAGATAGATAGATAGATAGATAGATAGATAGATAGATGATAGATAGATAGATGATAGATGATAGATGATAGATGATAGATGATAGATGGATAGATGGATAGATGGATAGATGGATAGATGGATAGATGGATAGATGGATAGATGGATAGATAGATAGATAGATAGATAGATAGATAGATAGATAGATAGATAGATAGATAGATAGATAGATAGATAGATAGATAGATAGATAGATAGATAATCTTGCTCTTTCACCCATGCTTTTCATGATTCTGTCTAGTCATTATTCCTTTATGTTGCTACTCTGGTGCCACATTTTCATTTGGAAAGTGATTCCAGCCAGGTAGAGAATGAGGTCACATAGTGACTCTGATGACATCATGGTCTTATGTAGCCAATAAGATTTGGTTACATGATGGAGTCGATGAAGGGAAGCAAAGCTGCACTCCCCACATTCTTTTCTAGCCCTGTTGCTGAGCACATAGGCTCCTAAGTTTAAAAAGCAAGTGCTCATATGCACACCAATGCCTGAATTTTTAAGAAGGTTCCAGACACCTCCTGTGAACACTTTATGAGAACTCCCCCCCCCACTTTGCATTTTCAAAAATTTGCATAGGGTTGCCAGCCCCCAAGGTCCTGGGGGTCTCCCGCTTTGGGGGCTCCAGTCCACCCCCACCAGCTGGCCAGTGGGGGAAGCCCCACTTCTCAAGCCCCACCCCCAAGAGTGACCATCTGCCAAGCCACCCCCCTCCCTCCCCTCCTGCCAGATTTAAAGGGCTTCAGCTGATCAGCAGGGACCAGGTGGCCCACCGATCAGCTGGAGGGCCCTTTAGCAGGAGGGAGGGAGACGGGCAGTCACAGGCCGAGTGCTTGGCTTGCAAAAAGACCCTTTTAAAAAAGACCCCTAGGGGCATCCCTGCCCACCCACAGAATGCACCCCCCAATCCCCCTGTTAGAGTGACAAAAGGACCTGGCGACCCAGAATTCGTTATGTGCAAAGTTCAATCCTCTGGTTCCTGATTGAGTCCCAGTTCTTAGGGAGGGGAATATAGTTACCCCCTAAAGTCCTGTTCCTTTTAATGGAGGGTTGGTGGAATTTTATTTACACTGTGATATTATTTACCTCCATGCCATCAAAAGCTACAGCTGCCTATTTCCATACATTAAGCCTTTATTAAAAGAACAGGGCATTTTTTTCCTGGCCAGCTGGCAACTCTCCCTTTAATGGATGTACAAAAAAGTTACAAAATAATTGCAACATATAAACTTTTCTTGTTATCAGTGGTAAAAATAAAAGGTCAGACACATCCAAACAAGCAGTCTTCATCAATGGTCTGCAAACAACTATGGCCACTAAGATCTCAGTGCAGAATGTTAGAGTGAAGAAAGTGATATTCCAGTGCTCAGGTTTTGGGTTTACACTGTAGCCTTGTTGTATGTCTTTTGACCCCTTAAGCCAGGGGTCCTCAAGCTTTTTGAGCCCGTGGACACCTTTGGCATTCTGACACAGGGTGGTGAGCACAACAACAAAATGGCCGCAGCATAAGGCGGAGCCAACCGCAAACTAGCAGTGAGCGAGGTTATGCATAACTCTCATAGTAATTTCAACCCTTAAGGCAGAATCTCTGCTTAACTAGATGACTTTTAATCTGCACAGCCACTGGCCAATCAGAAGCCTTGGTGGGCACAAGCCCCTTCTGGCCCTGCCTACTTTCCAAAAACACCTGGAGGGTACCAGGAAATGTGCTGGCAGGTGCCGTGACACCCATGGGCACCGCCCTGGGGACCCTGCTTTAAGCAATGGAGTGGACTTCTTTGGGCTTTAGGTGGACATTGCAGATGAATTGATTTTCGGTTGAAGGAATCTGGAAGGGACTTCCAGGGTCATCTAATCCAGCCCCCTGCACAGTGCAGGAAATTCACAAATACCACCCCCACTGCCCCAGTGACCCCTGTTCCATGCCCAGAAGATGACAAAAAAACCTCCAGGATCTCTAGCCAAACTGGCCTGGAGAAAAATTGCTTCCTGACCCCAAAGTGGCGATCAGCATTTCCCTGGGTGTGTAAGAAAGGGCCATGAGAACCAGGCACTGATGCAACCCTTCCTGCCCTCCCTTCTCGTGAACTGCCTCACAAAATCAGCATTGTTGTCAGATGGCCATCTAGCCACCTCCCGAAGAAGCCTGTTCCACTGAGGAATTGTTCTAACTGTCCCTATAAGAACAAAAACTCTTCCCAACATTCTACATTGGAATCTTATAGTGACCATGTCTGTTTGACTCAGACTAGTTTATACAATTTGTTTTCAGTTATTTGTGGGCTTTCCGATGGCTTTCTTACCCTTTTGAAATGGTTTCTTGTGAGGTTTAAGAAATCCAGAGGACACTTTCTACTGTTAATCAGATTGATCAACTAGTTAATGATTATCTGAAACTTTTCAAACAGGTTAAAGTTTTGTTAATATAGTGAGGCAGCTGAAACATCATGCTTTTGTTTTTCTAAGTAATAGCAAAAAAAATATTAGATATATTAGTCTGGTAGGGGTTGTGGGAACTCTGTGACCCTCTTACTGAAACATTTAGTTGATTGGTTAATCGTGCTATGTTCATTAAACTTTTTAACTTGGTCAACATATCTTTCTTATTGGGGAGGTTTAAATTTAAAACAATTTTATTTGTCTTTTGGAGGGGGGGTTGTTACTGAAAATGAGCCTTTAAAGGAATATTGGCTGAGGATGGTGTAATTAGACAAGCACACTCACTTGGATTTCTGACCTTTTATTCTATGTATCGTGTGAATGTTAAACAGTATCCTGGATGAATTAAATCTATAGATCCCTCTGTATGGTTTTTAACATGTTTTTGACATAAAAAGTTGTGTTTATCGGACCCTTTTTCGGACCTGGGGAGGAACCTAGTTTAACAATTCTTTGCAGCCTTTCCCCACCTCTAATACCTGAAGTTTTGTTTTTTTAATTAAAACAGCGTGCACGCAGCTAGCTGAAAATAGGTTTTTAAACAGAGCATGTTTAAATGAAGTATTAGGTACAAAGATGCCTTACAGCAACCAGTTTACAATAACATTTACAATTTGATCGTTCTCGGGACAGAATGACAAAAATTATTACAACTGTAGATTGACATTCCATGCATGGGCTGACTGATCTGTTGCAGGACTTCTGAAATGAGAAGCCCATGTTTTGAGGACGTGGGATGGACAGCCTTTACTCACCGTAGGTAATCTCATGGCAACCTCTTCATTTTAAGAAACAACAGTATTTAGGGTTGCCAAGTACCTACCGTATTTCGGCGGGGGGGACACAGTCCCCAGACGGAACATTCCTCTGGGCAACACACACGCCACACGATGCCATCGCCAGGAAGTGACGCCGGGCAACGCTCTGGCAATGGGGCTGGAAACTCGATGGTACCATCGAGTTTCCAGCCCCATTGCCAGAGCATTACCTGGCATCACTTCCTGGTGACGGCATTGTGCGCTGTGTCTTTCCTTCCCCCAGGGATGGTCCTGCCAGGACATATCCATCCCCCGCCGAATTAAAGTAAGTTATTGGCAAGCCTGGCAGTATTTGAAAGGGGCCAGAATGGGGAGAGTTTAAACAACAGTGCAGAAGGGTCACCAGCTGCCTGGAGAAAAAAATGCCCAGTCCCTTTACTAGAGGCTTAATTTTTATTTACTAGGTGATGTTATTGACATCCATGCCATGGAAAGTTTCAGCTGCCAATTTCCATGCACGAGGCCTCTATTAAAGGGACAGGACATCTTTCTGGAGGATGGTTGGCAATCCTAAGTAGCACTGGACAAATTCACACATCTTGGCAGAATATGTGGACTGCTAGAATGGAAAAGTATGGCCTTTGAGGGGACAGTGAGAAATACATCTCAGGCCATCTTGCAGGATGCCTTTCATACATGCAATTCAGTGAAAAGTCACACTGGTAAATTCTGCAGCCTGTTTGAATGCCTGGAGGACATCTTTGCAGTGGGGAAGGGGGAAATGTTGAGGACGAGTAATTGGAAACAATAGCAGCCTTTTCTAGCACCACAAACTGTGCAGAAGAGGTGTGATAGCACATATCTTTATCCTTTTCTGTATGGAGAGGTTCAGATCTATTCATAACCACTTGCACAATTATGCAGGAAAGTAGTACATGCAAAAGTACTGGGATTCTTTTGAGTGACCTTGTTTGAACTCTGATGGTGACTGTACGTGTTCGCCTTCAAAGTTACAAAATGTAGTACTCTCCTTGACACAAAGAGTACTACATCTTTCTGTGTTATACCTCTCTGTGTTATACTTTTCTGTGTTATACCTTTCTGAGTTATACCTCTGAGGATGCCAGTCACAGCTACTGGTGAAACGTCAGGTCCTACAATGCCAAGACCACGGCCACACAACCCGGAAAATCTACAGCAACTAATGAACTCCAGCCATGAAAACCTTTGACAACATAATCTCTCCACAGTTGTCACCTGAGAATTCTGTATGGCTAGGAGTAAACCTCTCTGAAAAGACTAGAACTTACCTCTGGCATGCAGTTATGTGATAAGTATACAAAATTGGGGTGGGAGATTCAAATGAAGCAATTTACTATTTCCCTACAAACGAGGGAGAGGCAGACTTACTAACACAGTTCACATGAGGCTCCCCGCGTAATGCTTTTGCACCCCAACTGTTGTTATCAACATTCCAAATCATATTTAATGTTCTCATCAGGACTAGTTGTTAAATGTTCGTACGTTTCTATCAATACATAAAATTCTGAACAAGTTCCCAGGATGTGGATCAAAAACTCCACATAATTGGGCCACATGCAAATAGGTGGGATTTTCCTGCAAATTTAGGAGAAAACGGGGGGGGGGGGGGGCAAACAGTAAAATGAAATGAGGGGGGGGGCGACAAGCCATGGGAGCATTGCCTGTACAAGTGCAGACAACACACAGGAAACGGAACTATGGTGGGTGACAACCAATAATAGAGAGGAAGAATCTAGACAGGCAGGAAGAGAGCAAATGGGAACTGGTAGTTGGACAGGGAAGAAAGAAGTCAGAGTGTTGGCAGTGCTGCTGCTACTGCTGGTGCCAGATGCAGAAGAAGAGAAGAAGAGATTGGATTTATACCCTGCCCTTCACTACCCAAAGGGGTCTCAGAGCAGCTTATAGTCTCCTTCCCCTCCCCACAACAGATGCCCTATGAGGTAGGTGGGGCTGAGAGAGCTCTTTCGGGAACTGCTTTTGAGAGAACAGCTCTGAGAGAACTTGTGACTGATCCAGGGTCACACCGGCAGCTGCATGTGGAGGCGTGGGGGATCAAACCTGGTTCTCCCAGATCAGAGTCTGCGCTTTTAACCACTACACCACACTGGCTCTTAAAGAGCTGTACAAAAGAGGCTGGGGAGGCAGCAAGGCAGGGGCTGGAATGAGGAGACTGGAGACACACACAGCTTCTCCATTCCATCCATGATCTCCAGCCCCACCAGGGAGAGAAGGCAAAGAAGTGGAGATATCCTGGAGGATTGGGAGGAGAAGGAGGTATCCCTGTGGTTGCTGCATTCTCCTTTCTTTCTTTCTTTCTTTCTTTCTTTCTTTCTGCACCTGTCCATGTGCAGGGCAGAAGATGAGTAAACAGTAGTGGCTGAAAGAAGAAGACATCAGCTGTAGCACTTCCTCCTTCCTTCTTTCCCCACCTGCTGTCCCCGCCTGAGAGAAACAATGGGCAAGCGGGGACTGCTGTGAAGAGGGGAAGCACGTGGTATCTCCTCCCCACACACAAGTTCTTTGTACCTCCACAAAAAGACAGGAGGATTTAAAAAGGATAGAATACATGCTGGCTAAGCCTGCTGGAACGATAGAAAATGGCTTAGTGAAGGTGATAGATCCAAATATTTCCACCCTTAATCTATACTAAGAAGCTAAAAATGAATGCTTCCATATGTAATCATTACGAACCTTAGCATGATGTGCAAACAACATTCATTATTTTCAGGCTGGAGGGGGGGAAATCACAGGAAGGAAAGAATGATAATTAATTTGTATGGCAGGCTTGGTGTATATTGGTTTATATTGCTAGAAATTGCTCTCTTCTTCATTATGAAGGATGGACATGACCCAGCCCGAATTAAGCATGTTTCAAGAGAGCATTAAGCCTGCAGTGAACTCTCTGGCTGATATCAACGGTCCTTCTTTATGGATGGATTACATCCTGTGTGCTTGCATAAACCAGCCGGAGCGTTCAGAGGTTAATTTGAGCCAAACCTCATTAAGGTTCAGCATTGCCAGGGCTGAAAACCTGGAACAAGTTGAACGGCAATATGAGCCTTTGAACATTCAGAGAATCATTTTCCTCAGATTTCATAATGAGCCTTCCAATGTGTATGAAAGGGCCTGCAAGCAGCAGGTGGCATTTTCTACCTGAAAGGTAGCAGCTAAGAGGCTGAGTTGTAATTTGGGAGTCCACAGTTTGAATCTAGCTTATGGCAAGAGCCAACTGAGAAGTTTAAGAGAATCCATCCCATACTTATTCCACTTGCATAACCTGTTTTAGTGCATCAAACACTTTGGAGAATTTAAAGCAGTGATTATTATATTTTACTATATAGAACTGGTCATCTTTGAAGAGGCCATTGTTAACAACTAAGAGGAGGAGGAGGAGGAGGAGAGATTGGATTTATACCCCATCCTTCACTTGGAGTCTCAGAGCAGCTTACAATCCCCTTCCCTTCCTCTCCCCACAACAGACACCCTGTGAGGTAGGTGAGCCTGAGAGAGCTCTGAGAGAACGGCTCTTGAGAGAACAGCTCTGAGGGAACTGTGACTGACCCAAGGTCACCCAGCGGGCTGCATGTGAAGGAGTGGGGAATCAAACCCGGTTCTCCAGATTAGAGTCTGCTGCTCTTAACCACTACACCAAACTGGCTCTAAGAGGAAAGCTTGCAAAGGTATGACACAAAGCAGTCCATTTTGGACAGTGGATTCCAGAGCAGCTGCCATTTGTAACTCTCCAGTCTCCATCAATAAAAAATGCAAAGTGAGATAGAAGGAGAAGGAGAGTAGGTTTTTATACCCCACTTTTCTCTACCTTGAGAAGTCTCGAAGCAGCTTCACATTCACATTCCCTTCCTCTCCCCACAACACAATCACATGATCTTCCTCTCCCCACAACAGTCACCTTGTAAGGCAGGTGGAGCTGAGAGAGTTTTAAGAGAACTGTGACTGGCCCAAGGTCACCCAGCAGGCTTCAAATGGAGGAGTCGGGAATAAAACAGGTCTCCAGATTAGAGGTTGCCACTATTAACCGCTACACCACACTGGCTCTCTCTAGTGGGTGGCTGGATACTCTCCCCACTGTGTACACATGGGTGCACCAACTTCCGTGATTCCGCTCCTCCATAACCCTCATTGTCTCTGAGGTAAAAGAAATTCACATTCCCCTCTGTATGCATGTGTATTAGTTAATTATGTACAGCCTGCCTCACACAAGCCTTGTGCACAAGTTACAGTGAATGCATGTACATCCTCCATATATGTGCGTACAACCATTTGTAACACAGAGTCAATGCGTGTTCACTTGCAAATGAAAGCAGAATCCAGCCCCTGGATAAATGAGCCATTTCAATCACACATTCAGCTGTCCATGCATTGAAAGTAACATGAGAATTACTCAAGAAAAATTAAGTGTACATTGTATATAGATTATGTATGCATTGTATGTAGATTGTGTACGGATTCACTGTAACTTGTGAACAGGATTACAATGAATGGAGGGGGTGTGGTGGGATGTTCTGTCCTTATCCTATGTAGCAATCACTGGGATTCCAATGACTGTGTGAACTGACCTCTAGGCTTGCCTCAGCAGCCGTAGCCCCTCCCTCCTCAGTCATGTGCTGTCCCATATATGGGCAACTGGGCTGAATGTCAACTGCTGCTCTCTTAGCTCTTGAGTCTGAGAGCAGAAGAAATGTGTGTGGACAGGAGCCAACCAAAACCACACCAAAAAAAAGTGAATTCAAAAGTTCTCAGAGATAACAGATGTCTGGGGGGTATTCCCACCCCCTCTTTTTTCTTTGCACTCTTTGGATCTAGCTGACAAGCTGTGAGTCACTATATTTTGGGGACTCGCTGGTTTTAAGAGTGAGCTCTCCGCAAGAGCAAAAGTGTGAATTATATTTATTTAATTTTTCAGCCACAATAATGTTGAAGGCTGGAACTTCTCGTCTGAGACCTTAACCACTGGAGCTGTTGTTAGGAAGGCTAAATTCTGAGCATGAAGAGACCCAACATTCCTTTACCAAAACTTTTTTTTTTAAGTGTGCTTTTTGGGTAGGGGTGGAAGGGAAGACAGGGACTGACTGTCAACTGCGGAGCAAAGGAGATTTCACTTACCTGGAACACTTTTGACAAATTGTCAAAGATCACTTGACCCGCACTGACTTTGTGCTTGACCCCTCGGACTGTCCCATTTTTGCTGAGGATGTTGACCCTTTTCGCGCCAAATCCCCTCTCTTTGGCGGCTCTCACGAAAATGAACATGTCATCCGACTCTTTCTCATTCTCGTCATACTCAGATCCCAGGTTTCCATTGTGCTGCCCGTCAGATTCACTGAGCCGGCTCTGGTCCGTCTCAGAGCTGCTCGTGCACTCGGAATCCAGGGAGTCGGAGGTTTCTCCATCCGCATACACCTCCTTGAGCACTCTCCCGCTGTGCGAAGAGGCGATGCGGAATCGGACTTTCCTCGGCTGCCTCTCGCCCTCGCCCTTGGTGTCACTCTTAATCATTGTCCCATCCGTCAATATGAACTGCTTACATCCTCCTGGTGTTGGCTGTCATCACTTTCGCCCGTTTCTCACGCTCAAAACAATATCAAAGCTGTTCACCAGTGACAGAGGCGCTGCGCCTATGAAAGCGAACGTCTAAAGGAAAGAGGATTCCCAAGAAGGTCCAGGGCCGATCGGCGATCAATAATGCATGCGTGTGTGTGCTATGGTTACCTTTAAACTAAAACCTGTAAAATGAGATCATCGATTAAATATTAACAACCCTTTGTGTGCTTTTTACAGGGGCAGAAGGGGAAAAGAGGGGAAAGAGAGTGGAAGTTTCTATTTTTTTTAATTTTTTTAAAAAAAGCTACATCCAAAACCTAGCTGTTCATTTGTATGTGTTGATAGAGAAGTAGAGAGGAATAAAGGAAGAATTTAGACGGAAAGTTGGAGTTGACATCCTGGGCTCTAGCTTCTGGAGAACTAGCTGCAGATCCCAAATGTGCCGCATGGACCTATCGGGATGTTGATGTCCTCAAATGACATCTTCTGGAGCCACCTTGGGCCAGTCACATGTTACACCTGACTACCTAACTCCAGTGGTGCTCATAGGGCTGGACTTTGGGGTGGAAGTCCTCAGCTCAGCAGGTGGGTATCCCAAAGCAGGCTGTAGTTTTATATTTGCAATGTACCTCACCATCTAAAGGGGGAGGGGGCATAAGATCAATACATCCAGAGTCTAAAAGTACCTGACTGTGCCACCATCTGAGTCTTCTTAAATCACTCCTCAAGGGCATCTGTTTTGTAGGTGGCAAGCTGGCACATCCATACAGTTAAG
The DNA here is from genome assembly GCA_029375565.1 of Gekko gecko. NCBI lineage: Eukaryota > Metazoa > Chordata > Lepidosauria > Squamata > Gekkonidae > Gekko > Gekko gecko. The sequence continues at coordinate 7,306,955 of JAPDNY010000010.1, forward strand.
GGATTTGTGCTGTTCGGACCACCTGAAAACTGCTGTTATCTATTCAGACTATATGTTCCAGAACAACAATAAGGTTGTCTACCTCACACCTGTGCAATGGCAACTGTTATTACAGGGTCAGTTGGCTCACTCTGAAGCTTATCAGTTTAGCATCCACCTCCCCGTTCACAGAATGCTTAAATCAGCTGAAATTAAAAGAAGACCAAACAACACACATTGCAATCCACTAGCTCGTAACAATACGACAAACTCAAGACAGTTCTAAAACCTGAGGGAACGTTCTCATCAAAGGCCTTTCAGGAGAAGTTCTCAGTGAAAGCTAGAAGATCTTCAGTGATGGTCTCGGGGGAGGGAATGTGACAGATTAGGGATGACAGTTCCCCATCCGAGCAGTAACCAGGCCTGATCCTGCTTAGCTTCCAAAATCAGATGTGCCCAATCTTATTTGATCTTAGAGATTAAGGGTGGCAACTGAGGCCCACGGCATTTCTGAAAGGATGGGTTCCTTAACAAGGCCTCCCTGGATTCCTGTCCCAAGGAGGCTGATTGTCGGGTTCAAAAGCAAGTAGGTCCAAGCATTCTTATTCAAAAGAAAGGCTTTATTGGAATACAGTGCTAAAACCCACAGTTGCAGGTCATTGTCAGGAATGGGGGGAATAAGCAATGCAAGCAGAGTTATAGTGTGATGCATAATTGCGACTAGCGAATGAACTGTAAGCGCGCACGCGGGAAACTCCCGGCGGGAGAATTACTTCATGAGCGGGAGACGACTCCCTCCTCCCTTTGCCTTCACAGGACTGGAAAATTCTCATAAGCTCGAGAATAGCCCAAAGCCCACACTCAAGGCCACCGTGATAAGAGAAAGCGGCAGGGAAGAAGCTCCCACGTTACTGCCAGCATACCTACGCAAGCGCAAAGCGAAGTAGGGAACACAGAACAATGGACTCAGTGAGAATCAACAAATAGACATTTCTGACACTGATATAATAGGTGGTAGTGATCCTACAGTTATTTAAGACCCAAGCTGTTTAAGGGCATTGGTCTGCACAACTTAGTGCAGTTCCGAGGACTGCTTTTGCTCAGCTCTGTGAATATGAAATTGCAGGATCACTAGTATCCTGCCCACTTAACAGCTTTGTTTAAAAAAACACAAAAAAACCCTAGAGTCATTGCCCAAATTTCACCTTATGTGAAATTCAAAGCAGATTTTGAAGCCTCTCCTCAGGCAAAACAGGAATTAAAAAAAAAAGCTTCAGTAAGACTAGCAAAAGGTACCTAGGGAGGGAAAGCTGCACATTTTCTCACAGAGTGAGAAAACACTTTCAAAGTAATATTCCCCCCCCCCCTGCTTTTCTCAGTTCTTAAGGCCTTACTTTCTCAATTAAAATAAAATTCAAATTAGGGTTTTCAGTGCCTCTAACTATATATTGTTACCACCGTCTTCTATTTGGCCCTGTTTTATGGCTTTTTAAAGCTTTCCAATGTCTGTATTAGTCCCTGTACATGGATTTGAATGATGCCAGTGCCATATCTTTGACTAAAATAAAATCAATGTTTTCTTGGTTATCCTGGTGATAAACTCAGATTGCATATAGATCTTTTAGCAAAGGTGACTTTGGCTTTGGGTAGAGGACTGCGGTCATTAATCAAGAACTGCTTGACTTATGAATAACTGCAGCTTGGAATACAAATCTGTGGAGTCCACAATTCATGTGAGTGACCTACCATGCTCCACACCACACACCACATTCTGCTCAGAAGGTGACACATATGCTCCAGCTAGGGTTGCCATCTGATTCTTCTAGTGGACCCTTTATTATAATTTGAACTGCAAGCACATATCAGATGATATTATTTAACTACAAACCATGACAAGCTTCAGCTGCCCATTTCCACTTATTAAACCTCTGTTACAGGGACAAGACTTCTTTGTTGTTCTGTCCAGTTGTGTCATACCTTAATTCCAGAAATGAAGGACTCAGGTGTAAGACTTAGATACTTCTCCATCCAGAAATATAGGAACTCTATCTCCCTTTGTTCCCAGTTCAGTTCTCAATGTTTTCCAGCTCTTCAGGCATGCGGTGGAGGAGAATACAGGTCTTAACCAGACTCCCTTCTACTAGGGATGAGCATGAACCAGCTCATGAATGAAAGTCCATCACGAATTTTGGACAGTTTGGAAAGTCCATGACGAATCGTGGACCAAAGTTTGAGAACTGAAGAGCCACCACAAACTTCCACAAATTTTAAGGTAATTCATAATGGTTTGTGAAGAGCAGAGGAAGCAGGGCCAATCTCCTGTCCTGTTTGTCAAGAAGTGTGGGGAGTTGGGTTTATGTAATGATTACTGGGCCCTGAACAAGATCACTTTGAGGGTCTGGTACCCATTGCCACTGATCCCTGAACTCCTAGAGCTACCATATATACTCAGATGGACCTCTGGGGGGATAACCTGGTGAGTATTCAGCAGGGCAATGAATAGAAGACAGTGTTCAGTACATGATATAGGCAATATAGCACCTGGTCATGCCATCGCCATGGTCTCCGCAACATACCAGCCATGTTCCAACGGTTCATGAATGGTGTGTTCTGAGACCTCCTTGGATTAGTTCCTCATCAACTATCTCGACAACATTCTGATCTTCTCCCATGACTCTGCCATACATGCTGAACACGTCTGCACTGTCTTACACCATCTCAGACAGCACAAGTTGTACACCAAGCTGGAAAAATGTGCATTTGATCTGATTTCCATGGAGTTCCTGGGCTACCATATATTGCTGCATGGTATCCGGATGGACCTGAAGAAGGTGGAGGCAGTGCTATTCTGGCAGGCCTTGCAGAACCAAAAAGATATCCACTGCTTCCTTGTTTTGTCAACTACAATAGACAGTTTATCCTGGACCTTATATCCCTTGCTGTGCCATTAACCAGACTACTGAAACCCCAGAGAGCCATTCTAATTCCAACAGGCATTCCATTGGTTGAAAACCCAGTTTTCTACCAAGCCCTTGCTCTGGTATCCTGACCCTCAGTTGCCATTCATTGTAGAGACTGATGCCTCCAGCTCCACTCTCGGGGACATCGTATCACAACAGGAGTCCCAACAGAGCCACTTCAACCGTGTGCATACGGCTTTCGGCAGCGCACACCTGCAGGGTGAAATTATACCATTTGGGAGAGGGAGCTGCTGGCCATTAAAGCAGCATTCAAAGTTTGGAGACATCACCTAGAAGGGTCTCAGTATCCCATGCAGGTGCATATAGATCACCAGAACCTGCAACACCAAACACCTACAGATGGTGCATTGGTTGAACCAGAGACAGATCAGGTGGTCGCTGTCCTTCTTCCGGTTCAACTATACTATCAAGTACATTCTGATTTCCCAGAACAAGCAGACAGACGTTCTCTCTCAAATGCTGGAGTACAGCATTCCATCAGAAGAGGAACGTCCATAGGCCGCCATCCTCCCACCAGAGACCTTTTCTGCCATTGCCAACCCCAGCCACACTCAGGGAACACATCCAGGAACAGCAGCAGTGGGACCCCTTCACACAAAAACAACTCCAGGCACCCAACCAAAAATATACCCTCCCCCCAGTTTTGCAGTGTAACATGGACTTCTGGCTCAGCAGGGTAGGGTATATGTGCCCCCAGGACCCCTGCAGGGAGAGGTCTTGCAACTTGCCCATGATGTTCACACAGCTGGTCGTTTGGTGCGGTATAAAACCCTTTATTTGTTAACCTGTGAATTTTGATGGCCCTGGGTCCAGGTGGACTTCACCCAGTACGTCAGGTCATGTGATGTGTGCAGGCGAGTGAAGGATCTGCCAGGAATTCTGCCAGGGGTATTACATCCCCTGCCCACTCCTGCGGGGCCTCGGCAAGCAGCCCCCATGGATTTTATCACAGATCTGCCAAGCTCCCAAGGCTTCATCTGCATTTGGTCTTAGTAGACCTCTTCATCAAGCTTGGCCCACTTCATCCCATGCCCAGGTCTCCCTTCAGCCTGTGAAATGTCTGACCTCTACCTCCTACACATCTTACAGTTCCATGAACTATCTGAGCACTTGATCTCAGGCTGGGGGATTCAGTTCACCCCTCAGTTCTGACGTGCCCTGCATTCCCTTCATCTAATCATATAGAATCATAGAATCACAGAGTTGGAAGGGGCCATACAGGCCATATAGTTCAACCCTCTGCTCAATGCAGGATCAGCCTAGAGCAACCCTGACAAGTGTTTGTCCAGCCGCTATTTAAAGACTGCCAGTGAGGGGGAGCTCACCACCTTCCTAGGCAGCTGATTCCACTGTTGAACAACTCTTACTGTAAGGACATTTTTCCTAATATCTAGCCAATACCTTCCATCCCTTTATTTAAATCAGTTTGGTGTAGTGGTTAAGTGCACAGACTCTAATCTGGGAGAACCAGGTTTGATTCCCCACTCCTCCACTTGCACCTGCTGGATGACCTTGGGCAAGCCATAGTTCTGGCACAGCTGTTCTTGAAAAAGAGCAGTTTCTGAAACCATCTCATACCCCAAGCCAGGTCTGAAGTTAAATGGAAATGGGTCAAGACCTCATGTCATCCAGATGGCCCTGGAGTTGTTCTGCCACTGTTTGATTACATACGTAAGTGTAGTCCAGTCACAGCTGATTTATGGTAACCTTAGCAAGGAGCTTTCAAGGCAAGTGAAAAGCAGAGGTGGTTTGCCATTGCCTTCTTCTACAGAGTCTTCTGCAGAGTCCCCCATCCAAGTACTGATCCTGCTTAGCTTCTGAGATCTAGTGAGATCAGGCTGTGCCATGCCACCTTCACTCCCCCATTCGATTGCCATCCCTCAAACAAGTTTATACTTGACCAGTACTTGCTTGTTCAATAAAGTCTTCTCCAATATAAACTTGCCTTATTAGTGTATTTAGGGAAGACTCCCTCTACTAGGGTGTGACAAGATGGTACAGTAGGCACTGTTACCATGCGATTTGTTGATAGATTAGCAGATTTGAGAGATCGAATCAGCAAAGAAGCATGCAAAAATTCACAGCTAAATGACAGATCTCTACTATTATTGGAGTCATTGCTAGTTACATATAGACCTGAGTCCAGTAGCACCTCATAACAATAACGAGAGACCATCTTAAAAGGTGCAATGATGGCATGCCTACTCTTGGTCACAGCAAATTTTGTTATCCAAGCCATGCCCCTGTTACTCTTTTCATTTTCATATGTGAGAATGGGTATGGAAATGTACTGCTTCAAACAGTACATTACCGCACTTCAGGGTAATTTTTCATGAAAGGAAAAGAAAGTTAAAGAATAAAAGGACAAAGAAGTCTCTTATACAGTCTAAATTCATGTAGGAGGATGTTGGAAATTTCAGGGGGGAAATTACAATGGGACCCACTTCTAAGCTTATTCTGCCATCAAGGACTCATTTGCAAAATAACTCAGTGATACTTTCCCCTCTCCAATGTAAAACACAGAAATCCTTCATCGGTCAACACTAAACAAGCTTTAATTTTAATTTGGATGTTTTGTACAGATAAGTATATAGTGCTACAGGCTGTAATTCATATCCATTTTGCACATAAGGAAAGTCATACCCAAATTTGCCACCGTGCCTCCTGAGACCTCCTCTTCCATCTCATCCTGTTCCATGTCCTCCATCTTGGACTTATAACTCCCTTCTGGGTCATGACCCACACTATGAAGCCCATCACCTTAGACAATAACTCATTTGTGTTGTCTGTGTGTCCTGGGTACAATATTAGTGGGTAACTGCCAAACCCACTAATTATTTATGGGGGGGGTTAGTCTTCTACATATTTTGTCTGTCCTTGATTGATTCTCATTTCATACCGGCTAGTAAAAAGAACTTTAAGAAGGATCTGAACAAGGCCCCCAAGTTCTAGGACCATTCCTTTGCTTCACCCCAACAATGCTAATGATCGATAACGTTTCATAAGCTTTACTATCTGCCTGTCAGACTTGTTTTCCTGCTCAAAAAAAAATATGATTTATTTCTTTATCAGCTGCGACTGATACAGAAGAAATGAACTCAAAATAATAAATGACAAGGGCAAGTAGGTATCATATTTCATCGTTTGAAGTTGTATATAATGTTTCTTTTGAACAACAAATAAATGTCTGGCTGTCTCTGGTAGCAAAAGATATTTATTTGAGATGCTTTGGACCTTCCTTTCCTCAAAAAGGACTCAAAGGGGATTACAACACTACATAGAACTATACAAAACCAAATGGGGATCAGTGGGGAAATTGCAAGGTGGGGGAATGTGTTGCTGTGTCTCCATTTGCTCCTTCTCTTCATGGTCACCGCCCACTTGCTCACTTCCTTTCTCTGGCAGGGGTTGGGAGAGCAGATGGGGAAGGAAGCCCCATTCTTACAACCACAGATGCCGCTCCCCCTTCTCTCCTTGCACTGGGCAAACAAATCAAAACGCAGCAGTGACATTTCCTGTCTTCCCCTTTTTGTGTTTGGTGTAGTGGTTAAGTGTCCGGACTCTAATCTGGGAGAACCAGGTTTGATTCCCCACTCCTCCACTTGTAGCTGCTGGATGACCTTGGGCAAGCCATAGTTCTGACAAGAGCTGTCCTTGAAAGGGCCATTCTTAAAAGGGTTCTCTCAACCCCACCTACCTCACAGGGTGTCTGTCGTGGGGAGGGGAAGGGAAAGGAGTTTGTAAGCCGCTCTGAGACTCCAAGTAAAGGGCGGGGTATAAATCCAATCTCTTCTTCTCTCTCTTCTTTTCTGTGAACCCACATGCCTGACCACTCTTGCTGACCACACAGCTTCTTCCCCTCTAACATCAGCATCCATTACCTGAACCTGCACAGACAACACTTCCCAGTTTAGGAGTTTTAAACCTGGCCAGTGTCAGCAGTGGGTGAGACGGGGCAGATGCTGAAGCCCACCCTGGCTGCAAAATAGTTGTGTTCCTTTCCTCACATTGCAAACTTTATACCACATCAAGGGGAGAATGTCCACTTTATTAGTATATGGTGGTTGATTATTTCAGAAGCCATCTACTAAGTTCTCCCCAAGGTGCCAAGGGACAATTTGCCCATTCTGATCACACATATGCCCCATTCTCTTTGTTAATAGCAAAGCAGTGGGCGCCAAGGAGGATTTTTGGGGATTTCTGCATGTCACAGATGGCAGCCAGAAAAGGTTTTACAAGCCTTGTTTCCCACAAGATGACAGAAAAGTTTGGATTGTTGGTGACTTAATATTTATGGCCAATTGTATGATAATAGTGACGAAGGAGTGCAAGCCATTGTTGTAGGGTGGGAAACCCCTCAAAGTTTCTTTGTATCCAGAACTAGAATTTTGTGTTGGTGCGTGCTGGGCAGTTCTGGCTGGGCAAAGGAATTTTTTTGGAAGAGTATATCACATTTATTAAAAAAAAATTCTGGAGCAAAAACCAGTGAGGAAATGGCCTTCGAGCATCTGCCACAACTGACCCTGAAAGTTCTGTCTCAGACAGGTTGGAGTGCTCACCTAGAGGGTGTGAAATTGATTCTGCAGATACTGTTCTGACCTCTTTGCAAGATGCAACCTGTATCAAATCTTGATCTCCTGGAGCAATGCCGGTGCTGTAGATATGTGGTTCCTCATCTGCAAAGAGCTTGAATTGACTGCAGAAACAAACAGGCAGCCAGGGAAGCATTTCCAAAACAGGTGTGATATATTATATACATTGTGGTTTGCTCCGTAGGCTAAGCGATCTTCTGCATTCTGCACCAGTTGAAGTTTCCAAACCGTCTTCAAGGCCGGTCTTCCGTAAAGCATGCTGCAATAGTCCATCCATGAGGACACAATGTCTTATTCTGGGAAAGGAGTCAGCAGAAATTTTTGGCATGCTTGAGAAATCAGAGTTCAGACACCTTGTGTAATCATTTCACAACATGATGACACCATTCATGTCGACTACAAAGAACCATCAAACTTTTGGTCCCAGACCTGCCATGGGTGGGGGGAGGGGATAGAAAAAGCAATCTTTCAGTGACATACCACACTGAAATTCTCCAAACACTTTGACAGTGGCTTGGTTCAGGCATAATGGGGGAAACGTGGTTTGTTTTAAACTGGGGTTAGATTGTGAAGCCGGGATTCAGCTTGCAGATGGTCATTCCAATCCTGATTTGCCTTGACCCCTGCAGGCTTCAGAACTTCATTCTTCCCCCTACCTCTCCCAAGTAGAACCAGCTGACATCTCAGCTGGTATCACACTGAGGATGGCTCCAGGGAATAAACAAGCCAGTTTGGTGTAGTGGTTAGGAGCGCAGATGCTAATCTGGGAGAACCGGGTTTGATTCCCCACTCCTCCACATGCAGCTGCTGGCGTGACCCTGGGCAAGCCATAAAGCTGTTCTCTCAAGAGCAGTCCTCAAAAGAGCTCTCTCAGCTCCATCCACCTCTGTTGCGGGGAGATCCAGATGAGTTAGCCGTGTTAGTCTGTTGCTTCAAAATAGTTAAAAGCCCAGCACCACCTTTAAGACTAACAAAGGAGATTGTAAGCCTCTCTGAGACTCTGAGTGAAGGGCAGGGTATAATTCCAATCTCCTCCTCCTCCTCCTCTTCTTATTATTATTATCTCATGAGACTGTAACAGCAGTTAATAAAAACAACTTCAGACCATAATTTCAGATCTGGGTTTGATGAATGTCCCTTATCTGAACCATGGTGTAAACCATGGCTTTGTGCAATGGCTGACCTGAGAGAATGAGCAGTCCTTCCCGACACATGTAGTACTCATTCATGCAATCCATCAGTTGTAAAGGGGGGGGGGATCACATGGGCTGAGCATGCTCATGAACTCTGCTTTACATTAAGCAACCAATGCCAAGGCCCAATTGCATGCTTCACTGTGTGCATAGAATGGACACATCTGGAGCACAAGCAAACCATCCTTATAAACGTAAAATACCCACTTCACTTAACTAAATTGAATCTCATTGATAATATCTATTAAATTACTGTGTGGCACCATTAGACAAAAATTAGATGCTTCTGATCCAGTAAAATTACCCATTTCAAACTATTTCTTATTCCAGCTTGTGAGAAACAACAGGGAATATTGCACCATTGTCAGCTGAGGGTTATTTTTTCCTTATGAAGTAATTCGTTTCTTCTCAGTTTTTGTCTCTCTTTTGTGCTCTTAATTATGGGGCTCAACGACTCCTTTTCATTTGCTAAGTTCCAGATAAACTCATTTCCATATTTACCACTTAAGGATGTACCAAGGCGACATTTTTGTACTAAATGAATCAAGAAACGACTTCTGAAATCAACAGTCCCTGACTTAACTGTTCTCTTTGGTGTGTGTATTTGTGTGGTCCTTTGAATTATGCGTGTCTGCCGTTATCATTATCCTTATGTGTAATAGCCAAGGGACTATTAGTCAGCCATGGGTACAATTTATGATTCTATAAAGCCAGGAGAACTCTCACATTCACAGAAATAATGTGTTTTTTTTAAAAGGGGGGGAGTTCAAAACACCAAACTGCAAAGACCAATGTAGAGCATGTAGAAGAAGAAGAGAAAAAGAGATTGGATTTATACCCCGCCCTTCACTTGGAGTCTCAGAGCAGCTTACAAACTCCTTTCCCTTTCCCTCCCCATAACAGACACCCTAGAAGGTAGGTGGGGCTGAGAGAGCTCTTTCAAGAACTGCCCATTCAAGGACAGCTCTTGTCAGAACTATGGCTTGCCCATGGTCATCCAGCAGTTGCAAGTGGAGGAGTGGGGAATCAAACCCGGTTCTCCCAGATTAGAGTCAGCGCACTTAACCATTACGCCAAACTGGCTCTAGGTGGTCTCCATGCTTCCATAACCAAAAAGAAAAGGAAACCTCTCTGCTCCTATCACTAGGGATGAACAGCCCGTGGATATTAGGGGCTGTTTCCAAGAAGCTGTGATCAGTCTTTGGTAGTCTTCCAAAATTCCTCTCGCGGCATCTTCTGTTGCCTTGTGCTTGTGGTAGGGATGCCGACTCCAGATTTGGAAATCCCCAGAGATTTGAGGGTAGAGACTGGGAGGGTGGAGTTTAGGGAGGGGAGGGGACTCAGACCACTTTCCCAAGCTGCCTTTTCCTCCAGGACAAGTGGAATAAAAGTGTTAAATAAGTAGATAAACAAACCAACAAACTATGTAGTTTGAAGATCAGCTGTAATTCTGGGAGATCTCTAGCCCCTACCTGAAGCCTGGCAACCCTAACTTGTGGTGGGTGAGGCCTGGCCAGGAGTAAGCATATTCCAAGAGGGAAGGGTGAAACATCACCGGGAAACAGGATGTGAGCAGAAAACCGCTGACTGTTTAATCCTGCCCTTCCCACAGAGAGCTCTGGGTGATGTGCACAGTTCTCTCTGTTTCACCTTCCCATGAGCCCTGCGAGGTAGGTTAGGCTGAGCCCAAGTTCACCCTGTGAGTTTCTGGTCTGAATGGGTGTCTGAAACTTTTAGCTCTTTTAACTGGCATTGCCCAGGAGAGAAGCCGGGATTTTCTGCATGCAAAGCAGGTGCTCTTCCAGTGGATTGTGGGCCCCGCTCCTAACAGGATGGTGAAATGCCCGCTCTTCAAGCGAGTGATTCCAGGCTAAAGAAAAATAACAGCATCACAAGGCAGACAAATCCTCTTGAATCTTGCAGTTATCCACTAGGGGGCAGGGCTGCAATTCATGGAGAGCCGACCCACCTGGCCACCCACAGTTTCCCTGTTGAACCTTTCGGCCTGTTTCTCCGGGTGATTTTCTCCACCTCCGACAACACTCATCGTGACTCTGCTCCTGTCCAGGTCATGCAGGTACAGAGGCTCCTGCAGGGCTTTCCGCCCACACAGCCGTGATGCCAGGCGGCTCCACTCCCTGGCCTCTCTAGCTTGTCACATCGATCAGCTCCTTGCCTGAGGATTTCAACTCTCTTGGTGCCCTGGAAGGAAAGAACTTCTTCTAGCAGCTTTTTCATGCCAGCACTGCCTCCTCTCAAACCAAAGAGCCTTGCCAAGAAAAGAGTGTCTCGTGCCCTTCTCAGTCAAATCAATAACCAACGGCCTCCATGAGCTCAGGACACCCACCTGTTGAGTCTCTGCATGATTTATTGCTCTGGTTTTGCCCCTGCCGCTCTGAGGAAGTGTAATTGTGCTAGAATGCTGTTTCCAGGATGACTGAGACACTTGATTACCCCAATGTAAAGACACAACAGAACTTCCTGTCTCCTGGAGGGTATACCCATTGCATGTCTGGATGAATCAGTATGGTGTGGCGGTTGATGTGAGCTGGGACTGCGGAAACCTGGGTTCCAATCCCCACGCTGCTTTAATGCTCACTGGGTAATCTTGCATCAGAAATGTGCAGCCCAGCTTACCTTTTAGGGTTATTGATATTGGAGAAGTCAGCAAGGAAAGACACACAGGCAGGTGGGAACATGCGGGTGGGTGGGCAGGAAAGGGGGCCTAGCAGTGGGCATAGGGGGGCTTGAGCACTTTCTGCACAACCCCCCCCCCAAAAAAAAAAAAAAAAACCTGGAACCTCCCACTCACTTTTCCTTGCTTAACTTCCTTCCGGGAACTTATCCTCTCCCAGTTTGGTGTAGTGGTTAGGAGCGCAGACTCTAATCTGGAAGAACCGGGTTTGATTCCCCACTCCTCCACATGCAGCTGCTGGGTGACCTTGGGTCAGTCAAAATTCTCTCAGAGCTGTTCTGTCAACACCAGTTCTCGAAAGAGCTCTTTCAGCCCCACCTACCTCCCAGGGTGTCTGTTGTGGGGAGAGGAAGGGAAAGGAGATTGTAAACTGCTCTGAGACTCCAAGTGAAGGGAGGGGTATAAATCCAATCTCCTCCTCCTCCTCCTCCTCCTCTTCTTCTTCTTCTTCTTCCTGCCCCTAGGCATACAGGGGCACATACAGAGGCACTAGAGGTAGAAGGTGTGTTGAATACTATAACTCTGTATGCAAGAGGATCTGGGAGAGAAAGGGTTACATGCTGCTTATAGTGGTGAAATTGTAGGGAAATTCAAGATAGCCTTATAAACCCCAATCCAAATGAAATACCTTCAGATGAGTTGGTGTATGGGGAGGTGATGTTTTCCTTTACTCTCTCTGCTGAAGAGACCCAGGCAACTGCTAAAGTCTTGTGAAAATGGACTTTACAAGAGAGGAGGGACTGAGGAAAGTGTGAAAGGAAAACAGAAGGTGAGAAAGAGGCTGCTGGTGCAGCTCAGCCTTTAGAATCAAGATAGAAAGAATCAGTCCTCAACAGAATGACACCCTTTTAAGCCCGTGGGCTTTCATAGAATTAGAGGGGCATCACTGTGCTTGGGACTGCCCTGTTTGCGTGAGGAATGAAGGCAGCGATAGAATAAGAGCAGACCAAAAGGGAAGAAAGTTTGTAAGAAGTCAGTTTCTTTTTTAAAAAAAAAATCTTGGCATTTGGCAGTCTTTAAGCCTTGAATCAAACAAGAACAAAATTAGAACTGTCTGTGTGGCAGACATAGCAAAGCGATTTCTCCACCCATCCCCTGACCCAGTTTGCAGACACAGAATTTTAAATCCGTTTCAGCCTGAGAGCAGATCTGCGCACAGGCTTCTGAGCGAGTAGTGGCCTCTTGCAGGAACTGGATCATCTCCGTTTTTTATTGATCTGGGTGGGGTGCGTGTTCCGGTACTCAGCAGTAATGGCAGGAACTGGGAACCATGTGGTACAGGGCCCTTCACTGGTGCATGAAGGAACACTGAAGGACGGTGCCATCATCAGCATAAGACATCGATGACATTCAACCCATGGAACATTACTTAACATTTTCTGCACTTTGCATAAGGGGGAAATATTAGAATTAGGAGCCGATGGAGCAAAACACCCTGATATGAGGCATTAAGACAAAAAGGAACAATAAATAAGGACTTGCAAACTATTCGCCAAACAGAAAAAGGAAAGGAATGTTCCAATTGCTAAGCAGGGTGTATTGCAGGGATTTTGCCTGTTTGCATGATCAACAGATAAGGGTCATAATTATGTAGAAACGGGCAAGCCTGGTTGATGCTGCAGGTCAAGACCCCTCTCTTCCCTCCACAGGCAAACCCAAGGAGAGGGGGAATCATGCTCGCCAGGCCCATTCCTTTGCTTTGCCTGGCCACTCACTGTTTCCAGTTTGGTGTAGTGGTTAGGAGTGCGGACTCTAATCTGGGAGAACTGGGTTTGATTCCTCACTCCTCCACATGCAGCTACTGGTGTGACCTTGGGTCAGTTCCAAGTTCTTTCAGAGCTGTTCTCTCAAGGGCAGTCCTCAAAAGAGCTCTCTCAGCCCCACCTACCTCCCAGGGTGTCTGTTGTGGGGAGGGGAAGGGAAAGAGATTGTAAACCACTCTGAGACTCCTTCTGGTAGTGAATGGTGCGGTAGAAAGCCAATCTCTTCTTCTTCTTCCCTGTCCAATGGCCTCTCTGCCCCCCCTACCACTTTTCCCATTTCCTCCCCATCACTCTGAGGAGAATGGGAGAGGCGGGGGCAGTGGCGGTGACTCCTGATCTCCCCCTCGTATCTGGCTCAAGCAACAGCCTCCCCCTTCTTCAATGTTTCCCACACGCAGTCAAGGGGTGGAGGCCAGCAGGCCAGCAGAAGAGTTTTGTCTAGGCAAGAACAATGTTCCTCTCTCTTCAGGGAAATCTAACACTTCCCTTCCTTTTTGAAAGTTTTTTGTTGTTGTTTTCTGCAAACCTGGGGGAAATCTCCCTCCAGGTGGCCCCAGTCCGTGGATTTAAGTATCCACAGAGGGGGCCATCTTGAGAATCAGGTATATTGATACTCAGCAGAGTTTTTATGACTAATGATTGCATCAGGTTATATGGTACAGACCTTTTAGAAGGCTTTGCTTGTGTATACCTGTCACTTTTATTTGTGGGTGTGAGAGATTTTTTTTTCATGGATGCAGTCAAGCCAAAGTAAAAAAAGAAAGAAAGAGAGCCACCGTGCTGTGATGGATTGATTTTACCCAACAGAGGGCCAGTCTTCAACTGGATGGACCAAACAGATCCCCATGGAGCTACAAAACTTGTTGGGTTAGTCATGACCTTTTACCGTGGCCCACCTCTCTAGGCTATTGTGACGATCAAAGTGGGGGACAATTTATGCCACCCTGAGCATCTTAGAAGAAAGGCTGGATAAGAATGTAATATCACAACGATGCATAGACTTATCAGCATACCATTCTGCAGCACAGCATGATGCAAAGAAGGGGTTTTTTTAAGGACATAATTTAATTAGCTAATCAAAAATAAATCAAAGCCTAGCTCAGTATTAAACTCCAAGTTGATATTAATCAAATCCTAAATTGTGTTTCTACTCTGGAGTTGGAGTTTTTTGTTTGTTTGTTTGGTTGACTGGCTGGCTGGCTGGGTCCCATGCCTTACGGTCAGAATTTGTAGTCAAGATCCACATGGATCTGGAGACAGATGTGGTTGGGTGAGGTGGTCATGGGAATTATTTAGGCCTACATTCAGGCACGAGGCACAGAGCTGTCATTGTGAATGACACCATCCTGCCCTGTTGCCATGGTCACACATTCCCTCTCTCTTAGGGTTGCCAGTGTCCAGGAGGGGCCTGGAGGTCTCCCAGAATTACAACAGAGAAAATGGCCCATTTGGTGTAGTGGTTAAGTGCACGGACTCTAAGCTGGGAGAACCAGGTTTGATTCCCCACTCCTCCACTTGCACCTGCTGGATGACCTGGGGCAAGCCATCATTCTGTCAGAGCTGTCCTTGAAAGAACAGTTCTGAAAAGAGCTCTCTCAGCCCCACCGACCTCACAGAGTGTCTGTTGTGGGGAGGGGAAGGGAAAGGAGTTTGTAAGCTGCTCTGAGACTCCAAATGAAGGACAGGGAATAAATCCAATCTCCTCCTCCTCCTCCTCCTCCTCCTCCTCTTCTTCTTCAAGGTTGACTTTATGGCATTATACTTCACTGAGTTCCCTCCGCCTCCCTCAGATTTCCAGGAACTTCCCATCCTAGAGTTGGCTACCCTAAAATATGTTGGCCCTTACAGGGCATCTGAAAGTACAGAGCAGATGCTTATATTGCTGCTACCCTCTTCAGATGCAGTTTTGGGACTGCAGCTCCATCCACAACATAGTGCTTTTTTAAAAAAAAAATCCTAGGGTTGCCAGCTACAGGTTGGGAAATTCCTGGAGATTGAGTTTTGACCCTAAAGAAGGGAGGGTTTGTGGAGGGGAGGGGCATCAGTGGGGTACGATGCCATAGAGAGTCCACCCTCCAAAGCAGCCAAAGCAGGGAGACTGATCTCGGTAGTTGGGTGTTCAGTTGTAATCCCAGGAGATCTCCAGGCCCCGCCTGGAGGCTGGCAACCCTATATGTCCTTGAGAAATGGAGCCCAAAACAAATAACAGTCATCCCCCCTCCTCTGGCCATGCTCTGGTTTTGTGGGGAGTTTTTTGCTAGGTTTCCTTGCTTTGTTTATTTCATCTTAGATTGCACACAGACTGAGCTAATCCAATTTAAGGGGCCATTAAACAGACTGCTTCAGAGAGAGAGAGGGAGAGAGATGCGGAGTCTCCACGGGCTTGGAACCGTGACCCGGCTGTCAGAGGGAACAGGCCGCAGCTGCTGCCGGATCAAATGTGTACTTCAAAGTCAAAAAACCAGAGGTGGGCTCTCAAGCACCCTAACCAGGGAGTTACTTTCTTCCTGACAAAAGCCAGCCACAAGGAGCTTGCTGGTAATGCTTGCCGCACCAAGCCGACAGGTGCTTGGGGGGAAGAGTCTGCCCTGCCTTTTCAGCTTGCTAAAAAGAACCGATATTTTGCTGGCCTTATGGAGGCTGGGTAGCTCCTTCATGTTCACCGTTTGAAATTGTTTACTTTGGAATGTGGTGTAAATGCAAAAAAAAAGATGTTCATAAATGATTTTCGGGATGCGAAATTACTGCAACACTCTCAGGGGCTGATTACAGCAGCTATCAAGTGGCCACTTTACTGGTCAAAATGAGTATTACACCACAGGAAATTCTAGCCTAAAGACCTGTAAAAGTGTGTGGTTATTTCTTTCTTCCATTCATTTTTTGTTTCCTTTGCGCCTCAAAAATGTTGCTCCTGTTACATTAATTTTGATTCATTCATTCCTGTCGCGAGAACATCCCCTTCTGTTCCTCTCCCTTTCCCTTCCTTCTTAGACACTGGATTGTGCTGGCGGCAGCTGCTACGCCTGGCACCCAAAGGACTACATTTCCACAACTACCATGGATCACCGAATGGATCTAAACCACCTGGGGTGGGGGGAGGGGGAGGTTATAGTGTTGTGACTACAGTTTTGGCCTGGGATCTGGGAGATGCAGATTTGGATCCCTGCTCTGTCATGGGAAACTCACTGAGTGACCTTGGGCCAGTCATACACTCTCAGCCTGAACTACCTCACGGGGTTGTTGTGAGGACAAAACAAAGGAGAGGAGAATGATTTCAGGTCAGTGTGTCAGGTGACCCTGCCATAGGGTAGAAGGGAGGGGTGGAGGTGCCAGTTGGTCTGCAATGTATCATGTCTGGTATGTGGGGAGGTGAGTAGGTTGCCCGGGCAACACAGAGATTCACAGCCTGGGTTATCTACAGATGCTCCAAATGGCCTTGGTTCTCCAGGCTTGTTTTCTTTTCTTTTCTCCTGAGAGAACAGCCAGGCCATTGGAATATTTACAGCTTAACAACTTTGTGCTTTGCTTTTCCCGCCCGCGGGCTTTTTAGCTATTGGTAGGCTGGGGGGGGGGTGACCCAGGAGGGTATATCTGTAGACGTTTCTTTGTATGTGCCATTCCTGACAAGAGAATGTTAACGTGCCTTTAGAACTGCTGTCTAATAAAGTACTGTCTTCTCATGAAGCCTGGTATCTGACTGACTTTCTGAAGTGCCTGACACAGTGAGACCCAGTTTGGTGTAGCAGTTAGGAGCACAGGCTCTAATCTGGGAGAACCAGGGTTTGATTCCCCACTCCTCCACAGGCAGCTGCTGGGGTGACCTGGGGTCAGTCATAGGTTCTTTCAGAGCTGTTCTCTCAATGGCAGTTCTCAGGAGAGCTCCCCCACCTACCTCACAGGATGTCTGTTGTGGGGAGGGAAAGGGAAAGGGAAAGGGAAGGGGAAAGGAGATTGTAAGCCACTCTGAGACTCCTTTGGTTAGTGAAGGATATAAATCCAGGTTATAAATCCAGTATCCTCCTCCTCCTCCTCCTCCTCCTCTTCCTCTTCTTCGTTTCCATTGGGGGAAATGGTGGGATGTAGATGAAGTAAATAACTGAAATCTCTCAGTCACTCACTTGCCTGCCTGGCCACTGGTATAAACCAGTTAAAGCAGCAGCAACAGCCGCATAGAAACCACAACCAGCAGCACTGTGAAATGCAGTCATTCACGTTAACACTGGAGATAACACGCCGTTTCCCTGCCAAGCTGTTCTTAAGGTAAACACTCTCAGTTCAGCCATCTGACTCCTTTTGCTCCCAAACAAAATATCAACACAAGGTTCTTGCTGATTGATACATTTATAGTCCAAAATACAGTAAAAGTAGTCGAAGGTTATTCCGGCTATATAAACTTTTTGAAAATCCTTCACCAAATTTCACCAAAGCCAAAACGCCTAGTTAGAGAGATTGACGCTGGGCCAGAATCAGGGGCTTCAGCACTGGAAACTGAGTCATGATAAGTCCCGTCTTGATAAAGGATTTTCAAAAAGTTTATATCGCTGGAATAATCTTTGACTACTTTTACTGTATTTTGGACTATAAATATATCAGTTAGCAAGAACCCTGTGCTGATATTTTGTTTGGAAGCAAAAGGAACACAAGACGTCAGATGGCTGAACTGAGTTTACCTTTAAGAACAGCTTGGCAGAGAAACGGCGTGTGTTATCTCCAGTGCTAAGTCAATGACTGTTATTGTTTTTCACTGGAAGGCCTTGCATCCTTACTTGTAAGCACTGTGAAATGCAGCATTTGGGAGGGAGGCCAGCCTCCAAATGGAGCCTGAAGTTCCTCCAGAATTACAGCTGTTTTCTGGACTAAATTGATCAGGTCTCCTGGACGAAACAGCAGCTGTGGAGGGAGGACTCCATGTCACCACGTCCCTGTTGAGCTCCCTTCCCTCAGGGTAGCCAGGCGCATGCCTGGAACCCCCCAGAGACTTTGTGGGGCAAGGCATGGGGGGGGGGAATCATTCACATGTCAACACCACTTTTGGCTAAAACCTGAAAGTGAGGCCACCAACACTCTAGGATTTTACCAGTCTCTGAAAGTGCATTGAAAGTGGATTATTTAGTGTGTGTGGTCACAGCCTTTGGTTGAATCTGTATTTGCATTTTTAAATCAGTTGCGTGCTGCTGTGACGCCATCTTTCTCTATGCTTGTTTGAATGTTGTTTGGAGAAGAGTCTTTTAAAGCAGTGCAGATTTGCAAAGACAGCGGAGCCACCCCAAAGGACAATAAGCATATGTGGACGTGCAAAAGTATGCTAGCATTGTTGATGTGTGAAAATGATACCAAATGTGGACAGCTTTTTTGAAGACAGAGTCAAAAGGCAGGGACACTGGTGGGAAAGACAAATGTAGATTTAGCCATTGTAATAAATGCATATATTTTGTTTAATTTGTTTCTCATAATTTTCTCTCGTCCAACTTCTGGGTACCCAACTCAGAAATTTATTTATTCTAGGACTTGGTGAAAATCTTGCCTCTCAGCCAAGAATCACTCCATGTTGTCTTTTGAGAACTTTATGTAAAATCACTGTAGTTATTCTTGAACCAATTAAATAAACAAGAATCACAATTATATAAAGACCACTTACATAGGAAAATGTAAATTAAAAAGCAATCATGGAGTCCCCTCTCTTACAGTTTGGTGTTGTGGTTAAGTGCGCAGACGCTAATCTGGGAGAACAGGGTTAGATTCCCCAGTCCTCCACTTGCACCTGCTGGATGACCTTGGTCAAGCCATAGTTCTGTCAGAGTTGTTCTTGAAAAAGAGCAGTTTCTGTCAGAGCTCTCTCAGCCCCACCTACCTCACAGGGTGTCTGTTGTGGGGAGGGGAAGGGAAAGGAGTTTGTAAACCTCTCTGAGACTCCTTTGGGTAATGAAGGGTGGGGTATAAATCCAATCTCTTCTTCTTCTCTTCTACCTAGGCTGCATTTAAAGGTGAAAATGCAATTTCAAAAATTCTTACCAAGCCATTCTAGAAAACATACCACAGTCTCAGAGAAGAGAAAATAGTCTCACCGCAACCCAGACTGAAGAGATTTAGGGTGTTCCTGTCCAATGCTCCCTCTAAGCTGTGGAGTCTTGTGAGCAAAAATTCTACTTTGTGAGCTACTAGCATTAAAGCTGTGAGTGAGGAATTCAGCTATTGCATAAATTAGTTTGTTCTGGAGCCATCCTTCCTGAGCTAAGACAAAAATCTGTGAGCTGGAGGCTAAAAAACTGTGAGCTAGCTCACACAAACTCAGCTTAGAGGGAACACTGTTGCTGTCTTATACAGACACCATTATGTAAGCCTCCCCTGACCATTATATCATGTAATTCACTTTCTCTAAGGGAGTGATTTAGACACCTCTGAGCATCCCACAGAATAATTGTTGCAAATGCTGTTCTATTTGTTCTGGGATTTATTCTGGGTTTAAAGCCATTGATTCACGTTATTCTTCTCAAGGCTAAAAACTTTAAATTAGCTAGAACAGTGGGGGGAAATGCATGTTTGCAGATTGATACAAAAACCTACAAGCAAACTCTCAGGCCTGCAAAAACCTACAAGCAAACTCTCAGGCCTACTATGTCAAAACATCCTAAACAATGGTTTAAAGTTAAAATCCTCAACGAAATAAACACAAGCCTGGAAGCCAGCAAAGGGAAGAAGCAATTTGCTACAGTGTCACGTTTTGTTTGACCCAAAACCTCACTGCAGTTCCGTGGGATTTGCTTCTGAGTAAACAAGCATAAGATTGAACCGTGTGAGCTCTGCAGCTCTAAAAGCTCTCTCGCATGTGCCCGTGGATAAAAATTGTTTGAATTTAGCCCCTGACAAAAGCCCACTGGCAGCTGTCTCCTGGCTGGTTGCCAGAATTTTTGTCGATGAGACTGGAATCTTAAGAAAGCAATAGCTTTCTTCCTTGTATTGAATGCCACAGGCACATAATGAATCCCCTTGCATGTGGAAACTTAAGCTCTGCACGATTTCAGTTCTACTGCCCACTGTCACACACTGGAATTCTTGCACATGTCCAACATGGCTCCCATGAGACGTGGTACGTCAAGGTGGCCGATGCCATTTTCTTTCAATCAATCCCAACTAAGAATAAGGGGGGGGAAGGAAGAATTCAAGCCAGAGAGGGCAGCAGGCTATAACATATTTGAGAAGGTATCTTGTCATGGCCTGAACATTTTTGCTGGCCTAGGATCCATCAAAAAAATTATAGGGTTGCCAACTTCAAGGTGGGGCCAGGTGATCTGCTAGAATCACAACTGATTACAAAGAGATCAATTCCCTTGGAGAAAATGGCTGGCATGGAGGATGGACTATATGTCATTAAGGCCGCTCTCCATAGCAAACCCTGCCCTCCCCAGGCTCCATTTCCAAATAGCCAGGAATTTCCAAGGCAGGAGCTAACAATCCTATAATGCCATTTTTCTATTTGCATTATGCTATAGACCAGCCTTATGTCATGTAGCAAAAAGAGCAACGCCCTAAAGTCAACAAGAAAAGCTCTGATTCGGATGGGTTCCAAAGTGTAGAGCGCAAGTCATCTTCCCATGAAAGCGGCTGGTGAGATTCACCACGGGGAGTGGGGTGTGCAGACTCATAAATGTGGTTTCAGAGAAAGTTTGGCTGAAGATGCTCATCCTGAACGTCTGCCAGGTCGGGTGAACCGTTAAAAAATAAACAAGCCTTGCATGAAAAGTTGATGACACCCTTTCTGTTACTGTACTGTGACTTCCACTTTGTCTCAGCCAGCCTTTCTAAATGAAGTGGGTGAATGGATGGATGGATGGATGGATGGATGGATGGATGGATGGATGGATGGATGGGTAACAGACAAACTGACAGCAGGTAATCTGGAGCAGGTTTTTCTGGTTTTCTTTTCCAAATTCTGAGTTTCAGCAGACTCACCAAGACAGCTACTTGGAATAAAGGGAAGTATTTCGTTTCCTTATTAAATGCAATTGAGTAAGATCTGGGAGGCGCAAAAGCTCTGTGACCTCAAATACAAGCCCAAGACAAGGCCTCTCACAGGAATAACATCCCGTACATTCTTGAATTGGTTGTAATTCTGCTTGAGTTTGTGGATGATGTGCAATCCGGCAAAAGCGTTGAGTTTATGGTGACAGGTTGTCAATACTGTGATATTTCCAGTCTGTCTCGTCGCTTGTCGGTAGATGGTTCTAATTTTTGTTGTTATCCATCGTGACTGGATTGCCTTCCTCCAGGTGGCCACAAGCAACAAAGTAGCACCATGTACAAAGCATTCACTGAATATGAATTATCGGAATTTCCTAGTCCAATATGATATAACATATGAAGTTTCAAACACTATCAAGTTTCACAAGTAATTACTCAAAGACACAAGATTTTCTCAAGGAAAGAACCATAACCCTAAATGACCATCCTTATTCCAGTGTTTGTAAAGGCAGTCAGAGTTTTCTGGAATTACTCACAATGGACAAGCACGGACAGTGCAGTCCAATAATAACACTTCAATAGATAATGGAGAAGCAATCAGCAACAACGTGTGCCCAGGATTTTCCACATGTTGTCGCTGATTGCATCTCCATTATCTACTGAAGTGTTATTACTGGACTGCACTGTCCGTGTTTGTCCATCGGCGGTAATTCCAGAAAACTTTGACTGCCTTTACAAACTTTGGAATAAGTGTGACCATTTAGGATTATGGTTCTTTCCTTGAGAAAAATCTTGTATCTTTGAGTAATTACTTGTGAAACTTGATAGTGTTTGAAACTTCATATGTTATATGACATTGGACCAGGAAATTCTGATAATTCATATTCAGTGAATGCTTTGTACATGGTGTCACTTTGTTCCTTGTCATCTCTCTACACCAGGGGTGTCAAACATGCCACCTGGGGGCCAAATTAGGCCCCCCCCGGGGGGCTTCTAACAGGCCCGCAGTGGAACTGGCTGTCTTCTGCTTCTTCTTCCAGTTCTGCTGCTGCTGCGTCAGTGTAGGTTTGCAGCTTACAGATACACACCTGAACGGCACACTCAAGATTGCAACAGCACAGACATTTTGATGCACTCATTCAGAGCAAGAGGTATCAGTTATCAGACACTGTTAAATAAACAAAATATTGCAAGAGTGCTAATGTTTTAAGCATGTTTTTATTTTAAGTTTAAAAAACCCTTTGTGTTTGTGTCCTTTATAAAGTTTATATCTCCGCTTCCTGGCATTACATTTTGTGACACACGTGGCCCGGCCCAACAAGGTCTCGTTTACATCAGATCCAGCCCTGATAACAAATGAGTTCGACACCCCTGCTCTACACCGTGTTTTCCCTGTTTGTTTTTGTACCTCCCAGTGGCGGATGGAGATCTCCTGGGATTTCAACTGATCTCCAGGTGGCTGAGATCAGTTCCCCCTGGAGAAAATGGCCGCCTTGGAAGGTAGGTTCTGTGGCATCACACCCCGCTGAAGTCCTTCCCCTCCCCAAACCCAGCCCTCCCCAGACTGTACCCCCAGAATCTCCAGCGATTTCCCAACCCGGAGCTGACAAACCTAGAATCTAAATATTGTAAATAAATGACATAGCACTGTAAACATACTAACCTGATCATGCCTGGTACTTGTGTCAATAGACCTACAGCAGCAGGAAATTATCTGTATGAGGGCACAGCACTGGACTGTTCCAGATGTATATGGATGCACTTAAACATGTATGGTGCAGTGGGGAGATGACATACACATCTCCATACCTATTCACAGCTAGGAATAGGTAGGGAGATAGAGAGATAGATCAGTCCTGTATGACATCTGACCCACGGAGCAAGGCATGTACTGTTGCCTGTCCCCTCGATACTCTCCCCCTTTTTACAGTCCTAGTTAGGTAGCAACCCAGAAGTCTGTCGTAGCTAGCCTCGGGTAGAGGGCTACAATATTATGCCCGGCAAGTTTTTGTTTGTGGGCCAAAACTTGTGCGAGTATGGTATTAACACAAAGCAATGTGATGTTTCCAACTTCTTCTGAACCTCCTGAGGTGAACTTCCAAGACATACCACAACCTCTGAGCATGTGCCTTCTAGAACGTTCAGTGTGACAGAGAGTTGGAGTAGTCCCCATGCAGCTGCTGGTGGTTCCTAGACTGGGTCTCTTTGCAGCGAACATCATCAAGGAGGGTAGTCTGGTGTGTGTTGTGGTAGAAGAACATGACACTGCACCCCTACCCTACGCTTGGCTTCTCCAAGGTCCACATTGGCAAAGAGAGAGAAGAAGGTCATGCATTGCTAGACTGGTCCCACCAGACCACCATCGGATGGGCTTGGGGGACACACTGGAGAATATGCCAGCTGCCTTTTAGTAGGTCATATCTAACTTCAAATCGTTTGCTGCATATTCACATTAGTTTCCTGACTCATAGTTGTATAATTCTTCCTTAATGACATCTCCTTTTTTTAATTTTTAAAAAAATCACACTTCTTTGGTGCTGCAGTGCCTGTGCCTGTTCCAGATCCCAGGGGAAGGATTCTTCCGGGTTGAGAATTAGAATTTTTGATAATTGATAGTGCGACATTTCAAAACAAGGAAAGATGTGAGGGATGGGACTGTAATGAGTGTGTTCAGTGGCAGGGTAACGGCTCTCACCGCGGGGATCTGAAATCTCAACAGTGTAATGAATTGCTGTGGACAGAGGCTGACATCCGGTCTGCAATTTAATAAGCCATCTAGGGAATTAACATATTCCTTGCTTCCCTTATCTTAGGAAACTTATGTTGGTTAACCTGAGGGTTGCCGCAGTCTTTATTTTTAGTGGCCTGGTCAGTTTTTTTCAGTCTCTGGGCCAGGAAATAGGGGGGGAAAGTATCCCCTACACACACACCAGTACATACATGCTTTTTCCATACCGTCCCCCAAAACTTTTTTCCCTGTGATAGTAAATGTGCTGATATTTTCCAAAGGCAGGAAAGAGGCTTGGAAATTCCCTCCCCCAAATACTCCTGGGCAATAACAGAGAATAACTAGAATCTTTCAAGGTGACAGGAAGCACCTAGCAGATGCTTTTCAAGGCTGATTCTGCACCCATCTGTTTCCACGCAGTTTTCCCACAGCCACGTCGGGAGGTTATTCTCCCTCTACGCTGCATGCCACTTTCACTTTCTCTGTTCATCGGGTTTTATGGTACCTTCTGCATAGATTTATGGCCATTCAGGAGTGACTTCACAGTCAGTACAGCCTTGCCTCAGAGTATCTGGATGAGTGGCATCTTTTCCTTTTTCTGCTTCTGATTCAAAGGGAACAATAAGCAGACAACTTGACACGACTTCATTGATCTCCATCAGTTCCCCTGCCCCTATTTTCCCCCTGTATTTATCACCTTGCCATGAATTACTTGGCTCAGGCGGCTAATGACAGCTAAGGCAAGTACTGACACAGGAAAATCTGCATACCAGCGCTGGGGCGAGTGCTGAAAACAAAATAGATGGCAAGCCAGACACTAGCCAGTGCAGAAACCAGGATCCGAGGCAATGCAATGAAAACAGATATTCTGAGGTAAGGGGGAACCAAGTCGAGTGTTGATAAAATGTGGAGCAAATGCCAGAGGCAGAATGGACCATAGTCTGCTCCCCTGTCAGAGTCTAATACTGGTGTCTGGAACCTCTGACACCAGAGTCAAATGTGGCTCACTGCAGAACCAAGTACGCTTCTTTTAAAAAAGAAAATGAAATCTTAATATATACAGGAGGGGTAGATGAGATGCTACAACAACCAGTATATGAAAGGAATGGCAGGCAAAGATTTTTATGGGACTAAAGGACTCTGTCAAATGGGAAAGGCTGAGACGGCTGATCATGTGTTTATTACACTGTCCCTACTATAATGATATAGGTTCCCAATATATTATGCTGATTTTAATACATTCCCTCAGAAGATCAGAGCAATTCTACACCTCCCTCCTCCTTTTAGACTCCTCTTTATCTCTTGATGGGCAGCTGGCCAGATACCACCCCGGTAACTCTGGCTGAGGGGCTGGAGGCTGTGCTGGGATGGTTGAAACAGAGCTGGCTGAGACTGAATCCTTCCAAGATGGAGGTTCTGTGGCTGGGCCGGGGAGATTCAGATTTGACTGTGTGCACTTCAGACCAGCACCAGCTGTCAAGAGCTTGGGTGTGATTCTGGATGCCTCCCTAACAATGGAGGTCCAGATCACAAACGTTGCCAAACTGGCATTTTTCCAACTGCGCCAGGTTAGTCGGGTTGCCAGGTTCGACTCGGGAAATATCTGAGGACTTTGGGGGTGCAGCAAGAGACTTTGGGGGTGGAACCAGGAGATGTTTGTGGGGTCGTGCCCTATGATATCACTTCCAGGTCCAAGGTCAAATGATGTCACTTCCCAAGCTCCTCCCCCTTCTGATGAGAAGGCATTTTGTTCATGACAAAGAAATCCTTAGGACTGATTTGCAAGTCAGTTTTCCAGTCTGGCAATGTGACTTAGAAATGTTTTTCTTAATTGCTTACTACTAGATGCCAGGGTACAGCCTGGTCTTAGTGTCGTGAGCAATGTGTGTGTGAATAATATTCTCGGAGAAGAAATTCTCATAGAAGACCCTGTGTCACTTGCAATTGCAGCCCATTTTCCATATGAGAATACAGGCAGCATTGCAATTAGACTGTTTTTCGTCAGTTGGTTTTGTTCTTCAAAGCTTGAGCCACAGCTCATCAGACAGGGGTTCTAGAACCTGTGCTTCAGCACAGGACTTCAGTCTGTGAAATAACTAGATGCAAAAGAATGCCTCAAGGCATGTGCAAAGTGGGGGTTTTTTGCTCACCACTGAATAATGACAACCTGTCCCTGTTATATCTGTACTTAGGGATAAGGGGGTGGATCCAACACTGCATTTCTGAGGCCACAAGGACCCCCACCCATGCAGTCTGAAATGTACCCCCAAATCTGACTCTTGGGGGAGAGGGAAACTCCAGGACCCAGATTTCAGCAGCTATTCAAGGCCCTTAACAGTCAGGGACCCACGTATCTTTGGGACCACCTCTCCCAGTATACCCCTAGAAGAGCGTTGTGCTCAGTTGGTCAGAACTTCCTGATGGTCCCTGGCCCGAGGGATGTCCGACTGTTCTCAGCCAGGGTGTTTTCCACCCTGGCTCCAACCTGGTGGAACTCTGCCAAATAACACCCATGCCCTGAGGGATTTGATGCAGTTTCTCAGGGCCTGTAAGACAGAGAAGTTCCACCAGGAATTTGGATGAGGACAGTGATGGTCTCATTCTTCTGGCACTCCCATCCCCTGACCACTAGATGCTCTAGTGTCATCTTTTAGGTTAATTGGTGTGTTTTTATTGTTTTAAACCATTTTTAAGTTTATATATTATGAATTTACTTTGTTGTACACTGCCCTGAGCTCTGCTCAGGCTGATCAAGTATCAAAATAAACTTAACTGGAGATGCCAAAGGAAATGACTCAGGGGAACAATTGCCTGGGGTCCAAGTGTGAACCATGCACAGATTTATTCCAGTGCACCAAAACAATTGTGCATGGGGCTCCTGTGCACTGATTGTGAGACCTTGTTTGTGTCACTTCCAAATGAAAGGTCCACAATAATGTGTGTTTGGGCTGGAGAAACTTTATGTGTTATTGCTCAACATAGCAATTATAAGTGGTGGTGTTAAAAAAAGATTTCTTCTCGGGGAAATATACACTGCCTTGTCCATCATGCTTGAAGTTTTGAGGAGCTGTAATTCCAGGGGATTCCCAGGTCCCACCTGAAGGCTGGCCTCCTTATATTTAGAGAGCTGCCTTGCAGCTGATACGAATACATAAGAAAGCACTTAACTGTGATAATAATTAAGTAAAGTGGTTTGTTGTTGTTGTTGCTCAGTCACACAGTCGAGTCCGACTCTTCACGACCCCATGGACCAGATCATACCAGGCCCTCCTGTCTTCCGCCATCCTCCAGAGTCCACTCAACTTCATGTTCATTGCATCGGTGACACTGTCTAACCATCTCATCCTTTGCCGTCCCCTTCTTCTTTGACCTTCAATCTTTCCCAGCATCAGGGTCTTCTCCCTTCTCATTTGGTAGCCAAAGTATTTGAGCTTCAGCATCAGTATCTGGCCTTCCAGGGAACAGTTAGGATTGATTTCCTTTAGGATTGACTGATTTTATCTCCTTGCAGTCCAAGGGACTCTCAAGAGTCTTCTCCAGCACCATACTTCGAAAGCATCTATTCTTCTGCACTCAGCCTTCCTTACAGTCCAACTCTCAGTCTTATCACCCATGCTATTTAATATCTGTGTGAAGCCACTGGGAAAGATCACCATGAGGTTTGGGCCACAGTGTCACCAATATGGGTATGATACCCAGCCCTGCCTTTCTTTCCCACCTAATTCTGAGGATGCTGTTAATGTTCTGAACCAGTGCTTGGAGTCCATAACAGCTGGATGGGGGTGAACATGCTGAAACAATCCTGAGAAGACTTCAGATCTCTCTTGTACCGGGTTATATTCCTCCTGAACAGCCAGGTTTGCTGCTTGGGAGTGCTACTTGACATAGCAAACCAGGTGGCCGTGGTGGCTTGGAGTGCTTTTGCCCAGCTTTGGCTAGTGCATCAGCTGTATCCATTCCTGGTTCAGCCAGATCTAGCCACAGTGATTCGTGCCTTGTTTACATCTAGACCATACTACTGCAATCACTCTACTTGGGGCTACCTTGAAGAGTGTCCAGAAGATGAAGCTAGTGCACAACACTGCAGCTAGGCTGGTGGTCCGGTTCAGCTGTTGTGACCCCACTACTAGAGCAATTACACTGACTCCTGATCTGCTCCTGAGCCGAATTCAAGGTTTTGACCTTTAATGCCTTTTGTGGCTGGGACCAGAGTATCTGAAGAACTATCTCCTCCCATACAGGCCCGTAGCCACAGTGGGGCATTTTGGGGCCTGGCCCCCTGACTTCCTGCCAAGCCCCCCCGACTTCCACCCAGGCCCCCTGGCTCTCTGGGCCACCCGGAGGACTCCCCACTGCTGCCTCTTTCCCAAGCGTGGCTTGCTTCCTCCATGTAGGCAAGCAGAATGCGAATGCCGTAAAAGTGAGGTTTTTTAATTTTATTTAAATTTTATTTTTTTAGTTTGTGACATCAGTGCCCCCTGACTTATTCAAAGGCTCCCTGAATTGCAAAATCCTGGCTATGGGCCTGCTCCCATATATTCCTCCCTGGGAATTAAGATCACAAGGAGAGGCCCTCTTGACTGTCCCATCAATCAAAGAAGTTTATTTGGTAGGTTCGTGAGAGAAGGCCTTTTCAGTCACAGGCCCATGGTTATGGAACAACCTCCTCAGGGAGGAGTGCCTGCCCCCTTCACTTTTGCTCTTTAGGAGGCAGTTGAAGATGGTTTTATTTACGACCACAGTTAGTTGACTTTCCTAGCAGTCCTGAATTTATTTATTTATTTATACTTTCAGCTTATATACCGCCCTAACCCTGGAGGGTCTCTGGGCGGTTTACATAGCGGTTCTAACCAACCAATTTCAACCTAACTAGGGCCACATAGTCTACAGGGTGGTGACTGCCTACCAGCACCCTGGGCTAGTTGTCATCCGGCTTCCTTCCGTGGCTTCAGATATTGGCGTCCTGGTGTCCTTCTGGAGCCGATCTTCTGGGCAGCTTCCTCCGGCAGGTCTCGTCCTGGTGCGTGGCTCTGTTCTGGCTACTGTCCACAGGTGGCTCTGCCGCGCTGCGCCACACGTCACCATGCTCTCCAGGCCTCCACTTCTCCGGGCTCCGCCTCCAACATTGCTCCACTGGGTCGCCAGGAACTGCTCGCCGCCATCGCCACTGCTGCCAAAACCTCCGCGTCACAAGGAGGAGGGGGTGTCCCCTGCCACCTAGGGCAGGTACCCACTTTTATCTACTTGCATTTATGATGCTTTCGAACTGCTGGGTGGACAGGAGCTGGGACATGGGCCGGGAGCTCACCCCAGCCACGGTGAGTTTCGAACAGCCGTAATGGCTGTTCGTTGATGTTACTTTTGCAGGCGTTCTTATTGCCTGCGCCACCGCTCCCACGGTGATTGTGATTTTAGATTTTGGTCTTTGTCTATTGAATGTGTTTTATCTATGTGAAAAGCTGCCTTGAGCTCCGTAAGGAAGAAAAGCAGTTAACAAATGTTTTACATAAATGAAAATGTAATAGCCAGGTGTTGCAATTGAATTGTGGCAGCGGCTACTGAAATTCTCGTAAATGTCTTGGCAGCATCTTTAGAGCATGCCTTAGCATAGTGTTATCAAGCATCAGTTGAGAGAGCGTTTTAAAGCTTTGCCAGTACACGGCTATGAAATGTAAATATGCCAGGAGAAAACACAAGTGGGACGGTGACCCAATGAAAGGGCATTCTTGTGCGTAGAGCGTTATTTGTATTTGGTTTGCCGTGCAAATAGAGGAGTGGTTAGGGCGATTCCTGAATATTTGCTCATGAATTGTATAATCCTGCACAGTACTTTAAAGGCACTGGTCTCTCTGTGGCCTATTTTGGTATCCATGTAACCCCCACAACAACTGCATTAGATACACAGTTATAGAAAGATAAATAAGGAGTTTTGCAGCTGTAACACACTCATGAAAGATTGATTAAACAAATAATCATCTTCCATTCTGAGATTCTTAATTTTTACATTCTGCTGAAGTCATGCCATACATGATTTTTGGAAACAATTCCAGCTTAGAAGTGGACCAAAAGAGCCCTAATTTTTGAGTAAAAGTATTTCACGACCACTTAACCAGATCTCTTTCCAGTCATGTGAATCACGACTGGTGCTGGAATTTGCAAACTGTGCCCAGCAACAGTAGTGTGCTGTGCAATAGATGCGAATGTACCTTATGAGGTCCCTGTGACCCTGAAGTACCGAGGGGGGTGCTTGTTGCATCCCTGGCATGCTTCATTACTCTGGCCTTGCCTTATTACAATCTGAGAGTTGATAATTGTGTCCCAGCTCTGCACTGAATGTGACTGAACGGAGCAGAATCACTTGCTCTCAGGGGAGGCTGTCTGTTGTAGATCTTAATGAGTCCAAGTTCTGGGCTTGCTTCCATCCAATTAGCAGGTGTGTCCACTACAGTAACTCACACAGATATAATCGGGGGGGGGGTAGAGAGATTTCTTTTGGGGCAGGTAATTTATACTATTAAATATATTAAATATGCTAAAAGTAAATTTTTTCCAGGTGTAGAAAACTATGTGTTTCCAGTTTAAACATCAATATGATGTTTTGGCTTCTCTCTGTCAGAAATAACACTCTGACAGCAATGGGGATATCCATGGAGATACAGGCATGAATTGCTCTTTGCAAATGACATTGTCAAATCATTTTCAAATGTCTTGGGATATAATGTCAACAGAGGGCTTAGTCCTGAAGAAGTGGAGCTTGCATGCAAGCCCAAGGGACTGCCCAGGGTGAACTACTACCTTGTGACGTCGTATTTCTTCGCAAACAGATAAGGTGGTTTCTCTCAGATCTCACCCCTGACACACACACAAAAAAAACCTTTACAACTTTCAACAGAGCCATCTTTCTGGGTGGATGCAGTACTACAATGCTGCCACATGAGGGTATGCATGTCAATATATTAATAAATGTATTGAAAAGTCTACTGGAGGAGAGTTGGCTTGCTAGGCTCGCTTTCTTCCAAATTTAGGGTAGCTAACATTCTTGCATTGTTAAAACTGTAGACTTTATCCAAAGTCATTATTACAATTGAATTTTTAAAAAACAAACAAACAAAACTTTCTGATATCTGCGGCTCTTCCACGTGCATCCCCCCTTGCATCAGAACTCCCCCCCGGCAGACCAGGTATTTTCAGTCTTAGAACCAATGCTCCCTCTAAACTGTGGCGTCTTGTGAGAAACAATTCTACTTTGTGAGCTACTGGCATTAAAGTTGTGAGTGAGAGATTTGGCTGCTGCATAAATTAGTTTGCTCTGGAGCCCTCCTTCCTGAGCTGAGACAAAAATGTGTGAGCTGGAGCCTAAAAAACTGTGAGCCAGCTCACACTAACTCAGCTTAGAGAGAACATTGCTTAGAACCCAGATATGGGGACTGAACAAACAAATACTGTAGGCGGAACTAGCATCAGTGGAAAGGGTTGGTTTTTCTCTGGAAATCTTCTGCATTCCTGCATTAATGTTAGAGAGGAGGCGGATGGGTGGAAATCAAGTGTCTCTCTTTTAATATGTAGGTCTATCTTTATGATGAAACTCTGTGCGTGCTTACTTGGGAATAGTTCCCTTGAAATCAGTTGGACAGTCCTTAGAATAAAAATGTTTAAAATTGTATATCAAGTGTGAATTTTTTAAAAAATAGCTCCGATAGCCTCGTGATGAAAGCAAAGGAATTTATGACTATATATCAAGTTATAAATGTCACTGAACTGTTACTTTTAACTTGGGGGCAGCGACCAAGAAGGAAAAAGCCCAGTGACTGCAGTAGTTCACACGTGCTCCCTGTGGTCTGTCTGAAAGCCCCATCTGGTCCAGATTTTTCTGCTGTGAACCATGGTTATCCTCTGCATGTGCTCAGAGAGAGGGAACAGGGTGTCATACGATCTGGGAGACCTGGGTTCAAATCCCCATGAAGTTTATTGGGCAACCACTCACACTCTCGCAGGCTAACCTGCCTCACAGGGTTGTGGTGAGGATAAAATGCAGAAGAGGTGACCACTCTGAGCTCCTCGGAGTGCTCATCTGTTTACTTCACATGCTTCAAGATTAGGCCTACCAGTAAATATTGGCTTAAGGGTTGGATTCACATGTTCCAGGGCACGCACGTGCACACGCACACACCCTTGGTGCTGGGGGGGAGGCAGCAGTGGGAGGGCTTCTGGTGCCCTGGCCCCACTACTGGACCTCCTGATGGCACCTGGTATTTTTGGCCACTGTGTGACAGAGTGTTGGACTAGATGGGCCATTGGCCTGATTCAACATTGGCTTCTCTTATGTTCCTATGATATGCCATGGATCATATTAGTCCTGAGAGCATTTTGTGACTAAGCAAGTTATACATGAACACACATGACTCTGCCTCGTACTATTTATTTATTTATTTATTTATTTATTTATTTATTTATTTATTTAATTCAATGTATACTCCACCCTCCCCGCGAGCGGGCTCAGGGCGGCTTACAGTAGTGTCACCAGTTGCCAATAAAACCATACATAACATATAAAATGATACTAAAACAGACTCTTGGTCTGTCAAGGTGAGTATTGTCTGGCAGTCATTCTCCAGGGTCCACTCAGGTAGAGGTCTTTCACATCACCAATTACCCGAGCCTTTTAATTGGGAGATGTCAGGGATCAAACGTGGGGCTTTCTGCATGCCAAGAACATGCGCTTTCACTGAGCCACAGCCTCTCCCCAAATATTTGCTCTCCTTATTATTTCTTTTTTGGTATCATAGAGGGCTATAAGTGAAAACCAGATCTAGGAGGAGACAGCTGGTGCCCAAGTGCTCTGCACAAGCTCAGGAGGAACAATTGCTTTCCTCTTCAATGAATTACCATATGGATCATATTATGATCAGAAAGGAAATCCCATATGGGATGGATGATGGTGCTTAATTTCTAAAACAAAAGATGCCAGGTCTGATTCCTGATTTGGATACTAGGAATTCTTTATGTTCAGTATGAGGCGTGCTGATGATTATCCTTGCGAAATAATGAAGACACGGCCATTTGGCACAACTCTCTGGATATGTTCCAACATGGAGCACTTGAAACAGCTTCCAGGAGCAACTTGGAAGCACTTATCAGAAAAAGAATTAACAGTCTGTTTTACCAGGATCCAGTCTTCCAACGGGTCACTTTCCCTGTGGGCACTGCTGCTTTTGTAAACAAGCAAAATCCACAAAGTATTTTATTAGTCCTATCGACAATAAACAATATCATCTTAAAGAATTCACTACATGCAACAGGGATCATGTGGTCTATGCAGTATCATGTGGATGTGGGAAAATTTATATTGGTTAGACAAGCAGGTCCCTTAAATTAAGACTCTCTGAACATAACAGTAATACATCTCATAAAAGAATTGGTGCTCCTCTGGTAGAACATTTCTTAGAGTGCAATCAAAAGCCCACAGATTTTTTTTATTTTGGGTTATATTCAAATCTGACAGACAGGATGACAGAATTCTGTTGAGGAAAGAGGCTGGCTGGATTTCGAAACTGAAAACTCCTCACCCCAAAGGGTTAAATGAGAGTATCTCCTGCCAGTCCTTCATGTAGATAAGAGCCAGGGCAAGTTCAGGCAGCTTGCTCTGCTCAAGTGTATGCATGGGAACGATACTAAAAAGAATCTGAAAGGTCGGTATGTTTCTTTAATTGCCTAATTAACAAACAATTTAAACTGGGATTCCTTTGTAATTATGTCATATGTACCATAGGTCAATGCTGGTTCAATTGTATAAATATTAATGTCTGTTTATGAACTGTACTCTGTACATGCTCTGTGAAATTGACCTGTATTTTATCAATTTTTAAATAATGATGTATCAAACTTTTATATTTTGCATTCTCACAATAGATTCCCCCTGACAAAGCTGCACGTGAAACATATAGTGGTTGTATAATTACTAAAGATTCTTTTCCCTTTGCACCATTTCAGGTTTTTTCTTCCTCATTTTTTTCTTCTTCAAATCCCGGTGGGCTTAAGTTCCACAAATGGCCTAGGGCTGCATCCTCCTTTTCCCTGTTTCATAACAGATTTCTTTTTCCAGTTTGCACAGCCGCTATTTCAGCTGTGCCCCTTAATGCACGCCTTGCTTTTCTCCCCTGAGACGAGAACGGTTGCCATTTGTCACTGCGGATGGATCACTGACGAGGCCCCGTCTCCATCACTCTGCTGGGAGCCTAGAAAGAATCCTGCCCAGGTTTATTCAGTGGGGCTTCCTTCCAGAAGAGGAAGGCACACTTAATCTCCATTAGCAGAGATATGCCAGGTCCCTGCAAGATACTGCGTGTTGCAAGGCAGCTGTAACTTGGATTTCCAGACACTGGATGTACCCTCAGGATGGGCAGAGAACCCTCCAAGGGCAAGCAAC
The DNA here is from genome assembly GCA_029375565.1 of Gekko gecko. Classification (NCBI taxonomy): domain Eukaryota; kingdom Metazoa; phylum Chordata; class Lepidosauria; order Squamata; family Gekkonidae; genus Gekko; species Gekko gecko. The sequence goes on from JAPDNY010000010.1 coordinate 7,341,271, forward strand.
ATGAGATCTCAGAGCACAGCCAAGGATCGTGTGCCATGCCAGTTCCCCACAGCAATGGCTGCTGTTTTGCTAGCAGTTAAAACAACACTGTGTCAAAACACCATTGTGACTGCGTATCATGTGCACTGCAGGTAGTGGGGGGAGAGGAGAACCTGGCTTCTGGAAAAGACAATCTGTTGGAATATTCTCCCCTTCTCCACCCACATTACTGTCATTCGATTTTTCACTGTGAGCAGCAGATTTTACTTATTCAGCCTTTGACAGCTAATCACAAGCCAAAGAGTTTACTGGGTGTCTGGACGGGTGCCAAGAATGAAAAAGTTCCTTCCAGAGGAAATGAAGCTCAACGCTGCAAACGCTTCCCGCTGTTTCTAACAAGCTTGAGCGAGCTGTTTGGATGATTTGCAATCAGGCCCATTATCTGCCTTAATGGCAATTAATATAAATCCCCGGGATCGACTGAAGACCGAGTCACTATGGCAGCTGTGGTTTGCAGTCAGACCTCCAGCGGCCTCAGTTACTGGTAGGGGGACCTGATTCAAATAAGTGCAAACTGAGTAGAAGCCAAAATTTCACTAGGTACAACTTTTCTTGCCTTCCGGTTCATGTGTCATACTTATCTATTTCCCTGGAGCCACTATGTCCCTGGCTGGCAACTAAATTTTCATAGGAGGCCAAACTGAGAACTAAACAAGGGCTCAAGGGTGACACTGGCTCTTGACACATAGATTCTTTAACCCCCTAGGCTGTTGTTGTTCACCATTACCATGTGTGCTTGAGAAGGAGAAGGAAGCTTCAGGGACAGGGACATGGGGAGGCTGTGTCAGCATCTGTGCCATGAGATCACTCTCTGGAAAACCACAGAGTTTCCAGAAATTCCTAGAGCTACCAAACGTCACTTCTGAGTTTTTCCTGGAAGTGACAGCACTGTGCAGATGATGGCAACTTCTTAAAATTTTCTTCTGCCACCATTCAGAGCAGGACCACAGTATAGGACTCTGCACACTAACCACAATAGCACCATGTAAACAGTATATTTATTAAATTAAATCTCAAGCAATTTTATGTTGAGCCATTCTGCTTTCTTCCATTTTCACCTCTTTGTTGCACTTCTGGCTTGCTGTAGTGTGCTGTTGAAAATGCCTGCACTGCTCCCTCCCCTTTTTGCCGTGCGATCTTTCTCGAATATTCTAAATTGAGTAAAGCAATACAGGGACATAGGTTCAGATACATTGAGATTGCAGCTGTTGTTTCTTAGATACATATTTACCTGAGATTCTCTTGGCAACAAGTCACTTACCAGCCAGCCACATTCATGGGCTGCCTGGATGGGTGAACATCAGAAAAGTTGCTACGGGCACCTTTGGTTAGCAACTTCTGTAACACCAATCAATGGTGGCTTGAACACCCGCTGCCCAAAGAGAACTACTTCCCTGCCCCTGTATCCATGTATAATCTCATAATCAGGTCATATAATTGATTTGAAAATTTCAAGTAATCTTTCTCTAAAATTATATCAGCCAGTTCCATAAGAAGATGTGTAGAAGGTTGCAAGGTCTTACGAAAATCCAAAACAAATTTGATCACAATGGGAGCCTCACCATGGGGAACACTAGCATAATGTCTAACTTACATCTAAAGAGACTAGTACCACTTCAGTTGGAATACTCCCTACCAAAGATATAAAATCCTCTATGTCTTTAATATAAGAGTGCATATTTCCTTTGTCCTGCAGATGCCTTCCGGAACAGTTTCCAAACAAGGCCTTGGAAGAACGGGTGGGCTGGACACAACTCAGAGGGTTAGGGCAGGGGTCCCAACCCTTTTTTGAGCCTGTGAGCACCTTTGGAATTCTGATACAAGGTGCTCAGCGCACCCACAAAATGGCTGCCACAGCTTACCTTTGCTGCCGCAACAGGTTTAAAAATCTGTACAGCCAGTCAGAAGCCTCTCTGGAGAAAATCCCCACCTGACCTTGCCCACTTTCTAAGAAAACTTGGCAGGCACCAGGAAAGGTATCGGCAAGCACCGTGACACCCTTGGGCACAACGTTGGAGACCCCTGGATTAGATACTACTGTAAAATGGATGCTGGTCGGTCATCACACTGGTGGAAGAAGGACAAAGTAAAAAAAGCTTTGTGTCTCAGCTCAAATTTCCCTGTATGCAAACCATCTCTCATTAGCAACTTACTGGGACATTCCAGTGCCTGATAATGGCAACTTTCTGTTAAAATTCAAATCCAGTTTCCTTTTTTATCAGGGCTATTTTACATCCATTTTCAATAGCCTAATCAGGCAAGCTCCTCTCACAAAGACTTTTGTTCTGAGGATTATCCATAATAATTAGGCCCTTCTTATTGAAAGTTTATAAATAATTCACTGTAATTAATTAGCTATTGAAAGCAGTAAATACATCATGGGTGATGGCCCAGTAACGTATGGGTCCAGTATATTCTCCATAAGAAAATCAGATCGGAGTGTGCCAACGTGATCGATAAATACTGTTTCACTGCTAAGAATCAAATGGGTTGAAAAACCCTGTGCTCTTTCTCTTACTTGATTTGGCACTATTGTTTCTTGGCAAGCAATGCCCCCTTAAGAAATAAAATAATGGAACTATAAGAATGAGGAGAGAAAGGATCATTTGCATGACTATATTTGACTCTGCAACTACCTTTCTAAGCACAAAGGATGATTTTTGTTGCTCCCACTTATTTAGAACTCACCAGCCATTAGACTATTAAGGCCAAATCATACTTGTGTGAGGATCAGCACCCACTGACTTAACACCAGAACTAGGCATGATGGGAGACGCACGGCTGCTTCCCAAAACAACAGCCCACATCTCTTCCTCAGTGCCCGCCCCCATTAATCAACATCTAAGGAAACGGAGGAGTGGCAGAGAAATTCTCCAAAGGGTGATATCACATCACACATCACCAGAACAGATAGGAGGAGGAGCTGTTGTTGCCATTTCCAGTCTTAGTCATGTGACTCCCATCATGTCCAGTTCTGGCCTGTGACATCAAATGAGGACTTGTATGTGTGAATAAACCAGTAGACAAAATGGTCAGATGCTTTCCTTTTCATGTGAGTCAGTTCACACATGCGGCTGGGTGTTAGCAACCAATGAGATATGAAAAAATATACAGATGAATGTATGAATCACTCCTCAGTTGTCCTACCTACCCTTATGAGACACTTACACAATTGAGTTATCTGCTAGGGAAACTCAGTGAGTCTGCAATGGGACCCTTGCCTACTGGCGGCCATTACATGGGTCTTGCCAGTGGTGGCCATTACTAATCTTTTCATCAAGGGATTTCCAATAAGTTTCCTATGAACTCCAGTGTTCCTAGGCCTATAGTCTGAAAACTTCTGGTTCATTTTAACTGTTTGAGATATGTGATCATTTGAAACAACACAGAAAAGAAACATGTGGAAACTATTCCCAGAGATGTAACTGCCTCTCTTATAGTACAAAACCATGGTTTGAAAGTCAATTTGCTACCATTTCTCAGGAAGTGGTTAAATATAAATCTGACCATGGACTGATGTATTGGTTTTTTAAAAAGCTCAAAGATAGGTGGGCACATTCCTCAGAGATCTTTGTTGACTTTATTTCTTGGGCAAAATTCAAAAGGACATTTGTGAAGGACAACTTCTTCCATTATGACTGAAAGTTACTGGAGTTACTTAGGTATCTTCCTGGAGAGAGGGCCTTTTCCATTATTGTTCCTGATTTACAGAAGTCTCTCCCAAGGGATGTTTTTTCAGATGCCATCTCTGTTACCTTTAAGATATGTGGCAGGTGAAGTTTGTCCTGCTTGCACTTGGGGGGGGCAGGGCTCTTTTTGTAGCAGGAACTCCTTTGCATATTAGGCCACACACCCCTAATGTAGCCAATCCTCCAAGAGCTTACAGAGCTCTTCTTACAGGGGCTACAGAAAGCTCTTGGAAGATTGGTTACCTTAGGGGTGTGTGGCCTAATATGCAAAGGAGTTCCTGCTACAAAAAGAGCCCTGGGGGTGTGTGATTAATTTAAAGGGTGCTCCTATAGCCTGTTAATTTTTATTTTTACTCCTGCTACATGTGATTATTATTGTTTTACTAACTATGGCCCTTTTCAAACTGCCTTCGTATTCCATTTTAGTAACTGGTTGATAATGGATTTTTCCTGTCATTTCCGTCAGACCCGCTCACATAGGGTTAGCAAAGAGTGGTTGAGCCGTTTTGAAGGAAACTGCTTTCTTCTGGTTTCTACTCCTTTGTTGCACTTCTGAATTGCTGTGGTGTGCTGTTTAAAATGTCTATACTGCTTCCTATAATGCCACTCTTTCCCCACCCTTTTTCACTGCACGATCTTCCTCAGATATTTTTTTTTTACCGTTCTAGGTTGAGTTCTATAGCGCTAAACCAATGTAGCACTTCAGAGTTATTGTGGCACCATTGAGATGCCTTGACTCCATTGACTTAATGGAGTCAATAGAATCAAGATATCTCAATGGTGCCACTATAGCACTGAAATGCTATTTTGGTTTAGTGCTATAGCACTCAACTTTGAACGTTTTTCTTAAAAAAAATCAGAGGAGGATCATGTGGCAAAAAAGGGCGGGGGGGGAAGTGGCACTGTTTGAAATAACCACTGTTTGAAATGACCAAATGAGAGATGGTTCATTAATGGAAGGGAATCTGCTGTATGAAACCCCCTATCGCTTTACTCGAAATTGGGCCAACAATGAATAACATCCAGTTTAGAATGGTGATGTGAAAAGGGCCTATATTATTGCAAGCTGCTATGAATGCCCATGGAAGCAGAAAGGCAGCATATAAAATATTTAAAAAGTAGAAGCAGAAGTAGAGGAGGAGGAGGAGATTGGATTTTTACCCCATCCTTCACTACCCGAAGGAGTCTCAGAGCAGTTTACAATCCCTTCCCCTCCCCACAACAGACACCCTGTGACGTAGGTGGGGCTGAGAGAGCTCTTTTTCTGAACTGCCCTTGAGAGAACAGTTCTGAGGGAACTTGTGACTGACCCAAGGTCACATCAGCAGCTGCATGTGGAGGAGTGGGGAATCGAAACTGGTTCTCCCAGATTAGAGCCCACACTCCTAACCCCTACACCAAACTGGTGTAAGAATGACAGGGGAAAGTTACAATGAAGTCACTTTTTTGGCTTGCCACAGATAGCCATTATGGTTGGAAAAGATGGAGCCAGTCTGTAGATGGTATATTTCTCATTATCTTGAGATAGGGAGATAGGATTACAATATGCACTGCCAGTATGTTGAGTTTTATGCTTTCATCAGTAAGCTCCACTGAAGCAAATATTAATAGTGCCTCAAGGATGCTGGAGAGCTAGAGAAACCATAATATACTTGAAATATGTATTGTTTTTCTTCTGTGCCTGGAATGGGGGGGGGGTTATTGTTGTTTACTCTCCATCCTTTACTATGAATCTTTTGGAGAGAATCTGCAGAGGCTTCCAAGATGGATGAGCACAATCACCACAACAAATAGCAGCCCAGGAGGCAAAGGATGGTGCTTTTTGCCTGCTGACATGCAAGCAAGGCTCAAAGAATGACATTCATCTCTAGAAAACAAGCGTGAAATTCTTTTTTTTCCTGGTACACACTATCAGAATTTCCAGAGACTCTTTTTTCTGAGCTGGGGCAATAACATGGCATCAACATCTTTTTTAAGAGAAACATCAGCCAGAGTTAATGGGCTGTAATATTTTTCCCTCCCGCAGTGGACCTCAGGAACTTGGCTTCCTGCACCGGCATAGCGCAACATTAATTTTAAAAAGCAGATTCGGCACAAGGTAAAACTATCCATTGGAACAAGAAAGGAAACGTTCTCTCCGAGGCAATTTTTGCAGCCATGAATTCTTGATAGAAAGTCTTGAGATTCTTCCAGCTGTAGAAAATCAATTGTATGTAATCTACAAGATGCAAACAGATGGTCCACAGCTTCCAAAAATCTGTAGACACTTCAGAATATGTAAGGCTTAGATATGTATCGGAAGGCTGAAGAAAACTGAAAATCATCTCGCATTTTGTTATGCTTTATCTCTCATGACTCCTAAACCGGTCTCATGATTTTCAAAGACTGCATACAGACTCACACGATCTTATTTTAACTGTTGAAATCTTCGTGAGATGGATTTCTCAATGTGGATGTCTTGACACATGGTTGACAGTTGTATAGGTTGGATGCCTTGTGGTTTAACTCCTTTTCAAAGGGTTTTTTTTCCTGGTTTGTTGCAAACTGTTGGACCACTCATGAGAGAAACATGAAGTAAAAATAGTGGTCATGTGAACTGACTTCAATTGATACAACATGTTCTAGCTTATGAGACATGATATTTTTGCTACAAGTTTAGTTGTTGCTGTTTTTAATTGGCCCAGAACCCTTATTTTAAACATACTAGATTTGGATGAGCAATGTTCTTAATGTTCCCCTTCCTGGCAACCCTACCTTCCCTCCTTGTTCCCCAGGCATCTTACCCACAACAGAGCTTCCTGAACACTTAAGAATGTGAGAACATAAGAAAAGCCAATGCTGGATCAGGCCAATGGCCCATCCAGTCCAACACTCTGTCACACAGTGGCCAAAAATACCAGGTGCCATCAGGAGGTCCACCAGTGGGGCCAGAAACCCTCCAACTGTTGACCCCCTCCCAAGCACCAAGAATACAGAGCACCACTTGCCCCAGAGTCCCTATCTATCCCTTGTGGCTAATAGCCACTGATGGACCTCTGCTCCAGATGTTTATCTAATTCCCTCTTGAAGCCATCCATGCTTGTAGCTGCCGCCACCTCCTGTGGCAGTGAATTCCAAGTGTTAATCACTCTTTGGGTAAAGAAGTACCTCCTTTTATCCGTTCTAATCCGACAGCTCAGCAATTTCTTTGCATGCACTTACTGCACTTTCACACATGCTGAATAATGCACTTCCGATCGGCTTTCAGTGCACTTTGCAACTGCATTTTACTGTGTGAAATGGCAAAAATCCACTCGCAAATGATCATAAAGTGCACTGAAAGTCTCACAGATCTCCATTCCACACTGCAAACTACTTATGACTGTGAAGGATCTGCAATACAGCACAGAAATTCCAATGGGAACACCCAAAAGCTTGGACATACCTAAAGTACAGGGGTGGGGGGTTATCCCAGCTACCTGAAAATATATCCCAGGGCTAAGCCACCTTCTATACCAGCTCCCCACAGTGCCGAGCCAGCAAACATTTATGTTAATTAAATTAGTGACACATCACTTAAACTGGAAACCCAGTGTCATTTCTAGGCCATTCCCCATTCCTGTGACACACATGATTTGTTGTTTGTGTTACACACGAGTCTTCAACTGCCATGAAAATTTAAAGGGGGGGGGAATGGTACAGCGGGTAAGAATAATGTTTCAGGTTCTTAGGACATGACATTGCATCAAATGTAATCAGTAAAACCCATCTGGGATTTTCATTTTTATATTTGTTGTAACTGACAGCTCTCCATTCTTTTTTCTGCTCACCCCTGTCATTGGACAGCGATTAAAGTTATATACTCTATGCAACTATAAAACTGCTGTGACTTCTCTGTTTGTCATGGAGGTTATCTGTCCTTGGCAATTACACTAAGCATCCAGTTCCTGGCAATTCCTTCTCCTTCCTGTTATGAAAAATTGTCCTGCATTTTAATGCGAATGCATGTTAATCACAGCATCAATACTGAACTGCTTCTCCTGTAAGCAGGGTTCCCTCTAAGCTGAGTTAGTGTGAGCTAGCACACAATTCTTTAGCCTCCAGCTCACACACTTTTGTCATAGCTCAGGAAGGATGGCTCCAGAGCAAACTAATTTATGCAGGAGCCAAATTGTTCGCTCACAACTTTAATGACGGTAGTGATACACAAATCTGCCTGCGTGCTCCTGTTGCCACACTGGAAACACACAGTCGGAGTCCAATGAGTTAGATGAATATCTGTTTAATGCATTGAAGCAGGGAATACAAGGCTAAGTGCCAGAGCACGTCAGCAGTTCCAAAGCTGTATTCTGCCATAACCAGAAAGGGCAGAAGGTCTTATACCCCAAATGACATCACATATAATTTACACATTAAAGGGTCTCTAACTGATACCAGGCAGTTAACATCATACAAATATAATTTGACTTTAAACCTTACTATTGTCTCTCCTTATACTGGTCATGTATTGTCAGTGATTGCATTTGTTTATTTGTTCTCCAGGACAATGGGAACATTAGGGAACACTGAGATCATTTCTGACTTTAGTGAAGCTAGTCCCTCTTTCCCTTGGTTTTGGGGAGCTGGGTGAGAAGGGTTGTGATTCACATTCAACTTCACTCCCAACGCCCTTGCAGCTTCTCGAATACGCATTCCATTCTTATCGCATCCTAATTCTATCCCCAGAGGCCTCTAATAATGCTTTTCCTTAATATATAGCTTCATATACAAAAAAGTGCAGTTATAAAATATATATTCTACTATAAATTTCTCTAATCAGAAGATTCTAGGTTACATACCAAGATCTGGATCTATTACAATTAAACTTTTAAAGGCACAGTGACCACGGTCAGCATATAAACATGTCAGAGGAAATGTCAGAACTCACATTCAGAAATCACGTTAATTTTTCCCTTGTCCTACAGTAGCTCACAAAGTAGAATTTTGGCTCACAAGACTCCACAGCTTAGAGGGAGCATTGCTAAGCAAGTTCCCCCCACTCCATCATAACGTTCACCCGATGACTTTGGGCCAGTCGCTCTCCCTTTCAGCATATCCTGCCTCACAGGGTAGTTGTGTGAGGACAAAAAAGAGAAGTGAAGAACCAGGCGCACCTGAACTCCTTGGAGAAACAGCAGGGTAAAAATGCTATGAATAGAGTTCTCTGAAAGGGCCTTTCCAAGACCCTCTTTGTGAAGGCAAAAAGGAGGAAGTCATCTCTAATGGTTTCCTAGCAGCTACCTGATTCCGGGTTTTCCCTGTTACTAACTAGAGAAGTAAAATTAGACAAAACAGCGCCTTTGCCAACAGAATTTGCTGTCCATCCATTTTAGAAAGGCAAGAAAATCAGCATTTGGGGTTTTGGGGGGCTGCATAAAGAAAGGGGTACAGAAATCATGCCCCACATGTGGAAATCCTTCTGCAAATGGAAATGCTGTGATGGATCCCAGTCAAAGCATTAACAACAGAGGGAAGGTGGTCTTGACATATAATCACATGTGATTTGAGACTTGGAAGCCATGGAGAGAGATTTTTGCCCTCTGCGATGGCACCTCTAATGGAAACAGTTTGTTCTTTCTCCCAGCAATTTGCTAGTTTACTTTTATTCAAGCTTGATTCTGTCCTCCAAGGAAATTATGCTGGTTTTTAAATTCCCACTTTCAGACTTAGTTTTCTTAAAGCTTAGGACACAATTAGAGCTACAAAAGTAATCAATTTGCTGTAAATCTCATTACTGCAGATCCATTAAGGAGTCTGTAAAGGAAAAACAAATCAATGCAGCTTTTATTGAAACTCATTGGCTTTCCAGATGTATGATGCATTAACGTTGTCACACTATGCTTTTCATTCCAAGACAAATACACACTGATATGTATGCCCCCCTCAAAAAAATAATTATACTAATGGCACAAGATCCACGTTTTATTTTTTTTAAAACACCCAATCTAAGGTTCAGTTTGGGAGGGTGGTTTGTTATAATATACATTCCTAAACTAGTAAATAAAATGTGTAAGGGAGCAAAAGAACCAATCTTGTCACTGAATATACAATCTAAAGCCAGTGTTTTATCTGTAGCTGATTCCATTTTACAAGGCAAGCAATGCCCTGTACACTTCATCAAGGCATTCTGCATGCAAAATGATTTAATGCACAGTCCAGAAGTTAGCCATAAGATACTGAGAGTCTCGTACTGGGGAGTCTGGCACCAGACAGGGTCCAAATACCTTTTTCCCTGAGCCACTGTGGCAGCTCAGAAACACTGGCTTGTTCTTTGCCGCACTATAGCACAGCCACAACAGATGGCCAGAGGGTGATATTGCAACTTTGAGCACAGCTGGGATCAGGTGATACAAGGAGCCAATAGGGTCCCGTGTGATCTTATACAGCGGTGGCCTTGTTTCTCAGACTGAGCAATTTGTTAGGTGCCGGTTGTACTGAACCTCTGTGCTTGATTCTTGAACCACATTACCTGACTTCCTGCTAAAACCTCCTTGGAGGAAAGTCAGGAGAAAGAAAGAAAGAAAGAAAGAAAGAAAGAAAGAAAGAAAGAAAGAAAGAAAGAAAGAAAGAAAGAAAGAAAGAAAGAAAGAAAGAAAGAAAGAAAGAAAGAAAGAAAGAAAGAAAGAAAGGAAGGAAGGAAGGAAGGAAGGAAGGAAGGAAGGAAGGAAGGAAGGAAGGAAGGAAGGAAGGAAGGAAGGAAGGAAGGAAGGAAGAGGGGAGGGAGGGAGAGAAAGAGAGAGAGAGAGAGAGAGAGAGAGAGAGAGAGAGAGAGAGAGAGAGAAAGAAAGAAAGAAAGAAAGAAAGAAAGAAAGAAAGAAAGAAAGAAAGAAAGAAAGAAAGAAAGAAAGAAAGAAAGAAAGAAAGAAAGAGTCCTGACCTGGATGGCCCAGGATAGCCCAATCTCATCAGATCTCAGAATCAGGGTCAGCCCCAGTTAGTACCAAAGAAGTCCAGGGTTGCAATGCAGAGGCAGGCAATGGCAAACCACCTCTGAATACCTCTTGCCTTGAAAACCCCATGAGGAGTCACCAGAAGTTGGCTACAACTTGAGAGCACTTCCCATCACCAAATAAAGAAAGGAATCGCTGCGTATCTCAAACCTATCAACCCTGAGACTCATTACTTAGAGGCACTACCAATCTATAATAAACACTTTCATTATTAATTTTAAAGTCATTAAGCTAAAATGCATTGCTGATTGCTAGATATTTAGATGTCTCCAACATGGTGCCTCCACTTACCTCCTCCTCCACACCTTAGCGACCCAAAGTACCCCTATAGACCTGTATTTGAGAAAGCAAAAGTATTTCTAGAGGCACTGGAGCAGATGGCTGCAAACAAGAACCCTAGCCCCCTTAGCTTTCCTACCCCTTAGGTTCTCTGCTGAATGGCAAGGTATAGGCAGTCAGCAGCCCACTCTGACAACAAATAGGCGTCTCAAGCTGTAGACATCCCTAGAGCAACATTTGTATTCTGTGGGAGCTCTCCAAGGTCCTGCAGCTCCAACTCCCTGCTTCTTATAGCTCTGTCTGCTGTCCTTTACCAGCTGCCTTCTACTCCCAGTTCACTGTTTCATGTCACCCAGTAACTCTATGGCCATCAACTGGCTTGGCAAGGAACAACAATCATGCAAAACTGGCATTTAGTGCCATATTTAAAAGCTCAGGTAAGGAGGGCTAAGCTGGCCTGTCCTCACTGCCAGGGCAATGCCATGGTCAGCAGCCAGGTATCACAGGGAAAAGACAACATACATTTTCCTTTGATTGCTTTTTCAGCCTTCCAATTGTCCATGAGTGTCTTGAGGCTCATGAAAGTATGTTTGTTACCAGTTAAGAGCGGCAGGCTACCTAAGGTAGGGCTGACACATAACCCATGAGTTTACCCTCATTCTATACAATTAGTAGAATTGTAATTTATGAAGCAGGCATGCTTTGGCAGTAGTCATTGTTCAAAACCTCTCCCAGTCAGAAGTTCCCAAGTCAGAAACCAAAACACTAGGCTTTTCATTGACCAGAAATATCAAGTGCCTCAAGGAATAAATATTAGATGGAGGCAACGCAGTTTTGCTCTTTGCTCCTGTTCTGAAGGCTCAGTTCACATAAGAATATAAGAGCATCCTATATATATTAAAGCCCAATGTATTGGCACTTTCTAGCTCTCCCATTGGCTGTGCTGTGCACTCCATCAGCCATTGGCCCATCAACCGCTACTCAAGAGTACTCACGTGCCATTGGCTGGGGGCTGGGTCCACTCCTCTCTCCCACCCACTGCCACTGTTCTCTGTCCGAATAAACTGCCAAAATGGCTGTCTCTCCTAAGAACTTCTCCTGCTGCTTGGCTCCTCTGCGGCTAGCTGGTTACTGAGGTGGGCCAGTGGCCAACAAACAATTCTCTTCTCCTCCTGCTGGGCAATTCATTTTCCCCTCAGGAGCTGTTGCTAGGCAACCAAGCTTGGTTCTGTTAGTAAAAAGGCAAAGGCAGGAGGCCCTTTCCAGACCTACCTTGGCCTTTGTAGGGAACTCATTGGGGCCAGTCCTGACTAGAGTTGCCAGCTCCAGGTTGGGAAATTCCTGGAGAATTTGTGGTGGAGTCTATGGAAGTCAGAGTTTGAGGAGGGGAGAGGCCTCTAGTGAATAGAATGCCACAGAGTCCACCCTCCAAAGCAGTTATTTTCTTCAGGGGGAGAGAGAGATCTGTTGTCTGGAGTACAGTTGTAATACCAGGCAATATCACAGCCAATGTGGCATAGCAGTTAGCACTTCAGAGGAGGGTCTGCCAGACCCAGGTTCTTGTTGTGGAAGCTGAGTGGGTAATTTTGGACCAGTCACAGACTTTCAGCCTAACCTACCTCACAAGGTTGTTGTGCAGATCAAAAAGGGAAGAGGAAAATGATGTGAGCTGCTTTGGTCCCCACTGTGGAGAAAGACTGTACTTTTCCTTCTGAGGGACCATTGTTGCCAATCTCCAGGTGAGGGCTGGAGATCACTCAGAATTACAACTGCTCTCCAGATGGCAGAGATCAATTCCCCTGGAGAAAATGATGGACTCTGTGTCATTATACCCTGCTGAGGTGGCCACCCGATGACAGCCAGTGTGATGTAGCAGTTAGCACTTCAGAGCAGGGTCTGCCAGACCCAGGTTTTTGCTATGGAAGCTGAGTGGGTGATTTTGGACCAGTCACAGACTCTCAGCCTAACCTTACCTCACAGGGTTGTTGTGCAGATCAAAAGGGGGAGAGGAAAATGATGTGAGCTGCTTTGGTCCCCACTGTGGAGAAAGCCTGTACTCTTCCTAGGTAGAGACTGCAGGGAGGGGGGAGGAGATGGAAAGGGGCAGATAAAGGTAAGTTGATGGTTGGCTGGGAAGAAGAAGGGTATGCTGACTCCAGGTTGGGAAATTCCTGGCAATTTGAGGGGTGGTGCCTGGAGGTGGTGGGGTTTGAGGAGGGGTGGAAACTCAGACAGGTACAATGCCATAGACTCCACCCTCCAAGCCAGCCATTTCCTCCTGGGGAACCATTGTTGCCAGTCTTCAGGTGAGGGCTGGAGATCACTCAGAATTACAACTGCTCTTCAGGTGGCAGAGATCAGTTCCTTTGGAGAAAATGGTGGACTCTGTGTCATTATACCCTGCTGAGGTCACCCCAGAAAATTGACACTGACTGCCCAAGGCCGGGGCACCCACCCAGAGCCTCTTTCTAGAGCTTGTTGTATTTCCACAACAGGCCTTATTCCTAGTGAGAACATAAGAGAAGCCATGTTGGATCAGGCCATGGCCCATCCAGTCCAACACTCTGTGTCATGCAGTGGCCAACAACAGTGGCCATCAGGAGGTCCACCAGTAGTAGATGTTGTTTTATTTGTACTGTTATGTGATTGTTGTTGTTGTTCTCTTGTAGCAACTTTCTTTCCGAAAATAATAAAATGTCCTAGCTTCAGCTGGGACAGTTAAAAGAAAGGAGGCCAACCAGAACACAAGAAGCCCTCCCACTGTTGCCTCCCAAGCACCAAGAATACAGAACATCACTTCCCAAGACAGAGTATTCCATCTATATGTTGTGGCTAACATCCACTGATGGACCTCTGCTCCTGTCAGGTAGTCCTGCCATGATGGATGGAGAAGGGTGGGCGGATGGGCTTTGTGTTGTGAAGGGCGGGAGGTTGGGATTGTGGGGTGTTGATTTATGCACCTGGAGTGTTCGAATGGAATGTGAAGGGCCAGGCTGTGCAGGCTCTATCTCGGGTAGACTTAACACGCTCGAGCTTCTCCGCTCCCCTCATTCCTTAAACGCCAAACAGCTGCGTTGGGCTGATTTCTTCTCTAAGTTCAACTTCACTCTGCACCACTTCCCTGGGAAATCTAACTCGCTTGCTGACGCACTGTCACGCCTCCCACAACACGACAGTAAGAGGGAGGAGATTCGTGACTCTGTCTTCATGCCTTCCCAGTTGGGAGGAGCCGTAACCACTCGAAAACAAGCTAAACGCTCCCCCCTTCCCCCGACCCCTCCCTCTAATGACTGGGTAGCAGAATTCTCTACAGCTATGTCTGACACTGATAGGGAGGAGGTAAAAGGGGAGGAAGGAGTTACTCAAGGTGCGCATGGATGCTGGAGGAAGAATGATAAACTGTTTGTTCCCAGCTCTCTTCGGGGGGAGGTGATGGGTTGGGCGCACGGCTCGAAATTGGCAGGGCACACGGGGTTTGTAAAATCCCTCCAACTCTTGCAGAGACAATTCTGGTGGCCTGGGCTACGAAAGGACATTTCGTTATTCACTTCTGCTTGCCAAACGTGCTTAATGAGCAAGCCCAGACCCGGTAAACCCCCAGGAGCACTACAACCCCTCCCCACGCCGGCTCGTCCATGGGAAGTGATCTCTATGGACTTTATTACTGACTTGCCCCCCAGTGGGGGAAATACTGTCATATGGGTAATAGTGGATCTTTTTACTAAGCAGGCCCATTTCGTCCCGTTTGCCTCAATCCCCTCGGCCAAGAAATTAGCCTCGGCGTTCTTGCAACACGTTGTGAGGCTCCACACTTTACCAGCTAAAGTGATCTCGGATAGGGGGGTACAATTCGTTTCTCATTTCTGGGGTGAACTGATGTCACTGCTTGGGGTGGAGCGGGCGGTTAGCAGTGCGTACCACCCAGAAACTGATGGGCAGACTGAACGTCTGAACCAAACCCTGGAGCAATACTTAAGGTGCTTTACGAACTTTCAACAGGACAATTGGCACTCTCTTTTGCCTTTGGCTGAGTTCTGTTACAATAATACTCAGCACTCTTCTACTGGTATGTCCCCCTTTAAGGCGGTCCATGGTTATGATGCCCCGCCTTTACCATTTTTGAGTTCTCCCGACCTCCCGGCGGGAGATGCTGGTGACTGGTGCAAAAAACTGCAAACGGCGTGGTCATCATTATCCAAGACTCTGGATGATGCAAAGGAGGCTTACAAAACCCAGGCTGATAAAAAACGCAACCTGTCCTGGGTCCCTAAGTGTGGGGAGTTTGCTTATTTGTCCACGCAGAACTTACGTGGTATTCAACCGAGCCGCAAACTCGGATGGAAATTTGTCGGACCTTTTGAGATTGTGCGGGTGATTAACAATGTAACTGTGGAACTTGCCTTGCCTAAATCTCTAAAGTCTGTTCATCCTGTCTTTCATGTAAGGCTTCTACGCCGAGCGCCTGAGGAGAACAAATGGAGATCGCGACAACCTGCCCCGCCTCCGCTGATGGTGGGGGGGGAATCTCACTATGAAGTTTCACAGATCTTGGACTCTAAAATCTCTCGCAACCGCTTGTTTTATCTGGTCAAATGGACTGATTTTGGGCCTGAACAGAGGGAGTGGGTGCGGGCGGAACATGTTCTGGCCCCCAGGATGGTCCGTGCTTTTCATAAGTTGTACCCCCACAAACCAAAGGGGTAGATTTATTTTCGAGAGGGCTGCATGTCAGGTAGTCCTGCCATGATGGATGGAGAAGGGTGGGCGGATGGGCTTTGTGTTGTGAAGGGCGGGAGGTTGGGATCGTGGGGTGTTGATTTATGCACCTGGAGTGTTCGAATGGAATGTGAAGGGCCAGGCTGTGCAGGCTCTATCTCGGGTAGACTTAACACGCTGACCTTGGAGGAGACAGGCTGCGAGCTTCCTATCGCTTTCAAAGCTACAGCTTGGCTGGGAAAATGGGGGCGGTGGGAACTTCATTAATTATTATAATCTTCAGTTCCCACGCGCATACTATGCATTCATTGGTGGAAGGGGGGGTCCCCATTCACCCCCTTTCTGGTATAACTGCTTGCTTCTTGTAACCACGTTATTCTGAACAATGTATCTGTTCCAGCAACCTACCATTGCAGCTTTAAAAAAAATAAATACTATTCTTGCTTCACTGAACAAGACCTGGTGTTTGGCTGACTAGGCTAGGGACTCTGACAGTTCCATATATTTATCCAATCCCCTCTTGAAGCTGGCTATGCTTAGCCACTACCACTTCCTTTGGCAGTGAATTCCACATGTTAATTACTTTTTGGGTACATCCTACTACCAATGGCTCATGCTGAAAATAGGTACACTAGCAGTACAGTCTTAAAGAGAGTTACTCCAGTCTAAGCCCTTTTATTTCAATGGGCTTAGACTGGAGTAACTCTGCATAGGACTGCACTGTAGGTCTATGAAATTCAGTGGTCAAAATGCATGTTGGGAGGGGCTGCAGCCTTTCCCCTGCTGCTATCAGCCCAATCCTCTCCTGCTCCTCCTTGTTCCAGGTCCTACCCATTGCCACAGGTAAACCCTCCACTCCCCTTCTCCCACCATTCTGCCTCCCTCACACTGTGTGGTTCCTCCTCCCAAATATAGTTCCTTCCCCTCCAACCCTCCCAATTGTAACTCCTTGGCTGGAGTTGGGGCAGTACTGGAAATGCACTCTCCCTTTCCTTCCACCCTTACGAAGCTATGCCCTGGGTTCGGGGATAGAGAATATGTGAAACACGATGGCTCAGGGTTTCACAAAGATCTCAGACCTTGGGAACAGGCTATTCTTTCAACACAACAGTGAAGAAGCATCAGTCTCCTGCTTTAAAAGACTGCTGTATTTGATTAGAACTAGATATGTTATTTTCATATTCATGGCTAATTTTGTGGCTCTGGAATTTAAATGTACATAGTATTAAATGTTGAAATTACAATATTGTGACAGAGTTGAATTGTTAAGCATTGAAAGCTTAATCTTGTTCTTGTACTATGGAATTTTTATTTGCTCACTGTCACTCAAATCTAATATTAGAAAACATTCTGTGCGGGAAAGTCTGTTCTCTTCTTAAGACGATCAGGGTGGGGAGGTACAAAATTAAATATGAGAGGCATCTCTTTGAAATGATCCATGCTGTTCTATGTGTCACCAAATGAGCACTGGATTTGCAAAGACAACCAGAGTGTTACCTGGACTCCCCCAAATCAGAACTCATTTGCACTATTTTATTTATTTATTTATCAGTTCACATATTTATTCATTCTTTCATTCGTGTATTTATTGTCTGCCATTGTCACTGAGTTTTAAGGCAGATTGCACAGAGTGAGTCAATATAATCAACAGGCTGGGACACAGACAACACCATAGGATTCGGATTGCGGGAATCTGGACCAGAGGCCCAATGCATTCCTGGTGGTGGTGGAAAGGACTGTCAAGTCGCCCTCTTCCTTTTGCAGTTTAGGAAGTGGCTGAGCCTTCCTCCTTGGCCCTTCCTGGACCTGCCTTTGAAGGGCTTCTCCTTGGCCTTCCAGTCCAGAGGCTGGGCCCTGTAAGCTGTCAGGAGCCAGGGCCAATGGGGCTTTCCCCTGGGCCTGGGTGCACCCTGCCCCATCCCCCGGCCTCCTCTACAGGAGCGTGCCTTCAGCCCACTGGAGCTTGGTGAGGCTGCAACTGCTTCTTAGGGCTGCCAGGTCCCCAGGGGCAGTGGGGGTTCTCCACGTTTGGGGACTTTGATCCACTGCCAGCCAGCTGGCCAGAGGGAGAGTGCCACCCTGAATAGCTCCCTTGTACCCAATGTGCCTGGTGTGATGATGTCACCTGGTAGTGACGTCATTGCACCAGGCATGTTGCACGGGAAATGCTCTAGCATTTGGTAACAATAGAGTTTTTTGCCCAAATACTAGAGCATCCCCCCTGCACAACGTGCCCAGTACAATGACATCACCTCTGGTGATGCGCCAGAAGATCCCAGGGAGCAGCCTGGAGCCCCCCACTGGCAGCCAGTAAGCACCTGGCAACCCTACCACTTCTCCCCCTTTCCACCCCACCAGGTGCTCTCCTCCGGATCTAGCCTCCTTGTCTGGGCCTTCCCTGTATCAGGCCAGGTCCCACCCTGCTTCTTCTGCTGTCACCAGGCCCCTGGGTTCTGTCAGGCCCACCAGAGGCCTTGGCACACTGCAGGGCTGCCCCCTTGCCTGGGCAGCCTCTGGCAGACCCAGATGCTGCTGAGCTGTCTTTGCTCTCACTGCCTCTTCTAGTGGCTTCCTTGATGTCCTCTCTTGCAGGGCCACTCTGCCAGTGGTATGTGCCTTGGCCTCACTGGCTGCATTTGGCTGCAGGGCTCTTCTTGCTGTGGCTGGCCCAGGGAAGAAAAAAGAGGGGAAGGAGAAGGAGAAGAGGAGGAGGAGGAGGAGATTGGATTTATACCCTGCCCTTCCCTAGCCAAAGGGCCTCAGAGTAGCTTACAATCCCTTTCCGTTCCCCTCCCCACAACAGACACCCTGTGAGGTAGGTGGGGCTGAGAGAGCTCTCTCGAGAACTGCCCTTGGGAGGACAGCTCTGAGAGAACTTGTGACTGACCCAAGGTCACACCAGCAGCTGCATGTGGAGGGGTGGGAAATCAAACCTGGTTCTTTCAGATTAGAGTCCATGCTAGTAACCACAACACCAAACAGGATCTTAGAGACACTTTTGACTGAGTTGGTAAGGGCAGAGGCGCCACCTCAGTATAGGAGGATATTTTCCACGTCATCCTTAATGCTGTCTCTCTCACAGCGGTCATGTCCAAGGGAAAATGGCTACATGCAGTGCTCAATAACTGTTTGCAGTTCAGTGGCTTTCTGCTCAGATGCTCAGTTCAGACACCCCAGAAAACCATGGTTTAATTCAGCTAGCTGTGGTTAATGTGACGTCTAAATGCAGCCCACTCTACTCACGATGGTATGTTAGGGTCTAGGGTTGCAGGGGGCATAGGCTTGCCATCTCCAGGTTGGGAAACTCCTGGAGATTTGGGGGTGGAGCCTGGGAAGGACAGGGACCTCGGTCAGATACAATGCCATAGAATCTAAAGCATCCATTTTCTCCAGGGGAACTGATCTCTGTAGTCTGAAGATGAACTATAATTCCAGGGGATCCCCAGGACCCACCTGGAGGCTGGCATCCCTAGAACCAGGATCTGACGCCATGGACTGAAGCTGACATCTTAACCACAATTAGACTTAACTATAGTTTCATGCTTTAAATCTGGTTTGCATCCCAGCAGTTTCCTCCCTGGCTAATGAAACCAGCATTTGTTGAGGCAAACCAGGATATGATTGATTGTGAGCAGAATTGCAGTTTCATAAACTTCCCATCATTAAAACAAAACATGGCTTCACAGGATATCTCAGCAGAGCCAAAGGCATAATTCTGCCTTGCCTTCACCCAGTCCCGAGAGAGCTTTAGCCAAAAGAGCAGCAGCTCTTTCAGCTAAAGTTAAAATTGAAGGGTGACCCTCCAGTGCGAAGGGTTTCTGGGGCTCATGCTTATTGGAGGGGAATCAACATTAGTCATCTGCCTAATACAGTTTTAGCCTGCCCTTCCTCCAAGGAGTATAGGACTGTGTACAATAGGCTGGCAAGCCCCCAGGTCCAGGTGAGGGAATCCCCTGGTTTCAGGGGCTTCTCCCTGCCACAGACCAGCTGGCCAGTGGGGGAAGCCCTGAACCTAAACAGGAACATCACCACGTGACTTCCCTGACATCATGACATGACCTGGAAGTGACGTCATCGCATTGGGGATGTTGTGCGGGAATACTCTGGTATTTGGGCAAACTCTATGGTTTGAGGGCAAAAAAACCCATAGAGTTTTGCCCAAATACCAGAGCGTCCCTGCGGGACATCCCCGATGCAATGATGTCACTTCCGGATGATGTCATCATGCCGGGGACGTTGTGTGATATCCCCGCCCACCCTTGGAACGCCCCCCAAATCCTCCCACCAGAGTGATGAAGGAACCTGGCAACCCTAGTGTTTGAGGTTCACCCTTCTTCCATTTTTATCCTCCCACCAGTACTTTGAGCTAGGGAACACTGCCCCGCAGTCGCCCAACAAGTCTCATGGTTCCTAGTTGAGTGGAGCATAAAGAAAGAAGAGTCCAGATCCTATCTAAAGCAGCCTTTTGGAGGTAGGCCAAATAAGTTTGGGAACCTATGATAGACCAAAAGTGCCATCCTGTGCAAAGTTAATCCTTTCTAAGGTCATTAACCTCAAGTGAATTAGAATGGTGTAACTCTTCTTAGGCTTGCAGTGCAAGTATGCTAAATTAAATTTGCACATGAAAAGCATGGTAATCATAGACATGAACAACTGGCTATATTTGCTTCTGCTGTAGAGGAAGGTTATATAAGACTTCATTATGACAAGATCGTAAGTTTTCCTAGAGTTTCGTAATGAAGCCCAAATACATTAGTATGTGTTGAAGTGTGAAGAAGGATCGTTTTGTTGCCATGGCAACAGGAGAAATTGGGATAGTTTCAAGGTCTTTCCTTTCTTCCTTTTGTCATTTTGGTTGCCAAGTACCTGGAAGGAGGGAGAATATTTTTATCTCTAGGACGGAAGATAAAGTCCCAAGAGCTGAAAAAGTTTTTAGACTGGAATGAAATTCAATAGCCTCCATTTAGACCGCTGCTGTCTTGGGAACCACAAATGGACATAACATAAAAGGACCCTGGCTGAATCAGACCTGGGTTCCAGCCCATCTAGAATCCCATTTCTCACTGCCCTGCAGTGTTCCCTCTAAGCTGAGTTAGTGTGAGCTAGCTCACAGTTTTTTAGCCTCCGGCTCACACATTTTTGTTTTAGCTCAGGAAGGATGGCTCCAAAGCAAACTAGCTTGTGCAATAGCCAAATTGCTCACTCACAACTTTAATGCCAGTAGCTGACAAAATAGAATTTTTTCCTCACAAGACTCCACAGCTTAGAGGAAGCGTTGCCTGCAAGGTATATCAGTAAGGGCTGTTAACTCCCCTGTTATTCACCCCCAGCACTGACATTCAGAGGGTTCCATTTAGCCCTCATGGCTGATAGCCAACCTTTGGGAGCTCTTCACAATCCATTTTTTTTCTTCACAATGCTGACTAATTTGGTGTTATTCACAAACTTGGCCATTTGACTGCTTGCCCCCTAATCCAGATCATTAGTGAGCACACTAAATAGCACCAATCATAACACCAATCCCAATGAGACCCCACTGCTTAGAACCCTCTGGTGTGAGAACTACTCTTACTTTCTGGTTCCTTCAGGTGGGGTAGCCATGTTGCTCTGAGGCAGAAGAACAAAGTTTGAGACCAGTGGCATCTTTAAGACCAACAAAGTTTTATTCATGGTATAAGTGGTTCCTGTTTGACCATTTACTAACCCACAAAAGAATCCAGATAGTTGTGTTAGTCTGTCCATAGCAGTAAAAAAAGAACAAGAGTTCAGTAGCACCTTAAAAGACTAACAAAAGTTGTGGCAGGGTATGAGCTTTCACGAGTCACAGATTTTGTTAGTCTTTAAGGTGCTACGGGACTCCTGCCACAAAAGAATTCATTAAGTGGCTAGATTTGCAGATGACACAAAGTTGTTCAGGGTGGTGAGAATCAGGGAGGATTGTGCAGCACTCCAAAGGGATCTGTTGAGGATGGGCGAGTGGGCGTCAACATGGCAAATGGGGTTCAATGTGGCCAAGTGCAAAGTGATGCACATTGGAGCCAAAAATCCTAACTATAAATACATGTTGATGGGGTCCGAACGGACAGACTGACCAAGAGAGAGATCTGGAGTGTAGTAGATAACTACTGGGGAAGGGGAATTGAAAACAAATCAGCCAGTATCATAATGCCCCTGTATAAATCAATGGTGTGACCTCATTTGGAGTACTGTGTAGAGTTCTGGTCACCACACCTCAAAAAGGATACTGTAGCATTGGAAAAAGTTCAGAAAAGGGCAACTAGAATGAAAAAAGGGTTGGAACACTTTCCCTATGAAGAAAGGTTAAAATGCTTGGGGCTCGTTAGCTTGGAGAAACAATGGCTGAGTGGTGACCTGGTCGAGGTTTATAAGATTATGCATGGGATAGAGCAAGTCGAGAAAGAAGTACTTTTCTCCCTTTCGCACAATACAAGAACTTGTGGACACTCAATGAAATTGCTGAGCAGTCAGGTTAGAACAGATATAAGGAAGTACTTCTTCACCCAAAGAGTGATTAACACATGGAATTCACTGCCACAGGAAGTGGCGGCAGCTACAAGTATGGACAGCTTCAAGAGGGAATTGGATAAACATATGGAGCAGAAGTCCATCACTGACTATTAGCCACAAGGTACAGAAAGGAACTCTCAGTCCAGGGCAAGTGATCCTCTGTATTCTTGGTGCTTTGGGAAGGGCAGCAGTGGGAGGGCTTCTAGTGTCCTGGCCCCACTGCTGGACCTCCTGATGGCACCTGGTATTTTTGGCCACTGTGTGACAGAGTGTTGGACTAGATGGGCCATTGGCCTGATCCAACATTGGCTTCTCTTAGGTTTTTATCTTCTTATGTTTATCCCTGTGTGGAAACTGTTTCACTGCTTCCAATCTGGCTGTGGCATACCTGAACCTCCAAATGCCTTGGGATTCATCGCTGTGGTAATTAAGAATTATTTCTTGCATCAGTTTTAATTGTTCCATACTGAAACAGCAGATTGTGGCACAATGAGCAAAAATGTGCACAGTTGACTTTCCCTTCTGGTTCTCCACTCATTTCATTGTCTGATCTTGCCAAATGTCTGAGGGTGGGAGGGAGACTGTGGATGGACCAGCCAGAGAACCATGGTGAGCAGAAAGTGCAAAATAAATTGGATTTCCAACCTTTTCTCCTAATTGTCATATCTGAAATGGCTCCAGACTGCATGAAATGTTCCTAGTTGAGTGGAGCATAAAATACCAGTACGCCGATAGCTCATCAGGTGGATTTTTTAACACTTCACTCCTTATTAGCCTTAAACGCTATCTCTGTGTCTTAATAAATCACAGCTTTCCAACTGTGCAGTCCTAAACAGAGTTACGCCCTTCTATTGTATCCACAGGCTTAGAAGGGTGTAACACTGTTTAGGATTGCACAACAAATTATTTACATTCAATTTGTGCCGGCGTCTCGATGAAGCATACACATGATGCCTGTTTACGTTCTTCCCCCATCACTTTGGTAGTAAACAGCAGCCTGTACATTTACGTCCAGGAAATATATTTACAGAGGCAGCTCTTACACTCCCACCTCCCTATAGGCCCTGAAAATCAGATGTGATGAATCAGAGAGGCGCAGCTGCAATGCTAAATGAAGTGAAAAGGGATTGCAACCACCATGCTGCAAAAAAAAAAAAAAAAATACATTAACAAAAGGAAGGGGTCCGTTGCAGGATCAAAAGTTCAATTTTTTTTACAGAACGGAGACCAAAAAATCTTGCTTAAATTACCTCATGATGTCAGTTCTTTTCACATGACCGGAAGGAAAGCTGGCTAACCTGAAAATGATATGTCCTTTCTAATCAATAATGACAGGATGTCTACACATTTTCTCCATAATTGGATATGCTCATCCCTTGCTGTCCTTTTGTCCTATCCAAGGTTCATTCACATACAACCATTCCTAAACACAGTTTTGTCTTACAGTGCAGTCCTCAGCAGAGTTATGCTTTGAAAGGTGTAACTCCATTGGCCTAATGGGCCTTCTGCTGTTTGTCTCTCTAGCTATGGAGAATTTGCACTGCCTGACTCTTGGCTTCTAATAATTACTCATCATAATAAATACCGAATATTTGTCAGGCATCTCTAAGGCTAAGCAAAAGTAAATATAAAGACTCATAGTCAAGGAAGGAGAAAGGGAGTTTCTCACCATCTGTCCAAGATAGCAGAATAATTCCTGAGTTTCTTCATAGCTTTCACTTAGATCATTTCATTGCTGTAAGAGACAAGAAACATACTCTTAAAAAAAATAAAGGACACAAGTGTATATTGGTTACAGCAAGAGGAGGAGTCGGGCTTAAAGAAGAAAGATAGCTTACCTAAGAACTGGAACCAGAAGTGCAGAGACAACTGAAAGAGGGCATAACTCCCACCAAGGTCCTGATGGGAAGCTTTTGTTCCTTAAAAAAAAAAAAAGACAAGAATGCTGAATGAGCTCCCATAACAACCTCTCTAGGCAAGATATATACAAAAAAATGAATGATAGGAAGGCTACAGCTAACACTGTCCTTGACACTGATATTAGATAAGGAATGACCTTCTAAAAGGAAGAGTTGGAAAATACTGATGAAAAATGTAAGGAGGGGCAGAAAAATAAGATTGAAGATCTGGATAATAGATCGCTTTGCTTGAACCTGCATATAAAAGGACTTGGGAGGATATTAAGGGCACTCTTCTAGCTCTGTTTGGAATGGTACTGTTCGTCCTTAACAAGTCTGAATCATGTCTCCATCTTGCTCCCCGGGCATTAAATGGTTAGTTTATTGTTTTATAAGTTATTCTAACACAGTACCTTGGAAACAATGAAGATGAGGAAGTGACTATGGACAAGCGATCAAAAAAATGTCAATGAGATACTTGTTATACTGGACTTATGAAGTCCCAGGAACTGGTAAGTCTTGCTACTAAAGAACATCTTAGGAAGGAGGTGTAGGGGAAGATTTTTCTCTGCCTGAATCCCAGAAATCCTCTGCCAATTAGAGTAGACAGTACTGGACTAAGACCAATAGTCTGTCTCAGTATAAGCCATCTCCATATGATCACAGAAGACATTTAATTTAAGGCCTATCCACTCCTGGAGAGGTGATGACGTTCTGAGTATACGGGACCAGACATTGTCAGTGTTGGCACCAAGACTCTCAAACCACCTGTTGAGGTTGGCCCAGTTGCCCCTTTCCCTCCTGGTCTTCAAAAAATATAGTTTAAACTATCTTTCCATGGGCCTTCTGGAGTGCCTGATTGTACTGGATATTTTTGGCTGACATTTCCTAACTTTTTTAAAAAATCTGATTCCTGGTTTCAATTTTATTTCTTTTTTCTCTGTTAACCACTTTACGGTGACATCCTAAGCATTGCTAGAGGATTCTTTGGCCAAAAAGCAGAGCAGTGTTCTTAAAAAGACAAATAATAAATAATAATGAACATGATACATGAAATATATTAAAATAAATAATAAATATGAATAATAAATCATAATAGCCGCTGCCTATCGACCAGCAACAATGGGCATATTTTATGAAAATTCTGCAGATGACTGGATACCACAAATCCTTTGCCTTCTAGTAGCAGTGAGGGTGAGAGGAACGGCTCTTCGGAAAGTACAGTAAATATACATACAAATACAGTTGTTAAGTTCGACTCATACTTGTGTACATTTAATTATCTTAGTTCAAAACATATGACAATGAAAAACAACTACAAACTCTGTCGGAAACAAGGGAGAGACAAAAATGTCCAGTGTAACTTCCCAGATCTGTGTGTATAGATCACGAGGTCCCAGATGTATTATATCCCTCGTTGTGTCCTAAAAGACATCATACAGTAAATATGTAGAACCATATCAATAATTGTATATCGTACTGGCAAATGTATCACATGGCAGATATATCGTCTTACCAGTTTGGTGTAGAGGTTAAGTGTGTGTGGACTCTAATCTGGGAGAACTGGGTTTGATTCCCCACTCCTCCAATTGCACCTCCTGGATGACCTTGGGCAAGCCATAGTTCTGGCAAAGCTGCTCTTGAAAAAGAGCAGTTTCTGTCAGAGCTCTCTCAGCCCCACCTACCTCACAGGGTGTCTGTTGTGGGGAAGGGAAGGGAAAGGAGTTCGTAAGCCACTCTGAGACTCCTTTGGGTAGTGAAGGGCAGAGTATAAATCCAATCTCCTCTTCTTCTTCTTACCACTTCTCCCCACAAGCAAAAAACTGTTAAGCTTCCCCACATCAGTTGATGCTAATGGGAAGCCACTGTAAGAAACAAGGTAATTAATTCATAATTTCTAAAAGTTTCCTTTTTTCCCTTTTTTACTTTATAATTGTATTATATCAAACATTTACACTTTCCTAGAAATTTTTACAAAGCAGGCATGCACCTTAATCTGTTTAGTAGGAGGTAAACCTGCAGTCCAAAGTGAAAGCTGCGAACAAACACCTCAGATAGAATTTAGCAAGAGCCCAATTTAAACTACCACATCAGTACATTCCATTATTTCTTAAACTGGCTTCACACCTTATTCTTTATACATTACTACACTCTTACAGAAAACAAGATGACTCATAATTTTGATTTAATCCGTAGGGGAAGTATGATTTTAGACAAAATATCCAATAACTTTCTTTCTGCAGCAGTATTTTTTGCAGGTCATTTTTACTATGTGGTTTCCCTTGTATTTTTCCAATACTATGAACACAAAAGTATTTACTGTATGATTGCTGCCAACAAAATGATCTGTTAAATGTGCAACAAAGTTTTTATTTCTAATTTTACTGTTGTGTTCAGTAATTCTAGTTCTTAACGTTCTCATAGTTGCCCCTACATAATATTTTTGGCACGCACATCTAATAGTTTAGATGATGAACAGTTACTATAGAATTTTAGCTCCCTTTTTAATTTTACAGATGGAAATGTTAATTTGTTTTTCCTTCCCATACCTGTGCACAACAAGCACATTTATGACATTTATAATGGCCTTTTATACTCGTGTCCTTTTCATGAACTTTATGTGTATCTGGTTGGTGGATGGATAGGCAATACAGGGAAGGAACGGGTGCTCATGAGAAACGACTCACCCTAGCAATGCTACAACAGTAACACACACACACCCCCGGGCAAGGGTAGCCTAGAAGAAAGGAGTAGACTTGCCAACCTCCTGGTGGGGCCTGGATGTTTTCCAGAATCAACAGCTGGTTTCAAGAATACAGCAATAAATAGGGGTGAGGCTGTGGCTCAGTGGTAGAACATCTGCTTGGCATGCAGAAGGAGGTGGAGGCAACTACAAGCACGGATGGCTTCAAGAGGGAATTGGATAAATATGTAGAGCAGGGGTCCATCACTGGCTATTAGCCACAAGGTACAGAGAGGAACTCTCAGTCTGGGGCAAGGGATGCTCTGTATTCTTGGTGCTTGGGGACAACAGTGGGAGGACTTCTACTGTCCTGGCCCCTCTGATGGACCTCCTGATGGCAGCTGGTATTTTTGGCCACTGTGTGACACAGAGTGTTGGACTGGATGGGCCATTGGCCTGATCCAACATTGGCTTCTCTTATGTTCTCTTATGTTTTAACTAGTACATTGCCTAAATTTGCTGTCCTTCTAAAGCCAGTTCTAGGCTTTTCAATACATCCCAGCACATCTCTAAGCAGGTGCCTGTGTTTCAACACGATCTGTTTGATCTTGCCTGCTAAGGGAGTGTACTTGGATGGGAGACTTCCTTGGAATACCAAGCAAGGGGCCGACTTCATTCAGCCACCTCTCTCCATCACAGCAAAAATAACTGAGAATCATGTGAAATTTATGCCGTAATAAATGCATTCATTTTTAACGTGAACATATGGAGATGCCTTAGAGCACTAGTCTGCCTTCTTCAGTACTATCAACTCTAACTGGCAGGGGTTTGCCAAGATCTCAGGCAGAGAAAGATCACTCTCAACAACTGCTTCCCAAGATCCTTTAACTAGAAATGCCACACATTGAATCTGGGGCCTTCTATGTTCTACCTCGGAGTCTTGGCCCCAGTCTAATGTTACAAAATACTGTGTTCATATAGATTCGTAGCCTTCTATACATGGCCAGGGTGTGGAAGGGTACAGTATACCCCAATCTTATCAGATCTTGGAAGCTAAGCAGGGTCGGTACTTGGATGGGAGGCCACCAAGGAAGACTTTGCAGAGGCAGGCAATGGCAAACCACCTCTGCTTAATCACTTGCTTGGAAAACCCTGTGGGGTCACCGTAAGTCAGCTGCAACTTGACAGCACTTTTTTTTTGCCTCCTAGTTACAGCTGACTTGTGGCGACCCCCACCGGGTTTTCAAGTCAACAGACCTTCAGAGGTGGTTTGTCATTGCCTGCTTCCATGTCACAACCCTGGTATTCCTCAGAGGTCTCCCTTCCAAATACTAGCCAGGGCCAACCCTGTTTAGCTACTGGGATCTGATGAGGCTGGGCTAGCCTGGGCCATCCAGGTCAGGACTTTACACACACACACACATATGCTGGTTGGCCGGCAATCTGCAATAACTATGGCCCTGACCTGGATAGCCCAGGCAATCTCGATCTCAGAAGCTAAGCAGGGTCGACTCTGGCCAGTGCTTGGATGGGAGACGTCCTTGGAATACCAGCAGGTGGGAGGACGGGGGCAGGCTTCATTCAGCCACCTCTCTGAATATCCTCCAGGCCCCCAGTAGGAGGTCGCCACGACTTCCAGGTGCACACAAATGCACAGGCATGCATATATTTTTTAAAAATACAATAAGTATGCAGAGCAAATAATTGAAAAATAGCAGCCTGCATCCGCAGTTTCATGTCTACGACTTTTACATTTACGCTATTATCATATAAAATGCCACCAGTCGGGGGGGGGGTTAATTCATGGTTCAGTACACAAAAATAGCTCAGGCATTCATGCAATGCAATTCTGAAAGTATACTCTCAGAAGTAAATCCCATGAAGTCCAATGGGACTTATTCCCCTAGTGAGTGTGTTTAGTTTGGCAGCCCTGATTGATTTATTAGGATCTCAGGTGAAGAGCATCACTGAACTATTAGGTGATCTTTCAGGCCAGGGAGGGGGAAATTTTTTCTCTCCTTTCAGGCCAGGGAGGGAGGAACATTTTTTCTACTTTTGGAGGGGAAGCGCTCACTTCTTTACAACAAGCATTTTTGCTTTACAACAAGCATTTTTGGGACTACAGTACCCACCAAATGAGGTGAGGAAACAAATTGACAGGGCTAGACTAGTACCCAGAAACATCCTACTCCAGGACAAACCAAAAAGAACCAACAACAGAACACCACTGGTTGTCAACTATAGTTCCAAGCTCAAACCAGTCCAACATATCATCAGTGAACTACAGCCCATCCTAGAAAATGATGCCTCTCTCTCACAAGCCCTGGGTGGAAGACCTCTCCTTGCTTACAGACAGCCCCCCCAGCCTCAAGCAACTTTTCACTAACACCCATGAATCACCAAATGGAGTCACCACCACAGGAACAGACCCAGATGCCATCTACCCAGAGAATACAATTACAGGACCCAATGGCATCACCTACACAATCTCTGGCTCTTACAGCTGCCCATCCTCCAATGTTATATCTGTTCTCATGTGCCAACAATGCCCCTCTGCTCTGTACATAGGACAAACCAGCCAACCTCTACACGAAAGAAGAAATGGACACAAATCTGACATCCAAAATGGCAATATCCAGTGGGAGGACACTTCAGTCCACCAGGACATTCCATCAAGGACTTAAAGGACACCATAGTTCAACAGAAACATTTCCAAAACCAAACTCCAATGGGAAGCTGCTGAATTGGAAATGTAAATTTGATTCAGTCAGACTTGGATTGAATAGAGACTCTGGATGGTTAGAAGAAGAAGAAGAACGGAAGAGATTGGATTTATACCCTTCCCTTCACTACCCAAAGGCGTCTCAGAGCGGCTTACAAACTCCTTTCCCTCCCCCTCCCCACAACAGACACCCTGTGAGGTAGGTGGGGCTGAGAGAACTCTAACACAAACTGCTCATTTTCAAGGACAGCTGTGCCAGAGCTTGTGATTGACCCAAGGTCACATCAGCAGGTGCAAGTGGAGGAGTGGGGAATCAAATCTGGTTCTCCCAGATTAGAGTCCGCGCACTTAACCATTACACCAAAATGGCTCTTATTTCATTATCAGAAGTAACTGCCTTTCAGGTATTCCATTCAGATTCATCAACAGAAGGAAGGGGCCACACCCAGCCTGGATTGCACATTCTACCTTTTCCATGACTTTTGCAACTGCTTTGCTTTTACAGGGCTCTTTCTGCATCCTCCCCCCCTCTCCTCTTACCACCTATATATATCTGGCCAGTTTCTTCATACCCTCCATGCATCTGACGAAGAGAGCTGGTGTTTCTCAAAAGTTTATGCTACAATGAAGTTTATTGGTCCGAGTGGTGCTATGGGGCTTTTTTATCATTTTGCAGCAACAGACGAACATGGCTAAGTCCTCTGGATCTATTACTTAAAACCTTGACTCACAGCGCAGACTGGGAATGGGCACGTCTCCAAAGGGGCCCATTTGTAGTAAGAATCCACGCCATCTGGCCAGATCTGCAGTGCAGTAGGAGTAGAGCAGCTTTGGAGGAAGGAAGCCAAGACAGCCAGACTACAAGGAAGAAAAAAAATGCGTGCAGAGAAACGGCATCAAGGCATCAAGGCGATGCCAAGTGGCAGCTCATCTTGCCAACTCAGATGATCCGGCTTACTCAGAGATGTCTGCATGGCCGCCTCCCCCAGTCCCACCTTTGGCAAATAAAAATAATAGAGCGGATTGTGGATCACGAGCTGTTCGCTTGGATCGAAGCTGTTAAGAGGCTGTTTCCCCCTCGTGGGGAGATGATGAGCCAATAGACATACTTGGTGTTACTATCACAAAAGAGGAGTTTGTTCCAGCATGCGCTCTGCACTGAAAGGGTGGTATTCTTGCCTATGCCATTTCCCATGGTGTAGGAAAGGCGCAATTGAGCACTGGGCAGGCAGCTTCCAGGCCGCAAGATAAGTTGGCATGGGTTCTTTGAGGATACTTTAGGTCTGGTTCCTTTCGGGCTACTTTCACCATGCCAACTCATCAGTGCTTAGAAAGAGGAAGCCATGGTTGGCCTTCCTTTAGCCATAAGTATTTCCTCACACCTGGGTATCTGTGATTAGATCCGTACACCAAGCTTTTTCACTAAAATCTCACCCCTTTAAGTTTCCCTTCTTACCACAGCCCCTGTCTTAAAGGGCTTTTTCCCATGCAGGTCTAGGGTTGCCAAGCTAGAGGTGGTGGCTGGAGATCTCCTGGGATTTCAGCTGGTCTCCAGGCAGCAAAGATCAGTTCACCTGGAGAAAATGGCCATTTTGGAAGGTGGGCCTATGGCATTATACCCCATTGAAGTCCCTCCCCTCCCCAAACCCTGCCCTCCTCAGGTTCCAACCCCAAAATCTCCAGGTATTTCCCAACCCAGAGCTGGCATCCCTGATATAGATCCCAGGATCCCCGGCATGTCTTTCCTGGTGGTCAATAAGGATCCCTCCCTCTCTTTTTCATCAGTGGAAAAGCTGGTTGCGATCCACCCCTGGCTTTCACCCCTCTTCAAATCCTAGGCCAAGGAGCTCAGGGTTGTGTGCACGGTCCCTTACTCCTATTTTATTCTCACGATCACCCTGTGAGGTCGGTTAACCCCAGCCTTCCAGGACACTGTAACATCCCTCCCTTGCAGAGTTCATGAGCTGGCCTACATGTAACTGAATGCTAGAAGTATTGGATCCTCCTGTTTAAGAAGTTGGCCACTCCTGATGGAAAGACAATATGGAAGCAATGTAGTGAAGTGCTTAGAGCAGCAGACTATGACTGAGGAGACCCGGGTTCGAATCCCTACTCCACCATGAAAGTCACTGGATGAACTTGCCCTGACCTGGATAGCCCAGGCAAGCCCGATCTCATCAGGTCTCAGAAGCTAAGCAGGGCTGACTATGGCAGGTGCTTGGAAAGGAGACCTCCAAGGAATACCAGGGCTGGGACCCAGAGACAGGCAATAATAAGCCCCCTCTCTGAAATGTCCAAGCCCCACTAGGGGTCACCAGAGGTCAACCATGACTCCCCACACACACACACAAGAACCCACAAAAACTCACTGGATGAACTTGAGCCAGTCACACTCAGCCTGACCTACAGGTTTGTTGAGAGAGTAAAATGGGGAGGAAGAGAGACTACGGGTGCCCCCTTAGCTCCTGGGATGAATGGGCAAGGTAAAAATCTATCAATTGATACATAAATGTTAAGCAATGGCAAACCGCCTCTGAATATCTCTTGTCTTGAAAACCCTACAGGGTCACCATAAGTCGCCTGCTTTCCACCATTATCAAGGAATTGTATTTCTGTTGGGCAACTCTAACCCGTGAATTAAGACTTTCAGGCTTGTCTGGCTGATCCTCCAATGCACAGGGACGGTCAACAAGATGGGGAATCCCAATGCCCTCTTGGACTAAGCTCAGCAAACTGGGGTGGGGCAATTATTTATCTACTGATTTTAGCCTATCTTTTCTCCAAGGAACTCTGGGTGGTATACGTCAATCAGCCCTCCTCCATTTTACCTTCACAGCATACCTGAGAGGTAAGTTAGACTGAAAGACAGTGACTGGTCCAAGGTGTCTGAAGAAGTGAGCAGTGACTCATGAAAGCTCATACCCTGCAACAACTTTTGTTAGTCTTTAAGGTGCTGCTGGACTCTTACTTCTTCCTGCTGCTACTGACAGACTAACACGGCTGCCCAGCTCAATCTAGTCCAAGGTGTGCTTCATCAAGTGGGGCTTTGAACTTCGGTCTCTCGTTTTATGCACGGTCATCCAGCATCATTAGATTGAGCACAGTCAACTGGAAAGAAGATCGGCACAGCCAATGGACTGCTTGGATGGCTGAATATTTGAGTTAGTATTCAGAGGCAGATTATTAAGAGGTTAATACAGGTATTAGGAAACACCCATTTGGGGATGCCCATGGAGACCTCAGGTACTACATGGAACTGTGGACTGGGGTATCAGTTTAAGGTAAAGGTAAAGGTTTTCCTTGCTCGAAAGCCAGTCGAGTCCAACTCTAGGGGACAGTGCTCATCTCCGTTTCCAGAGAAACCAAAGAGGAGCCGCCACCAAGAAGGAACTGGCCCTGGTTGCAGCTAGCCTGGCATCCTTTGGTCTTTACCTATTAATGTTTTTAATCATTTTTAGACATGTTCTTATGACTGTTGTACATCGCCTAGAGCCTGGCATTATTAGGGACTGGGCGATTAATAAATCTAATAAATAAATAAATAAATTTTAAATCTCTTATTTCACCTTCAGCACTTAATTGAGTCTTTATGTCTTGTCAGCTAAGCAATGGAAGGGCAGAGGGGGCACCGTTGTTGGGCTGTGCTTAGAGCATCAGTCGGCCTTTATCCGGCCCTGCCGACTTGCTAACCGTTACACTGTTCTGGCTCTGAACACAATCTGAAAATCATTAACTCGTTTTGATCAGCACAATAGTAAATCATCCAGATTCCAGTTCAAGTATTAACACAGATAACACTGCAGAGAACGTAGGGGTGGGGGGAATAATCATTAAATGGTCAGACTGAAAATAGGAAGATGCACAGCAGATAAACAGAGATCTGCCTTGGGCATGTTTCTCCCTAACGAAGAGCAGAGCAGGCAATTTCCTGAAGCTGCAGGGAGAAACCGTTGCAAGATATTGCCAGACTCTTTGCTTTATACCCAGAAGGCTTGGACGGGAATGATAAGCAGGAGGTGGGGGTGGGAATAGCCCACCTGAATTATTAAATTGTATTGTTCTCAGTTAACCATAATGCCATTATCGAACATATCACTGAGTGATCTGTAAGACCTTGGTGCAAGTCATTATGATAAAATAATATCTAAAGCTTAATGAGCTAAAACCATACCCAAAAAAAAGGATAATAAAATGCAAAATTAAATCCATGACTTCCCAGCAAAACAGATATATGCAGATTTGGAGGCAAATCTCTTCTCTTTCGCAAAGTTTATGTAACAAGGAAATGACCTGTTCAGGTGAGTCAAAACTGCACATAGGGTTGCCAGCTCTGGGTTGGGAAATACCTGGAGACTGTGGAGCTGGAGCGTGGGGAGGGTGGTGTTTGGGGAGGGGAGGGAATAGGGTTGCTTAGGTCCCCCTGGTCACCTGCAGAGAATGGGGGGTAGGATTGCCAGATCCAGATTGGAAGATTCCTTGAGATTTGGGAATGGAGGCTGGGAAAGACAGGGACTTCAGTGGGGTACAATGCCTGGGAGCCCACCCTCCAAAGCATCCATTTTCTCCAGGGGAATGGATCTCTGTAGTTTGGAAATTAGCTGTAATTCCGGGGGATCCTCAGGTCCCACCTGGAGGCTGGCATCCCTAGGAGGGGAAGGACCTCAGCAAGATATAATGCCAAATAGTCCACCTACAAGGCAGCCATTTCCCCTAGGGAAACTGATCTTGATTGTTTGAAGAACAACTGTAATACCAGGAGATCTCCAGGTGACACCGGGAGGTTGGCAATGCTAATTACAAAGTGGGCAGTGACCAGTTGAGCTTGCTTTCTGGCTTGCTGGCTTGCTTCCTTTCTTCCTTTCTGGAATTTATACACCACCTCTCCAGAGTCCAACTCAAGGCGGCTTAAATAAGTAAGAACAACACCATACAATCATTAAAACATCAGAAATTATCAATATAAAAACAAAATAAGCCATTTTAAAAAAGAGCCTGGGGCATAGAGGCAGCTTTGATTTTGCATATACACATCTATAAAGTATGTAAAACCCCACATTCTGGCTTCTAAAATATTATTCAGAACTATTGTGATTAAATTAACATCGTATGCGACATCAGGAGTCTTCCTGATAATTGTGGAGAGGAAATGCATTGTTCCAAGAAATGGTTTTGTAAGCTGATGTTTCTGAGAGCAAAAAAAAAAAAAAGGAACAGTGAGACAAGGATGAATGAATGTGTGGTCAAAACAACTAAGAGACGTAGCATATTAAATCAATACCCCAAAAAGTGCATTTCATACTTCAGTGCTTTATTGATTAATGTGGAAGCAAAGGGGCCTTTCTCCAGGCACTCAGCATGGCATACATGGCTTCATTTTACCCTTAGCAAGCCTATGGGCGATTTTTTTCCAAAGAAAATGACTAGCCTAAGGCCACTCAATGAGCTCATGGATTTGAATGCAGGCCTCTCTGATCTAGGCAGTGTTGCCTGGTCCCTCCTGGCCACCAGTGTATGGAGGGGGGAGTAGTGTTGCCAGACCCATGATGGGACCTTCTGGAGATTATTTATTTATTTATTCGATTTCTAGATCACCCGACCCTCACAAGTGGGGCTCAGGGCGGTGAACAACGCATCAACAAATACATTTCAACAAATACATTTATAATGAAATTGTTGTTGTTCAGTTGCATAGTCGAGTCCGACTCTTCGTGACCCCATGGACCAGATCACGCCAGGCCCTCCTGTCTTCCGCTGTCCTCTAAAGTTTGCTCAATTTCATGTTTGTTACATCGATGACACTGTCTAACCATCTCATCCTTTGCCATTCCCTTCTTTGACCTTCAATCATTCCCAGCATCAGGGTCTTCTCCAGTGAGTGCTCCCTTCTCATTTGGTGGCCAAAGTATTTGAGCTTCAACTTCAGGATCTGGCCTTCCAGGGAACAGTCAGGGTTGATTTCTTTTAGGATTGAAATTATATATATATATATATAAAAAAAAGCTAAAACAATCACAAAATATAACTAGTTCAGATGGCATTTAAATTCCAGTTCATTTCCCCATGAGGGGAAAGGAAGAGGTGGAGGAAGCCATCTGGCCCCACTGCTGGATCTCCTGATGGCACCTGGCCCCACTGATGGACCTCTTGATGGCACCTGGTGTTTTTGGCCACTGTGTGACAGAGTGTTGGACTAGATGGGCCTTTGGCCTGATCTGACATTGGCTTCTCTTAGGTTCTTATGTTCTAAACCAGGCTGAAAGACAAACAGTTGTTGTCCTCAACCATAGGCCTTACAGGCCCTGTGGAACTGCGCAAGGTACCGCACGGCATGGATGTCATTTGGTGGAGATTAGGGGATGGAGCCTGGGGAGGACAGGAACCTCACTGGGTACAATGCCATAGAGTCCATTCTTCAAAGCATCCACATTCTTCTGGGAAACCAATCTCTGTAGTCTGGAGATGAGCTGTAATTCCGGGAGATTCCCCAGGCCCCACCTGGAGGCTGGCATGCTTAGATCTAGGGTTGCCAACTCTGGGTTGGGAAGTTCATGGAGATTGGAAATTTCCTAGAGGAAGTAATTACCACCAGGGGCCTCACTCCCCACTCCAGAAAGAGGGTCCACAGCCCCCCACCACGTTCACTCACCATCCCGTCCCGACCGTCGGCACCTGGGCAGGCGGGCAGGCAAGCTGGGGTACTCGCTTGCTCTGCCCAGCGTGGGAGGGACCGGCTGGGGCTGGAGACGATGAGCAGCCACCGGGAGCAACCTGTCTGGGGCGGAGCGGAGCACCACGGGGTAAGGTGAGGGAGGAGGGTCTTGCTGGGCTGCCGGGCACTCTGCCCACTGGCAGGCCAACAAGCACATCTTGTCCGGGGCCCACCTGGTTGCCTGCCTGCCTGTCCAGGGTAGTAAGTTGGGGGGCCCTGATGGAAAGTCAGGGGGCCAGGCCCCAAATGATCCAGTGTAGCTAAGGGGCTGGCTGTAGATCAGAGTACATGCCAAACACCTGGCAGACCCTTCCCTCTACATACCTGCCAATCTGCTTTCACTGGTTCACAAGATCTGTACAGGGCTGGCACAGCTTTAACCTTCAAGCCATGTACCTTGTTTTTTAATCCCTTTTAACCTTGGGATAGAGGACAGCAGAAGACAGGAGGGCCTGGCGTAATCTGGTCCATGGGGTCGCGAAGAGTCGGACTCGACTGTGCGACTGAACAACAAAAACCTTGGGATTCTCCTGCCGCTCTTTTGCTATTTCATCAAATTGAAAGAGAAAGAATTTTGACTTCATGCTATCAACTAGCCACATGTCTGCTCAATGTTACTGCTGTTCTAAAGCCTGCCAGAGCAATTGTCTTGGGTGGAGAACTCTCATTTATTTCAATCAGCAGAAGGTGGACAGATTGCAGGACAGGATGGTGTGGCGAAAGCAGGGAGAGAGAGAGAACATTTTCCCCTCCCTTTTCCATAATATTTTAACTTGGGTGTCCCCCCCAAGAAAAAAATTAACTGACTACAGATTAGGTTCAGGGTAGGCAAAAGAAAGTGTTTAACACGATGCAGAATTATCTTATGGTGACCCACTGCTCCCCATAAATGTGGCGATAGTCACCACCTGAGATTGGTCAGAAGGGAAAGAGTCACATTCAGAGCAGATAGGTTTGTCCACAATTATGAGCCACGAGAGCTCTTAATAGCCATAGAGCCTCCATCTTCAGAGACTAGAGAACAAGCAACTGAAGGCGGCTTCCCAGGATCATCTGGCTGTCGGAAAAAGGATGGTAATCTATATTGAATCTTCGGCCAAATCCCGTCACTCTCGTCTAATGTTCTTAAGTTTTAGATAAGCTTAGACCTGCTGGGGAAGACAATGATTAAATGGTAATGGACTCGATGTGCTGAAAACAATGCCATCCCCTAGGCTGGTACTGAGGCAACGATCTTGAAAAATATATAGTTCCATGGGATGGCGGAATTCCCAGCAGCGTGAATCGGAATTGGGTCACCAATTA
Organism: Gekko gecko; assembly: GCA_029375565.1. Lineage (NCBI taxonomy): Eukaryota > Metazoa > Chordata > Lepidosauria > Squamata > Gekkonidae > Gekko > Gekko gecko. The sequence goes on from JAPDNY010000010.1 coordinate 7,378,807, forward strand.
TAAGCAACTTTTGCAAATGCTAAGGGGAACAAGAAGGGTGGAAAAGCAGGAAAGGAGAAAGGAATGATAGAAGAAGGGAGTTTGGAGTGCCTGGGACCTTGCTGGGACTGGAGGAGAAGAGGCGAGAACTCCCGTCAATGCAACAGGGGGAGCCCTCTTGCCTTGTCTTCTCTGGACAGCTTAGGAGAGTACCTGTCGTGGACCAGCCAGACGCAGCCAGCCCTGAAGAGACAGAGGTCTCTGAGGAAGGACAGACAGGCAAAGAAGGTCACTGAGGACAACCTGCAACCTTGCCAGTCAGCAACTCACAGTCTGACAGTAATCCCCTAGTTGTTAAAGTTCATGGCCCAGAACCAGCAAGCACCCCACCTTCCACCTCACCTCCCCCATCCCCAGAACCATTACAGCATAGACAAAAGAGGGCCCATCACGAGATGCAGGATCAGCAGCCCAGAGACACCAGGGTCTAGATAGTAAGGAGGAGAGTGCAGTCCCCTGCATAATGCAACCCAGCTGCGAGAAGGGCATCTCTCCTATAAAAGGCAGAGAGAAGGAGAGACGGGCTGTGGAAGAAGTGAGCCTAATTGCTCCTGACCCCACCGCCACTGACTATGCCTACGGACCATGATTCTGACTCCTGGACTGTGACTGGACTTCGACTCTTGGATCTGACCTGAACCTACTCTTGTTGCTGGCTCCATGTATGACTAAGGGAATGGACTCTGGCCACACTACACTGGATTGCACCTGCTCCTTGGCTAGCTTGCACCTTGGCTGTGCAAGTCCACTCTGCACCCCATCTGCTCTAGGACAGTGCCAAATTGACCAGACTCTACTAGATCCAGAATCATAGAACAAGAGTGGAAGGGCTCCAGGGTCATCTAGTCCAACAATGCAGGAAATTCACAAATACCTCCCCCACCCAAATACCTCCCTCCACTCAGGGCTTCACCTGTCCAAATGTTCATCATAAGAACATAAGAGAAGCCAATGTTGGATCAGACCAATGGCCCATCCAGTCCAACACTCTGTCACACAGCAGCCAAAAATACCAGGTGCTATCAGGAGGTCCAGCAGTGGGGCCAGGACACCAGAAGCCCTCCCACTGCTCCCCCTCCAGCACGAAGAATAGAGTGCATCACCTGCCTCAGACTGAGATTTCCTATCTATACCTTGTGGCTAACAGCCACTGATGGACTTCTGCTCCATATGTATATCTAATTCCCTCTTGAAACTGTCCATGCTTGTAGCTGCCACCACCTCCTGTGGCAGTGAATTCCATATGTTAATCACTCTTTGAGTGAAGAAGTACTTCCTTTTATCTGTTCTAACCCGACTGCTCAGCAATTTCATGGAATGCCCACGAGTCCCATGCAATAAAAAGAAGCAAACCAGTGAATGTACTGAACCCATTGGACCCCTACCTGCAGACCAATAATTCAATAAATAAGAGCCTTTGGAGCAGACAGTACCTTTTTGCCTTCATCTTATTGTGATTAATTGTGACCCCCGGCCCTAGGGAGGCCAGGCTTGCTGCAACTAGAGCCAGGTCCTTTCCAGTGGCAGCCCCCTTTTGGTGGAACAAGTTTCCGGAGGAGATCAGGGCCCTGCGGGACCTTTCGCAGTTCCGCAGCGCTTGTAAGACAGAGCTCTTCCGCCAGGCCTTTGAGTAGGAGCCACCACCACCACCACCAATGATATTAGTACCAATGGGGTAAGAGGACGGCCCTATGAACACCAAATCGTGACAGCTGCTGGATGGGAACGAGTAATATCTATGGGACATATCCTTCTTAGTGAAGGAGTATCGTTGTTTTATAACATTTTTTATATACCATCTTGTTATATGGAGAGATTGACACTAGTGAGCACTTTATTTGTTAAATTGACTGTCTGTTCTTATTGTTTTTATTATTTTTATATGTAGGCACATGGCACCCTTTGTAAGCCGCCCTGAGCCCGTTTGCAGGGAGGGCGGGGTAGAAATACAATAATAAAATAAAAATAAAGTTCTGTAGCAGTGATTGTGCCGAACGAATGTGCAATCCCTCTGAAAGTTCTCCCTGGGAGAAAAAGAGCAGTATGGTTTGCCAAGCCATTGTGGTTCACCACTTGAAGACAGAGCCAAAGGACCACTTTGTAAGAAACCAATCACCCTGGCTTTTGTAATAAATTTGGAGTCTTCAAAGAGGTAAGAATGAAGAGGGAGCTGGGTGAGTTTTGTACACCCACAATACAGGTGACTTTTATTCCCCCCAAAAGTGAAAACTTTTAATAAAAGAAGAGCAGAAGGAGCTCATATTTGTGCCCTCGTACTCATGTCCATCCATGCTGGGTGGCTGGCCCGGCCCAAAGCATGAATTACTGGCAAGGAAGAGAACAACGGTGTGTATGCTGTTGGGGCAGGCTGATGTCCAAGTTGCTGAGTGATTTCCCTCCAACCCGACCAATCTTGGTCTCCTTTCTATACACTTCTATGGCCATTCCTCCAGGAGTCAGCATCTCAGCTGAAATGAGCAGTCAGCCTGCAAGTTTTCAACTTGATTAACTCTTATCAACTCATAAGAGACTTACTTCTGCCAATTCTTTCTGGCTTTTGGTGGGGGAGACATCTGGGGCACTGACTCTGCCTTGCTCCATCCTGCGGCTGTCCTCCTCAGAATCTTTTGTCGTTTCTGGTGCTTCCTCTTCTTCTTTCTGTTTGTTTCAAAAGCACTTTTACTGTCACTCAGCCTTGTGCAAAAGCACAGTGACAAAGGCCATAGTTCATTCATGACACTTTTCAGTTATATTGATTACAAGCTGATCATACTTGAATGGTTTTCAGTGGCTGTTTGGGACCTCAGTAAATGAATTCTTATAGGCCTTTGGAAGGGATCAGTGGACTTGACTAGCTGTTCTCTGCCATTCATTGTTGTGTATCTCCAGTTTTTAGAGTCCTAGACAAACAAGGGAAACAGGTTTGCTAAGTCACTGGTGGCCTATCTGCCTCAAGGAAAGTCAGCTTGATGGTCACAGGTTGTACAGTCCTAATCTAAAGTTTTGTTCCATTCTGAGAGCAACACTGGGCAGTAGCACATATCTTTTGCATGTTCAATTCACATAGTGGGGCAGATGACCACTATCCTCTCACCACTCTTACCCTCTAAAAAGCTCTTGCTACTTGCCTTTAAGGGCTTGAGGACAGGCAGCAGCTGAAAGCCTGTCTATCTATCTATCTGTCTGTCTGTCTGTCTGTCTGTCTGTCTGTCTATCTATCTATTTCAATTTGTATCCTGCCCTTCCTGCCAGAGTAGGCTCAGGACGGCTCACATTAGAAGATTAAAATACAATAAAACACAGATTCCTTACATACAAACACCTCATAAAATTCATATACTTTACAGATAGAATTCACAAATAAGTGCAATTAAAGTGCTAGTGGTGGTAACTCTTGGTCCTGATGTTGCAGATGTAGCAGGAAGTATGGCCAAAGGACGTTACTGTTGACTTTCCTGGGCTTGGTTGCCATGGGAATGTGGGGGCACCTAGAAGAATGTACACTTTCATTTCTGGCTGTTATCTTCCCTGGCTCAGACATGTAACCTTGAGCCTACCCATCCCTGGTATCCTCTTTCCCCTGAGAATTGTATACCTTTAATTAGGCGGGCTTCTAGCTTAGGCGTGATTGGCCCAGGACCATTAGGGTCCTGTTTAATTTAGGTATAGTAGCTGGCTTTGCACGCTTTGCCCCCAGTTCTAACACAGAATCTTTAAGAGTCCGGATCCTATCAATGTCTCAATAAACTTTTATTCCTCTGAATGACTGTTGTTGGGAACTGATTTCTCCAGGGGCTCTGATAAAGCCCTGATCTGGATAGCCCAGGCTAGCCTGATCTTATCAGATCTCAGAAGCAAAGCAGGGTCAGCCCTGGTTGGTATTGGGATTGGGAAAGCTCTAAGGAAGTCCAGGGTCACACTCACTACACAAAGGCAGGCAATGGCAAACCACCCCTGAACATCTCTTGCCTTGAAAACCCAATGGGGTCACCCTATGTCAGCTATGACTTGACGGCACTTTCCACCACCACCAGCAGAAAAGCAAAGGCCACTCTACAAATTAAAGAGTTTAATTGTGTGCTTTACAAGGAGCATGACTGAAAACAATCAACGTTAACATTTAAAACAGAGTTTTGTGAGGGCATTTCCTTAAGTATCTCAAGGCTAATTGCTTTTAATAATTAACATCCTGCAAATGAGTCTCATTAACCTGGAACTCAGAATTGCCTGCCACTAAATTCTTTAATTTTCTCATCCTCTCTAGAAGTGCCGTATTCAAACAACTTTCACAACTGATTTGTTATTTCCTTTTCCCACATCACAAGTTCTAGTATTCATTCAGGCTGCGGACAGACTGGCAGCTTGGAGCAATATGATGCCGCCACTAATTGTAGCGCTTTAAAGTATTACAGGGCGTACCAACCAGACAGCACATCCTGCTTTGAGTCACCTGCACAGCCATCCCATGGGCACACATCCACATTACTGCAGCGCCTCAGCCACGGAGCGTGCTGCCCAGTTGTTGTTGTTGTTGTTTAAATGAAGGCAGATGTGTGCACATATCTCACACACAAACACAAAGAAGGAGCACGTTTCTCTCCATCTTTGGCATCTGCATCCATCCAGCTAGTTAGATTAGATTCTAACTTTATCTCTCAACCTGCACTATCTATAATGTAGTTCATTGAATAAAGGATTCTTATTCATTTGAAAGTGACAAGTGGCTCTGGGTAACTCTGTAACTTCACTAGCACATACAGAACAAAGAAGCTACTGCTGTGTGTAGCTTTTGTGCACTCTGCTAGATAAAACAGAGATTAATGGCTTACTATACTAAGGTTAAAGTAGTATTAAGCTTGATTCCTACCAGAAGGCTGTGTCTGGTCTCTGTCCTGAACTCACATTGGTCCTTTCCATATTTGCCTGCCACTCCAGATTTTCTCAGTATTCAAGTCAAGGCAATTTAAGTACACGGCAAAACAGCATCCAAATAACCTGGGGCAACAGCAGGCTGAAACCAGGCTGACCACTGAATGGAGGTGATGTAATGCAGAAGGGGTGGGGAAACCCGGGATATAAGGAAGGTTGAAATGGATATTAGTGCAGAATAGGGGGGGGGGCAGGACTGGGTTAAAAGAAGGTTGAATTTGATTTTAGTGCAGAATTACTTGGAGGAAACCGCAGTGAATATGGATTAAAGGGGGAGTGCAGAAAGGGCCATTGTAAACTAGGCCCAGTTTACAACAGATCCCCAATAGCCTAAAGAAAGTTTGATTGTAAGCCATTTTCATGCAAAGTATAAAACAGCAACCAAAAGGGGGAAAAGGACTGCAGAGCCCATGTGGTTCAAGTATGCTGGACAATGACCAGCCCTTAAGCTCTCTGGATGACCCTGACTCAGGCACTTCCTTTGAGCCTAGTCCACCTCACAGGGCCGCAGGGGAGAACCACACGTATCCTGCCTTTAATTCATTGCAGGAAACGTAGTGGGATAAATAGCTTGGGCTGTTGTATCCACTGTAACATAAGCTGAGCTTTCACACATCCTGCTGCAGCCCACTACCCCGGGCATGCTGCCTGAGAGGGGTCAGGAGATCCTAGAAAGAATGCTGGGCCTGACATGAAGGTTTGTAGTGGGTGGGCAATTAGCAAAGAAAAAAGGGGCAGAAAATGATTCTTTGCAACTTAGCAGATAAGTAAGCAAAAGCCATGCAATGCTGTTTATCAGGAGCAGCCAAAAATAACATAAAACAATGTGCAAGCTTTCAGATTCTCCAAAATTCTTCATCAGACTGTTTAAAGGAAGGGGGACCCCCCCCCGGGCCATGGATAAAAAAGATGTCATAGGCCAAGACCTTAATGTCTGATAAGCATCCCATGTGACATGCTGAGAAGGCAGGCAAATTTAAAATGGTGCTAGCGTCAAGTTGCGGCCCTCGGCATTCTGGGACGAGAAAGCAAAAGAATGGAAGCATCCCCTGAAAATAGAAAAACCAGCAGTTGATCAACCAGGAGGGCCCTTAGTGGCATTCGATTCCATAGCTTTCTGTCTTAAATATTGTGTGTGTGTGTTTCTATTGTTTGTTTGTTTGTTTGGATGCAATGACCCTCTGTGTGTTTTTGAAAGAGATCACATTAATAACAGAATGCTGATGTTTGCTTCCAGCTATGATTCATTCCTCCAAGACAGTGGAGTGGTGCACCAAGGTCATTTTAGATTCTGGCCATAATGGTCTCCTGCCAGCTTTGGGTCGGGAAGTTCCTGGAGATTTTGGAGGTGGAGCCCAGGGAGGGTGGAGTTTGGGGAGGGGAGAGACCTCCGCAGGGTATAATGTCATAGATTCCAACCTTTGAAAGTGCCATTTTCTCCAGGGGAACTGATCTCTGTAGCTTGGAGATCAGATGTAATTCTGAGAAATCTGCAGCCACTACTTGGAAGTTATCAAATCTACTGGTAACATATAATTCAATTGCAACGCTACGGCCTGCTTTTCAGGGAGGCCTCAACTGAGCTTGTGAGCTGGAGCCCCGTACTGCTGCCTCCAAGTCCGGGAGTGACAGCATCACTGCCTCAAATATTCCTTGCTTTCACTGAGGGAGGGTATTTTTGCATTTGTGTGTGTGTGCATGCCCGTGCCTGGAAGTCATGGTGACCTCCGGTGCCTCCTACTGGAGGACATTCAGGGAAGTGGCTTGATAGACCTGCCTCTGGCCTCCCCGTCCTGGTATTCTCTGGAGGTCTCCTATCCAACTACTTGCCAGAGTCGGCCCTGCTTAGCTTCCTAGATCTGATGAGATCAGGCTTGCCTGGACTATCCAGGTCAGGGCGAATATTCCTGCTTTCATTTTTGAAAGCACAAAAAGGGCACATGGAATAGCTACATCTCACCTTGAATCCGCCGGGAATTTTGTAAATCGGGTTAAATTTTCCAGATCTGGCAGAGCTGTGAAGAGTTAAGATGATAAAAAGATGCTAATAAGGATGCATCTTTATCTGTCTTATATAAAGTGAAATAACCATCTAGAAGCTGGACATAATCAGAATTTTATTTATAAAAATGTGTACTCATTGCCTGGCCATCTGTTAGTATTCATAGCAGTAATATAATGAAAATCTAGTAGCCGGCTGCCAACAAGTGCCTGCATTGAGCAGCAACTTCTCCATCTCATTACTGCTCCATTATTTTTATTACAGAGAGGGAGATGTTACTGTGTTCAGCAAAGAAGCATTTGGTCATTTTCTGAGGCGACCACTAGCCTGCCTCAGGCAATGACCTTATTGTACAGATGTCCCTCTGCATTTGTATTGTACACAGAAACTGTGTAGACTTGGTCTAGTTCTACTCCAAAGCGAGTCTGAGCCATATAATTTCATGTATAAAACCCTGACGAGTCTGTAAAAACAATCAATCTTTCTTTTTTTAAAAAATCAGGTTTTCTGTTGACTTCATTGCCAAGCAGTTAATCAAAAGCTTCATCCATTTCAGCTTTTAATTAAGAAGAGAAGAGATTGGATTTATACCCTGCCCTTCACTACCCAATGGAGTCTCAAAGCAGCTTACAAACTCCTTTCCCTTCCCCTCCCCACAACAGAAACCCTGTGAGTTAGGTATGGCTGAGCGAGTTCTGACAGAAACTGCTCTTTTTCAAGAACAGTTGTGCCAGAACTGTGGCTTGCCCAAGGTCATCCAGCAGGTGCAAGTGGAGGAGTAGGGAATCAAACTCAGTTCTCCCAGATTAGAGTCTGTGCACTTAACCACTACACCAAACTGGCTCTCAGAGCTGCCAGCCTGATTTTGGATTCTGTATAAGTTTAGGGGACCCAAATTTAACACAAAATAGCACCCCAAAAACAATAATTCATTTGCCATTAAGATATAAAGCACACCGAAAATATTGTTAAAAGACTGGATCACATTTGAATTCCATGCTTCTGCCAAGTACTTTAAGGCAATATTCATGGTCTTCTTTTGTCCCATTTTGGCCTCAGAACAATCCTGTCAAATCAGCTTGCCTTGTCCACTCAAGGAGCTTTTATAGGCAAGCCAGGGTTTGAATTCAGCATCTCTATAGTCTGAGGTTCAAACTGGACATTACAACTTTTAAAAAGTTGGGTCCAAGTTGCAACTCTAAAATGGGTCATAAGGCCCCTCGGTGACCATTTTGGCTCAGGAAAACAACAGGGGGAAGCAGATGTATCCTTAGCCTCCTCCTCCCGTGCCACAGTACCAAGCAGAATCTGGGCCCTGGGGCTTTTTATAAGGCAGTTCCCCACAGCACCTGTGTGACTGCTAGGCCTGCCAACTCCAGCTTAGGAAATTCCTGGAGAGCTCAGGTGGAACCTGGGGAGGGTAGAGTTTGTGGAAGGGGGGGACCTCACAGGGTTATAATGTCAAAGAGTCCAGCCTCCAGAACAGTCATTTTCTTCAGGGGAACTGGTCTCCATAGTCTGGAGATCAGTTGTAATTCTGGGGGCTCTCCAGGCCCTACCTGGAGGTTGGCAACTCTACACTGCATGAGACATGTAACATGTTTAGAGAAACCAGACCTGGCTAAAACTCATAATATCTCCTCTGGAAGATTAGTTTTTGCTAGATATTGGGAAAGGAACACAACTCCAAATAAAGAGCAGTAGTTGGAGAAACTAAAGGAACGTGTACCACTGTGTCGTAAAAATTAGATAAATTCAATAAATGGAATGTTATTCTGGCTAGCATGGTGAAATGAACTTAACATCTGGTTTGTTTATAGAATTGGAGATGAATTTGTAAAGTTTTGTATTCACCCAGTTTATACACCAAGCAGAATCAAGTAGTAATCTCTCTCTCGGACTGCACCACTTCAGTCTGCAGTGGTGAGAGTATAATGTCTGAATGCTCCCCCATATTTAAAAAAAAGAAAAAGAAAATCACCACATGGTAGATTAGCCAGACCAGGGAGAATTTAACCTAACCTGCTCTTGGCATGTTGGTTCTCCACATAAAGAGAATGTTAGAGGATAGCATTCAAACATCCAACCTCTCTTCCCCAGTTTTAGCCTGATGTGGTACATTCGGGGGGGGGGAGTGGATTTTAATGGTACAACTTGACAGTCATCATGAACTTCAGAAACAAAGGACACACACAGTGAATCCAGATAATCAGAAATTCAAGATCCTTTTGCTGCTTGACCTAACTCTGATTTACTGAGCACAAGTCCCTTTGCCATTTTAAACTATTTTGGCCTTGATCACTTAAGAACGTGTATTTAATGGGAAAGTAATCCCATTATCATCAGTTAGCATCATGTTCTGAGGCATGTTTTTGTGGGCCTCGAGGCTCATCGAGTTCATTAATAGGATTTGTAAATCAGGCCTTGTAATTGTAATTAGCAATTTACTCCGTAGAGACAATTCTCATTGATAACGACAGTACGAATAGCAGTCTATTCACAGCATGTGCTGAATTTGTGTTTCGTATCATGCAGGCTGTGGTAGCTCCCCACAGTATGCACAGTTACAACATGTTCTATTTTTAAAAATGAACAAACAGGAACACACCCTTTTCATCACACTGGTCGCATTACTTTTCACCTCACACTACACTCCCCTTACCCCTTCTCATCCACAGAACTCAAATCACCTCACAAATCAATATCGCCCTTCCTACACAGCACCATCTCTCTAACACGTACACAGTCGTCTAACTACAGGGTATTTCAGCCCAGGTTCTGAGCGCTCCATACAAATAATAGCGATGGGAGAAACAGGACAAATGTAGTCGGCAGCAAGCCTAGGGTTGTCACATGAGGGAAAGGTTTTTATCTCCTCAGAACATTTCTCAGCATCCCAGTTGTGCATTACAGTACCCAAGCAGGAGCTGTGGAGAATGTGACAATAATCTGGACTAAACCAACTAGTTCCTGGGGGTTATCCTACCAGAAGAGTAATACCATTGTGCATCTGGCCAATACAGAAACATGGTTTTAAGAATATAAATCGGGGTGGCTAAACTGCGGCTCGGGAGCTGCATGCGGCTCTTTCACACATATTGTGTGGCTCCTGGCAGGGCAGCTGGGGGGAACAAAGGGGAGGCATGCCTCTCCAATCGGTCTTACCTTCCCCAGCCAGTGTTCCCCTCCCTGGGTAGGCTTGAGGTAGGAGGGAGCAGAGAAAGAAAGCAACTTCAACTTTAAATGTGCTCTCCAAGCTCCCCCCAAAGCCTACAAATATCATTAGATAAATGAATATCATTATCAATATCTGTTTTTACCCCTTTTGTTTTTACTTTTGGCAGTATCATTTCATGTTAAATAAAAAGCAAATCTGCATATTTTTCAATAAAAACGTGTCTAATATTTGTTCATGTCTTGTGGCTCTCAAACATCTGACATTTATTCTATGTGGCTCTTATGTTAAGCAAGTCTGGCCACCCCTGATATAAATAAACACTTTGTGCCCTCCCCATACTGAAACCCAAAATGGCACCTCTGACTGAGGTCCTTTCCGCCTTTGCCTACCACTCCGGATTTTCTCAGTGTTCGAGTTGAGGCAATTTAAGTAGATGGCAAAACAACATCCAAATTACCCAGGGCAACAGCAGACTGAAACTGAAGGGAGGGAATGTAATGCAGAAGGGAGGAACAACCCGGAATAAAAAGAAGGTTGAACTTGATTTTAGTGCAGAATGGGGGGGTGGATTAAAAAGAAGGTCGAATTTGATTTTACTGCAGCTCCACATACCATTAATTAACGTGGGCTAAAATCCACTGGGAAGGTTTTTTTCTGCACAAATTCCACTGTGCAGCTCCCTGTTCATTTCCACAGACTAGGCAGAAGAATTTCCAGGTGAGCATTGTCATTCAGCTGCCCTTCATGATTCCTGTTCGCAGTCTGCTGTCTGACCTGGCCCTCACCATGCCTCATGGGAAAGATGCCTCTGCCTTGATTAAATGAATCATCTAATCTCTCTCAGTCAAGGCACATATAATTTGTGCGGAGCCTGTCTCATCCTCAGAGTGTCTGTATGAAGAAAAAGAAGGAAAGGAAAACCTTACGTAGTTAAAATGGGGGTTCTTTGTGTGTCGTACCCTCGTTGGACTAGTGTGAAATAACTCATCAGCTTCATTCCTAGGAACTTTTAGAAAGTCTATTAAAAACAACCCAGCAAGAATCCATGCCCAGATAAGTCAGATCCTCTCCCAATACACTACTCTACAGATTCTATAGTATTTGCTCAGTTGTCCCTATGGGGGTCATGGGCCATTTCCTAGTGGCTACCAGAAGTAATGAGGTCACAAACACTGTGGCTGACTCATAAACAATCCAACTGCCACAAACAGAAGCTGTGGCAAGATATAGGGCCAATCTGCATTTAGCATTTTTACCAAACCCACACTGGAACAGAAAAAGATGCAGTTCAAAACCACATTCAACTACCCCAGGCCAACACTGTACTGACTGCAGAGTCACCCCCCTCCCCGAATGGCCATAAAATGGCCATAAATCTATGCAGACAACCACAATAAAACCAGAGATCAAGCGAAGTGAAAGCAGCATGCAGTCTGGACACTGCCATAAAATGCGACACTCAATCAAAGTGAAAGTGGCATGCAATGTAGATGGGGATTTCTGTTCCAGTGTGGGTTTGGTAAGACAGCGGAGCAAATGCTAGATGCAGATCGGGCCATACTCTAGCTTAAACCAGAACATTTGGTGTGGGATAGCAATGTGAGGGGCAGCAAGTGTTGGAACATCTCTTTGCCTGATGTTTCATATATACAAATGCGCAAATATGCCTAACACACAAATGTTGCTGGGAAAATGATGTGACATTTAGGATGTTGGCAGAGTACATCGAATTGTCTTGTATTGCAAGACATGTCACAGAAGAGATGTATCCACACTGATGTGACATTTTCTGTGAGCTATCCACCATGACCCCAAGATCCACTTCCTGGCTGGTCACCACCAGTTCAGATGCTGGAGACTGATCAAATATGGCACAGAGACATTTATCAGCCCCTGCTGAGGTTGATTTTTCCTTATTTTGGGAGGTTTGGCCATTAGAGAAATATACTAGCAAGGTGACATGTCTGAAGGACAAAGGTTTACAAGCAGCAGGATATATAGGACAAGGCTATTTCTTTGAAGTTAGTATTCAGTGGCTTAGTTATCACTTCAGAAGAACTCTGTTCATCCTGTTAGGTTTAAACATCATCAGAGATGGCTGTAATGCACTTCTGGGAGACTAACCCATGACCAAGGGCTATTACTTGTGAAGGATGGTCCTACCTCGCTCCCTGATGCCACATGAAGCAGGGCACTTGGCTGGCATAGATAATAATTAGTGTCAAAAGTACGTACATCCCAGGGCATGAAAGGATGTGGATCTCTTTTGGTTTCTGGGCCTTTTTCATGCAATATGTAAGAGGAACCTCTATATTTATTACTGTTGCATGAACATATTGGACAATAGATTGCGGAGTTGCAGAGATGTGTCTGATCCTGCTTTTAAGAACTGTCAGTTCAGTATGTAGCAATTTCAAAAAAGAAATGGTTCCAGTTGTATGTCTCGAAGCTTGGGTACAATTTTCGTTGCGCCTCAACAAGCAGAGCTTGCAAGGTGTTGTGTACCAACTGAGACCAAACACGTGGCTTTCCTGTACACGCAGTCAGTGAGGTGACCAGAGCTTTGATCTAGGGAACAATGGACACATAGGATCCTGGTAACTGCCTATCAGCTGTCCAGGATCCTAAAAGAACCCTATCAAAGATAGGAGTTTGTAAATAGCCAATCACGGGTGTATGGGTGTCTGTGGGAGGAGTTGTTGTTGTGCATTTAAACAGCCTGCGGGCTTGCCCTGTATGTCTGTATCTTCTGAAATCACTTAGTAAAGTATGAGCTGAAATCACTCTACGATGCATCATACTCAGTACTTTTCACAAGGGCTCCCTCTCTCCTGGCTTTCCATGAACTCTGCAAAACTGAATAATTCAAGAGGACTTTTTTACACAGGCAATAGAACTTCACTGTACTAAATGAATCACAACATTACTTGGATTAATAATAATTATTATTATTATCACCATCATTATTATTGTTGTTATTGTTATCATCATCATCATCATCATCATCATCATCATTATTATTATTATTATTATTATTATTATTATTGAATCGCACTATCCCTGCCACTGCAGGGCTCTGGACAATGTACAACGCAAAACAAAACAAAATAAAATTAATTAGAACCTTAATACAATATTAAAAACTGATGGTGAATAACCAATCCTCCTTCCAAATCCCACTGCCAGATACTTTGTGGACAGGTGGGAGGAGGGCAAAATAGGTTTAGACAACAAGGAATTGGAAGGATGCCAGCCAAAATGGAACCGTCGCTGTCCGCAACCAACAGCCTGGAGGAACATTTCTGCCTTGCAGGCCCTGCAGAATTGCATCAGATCCCTCAGAGCCCTGACGGAATTTGGCAGAGAGTTCCACCAGGTTGGGGCCAGGACCAAAAAGGCCCTGGCCCTACTCGAGGACAGCCGGATGTCTTTAGGGCCGGGGATCACCAGTAGATTTCTGTCTAAGGAGAGCAAAGCTCTCCTGGGGACATAACGCAGGAGACGGTCCCTTAGGGACTCAGTTAATATGTCATGTTAATACTTATGCTTTGCTTCCGTTCCATTTTTAGATGCCTGATTGGTTCTACAACCCAGATCCTATTATATTGTTTATTGAATGCCCCATCCTGTTGTTTGTATTGACCCGCTCTGTACAATCCACCTAGGGTCCAAGTGAGACAGGCAGAGTATATTAATAAATATTGTACACTGTATTTGGTTTCTTTTTTTTTTGCAGAACTGCAGTTTCTCACTTCTTAAGCAGTTACATAAATAAATATCGTTGAAATTAAAAATTACTAGATACACATTTCATGTGCTGGAGATGAAATAGAGTCAAGGAAATTCTTAAAAATTCAGTGGAGTCCGCCACTGGAAGGTATTTTATTTTCTTGAAAAGAGAGATCATTCCTTCCCTCCTCCACCAGAGCTCTTGAGCCCAATAAAAAGCTTTATTCAAGCTCTTTTTCTCTGATCTGCACTCCATGGAGATGATACGCTCTTTGATTATTCCTTTTCGCTAAAATGCAAATCATGATCTTCCATTAAATTCCACTCTTCACCATGTATGTGTGTGCGTGTGTTTTCTAGTGTTTCATTTCGTTCCAGATCACTGTGCCCTTTGGATTATAAATTTGCTGTGATGTACTTCAAGTCATACAGGAGGACAAATAGATTGTCGTCTCCGTGACACTGCTGGTAGCCCTATAGCAAATATAAGACGTAGCACATAATCCTTCTTACATCTGTCAATTTTAATTAAGCTCTTCGCATTTACAGAAATTGAGATTTCTCTCTCGTGTATTATAAAGAAAAGAGAAGCGAGTGTGGTTGAAAAACCCCACCGCCGGTTGCATTCAACAAAATGCTAATAAAAATAAAGCATTTTGTAATGGCAATGAGAGATTAAATTTAAAAATACATTTTAGATCAGCTGTAGCATAAATGTGCTTTAGGCATGGGGAAATAACATCCACAGCTGCTGCTCTGATCCTTCTCCTTTCACATACAGGAAAAGTAGCATGCGCGTCCATTAAATCAGGCCCTCCCACCATGTGACCCAGCAAGTTACATGCGGCCCTAAGCACATACCAGCCTGATTCCTCTAGGAATCCAACCATTATATATACTACTAGAGATAGTTGTATATATATAATAGTTATATATATATAATAGCAAATATTTTCCAAGTATCACAACTATCTCTAGTAGTATTACTATTTCCCATTGTAATTAATGTATTTATTTAAATAGAGGCCATGGCTTAGTTAGTAGGGCATCACAACTATCTCTAGCAGTACCACTGTTTCCTATTTTAATTAATTATTTAAACTGGGGGGCATGGCTTCGTGGCATCTGCTTGGTATGCAGAAGTTCTCAGGGTCAATCCCCAGCATCTGCAGTTAAAAGGAACACATGGCAAGTGATATGAAGAACCTTGACCCAAGAACCTTGGAACAGGGTTGCCAAGTCCCTTGGACCTGCCAGTGGGGGATGGGGGTGAACTTACCAGGAGCAGGGAGGAACACTGAAAATAATTGCAATGTTTATTAGAATAAGCTTCTACCATAGAGTTTTTGCCCCAAAACCAGAGCGGGCCCCCGGACATCACCAAGGTCACCCATGTCACTTTTGGATCATGTAGGCACATTGCATTTATTTCCAACTTGGTGCCTGTTGTGGGGGGTAATTGGGGGTGGAGAGGAACGCTCAAAACCAGGGCACCCCCACCCGCACCAGAAAGCCACTGCCAGTCAGAGTAGACAATGCTGGCCTTGACAGACCAATGGACTGACTGAGTATAAGGCAACTTCATGTGTTCATATTTATATACTGCATTTGAATACACAACTGGTCCCTGACACATCCGAGGGAGGGAGGGAGGGAGGGAGGGAATGAAGCACAATTTTATGCCATCAATTAGTTCTGCCGATTTTATTGCAAATCAAAATTAACTTATTGGTGTTTTAATCTGTTGTGCACCACCCTGAGCCCTTTGGGGAAGGGTGGTCTATAATTTTCATTAATTAAATTATCATTAGTAATAATAATACCTATACACTGCATATGAACACATGAAGCTGCCATATACTGAGTCAGACCATTGGTCTGCCAAGGTCAGCATCATCTTCTCTGGCTGGCAGTGGCTTCCCAGGGTCTTGAGGCTAGGTTCTACAGCTTCATACCCCCAGTCTTCCATTTCATCTTCACAACAATGCTGCAAAGCAGGTTAGGCTGAGAGCATGTGACTGAACTAAGGTGACCTGGGAAGCTTTCATGGCAGAGCAATAGGATTCAAACCCGGGTCTCCTAGATCTTATTCCAATATTCTAGTAAGCACTAACACCAATTATATTCTAGCTAATCATTATGCAGTATGATTATGGGTCTGGAGGCTAATATGATTACTCAGAAGCATTCATGTCAGTGATTCTAACCTGTAAACAAAAAGGCTTCATACCTCTGCTTTAGAAAGCAATCTGAAGCAGATCTACTCAGAATCTTACTTGGATCTATTCAGGGGTCATTTGGAGCAGGAGCGTGCAGGAGCAGAGCTCCGGCAGTTAGAAGCACAGGCGGTGGCAAGCTCCACCCCCAGCTCCCAGCAGAAGCATGAAGCAGCACATGTAGCATTCCTCCTGGGCCCAGATAGGCTACTCTGGGACTGGAATGACAGCCCCCAGAGTGGAAAGACAGTCCCTAGGGGTGGAGCCTGAGCAGTGGGTGTTGCCTTCTGACACACTTCTGATGATGTCAGGGGGTGTGGCCTATGCAAATAAGTTATGCTAATGAGCTCCTGCACCTCTTTTTCTATGAAATGACCCCTGGATCTATTCAATGGAGCTTAGGGCAATTCTGCATTGGTTTTTGCTTCCATTGTTTTACCAAAGGTGCAGCTCAAAACCACATTCAAATACCCGAGGGCAATGCCATACTGACTGAGATGTCACCCCTGAATGGCCATAAATGTATGCAGAAGGTGCCATAAAACCCGACAATCGAAGAAAGTGAAAGTTGCATGTAGAGAGTACCATAAAATCCGATGATTAAAGGAAGTGAAAGCGGCATGCGATGCAGAGGGGGATTTCTGTTCCAACATGGGTCTGGTAAAACAGCAGAGGGAAAAGCCAATGCAGAATTGCCTTTAGTCCTTGGCAAGTGTTTGTAGGATTGCAGTGTTAGTGACTTTGCTGAAAATATACAGCGTATTGGAGTTTACATTTGGTTTTCCTGGATTTCTTGGCAAGCTTCTCATGGTCTCTCTGCTCTCCAGTGAAGGTTTAGCTTTAGTTCAGTGTTGATTTATAAAAAAAAATAATGAATTAGAATCAGATACAGTGCAGCACCGGTGTCCAATATCAGGTTTCAAAATATTCCACAGATCTATTTCTGCAGTAGCCGTTGCAACCTTGGTAATGTTATTAGGCTATGACTCAGAGAGGGATTTCACATTAGTGGAGTCTGGCACACAGTGTAGCCCCAGTGATTTCCACAAAGCAGGGGAATCACTCCCACTAAAGAAGTAAAGAGGTACGGCGGCTGCATCTGCCAGACAGAGAAATAGTCTGCAATGCATACTGCACAAGCCGTTTTACAAGATTAATGCCATTTGCAGAAGAGCCGCTCAAGCACTGCAGCAAAACAAATGTTGTCTCAACATCTAGGCCTGCTGCTCTCCAGTACTGTGGGGCTGCTGCATAGGCAGCTGGCCTCTGAAATGTTGAGGATGTTGATTTTGATCTCTAAAATGTATGTATGTAATGGTGTCAGAGCAGGGGTGCTTTTCATTTAGCCTGGTATATAAAATTCAGAGTGGCGAAACCTGCTGCCAGAAAAATAGAGCAGGGGGGGGGAGGACTGAAGGTGAGACAAGGCAGGCCCAACTTATCCAGTAAAAAAAAAAATCAAAATCAAACCTTTAATGGCATCCAGGATAAACTAGGGCAGATTACAGCACTGTCAAAATAAGAGGAATAAATAGACTTATACAGTTAAAATATAAATATAACATCGAATCATCACTGTTTTCTTATCTTGATGGATCTTTATGGCACAGTGAAATGAAACAACCTTCTCTGTTATGCCAGGAAAAAGAACATGCAAAATATATTGGACTCTCATGTGATCAGACAATCCCATCTTATTTTCAAGAATAGGGTCAATATACTTAAAACAAACATTTGCATGAAAAGGGCAATAAAAGGGGACAGGTGAGATTGTTTCAATACATTTTAACGTACACAGGCAAAGTCTAGCAGAGCAGGCTATCTTTTGAAATCTGCCATATAGAACTGCTGATGGCATGACATTAAGGTTGTGGTCACATGCGCCAGTTGAAGCAGAGGGGAAGCAAGGCTACTCTCTCCAGAGGAATTTGACCCGCGGTTGTGAGATCACACAGCCCTCTGTCGTTGCGGGCTCAGCCCGTCACCATGTGATCAGACGCAACTGTGGGTGAGTCAGGGTTTTTTTCTGTTTGTTTCCCATGCACACAAACAAGGAATCACACCTCCGCACCAAGGGTCCCCTATGGGTATGCGATGATGCGAAGGGGGGGAACGGCACTGAGCCAGGACCTGATCAGTCCATCCCAATGGCTCAGAATCGTCCTTGCACAATCAGACAAGTCCGTCCGTGGCCTGTCACAGCCCATTTACTACTGGATTTTCTCCAGTGTCTTTTTACTCTGCTTCTGCGGCAAAGCAGCTTGGGTTGCCGACGGCTGTGGGACTCTTACCAGATGTTGCTGTCTGATCGTGCCCTTTCGACCTGTCAGGCATTCGTGCCTTTGTCGGAACTTTTGGTGCACGTGTTGTTGTTGTTCAGTCGCACAGTGCAGAGTCCGACTCTTCACGACCCCATGGACCAGATTACGCCAGGCTCCTCCTGTCTTCCGCTGTCCGCTGAAGTGTGCTCAATTTCATGTTCGTTGCATCGATGACACTGTCTAACCATCTCATCCTTTGCCATCCCCTTCTTCTTTGACCTTCAATCTTTCCCAGCATCAGGGTCTTCTCCAGTGAATGCTCCCTTCTCATTTGGTGGCCAAAGTATTTGAGCTTCAGCTTCAGGATCTGGCCTTCCAGGGAACAGTCAGGGTTGATTTCTTTTAGGATTGAATGATTTGATCTCCTTGCAGTCCAAGGGACTCTGAAGAGTCTTCTCCAGCACCATAGGTTCAAAAGAATCTATTCTTCGGCACTCAGCCTTCCTTATAGTCCAACTCTCACAGCCATACATTACTACGGGGAATACCATTGCTTTGACCATGCGGACTTTTGTTGGCAAGGTGATGTCTCTGCTTTTTATCATGCTGTTTAGGTTTGCCATCGCTTTCCTCCCAAGGAGAAGGCGTCTTTTAATTTCATGGCTGCAGTTACCATCTGCAGTGATCTGAGATCCTAGGAACGTGAAGTCTGTCACTACTTCTACAACTTCCCCTTCTATTTGCCAAGGAATGATGGGGCCAGATGCCATGATCTTAGTTTTTTGATGTTGAGCTTCAAGCCCGCTTTTGCACTCTCCTCTTTCATCCAGAGCAAGAGGCTCTTTAGGTCCTCTTCACTTTCTGCCATCAGAGTGGTATCATCTGCATATCTGAGGTTATTGATCTTTTACCCAAATTAAGGAAGACTGCATGACCACCATTACTTTGGAATGCAATATGGGAACCCACTCATCTTTATTTATAGATGTTTCCCCATTTCCTTCACCTAACATGAGGGCTGCCAAGGAGGAGGGAAATAAGGAGGGAACTAAATTCCAGGAGTCCTATTATCTTGGGGGAAACCCATGAGGCAGGCAAGTCATGTGAATTCCTTGTATACAGTGTTTGCATTAGGTTTTGTGGTGTGAGGTGAGACCAGAGAAATCTTCTTCTGAAGGCCTGTAGTGGCTCTCAGCAACCCTGTCTAAAATCAACATTGAAGGTAATTGGAGGAAGATATGGCTATCTTGACTGTGCAAGAACTGGTACACTCAGACCCTGCTCACCAGTTCTTGATAGCCATATATGTCCCCAGATCACCGAGATATTTCTTCTCTCCATTTGCTTGTCTGTCAGATACTATAACAACAGGCAATGGAAAAGCACATTATCATACATATTACCAGAACTTCAACCTATGATTCTATTATTACAATAAAACTCTCTGGATAGATTCCAATGGACTTTGTAACAAGAGGCACAATGAAACGGAGGTCTCATTCATTAACGTCAACGGAATCCCATCATGTTGACTTAGAACAGCTCAGTATCAAGCTGCAGCTACAGAATCACAAGAGGAAATGTTTGTCCTTGTGATCTATATGGATAAAAACAGAGAGATGTGAAATGTCAGCCTGGAAGACCCATGACTACTCATGCCATCTTGGGATATCAGGCAATGAATAAACGACGTTTCCTTCATTGTGCATTATTAACATCTATAATAGAAGACTAAGGGATTTGCTGAGGTTATGATGCTAACCCTCTGCAGAAAGTACACTTAATTAATTTATCAATCAATTAGAAAAAAATGTAAAATGCAATAATGAAAACTGGTTCTGCAAATAATAGGAATAGCAATTTAACAGGATAGCAATTTGAATACTGAAGAGCCTCAGAACTACCAGAACAAAAAAAGTTACTGAGAAACAGAGGATCAATCCTCTCTTTTTCCAAAAGGAGAATTCCATTATCACTGAAGCAGAACTGCTGCCACTACCATTTGTCTTTGGTTTTAAAAAACAGGCAAACAAAAACAAAAGCTGATAAATCACTTCTGAAATAATAGTAGTCACTTCTCTGCACAAAGAAATAGTAGCACAAGCTATCACAGTCCATCCAATAGTGTAGCGTACTTTTTTAGTGATGGTGGTATTTCGGCTACTCTTTCTGAAAGCTTTGTGGCTTGAAACTATGCAGTCTACCAAAAATAAAAAACCCACCTTACTGCACACTGAAGGAATTGGCTGATAGATCTGAACTAATGTGAAATTCCACCCTACAAGATCCTTCTTTCTTAAGCTAGGGCCTTACCTGCTGTGTCCTTCCTTCAAAAACCTTGTCTCTGGGTCTGCCCCCTAGCCTCCTCAGCCCCAAGACCACTTCTCAGTCCTCTGCCTGTCCCTCTGGTCCCCCCCAGCTATGCCTCATCCTCTGGCTTTAATCTCAACCAAACAGACTCCATTAATTCCCCTCACAGAAGGAAAGAGAGGCCTTGAGGTCTGCACAAGGCCACAGAAGAACCAGGGGCCAGGAGGAAGGGTCAGCCGATACGGGACCTGGAGAAGCAACCGGAGGCTCAGCGGGTATGAATGTAGAATAGCCTCTGGGAGACCTGCGTTCAAATCCCCACTCCATCACGAAGCTTGCTGGGTGTCTTTGGCCATTTCTTCTGGCCCTTTTCAGATGATAGAGCTGTCATTTTTTTTTTTTATTTAATTGGACTTGTTTCCCACCCTCCCCACAGGCTCAAGGCGGGTTCCATCAGTATTAATACAATATATAACACAATTTAAAACAACTTTAAAACAACAGGGATCATAAAACACCATGTAAAATTTGGCCAGATGTCTCAGCAATTTAGATGGGACAGAATGCGGGTTCCTAGAGGGCTATTCGGATCCAGGCCACTGATGGGGGATCAACCGGGGGGGGGGCAATTACCTAGAGAGCCTCCCAGTGCACACAGTTGTCATGTTGTCTGAAAAGGGCAACACATTTTCAGCTTTGGTACACATTAACAAGCACCCTGAAAAGTCAATGTTGAATATAGCGTGCACAGAGGCTGTGTGCATGCAAAAATCCATGTGTTACCAAATGTGGGAACCATGTGACTCTGGCAAATCACAGGTAGAGCACGCTCCTGATATATATGACCATAACATCTTTAACAGGCTTCTTTTTAATTTTCATTAAAAGGTGACAATTGAGATTAAAAGGCAGCGATACATAATCAGAGCTTCTGTATCACCCTCATCTACCCAAAAGGCTTGTTGTGAGGATTAAAAGGGGGAAGGGGAAACCATGTATGCCACCTAATCTCCTTAGAGAAAGGATAGGATAAAAATGTGACAGATGATGATGATGATGATCAGACAGAGGGAAATCTTCCATATAAAGTAGTAAAAGAAGACCAGGACTAGTTGTGTGTTCTTCTATGAGAGCTTGCCCTTTGACAGGCAGTAGACTTGGATTTTTTTTTTTGCTGATGCCAGAAGTGTAGTGTTTTGGTTCTCCTCTCCTGCCTTACTAGAAATTGCTGCACTTCAGTTTCTCGGCAAGAACAGTTTTGCTTTCTAGTTCAGTCTGGTTCTTGCAAGCAGAATTCCCCAGGAACCAGACCAACCTGTCCCCTAGGCATACAGAGGTGCATACAGAGGCACAAGAGGTGGAAGGTGTTGGATACTGTAACTCTGCATTCAAGAGGATCTGGGAGGGATAGAGTTAAGAGAATTCTTTCACTCAGGTACACTTGGCAATTAGCCCCGCCCTCTCATCAGTTAGATGTTGAGCCTCTTTGGCCCTTGCTTGCCTTCAGTTTTCGTCTTATATAGGACCTCTCTTCTTCTCTCTCTTACCTGGGCTTGGAGCTGAAGCAAGTTAACCTCACCAGTAACTTTTTCTAGAAAGAACCATGTTTGCTTAATTGAACTCTGAGACTCTGCTGCAAAACAGCTGGATTCAAGTCCAATAGCATCTTAGAGGCCAACAAGATTTTGGGCGGGTATAAGCTTTCGAGACCATTACATCCCAGTCAGAAGGTGGGAGGGGGGGGTGACCCCAAGAATATTCCCACTATTCTAGGGGTCACCAGATAGATAAGGGCTCAGGGATCTCCACTCCTTCTTGTATATGATGAGGGGAGCTTTGAATCGCAAAAGCTTATACCCCAAAATCTTACTGGTCTTTAATATGCTACTGGGCTTAAAGCTAGCTCTTCTACAGCCAACTGTAATGATTTCAAGATATATGTGTGTGTTTCTTTAAATGGCTGGTAAGTGTCAGAAGAACAAGGGGGTGTGAATGAGGGAGGTGAGGGAGGTGATTTGTTGGTGATTGAGAGTGTATGGGTGGAGCTAGGTGTGTGTGTGCAGAGAGAGAGAAGACAGAGTATTCAGTCAGAAGTCAGTAGCTGTCAGTTGTGGTCAATCTACACAGTGTCTGAGAAGTACGTAGTCTTCTAACTAGAATCATATAGAAGTGCTGTGAAAGGCATTAAGATTCTAAAGGAGGAAGAAAATATAAAGGGGGCATATTAGGAAAAATCTAATATAGTCAGAGTATTTTAAGAGTGTGAGGGGGAAAGCTGACAGAGACCTGAAAAAAGGGGGAAATTCTACTATGCAGCTTAACAAAACATCTTGTAACCAATACGCTTCTTTTACCAATAAAGTTTTGTCTTGTTTATTGTTAACTCAGAGTCTTATCCTCAGAACCACACAGTCCAAAGAAGGAGCCTTAGAGCTTGGGCACAATACTGTGGGAAAGGTTAATTAACGACTGGAATTAAATTCCTGGTGGCAGCGATCGAGAGACAGAAGCAACAAGAAATTTAAAACTACATCACACCTAACTACACAAAATAAGAGAGAGGCACCATCACACAGACCAGCACAGCTTCCCTCCTAAAACTGTCCGCAGCAAGTTTCTGTTCTCTATTATACCTGTACAAGAGGCGGACCCGTGTTACTCGCGGGGGGAGGGAGTACTCCAGGCGCCAAGCTTCCCCCTCCCTCCCCCCCCAACAGCAGCGGCAAGGCCCGCCGGCCCGCCAAGCCTCCCCCTCCCTCCCCAGCAGCAAGGAGGCGGCGGGGGGGAGGAGGCCGGTCGGCCCGCCGGCCCGCCAAGCCTCCCCTCCCTCCCCAGCAGCAAGGAGGTGGTGGCGGGGGGGAGGTCAGTCGGCCCGCCAAGCCTCCCCCTCCCTCCCCAGCAGCAAGGAGGCGGCGGCGGGGGGAGGTCGGTCGGCCCGCCAAGCCTCCCCCTCCCTCCCAAGCACCAGGACGACGGCGGCAGCCATTACCGTGGTGGCGGGCGGCGCGGGCGGGCGAGGCCGGTGCGGCTTCCCGGCCTTGCTCTCGTCCGTCAGCCCGGGAGGCGCGCTTGCTCGCGCTCAGCCGGTGGAGCCAGAGGGCGGCCGGGAGCGGGGGGCGGGCAGCCTGCCGGCCCGCCAAGCCTCCTCCTCCCTCCCAAGCAGCAGGGCGGCGGCGGCGGCGGGGGGGAGGTCGGCCCGCCAAGCCTCCCCTTCCTCCCTCCCCAGCAGCAGCGGCGAGGCCGGCTGGCCCTGCCAAGCCTTCTCCCGCCCTCAACGGCCAGTTTATAGATCGTTCCCTGCACATGCGCAGGGAGGGCTCTTTACTTTTTGGGGGATTTAAAGATCCCCGTATCATTTTATTAACTTTTAGATTTTCTGCACACGTGGGGACTGCCCCACGTGCGCAGGAAAATCTCCCTGCCCAGGTGCCCCCGATGTGTGGATTTAGATATCCGCACAGGGGGGCAACTTGGGAATTAGATATATAGATAAACCTTGGTTATAATGTACTGTATCGTGGAGGGTTTTGAGATTTAATTTGTCTAGCAAGTTCTCTTCCTGCCTGAGTCTCATAGAACCCCGAAAGGTATAGGCTATACTAGCCATCTGCTCAGTGCAAGGTTTCCTCTTAGGACTGCCAGCACCTAGCAGGAGACGGAGGAAAGGGACACGGAGAGGCACTGGCAATGTTGTGACATCACTTCCAGAAGTGTCAACAGTCCTGTCTAGGAATTTCTGGAAACTCCATGATAAAACCCACTCTGCTCAGCAATGGAAAATGGGAACTAGGAGCAAGAGATTACCTGCCCTCACCAGGGCTTGGCTTTCTTATTTCCACCTGATGGACATTTGTGGTTACAGTGAATTTACCTGTTGATTATGTATCCTCTGTGTGGCTTCCTCTTCATTGTATACAACAAGAGATATACAGGCAAGCAACAGATAGTAGGCATTTCCTTTCTTTGCCCCAGGTTGGTTTCCCTTTCCACACTAGACCTTAAATCCTGGTTCAACCCTGTCTCCGAACTTACATTCTACACTAGAGTTCACCCCTGTAATTACCTTGGGGTATTTTTCATTTCCACATTACACTGAGATCACCCAGGTTTCGTCCCACATTTGTCCCGGGGTGCTGTTATAACCAGGGATAAATGAAAGGTAATCTGTCACAAGTTGAACTTTGATAAAACCAAGGATGAGATCCAAGAGCAGAAAGGACCATCAGTGTAGTGTCCTTAGGAAGCCTAGAACAATCACCCAGAACAAAACCCCCATGTTGGATGCCTCTGCAGAGCTGCTGTGCGGAAGAGATGGGGGGGGGCAAAATTCCAGGGGCCCAGGCATCTCCGGTTCTCTGAATTCCCAGATTTCATTAAAAAGAACTTTGCCTTTTCTATGCTAAAATATATCTTTCCACTTACATCTCCACGCTGGTAGCAGCTAAAGACTTGCTCTAAAAAAACCCTGAAAGCTGGAGATTCAGAGAACCTGGAACACATATTTATTATATCACTATAATGATATTCTAGTGCCAATTTTTTAAAAAAATTAGAAACCTTCTATGGCCAGGTGAGGAAATATTAAGCAACAAAGAACTGTGAACGTCACACTAATGTAATGTTTATCTGAGTGACCTGGTTTGAATACACGAAATTAGCATACAAATAAGTACAAATTACAGGTTGTTTGTTCTTAAACAGAATAGATGTTGTTTGGCATGTTGTTCTAAAACAGAGTAGGTGTTGTTTGGCGTTAATGGTGGTCTCCAAAATGATCTACCATTTCGATTTCTCTCTTCTTCTGAACGAAGACAAAAACTGAAATGAAGAACCAAGTAGCATTCGAGCTACTGAAGAACCTTACAAACAACTTGTCTCGAGTCAATTTCTTGTTCCGTGTTTCATCAGCATAAATGTTTGTAGTTATCCCAACTTCATGGTGACAAAGTTTACAGACAGAGTTCCAATCGGGGAAACACTGCTTGTAGCCTTGTGTCCAGTCTACAGTCACCCGTGTATCTAAGTTTCTTAAGTGACTGTGTCCAGTCTATAGTCACCCGTGTATCTAAGGGCTTAGAGAAATAACGCTAAGCTCTGTGGACTGACTGGCTAGACACGAAGCACAGCATACTGCAGTGCAAATGATGCAGAGAAGAACCAGTTCTCTTCTGGTGACAGACTGCCAGCAGCTTTTCTAGCCCACGGCCTGGCTGAAATTCAGTTGTATTTCTAAACCTCTGTTCCACATCGCACGGACGTGTCACATCTCCCATTTTCCTTCCTTGTTAATCATCTTTAGGGTGTGAGGTTGCTTTTTTGTTTGGGGTGAGCAAAATAATTTTAAGTGTTTTGTTTTTTTCGGTTGAGCACTTTTTGAGAGATACTAACGTCTCACTTCATTTAGGGTGCTTTATTCTCAGGTAATTTGTGTCTCATTTGTATTTAATTGATAGCATACTTTAGTATTCTGGCTAGGTCTCTTGGCTGGGAAGTCATCCTGATTCTGCTTGCTTTTTTCCCGTCTTTTTTTTGCAACATACCCTATTACAATCTGCACAATATAAATTATAAATTAAGTAAAGCCAATATGTTGTCAAAGGCTTTCACGGCCGGAGTTCCTTAGTTGCTGTAGATTTTCCGGGTGGTGTGGCTGTGGTCGTGGCATTGTAGGATCTGACGTTTCGCCAGTAGCTGTGACTGGCATCTTCAGAGGTATAGCACAGAAAGATGGAGTCTTTGTCAAGGTGAGTAGAAAAATGGTAGGCAAGTAATTTATTTCTACCCTGGAAGGTGGGGTAGGGCTGAGTCAATTGACATAGAGAGTACTCCATCTTTCTGTGTTATACTTCTGAGGATGCCAGTCACAGCTACTGGCGAAATGTCAGGTCCTACAATGCCAAGACCACGGCCACACAACCCGGAAAATCTACAGCAACTAAGTAAAGCCTGTTCTTTAATAATACTATCCCTTGTCCCTCTACTATTTCTTACCTAATGAACAATTATTATTCTAGTCATGGTACCAGGAAGCAAAGTGATTTGTTTTGTTATGATATTTGGTTTGGATCATGGTACTGTTGGGGAACTGATGGAATTTTGGTCAGGGGGCCCATGGTGGTTCTCAGCAGCCCTGAAGAAGGGGCAGCACCCTGATCTCTCTGCCTATCCCAAATGGTAACATTCAGAATATAAGGAAGATTCCAGAGTGAGATGTGGTACTGTTCTGCTCTTGGGTTCAACCTCTAAGGTGGCGTACTTCATTAGGTAGCTGGAATCACATCCTGAAGGTGTAGGGATGGCATGGGAAGACAGTTAGGAAAACATAGTCAAGGACAGGGCTATATTTGGGCAGGAACACACAGGAACGCAGTTCCGGCTGCCTCCTGAGTTGGCGACACCCAGCAGGAACTCATTAGCATAACAGGCCACACCCAACAGCAGGAACTCATTAGGATTGGCTACATTTGGGGTGTGTGGTCTAACATGCAAAAGCCCTGGGCTTTGACAACAAACAAGGTAAACAGAATAAGAAGCAAAAGGTAGGTGTGGCTGGATGACCACACTTCTGGTAACACAGAGGTGTGGCCTAATATGCTAATGAGTTTCTGTTGTTGGTTATGGTCTATTATACTAATGAGTTCCTTCTGGTCTTTTTCTAGAAAAAAAGCCTTGGTTAAAGATGAGGCTCTAATGTCACAGAAATCAATTCTGAGGATTGAGTTATGTGAAATCCATAGTCTGGGGCAGAATCTACACAGAGGTTTTCCTCTTGTTTTAGCTTCCAAACTGCAGCTGGATTTCGGGGGGGGAAGCATCCAGATGACATCATCCTCTGATGATCTGTTATCCAGGCTTTCCTGATCCTCTTTCTCAAACCTGGTTAGGTATTGTCTTTCTGGAAAGAACAGAGACCAAGCACATTTCTAGATGGGAACGTGTACACTTTTAAAGGCCCTATCCAGGACAGCACCTTTTTCCTTCTGTCAGCTCTCTCATAGTGGCTCTTTTCCCCACTGTACCACCCCACAACTTTTTGAGGACTTTCTTTAAAATCTTTTTAAGGACTTTCCTTAAAATCAAGAACTACCATTATACTATAGAACCAGAACATTAAAATGATGTATCGCCGCAATCTAGTAATTCTTCAGAATTCCAATTTTTATTTTGTTTTTTTGTGTAAACTTTTTTTAAAAACCTGAATCTCTAGCCTTAAGGACAAAATTAAACAATTCTTCAAAAAAAACCCTCCAAATCCCTCTGGTGGCATAGTGGGGGGGGGGGGGGCAGGAAATGGCAGCTGGCAGAGGAAAGTCCACACAAAACTCCTGTGTGGACACTCAGTTGCCAGTGTGAATGTTTTTTGAGGGGAAGGCAAAGGGAAGGCTCAGATTAGGTGTTGGCAAAATTCATTATAGTTTTGAGAAAGTGATTAATAATAAGAATTAGTGGAAGTTATTAGGAAATGAACAAATGTTTGGTAGTATGATTGATTTCATGTATTTTACTATGAAAGAGTAAAAAGGCAGGACGGGGGGGCATATCTTATCCTGTGTTCCCTTATAATGAAGAGGAAGCAAAGGCCTGAAAATCTTCTTTGTACATAAAGAGCTGACTCTTGTGATTCCCACTGACTGGTAATCATATCAGTTCAACACAGGTCTGTTTCTAAGTAGTAAAACAAAGATAATACACAGCAGCTAGAGGAGACCGATTAGAAGTGCAATTCAAAGCAGCAGTATACCTTTCTATACCCATTGACTTTGATGGACCTAACTATGCTTGGGGTTGCACTGTAGGGGAGTCTCCATTTGGGCCTTTCCATAATTTTTTTTTAAAAACTTAATTGATGCTGGAAAGGGGAATGTTAGTGGTGAAATACTATTCTACTGATCAGCCAGTTCATTGATTATACTAGGTAATATTTTACCAGGATACTATAGAAGCTATTCAGCTTCTGCATCTAATTTGTTGGCTCTATTAATAGTTGGCAGGTGACACAGAAGGGAAAGCAGAAAGGGCACGATTTATCTATGAAGAATCACAGTACTTCTTGCACCCCAAGAGCAGGATGGGGAACTATATGGGTGCCTGTATACCAGTGACTTTCTTGGTAGCAGCTTAGCTGTATTGTAGGTAGGTAGCTTGACTTATCTGCTTTGCATACTTCCTGTCTCTGGACTGGAGCCTGCAACCTTCTTCCCCCTCTTTCAGCATCCCCCTTTGACTCCCCAAAAAGCTGCCGCTGGGTGTCCAGTGAGCCTTGCCAACAAAAAGGCATAGGAGGCTGCAGTGAGGAGGAAGGACTGGGCAAAATCACCTCAACTCCCTCCTCTGCCACCACCCCCTATAGATGGAAAGCCTGAGCACCAGCTTGTGACATCACAGTAATGGCGTCCAGGGTAGTCCTAAGATTACCTGTGTGGTTTTGAGGATCTGTGGGGCTAACCGGAGGTTTACTGATTAGCCTGCCCAACAGTTTCTGTTCTTCAGTTCTCTAGCAAGTATGCCTTTTCGCTGTTGTGTTCCAAAATGTAGAGGGAATTACAAAGGGGGACAGAAAGTAAATGTTTTCAAGTTTCCATCTGATGCTCCTCTGAAGGAGAAGTGGATTTCATCCATCCATCGTGATAAATTCACTCCATCGCAATCATCAAGGGTGAGTAAATTTTTATCATGTTAATGTGCAGCATATCAACTATTTTCTATAACTAGCAATCATGGGCCTTTAGTGGTGTGGCTCTGGGGAGGCCTACTGGCTCCAGGGAAGCCTGTATGGGAGTAGTCATCAGGGCCTACATTTCCCAGGTTCTCTCTGGACCCTGTGACTGGGTCAAACTTTTATGTATAGCTTATGTGCAGTGCAAATAATTTCAGAAATTATGCTCTGAACTTCATAAACTGTGAAGTACCTTCTGAAGAACACAATTCACGCATGAGACTGCCCATAGTTCATTTTGTAAAATTTTGGACAGGGAGAGCAGACGCAAGTTTTCATTGAGTAGCTTCATTCTTAAGACTTTGTATGCAATTGTGGATTTCATTTTCCTGTCTCACAACACATTGAATTTTTACATGCTCCTTTTTGGTTGTTTACATTTCCTGTGTCTAAGACTGTTGTAAGATACATTGCAGAATGACTCAGATTTACTCATATGGACTGGTTTTGACTTACAGGTATGTATTCTTCACTTCCAAACCAGTGATGTCCTATGGCAGACAGAAGTTTTTGATGAAAAGACAGGCCAAAAGCTTGTTGCCCCTCTCAAAATACCAAGACTTAAGACTGGTGCTGTACCTTCTGTGTTCCCCAACCACCCGTCTTATTTATCAAGAGAAGCTACTTGTCATGAGGCACCAGCGGACAAGAGGTCTCGACTGGAGTGTTCTCATTTATTGGGAGCAATATCTGACAGTTTAGCATCCAAAGAACATTACAACAACACATACTGCTTCAAAACATTCGGTGAGCTTTTACTGCGTCTCAAGAATGTTAGTGTGCAAAAGCCATGGACATTTGTTAATCTGAGCCCTGAATGTGTAGGTTTTATTAAAATCAATGTAAGTCCTGCTCCAGTTATCGCATTATCAGTAATAATAGATACTACTTTAAATGTCAGTATATTTAAGGGTAAAGTTGAAATTAAAAGGATAGGTTCTGAATGTTTTCCAAAAGTTATCATGAATGTGAATGCCATTACAACTCTCCTATCTGACTGTGAGAAAATGGAATTGGGATCCTCAGATGAATCTGTGGAAGAACACAAATGTATTGTGAAAGAAAGTTTGAAAACTTTGCAAAATGTAGTGAAGGAAAATGACAAAGATATTGTGGGGTTCTTGCTGCAGCAAACTGAACTCCTAAATGTCTCTAAATCTAGTCATACGTTTGCTACTTCCGTGTTGGTTGTCTGTTGTTTGTTATTTTCAATATCAGCCCATGCGTATAGATTTTTACGTAGCAGTGGTTTAATGAAGTTGCCCCATCCGTCAACATTGCATCGGATATGTAGTAAGTTTGAACTGGATCCAAAGCGTGAACTCTTAGGTGGGAAGCATTTCCTGTCTTATGCTAGGCACAAATTTTCTCACTTGAGCAGAGATGACATTGATGTGATTTTGATGCTGGATGAAATTAATTTGCGCACATACTTAGACTACAAAGGAGGTAACATTCTTGGAGTATCTTTCAATTCTGAACAGGCAGCAAACTCTGCATTTGCTTTTATGCTCCAGAGTGTCAAGTCTAAATTTAGAGATATTGTGCATATTCTACCTGTTAAGAGAATTTCTGCCACCTCATTGCACAGTATCCTGGTTTCCATAATTAAAGGGCTGGAGTGCATTGGTTACAAGGTATTCTGTATTGCATCAGACAATAATTCAATTATCAGAAGTGCCATGTCATTGTTTTCTGATGACAAACAGCTCAGAATAGTTTATAAGCACCCAGTGTCATCAGAACGCCCTTTATTTTACATCATAGATCCTGTTCATATTATTAAATCTGTGCGAAATAATTGGCTCAATCAGAAGAACAGGACAAAAGATATGTTTTACCCCACATTTCCAGGCAGTGGTGAAACTAAAGAGATGATTGCATCTTTTTCAACATTAATAAAGATGTATGAAATTGATAGCACTTCTCTTGCTAGGTTTGCCTATCCACTTACATTGAAGGCTTTGTGCCCTACAAACTTAGAAAGGCAGAGTGTAAAACTTGCATTGCAGGTTTTCAACTCACCCGTGGCAGAAGGTTTACAAGTCGCCAGTGAAAACTTTGACCTGCCCAATGCACATGGCACAGCTGAATACATCCGCATCATGGTTAAATGGTTTGACATAATGAATGTTAAATCCAAATATAAAGGTCTGCATAAGCTGAATCCCTACATGGAGCCAATGGTTTCTGGTGATATTAAGATTAATTTCTTGCTGCGATTTCTTGACTGGCTAGACTCTTGGGAATCGATGAAACTTTCCAGTGGTTGTTTGACAAAGGAGACATTACTTGCTTTACGGCACACTAGTTATGTAGTTGTTGAAATAGCTCGCTACTGTAAGGATGAATTAGGGATGGAATATCTTTTGACAGGAAAACTGCAAACTGATGCTCTTGAGGAAAGGTTTTCTAAATATAGACAGTTAGCTGGTTCCCAATATCATATATCTGTGACACAGCTGTATGAAACAGAAAAGAAGATTCGTATTCAGAGTGTGGGTCCGTTGATGCTACATTCAGGTAGACATGGGCAAATAATGGTAGGCCCACTGGAATCCAATTTTGAAGAGGTGGAATGTACATCAGATTTCAGTGAACCAGTTGATGTATGTCAAAATGATTTACATCTTTTAGGGAACATACTACCCTCCCTTACCTACATAGCTGGCTACTGTGCACATGCAGCTTTAAGGCGACTTCATTGTGATACATGTAAAGTAGAACTTGTTATGGAGAGAGAGTTGCCAATAAACACTCATTTTCTTTTGATTAGTAGGTTAGATAGAGGTGGTTTGAAATATCCAACACAAGGTGTTATCAATGTGGTTTCCTATACATATGTAGTAGTAAGCAAATTGTTGACAATGTTTGAGGCAGCCTTTCTGAAGCCTCAAGCCAACCAGAGGGCTATAGCATGTCTAAAGTCTCTGGAAGCATTAGATGAAAGTGAATGTACTCTCTTTGATGGCGTTTGTGACAATGGCCACTCTGGTATTGTGTACACCAGGATGATAACGTTTATAGCAGTAAATACATTCCTGAACAACTATTGTAAAAAAGAAAATGGGCAAAGAATGTCACAGACATCACAGAGGAAACTGAAAACTTTGCAGAAGTGATGTAGTTGCCTTTCACATTAATTTCACAGTGTAGCTGTCTTTTTTTGGTAACTGGAAATTATAATTGAGATTTATGTGAAAACTTCTTATCCTAGTTATGAGTTTGTACATGTTAATATCTCATGCTGTGTCTGTGGTTAATAAAAACCTTTTGAAAATCAAGTTGTTGAACTCTTACTTTTATTTACCAATACCATCATACAACAGACATCCACCAGTTTCCCTTATTATATGCTATTATATGCTTGTAAATTATGCTAAACATACACTCAAATATGCAAGGGAAACTGAACTCACTAACACTGTAAGCTACTATGAAGAATCTGGAATATTGCAGTGAAAGAATCGAGAAAATATCTTGTTGAGTACACAAGAAACTGCAAGTTAAAACACTTGTGACAGTAGCTGGCAACTGCAGAGTTCAGGGATTGTAGGACTACCTTTGATGACATCACAAGCTTGTGCTCAGGCTTTCCATCTATAGGGGGTGGTGCCTCTGCCCACAGAGCTCCGATAATGGAAGACGGAGCTGGGGGCAATTTCACTCAATTCACCCTCCTTACTGCACACACCCCCAATGCCCTGTGGCATTTTGTCCATCAGGCTCACCTAAACCTCAGTGGCAGCTTTTGGGGGGGACCAAAAGGGACTGCCAGGGAAGGTGGAAGGCAGAAATCATCCATATCTGTGAGCGCTTTCCTTCCTCTTGCAATGGGTAGGATCTAACTCACTGTCATTTCCTTCCAGAGCAAATTAAATGGTACCACAAATGCAACTAAAAGAACTTCTGATACAGTTGTATAGAACCAAAGTGGGGAAAGTGAATGAGCACATGAAACTTGGTCCATTATTGACATCAGCTGAGCCCTTCAAGTAATTCCAGTTTTGGCGCTCCAACCTCATGCAATGGGAGAGTGTGCTACCTGCAGTACTCCTATTAAGTGCAGTTGCCATTTTGTGTAAATACGACAATTTGCCTCTTTCCCATTAAAGAGTCAATATCCTCAAGTAACTAGAATTTGTAATCATGCATACCTAAGGCTGCCAGATCCCCCCCTGGCCACCAGCAGGGGTGGGTAGGGTTGCCATCTCCAGGTTGGGAAACTCCTGGACATTTGGGGGTAGAGCCTGGGGAGGACAGCAACCTCACTCAGTGGGGTACAATTCCATAGAGTCCACCCTCCAAAGCTTCCATTTTCTGCAGGGGAACTGATCTCTGTAGCCTGGGGATGAGCCGAAATTCCAGGGGATCCCCATGTTCCACCTGGAGGCTGCCATACCTATGCATACCCAAAGCTGGAAAATATATGTGTGCTCTATTCACACAAAATGGCAGCCATGTGTATCAAGACAGGATGTAGCACCATGTATAGTTGTTTGTATCATTTTCATAGTTTGGTGCAGTCAAGGAGAAAACACAAGGCAGGATTTGTAACATGAAGTTTAGATTTCTTTCCTCCTTATAGCCCCAGTTCTAATTTCTCTTCCATCTTTCCTGCCTCTGCTCTGCTCTCTTTCAGTGTAGAAGGCACTACTGTTCAGCAACACACAATGGGCTCCCTAACATGACATAATATGGCAATGATTTCTATTATATATCAGGCTCAGGCAGCTCATTAACAAGTAATTTCAGCTTTATTACATCAGAACAACCAACAACAAATGACAGGAGCAACGAGCTCCTTTTAAACTTCCTGGGCTGGCCAGGCCACGCCCAGTCACTCGGTAAGGACCAATCACTGTTCGTACGTAAAGACCAATGGTTATTGTTCCCTCCGAGAACAATCCTGAGCTCTGATTGGTGTGTGTTTCACCACAGCCAATCAGATTGTGCATTTTATAATACCAGAGCTCTATGTAGCTCTGGTAGAAGCTGGGAATAACTATTTGTAAATACAATACACAACAATTTCTAAGCAATGTGCACCCATGTGATGCAAGAGACTCTCTGTGTATAGTGGTTAGGACATTGGACTAGAATTGGGGAGGCCCATTGTCACAGAACTCAGTGTGTGAGCCTGAACCATTAATTCTGTCTTGGCCTAACCTATTCTACAGTTGTAGTGAGAATAACACAGAAGGAGAACCATGTGCCTCATCCTAAAATGCCTGCATAGTGAGAGTCCATGCCACTAGGGATGCCAGCCTCCAGGTGGGACCTGGGGATTCCCTGGAATTACAGCTGATCTCCAGACCACAGAGATCAGTTCCACTGGAGAAAATGGATGCTTTGGAGGGTGGACTCTACAGCATTATTCTTCTGAGTTCCCCGTCCTCCCCAGGCTCCATCCCCACTGTTCTGGTGGCCGGGGGGACCTGACACCCCTACACTCCACACATCTGAAGAAATGGGCTCTAGTCCATGAAGGCTTATGCTAGAATAAAATGTTGTTAGTCTTTCACAATATCCATGTTTATTTTTGGAGGAAGACCATGATTTTTTTAAAAAGTGATAGCTATATCTTGAATGTTGGTGATAAACAGGGTTTCAGCTATTTGGTGACTACCCGCATGTGAAAGACAGATCTGTTTGGTGCTCAAAAACTCAGAACCTGATAATAAAACAAGAGTAAACAAAGAGATACATATCTCTTCCTACAGAAAGCATTATATATATTACACACACATATGTTCTACTGGAAATCTAAAATTTGGCAAATGTAAACATCCATGTGAATGCTAACAATCCCAGACTAATCCTATTCATTTCAGCAAATAGATGTGTTTGTCTTTCAGACACAGTCAAGCAAAGACAGAAAGATGCATTTAAGTGACTGTGGCCAGTCTACAGTCACCCGTGTATCTAAGTTTCTTGTAAGGGCTTAGAGAAATAACGCTAAGCTCTGTGGACTGACTGGCTAGACACGAAGCACAGCATACTGCAGTGCAAATGATGCAGAGAAGAACCAATTCTCTTCTGGTGACAGACTGCCAGCAGCTTTTCTAGCCCACGGCCTGGCTGAAATTCAGTTGTATTTCTAAACCTCTGTTCCACATCGTACGGATCAAAGTTCTCTTTTCACGATAACCAGCCCCGAGCCTCAAAAATCACATTCAATATAACCTTTTCTCTTATACAGCAGGTCAGATCGGTTGGTTAATTGATCATGTGAAAAGATTATCTGTATTAAAACCCTTTACCAGTTAAGAAAATACAAGGATGTATCTCTTGCCTGCAGTGCTGCATTTTCAATTACAAAGAGCACACATTTTCCTTCCTGTTTTGAAACAATGCATCCTTAAACAATTAATCTTTCAAAGTGTTAGACTTCCCAACTCTAAATGTTTTCAGGTTGCTTGGAACAATCACTGCTTTATTTGATTTATTTATCCAGTTTCACTCAATATCTGGTAGGGATGCTAAGGACAACTGATTCACGAAACATTGCAGTATGAAGATTCTGCACCAGGCTTTAAAACCTTATTACTTTCTGTGCCCAAATTAGAACTGTTTTCTTTTACACGTCTGACATTGTGAATCTGCCTTTCGCCTGTTAACCATTCTGCGAACTGTCAATTGCAAGTGTCAAAATAATTCAGGAAATGAAATGCTGTTCCTGCTTCTCCGTCAAGATGCAAACGGGGTTTCTCTGAAATGCAGCTGCAGTCACTGTGGTTCAGTACCTGTTTAGTTACACCATATGACAGTTATGAATAATTCTGCTATGTTAAATCCTCAAGGACTAAACTGGGCAGATGCAGAACATTCAACAGAGTTGTCATGCAAAGTTGCCAGCCAGGAGTACTCAAAAGAAATTAAATGAGTCCTGTAATGGGTCAATATTCCACAGGATAATTTACAGAGCGTCAAAAATCACCTTAAAATTACTCTGTAAGTAAGTTTTCATTGTTTCAGGTGGGTAGCTGTGTTCATTTGCAGTAATAAAGCAAGAAGCAAGTTCAGTAGTACCTGCTCTCCAGGGAGTAAGCTTTCAAGAGTCAAAGCTTCCTTCATCACATAGATGGTCTTGTTGGTCCTTAAGGTCCTACCAGACTTGAATCTAAGCTTTCATTGGCAACTCGGGAACATCACACAGACAACACACTATTAAACAAACCTTTAAAAATTAAATTTAAAAAATGGGATTGATGGGAAATAAATAGGAAAAAATCCAGTTTTGGAGTTCACGTAATGATAGCCACTAGTGTAGATTGCTTTTAAGGGGGATTAGTCAGATACATAAAGGATAAATCCATCTATATAGCTCTTTCTCAAATGTAGCCCCCACCTGTGGATACCCAAATCTGTGGATTGAGCCCACACTTACCAAAATGGATTTTTCTACCAATTTGGGTGACCCCCCAAGTTTGCAGAAAAATCTGAAAACCTTTTTTAAAAAAATACAGGGGGTGGGGTTAATCC
This sequence comes from Gekko gecko, assembly GCA_029375565.1. Lineage (NCBI taxonomy): Eukaryota > Metazoa > Chordata > Lepidosauria > Squamata > Gekkonidae > Gekko > Gekko gecko. The sequence goes on from JAPDNY010000010.1 coordinate 7,415,672, forward strand.
CCCCCCAAAGTAAAATAGAGATCTCTGCACAAGTGCAGAGAATGCACCTACTCCAATGTTTGTTGGAGGAGGCCAGGACCTGCACTGGATCCAGTGGTGGCAATGACAGGGTCTGGGAACCACCCTGGATCTGGTGGCATCACAACCCAGGAATCATCCTGGGCCATGCGAGAAAGTGAGGGGGAAGGGAAATCCCTCCTCCATGAGTCTCTTGGGCCCACACTTATTGATGTCTGAAGGGAATATTTAAAGGCACTAAGCCTCTGAATACCTGTACTAGGCGGCAGCATCAGGGGAAGGTCTTGGCTTCTGTCTCCTCTTTGTTGACCCTCCAGGGCAACTGGGTGGGCAGGATGTTAGACTAGATAGGATAGAATAAACATGTTAATACTGAAAAGGACAATAAACATTTACTTATGGTTTAAATTTTTTCCCAAACCTCTCTTGCATGTATCTATTTATTTAGTTCGTATATAGTCCACTTCTCTCACCCAGATTCAAGGTGGTTATCATGTAGCTGATGTTTCCTCCCTGAAGATTCTCTCCATCCTCAACTTTCTTAGAATGGTCATTTTGATTTTGGTAGCAAGGAACTATTCTTAACATTGGTGTTTTAAGACCTACAGATGTAGGTCTTTGACGAAGTTTTATCTTATTGATTTTATATATGCCAACAAAGGTTCTGTTGTGTTCTGTATGGTCATTTTGGTTTGTATGCAGATCTCTGCCAAGCAGGGAGTGCCCTACAGTGACAAAATGATGGGGCTTCTGGTAACTCTGGGGACCTATGGGGAAAAGGTCATGGTTGGAGTAGAATCCTAGGGGAAACCTTGGGGGCAGCCTGGTAGTTCTTGGCAGCCCTGCTAGTATGAAATCCAGCTGTATTAGTGACAGAGACAGAAGCCAGATAATCTGAATAATTTTAGACCCAGCTCAGATTTGGGTCAAACTGCAGGTGATAATGTTTTAACTGTTGGAGGGCCAAAACTGTGACAACACCTGTCACCTCTACACAGTACACCAATTATAGTTTGGACCTCTGTTCACAGGTCAATGTACACACGCGCCATCCATGGAGTGTAGGCTTGATTTTTCTTTGTGTGTCAAGTAATTCTCACGGTAGGTCCGACTCCAGCACATATACAGCTGAACCTGGGAACAACTTCAACCCCACATTTATGCAGGGACCAGTCCTCCGTCTCCTTCGCAAAGTGAACGGACATTGGCTCTTTGTTTCAGACAGATGTGCCGACATCACTGAGGGTGTGCATTCGCTCATTCTCACTTGCCGAACAGGGCTCTCAACAGCGCTCGGTGACATCATGTGTGTACTATAGGGGAGTTCCCTGCCTACTTTTCAACCCAGCAGGTAGACGCCCAAGGGGAATCCCGCCTGGAGGCGCACTGCACCCCTCGCTCCAGAATGGAGCGCCCTGAGTTCGCAGCATTCGGCAAAAGCCACTGCTCAGCCGCCTATGAGAGAGAGCCCAACCAAAACAGTCGCTCCCGGCCACCAAAGGGGATGTCGGCGGCCGCCCGCAGCCACGTCCCTCCCTCTTCGGTCGCCGAGAGCCGCAAAGCCCACTTGACTCCCGCCCCCCCCTTACTGGTGACAATCCTTTTCCCCGCCCTCCTATTGTCAGGCAATGGCCCGCCCAAGCTGTGGAATGTTCCATTCGATGGGGGGGGAAGGGAAGGCCGCGCCTGGATCTGGAACGAGGAGACGGAATTGTACGAAAGGACTGGATGACGGAGCTCGCGGCTCGGATAAGGATTCGGAGGGAGACCGAGGAGGCGGCAGGCCAGGGCCTCCAAAGGAGGCGGTGTGGCGGTGGACGCAGTTGGTACAGTCCAAAAAAGGAGGGAGGGAGGACCGACCGGGGAGCGTGATCGCACCCGGCGCTCTCTCTCTCTCTCGCTCGCTCGCCTGTCAGTTGGCCCAGCGGGCGGCAGCAGCAGCGGCTGAGGCTGTGAGCGGCGCGCGAGGAGGAGGAGGAGGAGGAGGAGGAGGAGGAGAAGGGGGGGATGTTCAGGGAGGTCTCGCGACTGCCGCCGCCTCGTCGTCGCCGCGGCGTGACAGAGACCGGCGGTTTTCCCGCCCACCCCCCGCTCGCTTTGTGACGGAGGAGAAGGGAGGGCGGCAGCGTCGGCCGCCGCCGGGCTCCTCGGGCGCTTTCGAAGGACGGCAAAGTCGTCGGGGCGGGGGGGGGGGGAAGCCGCCCGCGTGAACCGCTGAGGCGACATGCCGCCGGTGCAGAAGACCGTGGCGGAGCTGCGCTCCAGGGCCGAGGGTGAGTGGCTGTCCCGGAGGGCGGGCGGGAGGGCGGGAGGGAGGGGCGGGAAGGGGCTTCGGCGGCGCCTGGCTGCGTGAAGCGGAAAACCAAAAGGCGGCGGCGAGGTTCGCCCCCACCGCACACGCCCCCTTTCCCCTGCCCGGCGGCGGCGCCCGGGTTGCTCTCTGCTGCGCCGCCTCCCCCCCCCGGTCCTCTTGCAAAGAGCCGCGGCCGTCGGCGCAGCTTCTGGGCGCTGGAGCGGAGCAGGCACCTTGCGCGCCCCGGCTCCGCTGCGCGCTCCCCTCGGCGACGCAGGGCCAAAGCCGGAGCAGCTGATTTGACACGCAGGGGCTGCCGGGGCGTGCGACGAGGAAGCCGCTGCCCTCGGGTCGATCACGGGAGGGGGGGGCGATTGCTGAGGAAGAGGCGCCCTGGCTGCGCTCTCCGCCGGTTGAGAAAGCCGGGATCTTTCTTTGCTGAAAAAGTGAGCAGGGACTCACAAAAGCTCCTGCCCCGCTACGTATTTGGTTACTCTTTAGGGTGCTCCTTGGACTGTCGCTCTTTTCTATTGCTGCAGATAGATCTGTCTCTCTTTTTTTTTTTTGGCTTGGGATAGGTGTTCTTTCAGCTGCAGCATAATAAAGGGCGCCTTTGTCTCTCCACCCTCCAAAGCCCATCGTAATTTGGATGGATTTCGCAGCCTTTATAAACCTGCCTTTCTTTAAAAAAAAAAAAAAGATTCAAGGGATTTGGTTCGAGAGCTTGTTTTACTTCCACTGCGCCTGCAGCACCACCACCTGCCTGCCAATTTCCATTCTGGGTTGTCTCCTCCACCTTTCAATTGGCTTGCTCTCCCTTCTGGCATCTTCCTGGTTCGTCAGAGCTGTAGACACCTGCCAGAATAGAAGCAGGTGGTGGGTAGCCTTGAAAAGTAGCCTTCAGCCATCCTTCAGAATCCAAACTTACCTTTTGTAGTATGTGTTTGCAAACATACTTTTTTTGGTATCAAGCATTTTTTTAAAAAAATGGTCTCCTACGGTCCAGTCCCATGTGTTAACACTGTTCAGGATTGTGCTGTTAATGTGGTAGATATTATTACAATCATTTATAGTCCACCTGTACATAAATAATAAATTCTAAACCTACTCACCTTTTTAAATCATTGGCATCTCTCAAATAGCTGCTATTACAAACCCATAGTGACTTATCAAGCAAATCAGATCATGCCAAAAAAAAGGGAAGAAGGAAAAGTTGGATATACAAACTACAGTAGGGTGCTGTTTCTGTTATTGTGAAGGGTTTTTTTTAAAGTAGATCTTTATCAGCACTATTATATTCATCCATATTCATATGCACATACAAGCCTTACAGCTTCAGTGTAACAAACGTTTTGGGATAACGGCTTGTGCTTTTTACAGTAAGTGTATGTTCCTATTGTGTTATTTTTCCCGTACATAGAATTGGATGCTTGTCAGCACTAAGGAGATAAAGGCAACCATATGGAACATCATTTTTAGTTTTTCCATTCTGGAAATCTGTGTTATAGAAGAGATATATTTATTACACTATTTTTGAAGGGAATGTATAAAGCAAGAAACTTTGCTGAAAATATTGAACTTTTAAAAGTTCAATAATCCGCTGGAAGTGGAATTAACAAACAAACTGATATAATAAATATCCAGTGAATCAGTTATGGTGATAATAGTACAACAGAGAAATAAAAGGTTTACTGGTCTTTCTGTAAAAGCTAACAAATTGTTTCAAAGTTTATGTGAAGTAGTAACTGAGTTACTACTGTAGATGTATTAATATTGATAAATATCTATGTGCGTTCTCATGTCCATATCTAGTATATATGGGGTTATTGTATATAGTACAGCTTGAGTGAGTGATTATGTAGGTTTCCATTTCACTTTTGTGAACACAATTGGGGTATTTATATTAATACTTTCATAGTAATCTTTGCTTGGTCATTCAGTATGAAAGAAAGCTAAATTTTCTCTTAAACACAAAACATACACATTAACTCGCTTAAACCTTTTCAGAATGCTATTTTTGAAGATAAAAAGAAAACTCCTCTTCCAGCAGTGGTTTGTCTCTCTTCTTGGGTGATGAGGCTGGCAGAATTTATTTCCACATGTACATATCAATCTTATGAGCTGCTCAGGTTCATTTGGTGAAATAATTTTCTCTCATCCGGATCATGGAAGCAATCATAACTTGGGTGGATCTTTTTCTACCGAGGTATCAAATCTGAAATTAGTCCTGTGATTAAAAATGTGCTATTGGAGTTGGAGTAATACAACCAATGGGAACACCATGGCAACATTCTCAAGAATAGGAATTTTCCAAAAGTTTATTTCCTACAAATAGCATATCTTGGCTCATTTTTACAGGCATCTCTTGGAGGACTGATGCTCTGATAAAGAGAATGAGCTTTGTGAATGGGCCAGTATGTACTGAAATTTTCTGATGAGCTTAGAAAGTTGAATCAGTTTCTGCTTGTAGTATTAAAATTTGTTTTTGAAATAGATTGTTCCAGCCAATAAGATTCTAGCTATAAACATTTCTGTCTGGTAAATTCTGAGCATGGACCTGTTGACATTTTTGCCTGTTTTAATAAGCAGTTACTGCATAGTTTTGCTGTGCTCTGGAGAAATCTATTCCCTGTAGCCCATTGTCACCAACATTAGTTGCACCAAAGGCTGGCCAGAATTTCAGCTGAAGAACTGTCTAAGCTGTCTGCTATGGATGTTACTGAAATGCAATAAGTAGCTATCAGAGATCATAAATCTGTAAGGAGGCTCCTTAGTATTTTTGGGAAATGCTTCTAAACGCTAGTATACATTGTCAGCAACTTTCCCAAACATAGGAATCCTGTATATTGGAAATTCTGTCCCATAACCATCACTGTCACTGAGAAGTTGCATTGCTTCTCATCTGTAGATTTCTCAAAATAAATTGCTACATTTTCTCATATTATAACCATCAAATGGAAGGCTAGTTGGTAGAATTCTGAATTATATTTTACCTTATTTTGCACTACAGTGATCAGTATACTGAATGTTTAGGATGAAGGGTAATAGTGATGCTAGGTTTGCATCACCGATACAGTGGCTGTTCAGAACCATCCCAGGGATATGCAGCATTACACAGACCTATCCTCTGGTGCAGGAGGAAGGAGGGGCCACTGTTAGCTCCTGAAAAAGCTGTGCCAAGGATCATGGGACCCACATAGATAAAAAGCCATATGGACTGGGGAAGCAGTGGGAAAGAGAATTGGCCAAGATCCAGCCCATTGCCTGCAGACTACCCATCAACACATTCCTTTTCCTTCCGACCAATGCTTTCAGTGCAAGTTGCACTGAAGCAAAGAGATGGATTTTGATTTGATGTTTGCTAATATTTGCTGTAGAAAAGGCCTTTTATTATTTTGTTGTGGTTTTGTGGATCCACCTTGGAAGCATGTTATTGGCCATAGGAATATGGAAAACTTCTCCATATTGGCAAGCCTTACTAGAATTGTTACATTTTAAATGTTGCCATTGACAGTAAAGAGTCTGGCCAGTGTTAATTTTTTTTGGTCCATTGATGGACTGAAACAGATTTTGTTTGTGTGATTTTGCTGAACATGATAAGTGAGTCAGAGGATGGTTTAATTTAACATGTCATCTGCACACATAATATGGTAGTAAGTCCCACTTGCTTCCAGCTTGCTTTAGATAAGTATGGTTAGGTTCTAGGTACTAAATTTTGTTTAGTGGAAAGTAAAGTTGTCTAGCACTGTTAGTTTTAGGATGCTAGGTAGAAGGTATATTTTAGTGTATTTTAACACATTGTTGTGTTGATTGAATGTTGTTAGCCGCCTTGAGCTGATTTTTGGCAAGGCGGGATCTAAATGGAAAATAAATAAATAAATAAATAAATAAATAAATAAATAAATAAATAAATAAGCAGGGGCAAACTGGGGGGCAAAATCAGCCCTGGAAAGGGCCCACCTCCTTGCCTGCACATGGGCCTGCCCCCACACAAAGTGGGGTGGGAAGGTTGAGGGAAGTGGCCCTGCCCCCCACTCACCTGCTTCAGAAGGAATTCCAACAACAGACAGCCTTGCCAAGGCGCCACTGAATCAGGTAGCCTGACCAGGGGCTGTGGAGAAGCCAAGCTGGCAGAGCAGCCTTTTAAAACCTCAGGGGAGGGCAGAGCAGCCTGGGCAGGGCAGAGCAGAGCAGAAGCGGACAGGGCCCAGCCAAGGAGGCCATTGGCCCAGATTCCCTTTGATCACTGTGGGCCCTCCTCTAAGGAGAGGGCATTGGGGGAGTCCAGGGTCAATCTGCCCCTAGGCAATCCTTTATTAGGCCAGCTCAAGGAGAGCCAAGGAGGAAGGGCCAGGCCATGCCTTTGTGCCCAAACAATTGGCACAAGGCTGGAGAGGGAGTGCTGAGGAGGCAACTGAACCTCCCTCCTCTTCCTAAACTGAAGCCCAGCTGGAGGGTATAGCTGTCCTTGACTCTGGCCTGCAGGAGCTGAAGCCTGACGGAAGGAAGGACTCTGCCCTATGATGGGAGGGAGGAGCAGGCTTGTCCTGGCTTTTGCCTGTACGTTGTGTGGTGTACTGACTTGCAGTGGTGGCAGCTTCTGCCCCCTTGTGGGGCTGCAGTTCACAGCAGTGCTAGCTACGGCTCTCAGAGCCCTACCAGGTATGAGGGATTTGCCACTAGCGACATGGGATTCACTGATTTTGGGCTCCTTCCCCTGGTGCCATTCAGCCAGCTGGCAGGGGGACTTACCAGCAGCAAACTGAGGCCTAGGACTGTGTTTCCAGCAAAATGGCAATGTCATTTCCAGTGTGCACTGGATTCTATCATGGAGTTTTTGCCCAAATACCAGAGCATCTCCATGTCCCCAGCAGTATGATGACATCACTTCTGGTGCATGCTGGAAGTGACATTGGTGTTGCTGGCGACAGAGGCCTAGGCTTTAGTTTGCTGCCAGTAAGTTCCCCCCAACACCCACCAGCTGCCATGTGATTCCTGACAACCCTAGTTTTGGCTCTCACTTAATTTGTGTGGGGCCATCCAGGGGTAGGGGCAGCAGAAGAGGGCAGGCAGCCCCCCAATCATCAGCCCACCAGTACTTTCCCGAGTGGCCTTAATGACCAATCCACTCTTGAATGTATGAATGACTAGCAGAGCCATCCTGAGTAGTTATGTGCTTCTGTTCTCACAGATAGGTGTAGCTCTGCTTAGGATAGTACTATAAATGCCTATTGACATGGTGGGTGGGTACATAATACGTCTTATTTTAATAGTAGTGACTGCTAGTCATATGGTAACAGGCTGGGAAAATGCCTCCAGTCCTTGATTCTGAATAGTTACATACTAGTAGTGAATATCCAAGACTGTGTCTGTTGCATTTATCTACAGGGTTGGATTTTCAAGTAAGTCAATTCAGTAATGTCAGTTCAACAGTCCAACTGTTGTGGATGAGAGGCTGTGGGCAAGAGATGCTGTGACAGTTATGGTAATGGAAGGATATGCTGGTGTTTCTGTGACTGAGAGAATCTTCTCTGGATAGACAGCATCCATTACAGCAGGGGTGTCAAGCATGTGGGCCAGATTAGGCCCTCAGAGGGCTCTAATCCAGCCCTCAAGGACCTGGCTGTTCTCTGCTTCCTTCTCCAGTTCTTCTGCTGCTGCCACGTTGCAGCTCGCTTTACCAGACTGTTTCAGTCGCACAGGAAATATAGATAGGCAAGCCTCTCCTGTGTGATAGAGTCTGATAAAGCACTGGCTGAGGCTCCTCCCCTCCTCCTCCCAGAGCGAGGGAGGGAAGGCCAGGCTGCCTCAGTTGTATACAGGAGACAAAGGGAAGCCTTTCTTTCCTTCCACTAGCTGAGGCTCCTCCAAGGAGGGAGGGAGGGAGGGAATGAGGGAGAGCTTGCTTTGCTGGGCTGCCTCAATCACACAGGAGAACTACCAAGCATCTCTAAGATGAACAAAGTTTTATTCAAGGTATGAGCTTTTGTGTGCCTTGCTAAACTGTGTGTGTGTTTTGTTGAGCTCCTTATGCTGTGTGTGTGTGTGCTTTGTGGGGCTCGTTATGCTAGGATGCAACTGGGTTCCCTCCCCCTTTTCACTGTATTCATGCCCTCCTGATGAAGTCTTTCTAAGTGAGGTGAATTAGGCGGAGAGTGTGTGTGTCCAGACCAAGTTCACCCAGCACATGTCCTTTGTAGGAAGTTGTTGTTATTTCTCTGGGGAAGACTATAGTTTTGTAGACACACACAGCATAAGGAGCTGTGTCAGGTTACCTTCTCATGTTCTTGACCAGCACATGAAGCAATTTATGTACAAAAGCTTGCAATGCCCAGCCATTGCATATTTCCCCTTAAGACCTAGGCTCAAAACACTGAGCATGAGATTTCTGTAATGACTGTCAGTACATCAAAAGTAGGTTTGCAGCTTACAGATACACATCTGAACAGCATACTCAAGATTGCTACAGCACAGACATTTTGATGCAATAATTCAGAGCAAGAGGTGTCCGTTATCAGAGACTGTTAAATAAAGTATTGCAAGAGAGCTAGTGTTTTAAGCATGTTTTATTTAAAGTTTTAAAAATCTCTAATTATGTTTGTCTGTGTCCTTTAAGGAGTTTATAGCTCCACTACCTTGCATTACATTTTATGACACACATGGCCCGGCGCAACAAGGTCTCATTTATGTCAAATCCAGCCTTCATAACAAATGAGTTCAACACCCTTGCATTACAGTGTACGGGCAGGGAAACATGCTAGCTCTTTGATGCATTAACACCTCTTGATTGAAGGGTCCATGTTCTGGTGGGCTTGAACCCAAGGCCTGGGAGATTGGCTAAGGTCCTGGAAGTCCATTTGGGGAGAAGTCTGAAAAGGAGATCTGTTCCTTTGGGGTTTTGTTGGTGAAGCTGTTGGCTGGTTCTTTAGAGGCTGATTTGCCTGTGTGTGTTGGTCATGAAGGATGACTGAGGGGTGTTGTCAGGATTCTGGGCCTATAGTGGTGCAGCCTACAGGCTCTAGGAAGGCCTAGTGCCCTGGTGGCGAACCTATGGCATGGGTGCCAGAGGTGGCACTCAGAGCCCTCTCTGTGGGAACGGGCGAGGAGGCAGCTGAGCCTGCTTATTGTGCTGGTGCAGCTGCTGCATCAGCTGGCCCTAGGCCAAACCCCAGGCCCTGGTTGGAAAGCAAATACCACACATGAGAGGAAAAGATGTGCAAACCCCCGGTGCAGGCACCCCGCTTGTTGACATGGGGGAGGGAGAAGAGAGGAATCGCTTTCACCGCGGGCTCCACCTTCCTCACAGCCTGACACCAACCCACAATCCCTGCCTATTCAAAGCCCAGGAGCTGCTCAGCAAGGAATCCCCACAGCCTGACCCCGCCCCCTTAGCCCGGGAAAGTGCAGCAACTCCCCTTCCTTTGCAAATGCGTGCTCCAATCCACGCCCCTTCTACCCCAGAGAAGTGAGGCTGAGCATTCCCAGGGATGCCCACTCAGGCTTGTTGCCAAAAGTTGCATCTGCTTGAGTGTGCCACTTCAGTTTCCAAACCTGCCTTCTTTGGGGAGGTGCGGTATTCCTCCTCCCCTTCCTCCCTCTTTGACTCTCTGCCTAGTCTCTCTCGCTGCGCCCTCCAGCATCCTGTGCTGTAACCTGGAGTCCGAAAAACTTTAGTACCCACCCCCTTCGCTTTCTTTTGGGGCTGCCACGCTGCTTTGGTTGGCATGTCTTGTGCGCCTGCTCAGAGGCTGTGATTAGAAGGGCTGTTCAAGGAGTTGGACATGGAGACTGTTTTGGAGCTGGTGCTGCAGGAGGGGGTGGCAGCCAGTGCTGTGGTGAGGTGGCTCAAGGCGAGTCAGAGCCCCTGCCCTGTGGAGGTAAGGCGCAGCACCCCTCCCCCCTAATTATAGCTTCCTGAGAGCTTCCAGAGAATCACACATAGGGCACCCCCCCATGATAAAAGACTGTCCCTGAACTTCAGCGCTCCCGACTCTCCAGCGATGAGCTGGGGTGGAGGGACGAAGCAGAAATGAATAGCTGCTTCAAAAGCAGTACCCAATCTTGTGCGTACTTATTCAAAATTAAGCACCACTGAGACAACCGAACTTGCTTTCAAGTATGAGAGCATAGGATTGCGCCTTTAGTCAGATTGTAAATTTGCTTGGGTTTTTCGCACTCATGGGGATAACTAAAATGCCATTTGGAGGAGCCATGTAGGAGAGCAGATGTATGGGAGGTACTAAAAGGAAGGACAGGATTGCCCATTGGAAACAATGGGAAACACTTAAAGGCCCACTGGAAATAATGGGAGACAGGAATGCCAATTAACTTGCATGGGCTTCATTGAAATACATTACAGTACAAGTAGAGTTGCAATAAAAATGCAAAATGGATTTTCCATTAGGGTCTCTGGGCCCAAATACACTACTCTGGGAATGGAATGAGAGACCACAGGCTGTAGCAGGGTGTTCAAGAACTGGAATGACAGGTCCCAGAGTGGAATGACAGCCCCAAGGTGGAGTAGGAATGTTCAGGGACTGAGATGAGAGACCACCACGGTGAGCAGGAGTGTTCTGGGACTGGAATGAGAGACCACGGAGTGGAATGATGGCCCCAGGGTATAGCAGGAGTGCTCTGTGACTGGAATGAGAGACCATGGAGTGGAATGACAGCCCTGGGGGTAGCAGAAGTGTTCTGCTACACCCAGGGACTGTCATTCCACTCTGGGGCCTCTCATTCCAGTTCCAGAGCACTCCTGCTACTCCCAGGGGCTGTCATTCCACTCCGTGGTCTCTCATTCCGTGTAGCCTTGATATGCTTTGGGGTTGGGTCACCTGGTTGAAGTGCTCAACTTGAAGTGCTTTATTTGTTCATCGGTCAAGATTTGCAGGATCAAAATTTAATTTACTTCGAATCAATCTAGAAGTGGCAGATTCCACTGAGTGTGCTGTTTTTCTGTCTATTTTCCATGGAAGGGGGAAGAGGGCTGTCACTTTAGGGGTGAAAATGAGTAAGATCATGAGAAAGATAGACCAGGTAAATAGGAAGGGTCCTGTCCTGTACTAACTGGAAGGAGTTTGTGTGTATGACGTCAAATGCAAACTTCATGCCAAATGCAAACTTTTACCTTTCAATAAAAAGCTGTATCATTGAAAGCTCTGTTGTGCTTTTCTTTTAAGACAAAAAATGTTAATGAATTGTTTTTTTCTAAACTAAAACCTCAGTAATCAGGTTAAATTGCCATGTTGGCACTTTGCAATAAATAAGTGGGATTTGGATTGCAGTTTGGGCACTCGGTCTCTAAAAGGTTCGCCATCACTGGCCTAGTGGCTCCATGGAAGCCTGTATTAGAGTGACTACAGACCCTACATTTCCATAGGGAGCCTCTTCCATAGGGAGATACTGTAGAAAAGCATGGGCTATGATCAGTACTTTAAGCTGAAGAGCAGCCAGTAGGTGGCAACCTGAGAATTGTATCTTGTTTCTAATATTGCAGCTCTTTGAATATTGTGGCATTATTTTATCATTCCTCTCTCTGCTTTGGCATCAATGCGTTTGTGTGTAAACACATACATCTATGTGTGCCTATGCATGTGCTACTTTTTTAATATTACAGGTTTGTGGAGAACAAAGTTTGAGTCCAGCGGCACCTTTACGACCAACAAAGTTTTATTCACACAAAAGCTTATACCATGAATAAAACTTTGTTGGTCATAAAGTTGTCACTGGACTCAAACGTTGTTCTGCTGCTTCAGACCAACACAGTTACCCCACCTGGCTCTAGTTTGTGGAGAGACCCCGGCTAAAGCTACTCAGTGCTTTCATGAAACTGAGAAGCAGTGTATTTGGAATTTTGTATGTGTAGCTTGAAGAAGGAAACTAAAAACACAACTGCAATATAACCTGTATTTGTGTTTGCATTTTTTTCTCTTCAAGCTATAAATACAAAGTTCTAGTTACCATTCCTTTTCTTTCTGTTGTTGCTGAGTTTTCTAAATCAGTTCCGCTGCACAGTGAACTGTGAAAGTGACACCCTCTTTAATATTTGAAGTAGCATATGCCAGGTCATCTAAGGTTAGCTTTAAGAAACCTGGTGTTCATTTGCAATGCAAAAAACAAATAAATCCAGGAGGTTCCTTTCAGGTCTATAATTTAATGAGCAAAGGGACATTTTGAGAGCAGTCACATGGTACATTTTTGCTTGGATGTTACACCATATAAAAATGGATCTGTACATACAGAATTGATTGATTAATTAATTAACCACATAAAATAAACCTGTACATACAAAACTAATTCATTATGGAAGAAATTGTACCTGTATTTCTCTCAGAAATGTTACATTTATATAAAGAAGGTTTTAATTTTAAAATATATAGGGGGACATTCAGACTTGCAGTCTGTAATGGTTCAACTATGCAACAGATAAATCACTTGAAGTGGTTCATCATTGCCCCACTCCAACTATGCATGCAGGCTGGGTCTGTGGATCCAGAGACCTCTTTAAAAAGCAGTATTCATGTAGATTAGCCATTCAATGAGAGGGCAAAGCAGGGGATGAGCTAAATACCCAAAAAGCTGATAGGCACAATTCATTGTGGTTTTTAAAAAAATGCTTGTATATATATGTATATGCTGAACACAGAGGAGGAAGTGCACTCCATGCATTTGTGTTTACTGTTACTTGTGCAGCTAAATGTATATGAACAGAGACTTGTTTCCCTATGAGATGGATCTCTGGATGGATCAATGCATGCATATTATGCCTTTGAGATTCTGCAGACTGTTCTATTATAGTGTGCTTTTACAGTATGACACAAGTTTTTCTAGCTTATTTACATATAATGCTTTGATCCCACTGTAGTCATAAATAAATTATCACTAACTCTTGCATACATCCTCCGGTATATATAATTCCATTTTGGTCATGGACTCCCCTGAACATTCCAACACGCTCCAAAATCAAGTTCACTTTCTGATCTGTCATTCAGAGAGTCTCCCTATCCACTGGCTGCTTTGCCTGAGTCCTGCCTCCAACATTCTAAACAGTTTACTGTTCCTCCCCCACACACACACACAGCCAGTCAGAACACAGAGGTCATTTGCATATGTGGCCTGATTGGGCTTTGCCTCGGAACACAGAAATCGTTTGCATATACAGCCTTTGCCTCTAACATTCTAAACAGTTTGCTGTTGCTGTTCTGAGGTAAAATACATTTCCCCTTAGTGCCTGTGGGGGGAACCATTGTTGCCAGTCTCCAGGTAAGGGCTGAAGAGCAGTGAGAATTACAACTGCTTTCCGAACGGCAAAGATCAGTTCCCCTGGAGAAAATGGTGGACTCTGTGTCCTTATATCCTATTGAGATGGCCCCTGTATGACAGCCAATGTGACGTAGCAGTCAGGGATTCAGAACATGGTAGAGGCTGCAGGTGTGTGTGGGGTGGAAAGCTGAAGAGTGAGGAGAAAATAAAGGTAGGTTGATTATTGGCTGGGAAGGAGATAGGGTTGCCAAATTCCATGTGGGATTTGAGGGATGGAGCCTGGAGAGGGTGAGGTTTCAGGAGGGGTGGGACCTCAGACAGGTACAATGCCATAGACTCCACCCTCCAAACCAGCCAGTCCTTGCCAGGGAACCATTGTTGCCAATCTCCAGGTGGGGGCTGGAGATCACTCAGAATTACAACTGCTCTCTAGGAGGGAGGGGGGAGAAGATGGAAAGCTGAAGTCAGAGGGGCAGATCAAGGTAGGCTGATGGTTGGCTGTGAAGGAGATAGGGTTGCCAACTTGGTTGGAAAATTCCTGGAGATTTGAGGGGTGGAGCCTGGAGAGGGTGGGGTTTGAGGAGGGGTGGGACCTCAGACAGGCACAATGCCATAGACTCCACCCTCCAAACCAGCCATCCCTCATGGGGAACCATTGTTGCCAATCTCCAGGTGAGGGCTGGAGATCACTCAGAATTACAACTGTTCTTCAGTTAGCAGAAATCAGTTCCTCTGGAGAAAATGGTGGACTCTGTGTCATTATACCCTGCTGAGGTCACCACAGCAAATTGACACTGAGTGCCCAGGACCGGGGCACCTGCCCAGAGCCTCTTTCTAGAGCTTGTTGTATTTATTTCCACAATGGGCCTTATTCCTAATGCTTAATAATCTCAAATGTATTATACCCAGTTCCTAAAATATACTTGAACACAGAAAAAAAATCCTGCAGATCTGTAATAAAAACAGGAAAGAGGAGAACTGAGGGAGATACTGATTGAAAGGTTGTTTCCTTAAAAGATAACACCATGCACAGAATGAACCATGTCCAGATAATAACTGTTATCCATTCTGGATTATGTACAGTGATTTTTGGCCACAGATCCTTAAGTAAGTATGCCCTATTAGAAGTGAACATTTGAAATACAAAAAGCAGAACCTTTTAATTGCTTGTCTTAGAATAATTGAACAGATTATTTTAAAAGACAAGTAAATGATAATTTAAGATATTCTGACTTCCAAAGCAGTCTGTATTTTCTGATGAATGTGCAAAACTGCATGAATGTTGGCAATTCCTAATACACTTCGAATGCTTGAAATATATGCATAATGATACTGTTCCTTGGATACACATTGACTGTCACATTCTGATGATTATTGTTACTTACTCTTTGTTCATTTTGGTATTGGAGAGACATTTGAACAGCTACTTTTTCAGAGTTTTCAATTTTCCTTCTATGCTATTATAGCCATCCTGAGCAGAGCTGCTCTCTTCTAAGCTCATTGACTTCAGTGGATTTAGAAGTCAATAGCTCTGTTTAGGATAATGCTGTAAGGGTTCAACCTAATCCCAGCAGCACCTAAACTGTTCAGGATTGACCAACATTCTGCCTAAAGCTCAGAGTTGGAAACACTTTTTTAAAGTACCAACCTGATAAAAATCAGGGTAGGAAACTTTTTTTTAATGTACCAGCTTGATAAAGAATTCTGGAGAACTTGAAAACTTGTACGGTGTTTTGTGTTATTTTGCTTAGTTCTAATGAAAAGTATGACATGCCTTTTGTTTTTTTGGATTATATTCTGGACCAACATGGCTACCAAAAACCTCTAAATATTTACTGCCCCCACCTGGGTTTAGGCCACTGTGTGACACAGAATGTTGTTCTAGATGGGCCTTTGGCCTGATCCAGCATGGCTTCCCTTATGTTCTTATTTTCCTTTTAAAGCTGTTTGTTCCTTGGGCCATCACTACATCCTCTGGCAGTTAATTCCATATTTTAATCACGCTCTGTGTAAAATAGTATTTCCTTTTGTCTGTCCTGAACCTACTGCCATCAGCTTCAGTGGATGCCCTTGACTTCAAAGTATTTTGGGAAAGGGAGAAAAAGTTATCTTTGTCAATACTCTCCAACCCATACATAATTTTATAAATCTCTATCAAGTCCCTCCCCCAGTCATCTCTTTTCTAAACTGAAAAGTCCCAGGCTCTTCAGCCTTTCCTCATAAGGAAGGCACTCCAACCCCAATCATCTTGGTTGCCCTCTTCTGTACTTTTTCCAGCTCTGCAGTGTCCTTTTGGAGATACGGTGACCAGAACTGTACACAGTATTCCAAATGAGGCCATATCATAGATCTGTACATTACAATATCAAATGTTTTATGCTCAAACCCTTTCGTAGTAATCCCTAACATAGGCTGATTTCCCACTACAGCTGCCTCGGTGTTTTGCCGCCGTTTGCCCCGACACTATTGGTCAGTTTCACACCTGAAGCTGCGGGGCTGCCTTTTGACCCGCGGCTTCGCCCAATTTCCCCCGCAGTTTCGTGCTCCTGTTTTTTGAGGATCACGAAACTGCGGGGGAAATCAGGCGAAGCCGCGGGTCAAATGCAGCCCCGTGGCTTTGGGTGTGAAATTGACTAATAGTATCGGGGCAAACGGCTGCGCAGCACCGAGTGGGAAATCAGCCATAGAGTTTGCCTTTTTCACCACTGCAGTGCACTGACACTTTCATTGAGCTGTCCACTATGACTCCAAGATCTTTTTCCCTCGCAGTCTCAGCAAGTTCAGACCTCATTAGTCTATGCCTGAAGTTGGGAATTTTGTTCCAGCCTGCATTAACTTACATTTACCAACATTCAACTTCAGTTGCCTGATACAATATCTGAAGAAGTGTGCTTGCACATGGAAGCTTATACCTTGAATAAAACTTTGTTGGTCTTAAAGGTGCTCCTGGGCTCAAACTTTGTTCTGAATTTCAGACATTCACTAAAATATGGGCATTGTTATCATCAGTAAGGCAAAAAGATAAAAATTAATCTTAAATAACAATAATAGTAATTTCATCTTGATCGTTATTCACTAAAGGCTCACGGCATCTTATATGCATAGAGACAACCATACAAATGCAACTTGTGATGTGAAGAAAACCATATGCATAATGTTTCACACAAAAAAATGCAAATTCTTTAGAAACATGAATGTAAAGTCCAAAATGTGTGTATAAAGTGCCGTCAAATCACAGCTGACTTATGGCAACCCCAGCAAGGGGCTTTTAGGGCAAGTGAGAAGCGTAAGTGGTTTGCTGTTGCCTTCTTCTGCAGTATCTTCCTTGGTGGTCTCCCTTCCAAGTATTGACCTTGCTTAGCTTCCAGGATCTGACGAGGTCAGGCTACACCTTCCCTCCCATAGGCCAAAATATCCTTCTGCCATTTACAGAAGCTAAATCCAGTTTTTAGCCTAACCATAATTTGCCCCTGTATTGCTCAGAAATTATTAATTTCATGAAGAAACGAACTAGCAGCATACTTAAAATAGATTATGAAGTATGTAACGTTCATTTATTGCTAGCATAAATATTACTGGCTTTGCCAAATTAAGCACATTAAAAAAGGAAGGTGCACTGCATGGATGACTGCTGTTTTATAGAACCTTTTGAACATACATGGCAGAGTCATGGATTAGGGGGTTAGATAGAGAGATGGAGGATAGGTCCATCAACGACTACTAGCCATGGTGAGTAAAGGGAATCACCACATACAGAGGCAGCAAGCATCTGAATCCCTGTGCATGAGGGGAAGGCTTTGGCCTCTGTGCCTTGTTTGGCCCTCCAGGACAACTGGTTGGCCAGTGTGTGAAACATGATGCTGGACTAGATGGACCACTGGTCTGATCCAGCAGGCTGTATTTATGTTCTTATGTATATACTTTGTATAACATAAGTTTGTGTCCCAATACATTATTAACATGCAAGCGGAAGAAATAATTGTGATACTGCTCTTTTCCCCCCCTCACCCAAGATTTTCCTAGCACATTTACTGGATATTTCTATGTGTCCTTAAGTCTTTGCATGGCTAATACAGCAGTCCAGTTGAAAGTTAGTCTGATCTAATCCCATTGAAATAAATGATTATGTTTGTTTATTTATTTAACACATTTATTGGCCACCTTTGTCCTTTGCAGAACTCAAAGATGGGGTACAGTAGAAATAAAACATTATAAAAATGCAACAACAATTATAATTCCAAGTCACAGATTAAGGGACTGCCAATAATAAAAGCTAAACCAGTCAAAATATGGTCCTAACTAAAACTGTCTTCAACTGCCTCTTGAAGATCAACAGTGAAGGGGGCCTGGCACGCCTCATTGGGGAGGTTGTTCCATAATTGTGGGACTGCCACAGAAAAGGCCCTCTCTTATGTATCCACCAAATAAGGGTCTTGAATTGGTGTTACAGGCAGGAGGGCATCTCCCCACCATTTTAATTCCTGGGCAGGAATGTATATTTATTTATTTATTTAATTATTATTTCAACTTTTACCCCGTCCTCCCTGCCAAGACAGGCTCAGGGCGGCTTACATAAAACCCAGTAAAAACAATATACATCACAGTTTAAAACATACACAAAAGATAGTCCTTCAGATGCCCCAATCCCAAGCCATGTAGGGCTTTAAAGGTCAGAACCATGACTTGGGCTCAGGGGTGGATCAGTAGCCAGTGTAATTGCTGTAGTATGGGGGACATATGCTGGCCCTGATCTGCAGTGTAGCCGTAGCATTCCACACTAGTTGCAGCTTCCAAACACTCTTCAGGGGTAGCCCCAAGCAGAACGGATGGCAATAGTCCCATCTAGATGTAACTATGGCATGGATCACTGTGGAAAGATCTGACAGACCCAGGAATGGCACAGTTGATATGCCAATTGGAGCTGAGCAAACATACTCTGAGCCACAGCAGATGCCTGGTTTTCTCAAGCAGCACTCCCAAGCTGCAAAACTGGCTTTTCAAGGAGAGTATAACCCCATCCAAGACAGGGGAGAAATGAAGTCCCTGGTCTGCCTTTCTACTAACCCAGAGCACCTCTGTCTTATCAGGATTAAATATCAACTTGTTCACCTTCATTCAGCCCATTACTGACTCCAAGCACTGGTTCAGAACATCAACAGCATCCTTAAAATTAGATGGAAGAGAAAGGTAGAGCTGGGTATCATCTGCATATTGGTTACATGGCAGCCCATACCTCCTGATGGCCTATTAAATAGCATGGGGAATAACATGGAACCCTACAGCACCCCACAGGTCAACAGCTCTGGGGCAGAGCAGGAATCCTCCAACACTACCTTCTGAGATCGACCCCCCCCTCCAGGACTCGGACCATTGTAATATGGTGCTGCTTAGTCCCAGTGCTGAGAGGTGGCTCAGGAGGATACTGTGGATGATAATATGGAGTAACTCTGCATAGGATTGCACTGTAGGATTGCAGTCCTGTACATATTTTTAGTTAAGGATAAGGCCCATTTCCATTTAACTCAGTTATCATTTCTTCTATGCAGAAATGCATAGAATCAGGTTATAAAACTGCTGGTGGTTTGAAATGCTGGTTTTCATTGTAGTTTTGTTTAGCTAGGTTATGGAGCCAATGTGGCTTCTCCCTTTTAGAAGATTGCAAATGGATTTTCACCCTCCTTCATGCTGGATTTGAATGCACTACAATTTGAAGTGATCCTTCATTTGAAATAGGAAATTACATGAATCCATTATGCCTTGAAGTTTTAACGTAACACCTCCATAATAATCTTTTTACTGATTTTTTTCCACATTTAAGTACAGGGAAGTGGTAAGCATTCCGTACTATGAGTTTTCTTATATGATTCAATGTATGACTGGTACCAGTGCCTTGATTGATGGTTCCCAACGTTATTTGTGAATATAGAACCTTACATTGCATTTACACGAGGGGGGTTCTTTTTTGTAATTGCATTGTCATATTATATATATTGTGTTCTACAGTCACTTTTGTGTGGGCTGAGGTGCAATATATCTGTGTCTAAGAACATAAGAGAAGCCAATATTGGATCAGGCCAATGGCCCATTCAGTCCAACACTCTGTCACACAGTGGCCAAAAAAAACAGGTGCCATCAGGAGGTCCATCAGTGGTGCCAGGACACTAGAAGCTCTCCCACTGTTGCCGCCCCCAAGCATGAAGAATACAGTGCATCCCTTGCCCCAGAGTTCCTGTCTATACCTTGTGGCTAATAGCCACTGATTGACTTCTGCTCCATATGCTTATCTAATTCCCTCTTGAAGCCGTCCATGCTTGTAGCTGCCACCACCTCCTGTGGCAGTGAATTCCATGTGTTAATCACTCTTTGGGTAAAGAAGTTCTTCCTTTTATCTGTTCTAATCCGACAGCTCAGCAATTTTATTGAGTGCCCATGAGTTCTTGTATTGTGAAAAAGGGAGAAAAGTACTTCTTTCTCTACCTGCTCTATCCCATGCATAATCTTATAAACCTCAATCATGTCACTCCTCAGCTGTTGTTTCTCCAAGCTAAAGAGCCCCAAGCGCTTTAACCTTTCTTCATAGGAAAAGTCTTCCAACCCTTTTATCATCGTAGTTGCCATTTTCTGCACTTTTTCCAATGCTATAATATCCTTTTTGAGGTGTGGTGACCAGAACTGTACATAGTATTCCAAATGAGGTCGCACCATTGATTTATACAGGGGCATTATGATATTGGCTAATTTGTTTTCAATTCCCTTCCTAATAATCCCCAGCATAGCATTGGCCTTTTTTATTGCAGTTGCACACTGTCTCGACATTTTCAGTGAGTTATCTACTATGACTCCAAGAACTCTCTCTATTTCACAGTAAATTGATTTTTACTTGTTACCACCTCGGTGTCTCATTCAGGGCAGAGCTTGGCACTTTTACTCTACCCAGGGTTTCCAGGATGCACAAATGCAATTACAATCAATCAAGGCAGGAGATAAGAGCAAAATCAACAAACCAGGACAGAGTCAGGGAGCCAAAGGTTCAGTCCACAGGTTGGGGGAACGGGAATGTTTGGAGTCCAAGGTCCAAAGCTTGGAAGCCAAGAGAGGAGATAGAGTCTGGAGTTCTAGATGGAAAAGCACACACAGGTTAGCAGGACAGGGTGCAAGGCAGCAAGGCAAGGTAGTAATCTGTTTGCTGAGGCGGGTCAGCTCACAGAAGGTATGGCAAGCAAGGTTGCTTCCATATCAAGCCTTGTTCTTTTTATCTGCCTCATTAGTTGACTCATCCCCTGAAGTCCAGGTGTTGCTACTAACCAGCTTCTCATTCCTGCTCCTATAATGACTCTGCTTCATGCATTAGCACTGATCGGTGTTGTGCAATTAAATGGGTGCTTCTTCGTCTCTCTCGGGCTGTCAAGCCCTCTCTCTGTCTTCTGCACTCTGCTGGCTCAGGAGCAGCCGGCAGTGACTGACACTCTGATTTCTGTCCTATTTCTTTCATCTCCTGCCATAATGAGCGACTCTCAATTCCTAACACTTCTTTTACTGGATCTGCTTCTAGACCCAGCTGCTCAGGCAGGCACTCCACTGGTGCAGGGCCTGATTCCGCCATTTCCTCCTCAGAGAAGGAGGAGGCAGCTGGCTGGCCTATGACACTCTGGTTCTTTTGTCCTTTGTTTTGTCTGTAAAACTTATGGCACAACCTTTGAAGATAAAACTGTTCAGAGGTATGTCATAGTTTTATTAGTTCTCATAACTGTTTCAGCATAATTGCTTCGTTGATGAAGATTGCCTATTAAGTAAACTAGTACAGGTATTGTTCCTGATACTTTTTCTGGAAATCTAGTTTTCTGACACTGAATTCTTTCTTCTAATGCCAGATGGGTTGACAAGTGAGGGAGAGCTACATATTCCAAGTGACTGCTTTTGTGATTGTTTTACATTCTCTAGAACTGGGCATTGTTATTGAAAACAGATTGGGCTAAGCTGTAGTGGGAATTGACTCAATATAAATCCTGCAGATATTACTGTTTCCAAATGATGCAATTATGTATCTTTCAATTTTTGTTTTTAGATACAATTGAGCCTATGCATTGCATCTTTTGTTTGGCAGAAATATATAGCAGTAATTAAATAAAAATATGAAACAGTTCTAGGAGATTTTTAAGAGATTGATTATTATTTTTTCCTACTTTTGAGCAGCTGCATTGAATTAAACCCTGAGGGGTGGGTTTTTTTAAAGTTTTTTGGAATAGAGAAACCATGTTGTTATGAGGTGTTACCCTCAGGAATAAAAAACAGCTAAAAGCAGAACCTTTTTGTCCCAATCATGCCTCACCACACACTGAAGTCTAATATGTTTTTTAGTGTATTGCCATATAACTTGCCTTTAGCTATCCAGGAAGACAAGGAATAAATAAATAAAAAGGAAGGTATCATTTAACAGGAGGAAAGTGTTATCTGATGCTATTTTCTAGAATGACTAATAAATATCACAACTTCAGCTTTTGGGTTAGCACTCAATAACTTGTCCAATATATACAAGCATTTCCCCTGTTGCAGAGCACCCTGTGCACACCAGTGAACACGCAGTGTGTGCGCTTCATCTCATTTGTTTTAGTTAGCTAGACTAGCCTGCGGATTGATAGGTTGAGTGCTCTACTGAGTTGGACTAAGTAAAGTGGGAGTGCTGAATGCATTTCAGCTATCCTGCATCAATTGTGGATTGCTAAATGTAAAAATTATTAGGTCTGAATGGAAATTTCAGTGCAGTGGTAATCTGGAGGTAAGCAGCAGGTTAAGTGGCAATGGTTGTACAAGAGTAGTTCAGTATAAGCTGGAGCAGTGAGTTGGTTAGAGTACTGCTAAGACTATCTTTTGCAAGCAGTAAGACATCTGATGGCTTGCATGATAATACATATATACCTGGAACTGAGATTTAAGCACATGTGAATATGATATGTTTACTTTATGTTAAGAGCATTACTATAATGCCATATTTGTCTGAAAGGAAGATGATTCTGAATGTAAAACAGTCCTGTTTTTAAAAGTTTATGCACAGTGGGGTGGAGGGAGTTGTTACTGTACATAACTGTAATCTGTACATTAAATTAAGATGGTCTTCTCTTTGTATTGATGGCATATGTGGGGCAAAAACTACTCTTTCTTTCCAGGTAAATAGATATATTAAAATAGAAAATTCACTAGGTATGCCTTTAAAGCCCTGTATGGCCAGGGTCCAGCCTACTTGAGGGACCGCCTTCCCCCATATGTTCCCCCAAGGGCACTTCGGTCGGGGAGTCAAGAGCTCCTGGAAATTCCATGCCCCAGGGAAGTAAAATTTGCTGCCACCAGAGCAAGGGCTTTCTCGGTGGTGGCTCCTACCTGGTGGAGGGAGCTCCCGGAGGAGATCCGGGCCTGGAGACCGTAGTTCCGCAGGGGCTGTAAGACGGAGCTATTCTGCCGGGCCTATGATTAGGAGCCGCCGCCATAGTTAGCCATCTGCCATCGCACTATCGTCACCATTGAATGCGGGGCGGCCCTGGCAGGAGAGGGGGTGATGAGCTATTGTTTGGCTGCTGTTTGGCTACTGGGGGCTAACGTTTGCCGGGGGCTATACTCTGCCCCATCTTGTTTCATTGCCTGGATGTTGTTTATATGTTTTTGGTTTTATACTGTTGAACTTGTTTTAAAGTTGGCACGCGTGCCTTGTTGTGAGCCGCCCTGAGCCTTCGGGGAGGGCGGGATACAAATCCAAATAAATAAATAAATCAGTGTTACTCAAAAAGGGGGGGGTGCTATTTTCTGATATGTAAGAAAGTCACTAGAGGACACATACCACACTGAAAGGCAAATTGTGAATATTTGCCATTTCATAGTCTCTGCAGACATGAAGGTGTAAAACTAAGCCTTTTCCAATTATGGATCAGACTGGATGGGGTTTCTTTTGTTTTCCCCACTGAAAATAATAGAATGATAGTTGTGGACTGTAGAATATTTCTTTGTGATTTTCTGTAAAACCACATATTAGGAGGCAGGTAATAAAAAGGGAAATGAACTGTTTTTCTGGATCAAGCCAAGGTCCACCTAGCCTATCATTCTGTTTCTAATGATGGCTAATCACATGCCTCTGACACTCATAAGTAGGGAACGGAAGTTAAAATTAAACTCCTTGAACTTGACCTGAGAGTTTATAATGGGTCATTACAAACATGTCTGTCTGTATCTCTGTGTGTGTATCATGGGAGTGTTAAAAAGGGGGGGGCAAAAAGGGGGGATTTGTTTTCCCTCCTGCAAATATCATTTCTTTATTTTCACTGAAGTTGCAACATATTCTTCTTGCATAGTTATATTGAGGATTATTGGAGGATGGACTGTCAAGAATTTATTTTAAAAATGAACCGTTTACATTTAAAAGAAAAGACTGTGGGGTTATAAGTCTGTTTTTAGTTGATTTATTGTATATTAAGTAATTAATCTTTTACAGGCTATGAGAAGACAGATGATGTTTCAGAGAAGACCTCACTAGCTGATCAGGAGGAAATGAGAACTATATTTATCAATCAACCACAGTTCTCTAAATTTTGTAACAACCATGTCAG
The DNA here is from genome assembly GCA_029375565.1 of Gekko gecko. Classification (NCBI taxonomy): domain Eukaryota; kingdom Metazoa; phylum Chordata; class Lepidosauria; order Squamata; family Gekkonidae; genus Gekko; species Gekko gecko. Next base: position 7,439,837 of record JAPDNY010000010.1, read on the forward strand.
GTATTTACTGATTTATAATTTAGCATAAAATTGTTAAGGTTATTAATGTAACATAGAATTTGAGGGAAATAATATGCTTAATGTGACACAATTTGTTTCTAGTATTATGTAACATTCAGTTTGCTTTGGAAATAGCTGTATTTAAAAAGTATCATATTTTTCAGTGGTAGCAGTTGAGAATCATAAAAGCTTGAAAGAACACTTGTGCTGAATTTTGAAATACCTTTTCCCTCATGTTTTTCAAGCAAAACTGTAAGAGACTATAGAAAAATCAGTCTTGCAAAACTTTTTATAACAGTATGCATCAACTTTAAACTGAAAATGCTGTTATTATATAAACATTATCTCAAAGTATGCACTTATCTATCTTGTTTCCAAAATCACACATTACCAAAGCGATTCTTTGAGCTCATTTGTTCGAGTCAGTTTCACTTCAAAAGGAAACTGAACCCTTTTTTTCCTTTTAAAAAGGCTACAAGCAGAGCTGGGCAATGTTGATAATCATGTATTTGAAATTCATATTTGAAATACAATTTCAATTGATTCTCTTATCTAAAATACACAAAGAAAATGTATTCATCTTTTGTAGCAGAATCAATTTTTGGCTTTGTCTTGTGGATACAAATTCCAGTAGGATAGCTGTATTAGTCTGTTGCAGCAAAAACAAAAGAAAGGTTATGTAGCAGCTTGAAGAATTATAGGGCAAGACTGAAGCAGAGGTATACACTCCTAAATCCATTGGCGTCCACAGTTTAGAAGGATGTAACTCTAGTTGGGTCTGCATTGTTAGAAACTTTTTGTAATATACATTTTCATGGGCTGGATCCCACTTTGTCATATGCATGAAATGAATTTTCAGTCAGCAGCATTCTTATGTAAAAAAACAATTATAAACAATGGCTGAACAAAGATACTTCTTGTGACATTTCTGTCAAAAACTGTGTGTTCTGAAAGACTGTGGAAGAACATGTTAATCTTCTAAGTCTGTGTTGCTGACCTTAAACGGTGTCCTTCAACAAAGTAATGTCTCAGGAGACACCAGTGGAGAAATGCTGAATTAGGATTCATCAATAAGTTTGATAGGATTAGCTAGTTACTCAGTAAGTCATAGTTTTCTAAGCCCCTGGAAGCATCCAGTTACTTAACATGACTAAGTAGTCTATGTTACTACTGATTGCAGGTAATTTCAGGTGTTGCAAATAATCACTGTGCTTATCTGTGTACTTTTGAGTTTGGCATAGAAGTGCCACAAACTAGACCTTTTAACCCATTGTTAAATATTATGAATGAATGAATGACCAGCACATATTAAATATTATGGGTAATTGTTATGTTGTGGGGAATTCGATAAATATATGCATAAACAGAGTCTTGACTCTTGTGGCACATTGTAGACTAGCAAGTTTTTATGTACCTTCAGCATTAATGGACAACAGTCCACTTCTTCAGATGCATGCCTGATGAAGTAATGCAAGAAGCTCTCCTTGGTGTTAAAATGTTCAGGGTGATCTTGAGATGGAAAATGAAATCAGAGAGGCATTCAGAGAAAGAGGAGTTGTAATAATGGGCAACTTTACCCTCATATTGACTTGATAAATTTGTGTTCTAGTCATACCAAAGAGGTAAAATGTCCAGAATCCCCTAAGAGACTAGACCCTAGAACTGACTAAAGAGGAAGCGACTGGCTAAGTCCTAGTATGAGATGTGGAGGTGGTTGAAATTATCAGAAACAGTGGCATCAAATTTAATTTACATGTATGTGGAAAAGTGGGAGGGAACTCCAACATGGTCATATTTGACTTCAAAAGAGGAAACTTATCTAAGATGAGAAATCTGGTTTAAAAAAGTAGTTGAAAAGACCAGTTAAGAGGGTCAAATCTCTTGTAAAGGCGTGGGGGGGGGGTACTCAAAACCCCAGTATTAGAGGCTCTGTTAGAATGCATATGACATTGGAGTGAAAAAGGCTTCCTTAAGAAGCTGAAAGGCTTACCCAAATGAGGCAAACAAAAACAAACACAAAGTTGCACAAAGGAAACGCAAGCAGACAATTAAAGATGCAAAAACGGATTTTGAGGGATGTATTGATAAAAGCAGAAAAATCAACAATAAAGCATTCTTTAAATACATTAGGAGCAGGAAACTGACTAGGGAAGCTGTTGGACCACTGGATGACAATGGAATTAAAGGAGTATTAAAGGATACTGAAGAATGCCTGTTGCGGTTCCATGTCTTACCTGGGACCCCGAGGTCGGCTCCTAATACACCCCCCCCTTTGGATGAACTCACACAACCAGTTTCTTTGGAAAATTAGGTGGATAAACTTGGCCACAACTTTTATTGGTTACAGCTGTAGAGCATTGGCACAGCATGGGTCCACCGGATTCAACCTATCGGCTGGCCCATGTGCCAGCCGAGTTAACCGTTACCCAGCCAGCCGGCATGGGTAGAGAAGGCGGGAGGGCAGGTTATCGGAATTCACACGGACGCTTGCCCCTTTGTGAGCTCCCCTGCCCTCTGGCTGTGAGGGCAAGCACTGTTATTCCTTGAGCTAGCCAGCTCCGTTCAGCCCTCACGCCAAGACCCTTAAAGGGTCCCCCAGCTCCGGAATTGGCTCGCAGGCCAAATTCCGCCAACAGATCCGGCCCCATGCTGTTACCGCCGCAAGTTGTGACAGATTGTGCAATGCAAAAACTGTAAATAAACACTAAGAATACCATACCTATAAAGACCCAGTAAACACCCCTTCTGCGTTCCCTCAACTTCCAAACACCAAAACCCCAGCACCCTAATACCTGGGGAGGGATGGGTGGGCAACCGGGCTCGCCTCGTGGTCAAGTGGGGAGGGGGAGCAGCTTCCCTTCCGCTTTTAATGCCTCCCCCTCCCTGACCACCCCCTGCCCTCTATTGGCTGGGGAAGGGGGGGAGGTGCGTCTTTTCCTTTCCGGTCACGCACCAGGCCCCCCGCCCCTTCCCGGCCAGCGACCTCGCTGTCCCTGCCCGTCCCCGCAAATGGCGGGCCCGGCCCACCCGGGCCCTTCTGCTTCCCTAACGAACATTTTTCAGGAGGGGAGGATGTGGAGCTAAGGCAAATAGTGGTGGCAAGGGAGGAAGTTCTAGAACTTATAGATAAATTGCACACTAACAGACCAGGACCAGATGCTATCCATTCTAGAGATCTTAAAGAACTCAAATGTGAAATTGCTGGTCTTCTAAGAAATGTAACATGTCCCTAAGAGCAGCCTCTGTACCAGAGGACTGGAGAGGGGCCAATGTAACTCCCATATTTCAAAAAGGATCGGGGTGGGGGGGAATCTGGGAAATTACAGGCTGGTTCATTTAACATCTGTTTCAGGTAAACTGATGGAATACATTATTAAAGATAAAATGATCAAGCATGTAGAAGGACAAGCCATGTTGAATAAAACCCAACATGGCTTCTGCAAAGATAGGTCCTATCTCAATAGCTTTTTAGAGTTCTTTGAAAGTGTCAATAAACATGTGAACAGGAGTGAGCCAGTAGATATGGGGGACTTGGACTACCAGAAGGCTTTTGACATAGTCCGTCACCAAAAGGCTCCTGAGCATATCCAATCATGGGATAAGAGGACAAGTCCTCTTATGTATTGGAAATTGGCTAAAAAACAGGAAGCAATTCTCTCAATGGAGGGATGTGAGCAGTGGGGTCCCTCAGGGATCTGTATTGGGACTGGTGCTTTTCAACTTGTTCATAAATGACCTGGAGTTATGGGTGAGTAGTGAGGTGGCCAAGCTTGCAGATGTCACCAAATTATTTAAGGTGGTTAAGACAAAAACAGATTGCAGAGAGCTCCAAAAGGATCTTTTCAAATGGGGGAACAGGCATTATACTGCCCTTATACAAATCTATGGTGAGACCACACTTGGAATATTATGTACAGTCACCACACTTCAAAAAAGCATATTGCAGAGCTTGAAACGGTGCAGAAAAGAGCAACCAAAATGATCCGGGGGCTAAAGCAGCTGGCCTATGAGGATCAGTTAAAACACTTAGGGCTGTTTATCCTGGAAAAGGGCAAGTAAGGGGAGACATGATAGAGGTGTTTAAAATTGTGCATGGTATAGATGGAGTGTACAAGGAGAAACTGTTCTCCCTCTCCGATAATACTAGAACCTGGAGTCATCCACTGAAGCTGAAGGGTGGGAAGTTCAGGACAGATAAAAAGAATGATTTCTTCACGCAGCGTATGGTTAATTTGTAGAGTTTGCTGCCACAGGATGTGGACATGGCTGCCAACTTGGAAGGCTTTAAAAGTGGAGTAGGCAAATCCATGGATTGACTGGGCTATCAATGGCTAATAATCATGATGGATAGCTACTCCCTCTAGTACCAGAAGTAGTGTGCCTCTTTAAATCACTTGCTGGGGTGCACAGGCAGGATGTTACAGTCTTCCTACTTGTGGGCTTTATCGAGGTAGCTGATTCCCACTCTGTGAACAGAATGCTGGACTAGATGGACCTTTGGTCTGGGAAGGCATGGTTGTTCTTATGTTCTTAAAAAACAAATCACAATAAGATAGAGTTTGTGCGTGTGTTTTCTATTCTTTTGCATAAAATTTAGCAAAGTTTGTGTAGTGAGCAAGCTCTCTCTTCCACACCAAACCCATAAAGGTCAGCTGAATGCATTATGCTAACGAGTAAATAGTTTTTTCCCCAGTTACTTATGTTGTGACTGGAGCGTTAGGGAACCCCACATTTATTTGAATGTCAAGAGGTCAGCTGAATTCTAAGCATCAATAGGTAAATCAGAGTTACACCCACAGTAATCTTACAACAAATCTCCACATCCATAGTGCAGTATTAACTCTTTATAGTGGACAGTGTCCCAGATTGTCTCCTCTAACAAAACTGAAGAGCCTATAATATACTAGCACCATCTACTGGATATTGGTGCAAGTAGCAGGATAAAGATTCTGAGACAAATGTTTTTCCAAGAGTCAGTAAAAGTTCTGTAGGCAACTAATATCTCAAAATGAGTACAATCACAGCAGCGAGCTCTGGAGATGGTGAAGTAGTGTTCCTGCAGTAACAGCACATTGAGACCTGTATAAAAGGACCATGTGCAGTGCTGAAAGCTCACTCCTGTTTTCAGAGTTTGAAGGGATATAATGAGTGGTGACATTCTTGAAAGAATCTCCACTTCTTTTTTTAATTTAAAATTGTATTGCAGGATGAGAATTATGATGGTGAAAATTTGAAGACTTTAGTGGCTGTTATATTTATTTTCTTTTAATTCTTCTTTGTAAGGCAGATACACTAGCTTAAGAGAGGACTTTAATTAAGTAACTTTCTGCATGTCTTCAAAGTCTGCCTTTCCAGAAGACTGTGTTATACTTCAGGATCCAAAGAACCTGTTAGAAGGTGTGTGTGCCATGATGATTTAAACATCCCATTGCCAAGGGTGCGTTGGTATTTTGGGTCTACATGGCAGCTCCTGTTGGGTTGAGTATACCTCAGGATAGCCTGGCACAAACTAATGCCTCTGCATTTGATTAATATGCATGCAGAGGTGGTGGACTTGGCTATGGAGGTTTCCTCCCACAATCCCCCTCAACAGATACTACAGACTCTTTGGAATCTGCATTGCAGTGCCTTGTGCTGGCATTCCCTCACCTGATCTGTCAGAGTCAAACAGGTCGCAGGATGACCACTGTGCTCTTCTTGCTCCTGAATAAGCCATCTGCCTCTCTGTTGAGAGACCTTCCTGCACTTTTGACAGTTCCTTCAGCTGCCTGAGCCTCTTTGCATTCTCTGCCCTCCTGTGAAATGGCAGAGCTTTTGGTTAATATCTGCATGGGCTGCATCTACTGGACCTGCACCCCAGCTCCCTGATGGCTGCAGTCAGCTAGGCTCCCTCCAGGGAGTACTGCTCTTCTTCTAGTTGCTGATGGCTATTAGTTTGGCATTTGTTTGGGCTTCTTGGCCTTGTTTGGGCTGTAGCCCCTTCTGCCTTCTTTCTAAGTGATGTGTGCAGCCCATAAATAGTTGTGAGATGCTATTAGATGTCTGGACCAGAATCATTAATAAAGAGGGAAGCCCAAGTGGAGAATTGCAGCTTTGTACTCATGTACTTGTGAGCAGCCCTCCATAGCAAAAATGTTTTTTGTAACTGAGTGGACTTTCAAAAGCAGTAAGTAGTCTGCTGTTCAAAGAAATATGCTGTTACTTTTAAGCCTTTGTGAAACTGTAAATGAATCCAAGTGCAATACTAATTACTAATATGTTATTGAAAAATGTGTGTCATTTACTTTAGAAATACATTCTGGATTATAAAAATAATTTTGTATTTCATTTATGAAACATACTGCAATGGTGTTTTATTTAATAACTCAAAAACATGTATTTTGACCATCTCTGCCTGTTCACATATGGGGATGTTATCCTTTCACATATAGATAGGTATCCATGAAATTCACACCAAACACCCAGGATCAGCAGTTGTAGTGCTCCAAGATTCAGATTAAAGTGCTATAGAAACTTGCAAAATTGGTTAACCAGAGACTCCAGTGAGATGAGTTTTAAAAATGTACTGTGGACAATGCCATCTGGGTGCCTCTACATCTCTTTAAAGTATCTTATGCATATAGTCTTCAGGAAACTTAAATTTTAGAACTGTATGTATATACGAGTTAGTGAAATCTGAATACAAGCAGGTGTATAATTTGTATCTCTTAACTACATATGGTTTTAATCTCTGTCTCTTAGCACTGCAAAATACAACTTAATCACATTCCTGCCAAGATTCCTCTATTCCCAGTTCAGAAGAGCTGCTAATGCATTTTTTCTTTTCATTGCATTGCTTCAGGTAAGCTAGATGAGGTAAATATATATTTAATAACATTTTCTTGTGTTCAATCATGTCAAGGTGTTCTGAATGTCTTAAAATGTATTTTATATAGGAGCACTAAAATCTAATCCACAGTTCACCACCAGCTCTACTCATATTTTTGATTAGGGATGATTTCATGATATCTAGCATATTTTGGGAGATTAATATTTTCTCGCTAGGAAAAATTCTCATTATGGTTGATTCTGGAGTAAGCAATTGTGTTGGGAATGTGTATTTGTAGGGAAAATGTTGAGACATCCAACAACAGGAAGGGAACAAGAAGGGTGCTTTCTGTCAGGTTGGTGTGGGATGTTCAGTGGCCAGAGGCAGAATGATGGTGATAAGGCAGGAGCACTTGTGAACAATAGAGCAGGAGACAATTGTTCAGGTAGTGGAAAAGGGATTGATGGTTGCATCGTGTTAGTTCCATGTCTCAGACTGCTGCTTGGGTTAGCCTTCTCCATGTGTCTTCTCTGTAAAGAAGTAGGGAAAGGGAAGAGATGACATTGAAGAATCATAGAGGAAGAGCTGAAGAGTAAAGAGACAGCATTTAATAGATCCCAAGACTTGAGAACACTGGACCAGCCTGTCCTAGCAAGGTTTTGGGGAGGCGATGAGGAAAAGCAATGGGGGCAGAAGCAACAATATTCAAAGGATCAGGATACCATTCAGAAGTGAAATGGCTGCTGTTCCATTTCAACCTACAATTATCTATTTTAGCAGTTATCCTGTCTTCCATTTAAGATACTTCAGTGGCATTTTTATTATTCAGGAGGGAACATGTGTTTCAGCATGCATGTCTTTCAGCATGCACAGTACCTAGCTAGATAGACCAGTGACCTCTCATTATCAAACTAATGATCTGACTCAGTTTCTTCATTTAAAAAGGCACCAAAAATGTTGTAAAATCTCAATGTTCTTCTTCTTTCTTAGCAAATTCCAGATGTTTCTCCGACGGGACGTTATACAACCTTGGTTCCTCTCTTATTTATTTTAGTTGTTGCAGCTGTTAAAGAAATAATAGAAGACATTGTAAGTATTTTAAAATGTGTGCTAAATGCTATTAGTTTACTGTAATTATATTCAAGTAATGTCCATTTTTAATTATGACTTTATTACATTGTTATTACTTTGTTGTCCCACTCTTCCTCCCAAGAGCTCCAAGTAGCATTCCTGCTTCTCCCCTACCTGTCTTATCCTGATAACAGCCATGTGAGAAATAGTGACTGGCCCAAAGTCATCCAGTGGGCTTCAAGCTGAGTAGATTGGGGTCTCCCTAGTCCTAGACTTACTACAGTCATCAAGCAAACCATGGTTTAATTTAACTATGTTTAGTGTTATCAACCAAGCCACAGGAACCTGAAAAGTAAGTCAAACTGAGTAGAGGGCCAACAATTAAAACTTAATGTATAAATAATATGTAAAACTACATGTATTTATTTGTAAATAATTAAAAAACGTATAGGGGCCCAATCACACATCATTTGAAAACTCCAAAATCATGTATACACAAGGGCCAAAGGACTTGACCTGACGTGTTTCGGCCTGTTAGGGCCTTCTTCAGAGGTCAAACACGATGAGGAACAAACTGGCTTACCTAGCCACTGCATCAACTACAATCTGAAGCCATGGTTAAAAGTTTATTAACCACAGTTAGTCAAAATAAGGTTTCTATTTTATTTAACCCTCTTTTGAAAGAGCAATGTGGCCTGGCATGTTTGACCATGAGTTAGCTGGACGATTTTAACAATGTTGCTCTGTCTTAACTGGTCCCAACTAGATATATTGCCTTCATCATTCTTGAACAGTGGATCGGGTTGGGGCAGCAGTTATCCCCTGAGAGTCTTTCTCCTTCTGCAGATTTCATTGCAGTGTATTACTGGAATTGAGTTGTGTTCCTTGTGCTGGACACCAGGGATTGATTGAGTGTCCATCTGGTTTACTGTACACTTAATGTGCTACTGGATACTCTGTCTGAGCTGGTGAAGGTGGTTCCTAGCTTGGTGCTGGAATCTTGGTGTTGGTTCTAGGGGATTTCAACATTTATTTACAAGCTGCTTTGTCAGGATCATCTCAGGACTCCATGGCCCCCATGGGGCTTTTCCAAATTGTTATGGGCCCAACACATGAAAAAGGTCACATACTAGGCCTGATTTTCTGGTGCTGTGAGTTTCTTATGCTCCGCTTAAGGGTTTGGAAATTCAGCTTATGCCACTGATGATTGGTTGATGATTGCACCTCACTGTTTCAAGGGTGGTGGACCAATTAGGTTAGTCTACCCCAAGAGGCCAGTGGATCATATGAGATTCCAAGAGGCATGGGGAGGGGTGTATGGGGAGCCCAATTAGTGACTCTGTGGGAAGTCTGAGTGGAGCTTAGAATCACAGATAGTAGGGTTGCCCTCAGATATCCTCTACCACCTTCAACCCTCTGGTTCACAGAGAAGTTGGGTGAATTAAAGAGGGCTAGAGTGATGATAATGGAAAACTTGGGCCAAGCCTGACAGAATATGCTATAAAGCCCATTGGAAAGCCTATTTGGTGGTGGTGGTGGTGGTGGTGATGGCAGCAAAGATACCTTACTTCTTCAGTACCTCACATCCAGTGCAATTATTTAGATTAATGAGTTAGTTGACAACTCTAAGGGGGAAGTTGTATTGGATGATTCTGGTCAGGCCTGATTCAGATATACGTGTGCATGTAAGAAGCCCTAGGCATCTAGTTAGCTTTCCTATATCAGATCAATTCAGTTTCTGGCAAGAGGTGCACCTCAACATTGTTTTTGGTTTGTTATGAGTATAGTACACAACTAATACTATTAGAGAATCTTTGCTTCCATTTTATTCTTTTATTACAGCATAACTATTTACATCTGTAACACTAACTCAAAAGAAAATTCCATAGATAATTAAAGGAGAGCAGTTACATGAGTCCATTAAAATATCTGACCCAAAGGTAAGCGGGTCACAAGCAAGGAGCCTCTTCTTAGGCCGAGGACAGACTGGCAATTTGCCCCGGTAGCCAGTCGTGGCAAAAAAACCCCGAATTAAACTATACCGGGTTTTCCCGTCCACACAGCGGGGGCCACTGCCGGAAGATACGGGATGGAGGCGCGCGGGAGCGTTCAGACTGCCGCACCGGAGGCGTGCTATATTCGCCGTTTCCCCATTAATTCGGCTGTGGGTGTATGGGTGTATGTGTGCATGAGCGCTCATGCGCTCATGCGCATTTTGCCAATTTTTTTTTTTTGTCCTGCAATGCCGGCACCACATTGGGCAATGGAGCAGAGCGCAGCCAATCACAGTGCTGCTGCCTCGTGCCCAACGCGGCTTCTGCCCGGCTTTTCACCTGCACGTTCAGACTCCCCGGAAGCGGAGAAACGCGCAACGAACGCAGGCTTTTGGATTTGCGACGGCTTCTTTCAGGTGTTTTTTAATCCGGCAGTGAAGCGCAACAGCACCAGTAGGCTACGGGTGGGGGACGCCAGGCAGATGTGCCTGTGTGAACATTCCATTTAATCCGATATTGAGTCGTTGTCAGCCCGGGTCCCTTCCCGGGGCAAATTGCCAGTCTGTCCTCGGCCTTAAGAAGAGTTTCCTAATCAGTAGGTTTTTAAAACCATCTTATAGCGATAAGGGTGCACATTCTGGCCTAATTAGCTTATAACTGCAAACAATGTACAAAATTATATTTACTGGAATATCTTCTTAAAATATGTAAAAACTATTAGTTCATTCTTGCTACTTTTTGTTATAACAAAGTATATTTCAAAATACTGATTACAAGTTTCTCATACACATGAATATCTTTTGGACCTCAGCCAATATAGTCCATCTTTTTAAAAAATATATATTTTTTCATTTTCAAAATACAATACAAGATTACCTTTGAACTATATTTTCATTTCTGTGAAAATGGACATTCTTGATGTTCTCGGCTACTTCTAGCACCAAGGTGTTTCTGATTTTAAAAGGTTGTGTTATTGTGTTACTCCCTTGTTTCTTGCCCCTCTCCCAGGCCATTCTGTTCTGGGTCTTTAGATTCCCTATTTGGTGTGTTTAATTGAGAGACTAGATGAGTTCTGTTTCTGGGCTGCAGAAACCTCCTTCATGATCTTTCAGGTCAAAATCAGCAACTATTAGTGATTTGGCATTTAGCTGTGATGATTTTGCACAGTTTCTTGCCAATAAAATCTCTTGGATCTCTTCTGACAGACGCTGAATTAACTGGGACACATGCGGTAGAGGTATATGTAGCACTGACTACTTGCTTGAAAAGTTTAGTCTGGTTTCCTTGATTAATGTTGACAAGGTTCTGAGAACCACTATCTGTAACGTTGGTCAATGTTCTCAACTTTTGGAGTCCTGCAGGAAGGAGCATTGAGTTCTTTGATTCAGAGAATCATAAATGCCTCCCCAATGGAAGGATTCCCCCCCCAGTTATCAGATCATTAATCAAGACATCTTTAGATAGCTATGGTCTTGGCCAGTGATAGACCTGTCACAAACCTTCCTTTTTGGGGAAAAATTATTGATTGCATAGTAGCAGAGCAACTCCAGAAATACTTGGATGAGATGTCTGCCCTTGGTTCTTTTCAATCTGGCTTCAGGCCTGAATTTGGGACAGCAGTGGCTTTATTGGTGCTTGTGAATGAGCTCTGTCCAGATGGACAAGAGGAATACGTCTCTGTTTTTGTTAGATAAAGTGATATCGTGAACCATTCAAACCGCTGAGGCTCCTGGAAGGTGAAGTGGATCTGGGCAGAAGAGTGTTGAGATGGGTCTGGTCTTTTGTGTCAGACTGCTCACAAAAGGTTGCAGTGGGAATGCTAAATCATCCCCTTGGGAGCTAGCTTGTGGAGTGCCACATGGCTCTGTTATCTCCTTGGGAGACCCAGGTCCCAATCCACTCTCTGCCATGGAAGCTTGCTGAGTGACCTTGGACCAGTCACACTCTCAGCCTTATCTACCCACTGGATTTTTGTGGGGATAAAATAGAAGAGAGGAGAAGGATGAAGGCTGCTTTGGGTCCCCATTCAGGAGAAAGGTATACGAGTAAACAAATAACTGAGGTTGAATCCAGATAAGATGGACATGATGATGTCTGGAAGGGCTATTGCTTTAAATAGAATTGTTCTTCCTACCTTTGTGGGTCGGCACCTTTTGCTGAAAGACTCTGCTAGGAGTTTGGAAGCCTTGCTGGACACTGGCCTCCTGCTGGAAAAACAGGTGTCCATGACACCAAAAAAATGCCCTTTTCTGGCCACATTTCCTTAGGAAGCTGGCTCCCTATTTGCAGGTGCATGATCTGGGCATGCTGATCCATGCTTCAGTAACTTTTAGGATAGATTACTGTACATGCTCTATATGGGGCTACCCTTGAACATGTTCCAGAGGCTGGTACTGTTGGTACAAAATATGGCATCTCATTTATTATCTAGTACTGGCCAGCAGGACCATGTCATTCCTACTCTGAGATCCCTTCACTGGCTGCTAATTGGTTTCTAGATCCAATTTAGGGTGTTCGTGCTCACCTTTAAAGCTGTACCTGAGGACAACCAACTTTATTATTTAAGGAGGAACCTCCAGCTACTAGAATGATATACTAGCAGTGCTATCCTAAGCATCAGGGTGTGACTCTGCTTAGGAGGCCACTGTAATCGCCTTAAAGCTAATCAGACTTTGTTTTGGCCTATCATGTATTGAACTGTTTCAAATTTCCTTACCAAAAATGTTATGCCTAAAAGTGCTCTCCAAGATCTATGCGAGGAGAACAGACTTCCTTCATGGAGTTCTCTACTAACAGAAACATGCAGGAGAGGAGGATGGGATTGAGGGATATAAGACTTATATTTCTCCTATCATAGCAATGACTTATAATGTTAGTGCTACAGCTGTATGGTCTAGTGTATGTAGAGAACTCTCCAGTGAATACCTGACAGGCAAAAGACTTTTTCCTTCCCTCAGATGTACAATATTTTGTTACTTAATTGTGCAATTTTGTTCCAGAAAAGACATAAAGCTGATAATTCAGTGAACAAGAAACAAACACAAGGTAGGAATACTGAGACAGCAGTTTTTAAATGCACAGTGAATGAAAATGGTCAAATTAAGTTTTCTGACTATTAGTAATTTTAGTAGTAATTATTAAATGCAGATGTGAATTCAAAAAGCATAACAATACTTGTTTTATTTTGTGAAATCCACCAAGTTAATACCTAGAAAATTAACAGGTATTACGTTACAAATGTCATTGCTATCTGTAGGGTTGTTTGTTTGAGGTCTGAGTTCTTAATAGTATTGTTGAAAGACAGAGAATTTAGGCCAGACAAAAGAAATATAGGGCACAGATATTTCAGACACAAAGCTTTTCTGCTCAGTAAGCATACTTTGTATGTTGGCATACACATGTAAGAATAAACTAAATTTCATGTCTTTATATAGTTTAAATGTTATGTGGTTATGATAGGTTTCTTGTAGTTGCCAGTAAACCATTTGGTCAAAATCACAATTAAAACTTGTTCTGATTTGAAATGTCAGTTTTTGTGTTTCCATTGTTACTTTTATTTTACAGTAATGAGAAACGGAGCCTGGGAAATTGTCCATTGGGAAAAGGTATGTGATCTGTTTGTTTATTGTTTATATCCGGTTCTAAATACTGGATTGGAGTCATGAGCAGAATATCCCCTAGTATTGTTGTACAGAAGCATTCACCTGTGCTGTTGGAAGAATTTGCACAGTGGTGTAATAGGTAGGTTACATTAGCAGCTGTCATGCTGGTGCAAGAGCTTGCATAAGCTGTTGCACACACAGAAGAACACCTTTGGATTTAGGTTCATATTTCCCACACATCATTGTACCATGAGATGTGAAAAACCTTTATTGTGAACAGAAGGTGCCTTTTCTGTGTGGAAGGGAATCTTTCCATTCAACCCCTTATGTTTTTGTTTTGTTTTGTATTTTGATCAAACTGCCATTGGTTGTTCAATTGAAAGTTTTGTTGTCTTTATATGATCAGCAAAAAGCTTAAGAACAAATGTATAATGAAGAAAAAGCTACTTTTATCTATGAAATTTGGTATGGATTCCCATACAGTTCTATGCAGAGGCTATGGTTTCAGTGCCAGTTTAAGATGACCTAGTCTCTCTGCGGGAGCAGATGAACATGATGGTTGAACTACCTCACTCACTTTGCGTAGGTTACTTTAACTATTCTGAAAGAAACCTCTGCCTAGACTTTAGCTGTCCATCAAATTAATCATATAGCTTGATTGAAGGGCATGCAACTAAGTGAGCGAGGGATGGCTAAAAATGGAAAGAACAGCCCAAATCTGGGAGGCACAAGTTTAGCTGCACAATTTGGTTTGTATATTTTTAACTTCAGAGATGGCAGAAAGTGCCATCAAGCCACAGCTGACTTATATCGACCCCGTAAGGTTTTCAAGCCAAGAGACATTTCCTGCCTCTGTGTCACGACCCTGGTATTTCTTGGAGGTCTCCCATGAAAATACTAGCCAGGGCTGACCCTGGTTAACTTCCAAGATCTGGCGAGATCAGGCTAGCCTGGGCTATCTAGGTCAGGATACTAGATATTTTTTAAATATGATTTAATCAGTTTTATATAGTTACAAGAGGAATAAATGTATAGTTCATTTAGAAGTTTTGATGAGATCTTTTTCTCCCATGTGCTGTCTTTAGCCAGGAAAGATCTTCATAGGTATGCTGGAACCTTAGTATGGCAGTATTAAGTTGCTGGGAAGGGCCCATAGCACACTGGTAGAGCGCATGTAGAAGATTCAAGGTTTAATCTCCAGCATTTCCACTTAAAGTGATCTCAGGTACTAGAGATAGGAAAGACTTCTGCAGGAGGCCTTAAAGAGCTAGTTCTAGCCGGTGTACCAGCAAGATTTTGTTTTCACGACACTTCTAACTAACTTTCTCCAAAAAAGGACACGAAGAGAGCTAGTGTTGTTTTAAAATATAAACAAAAATGAAATCAATAAAAAATAACAGTTGAAAAGTTATAGCAAATAAGCACAAAAGGAGGGTTTAGAGATCAGATTCAATATAAGACTGATTTAAGTATTCATGTAAATAGGCTATGCTGTGTTGCAAGAGAGGTCTGATTAGGAGAAATTTTTTCTTTCATAGAATTCAGGTGGAAGATGAGTCATAGTGCAGAGTTATGCCATTCAAAGACCATTGAATTTTGAAGGGTGTAACTCTTCTTGGGGTAGCACTTGTCAGGCTGCGATCACACATACTAAATAATCCACTTTCAATCCACTTTCAATCCACTTTCAGTACACTTTCCAACTGGATTTTACTGTGTGAATTGGCAAAATCCAGTTGGAAAGTGCATTAAAAGTGGATTGAAGGTGGATTATTTAGTCTGTGTGACCACAGCCTCAGTCTGTTAAATGCAGAGTTCATATAGGAAGATGAATCTTAATTTCCCATTAGTTGTAGTGGAATTTAGGTGCTTTTCTGTAACCTTTGCAAATCCCAGCCTAAGCAGGTTACCAATTCCACTGGACAATACATACTTAAATAACTTTAAAAGTTAAAAGGCTGTTTTGCTAGTTTCAGATTATTAACCAATTCCTAGTTTTCTTTCAGGTAGATGTTGGAGATATAGTTTTAATAAAAGGCAAAGAATATATACCTGCTGACACTGTACTTCTCTCATCAAGGTAGAGATGACTATCAATGCTTACCATGTAGAGGCTGATTTCTCTACCCTGCATTGGCTGTGATTGCTAAAAGGAAATAATGAATAAACAGAAGTAATGCCCTCCTCTAATTATATGTGAAATACTGAAAAAATAAAATATTGCTTTAAGGTATAATAACTCTGTGAAGGAATTCATATGAACTCATAAAGGATTTGTGTGTTTTTAAGTATGCTCTCATTTCATTTGTTGTCTAAGTTTGAAGGTATAGGTATATACAGAGTTTCTATTCTTAATCACAAAACTCTTCAGAAGTTTTGCTGCACAGTATTTTTTGAAAATATAAATTATCTATTTAGAGGACCAGAAATCTTATTCTTGAAATTAGAGTGTCAAAATTATCATGTTGTTATTCCATCTATGTAAAAGCGAATTCCCTCATAATCTCAACATGCAAAATATTACACTTGGTATTTAAGATATTTTCTTATTGTTTATCATTATTTCCTTGGACAACTTTATTTACAAATCTGCATTTGATGTGTGGAAGATGAACTTTTTTTCAGAATCTGTTTGATTGGGTCTTTCTTTTGCATTGTGTAAACACATGACTAGACAATTTTAAACAAACAATTTTTAAATGAATACATTTATTATTACTATTATTTATTGGATTTATGGATCGCCCAATCCCTGCTACTGCAGGGCTCTGGGCAATGTACAATGACAATAAAAACATCAAACATAAAATAAAACATCTGGATGACATTAATACTGCAGATCTAAAGGACTCAGATGGTGAGTTCCAATTATTTCCGATTACTTCTACATGCAAAGAACATGGCGGGAGAGGGTCTCTATCAGTGTTGGAGACCCCAGTTTACAGATTCCAGTTTCCGTTGTTCTGATCACAAATTCATAGTCTGGTAAATGTTCTGACCAAGGTGATGGGTTATGTATACTCTAGGGATGGGAACAGATCAGAAAAATAGAGGTTCATATTGGTTACACACGAATATCCCTGGCAGCAGAGAGTAGCATACAACAAAAATTAGTATGAAGGCATTAAATGTCAGCCGTAAGAAGCAGTGCACAGATGCTAGCCCCCAGCTAGATGGGGCTGAAATTGTGGGTAATTGAAGGAAAGCAAGTAGTCCATAACAAACTCCTGTTCAGACTAGGTCATAAAAGGGGGAGGAGCAGAAAATTAGGCTGCATGCAGATACATGCTGCATGCAGACAAATTAGGTGGCACGCAGACAATAATCCACAGGTTGTCAACACTTATTTGATTAAACTCTAGTTTAGTGTGGTGTCTGAATGCAGAAGTCCTAGTTTGTGCAGTACCACCATCTAGGTTTGCCATCCTCCAAGTGTGACATGTAGAGCTCCTGGAATTAGAACTGATCTCCAGATGACAGAGGTCACTTCCCTTGGAGAAAATGGCTGTTCTGGGGGTTGTTTTCTATAAAATGATATGCTGCTGTGCTCTTTCCTTTCCAAATCCTGTCCTCCATGTGTTCTACCCCAAATTTCCAGGAATTTCCCAACCCACAGTTGGAAAACCTAGCACCATCCTTCGTAAGCTTCTTTCACACAAGGAGGGACATAAAGCCAATAGAAAACACAGCTGCTCTAGTTGCTCAGCCTTTTGAGCAGGAGAATTGGACTATGAAGAAACACACACATACATAGAAGGAATTCTTTATGAATTCCGTTAGAATTCTGCTGCCAATGATTGGGATTTTGCACTGATTAAATATGACTTCTAATTTTACTGTTCATAACTTAAATTTAATATTTTAAGTAATTATAAGTTTATGTTTTATATTATTTTTCAAGGGTACCTTCCCTTCAAATTTGTCTCTAAAACAGGAACATTATTTAAATTATGGTATATAACTATTGTAACTTTTTTTTCTCTGACCTAATTTAAATGGATTTTGAAAAAAAGTCATCAAGCATTTATTAACATGTATAATAATTTTCAACTTTCTATCTCTTTTTGTTTTTTTCTCTACTTGATTCCCCCCTCCCCCCGGTTTCTCATTGTTCTGTTACAATAATTTTTAAACTGGGATATGTAGGTGGCAGTAGGGGAAATAGTGAGAGTGACCAATGGGGAGCATCTCCCGGCTGATCTCATCTGTCTGTCATCAAGGTTAGAATGAACCAGTT
The DNA here is from genome assembly GCA_029375565.1 of Gekko gecko. Classification (NCBI taxonomy): domain Eukaryota; kingdom Metazoa; phylum Chordata; class Lepidosauria; order Squamata; family Gekkonidae; genus Gekko; species Gekko gecko. The sequence continues at coordinate 7,457,549 of JAPDNY010000010.1, forward strand.
CTACAGTAACTGTGTGTGTGGGTCCTCGTGTACCAAATCAGAAGATACAAAGAAGAGGCTCTGCCATCATGCCTTTTGCAACATCTTAATTGCATTTAAAAAGAATACATAGTAGAGTAAAGCGAGAGTGCAAGAGAGTTTCTTTGGGGCTACACTGAAAGTGATAAAAAGTTGCATAGACTGTTAAAACATAAATCTGAACAGGTGCAAGTGCTCCAACTTTGCTTTTCTTGTGTTCATGTGATGTATTTACGCTATCTGAAAATACACTGTTCCTTTAAATGGGGCATGCAGATAACACTGTTTTAGAGTTGTAATTAATACACATACTTGTATGGTAGAGAACCTCTTGCTTTCAGTAACTTATGTTACACCGAAAATAGTATAAATCAGCATAGCTTTAAGGCTAGCAGAGGACCCTCAGCACAGAGTTGTGCATTCTGTACTGCATGCAATTGACGAATAGTTGAAAGTTTTGCTCATAGAAATACTGCATGATACTTTGATATATGCTTTGCAGTTATAAAATTGTCTGTACTGTTTTTGCTTCTAAGCTGATTTTATCCAAAGGGCCTGCTTTAATTTGAGTAGTGAGTGCCACCACTATCTTCAGTGGTTTATGTAATGTAGCATGTTTTCATTGTAGTGTTTCTGCTGCTCTCATGTATTTTTGGAGTCTTACTTTATTGTATGCTGGTTAAAACAAGTGAAGCATGTCAAAATTAAAATAGAACTAACTGGCAACAGGGCAAACGTTCTATATTCTAAGCAGTATTCAGTCATTTACATTCACAGAAAAAATGGCAAAAAAAGAAATCAATGTAAAATTGAAGAATTATCTGTCTAAGCATGGAAATACTGTATTTATAATGGTTCTGTCATTACTGTAGTAATTAATACATCTATAACTTTTAAATAATTTGACTGTGACCCAATAAACCTGTTTCTTGTGCAGTCAGTGTCTATATGTAGTGCAGCTATTTTCCTTGCTTAAGCAGTTTGTGTAAGACATTTGTGAAAACCATAAAGGGTACCACCCATTTTTGCTTTTGCAGGTTTCACTTAGGTAGTTATTTCTTATGTACTTCATGTTGCAAAGAATTAAATGAGTGGTTTATTATTTTGCATTATGTGATGCTATGTTGTCAGATATTTTTATCTGACCAGCATTCTTTACAAAGAACAGTCTGTTTGGTTACTTACAAATACAACTACGAAGGCAGTATGAAAATGCACTTGCCTTTTTGTAATGTAAAATATCAATTTGGTAGCAATTTTCTGCAAATGTGAATGACATGTTATTCATATCAGTTTTCTTTGAGGAAGTGTTGATGTTGCACATCATCTAATGTAATTATCTTACAAAAATAATCTTTTCTTTTCTATAAGTGAACCCCAAGCTATGTGCTACATTGAAACATCAAACTTAGATGGTGAAACTAATCTAAAAATTCGACAGGTAAGAAATAAACTGCTCCCCGTAAAATAGATTTATGTCAATGTAAAAAGTTGCTTCTGTATTTCAGAGTGAATGACATTGCATAAAAGGCAAGATTATCTGCCTGATTCCAAATGTCAGAGGTCATCAGAAAGTGGGAGGAGTTGTATGCTGTAAATATGGTAAATAAACATATGTGCTGTTTTTGACTTTCACAGTGCTAGTCTCCAGTCTGGGGGATAGAAACACTGATTCCATGCACCCCCTTCGACTGTTTCTCCAAACAGTTGCCTAACACTGTGAAAGCTGAGAGTGCTCACCATCAGATAGGGCAGATTCCTATGAGCTTCAGCATGTGCACTTCCAGCAGTTGCACACAGATATACCTGAGTGGGGCTGTGTGTACAACGCCTGTTTCATGTCATCTTGATTTCTTCTTTCAAGCTGGTTAAAACATAAGCCAAGTTAATTTAATTTAACTTTAATTTTGGATCACCCACTAGTTGTTGACAGAGAAGAGATTTATAGTGCAAACATGGTTTTGACTTTCATTTTCATAGCCTATGGCCATACTTCTTTGCAAATTGATCTGCAAATGAGCAAAAGTTTCAGTGTGTTTTTTCTTCTAAAAAGTAGATGTGAGCTCCCCACCCCAATTTGGATGAGGACCGTGGAGGAAGGGGTGTGTGTGTTAAATCTCCCACCACCACACATTTTCAATGTGATTTTAGTGGGGGAGATTCTAAAAATAGGAACATCGAGACCCGTTCTTGGAAACCTGGAATCATGAGGGCAGTGCACGTACACAAGCCCTCAGCATGCTGTTTTGTCTATTAGGATGAAGGGAAGAAAGTGATCAGTGCTTGCTTCCCTTTCGTCTAGGGCCTTAAGTGGAAATGATAGTTTGTGTTGGGGAGGTGTGTGCCCGGTAGCATGCAATTTAGGCCCTAATTCTCCCCTCCCACCTCCAATATTCTTTGAACTAGAGGGACTGACCTATTTACAGATTAAAGGATTTCTTGGGTTTGGTTAACTGGGATCGAATCCAGCTTAATTCCCCTCCCTCAATTACTATTTAAGCTTATGGAAGGTTCTAGAAGGTGGGGGCAGGGGTGGATTAGGGTCGCTATTAATTTCACTCAGACTATTCAAAAATAGATCTTCAGATAACAGTGTTCAAAATATTTTACCATGGTTTAAAGGCTAGTAGCTTAGTAAAATTCTCTGATTAACGGGTTTTGTTCTTTCTTTATATTGATCTTGCTTCATTTTTTGTGCCGTTTCCATCTCTGATATATGTTGTACATGATGCATGTCTGTTCTGTATTGGCTTCTATTTTGTATTCAGCTTTGTGCAACTTTTAATTTAACCCACACTATCTCAGAAATTTATCATAGGAATTATAGATTGCAGTGCAGAACTAAAATGGGAACATCACTGACCCCTGCAGATTCAGTTATGAGAGTTAATCTGTGAAAGCATTTCATTGGTAAAAGTCATATCACTGGAGGAGGTGTGAGATAGAGTGAAGGAAGAGATGGATATATTTGTCCTGAAAGAGACTAAAGTTGAGTTCAGTATGTCAACAGGTAATAGATCAGAGCTTGAGCAAGATCCATGCCTGTGCTCTCAAAGGACAAAGCAAGAGAAAAAGCAGTAGAACCAAAGAATTATTTTACAATATAATTGTTTTTGTTAAGATAGGAAGTTATCTTAAAAGGCGAAACCACCTATGGTATAGGAGGTCCAGAAACACATCTGCCAACTTTTTAAAAAGCAGAACAGGGGTTCTGAAATTGGTTAAAGCAGCAGTGCTGTGTAAGGGTATATTTAATCCTTTCCTCAATCTAAAGCATGGACACACACAGTAAAGCTGCTATTAGCCTTATTTAGACAAAGTAACTAAAGCACCATGTATAATACTATGTACTATGTTTATGAGATACTATTTTGCCACAATTACAGAACTCATAATTCAAACAGATTTCCACACCATGGTCCTTGGATATCACTGTTAGCCCTGTGGCAGAAAAATACAGTGTCTTTCAGGGATCCTTGCACCTGTTTCAGTTTCTAAAAAGGACAGTCAGGAAATCTGATAATGGCTCAATAATGTCATTTGTGACTTGACCATGAAAAAGATGAAACTTGGAGACACTGACCCAAGAAATGGATGTAGAAAATGATATATAGGCAACCTTGTCGCTGTTCATGATGTTTACCATGTTAGTTTTTGTTACGATATTACATACAATTTTGTCTGCAGGGTTTGCCATTAACCTCGGATATAAAGGACACTGACAGCTTGGCGAAACTTTCAGGCAGAATTGAATGTGAAGGTCCTAACAGACATCTCTATGATTTTGTTGGAAATATCAGACTGGATGGGCATAGGTATGTAAATATCTGAGTAAGAATTTTTTTTCATCATTATGCTTTTGAAAACAATAGAGAAGTAAGTTTTGATAGTGGAATTTCAGTTTACATAGGAAGAAAATACTATGCTTTAATAGTTCATCTGTACTTTATACAGGAAAGGTGTTTGTCTTTGCAAGGTTTGTAAATTTTCATACAGAAGAACCTAGTTACCATACACAGACAGATTCTGGATTCAGATCATTCTAGTAATTGACTGTTCTGGTTCCTTTGTGCTCCTCGGCTAATGCTGAATAGGGATACAAAAGATGAATGCACTCCTAGAAAGCACCATTCAGAATATCCTGACTCAAATGCCAGCTTCATGATTCTGAGGTAGACCTAATGCACACGGGGGGGGGAATACAAATTCAGTTCTAGAAATGTCCTTAGAGGACATAGTTCTGAACTTCTTCAGTACTAGCTAAAACTTCTGAATGTATCTGCAGAGGGAGTTGATATGATCTAATTGACTGTACTAGAAACACAAGTTGTTGCTTGCCTGTGAAAGCACTAATTCTTTCATAATTCTAAATCATTTGGTGGATTTCTAGTGAGTTGTTGATCTCGATTAATTCAGTGAAAGCAGGGCTGTCTTGGCTTCTGGAGTAATAACATCTATGTCTCTGATTTATATTACAATGTAGAACTGTTTCTTAATATTTTTCTCCACCCCTTCCTCAAGACTACCTTGTCAATCAGGGCACGTTTTTGTTTGTTTGTTTTTAGAAATGGTTACATTTCTCCAATTTTGGGATGAGGTTTGTGAGAAGATAAGCAAAATTATATTGCTTGCTATAAATGTAATCCTTATCTCTAGTGCTTTGTAAAAATAATGAGTTAAAGGAAATAACTTCATAAAGATCTTTTATCTGTGTGCAGGGGGTAAAATCAGTTTGGAGATAGCCATTTCTACTGAGAAAAACCCTGGATTGAGGTGTTCCCCCCATAACCCTCCCCCCCCACACACACATGCACACTTGATCTCATCTTGGAAATTCTTTATTCTTTATTTCAAATAATCTGATGAGCCATTGGTCTTGGACAAAATAAATCACACCAATGCCGTGCTCTGATTCCACTCCTGTATTGAAGCCACTGCAGCCAAAAATTTTGCCACAGCCAACATTATACCAGAATCAGTATCAGCTGGCAAAAGAACCCCCAGTAATGAGAAGGTGCACAAGATGCAATCATTGGCTGAGTCCAGAAATCTCTCAGAGGGGCCACTAGCATGCAAAGGTTTAATTCACTGAGATGCTTTTGGTACTAAATGATATCCTTTGTCATCTTTATTAATTAAGTTCCCTCTGTATTGTTAGTTTTTATTTTTGTAGTGAAAGTTGGTCTTGGTGGAGCATATCATTTATCAGCTGAAATAATATATTTACAAATGGATGCTTTATTGATATATTATTCTTTAACCTCTTGTTTTTATTATTATTATTATTATTATTATTAATAATAATAATAATAATAATAATAATAATAATAATACCTTTCTATTTATTTAATCACCCAATCCGGCAGAGCAGCTGGCTCTGAGCGATATTACAGTTACTCATGTAGACAGTGGACTAACAATGATTCATTGGGGGTAAGGGAAAGACACAACATATAAATCTATTTTAAATTGCACACGTTTGCAGTCGACGGGGATATGTTCAGCTGAGGGTCAGGCATGTTCCAGAGACAAATTTAGAGGCGTTTGAACAGCTCGGCTGGATGACGTCAGTTGTTCTTCCAGGACCTCTTCAAGTTGTGGTGCCGCACTGCCACCGCCTGGCCAGATCGACCCATCACAGGCTTCTGACGCCGCAGAGATTTCTCTAAGCTTTCGAGCTGGACATTCCAATTTGCCGGCTAACACCTCCCCCACTGTGGGGGTTTGGTGCGCCCACTCTCTATAAGGAGTGGTACCCATTCATCTACTCGCCGAAGCTTTCAAACCGCTGGGTGGACAATGAGCTAGGGACAAGGCTGGTAGCTGACACCAGCGCGGGCTAGAACTGACAGATGTTCTGTTCAGTTCAGATGTTACTGTAACCGGAGGATAAATCCTCTGTGCCACCGCTCTATTCATTCAGTTCATATTTTAGAAATATAAAATCAGTAAATGTAAATTGAAGAAGAAAAGTAATATCCCTCTAATAGTAGTATAGAGAAGGTGACAATAGGCACAGTTCTCCTTTGTAGACATCACTGCTAAAGTTTTCAGGAAACTACATAAACTACAGAAATCTTTGAAAGTAAATCCTATCACCTTCACTACAAATTATATCTATTAAGTTTGCATTGTAATCCTAAACAGAGTTACTCCAGTCTAAAACCATAAAAGTCTACGGGTTGGATTCTGCCAGCTTTTCTACTCAGTCTCACTGAATTCCCTTTCTTACCACAACCTCCATCCTACATGGCTTTTGTCCTTGCAGATCCCATGATCAACAGCACAGCCTTTTTGGTAGTCAAAAGGGACTACCCTGTCTCATTTTCACTAGTGGAGAAGCTGCTTGGATCCAGCACAGTGGACTTAGACTAGAATAACTCTGCATAGATAGGATTACACTGTTAGTATAGTATGCTCACCATCATTATTTTCCACAAATGCATTGTCCAAACTCCTCCTAATAAATATCTAAGATCCCAGAATAGCTTCATTTTGAAAAATATTCCAAAAGGCATTCTCGCTCCACGATGATGAAATACAGTAACATTTTGTATGTTATTGGTTACAACCCAGATGCAAATCTGAGATGCCTCATTTAAATACACTCACCTAATCTTAGCCAAAAGTCCAAGAAGCCCTTTAAACTAAAGCCTTTTCAGTTCATATTAGCTCCTGTCCTCTTCCCTAAACTTTATTTTACCATCTGTCTCAGTTTCCTTTATTTGTAGGTTTTGAGAGGAATTTTGTTGGGGTTTTTTTACGATTTGTTTAATTACATTAGATGATTATTTCAAAGGTTCTTTTTTTCTGGACCCAGTACCTATTTCCTGACTTTTTTATGTTCCGTGTCTATCTGCTGATTTTTTACAGATGCATTCCTGGAACTTTTCATATCATCAGAGTGTGGATCTATTATAATTCTACTAGTCGTTAAAGAAGAGATAAGCACTTTAATTCTTCTCTAAAGGTAATAATTATAATAGATCCACACATCAGTTTCCTATGTGGAAACTGTTTTTCTGTTCATTTCACTAAACTTAATAATAGCTGAGAGCGCATCTTGCTATGATATCCCAAAAGCATGTTAAAATATGCCAACTATTGGTGTTGACTGTAAGAAAAAATAGCTTTAATTTTTGTGGTAGGAGCAGAGGCCTGAGTGTGACTAAAATGATCATTCTTCAAGGTATTAGAGTTACAGATAAATAATAATTTCTCATTATCTATCCTATAGATAGATTGAGACTGGTGGATTAATTTGTTTTCTATTAATACGGTAGTCCATTTGACATTTCATAAGGGTAGAGAATGGTATCTCATAACTAAGTCATGATTGTTTGCATACAAGCAGCAAAGGATGAACTATACATTAAGAGTTTTCAGGGTAGCCCTAACCTGAACAGCCCATGCAAGCCCGATCTCATCAGATCGCTGAAGCTAAGCAGGGCTGACCCTGGCAAGTACATGGAAAGTACTCCTCCAAGGAATACCAGGGCTGGGACTCAGAGGCAGACAGTAGTAGTAAGTTACCTCTCTGAAATGTCCAAGCCCCACTAGAGATCGCCAGAAGTCAATCATGATTTACTTATTTATTTAGTGCACACCCCTTGTTATTACTACCCTGATCTGGGTGGTCCAAGGTAGTCCTATCTCATCAGATCTCAGAAGCTAAGCAGGATCAGCCCTGGTTAGTACTTGTATCAGAGACCAGCACGGAAGTCCAGGGTTGGTGTGCAGAATCAGGCAATGGCAAACCACATCTGCTCATGTCTTGCCTTGAATACCCTACAAGGGGTTGGTTATAATGTCGGCTGCAACTTGACAGTACTTTCCACCACCACCAATATTGTTAGCATTTTGTTAGTAGTAGCCTTGAGAATGGTTGTCTAATAAACAGAATTTAAATTGAATAAATAATAACAGTATAGGACTCCTTTCACCTAAAGAGTGATTGGGGCTATCTGATAATCCCATATAAGGAAATTCTGGAACTCTGCTTGCACATAGAGACTCTGGGGCAAATGATGCTCTGTATTCTTGGTACTTGGGGGGGTCAACAGTGGGAGAGCTTCTAGTGTCCTGGCCCCACTGCTGGACCTCCTGATGGCACCTAGTATTTTTGGCCACTGTGTGACAGAGTGTTGGACTGGATGGGCCATTGGCCTGATCCAACATTGGTTTCTCTTATGTTCTTCTATTCTTAAAGACCTAAGCAAGGCTGTTAATGAGAGGATGTTTTTGAGAACGTTAATTCATAGGGCTGCTACAGGTCAGAAGAGACATGACGGCACTTGACACACACAAATACTGCTTGAGATGCCTGAACCTCATTGGGAAATGAGATTAGAATCTTCATGTTGTCTCTAAGTGGGCACCAGAAAAATGGAGGAACCAAAAAAATTCAACTATCTGTCTAGGAAAAGAAAAAACTGAGAGCCCTTGGGAGAAATGTTTCTCCTGAATTACACAGGATTGGAGTTGTAAAAATGTAATGGATCAAAGGCGTAATCAATCAGAAGTGATTGATGATATTTTAGAAAACTACACTCAGTTGGGGCAAGATGTTGTAGTGTATTATATGTTCTGCAACAGTTTTCTGTTTGACTCTTACTTTTGAATCGTATTGTTGGGATACCTATTTGTTAACCATCATGCATCATAATGGGGTGTATATCTACTGATTTATTCTCCCAGGTAACTGCATGGGATTGAAGCCTTAACAGCACCTACATAAGGTGATGCTTTTATGCAAAAAAATGCTCACATGCCTTCCTGACTGTTTTTATCGAATATACTATTTTAGGAAGGAGTCATTTATTAAATAAAAGCAAATCTAGAATGTAGAGATTGCACAAAACTGTCTTAACCAAACATTTTATGGGTAAGCAGATTTAATTAGTTGTACAATTGTGCCATGCTTGGGGAGTCTTTGCTCTTTAGTTGCCGTAACAATCCACAAAGGTTAACTTGCAGCATGGACGTTGTTGAGAAATCATCCAGTTTTGTTCTGATAGTGCTGCAGGGTTATAGTTGCAAAGACTAGAGGGGAATTATTTTGCAGTTTGGTTTTCCAGCTATAAATAGTGAGATTAAAGTTTTCTGCATAGTATGCAAAACCATTCATTTTACTTGGATGAAACACAAGAATAATTTTTTTAAAATTAGGTCAAAATAAATAGAAGTTCTGTCTTCAGTCAAAATACTTTCATATCGTTCAGTCATTGTTTGTCTGATTTCTTCTGCCATGCTGGAGCCTGCTTTCTAATGTTGGAAGTCATTGCTGTTTTTTCCCATTTCTTCTTTGACATTTCCTTGGCTGCAGTGAAAAAGTAATAATAAAAGAGACAGCTCATTAATAGAACTGGATTTATTTTCATTTTGCCATATTTCAAAGGAGTTTGCCTGTGGGTGCCTAGAACATTCATTGAAATGTTGAAATTCATTGAATGAAGTTTTCTGTAGCTACACACGTGGCAAAACAACGTCAACAATTACCAAGCTTTTTCTTTCTTTTTGTAGGCTTTGCTATCAATACTACACTATGTTGAGAAACATTGTGTTAAAAGGGACTGAAAGATCAGCCATAATGCTTACATGAATGAAATATTAAAATTAGAAATTAACAGCGCTCAGTTCAAAATAATGCGTAACACTCCACAAATGCATTGAATCAGCACAGTAAAGGTACCTCGTTAAAGGAGAGAGAGTTGTTCAGGTTAAAGACAGCTGAGAGCAGAAGACTATAAACTGTCAATCAAATATGTACATTTAAATTAGAAGACTTAGAAGGATGAAGTTCTTAAATGAAACAACTTCTAGATCTATAATGATCATTGATCAAGAATATCTGTTTCCGTACTTTAGCAAAGAGCCACTGGGGAGCATATACATTTTTTTTTCTTCACTTCAGTTGTGACTGTTTGCTCTGATAGGATTGGAAATTGAATACTAAAGATTATGTACCCAATATAGGATAGTGAGCCTTAGGGATTGTTTTTAAATTGCTTTTCTCTGGTGGCCGATAGGACAGTTCTTCCCGTCTTATATATGTTGTACCTCTAAATGATTTGATGTTTTTAAATTGTTTTTATTGTCTTATGATGCCAGTGGCCTTGTTAGCCGCCCTGAGCCTGCCTTGGCATGGAGGGTGGGGGTATACATCAAATAAATGAAAAATAAATAAATAAACTTGGCTGTAGGTTGGTTAGTTGGTTTGCCTCCTGCTATTATCCAGAATTCTTTCCTTTGGTGTACCATTTGCCAGTGCACCTTTACTCTGCTTATGGAGTTCAGTCTTGTTAGGAGGACTCAAAGAAATGCAGAGCTGTATGGACCAAAATAGTCTTAACCCATACTGTGACATAAAACCTCCCATCTGACACCATAAGGAGACTGTATTTAGTGTAAAGGTGTACAGGAATTTTCCAAAATAGGTAGCTTCTTCAAATGCATAAATTCACTGAGTTGGATGCTACCAGTCTTTCTGCTTGATCTGATTCCCCTCTTTATTCTAGCCACCATCCTAATGTAGCTGTTGTCCACACAGGTCATTGTTCCCAGCATAGCCTTTTCATTGGTCAGAAGGGGCTCCCTACCTCTCTTGCTGGTGAAAAAAACCTGATAAGGATACATCCCTAATGTCTGGAAGTCAATATATATGTCATCTTTCTTCATGTTTCTTGATACTTCCAGGTGAAAAAGAGGTCAGAAGCTGAAACGTGATAAATGTGGGTTGAATATTTTGCCTGAAACATAATCTAACTTGTTGATTTATTCTTTGTAGCACTGCTCCACTGGGACCTGATCAGATTCTTCTGCGAGGAGCTCAGCTAAGAAATACCCAGTGGGTTCATGGAATAGTTGTCTACACAGGACATGATACAAAACTCATGCAGGTTTGTTTTATAGCTGTGAATATTATTTCATGTGTGTTTGACCTTATAGAAGACAGATCATACCACTTCCACACTGTGAGACTCTTTGTAATACTATATACCCATCTTCACTTTCTGTTTGGTTGTACATGTGCATCTATGAAAAAAATTAAATGTAATCAGAAATGAGAAATCCATGTATTTCTTCTGAACTTTCTGTATTTTCATCCACAGAACTCAACAAGCCCACCTCTTAAACTATCCAATGTGGAAAGAATTACAAATATCCAAATTCTGTTTTTATTCTGCATTCTTATTGCTATATCTTTGATTTGTTCAATTGGTTCAGCTGTATGGAATCAAAAACATGAATACAGAGACTGGTACATCAGTTTAACTTGTAAGCATTTGAAGTAACATTATTTTTTTGTCACAGTAATATTACTTGAACTTGCAAAATACAATTCATAAATACATCTTCATATTAACAACTCTTTAAACTTCAGTATTTTCATTATTCATACTGACATCAAAAAGATGATGGCAACTTAAGATGCTAGGCAAATACAATTGCAATAATTTGAGGAAATTTACTAGAGAATGGGTTAATTCATACTAGGGATGTGCACCATGAAAAAAATCAGTATTTCTTGGATAGCAAGGAGTTTAAAAAAAATCAGTATGCCCAGTTATTTGGGTTCCAAATACTGGTTTGGTATTTGGGTTCATGTTTTTTGGGGGAAGTATTCTGATATTTTTTGGCTCCATTATTCCAATTAGGGAATCATTCTGAGGGGCTGGAGGGACGTTTTTTTAAACTATCAGCACCAAAAGTGCAGGGAAGTGAGGACCACCTGTCCCCTCATGACCACCCAAGTTTCAAATTGATTCAGTCAAGGGGTCCAGTTCTGTGGGCTCCTGAAGAAAGTGCCCCCAGCCATCCTCTATGGTTTCCAAGGGGAGGGAATGTCACACTTTCTCCAGGGCGAAGAAGCCAATAGCCCAATATTCTTGAGCATTCTGCAACTGCTGGTCAATTGCCTCCCAGTGCAAACAAATCCAACAAGCCCAACAGATCCAGGGAATCCCAGCAGAACCATAAGTTAGTGTGGCAAACCAGAGAATCCCAGCAGAACAGACTTAAGCAAGGGGGAGCACTGTTTGAAGCCCAACTGAACCAGTGTCAATCCATCAAAGTCCAGCAGAATCCAGGGCCAATGTGACAGTGCTAACTAACAGAACTAACATCAAACCAGAGAATCCCAGCAGAACAAACTAATGCAAAGGGAACATTGTTGCAAGCCCTGCAAAACCAAAGTCAATTCACAGAAGCCAGGCAGGACAAACTTAAGCAAGTGGTTTCAGAGGGCAGCCATATTGGTCTGCAATAGAACAGTTAGATTAACATCCAGTAGCACCTTAGGAACTAACAAGATTTTCAGGATATAAGCTTTCAAGAGTGAAAACTCCTTTCATCAGACATTAATAGGAATGGAGATCTTGTAGTCTTTATATCCCAGTCAGAAGGTAGGAGGGGTGTTGTAAAGAAGTAACTCAAGATGCAAAAGTAGAATGCATATTGTAATCAGCTAGATTAGAGCAGAGGGGAAATGCTTGGGGTAGAAAATTAGCATCTGTAGTGAGATAAGAATCGTATGTCCCTATTCATCAGGGGGGGTGTTCCATTGTTCTGAACTTGTGAAAAACCTTTACTTGCTTCTTTTTTTAAGGAAAAGCAAAAATTTCCCCACACGCATACCAGCCCAAACAAGTTAAAAACCCCAAACAGAACAACAAGTCAATTCAAGACAGCAAAAGGAAAACCAATGAAGACTAGCTTTAAGAAGAAATAGGGAAAAAACCAAAGTCCTAGTCCCCCCCAACACACCAGGCCCAAAAAATCACAGGAAAACTAGAAATATTTTAAAAACAGTATTCAAACCAGGTGATGGGCTTCTGCAGGTAGGCAAGCAGAAAAGTATCCTCAAGGTTCCAGAATCCTCCAGCAGTATCAGACCACCAGAGTGCACGCTTCAGAAATCTCTCATTGTAATGGAGTCAAGTTTGCAGTCAGGGCCTGCTTTTATGCTCTTTGTCCACGGTCAGAAGAATTTAAAACAAAACTATCCTATGAGAGAATCACCATGATTGGGCAGACAGTACAGCTCCCCATAATGTGCAGTCCTTTTTGCCTGTGAGAACTGCCTCTGCCCTTCTGTTAGCTGCGAAACCAGATGGGGGGGGAGCCATGTTTAGAGAGCTTTGAACTGCCAGTTCTGGATATAGCCAAATTTACTGGCTTTTAGGGAAGATTCTCTAATGTGTATTCAGTTCCAGATAGGTCACAAACATCCCTTTTAGGGAGGCTAGTTAGGCCAGGATCTTGGAAGCCATCAAACTATCCAGTTACCTTGGTTGCCAGCCTTTTCTCCACCAGAAAAGAAGGAAAATCCTTCAGTTTTAAAGAAAAACATGGATACAATAGACTCGTTGGCATCATTTGAGGTGCTCTGTCTCTCTCAGCTGATTCCACATCCTCTTTTAAGCTAAAACTTCATGAAAACTTTACATGAAGCTTCTCAAAGCAACATGTGAGGATGTTGTGATTCCATTAGTGTAAACCAGGGGTGGCCAAACTGGCTTGGGAGCCGCATGCGGCTTTTTTACACATATCGTGCGGCTCCTGGCAGGGTGGCTGGGGAAGTGAAGGGGAGGCATGCCTCCCTACCACTCCTCCCTTCCCTAGCCAGTGCTCCCCTCATTGGGTAGGCTTAAGTTGGGGGGAGCAGAGAAAGAAAGCAACTTTAAATGCATTCTCAAAGCTCCGCCCCCCTCCAGCCCAGCTTGGAGAAAGCATTTGCCTCTTTAAATATCATTATCAATATCTGTTTTTATCCCTTTTGTTTTTACTTCTGGCAGTCTTATTTGATGTTAATAAAAAGCAAATTTGCATATTTTCCAGCATGTGTGCAATATTTGTTCATGTCTTGTGGCTCTCAGACATCTGATGTTTCTTTTTTGTGGCTCTTATGTTAAGCAAGCTGTGCCACCTCTGATATAAACTATTTTGAGCCATAAAGTCAGTTTTCACAAAGTAGCATCTTGACTATGTACTACACAGGTTTTTGTTCTTCAAAAACACATGCATAGTTCACCAAGCTGAAGGCTGAAGTGAGTCTGTCAGAGTTCAATCTGGAAATCTTTTGAGGTCTAGCCAGCCGATATCTGTTACAGAGATACCTAAAAAAATACCTTATCAGTATTTTGGGGATATATTTTTGGATCAGATATATCCAAGTGCACATCCCTGGTTCATACTGTCCAATTCACAATAGGAATCGGTTGGTGCAGGAAACTTTGAAACTGGGGATAGGCACAAACCAGGAAAATTGAGGTTCTTGGTTCGTGGGGGTTCATGAACCATGAAACCTCCATGAACCTTTTTGTTTAACAAACCAGTTTGTGGTTTGTGAGGTTCATGGCATGCTAGAATGGCCCCCTTGCAGGCTAGAGACCAAACCCACAGGAAGTCTCCAGCTAACTATACTCTGCCTGCCCTCCAAGCTTGGTGAGGATTGGATTTGGGGAAGTGAGTTACAGCCCCTCAAAGCAGGTGCCCCCAGGAAAATTCTGTCTTAGAAGTGTATTGAATGGACCCCCTACAAGCTAGAGACATTAAACTCACAAAAGATCTCCCCAGGATGCTTTTCTATCTGCTTTCCAAGTTTGGGGAGGATTGGATTCGGGATGCAAGTAACAGCCTCCCAAAGTAGGTGCCCCCAGGAAAATGCTGTCTTAGGAGTGTGTTGAATGGACCCCCTACAAGCTAGAGACATTAAACTCACAGAGGATCTCCCCAGGATGCTTTTCTACCTGTCTAAGTTTGGTGAGGATTGACTGGAGGGCCCAAGCAGGTGCTCTTAGGAAGGCTGGAAATCACAGCCAGGTTCAGGAATCACGACTGTGTCAAAGGACCCCCTGCAAGCTGTAGCAGAGGGACAGGTGTGGCTCAGAGCTCTGAAACCATCAGACACCACCCCAGCCAGGGACAGGTGTTCAAAAATCCCATTGAGGGGGGAGTGTGTGGGTCCTCGGCTGAGGAACCCACTAGCTGAGCCCCTCTACGTAGCTGTAGCAGAGGGACAGGTGCCTCAGAGCTCTGAAGCACTAGCACTGTTCACACAGACTTCCAGTTCCTTCCCTCTCTACCTCTAACAATACCTACTCCCACTCTGCCTAACTGCCTGCTGCAAAGTGGAAACAGCTGAGTGTATATATCCATTCTTCTCCCCTTGAGCAGAATGGGAGGTCTCTTGTTGGCAGCCAGAGCTGCCTATCAAGCTTTGGAGGGCCACTATTGGTGTTTCAAGGGCTACTAAGGTCCACTCCCCCGGTTGCCTGGACAATTGATTAGTCAGCACCAGCATGTCTGGCCCACGAACCTATGAGAAAAACGGCACAGTTTGTGGGAGATGCTGTTGCACGAACCAAGGCACACGAACCAGGCATGGTTCGTGACGAATTTTGATTCATAATTTGGTTCATGCCCATCCCTATTTGAAACTGCAACTGAACGTGGTAAACATCCATCTTTAGTGTTGGACTCCTTTCACCCCACTTCAGGTATATCATGATGTCATTTTGATGTGAAAAATAGTAAACATTCAAACATATGCTAAAAAAAAGGAAAATTTAGTGGGTCAGGTACTGCAGATCCATTTAGCTAGTGGTAGCGCTTTCCTCCCATGCCTTGTGATGCAGGAATTTGCCACTATTATGGAATGGATATTTGGGATCTTTCTAAATGTAAGCCTGGCGTGATGCGGTCCATGGGGTCACAAAGAGTCGGACTCAACTGTGACTGAACAACACCACTAATGCTGAGCTAATGCTGCTGAGCATCATAACATTATTATGTTACTATGTTGCTGAGCAGCATAACATTATTATGTTACTATGTTATGTCACATTAAGTTCTGGTATTATTGCTTTATTATGAGTTAAATCCTGAAAACAATGGGATAGTAATTGAGGATATTTTGTTAAAAGTTATTGGGTTTGAAGAAATTTAAAAGTAGACGTTTCAAAATGCCAAGCCAGCCGTGCTTCTAAAAGATCATCTGTTACTTTCTTAAACAGGACAAATATACTAACCTTATCTTTTTTTCCCCTTTTAAATAGATGGAGGCGCTAACAACTTTGGACTGAATTTCCTAACCTTTATCATTCTTTTCAATAATCTCATTCCTATCAGCTTACTCGTTACACTAGAAGTGGTAAAATTTATCCAAGCATATTTCATAAATTGGGTAAATATGAATATTGAATATTGTGCAATATGTAGACTATGTAACAGATTGTAGGCTAAAGATGGTACATGCCTTTCCATTACATTTAAATCTGCAGTACTACAAAAATGCAGCATTTTTAACAAAGGAAATTATTTTGTAAAATCTAAATTAGACATCAAACTTTTTTTCATACAGTTGTAAAGAATTTAAATTACACAGATTTTGCTCAAATCCTTTACAGCCCAGTCCCCTGAGCACCTGTGCCGAGGCAGCAACTCAAAGGATTAATGCCTGCTCAAAGGGCAACATGTTTTCTTGTACCAGTGTTGTAATCTACTGCCCGTTTATGCATGCTGTGTAAAAGAATATGGTCTTGACCAGTATCTTATGTTGTTGCATAAGGGGCTTTTTGGCCCATAGAAACCACAGACACCAGTACAACAATATATCAGTCACAACTGATAGTAAGGAAGAGGGTTAGAGGGTTACTTAAAATAGTACAATGCTGTGTAGTACACAACATACAATTTAGCTCCAAGGGAGATTAGGACTACTGTTTCTTGAACAGCTCCTTCCCTTAGATTAACATTATTTTGGAGCTGAGGGCTCTTTCAAAAGTTGTTTCTATTGTGGCATGGAAAGTGTGCTGTTCAGAGAGGAAACTTTTAAAAAGATCTAGACGGTATTTCAAAGACTTACCTTAGAAGAGCCCATGTTCTTGGACATGTCCATTGGAATTATTTAGTAACTGATATCAGTGTACCTAGGAATTTCTAGACTAGAGGATTCACATGGAAGTTCCACTGACAACACTAAAAATTAATATAATGTACACAGGACAGAATGAACGTTTTAATTTTTCCTGGGCCATATCTTTTTTTGAAAGCTGCCTTTTCTTTCAATAGGATATTGACATGCATTATGAACCTACAGACACTGCTGCCATGGCTCGTACATCCAATCTCAATGAAGAACTTGGTCAAGTAGGTTGTGTTCCATGATTCCTTGGTAACTAAAGTATTCCCTGCTTTAAATTCCTAGGAATTTTCCTGTAGCTACTGCGGGTTTGTTTGTTTTTTCTGGTGGGGAAAAATGGATTTATTGAAAATACCATCCTTCAGTTACAAGGCAAAGAGCTTAATCCTTTCTCCTGGCTTAGCAGCACCCATATATTTGTACAGGTGTTCACTACTTGCTGCTTAAAACTCCATACATGTACATCAGTTCAGGGCTTTTTTTATCAATGCCAATTTTATTAGCACAGTGACTCCCTACTCCTGTGTGAACCTATCCAACAGCGCCAATAATCTTGAGAGGCCATGGTTCAGATGCCCCCACCATCTGAAGCTAGATGGGTGGGAACCTGAGAAAAGACCTCAGTCATAGTGCCAAAATTTTGAAACTTTCTTTCCTACTATTGTTGTCTCCTGTTGTCTTTTTTTCATCCTTTCACTGATTCTTATTAGCCTTCCTCCCTGTCTGTGTGTTTATATGGCTGTTTGTAATCAGTGGCAGATTAACCATTAAGCAGACTAAGCACGTGCTTAGGGCACCAGGGCCAAAGGGGGCACCACAAAGTTGGGGAAAGGGTGAAAAGAAAAGAAAAAAGAATAAAGATTTGTTTTTTAAAAAAATAGATAAAACTAGTGCAAATCGATCATGGTGCACCCTAGAGTTATCTTCTATTTTTTGTTGGCGAGGTGCAGTGTCATAGGCTATGTTTAAAAGTAAAATGCATGTGTTTAAAAGTAAAATGATGGAGCCAAATTCAGTTGTCATGACAGTCATTTCATTGAGGGGGGGTACCAAGATTGGTCAGTGCTTAGGGCACCAGTGAGCCTTAATCCGCCCCTGTTTGTAATGTTTGAAATGTTTTAATGTTTGCCGCCTTGGGAACCCTGAGTTGGGTCAAAAGGTGGCATAGAAATGTTTTAAATAAATAGTGTCTCTGCCCCATAAAAGATGTATCCCTAATTTTGGTAAGCTTATTAATGTCTGTAGCAGGTAAGAAATGCCTCGATTTTATTTCATTTATTCTGATGCAGATACTGTTTGAACTTCCTTTGTTGAAGAATGGCCAGCAAATCCTTGTGCAAAAATATGAATAGATAGAAATTTGACATCTGACAGGGCAGTTTGGCAGAGTACATTACAGTGGCTGAGATATTCTGCTGCTGGTAATCTTTCTTCAAATAAAGGGAGGCTGCAGCATAATATTGCTGAATTAGCGTTTATGAGAGAATGTGACTGTATTCATCAAGGCTTAAATAAAGACGAAGCATTTCTCATGTAGTACAGATCCTAATCAGTTAAGAAAAACTAGAGAAACATTTTTGGTTGACACATGTACACACATATGGTGAATAGAGCAATGGCCAAGGGCAGAATGGTTGTATAAAGCTATCACCTTTGATGGGTGTGGGCTCATCAGTACATGCAGGCCTAATGTACATCAAAACTATTATTATTTGGAGCTACACTAATCCACTGATTTATACACAACTTGCCTGTCTTGGAACAGATATTTCATATTTAGATTTCTAGTGTGTGTTGTTATTATTGAGACTACCGTAGAAGATCCTCCAGGCCGAAATGCAATTGGTCTAGTGATATGTGTCACCAGTATTTTGGTCTTAGTGACTGTACACGTAACTTACATTTATTGCTATATTCTGTATAGATTTAGTGTGATACCCACTACCCCTCTGTTTTTAGCTACGTATGTTTTTTATCTGTAGTTACTGTACACTTTATAATAAATAGATGTATTTTGTTCTGTATTTTAGCTGCTCAGCCTTCTAGGTTCCTGACTTGCTTCTCAGGTTGGGGTGTCCCCCCTTTTGCTGTTTTGAAGCAGGCGTTAATCCATGAGACTTATGCCTAGGGATACCACAAATTTCACGGCAAACCTATTCAACTGTGTATAGATAGCATTTGGTGTACAGCCAGACTTTTGCAATCATAAAAAAACATAAATCATAAACAATATCATTAAAGTAACTGTTAGACAGTGAAACATACCCTGATCAACTCTCACAATCAGACAGTGAGCCAATCAAGAATATGTTTGGCTTGCACTGAGGACTCTGAAGAGCTGCAAAACAAGTTTGCACCTGTTGTTGATTAGAAAATCAGCTAGGAGATGGGTTCTGATCTCTTAGCACTTCCTGTTTCATAGCCATCTTGTGCCGGGACACAGGAAAGCTTCAGAGGTAATTAGAAACCTCTGATGAGGAATCAACTGAGAATGGGCCTCTGATTCACCAGCACCATCTAGAAAAACTTCTACACAATGAAGTTGGCAATCGGAAGTGATCAGCTCCTGATCTCATTGCAAAAAGGAGAGAAGGAAGAGATCAGGTCTCTCTCTTTCTTTGCAACCCAAGGTGGCAGCTTGGGATGGGGTAAATAGAAGGGGAATTGGCTGGGCTTCTTGTATCCCATCCACCTCAATCCTTCCCTGTTATATAAAAGAGTAGTGGTCTGGCAAGGTTCTATGCGTGGCAAAATCAGTTGGCCGCATGACCTGCCACTCCAAACCTCTGCCAATTGCTGGGTGGCCCCGTGGCCTCAGTCCCACCCAAACAGCTGGCAGCTGGCCTGTTGTACTCAGTTCACACACAGACACCAAAGACAGTGGACACCCCATGGCCAGGATGCTTGCGACACCGAGGATGACCATGGCGGTGCTGCAACACTCATCCGCAGCCATGGCAGGAGCCAGTTGAGCTGTGAGAGGAGAAAAGCACCGCCCACCCTCTCACCCTCGGTGTCCTCTCGGCCGACGTCCAAGCCCAACAATCTGGAGGGCCCATGGTATCTCCCCCCGCATTCTGAAGCCCCACGCCACCTTTCTGGACCCCGCACCACGTTTCCCTGCTTGCCCACCACAGTGGCCGGGTGGGGAAAGGACCACTGAGGACCCTGCGCCACCTTTTTCCGCCCGCCAAGGTGGGTGGGTGTGGAAAGGCCTACTGAGGACCTCGCGCCACCTTTGGGGAAAGGCCCACTGAGGACCCCACACCACCTTTCCCCGCTTGCCCGTCACGGCGGACAGGTGGGGAAAGGCCCACTGAGGACCCCGTGTCACCTTTCCCCGCTTGCCTGCCATGGCAGACGGCCGGGGAAAGGCCTACTGGGGATCCTGCACCAGCCAAGTAAGACCTGGAGGCCCCCCCTTCCCTTGCCCTCCCTCCCTCTGTCTCTTCCCCACAGCTCTTGCTCTTCTCTCTCTCCCTCTTTCCCTTCCTCCCTTTGCCTTCTATCCCTCCCTCCCCTTTTCTCTTCTATCCTTCCTTCCTCACTCTCTCTTTGCATTCTTCCCCTCCCCTCCTTCCTTCCTCCTCATCTCTTTGCATTCCTACGCTCCATCCCTCCTTCCCCTTCTTTCTCTCTCTCCCTCTCTTTGCATTGTTTTTCTCCCTCCTCTTTCTCCCTCCCTTACGCCCCATGTCTTTGAATTCTTTCCCTCCCTCTTTCATCCTCTTCCCCCCTTCCCTCTTTCTTTTTCTTTCTCTCTCTCCTTCCTTCCTTCCTTCCTTCCTCCCTTCCTTCCTTCTAGAGCTCTCGTTGTATTGTGTCTACAATGGGCCTTATTGCTAGTTTACTATATTTTAGCAAGTCTGAGTCACAACAAATTTTCCAGTGTGTGAGATTAGAAGAACTTTACTTTCAGTTGATCACGAGGAGATCAGGTGTTAGCAACTGATTCCACCCCCCACCCCGGACTTGGTGGCTACAGAGCAAAATTTCCTCAGAGGGAGACCAGAAGCAGTCTTCCAGCCAATCTTTCCAGATGGAAGTTGGCTTCTGTTGGCTTTGATTAAATACAGATTGTGAACAGCCAAACAGCCTGTCGATAAACTGGCTGCCTGATTGACACTCATGAATACAGTGTGAGCAGAAACAAGCATCCCTCCTTACGCCTTGATAAATCTGTTAGTCTTTAAAGTACTTTGGGACTCCTTTTTGTTTTTGAACTCTAAATGTGTAACTGCAGACAACAATGCTCCTGCAACTTTTTCCAAATAAATGAAAATGTAATGTCATAAATGTTAATACAAGCAGGTTGGTTCATAAAGTCAGGTTAATAAAACATAATGTAAATGTTTTTCTTACTAAGACTGCTACATGTTATTGAAAATTCTAAGTTGATACTATAAGTGCTTTTACACTTTTAATCTAAACGTACACCTAATGAAAAATGTTAATGTGCTTAGGTGAAATACATATTTTCAGACAAGACTGGAACCCTGACATGCAATATAATGCAGTTTAAGAAGTGCACAATTGCAGGAATAGCTTATGGGTAAGTTTTCCATAAATACTTGTTTGGGTGTTTTTTGTTTGCTGTGGGCAAAGGTTGGTGTTTCATCGGGTGACCTTTTTTTGCATATGATCATATTTTGGAGACTTCAGTAGTCAGGATGTTTACCATCAACTCATTCAGGAGTACCTCTTTTTTAAATAATTTCTTCAGTATTCTTATTATTTCAACATTTAACATCAAATAAAATAATGGTTGCACATTATCCTTATATTTCCATCTGTGAGTATCCCTGGAGCAATTAAAATCAAAAGATTATCAAAAGAGCCAGAAGCCTATGGCGTATGACTATTTCAGCATTTTATATTTTAATGCCTCTTAAGCTAGTTAACTCTATCCTTTTGCACATGCTTTTGTTTGGACAGATTTAACATTATGCATACTGTGGAAATTAAATTGACACTTAATTAGGCAATAGGTTGAGAATACCTCATTGTAGTGCAAAATTAGTAAGTCTCTCCAAATGTCCTAGTTCAGAAAATTAATTTTATAGAAGAGCCTTTTTAATTTTAAGGGATACTCCCTTAATATGAATGGAGTCATCTTAATAAAACCCATTAAACTTGGATTGTTAAAATGAGCTGCTGTTGGAACATTTTATATGGAAAAGGTCCACCTATGACTGGAAATAATAATAATAAAGATTAAATGTGCTGGTAGCCACAATTATACTCACTTTGTAGTTTTTAGGCAAGCTGGTGTCATCAATAGTGTCCGTACTCCAGAAGCTGGACAGATGTTATAGGTATTTAACATGTGCCTGTCTCTGGTTATTTGAGTTTGCTTCAATTTTAAAAGTATTCTTATAATCTAAATGCAGCCGTTTCATTTCTTTTGCTTTTTTATTGCCCCAATTACTTTGAATATCAGTTATTCAGAATCGACAAATGGAAACGTATGACAGAAATGTTTTCTAGTTCCATGTAATATTTCAATGTAATAGCTTTTTTAGCTTCTAGGCATCCATCTAGTAAAGGTCAGAATGGATGATGGAGAAAAAAGAGTAACACTGAGGATGAAATTGTATGTTGTTTCAGTAAACACATTCCCAAACTTGTGTTTAACAGCACAGCAGACTGGCAATAACACATGCAAGAAAGAATTAATGGAAGGCAGGAGTGGTGAACTTCTGTGAAGCCCACAGATGTCTTCCCTGGCAAATACCTTCTTTCCCAGGGCAGCTAAAAAGGGTAGTTTTCATAGGAGAATCAGCAGGTGGCTAAATTAAGCATCCTCAGCCTGTTTCTCCAATTAGTGACTCCCGGTACCCTTGTACTAGCATTAGGAGGAAAACTAGGTATTACTAATCCCTTGTTATCCCCATAATGTTTAACTTAGCCCTGAATTATTGGGGAGGGGGCAGTTTAAAGACAATATATTGTATTGTGTAAAGCACCCAGGGTTTTTTACCCCCATTTCTTACACCATTTTACTTGAGATGCTTGCTGCATTTATCTATCATCGATAATACATTTATGCATGAATTATGGGGCCTTTGATCCAATACACTGTGTGCAGTCAGTGTTTTGTTTAAACATGGGGACTTTGCAGCTTTTTTTTTCAGTAGCAGCCTCCCACAGTACAGAACCCATCAAGCCCCCAGCAGAAATCAGGGAACCTCCAGAACTGCGCCCTTTGAGGTGCAGGAAATATCAGCAACCAACACCCAACAGGCAAAGGAGTTTATGTACATACAGCACTCTCTGCTTCTAGGCCAGGAATAACTAGCAATTGTCATGACAAGCTTTAGTAGTTTTTTCCAGTTTCAAGTTCCCCCCAATCATCTTCCATGGACCCTTGTTATGCACATTCATTAATATTTTAATGTTCTAATAATATCATGTCTTATCATTTTCAAATGTGGAAGACACCACATCCTGAACACTGTCTTTTGGGATCAGCAAACAGTGGTGTGCATCCTGAAAACTGTTACAGGAACACATGCATCTTCCTGATGTGAACTAAATTAACATGTATCTAAAGATTATACTTAGGGGCAGGGGTCTTTTTGTGGGGGAGTGCACCAGAGCACCACTCTGGGAGCTCAACAGGGACAACAATGGCAGTGGTGGCAAGCCCCGCCCCCCGCCAGCATCCCCGGGCCACGCAGGAGCGCTGGGCCCAGGGGACGTGTGAAGTACCCCCCGCCACAGCCTCCCCGGGCTGTGCAGGAGCCTTGGGCCCAGGGGACGTGGGAAGAGAGTCCCCACAGTGTCCCTGGGCCGCACGAAGAGCCCCCTTGCAGCATCCCCGAGGCCGCGCAGGAGCACTGGGCCCAGGGGACTCGGGAAGAGCCCCCCTGCAGCATCCCCAGGCCATGCAGGAGCACTGGGCCCAGGGGACACAGGAAGAGCATCCTTGCAGCGTCCCTGGGCCACGCAGGAGCACTGTGACATCAGGAGAGCCCCGCCGCCGGCTTCCCGGCCCCTGCCGAAGCGGTAAATAAGGGATCCACGGGGTGGCGGTGGCGGGGGCTTGATGGAGGAGGTGGGAGAGCCTCCCTCCCTCCATCTTTCCCTCCCTTTCTTTCCTCCTTTCTTTCTCTCTTTCCCTTCTCTTCCTTCCTTCCTTCCTTTTCTCCTTTCTTTCTCTCTTTCCCTTCTCTTCCTTCCTTCCTCTCTTTTCCTCCTTTCCTTCTCTCTTTCTTTCTTTCCCGCCTTCTTCTCTTTTTTCCTCCTTTCCCTGTTTCCTTTCTTTCCCTCCTTCTTTCCTTCTCTTTCTTTCCCTCTTTCCTTCCTTCTTTTCTTCTCTCTACTCTCTCTCTTTCCTTCCCTCTTTCCTCCTTCTGTGACCCAACTCTAGTGAGAAGGGGTTTAAACTTTAAACCCCTTCTCTCTTCACTCCCTCACCCAGGCCAGCTGGGGAAGGGAAAGGGAGGCTTTTGAAGATGCCTCCCCCCCTTTTGCTTCCCTTTCTGACATCACTTCCAGTGATGTCAGGGGGCGTGACATATGCTAATAGCCTAGTAGCTCATTAGCATACCATATGCTAATGAGCTCCTGCAGGTCTTTTCCTACGAAAAGACCCCTGCTTAGGTGCAAAGCTGTGGTGTAATGGTTTAGCTCAGGAGGTTACTTTTATTAGGGATAGAATCTTTTCTACACTGATTGTCTTATTGCCTTTAACAGAGGGTTGTGTGTGTTATTTCTAGTTCCCCACCCCTGTTCCACAGTCCCAGGTTGGGCATTATTCTGTCTTACTTTGCTGTCAGGTTCAAACATCGTATTTGTAATCGCTTACTGAGTGACTGAAAGGTTTGTCTGCCTTGGATCCCAGTGAGAAAGGCAGACTCTAAATCAAAATAATAATCAGAATCATTTTCTGGGTTATACATCATATTCAAAATATTCATAAGTTCAGTGATAAATTACAGGGTAAAGCCAAACAGGACTTTTCCAAATCTAGTAATCAGTTACGCACATAGATAAGTTTTTAAAAAAATTTAATTGTGATACTAATTTTACTGTACAGAACATTAGATGTATTTTTCGTTGAATTCTGGGAAAATACAATCTCTGTACTTTCCTGTAGAGGTAGCATTTCTGCTCTACTGTTGACCTCTGCAACAAAGCAGTAACAAGTGCACATTTCCCAAATAATGGCAATAATGTCTCTGAAAAATTCCTTTAGGCTTTCCAAGTGAAAAGAGATTTTCTTTTTAGCATACCCTATAAGCAATTCCACTATTAAGGGCAGTTACAGATGGATAATAGTTGTATATAAAATCACAACTCAAAAAATATTTTAAAGATTTGTATTTCATTATTTTGAAATAGCTATAATCTGTAGATAATTATGCTGCACGATTTTTATCTTCCATTTACTATATTTAGAGAATTATGGTCCTGCTCCAGGACTGATTTAAGTAAATAACACTCTTTTACTTTTGAATTGTAAGCCAAATATATATGTTAGTATTTCAGGATAAATTGTTACAATCACAATAGCACATTGGAAAAGTACTTTAGGAGAAGACAACATAATTGATCTTTCACAAAACCCTAAAAGATGAGGAAGGATTCTGGCTAGCTTTTGGAAACTGAATATTGGACTAGATGAATCTTTGGTCTGATCAGGGCTGTTCATAGTTTCCCAGATTGCTTTAATGTTCCATTTTCATTCCCTGATCTTACTTGGTGTGTGTTTTTCTCATGTCCAGACAGCTTCTTTAACATCCCCATGCTGTCCTGGTCTTTCCTCATTTTTCCCCGTTCTTTCCTAAACTAGGTTTTTTCCATACTTTTTTTTCCATTGCAGAATGAATTTGCAAGATAGCCTGCTGCTCGTATACCAGGCACTGTTAATAACAGTGAGACAGTGATACCTCTTTATCGAGTTCCACTTTCTATTGTTCTATGAACATTAGTTTTACTGTATAAATATGCTCAGATCATGATACCATAGGTAATCCAAGACATCAGTTCAAGTTGTTCACACTCTATCTATTGAACCAGACTTGCTGTCGGTGTGTTTCATACTGCAATTTTTGTTTTGCATTCCATGTTCATTTAACAATAGTTTTCATCTAAATTCTCCTCCCATTTAAATTTCCTTTATGAGTCATCTAACCTTTGTAGGCTTTCTGAGATACTTTCCTATATTTCTTTGCCTCCTTTGTACAGCCATTCTCCTGAATCTGAGGATTATGGCTATTCTTCTGATGAATGGTAAGCACTAACCTTCATTTAATATTCATTGTATTTAAAACTCATGATTATTATTAACAACTAACTTTTACATTTTTATTAATTGTGAATGATTTTTAAAATAGCACAATATAGTGGACAAAGGCCAAGAAAGTCTCTTTACACATATGCAAAAAATAGCAGCTCCCAATTATGCGATAGGAAAGCAGCCTTGTCGCAGTGTAAAACTGAATTGTGACACTGCTGAGATTTCAAAGACAGCTTGCCAGAAAGTGCAAGCTTTACTGAGCACATGAGTGTTCTGAATCCTTCTTAAACATTTTATCAGGTTGGTTGAGGTTTACAGACTGCCAGCATTTGTATTAACATTTTTAAAGCTAGGTTAGATATCAAATTACCTTACCAGCAAATATATTCAGACAAGCTTTGTTGGGGGGAAATTTGGATATAAATAGTTCAATAAATAAATTAGGGTTTTTTTAATTCATTCACATATGTAAGTAGTCAATGTTAAAGTAATCAGGTGTCTGTAGACATGACCATCAGTGGCAAAATTTTCTTTGGTTTCATTGTGTGTATGAGGTTGTATATCAGGATCCTATTCTTCAGCTCATTCAAGTGTATATTATTCTGTGGAAATCCACTAGACTATAAGAAAGTACTCAAATCAAGAATATTAACATTTTGGGATAGCTTAATAAAATATTGGGATAAGCTGCATTCTTGTATGTTAGCTAATGGTAAAACGATGTTAATTTATGTATGGGCCTAAGTAATATATATTGCATTAAATGTTTGCTATTATTTTTGTTGTAATTTTCCATTTATTTCTTTTTTTAGGCAGAGTGCACAAACCAAAGATGAAAAGCCATTTAGCGATTCATCATTACTGGAAAATCTCCAAAGTAAACATGTAAGATACAGAAATAAATATTAGTTATGCAAAAAAGGGAGAAAGATTGTAGTAAAACAGAAGTAACATACACAGATATGAAATGTTGTTTCAATCCAAAATATACTTGTTTAGGAATAAAAGACTCACTTTATTTAAATAAAACATACTTTCAAACAAAATCCTAAATGCACTGTAAAGGTAAAAAATGTAACAAAATCCAAACAGCCACATAGATAAGAGGAGAATTCACTTCGGAGCAGAGTAGTACTGGGAAGGGGGTGATTTGCCAGGGGTTTTTTTTGAGGGGGAGAAAGTTACTTCCTTGAGGGTTCAACATGTGTTTTCTCTTGAAAATTCATTTGAAACTTTCTAGAGGCAACAGCTGGAATTAATTGAGCCTACATGCTTGTGGCCATCTTTGTTCTAAACTACCCTTTCTGAATCAAATCGTCTGTGACAAAGCCATTCAGGTTTTGTAACATAAATGTAATGTTTGGTTAAGGTGCAATTCTCAGCAGGGCCTGACACCTGTATCCTGAATGTGTTTAGTATGTTTCAAATGCATATTGTGATGCCTCATTTGCTTTGGCAAAGGGAAAATGCCCTGCATTCACACAGAAATTCAGGAGTGTGCACTTGCATGTTCTTCTGTTTTATAGAAAAAAGAAGCCATAGAGCTTTCACCACATAGACCTCCACCTGCTCATTAAACTTGCTGGACTGCACATAGTAGTAGTGTGGCTCCTTGGACTGACTTGGCACCCCATTTGCTCTCCAGGGAGGTGTGGCATGTCAGACTAGGCACTTTCCTCCTTGGGTGATCAGCATTTTCCCAAGCGTCTGGGCAGTTTGCACAGCCCATATAGCCCTTTTCACTGGCCAGCCAATTACAAGGCTGGCCAGATGGTGGTTTTGGGCAGGTCACAGCAGGTGGACCTTGGAGGGCCAAATCTCCAGGTTTGGCGGAGGAGCAGGCATGTCAGCAGGTTTTGTGGCAGTTTTGGAATTGTCGGTTTTGAAATTGTCTAGTGGCAGTTTTGGAATTGGACTGGATCCATTTGGGGGAAGATTGGGTCTGCGTGCCCATCATCCCAGGTGGTCGTGGAGGTCTCCTTAAGGGACTTCAGGAGTGAAGGCTTAGGAAGGCATGCCAAGCTTGGGGTCTGCTGGGCTATCTTCATTCCCAAGGGGTAGGGAAACACACAGTGGCCTGTGCCTAGGTATTACCATTTGCCTGTCACCCCAGGGTTTTCTCTTCAGCAGATAGACTGAGGGATGGCGTTTCCCATTAGATAGCAAGCAGGTTGCTCAGTGCCTGGATCTACCACGCCATGCCAAGCCAAATATCTACAGCTGTAATCAATAAAGTTGTAACCTGTGATACCCCGCAAAAACATGTCTCCATTGTTTTTGCCTGGCTCCTGTGCCACCCATTCACTGCTGGGGCCACAATCTGCTCTTGCATATACCATACAATGTTTCAGTTCAGGGTATCAGTCTTATAAAGGATATATTACTGAATACAAACAAAAGCTTTACAGCCTCCACTTGTAAAATTGTTAGGACATGTATAAACGTATTAACGTTTGTAAAACACTGGGTCTGTAGAGACATAATGCCAAACTCTGTTTTGTTGTTGCAGGAATGAGTCTTGAAAGGTTTGGGGCTTGTACATTTCCCCTCTCTCCTTTCCTCACAAGTGGCTGGTTGGCAAAAGACTTTCTGACTCCCAGCAGGCCAGAGTTTGCTATGATGTCTAAATCAGACAAAAAGACAATAATTGTTTCTGTTATCTACAAGCCAGTATTCCAAACAAGGCAAGAGAACAAACCACAATTTGTCGTTTCACCCAGTTTGAATGTCACAATAAATGCGGTTTGTTGGGAGCCAGGAAACCTAGGCGGGCACAGATGCCAACCTCCCAGTGGGGTCTGGAGACACCCACCATGCTGCCCCCACCTCCTCTCCCCCACAGTGGGGAGGGGGAGGGCGGGCAAGCCGCAAGCCAGGGAAGAGCCGGGGGTTAAACCCCGCCCCTTCCCTCCCAGCGCTGGCTTGCCTGGGCGCTCCACAGCTGTGGGACGCCCAGGCAAGCCAGGGAAGAGGTGGGGTTTTTAACCCCCGCCCCTTCCCTCCCAGCGCTAGGCAAGCCAGGGAAGAGGCGGGGTTTTCAACCCCTACCCCTTCTCTCCCAGCGCTGGCTTGCCTGGGCGTAGGTGTAGGTGTAGGAGGTGCATGAACCCCGGAACACTGTTCATTACAGCTGAACAGAGCTCGTGTTTCACAAAGAGAGGGCAGCTTGTTCCTTCAGATGACCATCTCACACTTTGAGCATCATTAGCCAAGGAAATGCCACGAAAACCATTTATCTTGTGTATCTTACTCTTTCATTAGTCCAGATCTGTTCCACTGAAGATGTCACTGGTTTTCAATCTCATGAGAACATTGAGAAAATTACTGTGGCATAAATAAATAAATAAATAATCTTCGATTTATAGAAGCTTATTATGATTAATTTTACTCCAGAAAAAATATTGAGTTAGGACTTGAATTAGGTGGAATCTCTCTAGATTAGGAGGAATCCCTCAGGGTCTGCCTTAGTCATTTTTGCTCCCTAAAAGGAATGTTAAAATGGAGCACATTGAAATAGTAGTGACCACCCAAATGCCAGGTCTGAGGTCCTGAATCTCCCAACTTGTGATGGGTTTCCTTTTCCTTCTCCTGCATACCCCAGGTATTTTCAGCCATGTGAGTGAGCTTTATGTTGTCCTCCTCATTTCACTTTTGCTGCTCTCATCTTTTCAGTAAGCCCTGATGGGTTGAGTCTGAACACTCACCTGTGCCTTAGACCTTTACGCAAAAGTGTCGTCTCCTTGAGTATCTACATATATCTGTAAACAGGTCCTCCTCCTCCTTTCCTGCCATCCATTTTTGTTGTCTTTGACTACCAGATGCATATGCATCAAGGTAGTTCTTGGGGAAAAGGAAGTGTATTGTATTTGATGTTATTACCTTGGGTACCTTAAATCAGAATGTAATGTTTTAAATAAAAATCGATATGCAATTAAAACCTCTCTCCTACTTTATTGTAACAGCCTACTGCACCCATAATTTGTGAGTTCCTAACAATGATGGCAGTGTGTCATACAGCTGTTCCAGAAAGAGAAGGTGATAAGATAATCTATCAAGCAGCATCTCCGGGTAAGGGTTATAGAATTACATTGAAATCTGTAAAAATAATATGTTTATGGTCAACCAATTGACTTAGACATGGTTTGTATCTTAAATCCTTGTTGTTTTGAAGAATTTTTACAAAGACAAGTTATTTTTAAGTTGCATGTATGCTATACATTTGGGAGCTAGAAACAAGAGAAATACAGGTGCATACAGGACATGATTTCCACAACAGCTGTGAGTTCACAGTCACCTAGAGTTGATTTTTATTATACTGGTCAACCAAGTCTATAATGAGGTATATTATTTGCCCTATAATTTGAACAGAATGAATTGATGCAGCTTAAAGTCAGCAGTTCGGTATAGTGGTTAAGTGTGTGGACTCTAATCTGGGAGAACTGGGTTTGATTCCCCACTCCTCCACTTGCAGCTGCTGTATGACCTTGGGCAAGCCATAGTTCTGTCAGAGCTGTTCTTGCAAGGACAGTTCTGGAAAGAGCTCTCTCAGCCCCACCTACCTCACAGGGTATCTGTTGTGGAGAGGGGAAGGGAAAGGGGTTTGTAAGCCGTTTGAGACTCCGAGTGAAGGGCGGGATATAAATCCAATCTCTTCTTCTTCTTCTTCTTCAAAACATTTGCTTGCTTGCTTCATTATTGTCCTCCTCTCTTGTTAAGACTCAACTATTATTACAAACAATGCAGTATTGCAATGCAGAATTATAAACCAATCCAAAAATGACCAGTGCAATATAAGCAATTCCGTAAAAGTGAACTATATCATGAGAGAAAAATGAAATGAAAAGCAACATAATGTACCCGATAGGCGGTATGGTACATTTAATAAGCAGTGAAATATAAGAGGGAGGGAAAAGAAAACTGTCTGAGGGTGCGATCATATGCTTAATTAGACCCGCCATAGGCATGAATGCCAGACAGATTTAAAGGGTGTGATCAGACATGAACATCTGGGAAGCGCCCTGCACCCGTCGGCAACCCGTTTTGCTCCCCCGCAGGAGCAGAGCAAAAAGACACTGGGGAAAATCCAGTAGTAAATAGGTTGCGACGGGCCACGGACGGAATTTCCCATGTCTGATCTCTCCAGTGCACTCTCATGGCGTCGGGATGGTCTGAACAGGCCATCCTGACTCCATGCTGTTGTTTTTCCCCCCTTCTCAGTATGCACATCATCATCGCAAACTCCATAGGGAACCCTTAGTATGGAGATGCGATTCATCGATTCCTTGTTTAAGCGCATTGGAAACAAACAGCAAAACCTCCCCCCAACTTACCTGTGGTTGTGTCTGATCATACAGTGGTGGGCTATGCCTGCAGCTTCCAAGGATTGTGTGATCGCACAACTGCGGGTCAAATTCCTCTGGAGGAAATAGCCATGCTTCCCCTCACCCCCACTTTATCTCGCCCGTGTGACCGCCCCTGAATTTTTCACTGACAAAACTACAATCTTTATTCCCACTACAAAAAGTGCTCTTAAGTATGGGAACCTTTCTGACTGAAACATACATGCATATCTGCCTATCAGTTCAGAAGAGTGAAAGTTGCTTGGCATGCAGAATGCCCCAGGGTTGGTTTGTAATTAAAGCATCTTGGGCAGCAGGTATAGGGAAAGATCACCCCGTGCAAGATACCCCATGGGGCTGTTGTGAGTCAAGTAACTCTGAAATTAGGGACAGCGTTTCACAAAAGCCTCTGACTCTGACCAAGAAATATGCATTTTCCTTTGAGGGGGAGGGGAGGCTAAAAACAAAAGAGGGAGAAAAATAGAGGAGTTTTGAAGAAGCTCAGTCCAAGAACAGGCCTGTAAGAAAGTAGGAGGCCATCAGTGGAGTTTGTGTAAATTGGAGCAAGGAAGTTCTACTATAAGACTAAAGCCAAAGGTAGAGATGTTGATTAAAACTGTGCTTGGTGAGCCCTAGGAAGAAGGGCCTGGAACCCATGTCTAAGCAGAATTATATAAAAAAAAGCCTATTCAAAGATTTATCTTTGAACCCAGTTATAATCTGCCACCATTTCTTGGGTGAAGCACCTTCAGCCCTTGCCTCAAGTTCTGTCTGCACAGGTGCACTATTAATTTGTATTCACATTACAGAGGATAGGAAGTACTGAGCTAGATGAACCACAGGTCTAGTTCAGTGTGAGAGAGCTTTAAATGGAGGTGCCTCCTGCCTCTGCTCCATAGATGCATCTTGCTCAGTGTGTGCCTGGTGTTCCTGGGGATGTGGAAGCAGGCACCAGAATCAGTACATATGCCTTTTCTCCATACCTGTCCAACTGATGGCATGTGCTGGCAGCACTGGTAATTTCCTAAACAGGAAACAATGCAGCAATACATCCTGTTCCCCCAGAACAGAACCATTGATTTAAAAGCCATTGAATGCCTTCCAAACAGAACTAGAACAATCCAAGATTTTGAGACAGAGTGAATTAATCTTTTAATGAAATATAGAAATAATAAAAAGAGAAAATTTGAGTTGTGAAATAGGAAGATGTTGCAAAAAGTTTACTGTGAGTCTTAATTATGTATCCATGTACACTAGGAGACATGTAATAGACATATTATCTTTATTCTTATGGCTTCGTAAGTATATAATTAAAATGAAAGGGCTGGGTCATGAAGTTTCAATTTTACAATTTTCCAGTGAAATAACAAAGGATGGTTTGTTTCAGATGAAGGAGCGTTGGTTAGAGCAGCAAAGCATCTTAATTTTGTTTTCACTGGAAGAACACCAGACTCTGTAATTATAGAATCTGTAAGTATAAAGTAGTGAAACATAAGTGAGTTTTTATATTTTTAGATTAATGGTAAACAATTGTGAAAAATGTTTGTAAAAATAAATTAATAAAAAATCTCAATTTCTCCCCAGCTTGGACAGGAAGAACAATATGAATTGTTAAATGTACTAGAATTTACAAGGTAATTAAACACAAACAGATTATATATGATTTTAATGTGGTTTTTGTAATGCTCTTATTTCTTTGGTGAGATTTCCTTCCTTATGTGAGTTCAGACCTGAAAAACTGTATGTTCAGAGATAACTCCAGTTAAGAAATGGCTCGCATTCAGTGTATCCAGAGAGCTCTCCCAAATTCCTGATTACACCCCTGCTCCCAACAGAAAATTTATGAGTAAAAACACCAATTTTGGCAGTAGGTTCATCTTTACTGCATTTCTACCCATCCAAGTTCAGGTATTTTTAAGCAGTTTAAATAAGCCAAATCTGCATGTTATGAACAAGACATTGTAAACGCTAATTGTCTCCAGGAAGTTTTTTTCCCTCCCTAGAAATCTTTTTTCCAAAGATAGTTTTGGGTGGGTAGCTGTGTTAGTCTGCAGTAGAAGAGCGAGATTTAAGTCTGACCAGATTTTCCAGGGTGTAAGCTTTCAAGAGGCAAAGCTGACTAAGGGAGCTTTGACTCTCAGAAGCTTAGTTCCTGGAAAATCTTGTTGGTCTCTAAGATGCAACTGGGCTCGAATCATGCTGATTCCAAAGGAATGTCAAAAACTAATAATAACAAAAAAGGTTTTGGAAAATATGGTTTCTCTTTAGAAACCACAGGCAACTTTGGTTGAACGTTGTGTCGCTGTTAGTGTTTTTAAAAGGTGGCATATCTAGAGTACTTTTGTGTTTTCTAAACTCTGGGCTCTCATTGCAAGCAGTACTTGGATGAATACTCTATATCCCATGTTATATACATTTATTCTAAAGGGATTCCCCAATTTACCTGTCTTTTAGTTCTAGAAAAAGAATGTCTGTGATTGTTCGCACACCTGCAGGAAAATTGAGGCTTTACTGCAAAGGGGCTGTAAGTTGCTGTTTGTTTGTTTTTTAATTTATATTTTTGTGCACTATTTATGGTAAATTGTGAATCAGGCAATTAACTAATTGCATGTAAGCAAAGCAAAATCTGTTTGAAGCACTTTAATTTAAATGGAATTGAACTTGTTTCCAAAGCCCATCTTTAGATGTATTCATATGTGACGTCTAAAGATTACCCAAAAGGAAGCATTGCCAGAGGAATGGGGGTATAGTAGGCTTCCCCAAATTGAGAACTGCCAATAACCAGAGCGGTGCAATGAATTTACCATGCCTGATCTGCTCTGAGGGTTAATGTGAGCACAAGGAAGAGAGGCGACGTAAAGGATACACATCTGTCTACCACCCAGAGAGGGGCTCTTCAGATGATCACCCACACTACACACACATGCTCCGAACTCCCAGCTTTCATGGCAGTGCATTTATATGATGTTAGAACAGTTTGATAATACACCAAAGCTATGAGAAAACAAATGCCCCTCGCATACATGTGCAAAACACCTATATGCCAGATTTAGACTGTCTGCACTGGTGGCAATGTAGGCATTGTTGTAGTTTGAACAGTCTCATAATATATTGAATGTGCCTGTCTTCAACTGTGTGCCATGGGATGATCTAGCACTGATACTCTGGCAGACACAAGCTGTATTCACATGTTCCAAACAAACTTCCGTTTGTTTATAGTGAGAAGGCCTGATTTATTCTTGTACTTGTGCACTTCCATCTCTTGGGGCTCTAAACCCTGGTTTTATCCTTGTTTAGAATTTGTTTTGTGGGCAAGAAACAAACCCTTAAAGCACCCAAATTGTTGCTGTAGCACAACAAATTGACATTGGATTGAAGATTTCCTGAACTAAGAAGAGATCTTCAGTCTCACCTCTGCACATGAGAGGATGAGAGGAAATGTACAGGCCCAAGGGTGAACCAGGCTCGTTCTTACCAAGAAGAAACTAAAGTCTGCTTGTGAGATCCAAATGCAGCTGCCATCAAATACCTATGCCGTGACACAACTGATTGTGAGCATCCATAGTACAGAGCACATGGGTCAGTCAATTGTATGTTCAGTTTTCAGTCAACCAGTCTACATAGTGCAGACTAAACTACAAAAATTTCACTGCAGAAATGCGTGTCTGTACAATAGAATACATAGTCTTCTGGCCACTACCTTTTGGGAGGAAGGGGAGGGTCGAGTGCTGATTTCCCCCTTATCTTGCTTCAATATGTCATACTTTATTATAGGACACTGTAATATATGATCGTCTGGCTGAAAATTCAAGATACAAGGAAATTACTTTGAAACATTTAGAGTTATTTGCTACTGAAGGTGAGTGTGTTTGTTGAGCATAATAGTAGATTATAAATAAAATTACTAAGGTGATAATACTGTGATTCTGCATCAGTTGCCAGTTACTGGGAAAAACTAGTTTCTTCATTACAGTTAGTGCAGTATAGTGGTTCTTTGTCCTTTGAGGTAAATTTAAGGGCTACTTCACACATATGCATTACCTAATGCATCCATTCTTATTTATCATACATTTGATGTCATCTGAATGTGAGAAGCCACCCCACTGGGAAAAAGCATTGGCTACATTGAGACATTACGATAAACCAAAAATCACGGATTGTTCTGAGAAAGCACCATCAGCAGCCAAATGCTGCTGGAACAGCTGTTGCTTCTTTTCTGCTGCTCAATATAGCCAGCACTATCTAGGAGGTTTGGATAGTTCATAATACTGAAATAAAACAGTATTTTAAAATTTGGAGGTAACAAGAAACCAGAGATTATACTAAGTGCTATTAACAGGCCTGATACAACCTGTGGTTTAGAGTCCTAGTTTAGCATCCTTCAACAAAACTCATTTTATAGGGCAGCATGCATTCAGATGTCACAGCACACTGTCATTTACCGTGGCATCTGAATGTAATCTTGTATTCAGAAACCGTTTACTTGTTCAAGTTCTCTACCCTGTTGCATATTTCAAGATAAAAAGGATGACTCTTCTGTAAAGTTCCATACAATATTTTAGTTATTGAACATCGGTCTGCCCATTTATTTCTTTAGGCTTGAGAACGCTTTGTTTTGCTGTTGCTGAGATTTCAGAAAGTGACTATGAAGAATGGCTACATGTCTATCAAAGAGCTTCAACATCTGTACAAAACAGAGCACTAAAACTTGAAGAATGTTATGAACTAATTGAAAAGGTAATGCCTTATATAACTTGTTCTTTTTCATACAATAAATCATGAATTTTTTGTAGTTTAAAATATATGTTCACATTGATAACATAGAAATAATTTATTACATTTACTATGATGTTGAAATTTGATCAGTTTTAAAAAGAGGTCTGCTTCATAAAGCATCTGATTTTAAGAAAACTGTCATAATTTCATTTGAAAGAAAATACTTTTCAGTTTAAAACTTGAAGCTTGCATGATGGATACTATGTAATGATGCCGCAGTTGCTGTAACAGATTTACTTATTGTCATAAGAGCTGAGTTGTTGCCAGGCCTATATTCGTCGTGCTGTTTGCCCTGCTAGGCCTCCGTCTTCAGTGAGGCAGCTACTAAAACTGGGCAGCCCTGAAATGGGACTGAAAGTCTTCCACAACTAAATAAAATATATGGCACATGCTTTTAAATAAGTTCATGCTTCATTTAAGATTCCTTTCCCAAACAGTGGATTGCATCCAAACTCAGTTGGCAATATTCACCAATCCCTGCTTCCTGCTGCAGATTCCCCTCATGTCATTCCTGAAGTTTCCTATCCCCCAGAAGTAGCACTGTAGACCCGGAGGGGAGGGGAGAGGCAAACAGACACATTGATGGAGTTGAAATGGCCACAGCTTTATTGGCTACAACTGTCAGAGCCTTGGCACACCATAGGGCAAAAGGATCAAGGCATCAGCCAACCTGCCTGCTGGCCGATGGACATACCACACCCCCAGCCTGCCCAACTGGAGATACCATGGGGTGGCAGGATGCAGGATTCCACATGGGCACAAGCCACTGCATGATTTCCCCTGCCACTTGAGAGTGAGAGTGTCCCCTCCAAGCTCTCACCCCCAGATCCCTTAAGGGGATCCCTAAAGGTGGTTCCTCCCCCCCCCAATTGATCTGGCCCAGTGTTGGTAGCACCGGAATGCAGTTGTGACAACGCAAGCAACCCGTCACCTAATCTAAATGGTAAACACCATGAACAGAGGGAAGGACAAGTGTGGGGAAAGGCAGAAGTTGACTGCAGCCAGTGGCACAGCAAGGCCCTCTTTAATCCCAGCCAGGTGGACCAGAGGGAAGACTCCTTCCACCAGGTCTGCCAGTCGGCACCCTGCCCTAAGCCAGGCCAATGCCTGATTGGCCAGCCAGGGAGGTGAGGCACAGAGGGCCCTTGCATGACCGCAGAGACCTTTGAGAAGACTCCCAGCTGTACTGCTGGTTGCAGCAGACTCCAAGTTCTCCTTCCCACGCTCCGTAGGCCCACAAACAAGAGGCCCAGGTAAGCCAGGGCCCCTGCTTTAATGGAGATCAGTGGAGTGCAGTGAGGGGGAGAAAACCTTGCCATTGGAAAATTTAGTCTGGCACCAACCCAGTGCCGTTGATCCTACTTATAATTTCTCCTTTGCAACATTCAGTACTCTGTATGGATTTTTTAAAAAAAATTCTGATATGTTCTTCTTTTCATAGAATCTACAGTTACTTGGAGCTACAGCCATAGAAGACAGGTTACAAGACCAAGTGCCTGAAACAATAGAAACTCTAATGAAAGCGGATATCAAAATTTGGATCCTTACTGGAGATAAGCAAGAGACTGCTATTAACATTGGTAATATACTCAGGCAATATACAATATTCAGTTTTTACAAGTTTCTAAATAATGGCAAAACCAGAAAAATGTATGGAGGTGAAAGAAATGTGCTCTGGATGTTAAAAAAAAAGTGTGCTTTGGATTAT
The DNA here is from genome assembly GCA_029375565.1 of Gekko gecko. Classification (NCBI taxonomy): domain Eukaryota; kingdom Metazoa; phylum Chordata; class Lepidosauria; order Squamata; family Gekkonidae; genus Gekko; species Gekko gecko. The sequence continues at coordinate 7,495,558 of JAPDNY010000010.1, forward strand.
TTTTATTTTTTAACTTAGATCTGCATTTCTGCCTATACGTCAGGGCGATGCAGGCCAAGTCAAGTTTTTAGGATACCAAGGCAAGGGGCTACCCAGATTTCCAGAGGTGGCTCTGCATAGCTTGCTGGTAACGGGGTGTTTCAGGTGCTCCTGACAAACAGCAGTGAGCTTTTTAAAAATTCTCCTGTCCTTTCCTTAATTCCAGAGGGCTTGAGGAAGAAGAAATCTTTCACAAGAACAAACAAAAAAAAAGTAGAATATATTTCAGCTCCATTATGATGATCTCTGTTCCTCTTTTTGTCTTGTCTTAGCTGGGAAGATGCATGTCTGAGGCTCAAGCCAAGCATCAAGGTGCTTTCCTGCTTACTATCCACACCCCTTGGTAGCAAGCAAACCAGCCTTGTTTCAAACATACAGATAGCTTTCTTTTCCCACTCAGCAGTTTGAGGAGGCTTCTGTATAATCTCATCAGCCACAGAATAGGATGCAGCAACAACTAGAACCCACAGAGGATACTGTGGCAGCTAGGACCCAGAGATACAGCAGTAGGAATTACAAGTAATACATGGCTGTCCATAGCACATGGCTGCATTCAAATGTCACAACAAGGCAAAACGCTGTTCGTGATGGCTGTGAGCACAGCTAGTAGCCATGCTGCTCTTTCTCTCTCTTGAGGTGGCAAATCAGATCTTGATCAGGATTTCCTAAACCCAGAAACTTTCAGCTGTGCTCTGTAATATGGGGAATGAACAATACAGCTGTAACAAACTGTGTTCCTGCTAGTCACAGACATACCTCTTCATTCCAGTGTTTGAATGCAGCCCATAATTCCCCAGAAGGTTTTCATGCATCCTCCCATGAATCCTGCCTTTTTAAAAAAACCAAAACACTTCAGCACGGCTGCTAGCAGTTTGATAGTTCTTGTCTCTCTCTCTATATATATATTCTCCTCAGTATATTGCAGTAGTGCTGCAGACAGACAGAAGAATGGCAGCACTCAGTCGCCCTCTTCTGAACAAGCAAGTTCCTCTGCCCCTTATGAGATGTAAGACTGGAATGCAGCAATAGTCAAATTAGTCCTGGTATTCAGAATGAGACATGACATCTTCTAGTCTTCTTCTGAGCAAACTACTCACCCTCCACCACACTGAGAGACAGACAAGAGTGGTGGCCTTCACAGATTCCAGGATGGTGTCAACATCCATCACAGTAACTAGGTCAAAATGGTCCATAAGCAGATCAGAAGTGCTAGGCAATTCTTCTGTTTGGCCTATATTTATAGCCGGCACCCAGATAGAGCTATTTCATGTTATTTTATCTGCAAAAAACTTTGCAGAGGTATCACAGCTCATTTTCTGTTCTTGAGACAATAAAGCCTCAGATTTAGGAGTCAGTAGCCACGGTGGCTCAGAGGTTAAGACGCTGAGCTGCAGACCAGAAGGTCTGTAGTTCAGCAGTTTGAGACCCTAGTGCCGCAGGAGGGAGTGAGCTCCCATCTCTGGTCCCAGCTCTTGCCAGCCTAGCAGTTTGAAAGCAAGAAATTGCAAGTAGATAAATAGGTACTGCTTTGGTGGGAAGGGAACAACGTTCTGCAAAATGGTGCACAGGAGTTTGACCTTTGTAAATGATCTAACCTATCCATAGTTTGCCTGATGAAGAAATTCCAGCCCAGAGTTGGACTTTTACTACACTTCTTACATTAAAAACCAAGGATCTAATGCTCAGAAACTATTTCTAGTAGCCGTTGCTTCCACCTGTAGGTTAAAAATTACATGTACAAAAGTTTTCCCTTGCTTTTTTGTGTATTCACACTCTATCAAAATTCATACAAGAAGACTAATAATATACTTTAACAAACCATAAAAGCATGAAAATACTGTAATCAAATAGGTCAAAGATCCAAGTCATGCAATTTCTACCACAGACATACAGTTCCAAGATGCAAAGTTGCTTGTAGATATGCAAAACAAAGTTGCTCCCAAAATAAATAGCAAAACAATGTTGCTCCCAAAGTAAACAATTTCTTCTACAGTCCCAAGATGCAACACACAAAGTTGCTTGTAGATATGCAAAACAAAGTTGCTTCCAAAGTAGATATGCAAAACAAAGTTCATCCCAAAATGACATAATTTTATGGAATTTTTCAAGTCACGTTTCACAGTCTTCATCAGATAGTATTATAACTCCAATCATCAACTCACTAAGGACAAAAGTCTCAAACAAACCTTCTCGCAGGAGGCATCTTAACTGTAATCTAAATTGACAACCAGCTCCAAACATCCAAAGTCAATAGTTATTGAACTCTTCTCCCCACTCTTCTCCCCACTTTTCCAGATACATGGGCTCATAATATCAATCATTAGGGTATCTGGCTCCTTGGGATCCCAACCCAATTACAGTTGCTACTGTAGTTTTGGGAGACAATTACCCCTTACACCAGCGGTCACATACTGAACAGCTACATGGGTAGGCATGCAGATTTATAAGCAGTCTCGTTGGCCAAAATAGCATGGTGGGAGAGAGTGGCAAAATAGTAACCTATCAGCTGCCAGTTACATGGAACCTTGCCACCAACACATACACTTCTGTCTTGAACACATAGCAGATGACTACTGCCTCCCCGGCACCTTGGGAGAAGAGGACACTTTTCTTTCAATTCCAGTTCTGGAGATGAAAGCGGGAGACAGTTGCCCAACCCTACTTTAAAATTTATGTAGCTCACTTCTGAAATCTGAGAAGCAAAAAGGTGTAAGTTCCTGGAAAGTCCTACTATTTTGTCCTCTACTTTTTTCCTGTGTTTTATTCCAGAAACCTATAATGTTGGGAACATATAATAAGTGACTGTCTAGTTTGTTGGACTTGGACTGGTGGATAGTCTCTTGGTTTCTTAGAAATGACCTTTCTTTAGATAATTGCTGTTCTCCCCCTACCGCCACTGAAAACATTAATTTCAGATAAAGGGGGGAAAATCCCTTTTCATGTCAGTTTTACTCTGAATGTATGCATATTATATGCATATTGCAGTTTTTCTTACTGGTATCTGGTGGTACTGTTGCACTTGTAAGCGATCCTTAGGTGATAACTGAAAGCATGCCACAAACATATTTTAGTCATTCACAATATTCCTGTAAATGACTTAGTGTCAGTAGTTTGATGTCTCAGCTTAACTCATAGCCAGTTAGAGTTACGATACCAATTATTTTTTTAACAGGGCATTCTTGTAAACTCTTGAGAAAGAACATGGGACTAATTGTCATAAATGAAGGCTCTCTTGATGTAAGTATAATACGACATTTTAATGTCTTTGTCCCTTACCCTTCACCGGTCGCTGGAAAACATTTGAGTGAATTCACATGGAGTAACTATTTGTATCCAAATGATTAAAAAAAAATCATTAGTACAGGAAAAGCAAGGTTGAACTTTAAAAAAATGCAGTCTAAATTATTTCCACAAGATGCAATGGAGACTAGCACACTGAACAACATAACAGAAGCTGTAGTCTCCAGCTCAACACATTTTTTTAACCCTAGCTGTGATTTGAAATAGATGAGTTATCCTAGTCACTTGAAATTTTAAGTTGTCTGCTTCTGTGGGACCAAATGTATTGATTCTGCTATCACAATAAAGGCTCTGGGCCCAGTTGCCTCCTACTTAATCTCCAAGGGTGTGGGTAATCAGAGGAGGGCCTCCAATGTAATTCTCCATTGTTCTTAAGAGAAAAGCCCTGTCCCTCAGATACACTAGTCCAAGGACATTTCAGTTTAGCTCTTTGCACTGTGATCAGAAACGAGCTGGAAACCAGTGAAGATCTTTTGTTGTTTTTGCCATCAAGTCACAGCTGACTTATGGCCGCCCCGTAGGGTTTTCAAGGCAAGTGATGATGTTCAGAGGTGGTTTGCCATTGCCTGCCTCCGCATCACTTAGCTTCCAAGATCTGACGAGATGAGGCTAGCATGGGCTGTCCACTAGCCTGATACATTCCACCAGAGGGCACTATGAAATAGAAACATCCAGTGAAACATCATCGACACATGCAACAAAAAACTTTTCAGCAAGAATAAAGCTGGAGAAAAGCAGGGAGCTCCATGTAACATGTCATGTGAATCTTAAAGAAAGAGTAGTCAATTTCAGCGTCTAAAAGAAACAAAGAGAAAGAAAAACTGATCTGTCTTCTGCAAGTAAAGCTGTTTAAAGATTTGCAGGCACACCCTTTTTTTTTAAGCTAATGAGAACTGGTTAATTCTTAAGGCACTTTACTCATGAACATAAAAGTAGCTATTTTACAATGGCTAAAGGATTGTCCCCACTGCCTCCAAAATGTGTTTTTACTGGCCATTTTAATGCTTTTGGGCAATCACAGCAGTATTTTCAAATAAAAACCAAAATAGAGTATATGTTGATGTATTCATATTAAGCATGATAGGTGTATCCCCCTGTAAGTGGTAATTGAATCACTATCTGATATGATACTTGTTGGAAGTATAAACAGTGTAAATTGTTTAAACAGAAGTGAAGTAATGTGTGTCTTTTCTTGGTATTTAATAGGCAACAAGAGAAACATTAAGCCATCATTGCAGCACTCTTGGTGATGCCTTGAGAAAGGAAAATGATTTTGCTCTTATTATTGATGGTAAAACATTGAAGTATGCCTTGACATTTGGTGTAAGGCAATATTTTCTGGATTTGGCTCTGTCATGTAAAGCTGTTATTTGTTGTAGGTAAGCCTTTTGCTTCCTCAATTGCTGGGGGTGAAATTGCTCCAGAAAGACTTTTTACTTCAAGTTGAATTTATTATCATTACTAGTTTTCAGAGTAAGAGTGCAAATAGCATTACTTTAATCCCTACCTACTGTGAAAACTAGTGAAGGTTATAAAAGCAGAGTAAATGTTTAGGGGTTTTTTCATCTAAGTTTATACAAGCCCGCTAAGCATTGTGATATAATGATGCAGGGAGGGGGTGAAAACCCAGAAAAGCTTCATTTTGATTCCATCACTGGATCTGACAACATAATTTCCTCCAAGTGTTCTAGACCTATTGATCTTATCTTCCATTATCAGATCTTATATCTAAATACCATTTATGACATTAACCTGCATTCACATGAGCAAAATCAAATTGTGTGGGCTTTTCCCCCCCAGGCTGTTCCATTCGCTGTGCCTTGCTTCTTTACTGTTCTCATACATTTTAAAAAACATGAATACATAAACCTAGACTGATTTTGCTCAGTTAAATCATCTGGGGATGTCCCATTTATTTAAAACAATTGCGTGATGCCTTTCCACCCAAATCAGGGTCCCTAAGGTGGCAAACATTAAAATATCAAAACATTTCAGCTATTAAAATAGTGTTGAAAATACAGACAAACCGATAGATATAAAATATTTTTAAAAAATTAAAACATAAACGCATACACAGGGAAGAGGGCTAATAAAGGGGGGGGAGTCTTCACCTGCTAGCAAAAGACACCAATAGAGGGATACAGATGAATTTCCCTTCCTAGAGTTTTGGCACCAGAGTTTTGGCACCTTGACCAAGAAGGCTTTTTCTTGGGCAGCCACTCTGTGGTTGGGAGGAACCCCCTAAAACGAAGTATTCTTATGCTTATCTATAAAGAATATTACTCTTTATATCTTATTTTCCCGTCTGTGTTTGGGCCTAGTTTATCAGATTTGAGGGGCTGTGGCTCAGTGGTAGAACATCTGCTTGGTATGCAGAAGGTCCCAGGTTCAATCCCCGGTATCTCCAGTTGAAAGATCTGACAGTAGGTGATGTGAAAGACCACTGCCTGAGACCCTGGAGAGCCACTGCCAGTCTGAGTAGACAATTACTTACTTTGATGGACCAGGCATCTGACTCAGTATAAGGCAGTTTCATGTGTACAGGTGGGAAAATCCTTGCACATGCCAAACTCACATGTCAAAGGGAAGGCTAGAACTGCTGTCAGTGACACCTAGCTTCCTGTGTTCAGGAAGGTTTGTTACATACCAAAGCATTCATTTGTTCAATTTCACAAACAGATACTTGGATCCAAAACAGTGTTTCAGTGGGCAGAAGGATTTCTGACTGTGGCATATGATTTTCTCACTTTCCCCCTCCTTCTGCAGCCCAAAATGCCTCTGAAATGCAACCCCTGGGAGACCTGTCCCAGAAGCAGCATTGTGGGGTACAGCAGGGAGGGAAGGCAAGAAAACCACACTCTACAGGTGGAAATCTTTCAAGACATGGAAACACTGTGCTGGATTCAAGCCATAGCATGAATTCGTACTATCCAAAACCAGTTCGCCACATCAGCCAACTGATGAACTAGTGGTGAACGCAGAGGGAAAGTGAGGAATAAATAGCAGTACTTGACTGTTTCTTTGAACTAGACTTTCTATTGTCTCTGGCTGCTTTCATATGGTGATTTTCCTCGTAGTAGAACACACCATGTCCCTACTTTATTGGGGAATTTTTGCATAAAGTTATACTTGGAATGGATTCCAGAGCATTTTCCTCTTGAGCTAGAACAAAGAAGAACATCATTTGATCTGACTTTAAAAGGAAACAGTATGACAGCTGCAGGCAGAGCCCTCATGTGAAAGCTCTGCCTACAGCCAATGGGTGGGGCGGAGTTTACCTCCACCTTCAAAATGGCAATGCTCAGCTCTGGCATTTTCCCCAATCCCTTTAGATTTTTAACGGGACTTTAAAAAAAAACTAACTTGGTTTTAGGTGAGCTGTTTGGGGAGGGGGTTGTCAGGCTGGGGGGGAGAGACAGCAAGATTCTCACACATGCATAAGTGAGGCAGAAGGGGGTGAGGAGAGGTGGCACCACCATTGAGCTGCATGGGAACAGGTCATGTGCTTACCGTCCTGCATGCCTCTGTCTCACTCACTGCAGCTTTCAGGATGGGTGAAGCTTTTCCCACCCCCGTGTAGAACACACCTTTATAAAAAAAAATCTTACAGTAATATTATTCTAAAAATATCTGTGTGTTTTCTTTTAAGGGTTTCGCCTCTTCAGAAATCTGAAGTTGTAGACATGGTTAAGAAACAGGTAAAAGTAGTCACACTGGCAATTGGTGATGGAGCAAATGATGTTAGTATGATACAGACTGCACATGTTGGTGTCGGTATTAGTGGAAATGAAGGGCTACAAGCAGCTAACTCTTCAGACTACTCAATAGCACAGGTAAATCTTGCGACTGATAAAGAATAGAACAAGATGGTTCTTTCAGGTGATAAACTGTTGGACTTTGTGTACATAGTTAAACTTTTTTTTCTGTTACCATTTTTAGTTCAAGTACTTGAAGAACTTACTCTTGGTCCATGGTGCCTGGAATTATAGCAGAATTGCTAAATGCATCTTATACTGCTTCTACAAGAATATCGTCCTTTATATCATTGAGGTAATGAAAGCACAGTATGCCACAACATGTCTTCCAAATTGTTCTTCCAAAGCACAGCAGTATATAAGCCTTCTTTAATATTGTAATTTGAATGCGTATTTCTTCTGTTTATAATTCTGGTTTTTATACATTTAGGCATAATATGTAAAATCAAGTTCTAAGTATCTAAGTCCCAACATAGCCAGAGCTGTCTATACTTAAATCCAGAGACTGGAGCCATGAACAGACAGGACAGATCTTCCTACAAACCTGAAAAAAGCCCCAGGCTTGCAGTAAAATCTGAAATACACACACACATTGGGGCATTACCCCCAAAAAATATAATAGAAGAGGTACCTGTATCTTTAAGAAACAATGACCTCTGCAGTGGCCATTGTGGGGTTTGCTGGGCAACCACCACAGTAGTGCCAGCCTTCAAACCTTTTTTTTTCTGTCCATATAAGGCAGGGGAGGGGCCTTTTGGCCTTTGAGTGAGGATTCATTGGGGCCAGGCTCCATCTTTTTTATTATGTGAAGTTTTGGGGTTTGAATTTTGTTTATACATAAGTTGTGGGTTACTGAATGTTTGTACTGGGCCCAGCATGCAGAAGTCCAACAAGCTGCTGTGCTTTATGGACTATTTTATTGAGAGTAAACAAAACCTGTGAGAATGTTACTTCCACTGACCCAATAGTTGCAGTTTTCCATCTCAGAGCTCAACTTATTTATAGTGAAAATCTTAGGCTTATATACCTCTGAGAAAATTAAACCCTCGGTTTAATTCCCCTACCCACGTGCAATAATGAGTAATCATTCCTTAGAGTAACAAAATAAAGGCTGCAGTTCTCTTCCCAGTTATGTTTCTTGCACTGGCTTCCATTCCTGTTTCCCAAAAATCAGGAGATAATATTTCACTGTGTTTCCTTACAGTTTTCAAATAAATAGCTTTCTAAGGGTTAGTAACATACAATATGCATATAAATGTTTCTGAAGAATGTAAAGACCATATAAAGAACAGATTTGTATTACTAAGTTCAAGTGGATGGGAACAGAACTATGGGCTGAAACCAGAGATATTACCAAGGGAAAATGTGCAATGAGTATTTCTGTAGCCAAAAGAAATGTAAAGCCTTGATAGATGTCTGATGAAATTCTTACTGTTGCTAAACCTATACGAGAAGCCAAAGTAAAAGGTGATGGAAATAAGATCAGAAGTGTAAATGCAGCATTCCAGTAATTTGTGTGTAGAGACATATAATAATAACCAGTGTAAAGAAACAGATGAGAATAACAAAAAAAGAAGAACAAGAGACCTGTTCCACAAGATCCAAGAAATCAAAGGGAAGTTTAAACCACCGTTAGGGATTCTGAAAGATCAACGTGGATGTACATTAACTGAACAGGACAAAATAATAGTTTTAAAAGATGGGAACAATACACTGAAGAACTATGAAGAAGAGATGAAGGATGACAGATTCCTTCAAAAAGTGCCAAAGTGCCAAAGCAGGATTACAGCTAAACATCAAAAAGACAAAAGTAATAACTACTGAGGAATTACACCACTTTAAAGCTGACAATGAAGAAACTGAAATTGTTCAAGATTTTCTATTCCTTAGCTCAGTCATCAACCAAAAAGGAGACTGCAAGCAAGAAATCAAAAGGGGATTGGGAAGAGCAGCCATGAAGGAAAGATCCTTAAATGTAAGGATGTGTTACTGGCAACCAAGATTAAGATAATCCGTACTATAGTATTTCTCATTACTATGCATGGGTGTGAAAGTTGGACGATGAAAAAGCTGACAGGAAGAAATTTGATTCATTTGAAATGTGGTGTTGAAGGAGAGTTTAACCGATACCGTGGACTGCCAAAAAGACAAATAAGTGGGCTCTCCCTAGAAGCTGAAATGACTAAACTAAGGCTTTTGGGTCATATTATAGGAAGATAAGACTCACTGGAAAAGACAGTAATTTTAGGAAAAGTTGAAGGAGGCTGGAAAAGAGGAAGACCAAACATGGGATGGATTGATTCAATAAAGGAAGCCATGGCCTTCAGTTTGCAAGCCCTGAGCAAGGCTGTTAAGAATTGGGGGGGGGGGTTGGAGTTTGGCACTTCACACACAAGGGTCACACTAGACACGAGCCAAAGAGTTCTGTCCTCAGAAGTCCCAAGTGTTTTACTTTGTAAAGAGAAATTTTGTGGGTCCTTGTTTGGATCAGTACTGAGGCACTGGGAGAATGAAAATAAATTATTTTTCTCTGCACTGTTCTCTCAGCCTGAAATTGATGTTGTTTGCCCAGACAGAGCAAACATACAAGCATATTTAAAGAGTAAAAATACCTGGAAGCTCTAAATATGGAATTCTGATCATCTTGTCTAATCAGGATTCAAAATGGTACACGGAGAGAGGGTGTTTTGAGTTCTTCTCTTCAGGTAGCCAGCCCCCTTCACATGCACACATACAGAAAATCAAGAAGCCTTGAGAAGCCAAGCATACACACACTTGTGCATCATAATTTTTGCTTCCATCAATAGGCCTCTCTAGAAACTGGTCTTAGATTAATAATTTTCTACTAATATTGTACTGTTCTGTTAGTAGTATATTAATATTCTGAATTCTTAAATAACAGAATTACTGTTACTAAAAACGCTACTAGTATTTGTTTCCTGTCCTTGTATTATAGGGGTGTGCATTCAGATCTACCCAAACTGAAAATATACCCCCCCAAAATTGGTATTTTTCAGGTACATTTCGACGTCCCAGATGTATCCAGGTTTTCTCAGGAAAACCAAAAAAAATCCCCCCAAAATCCCTGCTATATTCCAGAATTACCAGTAGGTCCGAAAAAGAGAGGAGAGGCTGGAGCAGATTCCTCCTGCCTCTCAGCAGTTTTTCAGGCTTCTACTGCAGTTCCTTTAAAGTTTAAAGGGATTGCAGAAGACAGACCAAGGATTAAATCAACTGTGCCGGGGGGAGCAGACTGTTCCAGCCGGCTCGGCTTGGGGCTGACTTCTCGTGTAGAAGCCATCCCAGCCAGGATCTGTGTGCCTCAGGGAGCAATCTCCTTGAGGCACGCAGATTCTGGACCTGGCTGGCTCCTTCTGTAGCGCCGTTTAAACTGCACTGTAGGAGAAGCCATCCCAGCCCGGAACTGCGTGCCTTGGGGAGCGGTCTCCCTGAAACATGCAGATCCTGGACCAGGCTGCAGGAAAAGCCAAGCCAGCCCCAGGATTGGGCTGGCTTTTTAAAAAAATCTAGTATTTTTCTTCTTGGATATATTAGACCTGAGAAAATCCAAGATTTGGGGGAAATTCCAGATCTGGATACCATACCGGTACTGGAATCTGGGATTTTTCAGAAATACTGAAATTTTTCCTGGTCCAATAGACTCGAACCAAAAAATACTGATTTTTTTTAAAAAATTGCACACCCCTATTGTATTCTTCCAAGTGTAAAATAAATTGTTGGCTGAAACATATGGAAGCTTAAAAATGCAGTAAAAGAACTCAGTTTCAATGGTTTCTTAATAGTTCCCTATTAAAATGCTAATTTTGGAGTTTATAAGATGTTCAGAGTTCCTAAAATGTTTACAGAAAATAAGACCTGCAGACCAATTAACATACTTCCCACCTCTACATCTGATCTGGCTATTAATGGCTCTTGTCAATACTGTGAATGAATGGACATTAATATATATCACAGGACATCTCTAGCAAGGACAACTGCCCTTCCTGAATCACTTTGCAGTTTTCGTAGTAATCTGTGTGGGTGAAGGGAACTCATTGGAAGCTGGAATTCAGAAAGTAATACCAAAATATATCCAATCCAAATCTGATAAGCATTATTCAGTAAGATTTATATTGGAATTACATTTCCTGAGAATAAGATATAAAATGACAGCATAAACAAATATTTAAGAAAGTAAATCTTCAAAATGCTAAGGAGCCGATCCTGCAGGGCGAACTCTCCCCAGGGCCAGCAGAAAGGAAGCGGAGAAGGTCTGAGAGCCAGTTTGGTGTAGTGGTTAAGTGTGTGGACTCTAATCTGGGAGAACCAGGTTTGATTCCCAACTCCTCCACCTGCAGCTGCTGGATGACATTGGGCAAGCCATAGTTCTGTCAGAGCTGTTCTCTCAAGACAGTTCTGGAAAGAATTCCCTCAGCCCCGCCTACCTCTGTTGTGGGGAGAGGAAGGGAAAGGAGCTTGTAAGCTGCTCTGAGACTCTGAGTGAAGGGCGGGGTATAAATCCAATCTCTTCTTCTTCTCCTTCCCATCCTCATTTCTGATGATGGGCTGCCCAGCAGAGCTTGCAGGGTACTCGCCCTGCTTTGAGTTCACTCGCACACAGCTTGGCTTGCAAAAGCCATTTAAAGGGAGCTTTCCCTTTAAATAGCTTCTGAAAGGCGCACTGTGCTGCACACGAGTGAAGCTGAAAGAGGCAAGAGTTCACCCATATGTCCCCATAGGGTATAATGGAGCCAAATAAATTCAACAATCCCAAATTTCCCGAATCCCAGTATCGTACCAATATTGGGATTCAGGACTAATGGGAAATACCTATATTTTGGGGGTTCAGAACACCCAAACCTGAAAAATGCCAATGTTTTGAGGGGGTTTTGCACACTTCTAGGCCACGGTGGCTCAGAGGTTAAGACACTAAGCTGCAGACCAGAAGGTCTGTAGCTCGGCAGTTCGAGACCCTAGCGCCGTTTGACAAAGTAGGCTCCCGTCTCCAGCCCCAGCTCCTGCCAACCTAGCAGTTTGAAAGCAAGAAATTGCAAGCAGATAAATAGGTACCGCTTCAGTGGAAAGGTAACAGCATTCCATGCGCTTCAACATTTAGTCATGCCGGCAGCATGACCAAGGAAATGTCTTTGGACAGCACTGGCTATCCAGCTTGGAAATGGAGATGAGCACTGCCCCCTAGAGTCGGATTTGACTAGCTTTCGAGCAAGGGAAACCTTCCCTGACTTTCAAAGCAGCTGTGAGGCTGTTAATTACTTTAAAACGGTGGAAAATCCTTATCCTTTCATTCCTTAAACCCTGAGAGAAATTCCCTTGGGAGGTATCTGCTGTTTCTCATCAAGTATCTTTTCAACATGCTTGGTTGATTCCAGTTGATTTCAGTCTGTGTTCCAATGTGCATATCCTAGACCCTAGAGTTTTTGTGTAGGCCTGCTAGCTGAAAGGGGATGAGTGCACTCTGATATATCCCCAACTTTTAAGAGATCCGTTTGGTTTAGCCTCCCTCTTCCCATCATCCAGAATACCCAGCTGATCAGGCAAAGCTAAAGTAAGGCAAACACAAAACAAATAATTTAATAATAGAAAGAAATGCCAAATTAAAAATTACTGTTTGATTTCTGTCATCTGGTTCTTATTGTCTATCAGGCTCTTGCTTACATATGTACATAATACTTGTCATACAATGGTCTTGTCTAGTGCACTTAGTAGAAAAAGAAGACACTGTCCTACTGGCTTTGCCATTTGATCACATCCTGTTCCCTTCTTCAGTGCAGCCCCCGTCTTGCATGGCTTTTGTTCACATGGGTGCTACAATTTCTGGCATAGCCTTCTTGGTGGTCTAAAAGGGTCTTTTTTCACTAGTGGAAAAGCTAGTAGGATCCAGTCCTTTGTTCTTACATTTTTAATTCAGTAAATTGGCACAAGAAAGTTCTATTCTGCTGTACTAGTTTAAAAAAATTCCTGAAACCCTAGCTTAGTTATTCCAGGGCCAAAATACTAGGGTCTCACTAAAAAATACTGTGGTTCAAATTGATTAAAACATTTAGAACATGAAGGTTCATTTCATTTACATATGATTTTAATTAATAAGCAAATGTAAGCTGCCTCTTCAGTTGTCTACTTTCAGATACGAAAAACCTTAAACATTGTTTAGAAACACATTAGCATTTAAAACAAATAATATAACCTACATTCAACCTGCCTGTACACTTTTCAACCTTTAACAGTATTGAGCAATGCATGTAAGCACGCACATAATCTGCTATATCAAGAATAAGTATCTAGTAAAAATTAACTAGAAGGTCTGCTTGAAGTTATCAGATATTCAGCAGTCCATTTTGAAAGTTGGGAGGAGGGGGGAGATGTGCAATATTTATGTGCCTGGAAATATTTTCAGGATGCACCCTTTTTACAGTTGTAAAATGTTAAAATGAAGTTGTTGGTGGGGAATACAATTATGGGCTAGAGTTTTTAAATAAGCTACATTAAGTGAGACCAGGAGTTTGTCCTCTCACTCAGTAAGACTTATTTCTTTTTTCTGTGATCAGAAAACCACACTGTAAGTACAAAGCGCTTTGAAACTCACTATCAGTTAAATGGTGGTTGTCAGGCAGCATGTGGAGCTGATGTTCAATAATCATGGATAAAAAGCAACCTTGGGCTTGCTGAAACAGTAGAGCAATTAATTCATGTATATTTCCATCTGTTGCCCATGTACTTTGCCTCCCACCCAGTGCAGAGATGGAATCCGTAGGCTTAAGCACAGCTCGTTCTGCTATTGTGTTGTGTTAGACTGGTCACAAGTGCATCTGGAAGAAACTGCCATTTAAGCGATCTTAGAATATACAGAGAACTTATCTTTCACGGTGCATCTGAAAGAACTTCTTCAAAACTGTGCCAAAGAAGTGCTAAAGAAAATAGATGTTGGTGTATATGCTTTTGAAGGGTCTTTTCACTACTGCTTGAATGCTAAATTTAAAGATTTCAGCTGTGATAAGAAATGCAAGGTTGATCAGTATGAAGGCACCAAACAATTTATTATTTAGTTATTGTGAGGATTTTATGCTTTATTCTTTTCTCCAACAATATGACAACATTGGAGTTTGTCACATTTCTCATATGGCTCTGTTCTTCATTTCAAACAGTCTTGTTTAGAAAAAACTTAGTTTATTTTCTGGGGATCGATTTCATAACTAAATGATTTACTGTGATTGTCTTTATTTTTATGAACTGCTCTGCGAGCTTTTATTGAATGAATGGCAGTATATAAATTTGAACGTAAATAAAAATTAAGTATTGAACAGCCTGTTTGCAGTTTACTTTTGTGTCCTAGTATTTTCTGCTTTATAAGACAGAAAAGAAAATTAAGCAGACATTTGTTTTCACTTGTGGTCAAACATTTTCTGGTATGTTAAAAGACCAGATTGTTCACAGAACCAGTCATCTGGAGACAGGCCCTATACATGGAGAATTTGTAACAATTCATGCTCCTATAATGAGGTTAAATGAAACGTGAACTGTGGCCAAATCTGTGTCACGTTGATGCTCAATATCATTTGACTAGCAGATCAGACTTGCTCTCTTTTGCTTTAATATTGTTGGTCATCTATGTTCAGAATTGCCTGCAAGAGATTGTAAGTTAAATGTAATGTAATTTTTTGCACTCAGCAGAAACATTCATGTTCAGACAATAGGGTTCTGCACAGGAATAGTCTTCAGGAAACCTACCTGTTACTCTTATAATATTTTAAATGGATGAAGAGCTGAGTAGTTTAGAAGCTTTTTCATTTAGCAGGCCTGTGATTTTGCAAATTATTTGCAACATATATGCAGGTTAAATTAAGCTTTATGTTCTCAATGTTCTAATAAATTTGAACCATGATGTATTTTAATGAGACCCTAAATACTAACTGTGTATTTTATTTGTAAGACCTAGTTATACCATGGCTTCCAGATTACTTATTTAGTTGAAACTGAAAATGTATTCAGAAAAGTACCTAAAGATTTATGCAGGAATGTCCTAATAAAATGAAACCTTTTTTAAAAAAATGCATTTCTTTCAGATTTGGTTTGCCTTTGTTAATGGATTTTCTGGACAAATACTGTTTGAAAGGTGGTGCATAGGACTTTACAATGTGGTAAGTTTTCAATATATTACTTTTATTTTTTTTTTCAACCGTTATTCCTAGAATATAATGAATCTTTATCATGTTGATAATTGGTTTACACATTAGATGTTTACAGCTATGCCCCCATTGACACTTGGAATATTTGAAAGATCCTGTCACAAAGAAAATATGCTGAAATATCCTGAATTATACAAGACTTCTCAAAATGCCCTGGACTTCAATTCAAAGGTAAAAAATGGGAGTATTATATTAATACTTTTTGGTTCCTATTTTTGTTATTTGCAATTAAATAGATAACAAGAGTGAAATGGTTCTGCATCCCTGTTACGTTCAGTAATTGAAGATAGTTATTGAATTTGCTGGGTCCACCTGGCCACATACAGAACTCCATGTGCACATTTCCAGCCATTTCTTTGCAACTGCAGCCCCTCACTTATCTTGAAAAAGTGACTCTTGAAAGTCGCAGGAAAATCTGAGCAGGATTTTACATGGCATGAGGAGATAGGCAACCCCTCTTTATATGCAAGTTCACAAATGTTTGCTGTTGATATATGGGGTTTCTTGGATCCTGGCCAATGTGGAAGATTTTGGGAGGGCTGGGTTGTTGTTTTTTAATTATTTTGTTACCTCAAAACATTTTTTGAACTGGTCTTACTTGGCAAGATTGTATATTCATATAACTCACTGTATTTTTGACCAATAGATTATATATACCTATGTTGTTTTGTGAACTGAGATAATAAAGATGCTGCCCACAAACTTCAAGAGCTGTTCTGCACTGATACTTCACTCAACTTTTATGCTACCATGGGTAGCAGAGACCAGACAAGTCTAACCCTTAGATGTTGGTCTGGTCTAATCAGTTTAAAGTAGCGCTTGCAGCTGTTGCACAGATGTTATGATATTGAACCATGCCATGTCCTAAAGGCTGTTAATCCTAGAATTTGGCCACTGAAGCTAGCCCTACAGGAGAACAACATCACATGACAACACACTGCCTTATAGTGGATGAGACCATTGGTCCATGAAGGTATTGTCTGCTCAGACCGGCAGCGGCTCTCCAGGGCCCCAGACAGAGGTGTTTCACATCACCTTTTTAACTGGAGATGCCAGCAGTTGAACCTGGGATGTTCTGCATGCCAAGTAGATGCTCTGTCCCTGAGCCATGGCCACTCCCCACTGTGGCAAGTTTGTAGATAATGCACTGTATGAATACATAAAATTTCCATTTAATAATCCTGTTATGTAAAAATATATATTTTAGGTATTGTTTTTAAATGTAAATAGTTTGCATAATGCTTCTGACTTAAACTGCAGTACATGATAAGAATCTAGAACGAATGTTATGTAGTAAAGTCCCTGAAAGTAATGACATGTTTGTTTTTGTTAATGAAATTCTATAAAACTCCAAATACACCAATTGGTCTCTATAAATAATACTCTGATTGCAAACAGTAAAATTTGTACTTGCATTTATAATTCTTATAAAAACAGGAGAACCAAAACAAAAAAATTGGCCTTGGCTTCATGAAATTTCACACAAATTAAAAAAAAAGTTCATCACCAACACTAAATTCATTGCTAAGAAGATATATACAAAATGTATATAATATGTCAGTTGCCAGTACATCATGTTGCTACAGGAAATCCGAGGCCAAATTTTAAACCAAACATGTCATAAATAAATATACAAATACTTTACATACTATGACCATTAAAGAATAGTTATGGGATTTCAGATTAAATGATTACATTTGTACCCCCACTGGACTGTATATTTGTACGGTATTTACTATTTTACAGGCTGTTTGAAGTTTCCTTTAAGTTATGTGGCCTTTTCAGTCACAAATATTTAAATTATTAATTTTAAAAGAGCAGATGTTACTAAAATGCATCACTTTATTGCATTGGATTTGTTATAAGTGAATGCTATGAATAAATGTCTACTGACTACCTGAGAAGACAGAATTGTTGATACAGGTTTGATGTGTGAGGATTTTGAATCATTGTTGCACTGAATGATGATGCGTAGATTTGTTATGCTAAAAAGGGTCAGAGATCATGGGGCCATGACAGAGGTTAAAGGATTAGCATGTGACAATAAGTATTGGTCAGGAAAATGGAAAAGTAGGTCTGATTTTATTGCACCCACCTGTGCTTTCTGTCAAATAAAACTTGAGGTAATGACACAGCAGGGAGGCGAGACAAAGGTTAATGAGCAACACAAGTTCCAGTGTGCGAAGTATTGTAGCATAAATTGGATCATACAACCTTATGTAACTGGATAAAATAACAAAGAGCTTCAAGACATGGTGGAACATTTTTTGAGGCAGGCAACTTAATTTCTGCTGTATGAACAGCCTAAAACTATTAATGCACGTCAATTTAACACAATAAGGCTGCAATCTTAGGCACAGTTACTTGGGAGCAGGCCTGATTGAACTTGGTGGGCTTAGTTCTGAATAAACATGCATAGGACCAGGCTACACAGATCATGTTTTATAAAAATGTCTAATTTTAAAAACATGGTATACAATAGAAGTGTCCAAAACTATTCTGTTTTCTTACTTAGATATGAAAATTGTGTAATTTACTATACAGAGCACTGGATTCGTATGTCTGAATGTACTTCCCACATAATGTTCTTTTCGTAGGAGTTGGTAGTACTGTTTTATAAATGCATATGTAAATAGCAAACATAAACAGCTATAGAAAGATATGTAAGGTAAGGAATCAAGAGCAAGAAATATATCAGCAACCAGGGGTGTTGTTTGCTTGTATCCTCATTTTCTTTTAATCGGAAAAAACAGAATAAAACACCAGTTGCTTAAATTTACTTTTGAACATTTCAATTAGAGTTTTTACCAAAATCAAAATAGGTATGTTTGCATTTTCTGTGAACAAAATTAAAAGGGAAAGTTAGTGAACACCTTTTGAGAAACAGAGAAATAAATAAATGACCCATGAAGAGCTCTGAGGCAGAAAATGCCTCTCAGTTATATTAGTTCTTAGAGGTGGCCTTTTGAAAAACACATTTTCTGATTCTAACCAAAAGTGAAAAAGAAGGGTCAGAGTTCACAGAGTTAGTTTTATCACAAACGGTTCTCATGAATGTTGTTTTCCCTTAGGTTTTCTGGGTTCATTGTTTAAATGGCCTTTTCCACTCAGTAATTCTGTTTTGGTTTCCACTAAAAGCTGTCCAGTCTGGTAAGTAAGGAATGAAATACAGAATTTGAATGCACTGTATTGCTTTAAAATGGCAATTTCCAGGATTAATCTTAAAGCCAACTCTGTATTGGCCTTTATATTGAAAGGTAGCCTTCTCGGTAACCATATATTTTATTTTCCTTTTTTCTGTTGGATCTAAAATTCAAGTTTGGAATGTGGTGTGAGCTAGGGATCCAACATTTATAGAATGTTGCTATTTATGTTACAGTTAGCAGTTTAAGATATCTGAATAGTGGTTTGTTTTGCATCAGGATCCTTTCACACAGTACAGAATGGGGTAGATAAATTCTTGTGCAGAGCATGTTATTGAAAG
Source organism: Gekko gecko (assembly GCA_029375565.1). Classification (NCBI taxonomy): domain Eukaryota; kingdom Metazoa; phylum Chordata; class Lepidosauria; order Squamata; family Gekkonidae; genus Gekko; species Gekko gecko. The sequence goes on from JAPDNY010000010.1 coordinate 7,514,340, forward strand.
ACTGTGGCAGTTGATATGAGTTGCATTTAGAAATGTGCTTCCAAATAAAGACTGTGCATTGTTTCAACTTGTGAAATTACAAGTCCATTGAAAATAAAAAAGGAGAGGCGATCCACAAGCTAATTGAAAGAAAATCATTTTATTCTGTCAGATAAAAGCTGTAAATGTCAGATACATTTCCATTCAAATAATTCCACTTTTATTGATTATTTCCCTTTACATTGTCTTACAGATACTGTATTTGCAAATGGCAAAACTTCAGACTACTTGCTTTTGGGGAACATAGTATATACAGTAAGTGATGCTACTATTAAAGCAGCTTACAAGCATAGTAGATTGCAGAGCAACATCTCATAAGAAGCCAGTGAGCCTTCTCATCCAAGTTCCCTGCCTTGGTGCTCAGTTTGCCACCATCATGCTAAGAATGCTGCATCTTGGCAGGCTTATCCCTCTAAATGGGAGGCAGAGTGAAACAAGCATACTTCTCAATCAGATCTCAGTAAATGGTTGCTCTCAGTAAAAGCAGAACCAGACATGACTGTTTCAGCAAGATCACCTGTTGAATGTTGCTGATGCGCTCCATACATAGCTTTGACCTTTGCCTGTTCACTTAATTTTAGAAGTTCATCTTGGCTAAATCACTTTCTGAAACTTTGTTCTAGTGGAACTTGGGCTGTTGGTTGGAAGAAGTCATTTGGATGTCTGATATTTTCATAGAATTTTCTTTGTTCCTTTCTTTTTCTCCCACAAAATCAGATAGCATTAGCGATAGTACTATGCTGTACCAATGACTGGTCCCTGCCCATGGAGTAAGCATCGGTGTTTCCCCTTCACCCCAGACTGAATCACGAAGGTGGGGGAGCCTATTAGGGCTCAGCGCAGGAGCACTGACCAATCGGAGGCATCTGACCAGCCAGGTCTGGGGGCCAACACCATTCCCCAATCCTTGAGATTTTTAGTTTCTCCAGGCACCTGGACTTCCATTTCATGCAGTGAAATATGAAAATTCCTTGTGTGAAAAGGAGCTTGCCCTCATCATGTAGCATAAAGAATTGCTGTGAACAATTCTTAAGGATCCATAGGCTCACTGAACTTGTTTCTTGATGTTTTGGATCTTGGTTTTATAACTTCTGAAACTGTGATGTGTAAAATATGTTTTAATATTAAATTGTTATTTGGAATTAAATTGTACATTGGCATGTTGAATGTTGACCATCATACATCGTTCATTTAAATTGCTATAGCTGTTAAAGAAAAGTATGATAACTTTTTTCCCCTTCTTTTCTTAGTTTGTGGTAATAACTGTATGTTTAAAAGCTGGATTAGAAACTTCGTACTGGACAGTGGTAAGAAATTCTTTAAAAATTATTTTATTTAAAAAATATCCTGCTTTTCTTCCAATCAACCAAACTCAATCTGCTTTCATTGAAACTAGCTAAAATCTCCCTGTATAAAAATACAATACGTAAAAGGAAAAGAGCAAGCCATTGCCCATCATACTAATTAACTTCCACCTACAAGCCACAAATGCTAATTGGAATTGCTGTGCTATACAGAGCCTCTCCTTTGCAAGCTGGAGGCCTTCCTCACATTGGGACTGGTCCTGCAATATTAGGCACCTAATCAGTAAGGGACGCTAACACAAGGGCTTTGCATTGAACATGGAAATAAATCAGCCACTACTGTAGTGATCTTAAAACTTGAAGTAATATGTTCAAAGCACTTAACCCCATCAACTGTCTAGCTGCTACCTTCTGCCCCAACTATAGCTTCCTTGTTGTCTTCAAGGGATGTCTCATGTAGACCATGTTGCAGCAGTCCAGTCTCAAGGTTATCATAGCCTATCTTAATGTGTCTAGGTTAGCAAAAAGGGGCAATTTCCATATAAAGTTGAAATACAGTAAAATGAATGATGAAAATTTGTGTGTGATTTTGTTGTAATCTATACAGAACACTGATCATTGTCATTGGTTGGTACTTTATTGTTTTGGCTACCTCTAATGCTCCCTCTAAGCTGTGGAGTCTTGTGAGCAAAAAAACAATTCACATGGAGAGTTATAACAGTCATTTTTTTGTCTGTGTGGGCCTCTGCAAATTCTGGTAGAAGGAAAGAAAAAGGCATAGCATTAGAGCAGAATTTAAATACATACTTTAGGCAAGCACAGTAGCCTGGCCATGCCCAATGTGATGTTTTTAATTTGTACATTAGAATCCCATGTTATATCATTACATTACATTGCTACTGAACTTTTTCCAAGTCTGAAAAATAGTTTGTTATGAGGCATTGCTCTTGAAAAAATAAATCAAATGCCCCCTTTGGCACAGAAAACTTTGGATCCTGGCCAGTATACTAAAAACAGATGTAATTCGATTAAATTAAATATTCATACATTGTACATAGTTTAAAAAATGGCAAAACTGAAATGAAAGAAAAGCTGGATATTGTAGAATTTGAAAAGACACACGAAAAAGCAACTAAAAAGATCTGAGGGTTTGGTCAATCTAACAACTGAAGTGTTGCCAACTTTTAAGTAGATAGAAGACAAGTAAGAGCAGCAGTGTTGGGGTTTTAAACAATTATAAACTTTGTGGACGGTGTACATAGAATTCTAAGCACAGACTTGCGAACTGTTAAGCACACTGAAATGGAATACTGGGTACTAAAGCACTACCATACAAATGACTAGGTTGGTTTTATAATAATACTCTGTGGTGGGCAGTTGTTCTAACTCTCATTACTGACTTCTTCTGTTGCTTTGGAATAAGGTTGTCAATTTGACCTACCACTCCCATGTGTTGCTGCGACATTTTACTTTCTGGTTATCCATTTTTCTTCTTGGGTCTATTGGACCTGAAAGAATTCAGAATTTCCAAAACATCCTGGATCTGAATACCATACTGTTATTGGGATCCGGGATTTTTCAGAAATACCAAAAAAAATTGGCTCCTATAGACCTGAACTGGAAAATGCCGATTTTTTTTTCACACCTTTAGTTCACATTACACCAATCTCTGCTGGTGTAAGACACCATGCAAGCTGTGTAACGGTGATGGAAGATGGAGAACAAGAGTTGTGTGAGTGAATAGCCGTAGAGTTCAAGTGAATAGCAGGAGATAGCATTAATAAACCTTTAAAACACAACAGAGGGAAGGTACATGGAAAGCTACCAAGCAGAATTAGAATCTGGAGCAGCCAATCAGTATGAGTGCCCATCCCCAGTGATTAGATCTCAGCTGTTTCTGGGACTTGTTCAGGGCAGTCTAGTGGTTAGCTCTATGGAGATTTGAACTGGGTACCTTGTGAATGTTAAGCTGCTGCTCTTCTATAATGCTATGCATTTCTCTGCAGTCTTTCCTTTCCTGGTATATATGGTTGGGTTCAGGAGGACCTTGAACAAACAAACCAAGATTATTTGTGATACTCTCAAACTAGGCTTCCTTTTAAGTCCATGCTCTTCCTCCCTCTGCAAAGGGTTCCAAGACTGAACATTTTATTTTTCATTTGTAACCTGCCTTTCTCACTGAAGCTCAAGGTGGATAACACAACTGAAAACAATGCAGTCAGAGCAGTATAATACATACAATCAATACAATAAAGGGGATTACAAAATTAGAAGCACACTAAAAACAGTACAATACATAAATAAAACTGTCCATACAACAACTGTTGAGAATGCTAGCAAAATTAGAGAAGCAGCATAACAGTATATACAATAAACAAGTCAATGCAAACTACCTAAAATTTCACAAACCTTGACAATGACCCTGTTCCTTTTATTTAAAACAATCCCTGCTAACCAGTTCCGTTCTACATGGGCTTCTGCCTGATGCCAGTTTGTCTTGACACCCAAACACTGGTACCATAACAGAGATTTCTTTATTTTATTAAAATATTTATTAGCCACCTTTCTATCTGACAGAACTCAAGGCAGCATACAATATAAGTAAAACAACAACTATAAAATAAATGTTAAAGACCACAACTATAAAATAAATGTAAAAGACCACAATTTAAAATCTTCTCTTAGGACTGCCAGTAAATAAAAACCAATTAGTCAAATGCAGTCCTCAATAAAACTCTCTTCAACTGCCTCCTAAAGGTGGAAAGTGAGGGAGCCAGGCACACCCCCCTGGGGAGGTTGTTGCATAATCATGGAGCTGCAACAGAAAAGGTACTCTCTTATGTGCCCATCAGGTGAGCTTCTTTGATTGGAGGGCCTCTCCCTGCAATTGTAATTCCCGGGCAGGAACATATAGGAGAAGATGGTCCTTCAGACACCCCGGTTGCTGGCTGTATAGGGCTTTAAGGGACAGAAACAACACCTTGAATTGGGCTCAGGAGTGGATTGGTAGCCAGTGTGATTGCTGGAATATCAGAGTCACATGCTCCCAGTAGCTGGCCCCTACTAACGTTCTGTGGTAGCTGCAGCTTCCACTCTTCAAGGGTAGCCGTAAGTAAACTGCATGGCAGTCGTCCAGTGTAGATGTGATCAGGACATGGATCACTGTGGCTAGATCTGACTGAACCAGGAACAGACGCAGCCGATGCACCAGCTGAAGCTGGCCTAAACCGCTCTGACCTAGATAGCCCCAGCAAGCCTGATCTCATCAAATCTTGAAAGCTAAGCAGGATCGACTCTGGCAAGTACTTGATGGGAGACCTCCTTGAAATACCAGCAGTTGGGAGGATGGGGCATGCTTTATTCAGACTCCTAGAAGAAGAGGAAGAAGAGGAGAGTGGATTTATACCCCACCCTTCACTACCCAAAGGAGTCTCAGAGCGGCTCACAATCTCCTTTCCCTTCCCCTCCCCACAACAGACACCCTGTGAAGTAGGTGGGGCTGAGAGAGCTCTTTCGAGGATTGCCCTTGAGAGAACAGTCCTGAAAGAACTTATGACTGACCCAGGGTCACACCAGCAGCCACATGTGGAGGAGTGGGGAATCAAACCTGGTTCTCCCAGATCAGAGTTCGCACTCCTAACCACTCCACCAAACTGGCTCTTCTCCAGGCCCCCCACAGTAGGGGGTCAGTCATCAGAGGTCACCATGACTTCCAGGTGCACACATACTCATATGCGCACATGAAAAAATACCCCCCCAAAAAAAGTGTTCTGAACCACTGCAGCCGCTTGGATTTCTAAGGTGATTGTTGTGTCAACCAGCACTCCTAAACAGTGAACCTGGCTTTTCCAAGGGGGTATAATCCCATCCAAAACAGGATGGATCTCAAGTCCCCAGTAGGCCTTTCTACTAGCCCAAAGGACCTCTGTCTTGTTAGGATTTCATTTCAGGTTGTTCACCCTCATCCAAGCACTGGTTGAGAACTGGTTCAGCATCCTCAGAATTAGGTGAGAAAGAAAGGTAGAACTGTGCATCATCCACATATTGGTGACCCCTCAGCCCCTAACTCCTGATGATAATATTTCTTATTAACAAGGATTTTTGTGGTTAAGAATCCCAGTTACTGAGGAAGAATCAAACTCCATATTCAGATACCACACTGAAGTTAGACTGTAGAGTGCTTCAGTCAGAAAGTCTTCAGTTACACCTCATCCAACAGGAGGGCAGAAAGAAGTATATGAGTCTCAAAGTAAACCAAACTGGTGCTCTTCTGAATGATCTCTGAACAAGGCCTGAGTTTTCAAGAGTAATCATATGCTATTAATTGTTATTTTTATGTTAATCTGGCATGATGTTTTCAAAAAATAGTGTTTGGGTAACTCTTTCAGCCAAACTGGGATTAACCTTTACTTCAGTGCAGGTACATCGCAAGCATTTCTTAAAATAGCCATTCATATGTGATAAATATATTGACAGTAATAAACTTAACTTCAAGGAGCAAATATTTTCTCCCCGAAGAAAGCTAGTTTGTGTGCATTCACTAGAGTAACTGAACTTACAATGACCGTTCTTTCTTTCTTTTTTTCCAGTTTAGCCATGTAGCTATATGGGGAAGCATTGCACTGTGGATAGTATTTTTTGGAATCTACTCTTCTTTATGGCCTCTTCTTCCTATTGCTCCTGATATGTCTGGGGAGGTAATTATGTCTTTCAAATAATTTCCAAGCCTGTGCATAAAATGTATTTCCCTTTTGTCCGATTATACTTTATAGCTGTCTGTTAAATTTCTGTTTATTATGAGACTTGAAGATTTGCAACATTTAAACGCTGTTAATGGCTTTATTTTTGTGCGCATTCAACTTTCTCCATACACAGTTTTAAAAGGAGTCACTCTAATCCCCAGTTGTGTGTGCATTAAACTTTCTTCTTTAACAGATATTCTGACTTTTTTAACACAACAGAAGCTTGAGATTAACCCTCCAGATCTTCCACCACAAAGACAGTCATTAATGTACAGCACCCTGCTTTTCCGTCTGTGTCTGTCTTTATCCATATGTTGCTGGCCAGTCTACCAATTCACTCACATCCAGGAAAGAAGTCACTTTTCATTTTGTGTGTGTTTTCTAAACAGTATGTCTTTATAATCAATCTCTCAACCGGAATCCTCAACATTAACAAAGTACTTTTGGGTGCAGTGACTTTTTGAAAAGTTACTTCTTGAAAATAAATGAGAAGTATCTTATAAGTATGACACAGAATGCATTCTGCATTCCATTTCAATATGATACAAACATGGGACCCACAAGAGCTCGCAGGCAAGGGGGTATCTCATTTCCAAACCTTTGTTTTCTCCTTTGTTTTCCCCCCTTCTGCCACAGTCATTCTCTGCTTTACTTTCTTCCCTTACTCCATCCCTTTACAGACAAGCTGGAGACATATGAGATTTGCGGGTGGGTTATTCCCTTGCTTTCCCCCCTTCCAGTCATGTGGCAGTGGCAGAGGGAATGTCTTGGCTCCCACAGTGGATGTTGTACCCCTCACCCACCTGCCAACCTGCTTCAAATGGTAGGAGGATGGTTGTAGCTCCTGGTGCTCCTTCCTTGCCCATCTGAAGCACTATCACCTCAGCAGTGAAGGGGGAGAAGTAGCGGCTCACACTCTCTTGCCCACCTGCCTGACTCAAACAGTGGGGGGGTAGCAGTGGCCCCTGCTCCTCCCACATCCACCTACAGTGCAGCAATCTTGGGGGGGGGCAATTGTGGTGGCTCCTGATCATCCTCCCCCACCCATTAGCCTAAAGCTTTTTGGGGTTGGGGAGTAACCCCCCCCCCCGCCATTTCTTGAACTTTCACATTTTTCTGTAAACATGGTTGGGAGGTATGCAGGAAAATGTTCTCTCTTTTTACATGGCTTCAATCTGTGGATTTCAGTATCCGCCGATTGGGCCATGTTGAGAATTAAATACATTGACAGCTGATGGAATCCATAGCAACTTGCATTACCTTATTTTGTAAGGACCATACAAAGTGAGGCTCAGCCCCTGACACAAGCTTGTCTGGAATATGATGTGGTAGCCTCCTTTACTACAGAAGCACAGCAATCTCTAAACCAGTGAAGTAAGTTGAGTAGGATGCACATGGTTGGTGCCAAGCAGCAATCCTGGCTGAATGTTGTGGTATGTAAAAACCCATTTTAGACACAGAACTCCTACAAAGAACATGGCTGGCATGGAAGTTCTTTCTTGAATCACTTGGGCAGAAAGTACCAAATCTTCTCTGTCAGGGCACTTGGTAACAGAAAGGAGAGACTGGCTCTATCAAAGAGGAACACAACCAAAACCAAAAATTCACCATCAAGAAATAGATCTAATTTTCAGAAAGGAGGGTTGAAAAATATAGTGGTAGTCATGTTCCCATCACCAATGTCTTTGTTTCTGTCTTCCTTCCATTTTTATCATTGTTATAAGTGGCACCCATCTGATCTTACATTTTTATTTATATACAGACATGTCATGTACATTTTAATATGAACATATATATTGTAAATGCAGTGTTCATAAACAAAATTAATATTCTAGTTCAAACAGAAGAGGAAAAGACACTGATATCAATACTATTTTTTAAAAGTATATACCAAGTACATACATCAAAATGATTGCTTAAGCTAAAACAGCTTTTGCTACTTAGTTTAGAAATGTTTTCTGTTGTTATCTTTCCACATATTTTACATGGTGCAATCAACTTTGTTTTTTAAAAAATATATATTTAAATATTAAAATTATCATAAAGAAGAATATTCCCATGCACATTAATTTGATGCAATTGTCTAATGATGCCTTTCAGCATTTTTGCCATGTTCTTGTGTGGAATAGCGTTATGCTGTTATGTAGTTGTCTGCCTAACTTTGTCTAACTACTAAGGGGGCAACTGTTGTGTGGGAAGCTTTCAAAATTTCAGAGTTTTCAAAAGAAAACACAGAAAAGTAATTTTCTTTCTGCCATAATTAGTACCAAGTTATCTCCAATCTGTATCTTTCGTTTCTGGTTCTATATCCCCCCCAGAGCCACTTCTACAACATGTTCCATTTTGGTTTCACAGGGTCATAAAAGGGGTAGGGCAAAGAGGACTTGGCAGAGAGCACAGATCCCAGACATGAGGGAAAATTTCTAAACCACAAACTGAGGCAGACAGAGTCCATACCCAGAACAGGCTGCCCCTGTTAGCACTATTGTCTAAAACGGATCAGTTTGCCATTTCCCAGCTGACCTGGCTATGTGCAGAGAGATGTGAAAAGTTAGAGACAAAAATGGTTTCTACAGAGTAAGGAGGGAGCTTTCTTGTACAGAAAGGAAGGAAATACCTCAGTGGGATTTTATTTTTTTCCCCCTCTTCATCCAAATATACAAAGAAGCCCTCTGTCTTTAATGCGAATGTCGGCTTTAAATCTTTTAGTTTTGGATTAACTCTGGAAGAGAGAGAAAAAATCTGACAGCCTTTCAAATATGACGCAAAAAACTTCTTTCCCCTCAATTCATGTTGCTCATTTGTAAAGCCAAAGGCTGGATTGACTGAATGGTAGGCGCCAGTTGTTCCTTCATTTATAGTTAGCATTACAATGGTCAGAATTAACATCCTAAGACCTACATTATCGCTTCTGCTGTTTCACCAAGGAACACTTAATTCAGGGTGGCTAATGCAAGATAGTTCTGTGCTCTGTTACTCTAACCTTAAAAAGCCATTAAGAATATTTTAAAAAGGAGAGAGTGCTATTGAAATCACATCTAGATCATTTAGGCATTTTTTGTGTTATTCAGGAATCGGCCTACTTATCAACTGCTTAATACAAAATCTAAAGAGATACTCATCTGCTTCAGCTGAAAGAACAGAGAGTCTTGTGTCATCTTAAAGGCTAATACGCTTACTACGGCATACGGGCTCTAGCTCATGAAAGCTTACACCACACTAAATTTGTGGGTCTCTAAAGCTCCCCAAGATTCTTTGTTATTTTTGCACAAAACATTTATCATACTATGTTTTTCCAGAAGTAGTGGCTTTAAGCAGTGACCGCATCATCAAACATGTCACAATTCCCCTTTTGTGTTATTACACTTATAACTTCAAAGTGTTTTCTTGTTTTCCTTGTATTTAAAGTCGTACTGTCGTATTCAAACCGTTTTTAAATGAATCAGTTAAATAGTTCAGTATTTGTTCTGCTTTCCCCTTTATGCCCTGATGCAATGAGCCTTCTTGCTTCTGTGTCCACAGTGATTAGTACATACACCTCTTTAAAAAAAAGATAGTCATATAGCAGCTCCCCAACAAATCACAAGCTATTCTTTGTATTTGTTCAAGTTTGCATTACATTTCTGTTTATGAACCGTGTGGAGGGAGTATGCCAGTTTCCCCCAGCCTCAGCCCTTTCCCCCTGCCCTACATCACACACTATTCTGTAAAGTTCCATATTTCTCTAGAACAGCACAGCAGGTGAAGTACAGCAAGCATGAGCAGATGTGCCTTCCATTCATACAAGGGCTTTTTAAGATCCAGGCCCAATAGCTTTTGATGCAAGACTGGATATCGCCATTCAGCAAAATATTAAAAATCACCATCCTACACATAAATCTCTTACTTATAGATCTCTAGATTATGATCTCATGTGTTTAGTATTTGAGATTAACCAATACATATAATTGGCTGAAACTAATTTCACTTTTAAAATTATTGGTGTACTTCTATGCCATCAATGTTTTGACTACTTGAAAATACCATAATGGTAGCACTGCATTACCTTCTTCTATGGAAGATGAAGAGGGCATCATAAAATATTAAAAGGGCAACTATAAACCAACCATCAATTAATAGTGCTTTCTTCATCTTTGCTGGGAGCTAGGGGAGCAGTGGGCAGACTGCGCTTAGGTTTAGGAAGTTTCCTAGAAAAACTGTTGGCAGACAGCCTCCCAAAACACCAAGGGTGACCGCCTGTCACCAGGTTTCCCTAATCCTTTCCTATGGCTAGTGTTTGCACAGTACTGTTTTTCACTCATATTAGCGAGCATCATTCTAAATGTTTTATATATCTCATTTTTAAATTATACCTTTTGTTTAAATCCATACAGGCAACAATGTTATTCAGCTCTGGTGTCTTTTGGATGGGCTTACTAAGTATTCCAACGACAGCTTTGATCTTTGATGTTGTATATAAAGTGTGAGTAAAATACTGCTCATTGATGAATTCTAAGGAATTTCTGTGTCCCTGTATTATTTTTTAGAAATAAGAAGTCTGTAAACTTATGATGTTTACAGATAATAAAATATAATGCTATGAAGATGTTAACTCATTTGAAAACAAATTACTTTAAACTACTTTGATAGAGATCAAGATGGGTAGCTATCTTTGTCTGTCTGTAGCAGTGGAAAAGAGCAAGAGTCCAGTAGCACCTTAAATATATGTATTTTAAAAAACCAAAAGACATGGCTGTCAGGCTCGTTAGTCAGGTCACACAACACAGGGCTTCATCAGAAGAAAACTGTTTATTGGTGAATCAGAACTAAAGACACGTGTACTGCTTGTGTCAGGAATGCCCAGGAACAAATCAAACACCCCCCTTACAAGCTGAAGCCAATGAGTATAGTTCGCGCGCACGGGCAAAATGAGCAAGCTAAACTAAAAGCCGTTGGTTCCCAGCCCAGGAGTTCTGCAGCTGGAGCATCTGCAAGGTCAAGCAAGCGATAACACACAAACAATAAAACAGTGAAGCTCAGAGGCAGGCAGAGGAAGAGTACCCCTCCACGTTCCAAAACCATGACAGGGCTACCTGACAATGGCACATTGTGTGGTTTCTGAACTGTTTGTTTATATATCTGTGAGCTGAATACTTATTTGGAGAATGTTTCCCCGTGGCTGAAAATTCCATAGCTGCAGAAACAGCTGCATAGTGAAGGCAGTGGTACTCACTCTGTGGCTCAAGAGCCACATTGCTCCTTGAGATGCCACCTGTGGCTATCACTTGAGCACTGTTCCCCAATGTGATGCCCATCTGACGTTTCAGGAAACTTGATAAGCCACTTGCCTGGTAAGGCTTGTGTTCCCACCTTGAAACAGCTGCTATCAGAGAAATGGGTAAGTTGCAAACCTCCCTGACGTGCAGGCCTCATGCCAGGAATAGAAATAAATGTGGCTCTTCTGGTTGATGATAATTGCAAATGTCTACAAGCCATGGAGTGAGTACCACTGAGTTACGGCACGGGTTTTCATTAAAATTACTGAATATTCACTTCTTCATGAAATCAAAGTGATTTGTCCCAGTAGCCTGAAATTTGAAAGTCTACTTTGAGGAGTATAATCTGGCCAAATTTCAGAAAAATCCAATGCAAAATAGATGTCGCCAAAGATTTGCCTCCATCTTGAAAGTTTCAAATCTTTTTGTGCACACAGCAAATACTTTCCATTTCTTATCTGGCTTGTTTGTATATCAAATTGAAAAAAAAACCCAGTGGCCTCACAGTTTAAGTGAAAATTCACTGTATAGTCATAAAAGTTTCAAATTTCCCTTTTAAGTTATCCAATGATGGAATAGCAAATTATGAGCATAAGTGTATTTAGTAAAGTAAGCATTTGCTACAGGATGTCTTCCAAACTAAAACTAGTGAAAGCTTGCCCTGGTGAATGTGGAGGTAACCAAAGTAATATCTCAAAACTTGTCTCTGGGGAGGGAGCTCCTAAGACAGAAAGACAGAGAAGACAAAGGGTTTTCACCTAATGTGTTTATTTTAAAGGTTTTTAAAGATTATATTTATTTATTTATTTAGGAGATTTGTTCAGCTTTATATTAAGGAATTATATTATGTTAAGGAAACTAATAGTAATAATCTATATAATGCATTAATAAAGACAACATTAGTTGATCTAGCAAAACCATCAATATTAATAAAACAACATCAATATATTTTTAGTGCTATAGACTTCAGACTGATGTATTAGATACGCTCAGTTAATTTTACAGGCCCTCAAGTTCAGTTTTCAAATTATATCCTAAGGCCCGCAAAAATGATGCCGATCACACCTCTGGAGAGAGTGAGTCCCATAACTTTGGAGTGGTAGCTGAAAAGTCTCTCATGTAGGTTCCTGTCAGCCCTACCTTGGACAATGCGGATTTCTGTATCTGGGCACCACTGCTTGAACTAGAACCATTGCCAGGTTTCTATGGGTAGGGGCGGTCCTTCGGGTACTTTCTGTCAAGGTGTTTCAGTAGAGATGTGAAATTCCTGAAAGTTCTGAAGCCACCGGGGGGGGGGGGAGTTTTTCCCAGAATTTTTTTGGGCAAAACAGAATGGGGGGAAATGTAACTGAAACATGTGCACTTGTGCAGTACTTACTATCCTATCAAATCTAAACTAATTTTACTACTTTAACAACAACAAATGCATCATTTATAAAATCGCAATATTTGGCATACATGTAGAATTTAAGAGTCATAAATGCCTTCATTTTGTACCAGCAAAATTGCAAATATCCGCAGTACTTGAGAAAAAACTGCAAGCTGGTGCCTTCTGTGCTATCATGGTACATGTACCTTAATTTCTGCTATCTGAAAAGGAGAAAAAATAGGAGTTAAACAGAAAACGCAAGCTTTGTGGTACGTAGCATTAAATATATTATTTGGTCAGAAAAGAAGAAGAAGAAGAGATTGGATTTATACCCCGCCCTTCACTCGAAGTCTTCAAGCGGCTTACAAACTCCTTTCCCTTCCCCTCCCCACAACAGACACCCTGTGAGGTAGGTGGGGCTCAGAGAGCTTTTTCAAGAACTGCTCTTTCAAGAACAGCTCTGACAGACCTATGGCATGCCCAAGGTCATCCAGCAGCTGCAAGTGGAGGAGTGGGGAATCAAACCCAGTTCTCCCAGATTAGAGTCTGCACACGTAACCACTACACCAAACTGGGTGCATGCAAAGGGTCAATAATATCTGCACAGCTAGATGTAGTTCCAGTTTAGGTGCTGTCTTCTTCCTTCTGTGACACCCACCAACACCTTTTCTGGCACCCACCAAGTGTTCTTATAAAGTGAGTGGGGCCAGGTAGGGTTTTGCCCAGCAAGGCTTCTGATTAACTATTGGAGATTTGATTGGCTGTGAAGATTTTTTTTTTAATTTTGATGTGGCAGCAGCTGTATTAGAAAGAGCTCAGTTCTCAATTAAACGTTCAGTGTTTTCCTCTGAGGTATTTTTGCCCCAACTCCTTCTGATCTTTTTTCCCTCCAGCAATATGAGGGAAGCTACTTGTTGCCCAGTCTGTGGGTATGTGTGTCTCAGTGGTTTGAGGGAGAGGTGAAAAGGTCAACCACAAGGGAAGAGTCAGGTCAGAAGGACAGGAGAAGCAATGAAAGCCCAGCATGCTCCTGTCATGAAGATTAGGTATTCCCCTAGATGTAGAAATGCATCTTGTATTTAAGGGAGGTATATTTCACAGCATGCCCACCTTGTCTTTAAAAGCATTTTACTCATTCTAAAAGAAAAATATTTTATAGGAGGTTTGTTTCAATACTCCCCCAACTTCCCAATATTTCTGTCAGAAAAATTGAAAAAAGGTCTGGGGGGGGGGGTCCTGAATTTTTCCAGGGTTTTTTCCAGGCCTTCACATCTCTACATTTAAGACTTCAAATTATTTATATGGAGCCCAGAACCATTCTGGAAGTCTGTGCAGTGGGAAAGCACTAGACCTTTATGCCAATTGTGGCAGACCCATTAGGATCCTAGCTGCTGTTTTGTATCAGTTGAAATTTCCGTAGAACATTTTACAGTAGTGGATGTTCCCAGAGAATGTGTGAGTGTTCCCCAACCTATGTTCTCTACAAATTTTTGCAGTTGGCAAACCAAAAATGCAACAGAAGCCATCCATATTAACCTACTGTATACCAAAATATGTTTTGGCACATAAAGTATTGGGTTTATAGGGGGGGTGTTTGAATTTTTAACCTTCTGTAGTAGTTCTATTTTGCCAATTCAAGATGTGCAGTGACAAGAAAAATAAATATCCCCCCCCCCCGGAAGGCCTTGTGTAATTCAGTTTTTTTTTTTATGAGCTAGTGTAAGAGATGTAGAAGCAATGCTAATTTGGGGGAAATCTAAGAGTATGAGAAGGTGTACTTGCCTGGAGTAGTTGATACACGCTGAATGAATTGATAGAATTAACCACTCCACTTCACAATGCAAATGGAAAATCCACACAGCTAGCAAAAAGAGGGGAGTAGACCTTTTCTCTCTGCTGTGCTACTTACATATTTGTGTGGAGTTTCTTACATGGAGGGCTCTTTTTGTAGCAGAAACTCCTTTGCATATTAGGCGACACACCCCTAATGTAGCCAATCCTCCAAGAGCTTACAGCAGCCTCTGTAAGAAGAGCTCTATAAGCTCTTGGAGGATTGGCTACATTAGGGGTGTGTCTTGCTGTATAAACAGTGAAAAGGTTAAGGCAGCAACTTTACCTTACAAATTCATTGATACTTTAAAGCCTACACAGTTGGAAGTGCCTTCATTTGTCTCTTAAGCCACAAAGGCTTTTTATTTTAGAATTTTCCCATACTCTATACTGTGCATAAATTGCCAAAATAGAATGTTCCTGTATATTCTTATGAAAATTTCATTCAAATTGATGTAAAATCAATGGGCATCACTGATTTCCACACTCAAGATTTCTATTTTATCGTGTCTCAGATTCAAACATTTGATGTTCAAGGACAAATTATCGTTTTTTTATAGAGTCAAGAGAACAGCATTTAAGACGCTGGTTGATGAAGTTCAGGAGTTAGAAGCAAAATCTCAAGATCCAGGAGCTGTCGTTCATGGGAAAAGGTACTGTAAAATACCTGTATGTATATTCAACTCTTGCTTTTGAATTATTATTGCCTCAGTATACAATCATTTACTAAGGGAAGTTCTTAAGTGTGATGGTAAGAAACATGGAAGCATCCCATTGTCTTTGACTCTACCCCAGTGCTTTTAGTGTTTGAATTACAGGTCAGACTTACCTAAAAAAGCTTTTCCGCTGAATTCATTTTGTTCCTGCACTGAATCAAGCAGTGGTATAGTTAAAATCAAATTATTTTAGAATCAAGTTTTAAATCTTTGTTCTAACACATACATTTGTTTTATTTGCAATGACCAGGATTTAGAGAGCCATGCCAGTATTTATGTATGCTCAGGAATTACCTGGGGTCCTATTTCTAAGACTGCTCTGCCACCACTACCACCACAATGCCACATGACACACTGTGTTTGAACCTGAAATGTCTTTCAAAAGTGGGTTGTGGTGCTGTAAGTGGATCTTCTATTCAGAGTAATATGTCAAGTGGAGCAGAAGTTAAGGAAGTTCAGGAACTGTAGAAGAAGAAATAGGATCTAGGTTTGAAGAATACAGTGCTTAGGAAATTAGGACCAAATACTATTAATTAAAATATTAAAATGGAATGTTAGTTTTTGCCTCATATGCAAGATAAGCCCATGTGGTTTGAACATCTGTTCTTATAAATTATATCAAAAGGTACAGAATGTTGGCCACGTTTAAACATGTAGTATAGGTGTACTATAAGTGGGAACCTGCAAGGACTTGCAGGAGGCATTTCATCTCCCTCTCCCCCTTGATCTCCTCTTCAGCTGCACTAGCACGACCACCATGATTATATCTTGGTATGCATGCTTGAGTTGGAAAACAAAAATTGCTTCAGCGTAAGTTCTACTACTGTAATTAGTGGGTCTTGCAGGCTTTGGATGGGGTGAGGGAAGGTGGATAATTGATCCAAGTAGCATATCTAACTAGTTCAGCTCCTCTCCACTATTTTTAAAATATGACTCTGAAAGGAATCTTAGCAGTGCACAGACTTGCTTTACCACATTTCTTGTCAAATGTACTTTCTCCAGATCCATGGGCAAGCACAAGAGGATAAAGAATCAGCCGTGCAATCCTAAACAGAGTTACTTCCTTCTAAGCCCATTCACTTCAACGGACTTAAAAGGTTGTAATTTTGCTTAGAATTGCTCAGTAAATCAACCAAAGTATCACTTGAGAAACATACCAGCTTGTTATCAGCCTCCTTTTAACCTACCTTTGTTGATGTCACGTAAATGAGTAGTTTTTCTTTTAAAATATAATTTAAAATGGTTTCCGGTCTACAGTGTGGTGATGGCAGTCGCTCTCCCCGATGCTTGGGGGAGCGGCTAGCACACCAGCGGTTTGGAGGGAGGCTACAGAAGTGCCCCCCCCCCACGGAACCCTGGGGTAAGGGTTCCTAGCCAGAGGGCTTTTAAGGAGTTGCCTCTTCAGCGGCGGAATGCTGCAAAATTGAGGCGCTCCTTTGCCCTAACGGTCCTGCCGCTGTGTGGCCGAATAGCTCTAGCTAGGCTGACCGGGGCAAGCGAAGGAGATCGAGCGAGTGGCGATAACTGTGGCAAGGTTGGAAGCAGCCGACAATGAACGTGAGTCGAAAGTAAACGAATTACTGAAGAAACAGCGAATTCCCTGCCCCTCTTTTTTATTGGTTTGGAGGGATCTCCCCCCCCCCCACGAGCGGCAAAATAGAAGAAAAAGAGTGGGAGCAGGGAAAAACTGAAAGGCTGTTTTGTTTTGAGAGACTTACCAGAGCAGATTATACGCATAAGCGATTTTCAGAGGTTGTGAAAGAGCAGTTGGTTTCTGTAAACAATCATCCAAGATGTCAGGCGTCGGGAAGAAGGGAACGAAACTGAAACTTCTGGGCGGCCAAAGCCCCAGGCCAGAAGAGGAGGGGCCAGACGTCATGAGACTGCTAACGGATATGCTCAAGCCTGTTATGGATCAACTCGCTGGTATTAACCAGCAGTTAACCGTTCTCAATCAGACTTTGGCAGCGCAGCAGCTCCAGATGGCAGAGACTGCAAAGCAGATGGAGCAGACGATAGCAGTAGTGAAGGGGATGCACTCTGAACATAAGACGATGAAGAAAAGAGCGGATCAAGTCACAAAAACAAAACCATCAGGAACATAGGCTGCTGTCCTTGCAAATGGAGAAAGCTAACATGATCCTCAGATTTCAAGGGATGCCTGAATCCCCGAAGGAAGATTTAAAGAAGCTCCTTAGTGATCTTCTCGCACCAGTTGTAGGCTTTAAAGCGGAAGAAATTATGCACGATATTGAAGCAGCATATAGGGTGTTTTCAAATTACACCAAAAAGAATAGCCTACCTGGAGAAATATCAGCCAGATTTTCAAGAAGACAAACTGGGGATGCAATTCTGCGAGCAACTACAGCAACTTCATTGAAAATGAGGAACGATATTATCAAGGTTTTAAAGGACATTCCATTCAAAATTCGTCAAAAATGGAAAAATTACAAGGACTTGATACTCTTTCTCCAAACTAACCAAATTGGATACAAATGGGTAGTCTCAGAAGGAGGTCTTTAAGATAAACGATAAGAGAGAGAAGATTGACTCCGTGTTCAAAGCCAAAGAATTTCTTAAGCGTCACCTGGGGACCAAAGAAGACGGTGAAACTGGTTCGAGTGGCTCTGCACCCTCGGAGACGAACAAGGACTTGGCTGTGGAAGAAGGTGCTGGTGCCTGAAAACCAACTTATGCATTTAGGGACAGAAAGCCTAAGTAAAGGCAGAAGGACTCTGAAAATGGCCTTTATGAAGCGAGTTCGGGAGATGCTCTGGAATTCTCTCATAACAACTAATTAGCTAACTTTTAAGTAGGGAAAGATAGACAGGAACTCACTGTATTCATGGTATACTAACTTTAAAGTACTAACATAGATATTAACAGGGTTAAAGATTTCCTACTCTTGGGTTTTTAGTGTAGTGTGGGTTTGCTTTTCTCCTTAATGTTAGTTTCCCCTCCCTTTTTCTGAGTTGTAGTTTGTAGTCCTATATAAAAAGCAATAAAAAATCCCCTTCGGGGGGCCAAAAATATATATATATATATATATAATTTAAAATGGCAGCACTCTTGTGAGAGCCTACGCATATTATATTACCAAATACTGATGTCCATTTAAGCACAGCAACACACACACACAAAAACCCACCCTCACATCCTTTTCTTACTATGTATATCCCATCACTCCTTGGCAAATAGAAGGGGAAGTCGTAGAAGTAGTGACAGACTTCACATTCCTAGGATCCCAGATCACTGCAGATGGTGACTGCAGCCATGAAATTAAAAGACGCCTGCTCCTTGGGAGGAAAGCGATGGCAAACCTAAACAGCATGATAAAAAGCAGAGACATCACCTTGCCAACAAAAGTCTGCATGGTCAAAGCAATGGTATTCCCCGTAGTAATGTATGGCTGTGAGAGTTGGACTATAAGGAAGGCCGAGCGCCGAAGAATAGATTCTTTTGAACTATGGTGCTGGAGAAGACCCTTGGACTGCCAGGAGATCAAATCAGTCAATCCTAAAAGAAATCAACCCTGATTGTTCCCTGGAAGGCCAGATCCTGAAGCTGAAGCTCAAATACTTTGGCCACCAAATGAGAAGGGAGCGTTCACTGGAGAAGACCCTGATGCTGGGAAAGATTGAAGGTCAAAGAAGAAGGGGACGGCAAAGGATGAGATGGTTAGACAGTGTCATCGATGCAACGAACATGAAATTGAGCAAACTTCAGCGGACAGCGGAAGACAGGAGGGCCTGGCGTGATCTGGTCCATGGGGTCGCAAAGAGTCGGACTCGACTGTGCGACTGAACAACAACAACATATCTCAAAATATGACCTTATACCAGTTAGGAACTCCTTGATATTTATAGGGAGCCACCTACATACGTCATACATAACGAGACACTTGCCACCTCAGGATCAGCATTGATTTGATTCTTCAGCACAGGCAAATAGAGCAAAAATCTGATCAAGGGAACCTCTTACTCCACCACAGCTCCTTGTAGATCCATGTCATGTGGTCACATTTTAATTAATAGGGTCTCACAGAGCCTATTGTGATATAGACTTGCCATGCTAACATGGGGTTGCTCACTCTCATTCTCTTTTTGAATTGGAGAGGACAAAGCAGTCTCCTAAGACTGGAATGTATATAAGCTTCTTTCTGCTTTGTTTTCATATCTTTGCATGTGCAGTAATTAAAGGATGGCAATTTAAGTCTTTTAAATATAGTCATAATCAGAAATTTTGTTGCTTCAGCCAGAAATTGGTGTATCCCATGATACTGATAGTATTTATGAAAACATAGTTTCCAAGTTAAATCAGTATTTTAAATCATAACTTAAAAACAGGGTTTCAAAAATATATATTGGTCAGGGTGACAGGGTGACATCACTTCCAGAGAAAAATAGAGAGTTTGTGGTGATTCCTAGAGAGGTGTGACGTCAATTCTGGATTTCCCCCTGTGCTTCCCCATTCCTGACTAAAAATGAAATCTGATCATCACATTTTTCTAGCTGTAATCTTTTTTTCCCTTTTAAGTTACTGCATTCATTCCCAGTTATGAAGAGAACCAATTCCAAGAACCAGTGCTTCAAATGTGTCTCATAGGTTGGAAATTACAGAGCCTATCTTGAAGAAGTACAGTTACAAAATTTTCTTTTGGTTACCTTGCTAGGTTCATAGCTTCTTAGCTCCATAGTCTCTACATCAGATTTTAATGTTGTTACAAATATTGATGTATAGCACATATTTTTCATTTTCCTTTCTAGCTTAACTGAAACAGCTCAGCTGCTAAAAAATGTCTTTAAGAAAAACCATGTCAACCTGTACCGCTCTGAGTCTCTGCAACAAAACTTGCTTCGTAAGTATTTGTGGATTTACATGAAAAAACCCACACAGTCAAAGCATAGAAATAACAAAAACATAGCTGGGTTTGCAAGGACCAGTGTTTCTTTCTTAGATGAGAATGAGAAATGGGGAAATAGTTTCATTGATAGGCCAGCACCTAATACCATTGGTGTGAAAGGGCCAAAATGAAGACGGAGTGTTAATTTGTTGCTTAAATTTCATTTAAAAAGGAAGAATGTGTATTTAATAATTCAGTTTTTAACCTTATTCAATTTGTTTATATATATATATATATACACACATACACATACTGTAACAAACTAACATCATAGCAGAGTGTGTTAACTATTCTGTCTTCAGAATGCATTACTTGAGTAGCTTAACAGATTGGTTTTCCACTTTCATTCCTTCTTTTCTTAGTAAAATTAGCTGCTTCTCTGTAAAGTGCTAATGCCCCTCCAGGTACAATGTCTCCCAATATTTTGGTAGACTGATAACTTTAAAATATTTCAGGAGAACTAGAATGTGTTGTTGCTTCATATTTGCAGATGGCTATGCTTTCTCTCAAGATGAAAATGGGATAGTATCACAGTCTGAGGTAATAAGAGCCTACGATACTACAAAGCAAAGGCCCGACGAATGGTGAAAGAGAACAATGTCACAGAGCTCCAGTATTTGCCATAGTGAGGCAAACAGGTATCGTTGCTGGGCTTCATAACAAGGTCCAGTAAACAGAGACTGGAGGAAGATGGCTGTTGTTGCTCTTATTCTCTGAAGTTTGAATCCACATATTGAGTAAACGTAAGCACTGTGCAATTACACTATAATACACCATCCAAATTCCGCAACAAGTGTTTCTTGGATTTTGTAAGCAAAGATTTAAAATTACCCTCACTCTTTCCAGATGGCTGATTTACAGTGAAGCTGAATAAGTATTGTTACTATATAAATAAATATCTGGAAAATAACAGAGTCAGTTTTCCCAACATAGCACATATTGACAAGGATAGCCTTTGCAAAGGCTTATAAAAGATGAGATGTTTAAAATGCCATTTAATGAGCCTTTGATTTTAACAAGTGCTAAAATAACCATTTTTAAATGACGTTGATCCGTGCGATGAAGTATGATTTCAAAGCAAGGTATTTATAAGGAATTGTGTCAAACTAGCCTAAAAAGTTTGCCAAAGAAGTTCCATAAAATGTGTTTCTCACCTTAATAATCATTCACAGAGAAAATGTAAAGGATGGCGATGTCAAGTGTGATGTTGGGATTGCATGCTTGATGCTCTGTACTTGAAAAGTTTTACAATAACCTGAACTTGATACAGGCTGCTTTTTATTGCATTTGTGTTCAGATCTGTGATCACTTGCACCTTTGGCCTTACGGAAGCCTTTCTTTTATCTCTCCCCCCACCCACCCACCCCCGCTTCATTTAATAGAAATGTGTACATTTACTACATCAGCCATTCTCTGCGTAAGGGGCATCTGTCTCTGAGATTTGTTTGAATTATGTACAACTACTGCTCAGTATTATAGCCCTTCTTTAAGTGTAAAGAAGCATTCCTTGGGCAAAGGAGAGGGGCTGTGGAGAAAGATATCCCATAATATTGAATCTAAATATATGATCAGCACTCTCATTTCCATTGGTACTGATTGCCTGCTGGAGGCACCAGGGTGGGGGATGGGGGTGGTTTTGATTCCGTTCCCCTTTGCACCAGCAGGTTATCCATTCTGTCAGAAATGACCAAATGTGCAGGCATCCCATGTTTTTTCCTACATATGCATCAATCACCCTTTTGGCCTGTGGGACCGAAACCAGAATGCAGTACCCTGCGTAAAATCCGGTTTCCCTGCACAGAAGGGATCAGAGCCTGTGTTCTTTTTTAAAAAATGCTTGTTTTTATTTTAATCAGAACACTATATGCACAACTTGGTTAGAACATAGTAATAATCTGTGGCTTTCCCTGTCTGAAAAATCCAGAAATAGATGTTGTTAATTCAGTGCAAATTATGAAACAGTTATTTATTGCTTCTATCAAATATATACAGCCCACCATAAGTTTTGAATTAGACTAGGCTGCAGTTTGAAGAAGGAAGCTAATGACAAGCTCTTCTATTATTTGACATAAATCTTCTGATATATGCTGCTAATAAAACAAAGAAAATAAGCTAACAAAGTCTTCACACCCTAATCAGATAGTGTAGAACTTCCCTCCTCACAACCAGAATTCTTTTAAAGTATTTTTAGCTATGTTGGTGCATAAACGTTGGTTGAGAGAGGCAGAAATAATTTGAACTCTGCTATTAGTTTTAAGTCACTGTCAACAAGTCCATCTTTAAAATATATTTCATATACGAAGTTCCACCTTTAGGTACGTACACTGTACAACATCATCTACCTGCCAAAAGACATTCATATGTACTCTGGTGAATGCAGTATTTCTGTGTGATGGTTGTAAAGTCATGTATTGCAGAAAATTTGCAACTATGAAATGAACATTTCATGCGATTGTGATGCACCCATTAAAGAAAGAAAGAAATCTCATTAAAAGCAGCCTTGCTTGGTACTTTTGCTATGTAAAATTGCCATCTAGAAAGCTTCAGGCACTGTTGAATGAACCAACAAGGAGGGCCAAATCACTTGACCTAAAGGAAGAAAAAAAAAATCAGAGCATGCCCTCTCTGAAACTTGGGCTCTAACTTTATGTCATCTATGGGACACATTGACATTAACAGATTTCCCAAGTGAACAATTAAAAATGATAATCTTCTACCATACTTATAATAACAACTCCAAGCTGTGCATATTTCTCTTTTGAATAAATGAATAAAGAAAGTCAGTTGAGAGAGACATTGTAATTCAGCCCAAACTCTGGGCTCTTTCACGTATCCTGTTCTTTCTTCCTGGCCCTGATGCAGCCTCTTGTGGCCTCTGACAGAATTGATCTTCTGGAAGGGGGGGAAGGGGGTATCCTTGATTCAGTTCCCACACCCCAAACAAATGGTCTGACTCAACAATGGTGCGGCAGCATCGCAAGCACCACAAAAAGTGTGACTGCAGGTGTGTACCCTTCCTTCCTTCCTTCCCCAGCGACATGAAACAATTTTCATTCAAATGACACAGAAAACATGTTTTTCACACAAGACAAGCATGTCTCCCCACCCTTGCTGGATTAGGGTCAAAAACACAGATATTGCATTAACTAGAGTTTGGGAAATCAGTGTTCCATGACTGTCCGCCTTTAGTGACAGAAGGTGGCACAGAATATATCTTCATTCTGGCACTCTCTTTGCTACTTGAAATCGATAGTTATTAAAACTTTTCATTGATCACTGGAGTGTGGGTGCTGTAATATCATAGCTTCTTTGTAAAAGAAGGGTAACTCCATTACCGCACATTCAATGCAGCATGGCTTTGTTACATATGCTTTGTTACAAATATGAAGGAGTGCCCCACGTCATCTCCCATCTGTATTAACTTTTATTCTTATTCATTTGCTTTCAATATGCTTTCTCACACACTGGATGTAATTTTGTGTAATAACAGCCAATAGTAGGCTACATGCACTTGATTAAAACAATGTGATCGTTGTCTACATGTACTGCCTTCAACACTTGAAAATTTTCTATTAAAATCTGCTTAACTGTTCTAAGTTCAGAAATAACAGATGCCCAAATAAACAATATTTATTTTGTCAAAAGTCAGGATGGACATACAATCAGATACAGGATGACTCCAGATAGATGAATTTCATATTTAAAAGTTATTTACATATTATATTATAATATAGAAATATATTATAATATATATATATATATATATTCCATTGACCAGTTGGCATATATTTTAATAAAAAGATTTTGCAGTTATAATAATTAACTATAATGTACCAGTTTTGAAATCTTAAAATTCTCCATTTCTCTTACTTCAATCTGGAAGGGAAGTGCTATTTTTATGTGTACTGTGTAACATTTTCAAGCTGTTATTAAATAGCTTCAGCAGACTTCAGTTCATTGAAAATAGTGCCATTCTGAAATCAATGAACTTATACATACCTGTGTTAGTTGCTTGTGAGAATGGAGTACCTAACCTATTCGAGAAGCCATAAGTGGACTTGTTTTTCTTAGTGCTAGATTTATTTTTGCAAACCAATTTTGACAAATTTATAACTAAGCAACTTTCTAGTTGTAAAAAATAGAAGAAATATTTAAAAGAAAATAGTGAAATGTTCCTATTGCAGTCTTGCATGGGAAGCCATCTTTTGTCAACATTTAATTAATTTTCACTTACTTACAAGAGAAATGGACAATATAGGCAGCCCATCCCTCTTTCTCTGCTTACTTAATGTAGCGTGCAAAAACAGTGGTATGTTTTCATCAGTCTGTCTGCATGAGTTAATATGTCACAATGTGAATTTGGCCTGATGCATGCTTCTCCTGTAAAGCTCATTATTTCTTTCCCTTCAGTTAGAAACATGCATCACGCCATATGTATCTGATAAGCAAAAGTAAGTGTTGGGTAAACTGCTTAATTTTATTAGTATTGAATGAGAACTCAAAATCTTACACATATTGGTTCATATGAATAGAATTCCAGAATTTGCGCAAGAGCCCAGACTACTCAGATTACCCAATGAGGAGAACTATCATGAAAATTGGCAGGGGGTATCTTATGTTTTACGGATGGTCTCAACACAGACTTTTGCATTCATTCAATATTTTGTAATTACAAAACTATGACCCAAATGTGTAGGGGTAAAAACATGTTTGTGTTAGGTTGTTTTTTTGTTGAGGTCTTTTTTTTTTTGCCTTTTTCTACAATCGAAGCCATAATGTATTGATGTTGATTTTCTGCGGCAGCTTGATTTTTATTATGTGTTTCAATGTCTAATCACAAAACGCTGCCATGGAAGGGCAGGCACTACATGAAGTAAAGACTGCATTCAAAAGTGAGGTAGGACTTTCCAGCTCCACTGAACCATTACTGCTGAAACTACTGTGGAAATTGTGAAGCTGCATGGAGAGGTTTTGACTCAGTGTTTATGGTAGTTTTCCTCAGGTTTAGTTTTAACTTGATGTTAAATGCACTGTTTTATAACAAGTTATTAAATTTTCGTAATATATTCAGTTCTATGCAGTGTTACATGTCATTGGCATTTTGTGAATGTGCATGTTTTAAACTGCAAATTTTAACTGTTTTGTCTCTTGTTTAAAAAAAAATAAATCTTGCAATTAAGGAACACTCTGAAGTTTTGTTTGTAAGCATTTCTCAAACACATATACGCCATTACCCTAGTTCTGGGTTGTATTAAAATTCTGCCTTTCATAAACTGATGTCACTTTGCTAATGTAATGGCATTCTGTAGTTTTTTATTAAATGATCACACCTCTAAGGGGGGAGTAAGTTTTTATATTAGTTTTTAATCGATTTTCAGCAAGAAAAACTAGCTTGCTAGCTACATTTATATACTGTCTTTCTGCCAATACATTTGTGGCTGTTTACAAAGTAAAATTTAGAATAATGGCTTGCAATCTAAGACACAATTCAAAAACAGTACTGGGAAGGGACAGGGGAACGAGAAAGTTCAGATACCTCTTCTTCAATGAGAACCGAAAAGGATTATTGGACCCCTTGAGAGAAGATGGGAGGGGAAGGAACAGTATTCTGTCCAACAAAAAATAACACTACGCAGTCAAGGCAGCCATTGAGGAAAGACTGGCCGAGGACAGACTGGCAATTTGCCGCGGGATGGGACCCGGGCTGACAACGACTCAATATCGGGGTAAATGGGATGTTCACACAGGCACATCTGCCTGGCGTCCCCCACCCGTAGCCTACCGGTGCTCTCGCGCTTCACTGCCGGATTAAAAAAACACCTGATAAAAGCTGGCGCAAAGCTTGAAAGCCTGCGTTCGTCGCGCGTTTCTCCGCTTCCGGGGAGTCTGAACGCGCAGCCGAAAAGCCGGGAGCAACCCGCGTTGGGCATGAGGCAGCAGCGGTGTGATTGGCTGCGTTCCGCTCCACTGCCCAATGCGGTGCTGGCGTTGCAGGGCAAAAAAAAAAAATCGCCAAAATGCGCTTATGCGCATGAGCGCTCATGCGCACATACGCCCACAGCCGAAATAATGGGGAAACAGCGAATATAGCGCGCCTCCGGCGCGGCAGTCTGAATGCTTCCGCGCGCCTCCGTCCAGTATCTTCCGGCAGAGGCCCCCGCTGTGTGGACGGGAAAACCCGGTATCGTTTACTCCGGGGGTTTTTGCCGCGACTGGATACCGGGGCAAATTGCCAGTCTGTCCTAGGCCACTGACAGGACAAATATTTTGTGTAATGAAAGCAGTATTGAAAGTCAACAGTAACATCCCATAGATGAACAAAGTTTGAGTCCGGTGGCACCTTTAAGACCAACAAAACATTAGTCAAGTTATGAGCTTTCATGTGCATGCGCACTTTGTAAAGACTTAAACATGTGTACACACGAAAGCTCACACCTTGAATAAAACTTCGTTGGTCTTAAAAGGTGCCACTGGACACAAACCTTGTTCTGCTCTGCTTCAGACCAACAGGGCTACCCACCTGAATCTATCCCATAGATGAGCAACTATTTGCCTAAATATCTAGACCTATACAAGTATGCAGCAGATCCGTATGTAATCTTGTAACATGAAGTCAACGGGTTTTGTGTTCAGAAAGAATATCATCCTAGAATCCCAGCACATATGAATGAGACAGCAACAGGTATATAGTTGGTTGCTATGATTCTGCCCCTCGAGTTAGCATTTCCAAGGAATGATCACTTTGTTGACTCTTAATGATTTCTTAGACGTGTTAACTTTATTCTTCTTGAGATTTTTAAAATTCAGCTGTGATTAAAGAAATCACTGTGTACAGCCATATTCCCAGGAATGGACATGCATACTTCTCCAGCTGCATGGTTGTTTGTCAGACAAAACCACTGCAGCACAATCAGCAAGTAAAACTCTGCCAGCAGGTTTTTTTTTTTCTACGTGTGATCCTTTCTTTCGATTTCAAGTCTAAATCAGCAAGATATCTGATTTTCGATTCTATATGGCTACATTCAAAAGCATCACTTGGATTGTTGTACCTAACAAAATGTTGCAGCAATCACCCAATAGCTTCATAAAATCTTTTTTCAAATAATTCAAAAGTAAATTATCACATTTTAGTCTTACACTAGTTGAGAAATAACCTTTAAAACTTGGATGTGAGGGCAGTCTGGCTGCAACATGTCACCTCATTGGTCACCAGGGTTGATTCAGTTGATCTGGCTAGCTAGCTGGGCATCCCCCCCTACCTACCTCGCCACTTCATGAGGTCCCTCCTGATGCTGTACACTCAGTGGGAGAGGATGACCCTCTCAGGCAGATGGAGTGTACCATTCTTCAGTCAAGGGTATGCCTTTAAAGCTTGTGTCCAGTAAACCTAAACAACTCCATCATACACATGAATCGGCCTGGCATTTCCAACTCATTAAAGAATCTGTTCTACAGATCTCATTTAACTTTCTTAGGCTTGCTAGGTTTTGTAAGGTGCAGCGACATTCTTAGGCTCTGACTTTTCTTCCTCTCCTCTTCAATATTTAGAAGTCAAACTCTAGAGTGGAATACCCAGGATAGTAATGTAAGCTCAGACATGCATTTTTGTCAGTTACAATTTATTTTTCTTATAAAATATGTTACACTAATACTGCCAAAGTTTCATGCAGGCAATCCATAAGCACATAACATTTAAGAAAAATAAATTTAACATTTAATCTACAGTCTTCAAGCCTGACCTCTTGGCCTGTTCCCAGGATAACTCAATGAGTGCCTCAGGTGAGGGTTTCCTGACTGTAGTCTGGCAAACCATTCATCCTGAAATTAATGCGCTTGCAAAGCCAGCAAGACAGTCTTGCAATGCAAAGTTAAAAGACAAATAGTAATGGCATGGTAGCATAGCCTTCAGCCCAGTCTAGTCTGAAAATGGTTCATTGGTATAATTATTAGCATTAAGCAGTTAAGACCACCAGCACATATCTAGGAGAGGAGCAAAACCACAGGCCTGCATCGAATTCACACTCTGAAGCCCTCTGCCTGGTCCTTCGTATACAAAACCAAAGTCCTTCCTCAGTGATAATGGACCTTTCCTTTGCTTTGGGAACA
The DNA here is from genome assembly GCA_029375565.1 of Gekko gecko. Taxonomy (NCBI): domain Eukaryota; kingdom Metazoa; phylum Chordata; class Lepidosauria; order Squamata; family Gekkonidae; genus Gekko; species Gekko gecko. The sequence goes on from JAPDNY010000010.1 coordinate 7,542,604, forward strand.
GGCACTGGAAAAGGACCTTGGGTCATATTAAATCCTGATTCAAGACTGAATACTAGGTTAGCCACAAAAACCCATTCGCATTTTACAAGCTAAAACAATCCATCAACATAGACTTGGGCCCGGAGGTACTTCTGTTCGTATTTCCATTCACCGCTGCTGCTCTTCCAGGGGCATCCAGGCTGTTCTGGCAAGTCTCAGGTAGCTTTCCTGAAGGCACACCATGAAAGAGGTGGTTGGGAAGTTCTCTCAGGCGAGCATTTATCTGGATTAAAACAACACACTTTTCCTTGAGACTCGTGTTGTTATCCAGAACTGCGGAAGTACCAAAACGTTTCAGGATTGTTTTTGACATTTCAGAACCAAGAATCCACAGAAAATCAGTTGTCTACTAAAAAATGTGCATTCACCTCTTTTCTTGCTAACGTTATAGGATTAAAAATGAGAAACATGTTTTAATGGGGCTTGTATACAGATTATGCAGGCAGCCCAAACTTGTATTTCTATATTAGAAATACTACTGAACTCGCTAGGGCTTACTCTCAAGTAATTAGGCATGGCACTGCTGCCTCAATTTGCAGAAGGTCATGTTTATTTTAACAGACGTTCTCTCCATATGCTTTTACCACACCATTCCTCCAAAGAGATCAATACTGCGATCACACAAACTAAATAATCCACTTTCAATGCACTATCCAGCTGGATTTTGCCAGTTCACACAGTAAAATCCACTTGGCAAGTGGATTGAAAGTATATTATTTAGGCTGTGTGATTGCAACCCAAGGCGGAACACATCATTCCAGGCTACCTCATTTTATACTCCCAACAAACCTGTGAAAATAGGTTAAGCTTGGGGTGACATGGCTAAGCAGATTCGAAACTGGGTCTTCCCAGATCCCAACCTAATGACTACACCACACTGGTTCTTTAGCTTCTTAAAAGTAGACTATCAATGCATCACATACTTAAACTTTATTTTCTGACAAAAGTTTTCATATGCTTTACTGTGTCTCAGAGGTGACGTAATTTCAGCATTCCTTACAGATGACAACTCATAAATTTACAGATTACACTGAAGTAAATTGCATTTTTATTGATTAGAAAGAAACACATTTGACAACAAAAGTATTTCATCCTCAGATTTTATTGGGTACAGAACCATGTGACTACTAAATAGTGTTAATCTTGTCAATACATTTTAAATTACAGTGTTTTTTTAAAAAAAAAATTATATAGTACTAATTTTACAAATAGAACTTTCAAGACCACATTGTCCAGCGTGTGTTTTCCCAAACATTCATAATAAATACATCCTTGAGAAAATATTTAAGGCTAATTCTATTTTTAACATTTTAAACTGGCAATCTGTGAAATTATTGTACACTACCTAAATTCCATTTTATCTCTGTGAGACCTCAGACTACAGATGGAATTCTATGCTGAAATCCTGCTTCTGTACCTTTACAATATTGCTGGGCTTTCAGTTCTACACATCTGCCTGTAAAACCAGTCATGTCATATTTTGGGGGTCCTTTTCAATCCTCACATGCTGGCACAAGAAGTTTTCTGAGTGGATTGCTTGTGTCCTTATCACATACCCTTTTAAAGTTCTAGGAGATACTGATTAATCTCATCATATAGCCTGCAATTTTAATGTCCCAGTCTCTTAATACTAATTTATAAAATAATTACCTTTATGATTAGTGGTACTAATTCTCATTTCAACTGTTTCTGGATAGTAACTCCCCCCCATTTTAATGAGTTAATGAGGAATAAAACTTAGGAGAAGATCCAGCCAGAGTTCAGCACACTGAATTAAATTGGAGAAAAATAAATATTAAAATCAGTAAGGCATGCGGTTCAAACTTCAGTATGTTTACCCAGAAGTAAGTGCCAAAGGATTGGAACCTTTAAAAGTGCTTAACTTTGTCTAGACTGTGCCATGGCCAATAATTAGATGCACTCTAAAATTCTCCCCCGCAAGTGCTTCATCCCACTTGTATCTGCAGGACCTCTGCTCAGGTTAAAAATACATCTTTACATATGCGCACCCCCAAGACTTTAGTTTTGCAACATACTGTCAGCTATGACCCACATGGAAATGATGTTGCAATTCAGAACATTTATCTTACAACCATATGCACTTTTAAAAGGGCAACTCACCCATTCACATAGCTTTGAATCCCATGTCCACAGAGCACATCTCTGAAAACAAAGCAGGAATGTATTGTGCTTCCAATGTGCTGTTTTTAAAAACTCCTTTCAGCTCGGACTAAAATCTGGAACACTCTTTCCAGATGTAGACGATTCGGAATGGAGAGGATAGGGAAAATACGGGGCTGACACCAAAAATCCAGAAGGCTGAGAGAGGTGGACGGAGTGGCCCATTTGTAAACAGCCAGATGAATAAGGGGGAGGCGAAGAGGCCATGATGCACCCGGATTCTGGCCTGGCGAATGAAAACCTGCGGATGGAGCCCCCAGTAGAACTTGAGCTAGTTGCTGTACTGGATTGTCGCGATGGAGTCCTTAAGCTTGTGGAGGTCAGGATCATCGGTAAAGTCTCCATCTGGTAGCTCTGGAGAGAGAATCGGATGGGCTGCTGCGAAGTTTGCTTAGGCCTCAGGCATGTACAGCAATAAACCGCGACCAGAGAGCCCACAAAAATGAAGGCAATAAATATCGATCCAACGATAAGAAAAGGCACGTAGACTGGTTCTGAGCAAAGAGGGGAGGAAATGTCAAAATGTCATGAAATTATGGGGGGGAAACCAAAGTATTATTTATATTTTCTTCAAAATACAAGGATGAATTTGACAACGATTATTACGTAAAGATTAACACCAATTCACATGAGTAAATCATTTATACAATTAAGATAAGATCCTCTGTCTAATTCAGAAAGGACTAAAGATCCTTTGGCTCAATACAAGCACAAACTCTTCTGCAATCACTGAGACTTAGCTGAGCCTGGTTAAGCTCTTTATATCCTCCTGGGTATAGAACAAAATTCCCCAGTGGTTAAACTTCTTTGCAAGTTTTCCCTTTTACCATAGATCCTTACGCTTCCATCAGTGTTGGACAGTGGGGCACGATGTAACCTAATTAGTCTATGCAGTATTTCCTGAATTGCCTTTTTAAGACTGTCATGTTGCAGACTCTACCATGTCATTTACCAGCAATATATATATTTTTCTTGTTTCTTCTTTCCCCTACTTTCCTCATCTGTTTTTTTGTTTGTTTGGGGGGAGGGGTCTACACTGAACCCGAGGAACATTTCTGTGAGACTCAGAAGTATACCTCACTGCTCTGGGATTGTAACCGGACCCGAGAAAATGTAGTGCATTACTAATCCAGTGAGGATTTTTTTTCCCCTCATGGACCAATATGGAGCGGTTCCACACCATCACCATTTTGCATTGCTGAAGGATCCCTTTTTTTACATTCAGCTGCAAGCGGATCTAAAACTGGATCTTCCAACAGCACTTAATGTGCCACAGTCTACATTATTTAAAAAACATCCTTCCCTCAGGCACAATTAGGCGTTTCCTCAGAAATAACTTCCCATCAGCAAATGTCTTCCTTCTCCCCTGCATTCTTCCTTTGGTTCCTTTGTTTCCAGTCTAATTGACTGCTTCCTATTCTCTCCATTAATAATGATCATCTTTTTCCTTGGGGGGGGAGATTAAGTAGTGCTTTCCCTCCACCCTTTACAGTAAACCTGTCACTACTCGTATTTTATTAAAACTGTAATAGTTGGATTTAAAATAATCATTAAAAAATTAAAACAAAATTGTGGAGACTTTAAAAAAAAAGCAAAACAGAACTTAAGCCCCACAGAGAACCTGCACCCAGAACAGGTAGTTTAATCAATTCATGTGGAAAGTGAAGGGGTGATATTTTAAAGGGCCTGGATCCCTGGGAAACATAAGTAGTGTTCCCACAGTCCACATGAAACAGCCTGGCTCTGCAATTGCATTTTAAGCTTTAAAAAAGCTTCAAAAATCAAATCTGGTTAAAAGATAGCATGGAAAATACTGGAATGCAACAGGCTGATGACGTCATCCGAATTCTCCTAGACCTGAACAAATTCACTTGTGTGATGTAGTTTCAGGCTGCAGTTGAGTAACACAAGTGCCACATTAAAAGAAGAGTTAACACGAACTATAAATACTGGCTCTGTGCTAAGCAGCAATACTTTTATCTACAAGATGTTCCCCCACTTTGGGAAGTAGTCAAGAGCCTCCACCCAAACGCAGCTCAAGAGCTCTGCCGGTCTTCATCTGCAGCGTTAGGACCCCTTTCACACACAGTGAGAGACCAAGCGGGCACTGGAAAAGCTCCGGTTGAGGTGAATGAACCTTTCCCCTAGAAAGCGTGTTTTGGATTTACAGCATCCACCACCGATTAAAAGCGTGGAAGTGGCTGACGGGACCAAAGTCTTTCCGGGCTTTTTCTGGCCCATTTCTGCGGACCCTCCTGCTTAGCTGGCGAACCCAGTGCTGTTTTAATAACTTGATCCGTGGACAAATAGAGCGACAACCGGGTCTGGTGTGATCCCCGTTAACGCCACCGGTCCGAACTCCGAACCCAACCCACAATTATTTTTTCGCTTGAACGTTTTTGGAACGGCCCCATGCCGGCACCCTTCACATAAACTGTCACATCCTTTGATGAAGACCCACCCAGTTCGTGACTCTCTCATTTCCAAAACTCTAGACGGGACAAACTTGTTTCCCCCTTTTCTTGGAAAGGAGAGCAAGGACCGTTGTTGCGCGTTAAAGCGTTCGCTTGCACGTCTGAATCCTGCCCTAACACGCGTTCTTCTTAGCAATACAGTCCCAGTCCCTAACCCGGTTGAAGGGCTGGCTTTAGAATTAGCCATGCAGAGAATCTCAAATTGTGTGGGGATTCCCAGCGCTTCTTTCCTCTCTCGTCTAGGGGGAAGACTCCAGGCCAGCAATGGGGCCAGCGGAAACGGCGGGCTGCAATTCGCCGCGCACACCTGGGCAGCGAGACCGGCTGGCCTCGGGGGGGGGGGGGGTAAACAGGCACCCCCACCCTCGATCCGCCTGCACGTGGCGCGCGGCCTGGGCGATGCTCTGCACCGAGTCTGCAAGTCGGAGGTCCCCCGCCACCCGGGAGTCCCGCAAGTGGACCAGGCGCAGAAGCAGAGAAGCGGGGGGGGGGGGGCAAAAGGACACCTAAGAAATCGAGCCTCCACCACCACCACCCCCGGCGTCCCCTGGCCCGCTTGCTCTCCCTCGCGGTGCCGTCCTGTGCAGAGTCACTCCCGTCTAACTCCCCTGAGACCAAGGCCCAGAGCCGGGCGCGCATGCCCCGCACCCCCTCCGCCCCGGGCGGCGCCCCCCACTCACGGGCGCTGGCGGGCGGCTGGTCGGGCTCGCGGTCGTTGGTGCAGCCGCCTTGCTCCAGGCGCGCCTCGGCGGCGGCGCAGCAGTAGCGCAGGGCGCAGGAGCCGCAGCAGATGGTGGCGTCGGGGGTGTCGAAGCGCTCCGGGCAAGCGAAGCCCTCGTAGTCCCGGCCCTGCGCGTCCACCCAGCCGTGGCAATACTCGCCGGCCGCCCTCGGAGCCTGGCCCCAGCAGCGCCACGCCAAGCAGCAGCCCAGCAGGGCGCAGCGCAGCCACCCGGCGCTCATGGCGGCCCCCGCGGCGCGGCTCTCCGCTCCGGCCGCCGGCGAGTCGGCGTCTCCCTCCCTCCCTCCCAACCTCCCGTCGCCGCCGCCGCCGCTGCTGCTGCGAGCATCCAGCCTGCCTGCCTCCCTCCCTCCCCCAGAGGCCCTCGGCTGGAGCTGCCCCTCCCGGGGGGGGGGGAGAAGGCCGTGTGACGCCAGCCCAGGGCACCCCCGGCGGCAGCAGCGGCGGCTCCTCCTGTGGCCGGCTCTCCCCGCCGAGGGCGCTGGGTCGGCGTCAGGCCAGCCAGCCCGGCCTCCGCCCCCGCCCCCTCCCGCGGCCGCCGACGGGTTCTGTTGCGGGGGGGCTCCGACCCCTTTCCAAGAGGCGCCTCGCTGGGAGAGATCGGAGCGCGCCTCCCTTTCGTCTCCCCCCTGGACCGGGGGCTTCCAGCAGTCGCAAAAGAAGGACTCGCGGGCGCTCCATGCGATTGCTGAGCAGTCGGGTTAGAAGGGATGAAAGGAAGTCCTCCTTCACCCAAAGCGTGATTAGCACGTGGAATTCACTGCCACAGGAGGTGGCGGCGGCCACAAGCGTGGACAGCTTCAAGAGGGAATTGGATGAGCATATGGAGCAGAGGTCCATGCGTGGTTATTAGCCACAAGGTAGAAGAAGAAGAAGAGTTTGGATTTATACCCCGCCCTTCACTGCCCAGAGGCCTCTCAGAGCGGCTTACAAACTCCTTTCCCTTCCCCTCCCCACAACAGACACCCTGGGAGGTAGGTGGGGCTGAGAGAACTTCTGACAGAAACTGTCCTTGAGAGAACAGCTGTGCCAGAGCTTGTGACTGACCCAAGGTCACATCAGCAGGTGCAAGTGGAAGAGTGGGGAATCAAACCCGGTTCTCCCAGATAAGAGTCCGCACACTTAACCACTACACCAAACTGGTACAGATAGGAACTCTCCCTCTGGGGCAAGTGATGCTCTGTATTCTTGGTGCTTGGGGGGGGCAACAGTGGGAGGGCTTCTAGTGTCCTGGCCCCTCTGCTGGTGGACCTCCTGATGGCCTCGGGCCAGGAGGGTGGGGTAAAAATTTAATAAATCAATCAGATCACCTGGTGTTTTTGGCCACTGTGTGACAGAGCTTTGGACTAGATGGGCCACTGACCTGATCCAACACTGGCTTCTCTTATGTTCCTTTTATCCAAGAAATGTTGTGAATATGTTGTGGAAGTCTTTCAGGGCTAGAGTTCATTAGTTGGTGTAGATTTTCTGGGCTGTATGGCCGTGGTCTTGGCATTGTAGGGCCTGACGTTTCACTAGCAGTGTTACACCTCTGAGGATGCCAGTCACAGCTGCTGGCGAAACATCCTGTACTGTAATGCCAAGACCACGGCCATACAGCCCGGAAAATCCACAGCAACTAATGCTGTGAATATTTCTCAGGCCATTTGCAATCCGCCTTTCTCACAAAGGCTCGTGACAAAAATTGACTCTTAGATATTTGTGCTCTGCTGTCCTCGTCCCACAAGAGGCCCAGAAAAGGCCCAGAACTGCTTCTACGGTTCTCCTTCCCTCTTTTATCCTCGCAACATCCACACTGTGAGGTGGTTAAGCTGAGAGAGAGTGACTGGCCAAGGCTCACCCAGTGAACTTCCACACGGAGTGGGGATCGGAACCCGGGCCTTCCAGATCCGAAGCTAGCACTTGAACCATGGCAAACATTCAGTGAACATGAAAAAGTGCAGCGATATCACCCGCATAGAAACACTGTCCTGGAAACTTCCACTTCACATGTTCTGCTGAAGGATACGAGTGCGGAAGGAGCCGTGGTGGTTTTTGTCATGTGAGGTGTGTTAAGCTGAAAAAAAGTCTAGGCCAGGGTTGACCAAACTGTGGCTCAGGAGCCGCATGCTGCTCTTTCACACATGTTGTGTGGCTCCCAGCAGGGCGGCTGGGGAAGCTAAATATCATTGGACAAATAAATATCATTATCAATGGTTGTGGTCACACGGGCCAGAAAAAATGGGCGAGGCTATTTCCTCTGGAGGAATTTGACCCACAGTTACACAAGCTGTGGTGGCTCAAGTGGTTAAGACACTGAACTGCAGGCTGTGGAAGGTCAGTAGTTCAGCAGTTCAAGACCCGGGTGCCGCAAGACGGAGTGAGCTCCCATCTCTAGTTCCAGCCCCTGCCAACCTAGCAGTTCGAAAGCAAGAAATTGCAAGTAGATAAATAGGTACCACTTTGGTGGGAAGGTATCAGCGTTCCGTGTGCCTTGGTGTTTAGTCATGCCGGCCACATGACCACGGAAACGTCTTCAGACAGCGCTGGCTCTTCGGCTTTGAAACGGAGATGAGCACCGCAACCCTAGAGTCGGATTTGACTGGTTTTCAAGCAAGGGAACCTTTACCTTTACACAATCACACTTCCCTTTGAAGCTGTGGGCACTGTCTGTCAGGGTGTGATCAGACACAGCTGTGGGTGAGTCGGGGGGGGGGTTGTGCCATTTTTTCCCCATGTGCTTAAACAAAGGATCGATGAATCACACCTCTGCACCAAGGAGTTTGCGATGAAGCACATACTGCGAAGTGGGGGAAACTGGCACAGAGTCAGGATGGCCTGACCAGACATGGGGAAGTCCATCCGTGGCCCATCACAACCTGTTTACTACTAGATTTTTCCCGGTGTCTTGTAACGCCACTTCTGCAGTGGAGCAGAACAGGTTGCTGCGGGGTGCTTCCCAGATGTTGTCTGATCATGCCCTTTAAATCTACCCGGCATTCACACCTATGTCAGGTCTAATTGTGCGTATGATCGCAGCCAATATCTGCTTTTACCACTTTTGTTATTATTTTTGGCAGTCTCATGTAATGTTAATAAAAAGTAAATCTGCATATTTCCCAGTAAGCAGAACGGGTTGTCCACAGCAGCAGGGCACTTCCCAGATGTCGTCTGATCATGCCCTTTAAATCCTCCCAGCATTCACACCTATGTCAGGTCTAATTGTGCGTATGATTGCAGCCAATATCTGCTTTTACCACTTTTGTTATTATTTTTGGCAGTCTCATTTAATGTTAATAAAAAGCAAATCTGCATATTTCCCAGTAAGCAGAAAGAGTTGTCCATGGCTGCAGGGCACTTCCCAGATGTTGTTGTCTGATCACACCCTTTAAATCTGCCCGGCATTCACACCTATGTCGGGTCTAATTGTGCGTATGATTGCAGCCAATATCTGCTTTTACTGCTTTTGTTATTATTTTTGGCAGTCTCATTTCATGTTAATAAAACACAAATTTGCATATTTCCCATATTTGCATATTTGTTCATGTCTTGTGGCTCTCAAACATCTGACGCTTATTCTGTGTGGCTCTTACATTAAGCAAGTTTGACCAGCCCTAGGCCAACCCGGCCGCATCATGGCAGTGTGGAAGGCTTGGCCCTTTTTTCTTTTAGTAATAAAAAATTTAAAAGAAATTACCATGTCCACACAGAGAGGTCTAATATCAAACAATAGAAAACACCCATCCAGAGCCATCTACTGAATAAGTCCAAGAGCACGAGATCCCATTTCTTAAAACCTTAACCAGCTAAATTGTTGATCGTCTATGGAAAGGACTCCTTTATTGGAAAAAAGTCAAAACTGGTGACCAGAGCACCAAATGATCTACCTGAGTCATGATATCTGGAGCTCCGAAAAACAATGGATTGCCCATTATTCTACTCATTAAAAATTGACCCCATAATTTAGCATACCATAAATTTAATGTAGCAGTCACACATAAATAAACCATCTTCAATGCCCTTTCCAACTGGATTTTGTCAGTTCACACAGTCAAATCCAGTTGGAAAGTACAGTGAAAGTGGGTTATTTAGTATGTGTGATCGCAGCCAATGTGTGTGGTGTCAATTAGAAAAGACTTCCTAGCCAAAAAAACCCTGCGGAAACCAAGTGTGACTATTGATACAAAGGTATCTGTTCTGTAATGCATCTTGCTTCCTTATTTTCTCATTGTGTAACGATTGCTAAAGATTGACAAAGCAATCCTAAGGTTGTCTACACAGAACCCTTCTCAGGACTATTCAATGAGACTTACTCCCAGGAAAGTGTTCTAAGACTGTACTGTGTTTCACCCATATAGACTGAATCACATATACAGAGTCCTGGCTAAGGTTTGGTTGATTCCTGAAAACTAGCCTGCACTTTTTCCAAAATATTTATTTACTTTGTTTATACCCCACTTTTCTCCACAGTGGGGACCCAAAACAACTAACGCTGTTCTCCTTTCCTCCATTTTATCCTCACAGCAATCTGTGAGTATAAGGGCAGTAATGTATGGTATTCTTGGTGCTTGGAAGGCAACAGTGGGAGGACTTCTGGAGTTCTAGCCCCGCTGCTGGACTTCCTGATGGCATTTGGGTTTGGGCCACAATGTGACACAGAGACCGATTCTGTAAAAGCAGTTGTTCCGCCCTCGGTCTGCCGTTTCCTTCAGTTGTACTGCTCAATTTCCCACTATTTGCCGCGTGGCCGCATTTTGACCCACATCTCCCCCCACCCCCCGATTTCCCCTGCATCATCTTGATCCTTGTTTTTTAGGATGAAGAAGATGCGCGGGGAAATGCAGCCATAGAGCAAATAGTGGGAAATCAAGCAGTACAACCGAGGGAAACGGGAGACTGAGGGTGGAACAACTGCTTTTGCAGAATCAGTCAGAGTATTGGCCTGGATGGGCAATTGGCCTGATTCAGCATGGCTTCCCTTATGTTCTTAAAATCAGACTGAGAGTGTGTGATTGTCCCAAGGCCACCCAGCACATTTCTGTGGCAGAGTGGGGATCTGAACCTGGGTCTCCTACTTTGCCTCTCTAAGAGCCCCGAAGTCTAGAAACTTGATTGTTCATGAAGTGAAAACTGATCTGCTGAAGATGCCGTTTCCCATACCTCCTTTTGCACTTTTCAGTGTTCCTGTAGACACACACAATGTGTGACAAAATGTCTTGTAACTATTCAGGAAGGACTAAGTTCAGTGTAAATATTTCCGTTGTCATCAGTTAAGGCAGGAAGGTGAGGGTTACTGATGGAGCCTCAAGAGTGCTGAAGTACCCGGCACCTTGGCACAGCTGTCTTCACCTTCTGAAGGTCGCACTTAAGGATGGGAAGAGTCAGGGATGTGACAGTACCTGGGATAGGGAAGTAGAACAATATGAGCTCCTTGTCTAGCCTAATTAGTACTTCTGATACAGTATTAATAGCAATGGATAATAGTATGACCCCTCCTCGCCTCCTTAGACCAGAGGTGTCAAACACGTGGCCCGGGGGCCGGATCAGGCCGCCAGAGGGCTTCTCTCAGGCCCGCAGTGGAACTGGCTGCCTTCTGCTTTCTTCTTCCAGTTCTGCTGCTGCTGCGTCATCGTAGGTTTGCAGCTTACAGATACACCCCTGAACAGCATCCTCAAGATTGCAACAGCACAGACATTTTGATGCAGTAATTCAGAGCAAGAGGTGTCAGTTATCAGACACTGTTAAATAAATAAAATATTGCAAGAGTGGTAATGTTTTAATCATGGTTTTATTTTAAATAAATAAAAAAAACCTTTGTGTTTGTGTCTGTATAAAGTTTATATCTCCGTTACCTGGCATTACATTTTATGACACACGTGGCCCGGCCCAACAAGGTCACCTTTATGTCAGACCCGGCCCTCACAACAAATGAGTTCAACGCCCTGCCTTAGACCAGCCTCACAGGGCCTTCTGCAGGTGCCAGGCCTGCAAATTGCTCACCAGGGCAAGGACATCTTTAGTGGTTGCCCCTTCTCTCCGGAATCAGGTCCCCAGGGGAAGTTCAGGCCTTGTGGGATCTTCCAGCATTCTATAGGGCTGAGGTGTCAAACATAAGGCCCAGTGGCCGGAACCGGGCCATCTAGGGCTGTTATGTGGCCCATGAGCATCTGGTCCAAGGGAGGGGAAAGAAGGCTGCTTGGGGGGGGGGTGGAACCACTCCAGTTGCGGCTTCAGTCTGGCAAGACAACCTCATCTGCAGCAGTGAAGCAGAACCCCTTCACTTCAGGGACTGGTAAGTTGGGAGCCACTGCAGCTGCATTCATACCTCTCCACTTGTCCTGCAGCACGGGGGATGCTGTCCCAGGTGGCCACAGGCAGAGCTGGCCCACTAGGGCGGGCCGATCATCAGGGCACCGAACTGTGCTCGGCCCCCAAAAAAGTTCCCTGCCAAAAGCCCTGCCTCATCCTGACCCCAGGTGCATGAGCTAGCCGGCACAGATATGGAAGCTCACACGCCCCGCCCCCGCCAGGCACCCGAGCTAGCTGGTGTGCAGATGGAAGGGACGGGGGGTTAAACCCCCTTCCCTTCTGTGGCTTGCCCGCACACCCCGCAGCTGCGAGGCACGCAGGCAAGCCAGTGCTCAGATAGAAGGGAAGGGGGTTTATGTATTTATTTATTATTTACATTTCTACCGCACCCTCCCCACAAATGGGCTCAGGGCGGCAAAGTTTTAAACACCCTTCCCTTCCATGGCTTGCCCGCACACCCCGCAGCTGCAAGGCACGCGGGCAAGCCAGCGCTCAGATGGAAGGGAAGGGGGTTTAAACACCCTTCCCTTCCATGGCTTGCCCGCACACCCCGCAGCTGCAAGGCACGCGGGCAAGCCAGCGCTCAGATGGAAGGGAAGGGGGTTTAAACACCCTTCCCTTCCATGGCTTGCCCCGCACACCCCGCAGCTGCAAGGCACGCGGGCAAGCCAGCACTCAGATGGAAGGGAAGGGGTTTAAACACCCTTCCCTTCCATGGCTTGCCTGCACACCCCGCAGCTGCAAGGCACACGGGCAAGCCAGCGCTCAGATGGAAGGGAAGGGGGTTTAAACACCCTTCCCTTCCATGGCTTGCCCGCACACCCCGCAGCTGCAAGGCACGCGGGCAAGCCAGCGCTCAGATGGAAGGGAAGGGGTTTAAACACCCTTCCCTTCCATGGCTTGCCTGCACACCCCGCAGCTGCAAGGCACACGGGCAAGCCAGCGCTCAGATGGAAGGGAAGGGGTTTAAACACCCTTCCCTTCCATGGCTTGCCCGTACACCCTGCAGCTGCAAGGCACACGGGCAAGCCAGCGCTCAGATGGCAGGGAAAGGGGTTTGGAAATCAGAAACAGCACGGGGGGTGGGGTGCTAGAAGGTTTCCTCGCCTAGTGTGCAAAAACACCTGGGGCCGGCCCTGGCCGCAGGGATCAGCATTTCCACAGAGGAGGGGGTTGCAGACAATCCTCTGTTGGGGCCTGGGAGCATCTGCCCAGTGCTGCACCGCTGGCTCTCCAGTCCTCCCATGTGGTTTCTTCTGCAGCCCCCTCCGAGCCCATAGGGCCCTGCAGTGAGGAGACACACCAACTCAGAGCTTACCAGTTGCTGTCCTTTATAAAGTTTATATCTCCAGTACCCAGCATTATGTTTTATGGCACACATGGCTAAGTGACATTTATGTCAGATCCGGCCTTCATAACAAATGAGTTCAGCACCTCTGCTGTAGGGCATGTAAGGTTGCTTTGTTTTTTACAGTCTTTGGCTAATGTTATGAACCGGGGACCCCGCCAGTTGTTTTTAATTTCGTCGGGTAATTTGTTGTTGAGATGATGTTTTAATTGGTGGTGTTTTTTGCTCTATTTATTGCATCTATTTGTTTGTATTGTATTTGTATAAACACTCATTCTTCTTTCTCTGATTTCTCCCACAACCTAATGGCAGAAAGATGTTTGTTTTATATGTAGCCAGAAAGACATGATGGGTGGTAGAATTACTAGGGAAACGCTGGTGTATTAATTATGTGGACCATTCCTGTCAAGATTTGTCTTTGGAAAATATTTCCAATAGCTTCTTGTGGCGAAGAGCTATTCTCTGAAAACCTGGGAAGGAAAAGAGGACTTCAGCACGCAAAGAAGCAACAGAGGAAAAGGAAAAAAAAACAGAGTGCCAAGAACGGTAAGGGAGGATGAATTCTCTCGTCACTCTTCAAAAATAAGAGACAGTTCTTGTTTTGCTCTCCTGTTATGGCTGATCTCAGCATTTACAGAAAATCAGGGGGAAAGCAAGTCAATGGTTGTGTGGCTCGTCTTCTGTTTTTGCTTTAAACATTACAACAGATTATTAAAATACAGATAAAAATTCAACCAAAGATCACACAGCAGGATACCACAGTAGCATTATTTTTGCCAATAAATCTTTGTAGCTCCATTAACAAACAATACCCTTCCGAAGACAGTGAGATGTTATTTCTAGTGTTCCACCGGGTATATTCCTCACAATTACAACAGGTTAACTAGAACCATATCAAGGCTGCTGCTTCTTGATGATTATTTCTAGTAGCTAAAAAGACTGGAACAGATGACACCGTTGCTCAGACTGTAATCTCCACACACATCAATGCCAACGATTAAAACAATATACAGCAGCAGCAGTGTCAGGGCTGGAAGTCCAGTGACTTAAACCCCTCCTTGAGAAAGAAAGATATTCTATTTCCCAGGACAAACATACCTTCCAGGAGCCGCTAGACCCCAAAAATCATCTCTTATTGCTTTAGTGGTTCCAATCAGTGCTACTACATACATGGTATGTAATGTGCAGCGCACCTGTATGGCCTAAAAGCCTATTTTGTTTTTAATGAACGAATTAAGTGCACCGTAATATTGAAGATATATATTTGTTTAATCTCTTTTTATATATGCTTGAAGCCTCAGCCTTTAGGTATCAGATTCCAGTCCGAAAGATACAAATCAAGAATGAGAGCTGTTCCATGTTTCCAAATGCTCTCTCTCTCTCTCTCTCTCTCTCTCTCTCTCTCTCTCTCTCTCTCTCTCTCTCTCTCTCTCTCTCTCTCTCTCTCTCTCTCTCTCTCCCTCCCCCCCCCGCCCCTTTTTGTCTGTCTGAAGTAATTGTCACATACAGCCCTCATACAGAAAGCAGCCTTGTTAACTGGGCAGGCTCCCAGTCACTTCTTATTTGCAATGCTCTGATGCCTACATTGCCGCACGCTCTCGTCCCAGTATTTCTTCTGTCCGTGCGTCTCTGTAGAGAAGTCTTCTGTAATAATGACTTAAGAGCTGTTTGTCTCTTTCCAAGGCTCAGCACTAGTGATCCCGTTAAAGCACTGAGGAGGGCATTTGCGATAGGAACAAAGCAAAGTGATGGAAAATTTGGACCGGCCTGTTCTCTGCCCCCTTTCCACCCATCTAGAATCTTTCCTAGCATTGCTAGCAGGTGCATCTAATCAACTGTGAGCTATCTGTTACCTTTATGTCAACAAGTGTATTGCTGAGCTGATCCTAAAAGCTCGGGTGGGCAATGAAACCCACCCACTAAAGGAGAATGAAGCAATATTGGATGAACCAAAGTCCACCCCCTACCTGAGTGCCAAAAGCCAGCCCTAAGACATAGTGAGTGAGTGAGTGAGTGATGGAAGGGAGTTATATGAGTGCAGAGACTCCCAAGAGTGCATCTCCTTCCTCTCACTGTCTGAACCCTGATGGTTGTAGCTATGGAATTTTCTGCATAGGAAAACTTCGGTTTATTTACTTCATTTGTACTATGCCTTTCTCCTCCGTGAGGGACTGGTCCTTTCCGCACTTGGATCTCATCCCTGGTTTTATCAGAGTTCAACTCACGACACAATACCTTGCATTTGTCCCTGGCTGTCACAGCATCCGTTTATCCCAGGACAAGCGTGGGGCAAAACCAGAGTGACCGCAATGTAATGTGGAAACAAGAAATACCCCAAGATAATTACAGGGGTGAACTCGAGTGTAGTGTAGAATGTAAAAATACCCCTAGCTAGTTACAGGGGTGAATTTGCGTGTAGTGTAGGATGTAAGTTCGGGGACAGGGTTGAACCAGGATTTAAGGTCTAGTGCGGAATCACCCAAAGTGTCTAACGTTCTTCTCCTTTCCTCCATTTTGTCCTCATAACAACCCAGTGAGGTAAGTTAGGCTGCATGTGTGTGTGATTGTCCCAAAGTCACCCAGTGAACTTCCTATGGCAGACTGGAGACTGAACCTGGGTCTCTCATGTCCACTCTAAACACTCGCAAAACTGACTCTTCCAATTGCAGGTTAACGTAACAAGAACAGGCTGCTTCACAACAGAGGAACAGAACAAGATAGGAGAACTCACCTGAAAAGAGGCACTTGTTTTTCCTGTTGAAATTTCAGTGTGCTTAGATCACCTCTCCACTCTACACTGTATCCAGCTGTGGCAGTGGTGTGCCACCCAGAGCCAGCTTGATGCAGTGGTTAGGAGCGCAGACTCTAATCTGGGAGAACCGAGTTTGATTCCCCACGCCTCCACATGCAGCTGCTGGTGTGTCCTTGGGTCAGTCATAAATTCTTTCAGAGCTGTTCTCTCAAGAGCAGTTCTCAAGAGAGCTCTCTCAGCCCCACCTACCTCACGGGGTGTCTGTTGTGGGAAGAGGAAGCAAAAGGGATTGTTAGCTTCTGCAAGACTCCTTCAGGTAGTGAAGGGCAGGGTATAAATCCAATCTCTTCTCTCTTCTTCTCATGCTGTGTGCGTGATTTTAAAAAGAAGTACTGTCTTGCAAGTAGCTTTCTCTCACAACCAAATGCTACTGCACCATACCACAGTATTCCAACCCAACTGTGTGTGTGTGTGTGTTTCTCTTTTCTTGCTGTCAAGTCACAGAAGACTTATGGCGACCCTGTGGGGATTTCCAGGGAAGAGATGTTCAGAGGTGGTTTGCCGTTGCCTGCCTCTGTGTAGAGACCCTGGTATTCCTTGGTGGTCTCCCTTCCAAAGACTGACCAGGGCTAACTTTGCTTTGCTTCCGAGACCTGAAGAAATCAGGCTAATTTATTTTATAGGAGGGCTACTTCTAGGGAGGGATGGTCCATGCTGATCCAGACCTCCCATAACCTCTCCTGCAGATGGGATGCTGTTCGTTTATACAACCATCACTTACTCCATACAACCTTCCTTAAGGGTTGGAAGGTCCAGACGGTGGTTCTTGGGCAGGCCCGTAGCTACAGTGGGGCATCTCGAGGCTAGGCCCCCTGACTTACTGGCAAGGCCCCACAACTTGCAGCGCAGGGCCCCCCGAGTGGTGGCGGGTGTGGGGAAGGAGCTGGGTATTCCTTTGATTTGATTAGCTAGTGCCCCCTAAGAAATTTAAATGCCCCCTGACTAAAAACAGCCTGGCTATGGGCCTGTTCTTGGGTGGGAATAGATTTGGCCAATAAAATTATTTTTAGAGTAAAGTGGTCCACAGATAAGTGAGTGGGGACCAAGAAGAAGAGATTATAGATTTATACCCCGCCCTTCACTCAGCCTCTCAGAGTGGCTTACAATCTCCTTTCCTTTTCCCTCCCCAAAACAGACACCCTGTGAGGTAGGTGGGGCTGATGGAGCTCTTTCAAGGACTGCTTCTGAGAGAACAGCTCTGAGAGAACCTATGACTGATGCAAGGTCACACCAGCAGCTGCATGTAGAGGAGTGGGGAATCCAACCCAGTGTCTCAGATTAGAGTCTGTGCGCTTAACCACTACACCAAACTACACCAAGGGCAGGCTGGCCATTTAGCTTACAGGGGAATCTCCTGGCGGGCCACTGGCCTAGACAGCTTTCACTTGATCTTGCATAACTGGAGGAACTGGTGCCTGGATGACTGGTATCTAGAAGACCAAAAACATTAATTCCCCTTAGGCTGTGTCTGTACCAGCTGTGCATATCAAAACTGTTCCTAGTGCACAGTAGGACAAACTCCCCCACTCTTGTCCCAGTTGGGTCTGCGCTGTTCTTTGTCCATTTGCTGTTCACAAATACAGGAAGCAGCACAAGAATTAATGATTCCACTTCTACTTCTCCCTCTGAGATGAGGTGAGTGGGCGGTGATAGAGACTGAAGAGAGGATGTCGTTGGGGGTTCAACGAACACCGCCACCACTTCCCAAGCCAGTTCCAGCATCAGAACTTAGCGTGAGTGATGATACTTTGAATCTAATTTCGTTTTCTGCTTACGCTTGGTCATAGCCTTGGATTTTTCCCCCCCTGGCAGTTCTGACGAGTTCCGCAGAGGTAGTGGAGACGGAGACAGAAGGTGAGTCTGCTGCAGCTCCAATCTGAGAACTAATGGAGCCAATCTGGTTGACACCAAGGATGGCATTTGGGAAGGGTGCTTAGTCATGGCTGCAGATTTAGCCAGAGAGTCAGTAGAGGAGATGGCTTTCTCCCAAAGTGTGGCCTTGAACTGGGAGGCCCTTCAGTGTGCATTGATGGCATGCCTTGCATGCAGCCACGTTATACCCTTTGCGCAAACAGAAAGCAAATCTCATGATCATCTTTTTGGGTCATCTTGGCATTATATTGGCACTTTTTTAAAAAAGCCCTTTTTGAGCCATTTTAAATGGACAAAACCCGGCTGTCTGCCAAGGGTTGGTTTTTTTTTAAGGAACAAGGTTAAGTCACAACTCTCCTCAGCCAAGCTATGAAGTCTTGCTGCATTTTCTCCCTTCTGTATATGTAAAAGAAAGTCCCCTTACCATAAAATCAACAGCCAGGCCAAACCCCTGGACCTAGAAACGCAAAATTCAGGGACAGCACTCCTACCATGACATAGATGCTCACTAAGAAGGGGCTTGTAGAAGTTCAACTTCTAAGATGGTCAAAAGGGGTAAAGTGTGCTCCCCCCCCCATTGCTTCCTATGTGGCTGCCAGGCAGCTGCCTCCTTGCACACACACACCACTCTCTGATTGGTCAGGTGCAGAGCTCAGTGTTCTAAGGTTTAAAAAAAAAACAGTTACAGGAGACTGCAGGGAGCTCATGACAGTTGAGGAAATCAGGAATGGCCAGCAACCACCTGTGAGGTGCAGCAAAGCTGCTGGCCCAGCCTCCCCATGGCTTCAAACATCCCCCCCCCATCTCCTACAGCTGACAGGCTGCTGTCTGTCAGGTGCAGCAGTGGGTACAGGGTGCTTAAAGCCAGCAGGGAGACTGCCCCAGCAGAAACGCCTTAGTGATCCTGCCGGCCCAGCCTCCAAAGTGGCTTCTAATACTCCTTCCCCTCCCCCTCCAACACTGGACAGGCAGTTGCCTGTCAGGTGTAGGAGAGGAGGTGGGATGCTTATAGCTGTTGGGGAGATTTGCTCAGCAAGTCTGCCTTAGGGCTGCTGCTGGCCCAGCCTCCTTGATGTCTTTAAACACAATCCCCCCTTACACCACACAGGCAGATGTTTGTCAGATGTAGGAGCAGGGCCAGGGTACTTTAATCCATCAGGGATGCCGCTCCAGCAGGATCACCTTAGTAATGCTGCTGGCCCAGCCTCACCAATGGCTTTAGCCACACTCCCATCCACTATGAAAATATACCCCAAATTTGTAGAAAAGTGGTTTCCTTTATTAGGTTATTTAACTTCTCACAATGAGGGTTCTAGAAAATTGGTTCATATGAACTTACTTAATATCTGATTGCTTGGATGGTGTTTTGAATACGTAGTTATGTCCCACTTCTTAAATGTAACATAAATGAGAGGCAATTTTGTAAAAAATAAAGGGGGGCATGCCCTCCCCCCCAATTCAATGCCAGGCTAAACCACTGCACCAAGAAACCCAAAATAAGGGGAGTGCATTCCTACCATAATGTCAATCCCCCCCAAAGAGATTTCTGAGAAACATGACCCCTAAGGGGGTAAAAAGGGGGCAAAATGTGTTCCCCCAACTGTTTTCCATGTGCCTGGCAGGCTGCTGCCTCCCCCATCCCCAAATGGTCAATTGTGTAGCTCAGAGTTCTGAGGTAAGATCTGCCTGCTTGTATCCACCTTCCTCTGATTGCTCAGCTGTGGATCTCAATGTTCTGAGGTAAAAACACAGTTAGAAGAGACTGCTGACAGCTGAGGACAGTTACAGAAATCAGCAGTTCAAGACTCCTGAACAGACATTTTTCAAAAAAGCCAGCTTGGCAACTGAGTTAATGAATGTTCCTGGGGAGATAATAAAGGACCTTTCTAGGAGCCATTTTGATGTGTGCCTCCCTCATGAACCTGAAGAAATGTTCACCATATCACTATTCCCTCACATCAACTCCCACTCACACCTCTCACCTCTTACTGCCCCCAAGAAAGCTCCTGACAAACGTCGAGCCAGAAACACCAACGCTACAAGGAGGAGGCAACTTAGGAATGTGGCAAAGACATTTGCGCATAGTACTCCTGCAGTGCACTGAGCTGCACAGGCCAAGAACCAGCAAGATCACCCTGAGGTGCTCAGAACAACACAGTCTCCATATGAACAAAACATTCCAGGAACACAAGTAGAGAGGCCACCACTTTTGTCAAACATGGCAGGAGTTGACTTAAGAGATGACTGCTTCTTAAATGGACAGTTCTTTGTTGCCTGCTCCAGAGTGAGCTCACCAAGCAGCCTAGTGATCCTAGCACCTGAGGGCAGAACCACCAATGTGGTCTACAGAGAGGTCCTTCAGTAGAGGGAGGGGGAAAGTACATGTGTCTCACTTCATTTTTTAAACTACAACCTTCTCCATTAGGATCCCTACAACAAATGCTACATTTCAAACTTCACATCATCAGTATTATAACTGGATTCATGGAACTTAAATACCATAGCAAAGCACGGGCATCAGGTTAGTTTTTTTATACAAAGGTCCAAGGAAAGAGGAAAATACCTCTGAAATACATGAACCAAGCTGAATGATGAGACAAAAAACGTAATGAACCTAGAGAGAAGTGCTAGATGAACCAGTTCCGATGCTGACAAAGAAGGAACTGAGGAAAGGGGTGCCACTCCCTCAAAGCATGTGATCATTTAGGCAAGCAAACGTTGCAATGGCTTTGCAATGGCTCCAGGGGAGGATGGGCATTCCCAGTGGAATTTTTAAGCTAGGGAATTTTTCTCTGTGGCAGGCCAAAGATAAACTTAAGTTGTATGCAGAGCAGGTGCTCCAGATGGTACTCTCTTGAGATATCAGATTACTATGGATCATAGAGTTGGAAGGGATCTCCAGGGTCATCTAGTCCAACCCGCTGTACAATGCAGGAAATTCACAACTACCTCTCCCCCCACACACACCCCCAGTGACTGCTGTTCCATGCCCAGAAGATGACAAAAAACCTCCAGAATCCCTGGCCAAACTGGCCTGGAGAAATTTGCTTCCTGACCCCAAAGTGGTGATCGGCATTTCCCTGGGCACATAAGGGCCATGAGAACTTTCCTGCCCTCCCTCTCATGATCTGCCTAAGCTCACAGAATCAGCATTGCTGTCAATGGCTATCTAGCCTCTGCTTAAAAACCTCCAAAGTAGGAGAGCCCACCACCTCCCGAGGAAGCCTGTTCCACTGAGGAACTGCTCTAACTGTCAGGAAGTTCTTCCTAATGTTTAGCCGAAAACTCCTCTGATTTAATTTCAACCTGTTGGTTCTGGTCCAACTTTCTGGGAGCAACAGAAAACAACTCCGTACCATTCTCTACAGGACAGCCCTTCAAGTACTTGAAGATGGTTATCATATCACCCTCTTAGTCATCTCCTCTCCAGGCTACTGCATACCCAGCTCCTTCAACCTTTCCTCATAGAGCTTGGTTTCCAGACCCCTCACCATCCTTGTTGCTCTCCTCCGGACACATTCCAGCTTGTCTATGGATCAATGCCCAAAAGATAAACTTCTAAATCACCTGTACTCAGATTTACCAGGTAAAGTTGCTTTTTCCATTTGAGAGGAGGTCATGGACATAACAAGTGAACTATAGGTAAATTGGCATCTGTTCACACTTACATCAGGTAAAGCTTAGATAAAGTAAAGCAAGAGGGCTGCTCCTCCCTAGTAACAAGAGATGCATCCTAGAGGCCAGCAGAGTTTCCACACAGCCCCAATAGAAAATGTGGTCAGGAAACACGATTCTCTGGGCGGGAAAACCTCCCCTTCTGCTGTCCTTAATCTACAAATCTTGAACTATCAAGCCATTATGGCCAGGTATCACTTATTTCTATAGGACAAGATGACCCCATATCTATAGCTGCTTCCAGAAAGTTGGGTTCTGACTAGACCAGTGATTGTCCTTGTGAACCTGTCATATTTGAGAACAGGCTGCTACTTTTTCTCAATGAATGGCAGTCAATCACTAATGATGAATGGGTGTTTGCTATTGTTAAGCAGGGTTACAAGTTGGAGTTGTGTAGAGTTCTGTTTGTGACAAGTGTTGAGAACAAATGCTAAGTGTTCTAGTAGCTCCGAATGAAAAGAAGCTGTTATCAACCAATGTAAGGGTAGATTGTACAACCTTGAGTCTGAGGAAAGTGATAACTGGGGCTATACACTTCATACAGACCCTAGGGATAGAAGCCAAACCAAAGAGTAAATGCCTATATTGAAAAACTTTGCCAGCATAAAAAAACAGAGGCATCTTACATGTATGGCTTCATGGAAGTAAGCATCTTGTAAATCGAGAACCATGAACCATAAACCTTTCTTTTGTAGTTACAGAACAGATGCTAAAGAAACCATACGGAACTTGGAAACCCACAAAAACTCGTGTAAACCTCATAAGTGTAAAATTGACCACTTGCTCCCATCTTTCTTCTCCGCTAAGAAAAAGTAGGAATAAAAGCCACTAGGGGAATTGGGGGTCACAAACCTCCTCGATAGCCCCCTTATCCAAAAGTGTTTCTAACTCGGGTTATAATTGGGCAAAGAACTGTCCACAGCCCTGTTGGCCAACTGACTGAAGGGAAGGGAACAATAGCGAGCATCCATTCCTCAGCAGTAATTGACTGCCACTTATATGTGTGTGAATGTGTGTTTGTGTGAATATACATACATATATATATGTAAACAATTTAAAACACATACACTATATTCAAACTGGCTTCTTTTTTTTGCTGGAAAAGTTATATTGGGAGGTTGCGATTGGCCTTGGAGATGACCAAGCAGGGGAGAAGGGAGCTTCAGTGTCTCCCTGAGTCCATTTCTCCTTTCGCAAACCAAAATGACTTCTTCCAGCCAACAAGAAAGAGGGCAGTGCTCGTCAGGTTACCATTAGACATCGTTTGCTTCTGGTACTCCCTCTAATGTCCTTTTCTGAGGTATAAACAGGAAACTACTACAACAAATGCTCTTAAGTGCTCTTGGCTTCATTAAAGAGATCCAAGGGTAAACCTATGGTGAGCCTTGCACTGAGTTTTTCCCTCACCATCCTGAAATCTCCGCTGCGCCCCCTTCTCACCATCTACTAAAGCTTGAAATGATGACCCTGCTCAAGATCCCCCCCACTTTGTCTTCAACAACTGCATCAGATTTGTGGGGGAGGGGGTTGCATCATTGGAATTCTGTAAATTCAGCCTTGGGGAGATTCTTGAATCTGTGGTGCCAAGGGGAGGGAGCCTGTCTGTGTATGAGGAAATCTACAAAGGGTCGATCTGGGGGCAGCAAGGACCCAAACTGACACAAAAGGCCATAAGAGTTCTGTTCTGGACAGTTGGCTTTGGTTCTGGAAGTACAAAACCAAGAATTGTGTTTAAACAGCAGTGCCAGGCGGGGGGGGAGAGTTTATTTTGACTGCCCCTTAAATTTCCTGCCATCACTGGGGGTATGAATATGGATACCTCAAGTCTGACCACTTGTCAAACATTTCAAAGCCTGTGTCACTAATTTAGCCGCTGGCAGGTTGAGGGAAACAAAAGAACAAAGTGTGCTGTGTACCAGCAATAAGACTCTCTAGACTATCAGGCGCATTTGTCAAAAAACCTTCGGCCTGTTTCCCAAGTCCAAGCCTGGTCTCCCCCAATGTGTGGACCGCTCTTCCCTCCCCTCAGAGGAATAAGGATCCGTGTGATTTCCCCTTCAAATTTCTTTGCAGCTCAAAAGAGCTGTTATAAGTCTTACCCCCACACACACTGTTTTTCTTTACAAAAAGAAGCACACGATAGATTTCTCGGTTACCAATAGCTCAGCCTCAGCCAAAAGGGAATCAATCTTATGACAATTATAGCCTGATTTATTCTTGACCCTTTTAACATTAGCCGCAGTCGATGGCCATAACTCTTGAGGAATCTTAATCTTTCTGCTTTTCTTAATGTTCCTCAGACGTTTTGCTCACGGAGGAACCTCCAAACTAGCCTTGAGATTTCCCTTGAGACGAAATCTGCCAGCAAAGGTATTGAGAGAAATGTCTAAGATAAAAACAGTTTAACGTTCAGCATTGGAACAAAACCCTGAGCAGCTCTTTAGTCGGTGTCCGCCGTGTGGGGCTCCCAGAACCCCAAAGAATGGAGCCTGCAAGACCGAGCCAGTTTATAGGCTCAGAGTCTTATCCACACTCGACAGTTTAAATCAGACCGCTTCTAAAGCCTCCAGAGCTTTAAAGTTTAAAACCAGCACTCTGAATTGTGACCAGGAAATAGCCAGAGATCTTTCAAAGCTGATGATGAAGGGGAACGTCAGTTATGGGGCTGCTGTATTCTAGACCAGCGGAAAGAAACAACTCTGGAGAAGAGCTTCAAATTTATTTATTTATTTACTTATTTCATTTATACCCCACTCTTCTCCTCCAGTGGGGATCCAAAGTGGCTTACAACATCCTCCCCCTTTTCACTGCATCCTCACAGGAGCTCCTGTGAGATAGGTTAAGCTGAGAGTATGTGTCTGGCCAAAGACCACCCAGCAAGCTTCCATGGCATGAGTGGGGATTCGAACCTGGTTCTCTCAGTTCTTGGCATGATGTGCTAATTACTATACCACACTGGCTCTGGACAGCATCAGTATGAATTTATAATATGAGCCATGGTCCTTTCGCACTCAGACCTCACATTTTATCTCTCTTTTGGCATTTACAGTTCCCGTTCAGTTTCCAGTTGTTGCTTTAACAATTTATTATATCATAAAACACAAATAAAATAGTATTTATTCAAACATACCTATAGAAATGCATGGTCATAGCATGATATGTGCTGTGTTTACGTACAGTCTCGAACTTCCTAGGGGTTTTTTTCCCTCTTGCTGATCCCCTCCCCTCCAAACTTATTTAAATTCTGTTTCTAGGTTCAGCAAACAAAAGTAGCAGAATAGCTCCACCTAGTGTTCAATATATGGAATTGTTGCTTTTTTGGGCAACAAGTCACAGCTGACTTGTGGCACCCCTGTGGGGTTTTGAAGGCAAGAGACTTTCAGAGGTGGCATACAATTGCCTACCTCTGTGTCCTGGCCCTGGTATTCCTTGGAGGTCTCCCATCCAAATACTAACCAGGGCTAACCCTGTTTAGCTTCCAAGATCTTATGAGATCGGGCTAGCCTGGAGCCATCCAGATCAGGGCAAATTGTGTGATTTAATATATATATATTAATAGTTTGCTGTTACTTTACAACATTGTATTGCTGAAAAAAATACCTCATAAAATTATTGTAAATTATTTCATATTTAAAAGAGCAATTAAATTGTAGCAGTGTTGTTTTTTAACAGGTGGGTTAGAGGATTAGAGAGCTAATTTTGGCACATTTCAGGTGTTTTCCATAGCTGAGTTTCTGAAATCATGGTAACGAAAAGTATGGGAAATATAAATCCAGTTGTAAAATATTTGACACGCTCGTCTACTTAAACCATCAAAGCAGATCAGAAAAGTTGGGCTACCGTAATGCAAAACAGCAGAGCGATCCTAAGAACAATTTCCTGAGAGTGAGCTCTGTTGAGTGGGACTTGAGTGGGATTCTGAGTGAACTTGCTTTGGATGGCACTGCACGTAAGCCAGAGTTAAGCCCACTTCAGTTGTGCACGAGCTACTCGTCTGCACTGGAATGTCCGTATCTGTTAAGGAAATGAGCCATTTTTGAAGAAAATTGCGCTTGTAAGATTCTCTCTTTGCCCTGTGCGGTCAGCAGTGGGTGCTAGCTGCACCTCTCATACAGAGACCATGACCCATCAAGGTCACCCCACCAGGCCTGCTAATTCGGTTCACTAATTTCAGCAGGAATCGGTTGGGAGGGGGAACTGGCTCATTCTGTGGAGGATTCCTTGGAGGCAGCATGATGATTGGTTGGAAAGGGTCAGGAGGTCTGTGGCCCGCGTTTTCTATAAAACGTAGCCTGTTCCTGCCATACCCTCTTTTACCCTTACCGTATGCTATTCCCTTCCATCCTCCCTGCCACACCCCCCACCCCCCAATTTGGAATATGCTGTTTGCTGTAGATTTAATTTGCTAGTAATGTAAATTGTTGAGATCTGGGCTGCAGAAGCCATGCTAGGTAAGTGTATTTAGGAAGCTAGCTTTGTTATTTTCTGGAAGTATGTTTGCTGGAAGTATATTGTTTTAAAAATCCCTTTATTTCTTTTCCAATGAAGCTTTATTTTGCTCTACGGTGTGCCCCTGTGAGTCTGCCGGACCAAAGCCAGGTTAAACTTGGTTACGTTATCCCAGAGAGTCTTGCTCCAGGGCCACAGTTTGGAGACAGAGGAACAAACCTCTCTGGCCAAGGCAGGTCAGCCCTGTCTACCACTGTAGAATTTCCACATCCACCACCATGGCACTGACTTCAGTTTTGCATGAACTGTGTGTCTGGATTGGAATTTCCACATCTTTTCCCATAACTACCTCAGTTTCCATATCTCTTCACCTTCCAACGCAGCTATTTTCTCCAGGGGAATGGGTTGCTGTAGCCTGGAGACCAGTTGTAATTTCAGGAGATCCTCCAGCCATTTCCTGGAAACTGGTGACCCTAGAAAAATTCCTCAGGCTAGAAGCAGACCATAAAAACAGCTTTTGCAAATGGAAGCCCTTAGATAAAAACCTTGGTAAAAAGAATTGCTTTGGCCTGGCCCCTAACACAGAGTAGAGTATGACGGCTGAAAAAGCCTTGTCTGTAGTTACCCCCCTCCTCACCTTTGCAGGTCGGGGCACCTGATAGATTGATTGATAATGGGAATAAGAACATAAGAACACAAGAGAAGCCCTGTTGAATCCAGCCAATGGCCCATCCAGTCCAACACTCTGTGTCACACAGTGGCCAAAACCCAGGGGCCATCAGGAGGTCCACCAGCGGGGCCAGATAGAACCTGTATTCTTAATGGCAAGTGAGAGATTCATCAGAGGTGACAGAACGCACTCGTCTTCAGCTTTCTGCGAGGCCCTTCAATCACCGCTAATCAGTACTTAAGCCGCACAAACAGTCATCCTTCATTTTCACTGATATGTTTTGTTTTAGCCCGCAATCAAAGCTTCAGTTGTCCTGTCTCCAAAAGCCAATTATCGACTAACAAGGGAGCATTTATCCATTATTTTCTTGTCTAAAACAATTTGGTTTCGGTTTAATACCAAAGCTTGTTTGAGTTGAAGGACTTTCCTCACACAAAGTTTTCTTCTGCACCAGTCTGAAGCTTCTACTAAGAACATGCAGCCGGACAAAGAGCTTTGCACTCTGCAAATCCTTTCCTAAATCCAAAGGTTTTTTACAGAACCTGGACAGGGGATGTCATTATTAACTGCTGCTGTTGTTTTACTTTTGCTTTTTCATTGACCCTGAAGACCCTAGAAGTATGGCTCTGAACATGCACTCGTCATGCCAAAAATCTCTATTTTTCATATGTACATGCATGTGCATGTGTGTATACACCTGGAAGTCATGGCGACTTCTGGTGACTGACACCCTACTTGCAATCTGGAGGCTATTCAGAGAGGTGGCTAAATAAAGCCTGCCCCTGTCCTACTGTCTGCTGGTATTTCAAGGAGGTCTTCCATCCAAGCACTTGCCAGAGTCGACGCTGCTTAGCTTCCAAGATCTGACAAGAAGACCGGGCTTGCCGGGGCTATCCAGGTCAGGGCCGTCATGCCAGAAATCTGGATGGAGGTGCTACCCTCTTCACTACATATACAGATGCACATGCAAAACACAGAAATGTGCCATTGAGAAGCAGCTTGTGGACCCTTCCATATGTGCTGCATAAATCCCAGTGTTATTACCGTTCATAACCAAAGGTTCTTTCTTTCTTTTCTTTTCTTTTGTTAATAAGAGTATAAATGGAGTGAGCTTTTAGAAGAAGGATATTCAAGCCTAATTTTGAAGTATTTAGTAATTTCACTTAAATAATTTTGGATGTTGGGAGGATTGCAGGTAATGGTTGGTTAATGGGCAGAATGTAATAGCCGGATGGGCAGAACCTATCGTTTTTTTTAGATTATGAGGATGCCCGATGTTTGCATAAAAGAAATCTAAGTGTATTTCAGACGTATACTCCAAACAGTCTGTATGAGCTAGAGCTTCTATAAGCGACTGATCTAACTGTCACCTTCAAGGTTAACAACTGAAAGTTTTTCTTAATGCCATATTTGTAAGCATTGTATACGATCATCGCACCTTGGATTTTCTTTTCTATCTCCCCTTCTTGTAGTGTGTTTTAGTACCCTTCCCTTTTTCTGTAGTTTTTTAGAAAATGCAATAAAAAATCCCCTTCGGGGGGCCTGAAAGACCATAACTTGCCAAAGGCCATGCTGAGTGTCACGAATCTGGCATTGTGTCTCTTCAGTATCCAAACTCAGCAAAGCTAAAGGGTTGTGCTGCGTTGGTTCCCACTGGATCACAGACGTGGTTACTTTCAATATAAAAGAGAATGTGAAAATACTCTCTTCCACTCTTAAATAAAGCAGCCTTGAATGAATATTTGGTGGTTGTTTTTGTTTTGTTTTTAAGTGTCATCAGATGGTCACTCCCCTGGTTACTATCAATGCTCCATTTTTCTGCCCTTCAGCTTTGTTGAATGCAGAAGTTTTCTCAAACCCGCAAATAATCTTAAAAAAGAAAAAAGCAAATTCCAGAGGGTTGGCTTGGTTAGTCTTGCTAGATACACACAACTCGGTGAGAATAACTGAACTGTCATTACGTGCAAAAAATTATCTTGGTTTTTTAAAGAATTTTTATTTAGTCATTGAATATAAATGATCATTTCAAGCTTCTGGGTCAATCCTAAATGCTAAATTAAATTAATTAGCATCACTAGTCTAGCAAGGCTGTGTTATCGCCTATTCTTATTGATGAGAATGATCACTGGGCTTATTTTGCATATGTTTTGTATGCATTTGAGCTTTGCATAAATATGGCCTCGACTGAACCTTTTGCATTCCATTGCCTTTTCATTCCAATTTTTCCCTTTATGACCATGTGTGTGTGCGCGCGTGCATATGCGTGCACATGACTCCCAAGGACACATTTCATACATCTGGGATTGGAACTGAATCTAGGAAATTTTTGGGGAAAAAATAGTTCTGGTGCCTCTCCATTTTATCACAGATCTCCCACCATCGTTAAAACTCCTTGGAGATCACTGTTTTTCCTCCAGAGTGGACTTTTTGATTCTACACCAAATCTCACTTTTTTCTGCTTTTCCTCACTTCTGAACAGTCGGAAATCTGTTCCTAGTCCATGGGGGTCAAAAGAGGATAACATTTTGTCAGGTAATATCCAGCTACATCCCTTTAGTTTGCCACTGGATTGGGGAAGCATCCGTAGGGGGCATCTGTGAGCCCTTTTGGGGCTGCCCCAGGATTTGGTCGCCTGACACAGAAACTCTTGTCAAAAAATTAATACCGGAAAAGCCTTAAAGCTGTGAAAGTAAAAGCCTTCTCAGTGTCAGCGTCAGTGGATGAAATGATGGATCCTGAAAGACAAAAGTTCAACTGAGCTAATCAATGGTTGCCTTATGACTTATGGCTGGACTTGACCTTGGCTCAGTGCAGTTGGTGTATGAGCAGGTTACTACAGGAAACGACAATATGGCCAGATTTGGCTAGCATAACTCAAGAAATTAGTTTCCCATTTCAAGCAAGTTTCAACCCAAAAGGACGCCATGATTTATTTAAAAGAAATGCTACCTAGAGCCAGCCAGTCTGTTTCCTTTTTTTGCCCAAATGCTTTTGAAAACCTCAAATAATATTTATGTCATTGAATAGAGCAGTTAACTGATGTGCAAATATACCAAATGTTTAGACGGCTAGACTCCAGAAGGTAAAGTGCTGGGGTATTGTTAATCCATCCAGTTCCAATACTTAAATACTGAATGGATGACATATCACGTGATCGAGAAAGCATCTGCTTAATAATGGCTTGCAAAGAAGGAAATAACCAGCCAAAATTAAGCACCTTGAAGTCATGTGGCTTTTGATTGGAGAAATTAGCACAGAATGGAATATCTCCCACTAAAGCCGACACAGTTTCAAAGTCTGCTTAACTCTGCCTATGTCGCTGTGCAGAGGAAGGCGATGGTAGACCACCTCTGCTCATCTATAGCCTTGAACACTCCGTGGTTGGGATCATGATGAGTTGGTTGCGACTCGATACCACCTAGGGTTGCCAGGTGAGGCTGACAAGCTGGCAGGAGACTTTCCAGAAGCCTCTGGGAGAGGGGAGGGAAGAAGCACAATTGAACGCCAAATGGAGTTCTGGCCATCATATTTAAAGGGACTGTGTTACTTTTAAATTCCTTCCCTCCAATGGAAATAATGGAGGCTGGGGGGACTTCTTTTGGGGCTCATAGAACTGGACCCCTGGCCCAATCCTTTTGAAACTTGGGGGAGGGGGTTTGAGGAGAGGCACCAGATGCTAAGCTGAAAATTTGGTGCCTCTACCTCAAAAAACAGCCCCCATAGAACCCCAGATACCCATGGATCAATTCTCCTTTATAGCCTATGGGGACCAGTCTCCATAGGGTAGAAGAAGAGATTGGATTTATACCCCACCCTTCACTACCTGAAGGCATCTCAGAGTGGTTTACAATCCCTTTCCCTTCCCCTACCCACAACAGACACCCTGTGAGGTAAGTGGGGCTGAGAAAGCTCTTTCAAGGACTGCCCTTGAGAGAACAGCTCTGGAAGAACTTATAACTGACCCAAGGTCACACCGGCAACTGCATGTGGAGGAGTGGGGAATCAAACCCAGTTCTCCCAGATTAGAGTCCACCACTCTTACCCACTACACCAAACTGGTATAATGGAGCACCCAGAGGACATTCCCTTCCCCGCTTTCTGATAACCCTGAAGTGGGGGGAGGGCCTCCAAACCAGGGGATCCCCTGCCCCCAACTGGGGATTGGCAGCCCTAATACTGCCTACTGCATCAGTTGTGCTGAGTGATCATGCTGTATGCTTTCCCAGAAACTACTGAACCATATTCTCAGTATCTCGTACAGCAGAGAGGAAGTGATCAAGAAACACCTCTCTGAACAGGATTATTCCCTAAAGAGCCAACCGTAAATACAATTTTGCATTTGGCAGGACTTTTCCAAAAGAAGGCAAGCTCTCTGCAGCAATCCATTGCCATCCACCCAATACTACAGAAAGAATATGGACCCCTTCTGATAGCTGCAACGTCTTACTGTATCTTGACATGGATTGCTTCCGTCACTGTGTCCCAGCTGAAGTTGTAGACATAGGACATCTCTCTTATAATGTAATTTCATCCATGCAGAAAGGGTTTGCCATAAACAGCCTCAAAAGCAAATTTGGCATCAAAATATATTATGAAGAAAGGCAGTGGACATCCCAAACAAATTGGACCGGACACAGGGGGGTGAAAGACAACTTTCCAACAGCCCATTTTATAATTCACTGTTCTCAGACCCCACTGAGAGTACCAGAAAGCATTAAATAAAACACTGAAAGAATTACCAATATATAAACAGGAACACATCCCAACAACCATAACCAGACATCAGAAATTCACAAGTTTGGCGCTCCAGGGTGCCCCATTGTTTCATGCGTTGGTACAATTGCAGTAGCCACAGTGGGACATCTCAGGGCCATGCCCCCTTCAATAACTGCCACACCCCACAAAATGTCTCTAAAATTATAATCCTTTTTTTAAAAAATCCAAATTTAGCCCTGGCACACTGCATTAGTCTTCTCATTTCTCTCTCCCTCTCTCTCATCCCCCACACTCCCTTGCCCCACTGGATTTCCCAGTGCCCCACCACTGAAATTTTTCTAGCTACACCCCTGGTAGTGGTATTTGTCTATACGAACTCTATACTCAGGCCTCAGGCCTGCTGCCATCCCTGGTCCCAATTATTTGCAAAGTGTTCCTGACTTCCTGAGGAGACTACAGTCAATTGACAATCTCCTAAAGGACACCAAAAGACACTTTGGCTCTATATATCAACCCAGCCATCCCCAAACAGACAAAGATGGGCTGTAAACCATCAGAATCATTATACCTGATAATCCCACAGCACACCTTGGTACCAAGCTTTGATACGCTCTTTGCTGAAGGGCATGGCATCACAGACGTATCTGGGCAGTGATTCTGGAAGGTGTAAAGTATTGGTCTGACCCTGCCACGGCCTCTCCCTCCACCTCAACATCTACATTCGCTGAACAACAGACCTGCCTCACCCCAGAACTAACACTATCGACCTGTATTGTTAATCCTATCAGCCTTAAATCATCTTCCCCTACCCACATTTCCCTCACAAAAGCAACCCCTTATACAGACAGGTTTCCCATCCACCACAAAAGAAGGATCATCAAGCAGTATTTTTATTAGTTTAATTAGAAATCCATTAGCACTCTGAGGCACCAGAGGAAGCGATCTGAGTTTCAACTCAAACTTTGTTTTGCATCAGGAACTCTTCCCAAACATCACCTGTTTCTTTGTCCATCTCTGGGAATGCTATTCAGCACATTCCCAACACATTCTTTTATTCCAAGCTAATCATATCAGTGCATTGTTCTGAGGTAGCATTTTGCCCCATAACTGGATGCACACAGCTCCACTGTGTTGTGTCTTTTCTTGGGTATCTATTGATAATGCAACCCCGAATTCATTGGGGTCCTTCCGCGAGATGCTGGTTCATTTCACAGCCTTCTCTCCACAGATCGCTGATCTTCTGGACAGGTAGCTATAACCCCATCCCAACCTATCTTCCCGCTACTCTATTTATTTTCCCATTTGATCTTGTTTGTGTGTAACCTCTTATATGTTTATGTATGCTACTACTCTTATTTTCTCTCAAATAAAATTCATTTCTATTTTCAAATTGGACTGGTTATTTCAAGAGTTCTCTAAAAGGGAAAGATCCCCATAAACTTTGGTGGAGAAATCTCGCTAGGTTACCTTCCTCTCGCAAGCTCTTGCTAACTCCCCCAACTAAACAGGAGGCAGCCCCTTTTGGGCAACACATAGCATTTGGGCTAGCATTGTCCTCACCCATAATTACTTCAGATTTGGAAATATTTTGTGCTTTTGAGTGAATGGTGCAGCCATGCGGTACCCTCATGGCCCCACAGTTGGCAAACATATTTGTGACTAACTTAACACAGCGTGTTCTCCATTCCTTCCCACAAATACTTCTCCTATTCTTGAGGTTTACTGATGACAATTTTGTCATCTGAAAGCACGAGAAGGAAAGCCCTGAGAGAGGTGCCACCAGGTCTTCAATAGCTTTCACCTCACCATCCGCCTGAGATTAGACCGGTCCAAAGAATAGGTGCATTGCCTTGACACCATTGTACAACTATGTGATGGACCATATATCAAAAACACACTAACCACCAATGTCCCCTCTCGTTCCCCCCCGCCCCCCACTGAGCAGAGCGGTTCACATCCTGAGAAGAATATAACTGCTGTAATCTTAAAATGGGCAACAGGCAGTGCAAGGCCCTGTGCGGCTCCAGAGTTCTGCTGAGCAGGGCTTCCTGGGTGAATAAGCAGCACAGCTTAGAGGGAACACTGCTACCCACCACACATATTTGCATACATCCAGCTGCCACCCTGAGCATATCACAGCACCCATTGTCTACAGCCAAGCTCCACATTACAACCACATTTGCTCCAGTTCCTTGGACTGGGACTCACACCTGAAGGATTTACAACAGGTGTTCCCGGGATTACAGTCCCCTCTTCAGTTGAATAAAGAAACAGATCCACGAAGCTAGACTTGTGCCCAGAAATAGCCTGGTACAAGATAAGTCCCCGTACAACTGGCTGTCACCTACAGCTCCTAGCTCAAACCAGTCCAACATATCATCATTGGTCTGCAGCCCATTCTACACCAGGATACCTCTCTCACACTGGGGCCGATTTCTCACACGGCACTTACCACTGGTTTTCCTTGGAGTTTTCTGCCCCAGATCGTTTTTGTCAATTTCACACTGTAGCCGTCTGCCCCGGATCCGCTCTGGGGGTTTCATTTTCCCATTACAGCCTTGGCGTGGCTTCCTGCAACATTCCTATGCTTCTGTTGTGTGGTTTGCTTTGCATTTGAGTACAGTGATTTAAAGGGCAAAAGTACACAGTTCGCCTTCAGGCTCCTTCAAGTAAATGTACAGCTCCCAACTGCAGCTTAGCAGAACAAGGTGAATTGTTTGTGAAGATACATCTGAAATAAATTTCTTGTATTTGTGAAACTGTTGTCTTCCTCATTCAATGGTGCAGGAGAAAATAAACCGGAACAGGGACCACAGAAAAATAACTGGGGGTGGGTTTGAATTGTTGCACATGTTTCTGCAGGTTGGGTTGGGAAAGGGTTAAGGAACGTGGGTGGAGATCAAGAAATCCTGCAGTTAACATAGAGGGGGAAGGTGGGCGGGTTTGATTTGATGCGGGGCAACAGGAAACTCCTGGGAATCAAGGATCACGCTGATCTGGAGTAAATGGGGGAAGCTCCAGACCAAAAGCCAGCCCCGGGACAAATGGTGTGAAATTGACAAAATGCAACGGATGAAACAGAGGATTGACCCCGGCACAAGACTTTGTGTGAAATCGCCCCTGGCAGGACTTTTCATACTTTCAGGCATCTCCCCAACATAAGACAACTTCTTAGGTACAATAGTGGTTCACGTAACAAAGATGCCAGCCCAGGGACTAGACCCTGCAATTTCATCTTCATATATGCTCAGGCAATACTTTTGGAGGACTTAATAACGTGAGCTTTGCTGTTATGGGCTCCTCCTCCACTGTGATATGTATATGCCCCAGGACTTTTTTTGTAGAAAAAGCCCAGCAGGAACTCATTAGCATAATAGGCCACACCCAACAGCAGAAACATATTAGCATATTAGGCCACACCACTGACAGCACAGATCATTAGCATATTAGGCCACACCCCCATGTTACCAGAAGTGGGGTCATCCAGCCACACCCACTTTTTGCTTCTTATTCTGTTTACCTTGTTTGTTGTCAAAACCCAGGGCTTTTTTTGTAGCAGGAACTCCTTTGCATGTTAGGCCACACAGCCCTAATGTAGCCAATCCGAATGAGTTTCTGCTGTTGGGTGTGGCCTATTATGCTAATGAGTTCCTGCTGGGCGTGGCCAACTCAGGAGCCAGCCGGAACTCCGTTCCTGTGCGTTCCTGTCCCAAAATAGCCCTGATATGCCCCCATTTGGCAGCAGTATCCTTCTGCTCTCTACAAAGGACAAAAAGGTCAGTCCTTAAGATGGTGGTGGACAGCGCCATCAAGTCATAGCTGACTTATGGCAACCCCTGGTGGGGTTTTCAAGGCAAGAGAGGTGGTTTGCCATTGCCTGCCTCCATGTCCCTACCCTGGTATTCCTTGGTGGTCTCCCATCCAAATATTTGCCAGGGCCGACCCTGCTTAGATTCAGAGATCTGATGCGATCGGGCTAGCCTGGGCCATCCAGGTCAAAATGGGATATTTTGTGGTTGGCTCTGCCTGAGAGCCAGTTTGGTGTAGTGGTTAAGAGTGGCGGATAATCTGGAGAACAGGGTTTGATCCCCCAGTCCTCCGCATAAAGCCAGCTGGGTGACCTTGGGCCAGTCACAGGTCTGTCAGAACTCCCTCAGCTCCACCTACCTTGCAAGGTGACTGTTGTGGGGAGAGGAAGGGAAGGCGATTGTAAGCCACTCTGAGACTCCGAGTGAAGGGCGGGGTATAAATCCAATCTCTTCTTCTTCTCCTCCTCCTCCCTGGGTCAGAATTCCAAATGTTCCAACAACCATCGTTCTGTCAGAGCTGTTCTCTCAAGGACAGTTCTAGAAAGAGCTCTCTCAGCCCCGCCTACCTCGCAGGGTGTCTGTTGTGGGGAGGGGAAGGGAAAGGAGTTTGTAAGCTGCTCTGAGACTCCGAGTGAAGGGTAGGGTATAAATCCAATCTCCTCCTCCTCCTCTTCTTCCTACAGGCTCAGAAAGGTTGGGGACCTCCACCTAAGGTTAAAAGGACTTGTGTCAGTATTTGCTTGCTATGTGTTTTCTAACAAGTTCCCACCTTAACATTTGACTGATGTAGGTGGAGCCACTGTGGAATAAATGCTGTGAGGAAAGCATTGTACAGAAAACTGTGGTCACCTCTGCCTTAGGTTTTACATTGACCCCACTCCTACTCACCTCCTATGCTTAAATCAGATGCTGGATTTCTCAAAGAGCTTCCACTGTGCATTGAATACCTGTGCGCTGAAGATACCTTATAGCCCATTAGTGTTGTTTTTTTAAAAAAGAATACTGCTTCCATCCTCCTAGCATCTGAGAGCCTTATAGGGCTTTCCATTGAAAGAGAAGTTTAATCACGGCAAGGCAGGGACTTATTGATTAAAAATGTCACCGGTGATGAGAATGTAAAAGATTGCTTTCCACGCTTGATGAATTACACACGCAAGTTCGCATACGCTGCAAAATGAATAAAAAATGAAATGAATTAGAATCTTGCGATGAAATGAACAAGCCCGTATTTGCATGGGAAAAATTATTATGTGGAGGCGGGGAGGGAGTTGGGCTTATTTTGAGGAGTAACAGCATGTGCAAACCTTGGGATTTGCTCAAACGACCTGCCCTTAGAGCTCATTAGTGCACACCGTCTGTACTGTCAGTGTGTGCAAACAATTCCGACTTGTGTTTTGGGGAAACTAAACAGCTCTGGCAGATTCAAGAAGATATCAGTGCATGTGTGAAATATATCTCATTTTTGATGCATAGTTTATATCCTTTAATGTAGCAAAGTTTGCTGTTGTTGAGCCGTTGCTTATGACTAAGCTTTGCACGCTCTCCAAAATATACACCAAGGTCCTGCATGGGATTCAGTGAGGTTGCATCCCCAGAAGTTTTGGGGGAAGGTTATGGTACTTTAGGATTTGTATATTTGTAAGATCCAGATTACAAAATGTGGCGCTTCAAATTCTGCCCCCCTTATAGGAAATCTGGATGACCAATATTCTGACATGTGAAAGAGAAATCTGGGTTCAATTGAAGGGATCCAAATAAGTAAAACCAGGGCTATTTTGGGGCAGGAATGCACAGGAACGGAGTTCCAGCTGGATCCTGAGTTGGCCACGCCCAGCAGGAACTCATTAGCATAATAGGCCACACCCAACAGCAGAAACTCATTAGGACTGGCTACATTAGGGCTGTGTGGCCTAACATGCAAAGAAGTTCCTGCTACAAAAAAAAGCCCTGGGTTTTGACAACAAACAAGGTAAACAGAATAAGAAGCAAAAGGTGAGTGTGGCTGGATGACCCCACTTCTGGTAACATGGGGGTGTGGCCTAATATGCTAATGATCTGTGCTGTCAGCGGTGTGGCCTAATATGCTAATGTTTTTCTGCTGTTGGGTGTGGCCTATTATGCTAATGAGATCCTGCTGGGCTTTTTCTGTAGAGTAAAACTATGTTCAGTAGAAGCAAAGTCTATTCAGTTAACCATAGTCAAGGAATATATCTATCCCTACAAAAGTTCAAGATGCTGGCAACTTTACAGACATACATAAGCATATATAGGCAAATTGACATGAGGATCCTGCAGAACTGTTACACCAACTACACAATGACAACTCAATACTGCACCAAATCTAAACCAACAGAAAAGCAATCTATACTTCCTACTTAACATACTTTCAAGAATACTAGTATCTTATTTATGGTACAGCACAACACGAACTGCAGACAATTATAGCTTAAGAAAACAGGATCTGTGTTAAAGGTTAGTTTAGGTTAGTTTGCCCTATGAGGTGAGGAATGCAGACTTTTGGAGACTTCAGCTGAAAACACAGATAGCAGGGCTGGCTCATGATGACTGGGTTAAACGTTCCCCTCAATTCTTTACTCGACCGTCACTGACATGGCTACACTATGGCTTATTCACATTTCACCTTTCCCTCCCTTCATTTCCACCCTTCTGTTCATTTAATAATTAATGATCATAGGGCATTGTGTGTAGAGTAGCCAGGAGATACTAAGGTTGTCTGGCAGGCAAAAGTTCTAGCTCTTTTAGCATTATGCACCACTAGGTGGTGAACTAGACTTGCTTTTATGGCAAGAGACATTTCAGAGGTGGTTTGCCATTGCCTGCCTCTGCCTCACAACCCTGGTATTCTCTGGAGGTCTCCCAACCAAGCACTTGCCGGGGCCGATCTTGCTTAGCTTCCAAGATCTGGTGAAATCAGGCTTGCCGGGGCTATCCAGGTCGGGGCTATTTACTGAACACTTTCCCAGGTCTATTTACAGCCCCATCTTTGTTCACACTCTATTTTGCACATTCTGCTCCAGTCTTAATCAGTCTTTTCCTCTGTTTCCAAAATG
This sequence comes from Gekko gecko, assembly GCA_029375565.1. Taxonomy (NCBI): domain Eukaryota; kingdom Metazoa; phylum Chordata; class Lepidosauria; order Squamata; family Gekkonidae; genus Gekko; species Gekko gecko. The sequence continues at coordinate 7,580,750 of JAPDNY010000010.1, forward strand.
CACAAAACCATCATGCTAGCTTCTTCTTTAGTCATTAGTCTTTTTCATGGCACATTTACAGCAACACAGAAACTGTTAACCAGCATATATATACTACAACCACAATACACAAGAACATGAGGTTGTGTTTCATTAGAGTCTTAAGCAAATGTCCAACTAGTCCTTCTGTCTCTGGAAGCCACTGTTACCAGTCAATGGCCTTGTCTTCTGCAATTTTATTGAAAAATGCCCACTGCATTTTCAACAGCAGTATTTACCAGCATGTGAACGTTTCCTGAGGCAGCCAACAAATATTCTAAAGCCATATGTTTCTGTATTATACTGTGACTTGGGATAAACATTTAATTTCTTTCTGCAAAGCTTACAAAGCATCTACAGTGACATTGCCAAGAGCTTCTGTGCTCGCTGATAATGGGAAAAAACTTCCTTCCACAAAATCCTCTGTATCAAGATATCATCTACTTTTGATGGTTAAAGGTACTCAAGTTTAATGTGGCCTGTGTTTTATGTTACTGTAAAAGGTTTAAAAAAATAATTAAAAAAATAACCCCCCCAACCTTTGGGCTGCTTGCCCAGTGGAATGAAATGCGTGGACAAAATGAGGGACCAGGCTCTGTGGAGCCACAGTGTGGCCAGGTCCCCTCCGGCCACTGGTGGGAGATGTGGGGATAGTGTTGCCAGATCCAGGTTGGGAAACTCCTAGAGACTTGGGGGTGGAGCCTGGGGAGGACAAGGACCTCATTGGGGTACAATGCCATAGATTCCACCCTCCAAAGCATCCATTTTCTCTAAGGTGGCTGATTCCTGTAGTCTGGAGATGAGCTGTAATTCCAGGGTGTAATTCCTGGAGGCTGGCATCCCTAGCTGGAGCCACAGTGTGGCCAAGGACTCTGGTGCCACAATCTTTCAGAGCACAAGGGTCGTGATGCCATAAGGTCCATTTACCCAGAATGAAATTTGCCCATTCTGCATCTAGCATTCGCTCCGTTGTTTTACCAAGCCCTCCCTGGAACAGAAAAAGATGCGGCTCAAAACCACATTCAAATACCCCGGGCCAACACTGTACTGACTGCAGAGTCACCCCTGAACAATGATCCCTCTAAGCTGTAGAGTCTTGTGAGCAGAAATTCTACTTTGTGAGCTACTGGCATTAAAGTTGTGAGCAAGCGATTTGGGTACTGCATAAATTACTTCGCTCCAGAGCCATCCTTCCTGAGCTATGACAAAAATGCGTGAGCCAGAGGCTAAAAAACTGTGAGCTAGATCACACTAGCTCAGCTTAAAGGGAACACTGCCCCTGAATGGCCATAAAACGGCCATAAATCTATGCAGACGCTTCCATAAAACTGAGAGATCAAAGGAAGTGAAACTGGCATGCAGTCTAGACACTGCCATAAAATCCGACAATTGATCAAAGTGAAAGTGGCCTGCAATGCAGAGGGGAATTTCTGTTCCAACGTGGGTTTGGTAAAACAGCGGAGCGAATGCCAGATGTAGAATGGGCCAGTGACTCTCAAAAATTCACTCTCGGCTTTGTGGTTTGAGTTGGTCCAGTAAAAACATCCAAATGGTACGAAAACTTCTTTTGGAATCTAATAGTGCCCACTAGAGGACTTTAATTCCTATTGACTTCCAGTGGTCCTTACTGACCACTGGAAGAAGGACTGCTCTCTCTTTTCCAGTTTGAGTTATGATAATATTTCTAAATCCAGGAGCTTCTACTTTACTCCTTTCAATTGGAGAGGGGCCGTGGGTCAGTGGCAGAGCATATGCTTTGCATGATGCTGACTGTCTCGGGCATAATCCATTCCCCGGCATTCTCCAGCTGGAAAGGATCAGACAATAGGAGATGACCTCAGACCCTGGAGATCCACCGCCAGTTGAGTGGATAGTACTGACCTTGATAGAGCTGTAAGGCAACATCATGGCTACATATATCTAAAGAAAAGAAACGCAATGCCTCTGTTTTCTTGAGCAACATATTGGTTAACACCCACCGTAGCTGAATGTTCAGAATTATCCTCCACATCACTCCCCTTTTTTCCCCTTCCTGTTTTACAGATACAGTTGCTTTGTTTGTTGACATTAAGCACGTTCAGATGTACACTGTCGAATTCTTTCAAACTTAGACAAGACTGTTAATAAAATAAACAAGACTATACTGTTTTTGTTTTTGACCCTGATCTCCTATTTAAATGTCATTTGATTCCAAAGACAATGCTGAAAAAGAATAATGTCTCAGAACTAGCACTCCCAGCGTTCAGCCCTGCAAGCACATCTGGTCTGCTAGCCTACTTACATCTTATTGGGATTTGTCATTCCGTGTTGTGTCTGTTGTTCAGTTGCACAGTCGAGTCCGACTCTTCGCGACCCCATGGACCAGATTACGCCAGGCCCTCCTGTCTTCTGCTGTCCGCTGAAGTTTGCTCAATTTCATGTTCGTTGCATCGATGACACTGTCTAACCATCTCATTCTTTGCCGTCCCCTTCTTCTTTGACCTTCAATCTTTCCCAGCATCAGGGTCTTCTCCAGTGAGTGCTCCCTTCTCATTTGGTGGCCAAAGTATTTGAGCTTCAGCTTCAGGATCTGGACTTCCGTGTTGTGTCTAATGAGTGGGGGTTTTTTGGGGGGGAGCTATTTGCTATCTCACTTTCTAAAAATGTAGCATTGTGGCCAAGACAGGTGGGGCAGAAGGACAAAAACGGTTCCAAAAGCGATGCTCCAAAATTCACCAAGGATATAACTGGGTCTGCCTTATTCCCAGCCCACCCCCCATCCCCCCAAAACATTCTGCCAAAACTATAAGGGAGAGGATGTTTTAGAAAACATGTCAAAAATGGCCCCTTCTCTCTATTTTGAGTCAAAATATAATAAGCATTGATTTTTCCCCCCACTTTTCAAATTTAGTGCTATTAGTTTAAAATTATACCAAGCTTTTGTTACCACCCGCTTATGCGCATTGATTCTTCTTTCCCAATAGCTATTCACGGTGTAATTCTTCTCCTTTTGTCTGTATTTACTTGTGGGTTTGTTGGAACAGTTTATTCACAGCCTTCCTTTTATGCATATTTTTAAATAGATTGATGAATATATAACAGAATAGGTTAAACAACACTAAATCCATGTGACTGAAAGCAACGTTGAATCCTACAATAAGAGACTGTTCTAAAATGAATACAACAACTCTGAAAAATTATTTTTAAAAACAGATTGGTGTTTCCAACATGGGGACAGGCTTGCATAGGTTTCCTCATGGCTGCTGCAGCTACTGATACAGCTGCTGATGTGACCTTGGGTCAGTCACAAGTTCTTTCAGAGCTGTTCTCTCAAGAGCTGTTCCCTCAGAGCTCTCTCAGCCTACCTCACAGGGTGTCTGTTGTGGGGAGGGAAAGGGAAGGGGACTGTAAGCCACTCTGAGACTCCTTCAAGTAGTGGGGTATAAATCCAATCTCCTCCTCCTCCTCCTCGTCTTCTTCTTCTTCTTCTTCTTCTTCTTCTTCTTCTTCTTCTGCTTCTTCGTCTTCTTCTTCTTCTTCTTCTTCTTCTTCCTTCTTCTTCTTCTTCTGCTTCGCAGTAAAGGGTTTCCACATGACAGGCGTCCCCATCATTTCCCTGCCCAAATCCTCAACAGCAGCCAAATTCCCCTGCAACACCAAGTCTTTTCAGTTTTACTTTAAAATTAGCAATTGAATATTGTTATAACATCAGACTGACTGGCCTGTAATTTCCCGGATCTCCTCTGGGACCCTTTTTAAAGATGGGATTGACATTAGCTACCTTCCAGTCCTCAGGAATGGAAGCAGATTTTAATGAAAGATTACACTCCAAATGAACATCCTAAGCCACTGTTTTGGAACTATCTGCCTTAATTAATTATTTTAATGATTTTAATAGATAATTATTTCGGTGTTGTATTAATTGTTGTTACCCACCTTGCGTCCTGACTGTGTTGAAGGTGGTTTGAGGAGGGGTGGGACCTCAGACAGGTACAATGCCATAGACTCCACCCTCCAAACCGACCATTTCCTCCTGGGGAACCCTTGTTGCCAATCTCCAGGTGAGGGCTGGAGATCATTCAGAATTACAGCTGCTCTTCAGATGGCAGAGATCAGTTCCCCTGGAGAAAATGGTGGACTCTGTGTCATTATACCCTGCTGAGGTCGCCACAGCAAAATTGACTGCCCAGAGCCTCTTTCTAGAGCTTGTTGTATTTATTTCCAGAACAGGCCTTATTCCTAGTATAGTTTTTCATAGGGATGACTTCAATGAACCCAGAGGCTTGATGAGAGTCATTCAGTGGGGGAGTGTGCTGGCAGGGAAAGGAGCGAGTGAAGGGTGGGCTCTTCTCAAACATGAGCTTTTGCAAGCTCAAGCCCTCACTATTCCAGCAAGATGGAAACATGGTAAGGGCTCCAAGAAACCGATGTGGTTGAACTGAGAGCTCCAGAATAAGCTAAAGGAGAAAAAGCAAATGGAGGAAAATGGAGGAATGACGGTGGAATATATATGTGGTGGTGGAATGGTGACCCCTTGGGATTTTCAAGGTAAGAGACATTCAGAGGTGGTTTGCATTGCCTGCCTCTGCATAGTGACCCTGGTATCCCTTGGAGGTCTCCCATCCAAATATTAACCATCCCTGCTTAGCTTCCAAGATCTGACCAGTTCAGGCTAGCCTGGGCCATCCAGTTCAGGGTGGGATATATAAATACCCCCTCCCCCCAAAATAAAGAAGTATTCTGATCTTTGCTGGAGGGGTTTGTTTCTACTCTGAATACAAAGAACAGAGAGACTCAGGGTTCAGGTTGACTTGTGTATTTGTGGAGATTACGTGCTCTGAAAGAAGCAACAGAATTTAACCTGTAGCCATTCATCATTCAGAGTCAGATTTCAAAAGCCAAACTTTGACACATTTTCAGCTCCTCTCCCCACCAGTGTTTTTACCGCCTCCTTTAGTGAAGCCGATATTTATAAAAAGCCTTCATACAGCTGTGTCTAAAACCATAGATACTTTTGCAAATGGAGCAGTGAATCCCAACAGATAACATTTTTATGATTACAGTTCCCTGACCTTAAAATGCTTTTTAAGCGTGTGCCATCCATTATGGATGACTAACACCTGTTTTTAACTTATTACTTAACAGGTTTCTCCTTTGTGAGCATGCACAAAAGATAAATCCAGTAAAAAAAAAAACCCTTACAGTTATTAACTAATGGCTTTTCTCTCTAAAAAGACACCACCGTCTTCACATTCATGTGCTGTTCTTTGCAGAAGTGTGACAAGGTAGTCTGAAGGTTATAAGAAAAAAAAATCTGCAAAGACCTGATTTTCTAATGAATTCAACATCTTGGGCACACAGTGAGTATAGAGCCCCTTTGAAAATCAATCTGTGAGACTAAAAGGGAAGAATATTTCCTAGCCAGCATTCATGCAGCTTGAAGAGTCTCCTGTCAGAAACCCAGAGCCAGATAAGTAACTTGATGGGGAGGGAGGCGATCTTCTGTCCTTTGTTTGTGTAGGCCATTTCTCAGAAATCCGATTTTGATTAAAGCAAATACAGAATAGTTTTCATAGAGCCTTTATTTAATAGAACAAATAAGGAAGGTGGGAAGCCATGCCACGCAGTCGGAATCAACGGCTTTTATCCACACAAAAACACTTTTTTGCAAATAGTGTCCTTTGCTCACAAATATAACCTGTGCTCAGATGACTTTAATTTTACAGTGGGATTGATTAAATCTAGCCTCAGTTTCTCTCTTTTTTTTGATATTTTAAATATATATATTTTAATTTACCGTACAAACTATTTACGTTTATTGGAGACTTACAGAATCTCACCAAAATATAGTCTGGAGCTAGCTAGCTGAAAACAGGCCCTATAGGCCTTGGTTAGTAAAACATGCAAGATAGTTCTCAGAGGCAGGGCAAGACCAAAGCGCTGTGGTATCCATTGCAAGTCCAGCACAAAGAGTCCTACTCCAGGCAGTATCATGAGGTTACCCTCTACCCTGGAAACTGATGCAGTTACATTAGATGGAACAAAGAAAGACCAATGAAAAAGGAATTTCTTCAAAACTCACATGAACACATACACATAGGGTTGCCAAATACTTACCGTAATTCAGCGGGGGGGACACAGTCCCCAGCTGGAAAATTCCTCCTTGGAACACCCACGTTACACGATGCCATCGCCAGGAAGTGATGCCAGGCGACGCTCTGGCAATGGGGCTGGTACCATTGAGTTTCCAGCCCCATTGCCAGAGCATCGCCCAGCGTCACTTCCTGGAGACGGCATCATGCACCGCGTCTTTCCCTCCCCCGGGAATGGTCCTGCCAAGAAGTATGTGTCCCCCACCAAATTACGGTAAGTTCTTGGGAAGCCTGCATACATAATCAATGGCTACAGCACAGCCTGTACCATGTCCCCACACTGGAATCTGGGCAACATACATAGGTAGGAAAGAACAAGACTGTTTGGTCTGAGCTTTCCCAAAGAGGAAGCATCACTCTAATTTTAAAGCTGTTTTAGGAGAAGGAGAAGAAGGAGGAGGAGGAGGAGGAGAAGAGATTGGATTTATACCCTGCCCTTCACTACCTGAAGGAGTCTCAGAGCAGTTAACAATCCCTTTCCCTTCCCCTCCCCACAACAGACACCCTGTGAGGGAAGTGGGGCTGAGAGAGCTCACTCGAAGACTGCTCCTGACTCTGAGAGAACAGCTCTGAAAGAACTTATGACTGACCCAAGGTCCCACCAGCAGCTGCCTGTGGAGGAGTGGGGAATCAAACCCGGTTCTCCCAGATTAGAGTCCATGCTCTTAACCACTACACCAAACTGGCTCTCACACCAAACCGGAGAAATCAGAACATATTGATACTCACTCAACACAGGTATCTATTAGCTCCTTCAAAGTTTATGCATGGGGTTACATGTAGGGCATTTCATACTTAAGCCTGGAGCTGCACTTCTGGGGGAGGGGGAGAGGCAAGGATCACAAACAGAAATCTCGCTGAAATTCTTAAGATTCTGTGGGGAGGGGAAGCCTAGGCAATCAAACCAATGTAAATTCAATACAAGCACCTAGTGGAAGTAGAACCGAAGGTGCTATAACTAGGGTTACCAACGCTATCTTGGCAAATGTTTGGCAGTTTGGTGGGTGGTGCCTGCGGAGGGTAGAGTTTGGGTAGGATGTGAAGTTTGGTGTACTGGTCAGAGCCGGTTTGGTGTAGTGGTTAAGAGTGTGGACTCTAATCTGAGAGAACTGGGTTTGATTCCCCACTCCTCCATGTGCAGCTGCTAGTGTGACCTTGGGTCAGTCATAAATTCTCTCAGAGCTATTCTCTCAAGGGCAGTTCTCAGTCAGAGCTCTCTCAGCCCCACCTCCCTCACAGGATGTCTGTTGTTGGGGGAGAAAGGGAAGGAGATTGTAAGCCACTCTGAGACTCCAAGTGAAGTATTAATCTGATCTCTTCTTCTTCTGAGTAAAGACCATAGAGACTAGTTGAAATTCCTACAGTGTTACTATGGAGGCCATTTTTTCTCTTGTTCTTCAGTGTGTCAAGAGAGGAAGATTGGGATGGAGAATTTTCCACCAAGCCCAAGCAATTGGGAAGCCTAGCTATCAAACGCTTAGGTGGGCAGTGTATCAGTCACCATGGTGAAAAAATTCCCCACAATGAAGAAAGGCGGGGTATAAATGAATAAAAATGGAATAAATGAATAATAAATGAAGATGGAAGGCAGATAAAAGATAGGTTGGTGAGTGGCCGAGAAGGAGAGAGCGAGGCAGGGAAAGGCCAGAGGATATGAGAATTGCCAGTCACAGGGAAAGGGGAAATAATGTGGGGAGGGGGATATGGGGGAAAGTGACGTGCCCAAGTACTTGAGGACGCCCTGCCATGCAAGTGGGCTGGCACCACAGAACTGTGCCATGGTTTTCCTAGGTAGAGGCTGCCGGTGGGGAGTTGCATACAGAGGGACAGATTAAGTTAGGTTGGCTGGTTGGTGAAAACTAGAGAAGGAAGCAGGGAAAGGGGAGAAGCTGTGGGGGCTTCCAGGGAACGGAAAGAGGAAATAGTGGGGGAGGTGGAACTAAGATACCCTCTGTAAGGCCTTGCAGGTACCCAGTAGTATTAATTCTAATCTCCTATAGCAAGCCATGCCTATCTTATGAAGATTCTTGGTAGACTCTCCTGCTACCACTGAGTGTTCCTGGATCTTTCTCCATAGATAATTTTTCCTATGTCCACATTCGGCATCACTGATTTTATACTGGAGGGGGTTTCAGAGCTTTCTAAATGTATAAATTCTGTAGGACTGGTTTTTTTTAAAAAAAAAAAAATCTGTGCAGGAAAATATTGTCAGGCCCATCCTTGACAGCAAAATCACCATCTCCTAGCCTCTGTACTAAGAATTCAGCGAGACACAGCCAGAAATCAATAAAAACACAAATTGCTCCATCAATACGTGCATTCATTTATACCCTTCAAGGTTATCTCTGCAGTGCCTTGTGCAGAAGCGCATTTTCTCTCTCATGCATATTAAACCAGGCAGAGTTATGGAAAGGAAACTCAGCCTATCAGTACAAATCTAGCCTAGCACATCCAATATCAGTATGTGCTTTGGGTTTAATTCCCTCCTCACATACTTGTACTTAGCCACATCCACCTAACAAGGGCAATATTTCACACCACAAACAGACTGTTTGATTCCTACTTCTTATCCACCTTCTTCCATGCAAATAATCAATACATTCCAAGCTCAATGTGTAATTAGCGTGCTATGGATCCATGTTTACTTAGTTTACATAGGATCCAATCTGTCAATGTGAATGAATATTTCCCAGTGACTCACTCTTGTATAGGAATTTCCCCCGTATGAAAAATAAGAGGAGAAAATAGCATTTCATAAGGGTGGTCACTCTTAAGCAAAATATGAAAGAGCTAGCAGAAAAGCCCATTGTAAAAGCAATACGATGAGGTCTAGAAAGATGTGAGGGTTTATCCCAGTGTCACACACGCTCTGTATTTTTTTAATGTATATGTCATTCTCCACTTCAGCCAGTTGTTCCTGCACTCCTCCTGTTTGTGCGTGCCTACATAGATCTGTCTGTGACTGTGTCTGTATTTCTGCTTTGCAACATTCCTCGGGTTTTTGGCTTCCTGTTTTCTGTGTGTCTGGTCCCATCCTCTATCTCTGCTTGTGTGTATATCCAGTGGCTTTTTTGTGACAACTTGGGCTGGTTCCACCCGCCCCACCCCCCGCCTCCGCCACGCTGACAGCTGTTTACATGGCAGGTTTTTTTACCATTCTGGAAAGTATTGCCTCAGCAAACTTGGCTTGGAGGCTAAAGATGGTGGGTTTTGTCTCCTGAGGGAATCAATCATCATCTGGCAAGGAAAGCAAAGTCAGTAGCTGTGTTCACCGGAGCGAAGCAACCGTCTTCTGAGGAAAGTTTTGGCAGGCACTGCCTCTGTGGGCAATGCAGCCAGTGGATAGGGACAGCTGGTTTAGGGGCGTGTGAAATGTTCAGAAAGTGCCACCCCACTACTCGATTATATATAAGGAGAGATGAGTTGGAGATTCTTCCAAGAAATCCCAGTCTCCATGACTTGATTTTTTTCTAGGGTGATGTGGGAAGTAAAGGAGGGAGTGGTAGGTTTCTTATGGACATCTTTGTTTGTTTTTGCTGTTCACATGTTAATCTGCTGTAAGGAATCATGAAAGGTTGTTCCAGTGTTATCCATTGAGTTGTTGGGGTTATAGTTGATATATAGTTGCTGTATATATGTATATATATAAAATAGTTGGGGTTACAGCTGGTAATCTTTTTTATTCTATTTTTCTATACCTTTGTATATTTTTTAAGATGTTATTATTTTTAAAATTAAAACAAAATATGAAAGAATGCATATCAAGTTTTACATTCCTTATGAAGGTCCTAGCTAACAAAAGATCTTGTGGGGGGGAGACACATCCATTATTTGGGGTAAAGCAGTAACCCTTTTCCCTCTCCGGTCTAAAGAGAATAAAGATGGCAAATATGCACGTGTCCCTACTGATTGGTGGTTGCAACCTAATCCACCACTTACCCTGTCATCCCACAAGACTGCATCTGGAAGGCAGCATGGTCATTAAGCACATGTAGGAGGTGCTTATGCACATTTACCACCCCCTAGGACCACAGGTTGGTCTGCTGCTCATAAAAGTAAACCCACGGCAGCCAACTGAACAGTCCCGATCTCAAGACACCAGTTCACAAAGTCGCTCCTGTGGGAGTGTTGGCCAACAGCAGCTCCACCCATTCAGGCCTCATCTTGGCAGCCCACACAACCACGATAATTGGCCAGGTTGCCAGGACAACCAAAATGATGTCACACTCTCGTGAGAAGAGGACATCTTGCAAGAGTTTGGAAAGCCTTCTAGTGCCATGGGTGGCTTGCTTTGCCGTTTTCAAGAGAGCCAGAGGAAAGAGGGAGAGAAGGGTTAGCTGCTACAGGTCTCAGGAAAAGGTGGCAGAGACGATGGACAGGTAGGACAGGACCCTCACTTCTCCCAGTGATGTACAGCTGATACAGGACATGGAGCCAAAGGTATCTTAAGGTAGTTTGAAGAATGGACTGTACCTATAAATAAGCTTTCATTCACCTCTTCTGGCCTTGAGGCCTGGCACCAATAGGATTAGGGTTGCCAGGTCTGGGTTGGAAAATACCTGGAGGTTTTGGGGGTGGGGTTTGGGGAGGGGAGGGGCCTCAGCATGGTACAATGCCATACAGTCCACCCTTTAAAGCAGCCATTTTCTCCAGGGAAGCTGATCTCTGTCAGCTGGAGATCAGTTGTAAAAGCAGGAGATCCCCAGGCCCCACCTGGAGGCTGGCAACACTAAATAGGATGCTTGTAATTTTTTTTTCTATTTTGTATATCCTTTTGCATTTTCAGACATTTTCTGCTGTCTACGTTTAAAGGCTGTGGACATTCTGATTTCCTGTATGTGACAAATCCTTTTTAACAGTTGGATTATAAATCAGTGCCCTCAAATTGTTCACGCTCCCCTACCCAAATCAGACTTTGCTCACATGATCAGAATCCCCCTCCCCCAATAATAGGGGAAACTAGTCAAACTTTGATTAGGTTCAGAAGAGAATTAAAAGATGTCTTTGGGGACCAAAAAGCGCAATCCTGTGCAGAGTTACTCCAGTCCAAGCACATTGATCTCAATTGATTTAGGCAGGATTAATTCTATATATGATTACACAGTGGAACACCTCAAGTAACGGTGGCAGCTAGTAACTTTGTGATAGCTTTGGGAGCTTTGGCTAGGTCAGGAGACGGAGCTGGGTTGTGGGGAAGAAATTCAGGGTGGAAAGAATTCTGCACATGCCCAGGAAGCCCATTTTAACACTTCCCAGCAAGATGTCCCTATTAAAAGATTATGTATGCATGAGTGATCAATTCATGGTCCAAGGTGAAAACAACACTGTATTATAAGTAATGTCAGTGATGTAGATTGCATATTTATTATATGGTTTGCTTCTTTGTTTTCTGTGTCCTAGTGACTGCAGTGATCTTTCTTCCCAATCACAGAGTATCCTACTAAAGCAACTGTTTGTTATTTTGGGGGCACTTGGTGTTTTGTATGGAAATGGCAGTCTTGTGATCACTTCAATCATCTAACAGCTTCTCCCTTCTTTGGATTACAAGTTTTTTTTTACCAAGGAACCATAAAGCCAGGTGATTAACTCTGATTGTAAAATGCCCTTCATATAATAATGATCAAAATCGTTGGTTCCCTTAACAATTGCAAATGGCTCTTATCTAACAACATTACAATCTTTCCCCCCCTGCCATTTGACAATCATTGGCTATTATTTTATCAATTTGACCTGGTATATGCATAACTTTGATATTTTGTTTTAGAACTGCATTACTTGGGCTCTTTCCTTGCTAGACTCTGTGCACCGGTATTTACTTGCTGCCTGCTTACTCCCTAAGAATTAAAATCCATTTAACTGGAATTAAAATTATATATGTCTGACCAGACCGGAGGAGTGGCATGCTACAACCTGGACACTCATCAGTTGTTTCCCCTGGAATGGAAGTGCTGGCTTGTTGTTTTTTTTCATTGACATGCTGAGTCATTTTTAAAAATGGAAAATGGCTCATCTCTTTGGCAGCAGGAAGAGAACAAAACCTGCAGGACTCCAGCGGTATTAACAGACCTGGGTTTTAAGCTTTTCGAGTATGCAGTCCTAAGGGCACTTTCATGGGAGTAACTCACATTGGATAACCTGGGACTTAACTCTAAGTAGACTCATTTAGGATTGCTTCCTTAGTCACAATACTTGCATTGTGAAAATCAGGCAGGAAAATGAAATATCATACTGACACCTTGGGCTTTAACCTCAGTCTATCAGGAAAATGAAATTGTTTATTTATAAACTTATTTTTTAAAAATAATTTTTATTAGTTTTCCACAAACAAAATTGCAAACTAAAAGGAGAGTAATGACTTGTCTTTCATTCAGTTTGAATCTCTCCCTTATGACTAACAATTAATTAATCTAGTAAACTAGTAATTTTGCAACTATATGAATTAAACAATATTATCTCTTTTCACTTAAAAATTATCTAAGCAATCTACTATTGATTTCATTTGATAACATATATTCAGGAGCTCTTACAGTAAATTTTCATATTTTCTCAGCATCTTCGTATCTTTAGCAAAGCCCTTTGCTTTATAATCATTCTTGCTAATTTAGCTTTAATACAAAATACATATCAATGCCCATTTTTTCCACTATAATCTCTCACTGCTTAATTTCTTTTGAATACAACACATTCTATTTGGTTTCATTTTAATAAACGTTCCCTGACCCAATCTTATAGGGAGGTAGATTTCTTAAACACATTTTATACAAAAAGTTTAATTTTCTTCTCTTTATCTGATATCTTCTTCTCAATAAAATCTTGTCTCTGTGTCTTTTTCCTTTGAAGACTGCATAGGTTAGCTTTGAAGTTAAAAGTATGTAGTTTAAGTTGGTATTTGCATGCCTGTGTTCTATCGTCTCTTTTCTCTGAGGTGGCTTTTGCTTCCAGAATTTGGTTGTTTCTATGATTATCATTCTCTTTGGTTCTGTAGCACCCACTTCCATAAGTGGTTTGGCTTCCTTTCTTATTGGGTTTGTATTTTTATGCAACATCTTCCTCTGGATTGAGGAAAAATTCTCTTGCTTGCAATTTTTTTCTGTGAAAGTTTGGTGCAAAAATTTATCTGTATCATTTGTAAATTCCATTGAAGTAGTTAAGCTTTTATTATATAGTTCAGCACAAGTTTCTTTGATTGCTAACTTAATGAAATCCACAATCATGCATTTCAGTTCATCCCATAGGAGCTGGGTCATCTTAACATCAGCCAAGTTGTCTGAGCTTAAAACACTTAGCCAATTATTCGCTTGAGGGTCCGTTTTTTACATAGTCTCTATAGTCTCAGTGCAGCTAAAATCAAAGTGCTTTGCTCTATCAACAGTCTAGGAGCCAAACCACATTGCAAAATAGATAGCTATAGTAGACATAATAACAACCGAGATTCTTTCCACCAAAGTCAGGTGATTGTTATTATCCAATGTCTCCTGAGCCCAGAAGACTTAAAAAGAGAGAGAGAGAGATGGTGTTACAGGAAGTCATTTCCATATAAGGAAGCTCTATTTAAATATCCCTGTTTTTTCTTCTCTTTTTAATAATAATCAAAGACTTATGCAGTTTACATTTCCCATAGCAAGTGATAGAATGCTCAGATAATGTTTGTATCCTTTTTTTTTTTTTTTGCCCCTTATGGTTCTTTAAATGGGTTTGAACCCACAACTTTTGCTAGCCGTTTACGCCAAGGAGGGGGGAACTGTTCCTCCTTTCTTCTTCTTTATAGATGCTCAAAGGGGGCTGTCAAAGGGTCTCTGGATTCTTTGATGTTGCTTTTTACCGATACTCACAATTTCTTCATCAATGGAGGAGATGAGGCTTTGGAGTCTCTTTGTTGGGTGTCCACAGCTTATGCAGACATGGCAGACCATGTCTGTGCAGCTCCATTCTTCCACTTCAGGATGATCCTGAGCCTTCAGATCGCGTACCTTGCTCCCGACCTCTCTCCGGGAGGTCAGGTGGAACTTGGGAGCCCCAGAGTTCCGTGGAAAGACACGAAGAGTCAGGGGTGCTCAGGAGCAAGTCTGAGCACCCGCTGTGTTGCTGTGCCACAGCCCAGAAGTCCACTCTGTTTATAAACTTTTGTACTACCGTATTAATTAAAACACCCAGACCAATGTGCAGTAATATAATAAAACAATAAAAGGCGGCATAAAGCTAATCTTAAAAGTCCCCCAAATAACCTTAGTACTCCAAAATTTGTCATATTGCTACTATGGTGACACATGGTAGTAATGTAAAAGGGAAATAACTTTGTGAAAATATCAGGCTTCGTTCATAACACTTTGGCACAATAACTGTGAAGATGTACATGTATATCCATTCAATTTGTTTACTGTACTTTGTCCTGCAATCCTAAATAGAGTTTAGTCCACTGAAGGCAATGGACTTTGAAGGGTATGACTCTGCTTAGAATTGCACTGTTGATATATCAGAATCCAAATAAAGAATAATATAACTTTTCAAAAAAATCCCAGTCCAGATCTTTGTTGAGGAATGTTGGCGAAATAAGGGTGGTCTTAACATCACGGCATCTGAAATAGATTTATTTTCTCTCCTTTAAGGCATCAGAAGCAGAGAACTGCTTAACTTTCAGAGAGCACATTTTAGAGGGTTCAGTGAAGAATCTGTTTTCAGCAAGGGTTCCCCCACCCCTCACCTCAAGAGAGAGAGACTGGTAGATAAATTCAAAATCTGGCCAGCAGTAGAAATGGATGCGCTCAAACATCCTCCCAAGATCAATCGCCCATTGATTTTAGTCGCAGTGAACTCTACTCCAGGGGCATATTTATGCTACAAATTGATGTTATTTTTATACCAGTCTAAATGCCATAATTTCTGTCACAAAAAAGTCTGTGAGGAACCAGAGAATTTGAAATCCCTAGCTTCCTCACAGAATTATGGTTCCACAGGGCAAAGGGTAACGAATGTGAAACCAGTTTACACATGTGATGCAGAGTGGCCCAAAATCCACAACAAAGGAACCTAAACTATTGGCAAATAAATCTAACAATGGGTACAACCCTCTTCCCTAACCCCGCAAAATGATATTTTGGAGGCAATGAATGACCCAGTAGACCTGTTTTCAAGGTCATCTCCCAGTATCAATTTCCTTGCCTTGGTATCACATCAGAAATACCAGAGAAACAGAATTGCTGATGATCAAGCCAGACAGCAGCAATCAATCTCCATCCATATATCTGCATAGCATTTGAACTACCTGCAAATTGACCCATCTGGTTTGAAAGCTTAGAAGAATGGGGAAAATAATCATATTTAGCATTTATATAGCACATTTCAAATGACCCAAGTGGTTCCCATACATTATTTAGCATTGTTGTTTATTACATCTTTAACTTGCTGTTCTCCAAGGAGCTCATGGGGAGGGGAGGCCTTTAATTTTGTCTTCTCACCAACCCTGTGAGGTAGGTCAGGCTATGAGAACATTTTTCTTGAGGCTGTGCTTGTTATCCTGCCAGCATGGTGTATTGCTTAAGAATGGCAGACTCTAATCTGGACAACTGGGCTTGATTCCCCAGTCCTCCTTCACATGAAGCCTGCTGGGTGGGCTTGGGCCAGTCACAGTGCCCTCCAAACTCTCTCAGGCCCACCTACCTCACAAGGCACCTGTTGTGAGGAGGGGAAGGGAAAGGTCGAGAAGAGTGGGATATAAAAACCAACTCTTGTTCTTCTTCCTATTAGAAGTTGGGGAGTAGGACTAGAGAACTGTGGCTTGCCTAAGACCAGCTAGTAAATTCACAACGGTACGGCAAACCTCCTCTGTTTGTCTGTTGCCTTGAAAACCCTATGAGGTCGCTGTGACTTGACAGCGCTTCCCCCCACACTGTTCAATTTAAACAACAATCTGGAAGGCTTAAAAGGGATCCTGACTTGATAACACATCTGTTTGACAGAAATTAGCCTGGGGTTGGGGGACATGATATATTCCAGAGCTCTGACAAATGCTCTTTTAGGACAGAAGTTTCCACACTGTATTCTGGAAAACTTCACAGTACCTTAGAAGCTCATCCAGGGCGACTCAGTGAGTCAGACCATTGGTTTGTCAAGGTCAGTACTATCTACTCCAGGCTCTCCAGCTGAAGCCTTTAATGTCACCAGTTTCCTGATCTTTTTAACTGGAGGTGCTGGGGACTGAACCAGAGACCTCCTGAATACAAAGCAGATGCTTTAGCTCTGAGCCATAGCCCCACACATAACTGACTGAAGTTACTGAACACCTCCCGGACAACCCTATCCATCTCCTTAGGGAGGAGGCCCACTTTACTCATTAGAGTAGACCAATTCACTCACAGCGATTAGGAGGGGAGGACAGTAGAATCATGTCCACCTGTCCCACTGTGGCTGCACCTCACCCTGAAAGATTTGCTCTGCGTCTTGAGCTGGTTCATCCATGCTAACATATTGCTTGCTGTAAATGCCATTGCAGAACATTTGACGATTACCTGTATTGACAGTGTTGAAAAGCACTGTGTTGGATGGAAGCTCTCTAAGGTGAAATGCAAGTCCCATTTGTGGAGGTATACTGGGCACCTGCACCTATTTACCATGAGACGTGACATCAAACAAGGGGGTGCACCGAAAGGGTTGCCAGCCTCCAGGTATTACCTGGAGGTCTCCTCCTATTACAGCTGATCAGTTCCCCTGGAGAAAATGGCTGCTTTGGAGGGTGGACTCTATGGCATTATACCCTGATGAGATCCTCCCCTCCCCAAACCCCACCCTCCCCAGGTTCCAGCCCCCAAATCTCCAGCTAGGCACCAAGTAAAGATACATCACAATCCCACCCTCCACCCCCACACACAGGGTTTGAGGTTTATGGCAAAGCTGTAGAAAACTCCCGAGACGCCACCATTTTCACTGTGACGTGAACTAGTTACAATTGATTGGTTTCACCATGACATTTTTGAAATGACATCCCAGTGTACATTAGCAGAACCTTTAATTAAGTCAAGTGCACAAAGGCATAACTCTAAACCACTCTGCAAGCAAACTTCACTAAGAACAAGCCAACAACAGTGTCAGCTGCCTTTATTTTGTTTTAATTGGGGTGACATTCTGAAGGGGACCATTCTGAAAACCCAAAGGTCGCTCCTGTGTTCCGTCTTCCTTTCCCCCCCTTCCTCCTGTGACCTTACTAAGGCAGGTATGAAACACATTTCAAAGTACAGCGATCAATTCATTTACAAGTAATTATAACAGCCAAGCAGTGCGGTAAATGGAACCGCCAATTTTTTCCCCTCTTCCCTCCCTTTTTTAATATATACTTGGGCTGAAGCTTTCTGATGTTCGCCAGGTGAATTCCATGCATAATGTAGGACCGGCAATGCTGTTTGCATAATAAGCTATTTTCTATCGTGGAAGCAGAAACGTTTTATCACTATAGAGAAAACTCAGATTATGAATACATTTTCCATATATAGAGGTTGATTTATGTGAAAATTACCAATCAAAGCAGAGTCTAGCCATCAATAAAAATGTTTACTCCAATTTAATGTTCCCGTAACACTGGAAATAAATATTTACCCCACCCCCACTACACAGAGTATTTTTAATAGGATGCAATCTGCAAGATGCAATTGCTAAGTGTTCTTAAGGTTCAGAGCCACTTTGTATGTGACACACAAGCCCGGCACAGGATATCTGTATTCATTTTATCATCAGGCATAGACTTCACACTCATGCATCTACCGAAATGCTAAGATTGACTGTGGATTCCCAAAGCATGTACACACCTGTATAATAATTCCAGGTGACCATACATAAACTTCACACTTTTTTCTATATGGAAGAGTTATCCATACAGGAAAAGGATTAAAAAGAAAAGGCCCTTTGGCAATGGGTCAGAAAGTTCAGCCCAGACCGCCCAATTCACCAGCGCTTCCCCCAAGAAATAATTGATAGCAATGTCTTGAAAAGTGCTGAGGTCTGGAGTCTGCCTCCTTCATCTCATTTACAGTCTACAAGGCAGAACAGGTGTTAAGTCTTCAGGGTGGGAAAGGATCACTGCTGGAGGTAGGGTTACCAGGTCTGAAAAGTATTGAGGTCTGAGACTCAGCATGGTGAAATCAGCTCACGTTTATTAGGTTACATCAGAACGGAACGGCTTATATGCGTGTACACACTCACACCCAACACCCCCCCACTTCCCGTGATAGGTTCTATATACATGGCCCAGGTAACTATAGGTTCCCTTCAGGATCCCAGCGCTCCCATTGGTCCGCTCTAGGATCCGCGGTGGCTATTGTTCTAGGACCGAAGGCCTGTAGGTCTGTTTGACCGCATGGCCAGGCACACATGGTCGCAGCCATCTTGATACATAACAAGGTCCCTCCTAGCAACTGGTGGGGGATTGGGGGGGGACTTACCAGGAGCAGGAGGGAGGCTTTGCTGACATGCAGCGATGTGCCCACGTCACTGCCCATGTGACCCAGAAGTGAGGCCACCACTTCCAGGATGTTGGGACGACACTCTGGTATTTGGGCAAAACCTCTATTGTAGAAGCCAAATTTACCATAGAGTTTTTGTCCTAATACCAGGTCGTCACCCTGACATCCCATAAGTCATGATGTTACTTCCGGGGTACGTGGGCAGTGACGTCGAGTCTGTTAGTCTAAGGAATGAGTCTGCTAGTCTAACCAACGAGACAGAGCTAAAGCCATTTTTTAAAAAAATAAAAGCCATTTTCTAAAGAGAAACAGAGTAAAACTTTCCGATGTCCCAACCAGCTAAGAGCAATATAGATGTTGTTGTTGTTAATTAAATTTCTGAATCGCCCCATCCCTGAGTACACAGAGCTCTAGGCGATTTACAACAGGTTAAAACATACAAAAATACAAATTACAATAGCAATCAATTAATCTCAATTATATTGGCTAGGACCTAGGGTTGCCAGGTCCCCTCTGGCATAGGGTTGCCAGATCCAGGTTGGGAAATTCCTGGAGATTTGGGGGTGGAGCCTAGGGAGGACAGGGACCTCAGAGGGATACAGTGCTACCAGAGTTCTTGCAAACAAACCACTCTGAGCTAAGCAATCAGCCAGAATCACTGCCAAAAGCCCCTAACAAGAGAAATGGGTTTTTTGAGTCTGGGAACAAGGAGAACGAGAGTTTTATGTACATATATTTATAATACATCTTAAGATTTCGACATGCACCTTGAGGAGATGAACAGAGACATGTAGAAAGAAAAGGAATCTCACTCAAGCCATCATAATAGCTTTACAGCCTAATTTCCCTAAAAGAAATCAGACAGGCTCTTTGGGAAGCAAGAACAGGTAAATGATTAGCAAGATTCATGATGCCAGCTTACCTAAGCATCAGGAACCAGGCCAGAGAGAGGAAAAACCTTTGCCAGTTGACATTTATTTCAAACTTTAAGAAGAATTCTAAAGGAAAAGTGCTGATTCTCCATGAAATGGGGAAATAAAATAGAATAAAGTTTCTTTTCCATAGGATAGGGATTCGGTTTCCATAAAAGACTTCATGACCAGACAGCTGATGGTTGGAGGAGAGGTATGGTTTTGGGGGAAGCTAAGAGATGAAGGAGGATAATTGTCATAAAAGGTTTGATTCCAAGACGGATACTGTCAGGAGACAGGCCATGTCAACAATGCTGGGCCAAAGCAGAAGTGAGTTTAGGAATTGTTCCAACACAGGACGACTTGACCCAGTAAAGTTGGATTTATACCCTGCCCTTCACTCAGAGTCTCAGAGCAGCTTTCGAAACCCCTTTCCTTTCCCCTCCCCACAACAGACACCCTGTGAGGTCGGTGGGGCTGAGAGAGCTCTTTCAAGAACTGCCCTTGAGAGAACAGCTCTGAAAGAACTTATGATTAACCCAAGATCATCCAGCAGCTGCAAGTGGAGGAGTGGGGAATCAAACCCAGTTCTCCCCGACTAGATTCTGCCACTCCTGACCACTACACCAAACTGGCTTTAAGCCGTTCCTCATTCTGGTAGTCTTCATCTATGAGCCCAGAAATAATAAACAACCTTCTGCTTCTCGGAGAAAGCAAAACAGAACACAGCAATAGAATGAGTTCAGTCCTCCAGAGACAAAGCACAGCACAGCTTCTCTCCAGAGAAGCCAGAGATGAGTGTATTGCTATAAAGGCCCTGCTTGTTTTAAGTCACAATAAGGAAAAAAAGACAGAGACCCATAACGTGCTTGTTCATTTATTTAGCTAACGTATAGACCATCGTGACAGGTTGTTTCTATCAGCTGAGGGGACCCACACAGCCTCCTATGATTTTGGGGGAACCAGGTTTATTTTAAACTATGAACCTTCCCTTCAGATACTAGATGTCCTAAAAGTAGTGAGTGTCTAAGCTTTGGTTTCGCTGTTGTGAGGTAATTGTTGTGGTGCAGAAGTAGAATATGGAGGTCACTGAGGCGGGAATTATATATTAACCACAAAGGAACAGATCCACAGCCCAGGTCTCCAGATAGACAAAAGGGAAACCTGGCTGAGGCACACCAATTTAGAGAGAGTAGTTTCACTTTTCTTTAATACTTTCAAGCATAAACAGGCTTTTAGCAATTAGCCACTAGGCTGGCTCCTCACACAGAGAAAGGATTCCACCCACGCCAGCCTGCCGTCTCCCAAGAGTTAGACTAAATGGCATGAGGTCTGCTCATTACTCAAGGTAGGCCTAACAACTAGGTACTCTATTCTCTGTCAGAAGTCGGGCCAAACCACTCCGCCACACTGCCGAGCAGAGCCACCCTTCAGTCTGTCTGCTCTTCTCCTGAGCCAGACTGGAGCTCTCACTGCTCCTTCCCTGAGGCAGAACTGAACTCAGCTCCCTCAACTCTGCTGTGCTTCCCTCCAACATCCCACCTCCCTTCTCAAAGGTGACTGGATGCTGGAGCAGGACTCCCAAAGGCTCAAGTGAGTGGTTGCTTTCCCCTTCAGGAGCAGGGCGGCCTTCTGTCCGCCACAGGCACCTCTGCAGAGAACATGTGCCAGTCATACTGCAAACAAAAACATGATGAAACCATAAAACAGCATCAAAATCATTAGAAAGTAACTATTAAAAACTCGGCCAGGGCATAAAAAATAACATTTAGCAGCCTAACAAGTCTCATAAAGCAGGCTAGTAACAGGCTGTAAAAACAATTTTTAAAGATCAGCTCTTTAAAAGCATGGGTAAAAAAAAAAGAAATGTTTTGGCCTGGCGCTTAAAGGACAGTAAAGTAGATGCCAGGTGAGCCTCAAGGGGAAGAGCATTCCACAGGTGAGGGGCCACCACTGAAAAAGTCCTATCGCTCGTTGCCACCTCATATCTGAACATGGGGCACAGAGAGCAGGGCTTCAGAGGCAGATCTTAAATGGCAGGCTGGATACTTGGCCAGGGAAGCAAAGCAGGGTGGGAAAGTGTCATGATCTGTGCAGGGCTAGGCCTCTAGAGACCTGTGTAGGAGTGGAAAGCAGGCAACCTACAACTCCCATAATGCTTAGCGACGGTTGTAGCCAATGGGAGTTCAGGGATTGTCTGAGAAGGTTCTGACTTAAGCTTTCTGAACTGTGAATCTGAGTTCTTTCTGTCTCTCCTGCAGTCTTGTCACAGAGTTAAACTTAGGGGACAGGCTGGTCTGGAGGGAGAAAGTTCCCTCACTTGGGACAGAGTGAGTACAGGGACAGGCCTGGTAAGAAGGCTGTAGGCCTTAAGTAGTAACTAGTTAAGTGAACTAGGTAGTTGAATTAGATTTGTTTATTTTTGCCTTTGAACACTGTTATATCTTTTAAAGCACTTTTGTCTTCTGTTCCTTGCTCCAATAGTGTGTTAATAAACCATTTGTTTAATTGTTCTCTGCCTGGTCATCATGCCTATGTTCTCGGCTTAAAAAGGGACACTTTGGGTACTTGGGAGGGTACTCTGGGCCTTCTTGAGGGACCCGAAGTCCAGAGTGGTGGTGGCGGAAGGTGGCGCCCTGATGGGGTCATGACAGAAAGTTAACCCTTTCCTTCCCTAACATTTCAGCCCAAATCCTTTCCCACAATCAACACCCCTCCACAACCCCTTCTTGCTGCTAAATTCAATGACATATTCCAAAAATTGCCTGTAGTTTGGCTTTTAGTTTTTACACACTGCTGGGTAAACACTGCAACACTGGTACACACAGAGAATGACTGTTCTCAGTGACAGGGCTCTGCCGCTTCACTCTCTCATCTCAAACGTCATGATGTAGAGAGACTGCTTAAATGCAATGCAGCGGTTTCACCGGAAAGGTCAATGGAATGTATTGCGATGGCCATTAATCAATCCTTCCTCTACTCTCTAATTATCTTGACTGGCTTCACAGAATGAAGTGTTGGTTACAGATTATCTATATATTTATTCACTGTCTTGGCTGCTGCCTCCTCTCTTGGAGATCAGGGGGGACATTTTCACAGGGCAGCTGTTCGGTGGGGACACTCCCCTCCTGTGAAAGTGACATGGCTGTTAAATTACTCACTGGGGCAAGAGTTTTGCTAACAGAACTGTGGCTTGAATCAGACCGTCTTCTTCCACCATGTTCATATCTAGGGATGCTCGAACACTCATCATTTTGGTTCTCTTTCTGCTCGCCGGTTGCAAGCAGGGAGCCAGTTTCTGAAAGCCTGTTCAGCTGTTTGCAAGCAGCTCATGCCTGTATATTGAGTCACTTTTCCCATATGCAAAGAGCACAGTATAGTGCAACTGGCAATATTTTATGCATGTGCAATTTTTACACAGCCCAATTATAGTCTTAGTTGCCCCCTCCTCTAGGACATGTTGTCAGTCAATGCTTCCTCTAAGCTGTGGAGTCTTGTGAGCAAAAATTGTATTTTGTGAGCTAATTACATTAAAGCTGTGAGTGAGTGATTTGGCTGCTGCATAAATTAGTTTGCTCCGGAGCCATTCTTCTTGCACTGAGACAAAAATGTGTGAGCCAGAGGCTAAAAAACTGTGAGCTAGCTCACACTAGCTCAGCTTAGAGGGAACACTTGTTGTCACACTCAGCAGCCAATCATATCAATAAAGAGCGAGCAGATTAAAAAGTCAGCCAGTGATTAGAAATCAAAACTATGGGTTTCCTTCATGTTTACTGTTTGGTGTTTCAGGCTGCGTTGTCTATCATCAAGGTTGTTTTGCACATGTCTTATAGGAGCTGTAATACCCTCCCCACATGATTTAATTATCTGACCTAACTATGCACAATCCTGGGGAGGATACTCAGTTTCACCCACTGTGCACAATGGAAAAAGGTGCAAAAGTCGCTTGCAAAGCAGAAGGAAATGAAACCCAAACCCTACAAGTCAGAAGAGGCTGCACAGACAGAAAGATCAATGTCTCATACATGCACAGCCATAGACACAGTCTACATGATTGTTATGAGGATTGCTGGGATCATGCACAGGAAGCCCTTTGACCGTTCAAAATCCCTCTGATTATCACGGTGATCTAGCATAATAATGGAGTCCAGTCCTCTGCTTGTTTAATTGGAAGCCAGTCCCATGGAGTTCAATTGCTTTCATTCACCTTACGGCACAAAAGAGCACACTTCTGTCTCCAAGAAGGAACCTGGGACTGAAAGATCACATCAGTCATGACAGCAGCAGTCTAAGTGTGAAGACCTGGGATTGCCCTGATCACATAGAAAGAAGGGGATGGCAGGCAAAAAGCAACAGCAAATAGGGACATACCAGTAGAGATGTAAAATCCTTAACCCTGCCCTGCCCTGCCCTGCCCTGGATAGCCCAGGTAAGCCCAATCTTGTCAGATCTCAGAAGCTAGGCAGGATTGACTCTGGGGAGTACTTGGATGGGAGACCTCCTTGGAATACCAGCAGTCGGGAGGTGGGGGCAGGCCTTATTCGGCCACCTCTCTGAATATCCTCCAGGCCCCCAATACGGGTCAGTCACCAGAGGTCGCCGTGACTTCCAGGTGCACACATACACTCACGCGCGCACACACATGCACATAAAAATACAAAAAAAAACCCAAACCCCCAAAATGTTCATCCCCACTACCCTCAGCTTACATCCTCCCAGCCCTCCTCCTGCAAGCACTTTTCCCCCAGCCAAGGCCACTGTGGAAAAGCTAACCCAGAAGTGACCTCTGCTGACCTGTAAGTGATTTTCACAGGGCAGAAGAGGGATTATTCCCTGAGCCAGCAAAGCTAAGAAATCCTCAGAAAGGGGGAGCTGCAGGGCAGAGGGCTCACCTTGGGAGTACAGAATATCTCAAAGAGACTGCTCAGCATTCTGGTCCTCAAAAGAGCTTGCACTGAGCTCTGAGCGGTATTGTGTCTTTGCCCACCAGCCATGGGCATAGTGGCTGAAGTGGATCTCAGCCATATCCAGAG
Organism: Gekko gecko; assembly: GCA_029375565.1. NCBI lineage: Eukaryota > Metazoa > Chordata > Lepidosauria > Squamata > Gekkonidae > Gekko > Gekko gecko. The sequence continues at coordinate 7,605,292 of JAPDNY010000010.1, forward strand.
AAGAGCCCAGTGTGAACCAGACCTCCGAGCTCCATCTATACAAACTCTTCCCAAGATAAGACGGATCCTGCCTTTGAAGAGGTAAGTTCTCCTGCTGAGACTCAAGGATCATGTGCTTAACAGCCCAGTAGCCTTACCTTGAAAGCGGGGGTTCTAAGATGATGGAAGGAGATCCCCTCCTCCCATCTAATGGAAGCTACGTCCACTTCTGTTATCAAATCTGGCTGCCAAGAAAAGTGCTTGGAGAGAGAAGCTATAATGTGCAGTAAGTCTGATGCATGGGAAGGGTTCTACTCGCAAGTCCCTTTTGCTGTTAAAATGGGACACACCTACCCCCTGCTCCCTTCTTACTAGATAATTTAATGTGGTTCCTCACCAAAAAACACAGGCCAGCCACTACTGTGCCTAGTGTGACCCTCAGCCATAGGTACTAGCGAAAAGAGTTCATTAGATATTGAAGCCATAATAGGACATCCACATTTGGAGAGTCTATATGAGTGACATTTTCTCTGAAGACACCTCCAGGGTGTGCAGGGGAGACGACTCTACTGCTTGTACCTGTCTGGCTTTAGTGCTCTGCTCATGGTTTTATCTCACACTCAGTCAACTTGACCTTCAGCTGCTATCCAGTTGCTAAAGTATTCAAATGTTTTTACACAGAGAGAGACACAAAACCTTTCTGCTATTGTAGAACTATTATTTTTGCAAAGCACCTTATTCTAAGTACCGCTCTTGCCTTTTGTGTCATTTGATCACTGAACGTACTTGCTTTTGTGATGGCTTTTACAATAAAGAATGAAGATGACACTTGCTTAATGGGAATGGGTGATGAGAGCTGAGTTCCTAGAGCTCGGAATGCAGATCGCCCTGCTAGGATGGGATCTGGCCTGTATTTTGCATGACTCTGTACGTGTGAACCAAAAAAAAAAAGGGGCATCTTTTCATTTTTGCTGTTGCATTTGGGTGGTATCCTGCAATCTACAAACACAAGGGCCACGGATCTCTCCTGCATTCCCCATCCTCCTTTCCAACTCCAAGAAGGTTTACTCCCCAAGGTGGGGGGACTGGGAGGCTGCAATGGAGAGGAGGAAAGCAGGTGAAATCATTCCTTTTTTCTTCCGTCAGCGGAGCTGTGCTATTATTTATTTATTTATTTGGATTTATATCCCGCCCTCCCCGGAGGCTCATGTCTCCCTGGGAATAGAATTTTCTGGGGCTGGAAAAGGCTGCTGGGATGAAGGGAATATGGGGGAAACCCACAACCGTCAGCATCTTTCGCTGATGAATCACGGGATTCAACCCTTTGTATATAGGGGTAGAACTTATGGTAAAGTTAAAACTAAAAACTAGTTAAGATTACTAAACACAACAATTTGGTTGAGTCCATGACCACAACCAGTGGGCTCTTCCACATGCTCATTTTTGTTGCTGGTGTGCCCCTATTGCTTTGCATTGTTTTTTTCTTTTCCACGCATGGTTTTCTCCCTCTAGTGGTGTTTTGATATTACATTGCTGTATCTTTACTGCAAGGAAATATGCCAGAAACACAGCAGTGTAATATAGAAGTGACCACTAGAGGGAGCAAAACACTGCAGAATTTTTATTTTTATTTTTTTAAAAACCAAATCAATAGGGGCACACAAGCAATGAAAGTGAGAGTGGAGAAGAGCCCAAGGTCTATACCATACAAAAACAAATCACATAACTTGCCTAAGGGAAGATCTTGTCTCACTAACCTGTTAGTGTTTTTTGAGGGAGTGAACAAACATGTGGACAAGGGGGACCCAATAGATATTATTTACCTTGACTTCTGGAAAGCTTTGATACAGTTCCTCATCAAAGGCTCCTAAGTAAGCTCAATAGTCATGGGATAAAAGGACAAGTCCTCTTGTGGATCAAAAACTGGCTTATAAATAGGAAACAGAGAGTGAGTATAAATGGGAAACTTTCTCAGTGGAGGGTGGTAAGCAGTGGGATACCACAGGGATCAGTACTCAGTCCAATGCTTTTTAACTTGTTTATTAATGATTTGGAATTGGGAGTAAGCAGTGAAGTGGCTAAATTTGCAGATGACACAAAGTTTTTCAGGGTGGTGAAAACCAGGGAGGATTGTGAGGCACTCCAAAGGGATCTGTCGAGGATGGGTGAGTGGGCGTCAATGTGGCAAATGGGGTTCAATGTGGCCAAGTGCAAAGTGATGCACATTGGAGCCAAAAATCCTAAATATAAATACACGTTGATGGGGTCTGAACTGGCAGAGACGGACCAAGAGAGAGATCTTGGAGTCGTAGTGGATAACTCAATGAAAATGTCTAGACAGTGTGTAGCTGCAATAAAGAAGGTCAACACTATGCTGGGGATTATTAGGAAGGGAATTGAAAACAAATCAGCCAGTATCATAATGCCCCTGTATAAATCATTGGTGCAACCTCATTTGGAATACTGTGTACGGTTCTGGTCGCCACATCTCAAAAAGGATATTATAGCATTGGAAAAAGTGCAGAGAAGGGCAACTAGAATGATAAAAGGGTTGGAACACCTTCCCTATGAAGAAAGGTTAAAACACTTGGGGCTCTTCAGCTTGGAGAAACGACGGCTGAGGGGTGACATGATCGAGGTTTATAAGATTATGAATGGGATTGAGCAAATTGAGAAAGAAGTACTTTTCTCCCTTTCTCACAATACAAGAACTTGTGGGCACTCCATGAAATTGCTGAGCAGTCGGGTTAGAACAGATAAAAGGAAATACTTCTTCACCCAAAGAGTGATTAACGTATGGAGTCACTGCCACAGGATGTGGTGGCAGCTACAAGCATGGACAGTTTCAAGAGGGAATTAGATAAACATATGGAGCAGAAGTCCATCGGTGGCTATTAGCCACAGGGTATAGATGGGAATTCTCAGTCTGGGGCAGGGGATGCACTCTATTCTTGGTGCTGGAGGGGGCAGCAGTGGGAGGGCTTCTAGTGTCCTGGCCCCACTGCTGGACCTCCTGATAGCACGTGGTATTTTTGGCTGCTGTGTGACAGAGTGTTGGACTAGATGGGCCATTGGCCTGATTCAACATTGGCTTCTCTTATGTTCTTATGTTTTATATAATTTCATGGGACCCAGGATGACCAGGCAGCCCCCCGGAAGGCACTGTTTAGATCTTCTTCATAAGACACCAAAACATCTTAGGCCAGTTCTGGTAATGTGGTAAGAGAAACTAGTTTGAGCATAGCACGATTTCAAAGAATATTATAAAAAAGAATATTTTGGTACGTCATATAAGCTATAGCTCTTATATTGAATTCATATGCATGCGATTAACGAATGCATTTGTGAAGCAGAATCAAGTCACAGATGTGGTGACACATCCTTTAAAAGTGAAAATAATTTTGCATCCAGTCAAAATAGTTTCAGCTTATTCCTTCAAAAGGAGGTCTCGGGTCATGAATACAAATTTCAGGATCAGATGCTACCAATAGAAGATGTTGGTTGAGGAGGAACTCTCTTGGAACAGAAATTTCTGAAGCCTTCTTGGAAGTCATAATCCCTATATAAGTGGGGATTAGTTGCAGCTACCCAGTGGCAGAGGAGTGGGGGGGAAGCTTTCTATGCATACTCAAGGGAAATCTGAGCCTGTGCCCCCAAAACAAGCACCCACATTGGGGGCTGCTTCTGTAGTAAGGATCTATCTCTGTCATCATGTACCAAATATTCTTTTTTATAATATTCTTTGAAATGGTGCCATTATAGATTATTTTTCTTATGAGTGATCTAGAGCTTGGGATCCCAGTTTGGGGCACAGCTGCCAGTCCTGCATGTGCATAACCTTTTCCCAAATGCAGAAACTGTGCTGAACAGCCGCCTGGTGGGGAGGGGGACAAGATAAAACTGCCCCCCCGGATGAACTTCTGATTGGTTCTACAATCAGCGCTGTGATAGGGCTACACATGCACAGCCAGGGAGTTAAATGGTGTGGGGTGTGGGGGTGTGTGAGAAGCATATATTTAGCTTTTGTGTGTTTGTGTGTGTGTGTGTGTGCACATCTTCATCCAGCTAAGATGGCGTGAACACACAGTGGTCTTGCTTCCAGATACGCCCGTTCCCTTGGAGGATCAGCACAGTGGTGCTTTTGTAGCATTTGTTCATATAAGTGAAGCTTATGCAAGCAGACAGATACCCTATCAGGTAAATCTAAGTCTTAACACAACATCAGTCCCCCCTCCACCCCCCCCCCCAAAAAAGTAACAGTAAACCCTTGCCGTTCAAGATTGCTTCTTTCCAACTCAGGTGTCTCTTGCTTTCCCTGGCCACTTTTTTATTTTAAAAAAGTCATTCTCCTCTGTGCCAGTCTAGTAGGCCACTAGTCCCCCCCAGTCTAGTAGGCCACTAGTTTCTACACCTGTCCTGTCAAATCAGTGCAGCCTGCATTCCTCGATGCCCTCCAGTGCCCATGAATTAGTATTCATCGTTTGTACATGGCCGATCACATACTGGAACAACAGACAGCTCATAACACGGATGCCAGATGTCACAATCACCACCAATTCTGAAGTTAATTTGTTTTCCATATGAAAAGGACATCATCATCGTTGTTGTTCTATCGTACAACACGCACGCACCAGTTTACAGGATTCAGGTGGGGTCAGCCCTGTCAGTCTGAAGCAAGAGAGCAAAGTTCGAGTCCAGCGGCACCTTTAAGACCAACAAAGCTTAATTCTGGGCGTAAGCTTTCATGGGCACGCACACTTCTTAAAGGTGCCACTTCACTCAAACTTTATTCAGTTAACTAGTTATGTTTTTAAATCTTTGAGTTGCCCCTGATTAATCTGGCAGCAGATTTTTTTTAAAAAATGTAGAGCTTGTATCCTATCTTTCCTCTCTCTTAAGGCAGCTCATGGTGTAGTAAAATATAGGATCCAAGAAAAATACAACAGTGTAAACCAAACAGCAATTAGACATTAATATTTACAAAAAGAGGCCAACCGCTCCGCAAGAAATGCCTGTCGTAAACATTATGTCCCTCCCTTCACAGATTCTAAATAACAAAATTGCCTGCCTAATCTCTGTGGGGAGCTGTTGGTATAACTCAAATGCCAGCACATCCGAAAGGCCCTGTTTCTCAGAGTCAATGTTTTGACCTAATGGTGGGAATGGACCACCAAGAAAGGACCATTGAACAGATCTTGCTTTTATCCTCACAGCAATAACTCTCTGAGTTCGGCTGAGAGACAGTGACTGGACCAAAGTCACACAATCCATTTCATGGCAAATTGGGACCTGAACCCAGGTCTCCCCAGTCCTGTCCAACATGAACTGCTACACCACACTTCCTCTCTAGCAGTCCTCTTGCTCTGTGTGGCTTTCTCTTTAGACATGATGGTGGCCATATACAGGGTTGCCATTCCCCAGCTGAGGGCAGGGGATTGTCTGTTTTGGGGGGCTCCTGCCCACCACTGGCCAGCTGGCTGAAGGAAACTGCCTCCCGTCTAAAAAGTGATGTTGCTAGAAATAAATGTGATGTGCCTACATCATCAGGAAGTGATGTAGGCACGTCTGTGACATTGGGGGGGCAATACTGGTTTCGGTGCAAAACTCTTATGGTTTGAGGCTGATTTTATCATAGAGTTTTGCCCAAAACCAGAGCGTTGTCACTGATGTTCCTCCATCACTTCAGGGTGACGTAGACACGTCGCATGATGTGACTTCCCGCTCCTGGAACATCCCTCCGATCCCCCCGCCGGTGTTTCAGACAGACTTGGCAAACCTATCCATACACTCTGAATGTATTTGCCACGTGGATCAGGCCATTTGCCTCCTGAGTAAGCACCGCAGCAGTTGGTGGCCCAAGCAGTTGCACTGTGGACATGCTACATATGAATGAGCCGGTTCACATGCTAAGTACACTTCATGTGTAACTGGGAACATGTGGGTGGCTACACTGCCAGGGCTTGACCCTTGACTGCCACCTAAAGGTTTTTGGCCTAAAGAAAGATCTGCCTCTGGAACCTAGGAAGCCACCTGGCCTGATTCGGTTTGGCAGACTGCTCCCTAGAACTCCTGGAGATTTTGCCCCCTACAAAGCTACGGGAAAGTCTGGAGTTCCAGCAGTTCTATGAGAGAGACGTCCCTTCCACAAATCTTCCCCCTCCAACAATGCTATTGTCTGACATTTTAAGGAAGAAGACAAGAAGAGACTGGATTTATACCCTGCCCTTCACTACCCAAAGGAGTCTCAGAGCGGCTTACAATCTCCTTTCCCCTCCCCACAACAGGCACCCTGTGAGGTAGATGGGGCTGAGAGAGCTCTTTCGAGAACTGCCCTTGAGAGAACAGCTCTGAGAGAACTTGTGACTGACCCAAGGTCACACCAGCAGCTGCTTGTGGAGGAGTGGGGAATCAAACCCGGTTACATAAGAACATAAGAACATAATCTGGTTCTCCCAGATTAGAGTCTGCGCTCCCAACCACTACACCAAACTGGCTCTCCATTTTGTCCATTCTCTTCACCACTTCATCCCCCCTATAACGGAGTGGAGTCAAACTCTCCGCATTCCAAGCTGCATTTTATTCGCTGTCCTTAAATACGAGCTTTTCCCGTGTGTTCACAACTGGATCCCTTAAAATATTCATTTCCCCCGCACATCTGGTGCCAGGGTCATTACTTCTCCCTGCATGGCCTTCTGACTATTTTTCAATAATTCATTCCCCCACACATCCGTGCCCAGGGGAGCCCACTTCTCCTTTCTTCTGCAAGACACAATCTTCACAAAGGCACGGTCTCCATTTCTCCTTCCATTATTCTCCCTTGCTTTTGTTTACTCCGTCTAAGCATTTCATTTGCTACGGTTTTTGCCAAGCCACACAAGTTTAAGCACAGGATGAGTTATATTTATTCAGCTGTGTGTTCAATGCTCTCCTCCACTAAAGGAGGACCGGGCTGGAGTTAATGACAGAAAATGTAAACTCATTGAGATATTGTGTGTGTGGGGGGGTGCCAATGTGTGTGGCAGGAGGCCAGCAGCCCCACCCCAGAAGTGGGCTTAGCACCCTCCTATGCCACTGACAATCATTATTATTATTATTATTAGTAGTAGTAGTAGTAGTAGTAGCAGTAGTAGCAGCAGTAGCAGCAGTAGTAGCAGTAGTATTTCAATTTATACCCCACTCTATCCCACAAATGGGCTCAGGGAGGCTTACAAGATATAATCCATAAAACAATAAAACCCATAAAACAGTCGATGGCAGTAGACAATATCATCAACGCCCTGCATATAGCTCTCCATGCCCAATAACATGATCTGACACCAGGCACTGGGAAAGGGGCCATAAACATATCTATGCCATGCTTCTCAATGAGGAGGGGAACCATGAAAACCACCACCTCTGTGATCCCAGAGACTGCTCCGGACACCTCATCCAGGCACGAGAGACGAGGTGGAGGAGGCAGGAGAATGGACGACAGCCCTTCAGGCCACATCTTTGAATTTGAACTAATGTGCATTACAAAAGGATCCCATGCAAATTTTTAAACACACAGCACGGGCAATGAGAAAAGATTCTACCCCCTTCTCTTAGCTTGTGGGTTTCTGTTCGTGAGGAGCTTTCCACTCAAGCATTCCAAAACGTGGGGTTCTCCATGATCTTCCCCCACCTTCTGCCCAAAGGGGTACAGTCCTTTCCACCAAGTCAATCTCATTCCCACTTGACCCTCCAGTTTGCGTAAACCCATAGGGGATGGGGGTGGAAAAGAAACACAGAAACCAATTCAGCCCCACTGCTGGGTGAAATGAAGAGTGTTTCCACCAGTTTGCCTGGCTCACCTCCCCTGTGAGGCTGTTCCATAAAAGTAGTGGAGCTACTGCAGAAAATGCCCTGCTCTGGACCGCCTCGGAAGGAGGAAACACGAAGAGGACAGCCTCACCAGGTGGAGGATCTCGATGAGTCAGGAGCTCATATGGAAGAAGGAAGACAAGTTGGTTTTATACCCTGACCGACACCACCCAAAGGAATCTCGGAGTGGCTTATAATCGCCTTCCTTCCTCTCCCCACAACCGACACCCTGTGAGGTAGGTGGGGCTGAGAGAGTTCTCTGAGAGAACTGGGACTGGCCCAAGGTGGGCTTCATGTGGAGGAGTGGAGAACCAGAACCTGTATAAAATGCCGAGCCTTGGTTTGTGCCTGGAAACGGCATCCGTGACATATTTCCACATGCTTTCTGTGGCTTGTGCTGGTCAAGAGAGAGCCACATTCTAAACCAGTGGCAATCTCTGAACCATCCAGGCCCACAGAGTGCCAATAGCAGTGATAAGTCCAGCCAGTGCAGTATAACGGTTTAGGATCAGACTAAGGAACGGGAGACCCAGGTCTCAGTCCCCACTCTGCCTCAGGAGCTCTCTGGGTAATCTTGGGCCAGCCACTCTCGCAGCCTAACAGAAGGAGGAGGAGGAGATTGGATTTATACCCAACCCTTCACTCAGAGTCTCAGAGCAGCTTACAAACTCCTTCCCCTCCCCACAACAGATACCCTGTGAGGTAGGCGGGGCCGAGAGAGCTCTTTCCAGAACTGTCCTTGAGAGAACAGCTCTGACAGAACTATGGCTTGCCCAAGGTCATCCAGCAGCTGCAAGTGGAGGAGTGGGGAATCAAACCTGGTTCTCCCAGATTAGAGTCAGTGCACTTAACCACTACACCAAACTGGCTTTCATGGGGTTGTTGTAAAGAGGGTTGCCAACCTCCAGGAGTGGCCTGCGGATCTCCCACTTTTACAACTGATCTCCAGACAACAGAGATCATTACCCCTGGAGAAGAAGGCTGCTTGGGAGGGTGGACTCTGTGGCATTATACCCTGCTGAGGTCCCTCCCATCCCCAAACTCCACCTTCTCCAGGCTCCACCCCCCAAATCTCCAGGTATTTCCCAACCCAGAGGTGGCAACTCTAGTTGTGGGGATAAAATGGAAGTGGGAATAATGATGTTATAAACCTCACTGACCCTCCACTGGGGAGAAAAGCAGGGTATAAACATATCTAACTACATAATACATCAACATTTCCAAGATACGTCTACCAATAGTTAGATTCCTCCCAAAAGAACTGTGTGACAGGTGCACACAAAATGTCCTCCCAGAGGATCCCAAAGAGGCTCCTATGCTGGCCAGATACATAAGAACATAAGAGAAGCTGTGTTGGATCAGGCCAATGGCCCACCCAGCCCAACACTCTGTGTCACAGAGTGGCCAAACCCCAGGTGCCATCAGGAGGCCCACCAGCAGGGCCAGAACTCCAGAAGCCCTCCCACTGTGGCCCCCCCAAGCACCAAAAGTACAGAGCATCACTGCCCCAGACATAACAAAGTTTGAGTCCAGTGGGGGCACCTTTAAGACCAACAAAGTGTTATTCAAAGTGTTAAGTTTTCATGTGCAAAGCACACTTCTTCAGACAAATGGAATAAGATCTCCTCAAGGTTTACTTACAGGAAAAAAGAGCAGTGTTCCCTCGAAGCTGAGTTAGGGTGATCTAGCTCACAGTTTTGTAGCCTGCGACTCACAGATTTTTGTCCTAGCTCACGATGGATGTCTCCAGAGCAAACTCATTTATGCAGCAGCCAAATTGCTCGCCCACAACTTTAATGCTAGTAGCTCACAACGTAGAATTTTTGCTCACAAGACTCCACAGCTTCGAGGGAGTATTGGGTGGGGGGCAGTCATTAGGAGAGGCCACTCAGAGCCAAGGTGCATAGGCAGAGCTGAAATTGGATCAGGTGGCCCGTATGATCAATGGATGGCAGCAAATTAGCATGTAAATGCAAGAGTTAACAAAAAGAGGTGAGAATGAAGCTAGAGTCCAGCAGTACCCGAAAGACAAAGCAAGCTCATCCCTGTGTACATGGTGTTCCATTTATACCTTGTGGCTAGCAGCCACTGACGGACCTCGGCTCCATGTGTTTATCCAATCCCCTCTTGAAGTGCTCTATGCTTGTAGCCACCACCACTTCCTGCAGCAGTGAATTCCACATGATAATGACTCTTTGGGTGAAGAAGTAACTGTCTGTTCTAAACCTGCTGCTCATTAATTGCATTGTGAGAAATGGAGAAAAATACTTCTTTCTCTGCCTTCTCTGTCCCACACATAATTTTGTAAACCTCTATCATGTCACCCCTCAGTTGTCATTTCTCCAAGCTAAAGAGCCCTAACCTCTTTCACCTTCCTTCCATCCCCTTAATCATTTTAGTTGCCCTTTTCTTCATTTTCCCCAATGCTGGACTGGTCACATACTTCCCTATGGAAACCTCCATAAACTCACTGAAAGGGACAACTCTTAAATCAGCGGCTGAGCTATCCAAGTCCAGCGGTTCAGGATCATGACCTTCTGAGCTAACGATGCACCAGATTGATCCAGTTGTCACATCCGGAGTCGCCAGCGAGGTTAAAACCAGAAGCAAACTCTTGATAATCCCATAACCCGGGAGAGGGTTTAAAAAATAATGCTACAGAATTGCTGCATCGATCTCATTTTCCTTGTTAAGTTCATTATCATAATTGAGGGCCGGCGGTTTGGACTGCTGCGCTTGGATGGCGTTTTGTCTGCCGGGAGATGCTGAACCAGGCGGTTCCACGGCCCTCTTTTCCTTTTGATCCTTTTCTGTTTTGTTCCACTATTCATAAACATGAGCCACCCGAGCTGGGCATCAACTAACAAGCTGAAGTTAAATGTTTGGGAATGAGAAAGGCCGCCATTAAGTCTGCCCGAAGAGCACCTTTGATTACTGATGGGGGGGGGTAGTTAACTTGCCAACTGTGTCATTGATCAGCTTGCCAAATCTAACATTGATGGAGGGTGGTGGTGGGGAGACAGCGCGTTGCCCTCCCTGCTCCACTGCAAACTGCAGACGGAGGAGAGCTTTAGCCCATGCACCAAAGGTAGAGATGAATTGCTTTTGTTCCGGGGAGGTTTCCTTTCTTTCCCCCTTTTTGCTTTGTTCTTTGAGTACTGCACCTTCAGAGGCTGACACATTTCATGATTGATGGTCCACGTCTAGACGGGGTATTTGTCGATCTCCTACAGACATGTTCTTCTTCATAATATTTTCCAGGAGGATGAGAAGGATATATGGCAGCGCCGTTGTCTTTCTGGGTTCCCCTTTCCCTTCTTCTATCCTCTCTTTTGTTTTTTTTAAGGATTTCTTGTAAAACGTTCAAAATTTGGCTCCTTTCACAGATGCAACGTTTCTTCGGTAGGATGTGAGGTGCCAGCTCGTTTCTAAACAACGGCCCACCTCTCTGTATAAATGCTTTATTTATTAAAGGTAAAGGTTTCCCTTGCTCGAAAGCCAGTCGAATCCGACTCTAGGGTTGCGGTGCTCATCTCCGTTTCAAAGCCGAAGAGCCAGCGCTGTCCGAAGACGTTTCTGTGGTCATGTGGCCGGCATGACTAACCAAGGCGCATGGAACGCTGTTACCTTCCCACCGAAGTGGTACCTATTTATCTACTTGCAATTTCTTGCTTTCGAACTGCTAGGTTGGCAGGAGCTGGAACTGGAGACGGGAGCTCACCCTGTCATGCGGCACTCATGGGTCTTGAACTGCTGAACTACTGACCTTCCACAGCCTGCAGTTCAGCGTCTTAACCACTTGAGCCACCGCAGCTCTTTATTTATTACACACACGTTTATCCACCCTTCCAAGGAGCGCGGAGTGGAGTCCATCATTCTCCTTCCCCTTTCATTTTATCCTACCAACAACCCTGTGAGGTACACTGGGCTACAAGTGACTGGCCTGTGGTCACCCAACAGGCTTCCAAGGCACACCGAGAATTCACACCTGGTCCACTGCAGGGATCGGAGTCCAACACCCCTAATCACTCCCCTACACCGGCTCGCGAGCCACAGCGATCCTATGACCCTCCACCCTTTCTCCAATGAGTGCCCGGCACGGTGTACCAGGTGAGGTGGGTTAGGCTCCAAGTTCACCCGAGCGGGCTTTGTGGCAGAGCGGAGATTCCGACCCGCGTCTCTCAGATACTAGTCCAACAGTCTTAACACTACACCACACCGGCTTAATGCCCTCTTTCCCATCCGTCCCCCTTCCTTTCCCCTAATTATTAGGAAGAAGAGATTGGATTTATACCCTGCCCTTCACTACCGGAAGGAGTCTCAGAGCGGCTTACAGTCTCCTTCCCCTTCCCCTCCCCACAACAGACACCCTGTGAGGTAGGCAGGGCTGAGAGAGCTCTGACTGAGAACTGCCCTTGAGAGAACAGCTCTGAGAGAACATGTGACTGTCCCAAGGTCACCCAGCTGGCTGCATGTGGAGGAATGGGGAATCAAACCCGGTTCTCCCAGATTAGAGTCTGTGCTCCTAACCACTACACCAAACTGGCTCTCTGGAAGCTCCAGGGGCTTTATCTTATGAGCACACTTTTACGGTGCTTTTGTAATACCTGCTGCGTATTTCTAAACATGCGGGTTGATCAAATGGGCACAAGCCGATGTCCAGACTGTAGGCAGAGCGAGCAACTGTCCAAACCACTTAGCTCTTTGTCCCCTCGAGGCTGTCCCCCTTCCTGTCCAGCTTCCACACTCAAGACATCTGTCTCCTTCGCTTCTCCTGTTCCAACAGCCAAAGCTTTTTTTTCTCCAGCCTCCCCCCCCCCCCGGAAGTTTCCCAAGAAGCAGGCAGCCCTTATCTTCTCCTCTTCTGGCCATCAGTGCCGACAGAGGAAGCTTCTTCAGCTGTGAGCTAACCAAGGGCCTGGAGAAAAGGGCGTCTTGTTTGACCATACAGTGATCAGGCACACATCCTTTTCGACTTTCTCCACATCAGGAGGTTTGCTGGGAACCGGCCCAGGAACAGGGATGCCCATTTAATTTAGTACATTTTTATCCCTCCCACTTCCTCCAAGGAGCTTTGGGTGGCATACATTGGTCTCCAGTTTGGTGCAGTGATTAGAAGCACGGACTCTAACCTGGGAGAACCAGGTTTGATTCCTCACTCCTCCACATGCCCCCCGCTGGGTGACCTTGGGTCAGTCACAGTTCTCTCAGAGCTGTTCTGGAAAGAGCAGTCTTCGAAAGAGCTCTCTGAGCCCCACCTACCTTGCAGGGCATCTGTTATGGGGACAGGAAGGGAAAGGAGATTGTAAGCTGCTCTGAGACTCCTTCTGGTAGTGAAGGGTGGGGCATAAATCCAATCTCCTCCTCCTCCTCTTTTCTTCTTCTCCTTCCTTCCTCCATTTGACCTTCACAACAGCCCTGTGAATCAAATTAGGCTGAGAGAGAGAGTTCTTTGGTAGGGTCAGGTGGGGATTTAAACCTGGGCTTTGTCTGATGCCCACCACACTGGCTCTCAGGGGAACAAAATGAAGCAGGAATCTGGCAGCACCTGAAAGCCAAGCAACATTTATTCCTCGGTTAAGTTTTCATAGCAGAGCTGATGGAAGTCACTATCCAGTTTGGAAGAGCACCGAGAAGTTCTATAGTGCCGCAGGAAGGAGGGTGCTATTGGGGCACTTTTGCAGAAAGGCAAATAAATAAAAACCTTGCTTTCGATTTGCACTTACCATAGATCCTTTGATACGAAATATCTCCTCTTTTTGCTGTAAGGCTCCTGCCTTCCAAGGTATTGCCTTCCACATAAAAAACTGCCTTGTCTACCACGGCCAGGCTGCATTGGGTGTCCAACAGTGGAACAGTCACCAGATAGGAGCCTTTGGGAAGTTTTCAGGATTGTTTCCCCTGCCCTGCACCCGGCATGGTGAGATATATTACCCCTGAACATGGATGCTCCATTGTTTCACATAGCCAAGGTAATTTGTTTCAAAGACTGGCAATCAACAGTGTTGGTTCTGGTTTTTTGAACTGTAAGTGTTATTTTGTCGGGTTTAAAGGGAAGGGGGTGATAATTAAAAGGAACCAACTCAAAAGCTCAGCCAGTAAAAATGCCTGAAGGTGATACTCCGGATCCGTAAATGCTACGCCTGCAGTTCTGGTTCAGTGCCCAGACGCATACTTAGTGCAAAGTGCCTGGCCAGGGAATGATGTTCAACAACAGGAGAAACAATCGTGACTGAAGAGTTTGAGAAAAATCAAAAGGTGTGATCCAGCGAGCATCAGGCACTAGTTAAAGTCACATTGGCTTGGGTGGGTGGCTGGGGGGACTTACGACACAGACCTGGAAGCAAACAGTGTCAACTTCCCAGTAACTTTCACTGTAAACTTCAGTGTTCAGGCTGGGGATGATGTTCCTCTGCATACAGTTTAGAGTTTGCCTGCTCCTTTCTGTATATTGAACTGCTCTCAGAAGCAAGAGATCAGGCCTGGGGTTTTTTTGCCTTGATGAGCTGCTAGGGTTGGCAGCTTCCAGGGGGCACCTGGAGATCTCCTACTATTGCAATTGACCTCCAGACAACCAAGACCAGTTCCCGCTGCTTTGGAGTGAGGACTCTATGAAGGGCTGCCGGCCCCCAGTTGGGAGCAGGGGATCCCCTGATTTCGCAGGCTCCTTCCCGCTGTGGGAAGCTCCGCCCCCAACAGCAATGCCCCCAACGTAATGACATCACGTGGAACTGATGTCATCATGCCGGGGATGTAGCACGGCGACACTCTGGTATTTTGGGCAAAACTCTATGGTAACCATAGAGTATTGCCGAAAATACCAGAGCATCACTGCACGACATCCCCGGCATGATGACATCACTTCCACACGAAGTCATTACGTCAGGGACAATGCGCGCAGTGACACTGCCCCACCCACCCCACTCTCAGAGAGCTCCCTCCCACGTCCCACTGGCGAGGAGGTAAGACCTGGAAACCCTAACCTCCAGGTAGGACCTGGAGCGCTCCCATTTTTACAAGTGATATCCGGGCAACAGAAGTCAGTTTACACACTTACACATCTATCTCCAATTTTGACATATTTATTTGCTTCACTATTTCCCCCCGGAATTAAATCCAAACAATGGCGACCTTATAAACTTAGCTCATTATTCCTGTTTGCAGCTGTTATAACATCTTCACTAAATTGTATGCTAATTTACAGTTCAATCTCTGCCTTATCTAGATTTCAGTAAAGCATTTGACAAAGTTTCTCATACTATCCTTGAGGATAAGCTGGTTAAATGTGGGCTGGATGGTGCAACCATTGGATGGATTCGTGGTTGGTTGAAAAATTGTACCCAACGAGTGCTCGTAAATGGCTCTGCATCTACATGGAGGGAAGTCTCGAGTGGAGTGCCACAGGGCTCGGTCCTGGGCCTGGTGTTGTTCAATGTTTTTATAAATGACCTGGAGGAAGACATAGAGAGGATGCTTATCACATTTGCAGATGGCACAAAGATGGGTGGGATTGCTAATTCTGAAGAAGACAGAGTCAGGATTCAAAATGATCTAGATAGGCTGGAACAGTGGGCGGAGACAAATAAAATGAATTTCAATAGAGATAAGTGCAAAGTCTTATGCTTAGGTACAAAAAAATCATAGGCACAGATACAGAATGGGAGGCACTTGGCTTGACAGCAGCACATGTGAAAGGGATCTAGGTGTTCTGGTTGATCACAAGCTCAACATGAGCCTGCAGTGCGATGTGGCTGCGAAGAAAGCTAATACAATCTTAGGATGCATTAACAGAAGCATTGTGTCCAGATCAGGGGAGGCGGTAGTTACGCTCTATTCTGCTATGGTCAGGCCTCACCTGGAGTTTTGTGCACCACATTTTAGGAAGGATGTTAACAAGCTTGAGCATGTCCAGAAGAGGGTGACCAGGATGGTGAGAGGGTTGCAATCCAAGTCTTATGAGGAAAGGCGGAAAGAGTTGGGTATGTTTAGCCAAAGGCTTAGAGGGGAGGTGATTGCAGTCTTCAAGTATTTGAAGAGCTGTCATGCAGAAGATGGAACAGATCTATTCTCTCTTGCTCTGGACTGCAAGACTAGATCTAATGGGTGGAAATTACAAGGGAGTCGATACCGGCTAAATATCAGGAGAAAAGGACAGCTTTGAAGAACAGAGTCGATGGCATTAGACACCACTGGAGTCCCTCCCCTCCCCAATCCCCACCTCCCCCAGATTCCAACCTCCAAGTCTCCAGGAGTTTCCCCACCTGGAGCTGGCAACCCTACTTTAAGGACAGAAGGCGGCGGTCTGCAATTATCAACTTCGAAAAGGCAAAGGATATATTCCAATCCTGAAAAATTATGGCAGCGGCGGTGGCATCGGGAAGAATATACTACTACTGCAGTATCTAAATACGAAATTGCCCGGCATGGAACAAAAGCAAGCGATTTGGTCTGGGTGCCACCCCCCCGCTTCCCTATTAACTCAGAGCTGTCTCCAACCCCCCCCCCCACAATCTCCTTGCGCGCTCAGCTCCCGACTTCTCCTCCGGTCTTTCCCCGGCCGGCCTGGCTGCTCCTGTCTGTTCCCAGGGCGCGCGTGCGTGTGGATGGATGGATGGAGCCCCTCCGCGTGCTCCGCTCCCTAAAGAGTTTGGGAAAGGCCAGACAGAGAAAGAGAGAGAGAAAAACTCCGCCGCCGTCTCGGCCAGGCCGGCCAGCCTTCTTGCAGAAGGGCGTCGAGCGTGATTAATCTCTCGGCTGGCTGGGAATGTGACGCGCCTGACTTCCAGCCGCCGCCTCGCCGCCTTTGCATAATGAGCTCCGCCATGTCCCCTGCGCGCTAATCGGCCCTGACGGCTGCCCGGGACGCCCCGACCCTCGCCCGTCGCAGCAGCAGCAGCAGCAGCGGGCTCCTTTGCGGCGCTCGTCAATCCGACGGGGGGCGGGGCGAGGCGGGGACGGGCGGCCAGGAGGCGGCCTGCTGCGCGGGGCCTGCACGAGGGATCCCGGTTCCCGGGCCCAAGAGAGGGACTCGGCGGCGCCCGCGGCCTCCCGAGGGGAAGGCGTCCCGCCGCGGTGCCCTCCGAAGCGGGCCTGTGTGGGTGGCAAAGGCCACGGGCTCCGACGCGGCTCCCTCCCAGGTAAGTCTGCACAGGATTGCAGCTCCGGTCCCGCAAGACCGCCTCCCGGTCAAACTTGGAGCGAGTTTGCGCTGCGAAGTTCTGCGCCGCGGGGGACTCTGCGGGTCCGCAGGAGGAGGAAGAGGCGATCCCGCCCGCCGGGCCGCTTAGCTGGCTCAGATGGGGCCGATCGGCGACCTGCAAGGCCCGGGGCCGCTTCTGGGCGGCGGAGCGCGCGCAGCTGGGATCCTGTGCCGCCTTGTCCGGCGCAGCAGCGCCTTTCTCGCCACTGGGCACGCGGAGGGTCGCCCGGGCTCGCCGCCACTTTGCAGTGTTGCCCTCTCGAGTGCCCCGCCGGCGCCCGCCCCAGGCGGCGGCCGCTTCGGGCGCCTCGCCCTGAGCAGCGCCTCCGGCACAGCCCGCCCGGCCCTCCTCCCGGCGATCCCGCCTCCCCTCCCCGGGCCGTTCCCATTAGTGGCTCGGGCTGGGGGGGCTCCCTCGCTCGCGCTTCGCCTCCCTTCTCCCTCCAGGCATTGGCGAGGCCGCCTGTCAATCACGCGCACACACACACCATCACACACACACTCACACGCCTCCCCTAGCGCCGCGCGACGGGGCTGAGCCGCGCGCGGTGCCACCATCGCGCAGAGAGGCGGCGAGGCGAGCGCCGGAGCGAGGCAGGCAGGGAGGCGGGCGGGCGGCCGGCCGGAGCGGGATGCTGACGGAGGAGGAGATGCAGGCGGCCGAGGAGGGCCCGAGCGTGGCCAAGATCTACAAGCAGCAGCGCAGCCCCTACAGCGTCCTCAAGACCTTCCCCAGCAGCCGGAGACCGGCGCTCAGCAAGCGCTACGAGAGACCCACCATGGTGGAGATCCCGCAGGTCAGGGCGGGCGTTGGGCAGCCGCCGCCGCCGCAGCATCACTTCCACCAGCAGCCGCCGCCAGCCGTCGCCTCGTCGTCCTCCATCGGCGAGCACCAGCTGCCTTACCAGGCGCACAGCTCCTTCCCCGGCGGCAGAGCCTCCCAGGGCCACCCGCCCCGGACGCCGGCTTCGCAGCTGGGACATCAGTCGGCGCCGGCCGCCTCGTCCTCCTCGGTCAGGTACGGCCACGGCCACCAGGGGGCAGCAAGCAGCAGCACCGAGGGAGGCGGCAGCCTGGAGCTGAGCGCAGGTACCCACTTTTTGGGGGGAAGGCGCGCGGGGGGGGGGGGAACGACCCGCCGTGATGATGTGCCAGAGAAGGAGGAGAGAGTTTGGGCGAAAAGCCGGGCTTCCTTTTCTCCTGTGCTGCATGGCAGGCTGCCGCTCCTGCTGGATGTTAAAATGTACAGTGCATGCCCGAGCATGTGCAGAGTGCACAAGGGGCACTTATAGAAGAGCACTTGCAAAAGTCCTCTTTTGAAAGCCCTCCTCATCTGTAATTCCAGAATAGGCTTTGTAAGCCAAACCACCGTAGATATCCCGGTGATTTGCTGGCTGGAGGACAGGAGGAGGGGCTGTGGCTCTGTGGAAGAGCCTCTGCCTTGCAGGCAGGAGGTCTCTGGTTCAATCCCCAGCATCTCCCATTAAAAGGACCAGATGGTGGGTGATGTGAAAGACCTCTTTATGCGAGAGGCTGGAGAGCCGCTACCAGTCTGAGTAGACAGGACAGACTGCAGCCTCATGTGTGGTTCATGTTGAAGGGGAAGTTTGAAGTGAGCACTTTCTAGCTCACCCTTCGTGGCATCAGCTCTTGAGGAATCCTGACTGGCCTGGGGCATCCAAAGTGTATAGAAACTAACTGCTGTCGAACTGTGTCCCTTCGAAATAGCCTTGTAAGGAGACAGCAGTAGACAAGTTGGTCGTGATTGAGCCTGGCTGTCCAGACTGAGGTCTGTTTACCCCACCACTGAAGAACATGGCTATTCTTGCAGTGTTCAGGGGTTGGACTAGATGGCCCTTGAGGTCCCTTCCAGCTCTGTGTTTCTATGTTTCTATATCTCTGAATAAAAAATCAGGAATGAAGTTCTTCAGATCGGGGGGGGAGGCTTGTTTGAAAGGGAGACCAGTATATGTTTGTGCAGAACCCGTGTGTTTGCTTGAGGTAACTCCAGCAGGGGTGCATAAAAATGTTCCCGGAGAGGGTGAGCTTGAATAGCCCACCTGAAACCTGTCTGTCAAAAGATGGGAGGGGTCACCTGTTGTCTCTGGCCTCCAAACCCTTGAGGAGCTGATATTGTGGGTGTTCCTCCAAACTCAGGGTCATGGCCAGAGTGGAAGTTATCTCAGGGGGCGGGGGGGAGCGTTTTTCAGAACAATCTTGTGGGGAAATTTAGGCTAAGTGACTGGGCAGAGGTCACCCAGTGAGTTTGTATTCCTGAATCAGGAGTTCAAATGGGCCTCCCTAATTCAAATCTAATATTGTAACCAATACGTGTGGTATGAGGGTAGTGCGTCTACCCTGCCCCAGAGCCCATTTTTAGTGCTGTGGCACAGATGGAGAACATGTAGTAGTAAGAAAGAGCAAGCCTCTGAACATGCACAGAGTCCCTCGCCACTGAATACCTGCTGGAAGGAGCACCACCACCTAGGAAGTGTTTACAGGACAGAGAGGATTGATGTTGAGGCAAGCTTGAACCCTGACAGGTCTCGTTTCTGGAGGTAAGCGATGGAAATGGGATAGGAACAAACTGGAGAGTGCAATTCCCTGGCTATTTGGGGAGAGGGAGAGGAGCAGAAGTGCCCCCAGAGAGCATGGGATGCTTCAGAGATGGGATGTGGGAACACGCCGTGTTGTAGAGCTCAGTTGTTGGCAGCCCTAAGGCCAAAACTGGCCTCCTCCACTGTCTAGGTGTAGCCTTCTCACTTCCAGATCCCAGTCCAGAGTGAGGCAACCGGGCCGTGTGAAGGGAAATTCGTCCATTGCATCATTCAGTACTTCCTGTAAGGATGGAGGGGGGGAGACCACTATCCAAATCCATCAGTGGACTTCTTGTAGTACGAAGTGTTGAGAGAGGTTCTACTAGATGGGATTAGTTCTGGGGGGACTCTTCCTATAGGGGAAATTAGGAGTGCAGGAACCTTTTTGCAGACTCCCATCCCCCCCGGTGTTCGTTGGGGAGGGAGAGAAATGGGTAGGGATCCCAACTGCATCAAGAAGGAGAGACCATTGTTTCAAAGAACCTCTTATTTATTGAACTTCAAACCCAAAACAATAAAATCTTCCAAACATACAAGAATCTGGAATGCTGCATACAACAGTGACTCGTAATTCTTAGTTCAGTACTTAAATACAGTGCACTGTAGTTCTGTAAAGGATATCTTTGGTTGCTTTGTCAAGACCCATAGTGGAGAGTGGTGTCAGACTCGGGCATTTGGCCAGCAGAACCTGCTGTATTTCAACCTGATATATTCTGCTTGTTCTCTGTACCCCTTATTGCTGCCCTCGCCTGCCATCACATTCCTGGGGGGGGAAGGGAAGGAGTGTCTGTAGTGAATTAGGGAGGCTTGCTTGGTAACTTTCCTACGGGGCTTCAAGACATCTTTCACATGAGAAATGTCCTTGAAGTAAAGACTGTGCCTGGCTAGATAATGGCTGTATATCTTTCAAAGTCATAGTAGTAATGCTGACGTGGGCGCGAGTGGAATTTTGGGGCTGTGCTTATATCCTGCTTTCCCGCCTTTGCAATTCAGTCCTAACAAAGAGTTTGAACCCACAGCATCTCATATCTCCTAATAAAACATTCATTGCTAAAGGGCATGTGGCGAGTGACTTGACTGGGAACCTGACAGGTGATTGGCCAGAACTGCAAGGGACAGGAGTAGACCCAGATAATAAGTACCCTTTTCCATCCGTAAGAGCTAATGGGACTGTCAGTCAGGTCTGTTCTGAGATTCTGATGTACTCAACAAAACCCAGCCCTTTCCACACAGTCAGGCATGAGCTTTGCCTGTAGTTAAAACAATTTCCGTGGGAGCAAGAAGCCCCGACTATCCTGGCATCTCTTCAAGTGACAATCTGTATATTATCGAGGGTTCAGGATTACTCTGTATAAGCTCTCTGTGTCGAGGAGGCACCGTGGAGGCACATACCCCATATCTAGATATTTAGACTGTAACCCTGGTCTCTGGAAATGTAAACCACTCTTTCTAGGACAGAGTGCATTGTCTCTGGCAGTGCTTGCTTAGGAGTGGCCAACCACAAAGCTTTATGGGAAAGGACCAAAGATTCAGCCATAGAATTTCATACAAAATGGGTTTGCAAGGGACTGAGGCTCAGTTGAGGCCCCAGTTCCGCAACACTTCCGCAGCCTGGAGGAGCCCTTAGAGGATTATTTCTTTAAACGTTTTGAATTTGTGTGGTGTGGTGTAGCAGCTAGACTGTTGCCCGTAAATCTGGGGAACTCGGGTTTGAATCCCCACTCTGCCATGGAAACTCGCTGGGTGCCTAGGGCCAGTCGGTTGCTCTCAGCCTCACAGGGTTGTTGTGAGGATAAAATGGAGGAGAGAACTCGGTGTCGGCTGCTTTTGGCTCCCCGATGGGAGGAAGTCGGGGTATCAATAAAGTAAATAAACTGAATAAACATTTTTAACCTCCTAAGTCCATCAGCGGCTGTCTTTTGCACGGGAGAATCCTTGCGCGGTGGTCTGTGAACTGGGGCACTCCTCTGTTGCTGGCATCGAGACGAGAAAGGGGCACCTCAGGCTCCCCCATAACATCCGCCAGCTGCCGAAAAGCAGTGGGGGGCAAGGCCCTGGACACCCACACTGACTCTGCATGTTTTCATGGTTAGCATCACAGTTGGGGGGGTGGGCTGCATCACTAACCCTCTGACAGGTGAAAGGTGTGTCCACCCCACCCCCTGGAAGTCTTCGTCTTCCCTTCAAGCATCTTGTGGCCCTCCCTGAAGGTCAACGGGCCACTGGAGAACCACTGTGTCACATCCTTTATGTGAAAAGTTTATGGCATCCTCTAGATCCTGTATAGTTAAGATTTCCTGTATCGCTTCCCGATCTGCTTTTAAGACTGTGGATCTTCTCCCCGTACCCTGATTTGTGCAATAGCTGGTTTAGCTGCTGCTTCTCTTCAAATGGATTTGGAAGTGAGTGCTACTGAAAAGACCAAACTTCCAATGCCTGAATTCCTTCTGGAGCCCAACACTTGTGAGAACTATGCTAGTCTTAGGTCAGGGGGACACGCAGCTTTTGCGTTCTATTGTTGTCTGTTACATCCCCCCCCCCCAAGGAGTTCTAGGTGGTTCTCTCTTCACCAACAGCCCAGTGATGTAGGTTAGCCGAAAAGTGAGCAACTAATCCAAGGTCACCCATTGAGTTTCATGGCTGGGTAGGAGGATTAGAACCTGAGGCTCCGCCCACCTCACCCACCCTCCAACCACTCTGTCACACTGGCTCCCGTCTCACTTTGCCTGAACACCTCAGGTTCGAGCCCAGCATCTCCACAGGTAAGAACATTTAGGAAGGACCTCTGCCTGAGACCTCACAGGTCTGGTTGGAGCTGATTGTTCCAGGCCACAAATGGTCGGACTTGGCATAAGGCAAGAAGGACCATGATTCAGTGGCAGAGCATCTGCTTGGCATGCAGAAGGTCCCAGGTTCAGTCCCCGGCATCTCCACTTAAAAGGGTCAGGCGGTAGGTGATGTGAAAGACCTCAGCCTGAGAACCTGGAGAGCCACTGCTGGTCTAAGTAGACAGTACTGACCTCAATGGACCAAGGGTCTGATTCGTTGTAAGAGAGCTTCATCTGTACATATAGCAGCAGCCGCCACCATTTGGACAGTGCCCTTATTTCATACTAGCCAGATCTAAATTTCAAGCCCCCCCCCATCCTTCGTTGCCTTGTTCAGAACTTTCACTGAAGGCACTTTTTCTTCAGCGTCAACCTCTTTGTCAAATGGTTCTGTGTTCAAGATACTTGCCCTATTTTCTTCTGCAACTGGATTTTTCAGGAAAACAACACATGCTCTTTGCCGCTCCCCAAAATAGCAGCGCCAGTGAGGTAACGGAGCATGGGACATGAATGAGCACGAGATTGACAAGCCGCCTTTCAGGCCATTATCGGGAAACCGGTACCAAAAAGCCTCCTTAACGCTGCGTGCAAATCTGTATTCGGTTTCCTTCATATGAAATAAACATCTTTTTTTAAAAAAGAAATCTTCAGGGTAGGTTTTTATTGCAAATTGAGAGGAAGGCCAGATCAAAATATTTTTGCTCTTTCTCTCTGAAGGTATAGAACCTCCTAAGATGCTAAATGCATCTCTGTCTCTCTTCACCCCCCCCCACGCCCCCCCATGGCTTGGTGTTAGATCCCACGTAGTTCTTGATACGCTGCCTAAATTTGGCACTAGGAAATGGGAAATTGCATCTTTAAGCAGACTACAATCAAAAATGAATTACAATAAATCCTATATAATTGCATAGGTCATTCTCTTTAATGAGATTTTATTAACCTGACTGTCAAGCTTTTGAGTCAGGCAGATATTTTATCTTCTTCAACTGATAAAAGTGTCAGCTATAAAGCACCGTATAAATATTCATAAATCTACACAACTGTGGCAGCCTATCAGCATCATTCTTTTGGACATTAAAAGCATTCTAATTACTTTCTGTCTAGCAGAGCTGAAAGGCTGCCTGTTACAGTATGTGCTCGGCGGGCCTGATTGCCTTTGTTTGCCACTGCAAATAACAGCATCCCCCCCCCCTATACTGAGGGCCCAAGGAAATAGTTGGGGGTTTGGCTGCACCAGCCGAAGACGGGGAAGCCACCAGCTGCATCGGGCAGCTTGAGACAGTCCAGTTTATGTGTTTGGAAGCCGGGAAGGCAAGGGGGAAAGCCAGATCTGATAGGTTTGCTGGCCGTCCCCCTCCCCTCCTTTCTTAGCTAACATGATGTGTTCCTTTTAAGGAGAGTTTCACACGTGCCACATGGGCAGTGTGCCCGGGAAGGTGATGGGGAAAAGGTTCCTTTTCTGCCCACCAACAGGAGGGTGGCTTCCTTAGGCAGTCCCTGGTCATAGGTGTGTAAATTATTTATTCGACTTGGAACCGGCACCCCCTCTTCAACAGAGAACTTGGGCGGTTCGCAGCCTGCACAGCACAGGCGTCAGAACTTGAGATAGATCCTGAAAACCGATAAAGACAAATGAATGTGATAAAACAGCATTCTAATCCAAACTCAACCGTTCATCAGTTGTGGAATAAATCTAGACAGCCAGCTGGGGCACCCATTCTTTCAGTTAATTAAATGCTGCACAAAACAAGGCAGCTTTGCGTGCCCTAGGGAACCTTAATAGATCCTCGGGGAGCTGGTTCCAGAGGTCAGGGGTAGCCACCGAGAAGGCCCTTGCCCTAGTGGATGCCAACCGAACTGTTCATGGACCAGGCACCTGCTGTAGGTCCCGTGATGAAGACTGAAGGGTATGAGGGGAGTCATATTGGAAGAAGCAGTCCCAAAGCTACCATGTTGGCAGAGGCCAGTTACGTAGAGGATTTTCCCCTCCTGATCATTGACTGGCCAGGAGGAAAGGCAACAAAGAGCCACACAGGTCTAACTTCCATATGTCTGTTTCATTTTCATGTGTACACAGATATGTGTGTGTGTGTGTGTGTGTGTGCACTACACCATGGCTCCTATGAAGGGGGTCTGTCTCAGACTCACAGACTCACAGCCTATGTACAGAGGCGTGCCTTCTGATGTTCTACATATGGAGGGGGATGTGTGTAAATCTGAAATTCTCACATAAAGGATACATGTCACGGATTTGTGCGAACCAATCTGCGGTCACAGCCCTAGCTGTTCTGTCCCTGGTCATTTTCTTACAATATATCTGCACAAACAGATTTTGGTTTAATAGCCGTTCCTTCTCCACAAGGGATCAGAATCCCAACTTGCATGTTTGGGGGGTTTTGGTGTGTATTTGGGTCCCAGAGCATTTCTAGTGCCATATGTTTAGTGTCCCGAGGTTCCAGAACCTTTCAATACTCAGTCTGTAGTTGCATGTGGTTATGTTCATGATGACTCAATGCTTTCTTTCGTGATAGTAGGCTCTGTAAAGATGTTTTTGATATAAATGAAAACAGGCCCTTGTTATGTTCATTATTCCAGTTTTAATCTCCACCCTTGCCTGGAAAGCTGTCTAATGTCCTGCCCCCCCCCCCCAAACTGTGCTGTCATTCTGAAATGTAACCCCCATACCCATTTTATAAACAGCTCTTCCAAACATGGATCTGTATTTTACTTTGATGCTGTCCAGGGAATTCAGGTGATCTGGGCGCAGGAGAGAGTATTATATTGTTTCCTTATCAAAGCCTTGGTACCGTTCTCAGATGGGAAAATGCCCTTCAGAAGACATTTAACTGTCTGGTAAATAGGATCGGGTACAGAATGTGATTGCTTTAGAGGTCCAAATTAACGTAGGGTACATGGAGGCAAGGTAAGAGCCGAGATGTTTCGGAAAGGCTTGGCAGAACGACAGCTCGCCAGCTGTACGCAGAAAGCTTTTTCATGGGAGGGGTGGTGCTACCTGTCAGCAAGGGGGTACAAATGTTCCAGCCTCCGTGTTTGTTTTTCCAGTGAAATGAGAAGGCAGAATTAGCTGTGTACAAAATGAGACACATTAATGAGGCTAAATATTTTAATCACTCTCACAAGCTGCCTGCTCAATCACATAAAGACAGTGGCCGGCAGCAGAAAATCAGCCCGCGGTGCACGAACGGGAGAGGTGGTATCTTTGGAATTTACGAGACATTGTGGGCTGCAGCCGTTTCTTGCAGTATGCAAAATCCTTTGAAGGTGAAGGAGTGAGGTCCACTCTGGAGAAGACCCTCCCCTCTCTTCTTCCTACACACAGCAGGTGACCAGGACTGGGCCTTCTGGCCCTTCCTGGCTGGGCACACCTTTCCTACCTCAAAGACCTCTGAATACCCACACATGGCCATAGCCTCTGGGAGAGAGGGCTTGCATCCATAACTTCAGGCGTGCAGACTTAATGTTATGCACACCCAGTCTTTCTCCTCAGTGGGGTCCCAAAGGGGCTCACATCATTCTCCTCTGTTTTACCCTCACAACAGCCCTGTGAGGTAGGTTAGGCTGAGATTGTGAGACTGGGTCACCCAGCAAACTTCCATGGCAGGGTGGGAATCAGACCCCAGGCTGGGGTGGGATGGGTGTACCTGATACGTGGGTGGAAGGATGAGCCCTCTCACACTCGTAGGGAAAGGGTCCGTCTAGTACTTCTTTGTTCTGTCCTCCCTCTAAGGAGCTTAGGGTGACTTACATGGTTCTTCCTTCCTCTGTTTTATCCTTACAACAACCCTGTGAGGTAGGTTAAGTTGGTGGGGACTGGCTGAAGGTCAACCAGTCCACTTCATGATGTGGAAAGCCCAGTCTCATCAGATCTCGGGAGCTAAGCAGGGTCAACCTTGGCTAGCATTTGGAAGGGTGACCTCCAAGGAATACCACGGTCAAGATGCAGAGGCAGGTAATGGCAAACCACCTCTGAAACATCCCTTGCCTTAAAAAAAAGTGTAGTTCACCATCTAGTGGTCTGTAGCACTAAAGAACTAGAACTTTTGGCTGCCAGACAATCTTAGGATCTCCTGGCTGTTCTACACAGTGCCACATGATAATTATTATTCATTTGTGGCAGAGTGGGGATTTGCACCCAGGTCTCCATCTGCTTTCCCAATGTCCTTGGGGTTACATACCATCTAAAAATATTTTATATCAATGTGCCCTTCAAACCAGTACACTACTTTGGTCCTCTGGGAGACCATTGTTCCTATCAAAGCCTCTGAAATCAGCCATTGAATGAGAACATTAAAGGATATTCTTCTGCTTCTGTATATTCTCTTTCTGTCCAAATACGAGTTTCTGATGCATAAGTAAAAATAATTCAAATCACTCTTGCAACTAAGTCCACAGAAGTTTTTGGCCACATGCAAGAGGTTTCCCGGCCAATGCATTGCACAGCTGAAGTCTGAGAGAGGGGGACCCTAATTCTCATATAGTTTGCAAAAACTTTTTTTTAATATCTTTTTTATTTTATTTTATTTTTAAAAAGATAGGGAGACAGAAAAGAACAAGGAAGGAAAGAAAGAAAGGGTTGTGCAATATGATTGTATTTGTCAAAAACAATTGGCATTCATAAAATGCAAAATATATAAGACAGAGGATATTTCTCCTTAAATCCCCTTCATTGTAATTTTTGGGGTATTATCTATAATATGCAGTAGTTCTTACTTCCGTTACAATACAATTATGTTCAACATTTTATAACTGAGTTTCAAACTTCATAGTTGATCTATTTTGACTGCATCATTGGTTTCATCATTACTGCATATCCAGTATTACATATTTTCACATGTATTCATTAAAACCTTTAACAAATAAAAAAAAGCAATGGGCAAAGTAAGATCTATTAAATTTTTCGTATCATGAACCCATTTATATTCAAAATACTACATTTAAAACATTTTACATTTGAAACATTAAAATGTTACATTTTAATTCTACTTCTATTTCATTACTATATATTTAAGCTATTTCTGATCTCAGTTTGTCTCCTGCTAGTGCAGCGGACATAATACACATTCCATCTCTCCTTGAATTTTAGACCTGATCCTCCAGTAAGTGGTTAATTTTGCCATTAAAGCATATTCAGCAAGTTTATTTTCGGACTTTCGGTTTCGGCGGAGCAAATGGCGGCCACCTCTCGGGACGCTCCCGAAGATGGTTAGCCCACGCGCAGTCTGGGGGGGTCTTCGCTTATGCGAAAGACCCTAGTGAGCCTTAGGCAAAGGCTCTGAACCGGGGGCACTTGGGGAGTAGCCTCTTTGCCGGCAAACAGCCGGGAAATTGAGGCTTTCTCCCCGCCCCAATCGGCCCCGCTGCGTAGTGCCCGTAATGGGACTTAGCAACGCCAGCGACTTCCAGGAGTGAACAGAGCGACTGAATTAAAGTTAAATGGAAAGATCTGGCATCGAACCGTGAGTTGGAGATCTACTTTGAAGCGAAAATTCGAACCCCCCCGCAAGCTTATAAGCGGATGGGAGGAGGGAGGAATCCCCACCCCCTTTGAGAAACGGGACTTATAAAAGAAAAGCGGAGGGGGGTGAAGGGGAAAAAGAGTTGGTGAAAATACCTTTGGGGAAACACTGAAGATTAAGAGTTTGTTAGTCTCCTGAGTGGCGCGGCACGAACTTTGACAACAGTAAACAATTAAAAAGATGTCCCGCATTGAAAAAGGTCCCGCAGAAGCCGGAAAAGAAGGGGGAGGGACTTCCGGTCTGAGCACCCCCCACCGGAGCTAGCTGTCCAATCAACAGAAAAGCGAGCCACTGCGCCCTCTGCTGGATCAAATGCAGAAAATCAGCGAAACTTTGTGTAACATGGAAAGTGTTCTCAACAGTCAACAAAAACAAGTAACAGAAACATCAAAGAAGATGGAGGAGATCGACGCAAAAATGTTTGGTCTCAATGGAAGACACCAAGAAAATAAAGAAAAAGGTCAATAAATTAGAAAAACATCAGGATATGCAAGAAAAAAGAATTTTAATGTTACAGATGGAAAAATCAAATCGGACTCTCCACTTTCAGGGCATCAAAGAAGAGGAAAAAGAGGATCTCAGAACTACATTGGCGAATGCCTTGGCACCTCTAACTGGCAGAAGCATCGGAATTGAAAGAAGAGATGGATATGGCCTACAGAGCCTATTCAACTTTTACAAAGAAAAATAATCTGCCAGCAGAAGTGGTTGTCAAGTTTACAAAGCAGCGTACTAGAGATCAAATTCTGCGTTCAGTTTCACGCGGTGCCCTTGAAAATTGGGGAGCAGACCATTAGAACTTTGAAAGATGTTCCATATGAAATCCGTATGAAAAGAAAAGCATATAAAGGATTGACCACGTTCTTACAAAGACATCAGACAATTTACAGATGGTGCATTCCCGAAGGACTAATTTTTAAATATAATGATAAAAGAGAGAAGATAGACTCCGTCTTCAAAGCACAAGAATTTCTGAAGAGACACGCCAGTACAGAGGAAGATGCAGCACTACGCAATTTGGACCGATTCGAGCAGCGAAGAAGACAGCGATCCGGAAGAGGAGGTGCTGGAGTGGGAGACAAAAAGCCTAAAGAGGAGCCCATCTTACAACTTGAGAGATGTAAAGGAAGACACCCAAAGAAGTAGTTCGTGGAACGTCAGAAAGGAGCTGATTAATAACTAACCCCAATGGACTTTACTAACTTTACTAACAGAGTTATTTTGGACTTTTGTAAGATGAAAAGAAGATCTTCCAACCGTGGTGGTTGCCAAAATTTATAATTATACTAACTAAAACTAATTTTTTAACAGGAAAAAAATTCACTCCACTCTTTTCTTAATCCATCTATATACCTTCCCCTTTTCTTTTTATAAAAAAGTAATAAAATTCTCTCCTTTTTAGGAGAGTTTATTAAAAAAAAAAAAAAAAAGCAAGTTTATTTTCCCATTATTCTAAACATGGACAGATAGCTAATTTCCACTTTGCTGCATAGATAGTTCTAGCTGCTGTCACCATGTATTTAAATATCTTCTAGATTTGAAAATCTTCTAGATTTTTTGATAATTTGTTAGGTAGAGCACCTAATAGCATGCTCTTAGCCTCCATTGGGAATTTAAACTTTAATATGTTCTGCATTTTTGATGTATTTCTTTCCAGAATCTTTTTGCTTTGTTACAAGTCCACCACATGTGAAAGAAAGTTCCATCTATATCTTGACATTTCCAGCATTTTTCCTTGTATTTTTTATCTGCTTTCTCAATGTCCTTTGGAGTTATATACCATTTAAATCATTTTATACCAATTTTCTCTTAATGTCTGGCTGCCTGTAAATTTGATATCTTTTCTCTACAGTCATTCTCATTGTTGCATAGTTCTTTAAAGTTTTGCATCCACTTGATCATGCATTTTTTCACTTGTTCATCTACCGTTTCTAGCTGGAGTAAAAATCTTATATATCCATCGTAATAAATGTTCTTTATGTTTTGTGATCAGCTGTTCAAATTCAGTTGCATCTCTTTGAGCTCTGTCTCCAGTGCTCATGGTCTCCTTTAGTCTTGAGACTGATTGATAGTATAGCACACCTTCATCTTTGATATCTTGCCAAGACTTGATTTTTCCCTGAGTATTTATCATCATGCCATATGTTAGTAAATCATTTTTATTTCTCATGTTCTTATCATGGTAAGCTTCTATTGGGGATATAAGTAAAGAGTTTGAGGGACTCAGTAAATTCTGACGTGTAAACCATATTCTCAAAAGTCCATCTCTGATTATGTGACTTCTTTCTTGTGTTATATTTTTGGTCGATTTCTTAAATTGCATAAGCCTTCATCAAGGTCTGCTGATTCTTATTTTTATTATTCTGTGTCTTGGATTTTTAATCCAGTCCATGATTCAGACTGGACCTGCTGCTTGGTAATATAATTTTGTATTTGGGACTGCCAATCCGCCTAAATCTTTCTCGTCTTGTAATGTTTTGCAGTTTATTCTTGTTTTTTTTGCCACTCCATATAAATTGGTTTGTCTGACTTTGCCACTATTTCAGTATTATTTTTTTATATAATATTTGGAACCTAAAGTTTCATTTTGGTAGCACATGCATTTTGAACTTGCAAAAACATTTTGAATAGCACATTTTGAATGTGCAAAAACATTCTTGACCTTAAAACTGTTCTCAAGACTGATTTATAGACTGCTGTACAGTATTCAAAATTTTTCAGCATTTTACAAAATAGCCCTGTAAGGTAGACCAGAATTATTGTGGGCATATTGCAGGACATGGCCCCAGGCTGCATACTAGAGACTCCATGATCAAGCTGAGATTTAAACTGGGAACTTCCTGCTTGAGGCACTACATGAGACGTCATCTGATTAGCTGTAGAACTTAAAGCTGCCATTGTAGTGTTGACCAGTGTTCCCCCTAAGCTGAGTTGGTGTGTGCTAGTTCACAGTTTTCTTAGCCTCTGGCTCACACATTTTTGTCTTAGCTCAGGGAGGATGGCTCCAGAGCAAACTAATTTATGCAGTCGCCAAATTGCTCGCTCACAACTTTAATGCCAGTAGCTCACAACGTAGAATTTTTGCTCACAAGACTCCACAGCTTAGAGGGAGCGCTGGCGTTGAATAGAGTCTGTCTTCTTTTAGGCAAGAGAACCTGCTTACCTTATCCTACTTTACTGTCCACGGAGGATGAATTCTGCTGTGGACGATGCAGTTCACGTGTATGTTGCGTGGAGGAGTGAAGTGCTGTTCCTGCAGCAGGTTAGCTGAGCAGACGGTCCGAGGTCAAGCGTACACATTGTCTGGATCCAGGTGGGCAGCTGTGTTGGTCTGAAGCAGCGGAACAAAGTTTGAGCCCAGCGGCACCTTTAAGACCAACAAAGTTCTATTCGGGGTATGAGCTTTCGGGTACACGCACACTTCCTCAGTGTGCATCTGTTAAAACATCTGCATCACGTTAAATGGTAACCATATAAACCAAGCTTGTTATTCCCGATTCTGATAAATATCTTCGTTATGTTGTATGCTAATTTACGACTCAACATATGGACTGGTAGGTTCCATTTCACTGCGTCTGAGGAAGTGTGCATGCCCACAAAAGCTCATACCTTGAATAAAACTTTGTTAGTCTTAAAGGCGCCAACTTCGTTCAACATTGTCTGGAAGTGCAGACCTGAGCCCCCCCTTCCTGTCAGATGTGCAAGCGGCCTTCACATTTGGTACTTGAGCATCTTTCCATGGGAAAGGCTTGTGAGGTCACCCAATGCACGTTCCTCCTGAAGTGCAAAAAAGCAGGGAATGTGACTTTCTTCCTCTTCATGTGCAGAGCAGTCTTCTCTCTTAGGAAGGGCTGGTTTTCATGAGATGTAGTGGACTGTACCACTTTAGGCTACAGGTAGGGACTGCCAGTTGGGGAGAAACCGCACATCTTAGACAGATGCTTTTCCTGCATGGAAGAGGGTAGTGAGTTGGGGAAAGGGGCTTTAGCCTAGCCTAGATAGGCTGGGAAATATAATTCTCCTCCAAATGCAGATTGCCACTGTCCATGGTAAGTAGACTATATGAAATATTTTTCTGCATGCTTTGATCAGATCATCGGTTCAGTGAAACTTTGTGGGTCGCCCATCTGCCGTTCCACCAAAGAACACTGTGGCTAGTGCATAGATGATTTGGGCGTGATAATACCTTGGAACTAGAGCAGTGTTTTCAAAGCTCGCCAGCATATGCTGCATTTGTTCTGGTTCTCTGTGAAGCTTTTGAACCTCTGCAGTTGTTAATGGTCCTGGCAGACTGGAGTCGTTGAACCACCCCCATGATAGCCAAGATTTGAAGGGCTTATGAATGTTGGAACATCACTGAAATAACCCACACCTCATTTGTTTCCACAAGTGGGTGTTCCTCATTGCAGTCAACTGATTTATTTAAGCCTAATTTTGGACTGGCTACCCCAGTTCTCAGGAGCATTGCCACGAAGGGCCTGGGAGAATTTGGCCTTCGGAGAGAGATTTCAGGCCCCTTTGCCAAGGTTTCAGATTTTTTTTAAAAAGGAACAATAACTTCTAGTCCTTTTACTCATTGGTTCAGTCAAACACAAGCCTGCTGTTAGCCTTCAGATTTATGGTTAAGGAATACAAACTTGCCTGCATTTTAATTGTTTTTTCTGTTTTGCATTGATGTGATGCCCCATCTTTTGTCCCCTTCGGCCTTTCTGTTATCCCAAAACTACTAACATGTGTGATTGGAAAAGCTGGTCACTGTTTAAGTCTTTGATTGGCCCAACAAAAGGCATTTCATAGGCCCTGTCTCATTCTTTGGGGTGGATTTGGCTGATAACACACATGACAAATATGTGGATATTTTTTCCAAAAAAAACCCAGGATAATCATCATTACAATGACTGCCTTGCCAAAGACAAGTAATATCCTACAGACTTGTAAACAGGAATTTACATTCATATTTGCAGTGAGAACACTGGATCATTCCTATCTATTATTTATTTATTTCGATTTTTATCCTGCCTTGCCTGGCAAGCAGGCTCAAGGTGGCTTACAGCGACTTAAAATTACAATAAAACACAGATAGGAAAACCACAATACTTAAGACAGATTGGAATCTGAGGAGGAGCACCGCCCCCTAGAGTCGGATTCGACTAGCTTTCGAACAAGGGAAACCTTTACCTTAGCACCTTAGAGACCAACAAGAGTCCCAGGTTATACGCTTTTGAGAGTCAGAGCCCCCTTTGTAGAGCAGAGTAGAAACAGAGATCTGAGGCCTTTTATCCTTGTCAGAAGGCAGGAGGAGTGTTGTAGAGAATGCTTATAAAGGTACCATGTCTGTTATAATCAGCTTGATTAGAGTAGATGGAAATTCTTGGGAGAAGAAAAATGAAATGTCCCTCCTGCCTCCCGACCAGTGTTCCGTCTAAGCTGAGATAGTGTGAGCTAGCTCACAGTTTTTTAGCCACTCAGCTCACACATTTTTGTCTTCAGCTCAGGAAGGAGGGCTCCAGAGCAAACTAATTGATGCAGCAGCCAAATCGCTCGCTCACAACTTTAATGCCAGTAGCTCCCAAAGTAGAATTTTTGCTCACAAGACTCCACAGCTTAGAGGGAACATTGCTCCCGACAAGGATGAAAGGACTCAGATCTCTGTTTCTGCTCTTCTGTTGTCTCTTCTGTTCCTTTAGCATCTTCCTTCAGGGCCCTGCTCTGGATTTGCCCATTATTTGGCAAGTGGTATGCCCCCTCCACCAACGGTGCAAATAAGTATCAGTGTGTCCGCATCCTTTCCAGCATGAAGAGCTGTTATTTATGTTTATCTTGTTCAGCTGCTGAGGAGTCCTGTACCACCTCAAGGTAAGTTTGAAATATTGCAGTCTGATGTTATATATGCCAGAGGTGCTGGCTGGTGAGGTCCAGACTGTGTCCCAATTTCTTTCCTGCCATTGCACCTCTAGGTCTTCTTCCCATCGAATCTGATGCCTCATCTGCAGTTGGTTACCATCAGTAATGACTGTTTTGTAGAGTCTGGATAGTAGGCCCTTCGGGGAATCCAATTTTCTATTGACTGCCTTAGCATTGCAGCCCTGGACATCCTTGTGGTCTCCTATCCAAGTACTAACCAGAGGTGACTCTGCTTAGCTTCTGAGATCTGATGACATCAGGCTAGCTGTGGAGTCTCGTGAGCAAAAATTCTACTTTGTGAGCTACTGGCATTAAAGTTGTGAGCAAGTGATTTGGCTACTGCATAAATTAGTTTGCTCCGGAGCCACCCTTCCTGAGCTAAGACAAAAATGTGTGAGCTGGAGGCTAAGAAACTGTGAGCTAGCTCACACTAATTCAGCTCAGAGGGAACACTAGTGGTAGGTAGTCAGGGCAGGTCCTTTTTCACAGTGGCACCAAGACTTTGGGATTCCCTCTGCTAGGGAGTTGTGCTGTGCCTCGTCTCTCCTGACTTCCCAGCATCAAAGAAAAGCCCACAATGCTTTGGGATATTCATGATTTAATTTTGTGCTGGGGATGGTAAGGGGGTGACTTCTGCTGCTGTTAGCTGCTCTTTTCCTCTATAGGATTGGTTCTTGTTTTGGTGGGATTTGTAATACACATCCTGAGTTATTTATTAGCTGCCTTGTATATTGGTTTTGTCTGAAAGGCAGAGCAGAAATATTGTAAATAAATATACTTCTGGTCCCCATTCAGATGTTGTCTCTGGTGTGGGGCGGTGGTGGTAGGAAACAGGGAAAGGATCGAAAAGGAAAGGAACTTCTGCACATGATAGAGGCTCATCCTGATTAAAATGCACACAGTAAATACAGCTTCAGGTCTAGAATCTGATTATAGGATTAGCACGATTGAAAAACCGCTGTGTATTTGAATCACAAAGTTCCAATCAATACCCTCCCTTTGATATTTTTTCAAAAGAGAAGCAGAGTGGGTGAATAATGAGGGAAGGCAACCTTTAGATTGAAGCCTCCACGTCTGTTTTAAATTTCATGATTCTTTTATCGTTTAATCCGAACGTTAGCCCGGGTCCCTTGCTCATTTGGCGTGCGTTTCTGTTTGCGTAGTGCTGGGGCTCTCGTGGAAGCTGACTCCCGTGTAATGTGCTACAGAGAGGGGTATAAATCTGTCTGATCTTATTTTGTGAGCATGACTGACCCGGCTGAACAACCGGAACAAGCGCTTGCTGGAGGAGGCAAGATTTAGAAGGGTGCCAGCGAAGCTGTGTGCAGCCCGAGAGAGAGGAAGAGAGGAAGCCAGGTTGCAGCCCCATCACTGTGTGCCCAGCCCTGACAGCTTCTGCATGTTGTGGCCCACACCGACTCTGATAGTGACCTCTTTTATTGGTGAGGCCGAGCCTCAAACATCTGCGGGGGGTGGGCGATTCCCCCCCCCCATCTAAACCCAAAAAAACAAGTGTGTTTGGGCCAGAGGGGGAGTTAGCAGACCCACAGAGTGGCAGCAGAAACTTTTTGGAAGGTCTTAGATCAAGCTACTGGGGCAGTTTGCTGCATTTGAGGACTCCCCAGTGGAGAAGGCGGAAGGCACCGTTTGAGGCCACATCACAGTGCCCAGGAACAATGCCCCTTCCCCTTTAAATTCCTTGCAGCTGCTCTTGAAAGGGCCTCTCCAAAGGCATCAGGATCGGCATGGAGAAATGAGCACAGCACCTTTTTTAAAGGTTACAGTCGCACTCCTTCACAGCCAAGAGCAGTGGACTCTAATCTGGAGAACCGGGTTTGATTCCCCACGTCTCCACATGCCACCAGCTGGGTGACCTTGGGTCAGTCACAAGTTCTCTCAGAGCTGTTCTCTCAAGAGCAGTTCTCTCAGAGTTCTTTCAGTCCCACCCACCTCACAGGTTGTCTGTTGTGGAGAGAGGAAGGGAAGGCGATGGTAAGCTGCTCTGAGACTCCAAGTGAAGGGCAGGGTATAAATCCAATCTCCTCCCCCTCCTGGTCTAATATTTAGCTGGTTTTCCAGTCTAACTTCCCACATACAGTATGTAGTGGTTTCACCACAGAGATGACAAGGAATGGCGAGGTGCCACTCTGTTTATTTCCTTATTCATATATTTACTTCCCTTTTTAGGCCGCCTTTCTCACTGGCACTCCAGGCCAATTAGAAAATATAAAAATAAAGCAGGCAGGTCTCCAGTGTCTTTGAAGGCTGACGGGTCTTTTCAGGCACTCTAGTCTAGGTCCTTCTAGGATTTGGGGCTTAGATGGATGGAGGGACTTCCTGATGTCTCTGAGAGCTCTCCGTGGTGCTGCAGGGCCCTGGGCTGACATATGGAGCCCCATAACATCTGCTTTGGTCCCTGAGCCAAAGCAGATGTTACATACACTTCATTTGTATGGTCTAACATTTTTTTAAAAAGACAGTGGGAAGCTGTATTTGGGAAGAAAGGAGTGGTGGATGCAAATGGAACTAGTGGAGGCGTTAGCAATGTTGTGCACTGTGTCCTCCAGCTGGGGTAGCAATTTTGAAATAGCCACCAAGAAGAGAAGATTAAACATTGCTTGCCCATCTACCATTCCACACCTCCTGAATGCTTTTCATTTAGGAAAATGTCATGGGCGTGTTATAAATCTTGCATATTAAAGTCTCATTTGGCCCTTGGACTGAGGTTTTCTATGCTTTGCTGCTCTCACAATGAAGTCTTAAGCAGAGTTCATCCTTCTATGTCCATGGAATTAAAAGGGTGTAACAACACTTAGGATTGTACTGAAGGTTGGCTTTCCAGTTTGGTGTAGTGGCTAAGTGTGCAGACTCTAATCTGGGAGAACTGGGTTTGATTCCCCACTCCTCCACTCACAGCTGTCGGATGACCTAGGGCAAGCTATAGTTCTGTAAGACACAGGGAGGGGGAAACAAACTTGACCCAAAAACTGGAATCAAGAACCATAAGGGTAAGAAAGAAGTCTGATAAAGGGCCAATATTAAAAACCTAGTTGAAGCTTATACAAAAATACATGTATTTATTAGAAAGACATTTAAAAACAAATAAGGGCCCAATGAAAGTCTCGTTAAAAAGTTCAAGTGGCCTGAACACCAAGGCCAATACGCATGACCTGACGCGTTATCACCCTATCAGACTTCTTTCAAGCCTTAGTTCTGTCAGAGCTGTTCTTGAAAGAGCAGTTCTCAAAAGAGCTCTCTCAGCCCCACCTACCTCACAGGGTGCCTGTTGTGGGGAGGGGAAGGGAGAGGAGTTTGTGAGCTGCTCTGAGACTCCCAGTGAAGGGTGGGGTCTAAACCCAGTCTCTTCTTCACACAGCATTCTGTGTGCCGTCAGCCCATCTGTAGTGGGCGTATTGCCCAAGACTGCATTTTGCTGCGTTATGGAGAATCCTGACAGAAAGCAGTATTTGCTAGAGGTCATGTTTAAAATGTACTAGGTCAGGCATAAGGGAGAATTTAGCTTGGGAGGCTATTTCAAGGAACCCCACCCCCCCACTCCCTTAACTCTGTTTCAGCTGGGTTGAGAGAAAATTCCTTGAAGCTATTGTATAGATGAGGGGTGTCAAACATAAGGCCCGTCCAGCCAGGGCTCTTATGTGGCCCACAAGCAACTGATGCAAGGGAGGGAGTGCTGGGGGAGGGAGTGGGCTGAGCCACTCCACTGTGGCTTCAACACGGCAGGACAACCTGATCTGCATCAGCCAGGCATCGTGGGGGCATCTGCCTGGTGCTGAACTGCTGCCTCTCCAGTCCGCCCATGTGGGTTTTCCTCTTCAACCCCCTCCCATCCCAGGGGGCCTTGCAGTGAGGACACACCAACTTGGAGCTTACCAGCTGCTGTCCTTTATACAGTTTATATCTCCAGTACCTGCCATTATGTTTTAGGGCACACATGGCCCAGCCCAGCAAAGTGACATTTATGTCAGAGCCAGCCCTTTTAACAAATGAGTTTGACACCTCTGGTATAGGTGGGTACTTTATGCCAGTAAAACTTAAGAATATCCTTTAAAAAGTCTTTGTGATATTGGAGATGCCATAATAATATAGGCACATACTTCCATACGCGATGGAGCTGCAAAAGAGAGATGAGTTTTCAGTATACAGATTGAAAAATTCATTTCCCTCTTGAGAGTTCCGGCATCTCTTTGTCCAAAAAAAGAGCCCTAGTGGCAACCATTTCACCACCTTAATTTATGAAGTGGCCCGTGGTGTTTTCTTACAGAGAGGCGGATATTGGGCTTTTTTGAAGAGGAGAATACGCATTGTGGACAAAACAGAGAACCCCCTGGAAACTTGTGCCCTGAAGTCCGTTGTCCCTTTACCATGCAGTAGTGCCTTATTATGATAATATCACCATGAAGCGTTTGCCTGCCACCAACAGCAAATGATGTCATGCAGGAGGAGAGAGATGGGCACGATGACATCACTGCACTAATAAGTCTTGCTAGGCATTATGGGGCATGGGGGCAAGCTCAGCCCAGGCATGTGATCATTGGCGGCATTTCTTGTTATCTGCAACATTGCGCTCTTCCTCCTGAAGCAGGCATGCCTTTCTCTTAATCTGTGGTGTGTGTCTCGGAATAAAAAGCTACCATTGTCCGTAGAGAAACCAAACGTTAAAAGATGCCCTCACGGGACAGTGTATAAATTTATCCTGTTTTTGGTCAGCATTGCACGGTGGGAAACACCTGCCTCAAACTGCCTGGCAAGACCCAGTGAAGTTAGTTGGTTTGAGGCCGAGGCCACCAAATGACTTTCTTTGCTGAAGCAGGGATTTGAACCCAGACCAAGAACAGTACACTGGTCCTGGGGAATTGGGGGGAGGGGTTCTTTATCATTTAAAAAAAAAGTCATCTATACCCCATCTTTCTGCCCAGTGGGGACCAAAAGGGCTCCCGTCATTCTCCTCTCCTCCATTTTATCCTCACAACAATCCTGCGAGGTAGGTCAGGCTGAAAGACTGTGACTGGCCCAAGGCCACCCAGTGAGCTTCCATGGCACAAGTGGGGATTCAAACCTGGGCTTTCCACACAGAGCCATGCCCCTCCCATGTGCTTGGGTGATGTGCAGATTCTGCCAGCCATACAGGGGCTGCTCAAGAATCAGCTGCTCCTGTATAGGGATGAGGAACTGCTACAGGGCATCACTATCTGCTTTCTACATATTGATTTGGATACCATGTGGTTTATAATAATTGCTAATTATCGTATGGCATTGTGTGGTGTATAGCCAGGAGATCCTAAGATTGTCTGGCAGCCAGAAGTTTTAACTCTCTTAGAGGTATGCACCACTAGGAGGTGAGCTAGATGTGTTTTTGAGGCGAGAGATGTTTCAGAGGTGGTTTGCCATTGCCTGCCTCTGCATCACGACCCTGGTATTCCTTAGAGGTCACCCATCCAAATATTAGCCAGGGCTGACCCTGCTTAACTTCTGAGATCTGATGAGATCAGGCTAGCCTGGGCTGTCCAGGTCAGGGGTACCATGTGGGTGACTTGGGTGCACTCACAGTGCCCTGCATCTCCCCTGAGATCTGAAATTTGTTCTGATGAGATACAGAAATAACCCCCCTGCTCAACATGTAAGATATGGGCTTAGATCTGAAGGACCTTTCCTGTTAACGGTAAGTATTTTCTTTTGCAGAACAGAGAACGAACAATTTTTGCTGATTTCTCCCCCCTCTTGCTATAGCCCCCCTCCCCCTGTGATCCTGGGGGGACCCACTGAGCCAAGAGGGCACAATTGCTGGGGGGGCGGGGAGACACAGACATGTAGCTTCCAGAAGATTTTCGTTTTATTAGTTGCCTCGAGTGCTCTTTGCAGGTGAAGCTAGACTGACAGCAGAGGCATGCAGCGTTACCTCGACTTGGCAAACCTTCTCTGGGGACTTGGTGGGGGAAAACAGAGCTGGAGGGGGGTGCCTTGGACCAGGGAAATGGCGAGTCAGTCCCAATTACTTCTCTGCGTGAGGCTCTTTAAAAGGGCCTGTCACAAGCAGCGCTTCCTCTAAGCTGCAGAGTCTTGTGAGCAAAAATTCTACTTTGTGAGCTGCTGGCATTAAAGCTGTGAGGGAGCGATTTGGCGACTGCATAAATTAGTTTGCTCTGGAGCCATCCTTCCTGAGCTAAGACAAAATTGTGTGAGCCGGAGGCTAAAAAACTGTGAGCTAGCTCAGCTTAGAGGGACCACTGGTCACAAGGACAGTACATTTGCCTACATTTCACCCCTGGTCGGAATAAAGCCAGTAAGTGACTGAAGCTGGGACCATCGTCATTTCAGTGTATCAACTTTGCTACATCCATGACCCATGTGGCACCCTGTTGGGCCGACAGTCCTGCCCGAGGTGGCTGTGACTCCTCTCTTCTTCTCTTGCAGAGAGCCGTATGATCCTGGACGCCTTTGCCCAGCAGTGCAGCCGGGTCCTCAGCCTCCTAAACTGTGGCGGGAAGCTCCTGGACACGGGTCGGTCTCAGTCGCTGATTTCCTGCATCAAGCAGGAGGGGGCTGGCTTCGGCGAGCGGCCAGAGCAGTGCCAGCTTGGGAAGATGGTCCACAGCCAGACCTCGGACAACTTAGACCTGGAGCTGCAGTACCTCCAGAAGAAGCAGCAGACCTCCGCATTCCTGAGGGTCTTCACCGACTCTCTTCAAAACTATTTGCTTTCGGGAAGCTTCCCCTCTCAAAACGCTTCCTCGGTGAGTGACTTTGGCCACCTGGCAGACGTGGATCCGCTTTCTACCTCTCCGGTGCACACGTTAGGGGGATGGACGTCCCCAGCGACCTCGGAGTCCCATGGTCACCCATCGTCTTCTACTCTTCCAGAGGAGGAAGAGGAGGAGGAGGAAGGCTACTGTCCTCGTTGCCAAGAACTGGAGCAGGAGGTAATCTCACTGCAACAAGAGAATGAGGAACTTCGAAGGAACCTGGAGAGCATACCAGGTAATCTGACTTTCTTTTTTTTAAAATCTTTAACGTAAGCCCTGATGGTCTAACCTATAAGTCCCATTGACGTCAGTAGGATATATATCTTGTGTTTGCTGCAGCAGATAGACATTGCTGCCCTTTAGAAGTCCATATGGCACAGAAATTTACATGAGCTTATTCTCTCTCACCAGAGAAACCTGGGAATTGTAAGGGAGGCTCTCTAGCAGAGAGCTGCCAGCACCCTCACGCTCAAACCTTAGGGGAAAGCTGCAACATTTATCTTGGTATCAAATGCAAACATGGACACAGAGTTGTGTATTACCATGTTAGTGGCCCAGCCTTTTGTTCCAGATCTCGTCAGATCTTGGAAG
The DNA here is from genome assembly GCA_029375565.1 of Gekko gecko. NCBI lineage: Eukaryota > Metazoa > Chordata > Lepidosauria > Squamata > Gekkonidae > Gekko > Gekko gecko. The sequence goes on from JAPDNY010000010.1 coordinate 7,646,530, forward strand.
CTTAGCAGGGTCGGCCCTGGTTAGCATTTGCATGGGAGACCTCCATGGAATACCAGGGTCGTGATGCAGAGGGAGGCAACAGCAAGCCACCTGTGAAACATCTCTCACCCTGAAAGCCCCACCAGGGGTCACCATAAGTCAGCCATAACTTAGAAGCAAAAAGCAGCAACAACAGAGTTACTTGTAGAGATACTCACTTGCTGCCTCTGCCATGGAGGGGACACAGTGGAAGCCCTGTGCACAAGTTACAGTGAATGCATGTACAGTCCATGTACATAATACCACTGATTTCTCTTTATGCATGCATTAAGTAATGCTCATACTACATTCAACTCATGTACAGCACAGTGAGTGTGATTTAAACCCCACGTTTATCCAGATACTGGTCCCCCCTTTCATTTGTATGTAAACAATGGGCAAGATTTACACCCAGGGACTCCAGATAGAAGATACCAATGTTTCTCTAGTATTTCCCTAACACTAGCATCTGTTGGATCATACATGAGAGAAATGACCATTCTGTCTGTGGTCTTATTGCGAGGTGTTCATAAGGATGCCCGTGTTGTGTTCTTAGCTTTGAAACAGGGAAATACTAGAAAAACATTGGTATCTTTCATTTGTAAAGATGGCAGAGCACTGCATGTTTCTTACAGACAGATGAACACATGAAACTGCCTTATAAATCAGACCTTTGGTCCTTCAAAGTCAGTAATGTCTACTCAGACTGGCAGCAACTCTCCAGGGTCTCAGGCAGAGGTCTTTCCCATCACCTACTGCCTGGTCCTTTTAACTGGAGGTACCAGGGATTGAACCTGGGACCTTCTGCACGCCAAGCAGATGCTCTACCACTGAGCCGCAGCCCCTCCTTGATGTTTTGCATGAGCATGCATGATATACTCGCATGAACTGAAGCATGCTTACAGGGCTACAGATGATAGATTGCAAATTACAGAGCAGCAGACAAGTGTAAATACATTCCAGGAAGTGTGCTGGGTGAGCGCATAGGAGAAGCATCCAGCTAAATCTCCCCCCCCCAACTTAGCATTGCAGTGCCCTTATGTCACAGAACAGCTCAGCAAAGCAGGCAGCAGACTTCAACAAGTCGCTGGCTGGCTGGCTGGCTGGCTTGGCTGGCTGGCTGCTGAAGGCTCAGTTGTACATGCCCCAGAAGGCCCAGGGAAAGATCGCAAGAGAGAATGTGTTTTACAAGACTTGGAGAGGCTCTATCAATTCACCTGGTTGGGTCTCTCTATGGAAAGGGAATTGGAAACCAGTCCTGCCCTTTAGCTGGGGATTGGGGGAGAAGCAAACATAATACATTCACAGGGAATTATACATTAAAAATGCTTTAGTAGCTTGGGATATTTTTCCCCATTTCTCAGAACTAGCTCTCATTAGAGAAAATGTTGTCATCCCTTGTTATGAAGTAGGATTTGATATATAGGCAGTTACGCCCCTTCTCTCTCTCCCCTGGCAGTCACGGGCTATGAAGCCAAGTGACCGAACATCTCTTTGGCCCTCTGACCCTTCTCTCATCCTTCCCCCTGGAGCCACCTGGCTTCTTCCTCTCCCAGCCTCCTATACCTGCCCTTGCACTGGTCAAGGGGTTCCAGCCACCTTAGTGGCGTGGCAGAGGAATGGCCTCTCTCTGCACCTGTTCTCCATATCCAGGCGTTCCCTGCGGGTGACGGCAATCTGTGTTGTGCCCTGAGCTGCTCAGTCAGTGGAAACCGCTTATTTGGCACAGATCCAGTTAGCCCACCCACGTCAAGGGACTTACGACTCTCGTGTTTGCAGAAGCATGAGAGGGCCTCAAAAGCCTCTGTCCTGGTTCTGCCCACTCCTTCCCATCGCACCCCAAAAGGAGAAATTAAGAGGGATCCACCATGCAGGAGAGAGGAGATTAAGAGCGCAATCCCTTCTCAGTTCATTGACTTCAAGGGAGTTAGAAAGGAGTAACTCTACTTAGGGCTGGACTGTTAGACAAGTAAGTACATGAAGCCAGAGTTAACTGCTTTGCGCTGCTGGCTTATGGTTTATACCTTACTGTTCCCTTTTGCCTTACTTCTACGCTAGCACTTTAGATCTCTTTTTTTTAGTAGGGGGTCTGTTTCCTTTCCCCTCCATTGTGCCCCGCAGTGTTTTGTTTGCTAAACCCATGTCCCTCCTCTTCTTCGAAGGGAAAGTGTTTCTAATCCTGGTAAACTGGTGAGTCTTTTCTCACATGATAAACGTCAAACTCTGACAAAGAACGGGGCTATACTCTCTACTCCACATCCTCCCCCATTTTTTATAAAAACTTTTAACTTACGGATAGATCTTGCTTTAAGTCACCAGTAGCTTATGTACAATGAACGCCTCATGTCTTTTCCCCGCAGTGCCCTGCCAGACGGTTTTAGATTACTTGAAGACTGTTCTTCAGCATCATAACCAGCTCATGATGCCACAGCCCTTGGACCAACCAGCAGAGGTAATGTACGCCAGGGATAAGAAATGCCTTGTCTTTTGACACTTCGGTAATCATGCGTGTGCAGGGAAATAAAGCGACACACTCTGGAAGAATTCATTTACTGGTGGATTAAAAAGGTGTGACATTTCACTCTGAAAGTCCTAATTCCTCACATGCCGTGTTCAGGCACTTAGAGGAGGCTGAGGCTGCAACCCTAAGGACACCTTCCTGGAAGTAAGCCCCTTTGATTCAAGTGGGACTGACTTCTGGAGAAGACTTGCTGAGGATTGCTCCCAACAACAGTCACTGCCCAGGCATACAGGTGATGCATATGCCATGTCCCCAGGGCCAGCCTCGGTCTTTCATGTCCTCCCCCACAGCCATACTTCCTGTAACGTGAACTCACAGGAATCACTGTACGCTTAGATAGTGCATGCATTCCACCCACTGCAGAAAAGTGAGGCACATGAATCCTTTGAGACCCCCTGTAATGGGCAGTGGCTGGAAAGGTTCTCTAATGGCTGCCACCACTCTGGTATGGGTCTCCTCTGGAGGGCCCAGGGCACCCACCCTAACTCTTTATATGCTCCCTTTACTGCAGGTTTCCCCTTACAAGGGACCAAATGAGGCGTGAGGACCCAGGCAGACTAACAAACTATTTTTATTAACAAGATTTAACAGCAACTATAATCCAATAACATGTAGGGAAAATGAGCACAGTAAAGATAGGTAAACCAGGAAAATAATAAATCCTAATGCATCTGGCTGTACTGTCGTAGCCTTCTCTAGGTACTTGGCCTCAAACTGACTCACCCTTTCTAGATGAGGGATCCCTTATTCTGGAGCAGCCTCACCAGCCCTGCTCCCTGGGAGTGAACCCCCTCCCACTTTGGGCAAGGCCTTTTAGTCCTTCTTCCCTGGCACCACCCTCTACTCCTCTGCTGGTGTAAATTTTCCCTTGAAATCCCGTTAGCCAATCACAGGGCCCAGAGGATACCAGAGAAATGTAGGCCTTGTAGTCACTCTAATACAGGCTTCCCTGGAGCCACTAGGCCTCCCTAGAGCCTGTAGGCCAACCCCATTATAGGCCTAAGATCATGACACCCCTAAAAGACATCACCTTTGGGTCTGCAGAGAGCACCTATTTAGAAACAGCTGCCCTCAAGCAGGATGCTTGGTTTGAAATCTCCCAATACTGATGTGATTTATCCATGACAACTGTTCTGTGATGGTGTCCCACTACTCCTCCTCAAAATCCCAGAAATGGCCACAGGATCAACAATGTTGGGAACCCCTGGTACAGATACTCCAAACTGGTGTTTGCCTCTTGTAGGTACATGAAACAGCCAACTGTCCACTAAAATTCCGGTGAAGCCAGGTTCTAAAGAGAGATCTGCTTTTCCAGTGGCCTTGTTCAGTGTGATAGCAGCCATGCTTTGTGTAGGAATAGGTAGGAGTTAGCTTGGTCAGCTAGAGAAAGGCCCAGGTAAGACATCACTCAAAGTCAGCTGTGATAAGCAGGATTTGTATCATAAATCACATTCTTCCATTTGTGGCTTTACCAAATATTCTTCCTTCAAGTAATTCTCTCCATAGCAACATGTCCACTGAATCTCTATCATGGAACTATAGCATGCTGCTAAGGATTCTGGGGCGCATGTTCTGTTTCACAGAGGGCATTGACCAAGCTTATTAGGCCATGCCACATTAACTGCTCCAAAGAAAACATCCCTGAGGCTGCCAGCTATAAAAAAAGTTTTGTTTTGGAAGGCAAGCGGTTTCTTCAAGAAATTTCTGAGAAGCCTCCACAGAACTCCAGGTTCCTTAGAATGCAGTTTCAAAACCTCTTTCCTATACACTATGGCGGTGGATCCCAAACTATAAGTCGCAACCCAAAAATGGGACACAGCTGTCATAAAAGTAGGTCAGTAAGGCTCAAACATCTCAGCTGGGAAAGTCAGAAAGGAGAAAAAAGGACACAGCTGCTACATTTCCTTCTCCATCATCCTCAGCACTGTTCACTCCCAGCTATCAATGGTGCAGCTGAAGACATTTGTTGTCTACACTGATTGCCTCCTGTACTAGCAATAGTTAGGTCCCAGCTGAGTCCTAAGCCACAGTAGAATAAATTTTAGAAGTGCGTTCCTCTTCAAAAAGTTTTAAAGCTATTGCAATTTTGGTTTTCCGCATTGCGGTACTGATGGTACAGTGTACCATACCATATCACCATGGAAACCACCACAGAGATCAGCCCTGTACAGGGTGCTCAACCTTCTGGTCCTCCTGTCACAAACTGATGAATGAATTTGGCATGCTAAGGGGGGGTTCTATAATTCCTGATTTTCAAGACTTCATTTCTTTCCATTTTTCTGTAATTAATTCATCATATTTCTCCCTTGGAACCTGAGGCAGCCTACACAGAGGTCCTAGGAGGTTTTCCATCCAAGCACTGGTCAGGGATACATGAGATGGCTACATCTGCCACCTGGAAACAAGTACCCCATTGGATACAGGCTTCAAGCGGGAAATCTGGGCATCAGTGATTGGTGTGACAGAAGTTGCTAACATTACCCTTTTTAACAAAGATAAGGGGTTTGCCTCACTGACCTTTATACCTGATCGAGCTTTGTGCCAGTCACTTCCCAGCCAATTGCCTCTTGGCATGGATGGATGCACATCAGGCTGAGCCAGGCAACCTGACAACCCATCACCTTCCCCTGACTCACAGTGGGCATGGAAGGGTTAGCAACATCTGTCACGCCAATCACTGATGCCCTGATTTCCCGCTTGAAGCCTGTAGCCAGTGAGATACTTGTTTCCAGGTGGCAGATGTAGCCATCTCATGTATCCCAGTGAAGTCCAGGCATTCTAATGGGGCCGCTATTGCATTGTTTTGGTGTTGTGTTATAGCGCTATAGTACTCTAAAGTGAACATTAAAAAAAAAGGCCGGAGATTGCCTGCACGGGCGAAAAAGGGCAGGAAAACAAAGCAGCATGGTTTGAAATGCCATACCGCTTCAGAGACAGCTTCTTACCAGTAGGGGAAAGGCTGTGTGAAATGGCAGCCTGTCTGACACAATGGCCAACTAGTTCCCTTGGAAGTCCAGCAACAGGACATTGAGGCAGAGGCCTTGCCCTGATGCTGCCTCTTGGCTCTGGGATTCAGAGGCTGACTGCCTTTGAACATAAAGGCTCCCTTTAGTCACCCCGGCTACTAGTCACTGGTAGACCTATCCTCCGGGAATCTATCTAATCCCCTTTTAAAGCTGTTTAGTCCTATGGCCATCACTACATCCTCTGGCAGCGAATGCCACATTTTAATCACTGTAACATCAAAGAAGCAAAAGCAGTCGTGACCAAATTACTAATATTTCAATTATACTCAATAAATTTCAAATCTGAATAATTCACGCACAACATTGGCTTTCATAAAGTCACATAATCATTATTATTGTCCCAATCCAAAGGTATGCCAGTACATACTGGAAAAGTCCCAAAGGAAAATAACTTATCACAATTTCAGTGAGCAATGTTCTTCAGACAATTTGGTTATCATTTTCAAAAATTCATATCCCATCAGCCATTCAGTAGAAAAATCAATTATTCTAATCACTGTCTGTGTAAAAAAAGCTATTTCACTTTGTTCTTCCTGAATCTACTGCCCAAAGTTCTCTGTCGACTCCCTCTACCCCGTGTCTGAATCCAAGGCACCTTTACTTTTGAGAGCTGGATATTTAAGCCCTTATCAGTTCAGGTAATTACTGGCAAGATCGACTGGCAGACATGGCAGTGTTTGCATAAAGCTATTGTTTGCATTCATGCCAAGTTCGTGAATAGTAACATGACTTTTAGGTCTTACTTAACTTTGTTTTTATTGGCTTTGGAGTTTTCCCCTGCAAACATAAAGCGCTGTCAGGTTCCTGAGTGTGTTAAACAAAAGGTAATACGTTAATTATGTAAATAGGTTATTATAAAAAGGTGACTTCTGAGGCAGCAATCTGTCAGCTGCCACGAAAAGGCCTGTTTGATCACACTCTTCAAAAGAAATTTTACACATTTTAATAGATTAAGAGAGAAGATTATATTTAAATAGTTTTCCCAGTCGCTGGATCTTGACACTTTTTAATCTTACCTGTGAAAGTACCTCATAAATAGCTTCATTCTCCATAAAAGTGTTCATTACACCACACTGGTTCCCGTTATAGAAAATGCAAATGTAATTTTTTTTTGTATTAAAAAATGTGTGTCCTCAAGTATGAGCAATTCCTTGTTCACATCAGCCTGTGTTTCACTGTCAGCATTTCACTGCTGCTCAACTTTTAATGATTTTTATCTTTTCTAGGCCTGCTGACATCATCTTCTCTGGTCGTCAGCCTTTTTTTTGAAATAATGAGGGAAACAATTTTTATTTTTTTTTGCTTTTGTTGTTGATGTTGTTGTTCCAGGGCAGCAAACAGTTGCTGAACAACTACCCCGTCTACATCACTAGCAAACAGTGGGATGAGGCCGTGAACTCCTCCAAGAAAGACGGACGGCGGCTCCTCCGGTACCTCATCCGATTTGTCTTCACCACCGATGAGCTTAAGTACTCGTGCGGCCTTGGAAAAAGGAAAAGGTCAGTGCAGTCAGGAGACCCTGGTCCTGAAAGACGCCCTCTGGATCCAGTTAAAGTTACATGTCTCAGAGGTACTGCATCTTTTCACTCGGTGTCCACCCCATGCAATCTCATTTCACCACATCAGCTCTCTGGCTTTAATAAAAAATAAACCTGTTTCAGTTCCTGTAACAAAGAGGGGAGGGAAGCTTGCTGCGGAAACCGCTGGTCATGGGGGGTTGGTTCAGGTCTCGGAGTACAGATTCGCCGAATTAATTTGCTTTTTAAAATGGTCTTATATGCTCAGATTTTGTGCTAGAGAAGTCCAGAATCAAGCTGGAGGGTTAAATTGGTGCTCTTGTATATATGCCTATGCTTTTATGCCGGTCTTTTGTACTTCTGTTTTAAGTAGGGTTGCCAGATCCTCCCTGGCCACTGGCGAGGGATGGGGTGGTAAGGCTGCCAGTTCCAGGTTGGGAAACTCCTAGAGATTTAGAGATGGAGCCTGCAGAGGGCAGGGATCTCAGTGGGGTACAAGGCCATAGAGTCCATTCTCCAAAGCATCCATTTTTCTCCAGGGGAACTGATCTCTGTAGTCTGGAGATGAACAGAAATTCCGGGGGATCCCCAGGTCCCACCCGGAGGCTGGCATCCCTTATTTTAAGACTGTTTGATCCTTTGAGGGCAGGAAAAGGAGAATATCATCGATAAAATAAGAAGCAAAATCCCATGAACACTTGAAGCAGCCTTATACTGAATCAGACCCTTGGTCCATCAAAGTCAGTATTGTCAACTCAGACTGGCAGTAGCTCTCCAGGGTCTCAGTCAGAGGTCTTTCTCATCACCTTTAGCTGGAAATGCCAGGGATTGAACCTGGGACCTTCTGCATGCCAAGTAAATGCTCTTCTACTGAGCCATGCCCCCCCCTTCCATGATTCCTTGAAGACTTATCAAGAATTCCTCAGTGAGAAGGTCACTAATGATGGAGAAGCTTCTTTCCAAAGAAATGATGCTTCATCACCACAACTAACAGTCTTTCTCCTGTAATGCACAACCCCAGGGAAGTAGTGGCATCATCTCAGTTGGACAGCCGTATGTGGCTTTTTGGGCTCTGCACACAATCCCTGGCCAGCATGGCATAGTGGTTATGGGCAGTAGACTCTAATCTGGAGAACTCGGAGATTTGAGTCCCCACTCCTTCTCCACATGAAGCTTGGGCCAGCCACAGTTCCCTCAGAACTCCGTTTGGTGTAGTGGTTAGGAGCCTGGACTCTAATCTGTGAGAACCAGGTTTGATTCCCCACTCCTCCACATACAGCTGCTGGTGTGATCTTGGGTCAGTCACAAGTTCTCTCAGAGCTGTTCTCTCAAGGGCCATCCTCGAACAAGCTCTCTCAGCCCCACCTACCTTACAGTATGCCTATTGTGGGGAGGGGAAGGGAAAGGAGATTATAAGTCACTTCAGGTAGTGAAGGGTGGGGTACAAATCCAATCTCCTCTTCTCAGCCCCACCTACCTCACAAGTTGCCTGTTGTGGGGAGAGGAAGGGAATGTGATTGTAAGCCATCTTGAGACTCCTTATGGTAGAGAACAGTAGGGTATAAAAACCAACTCTTCTTCTTCCTTACATTTTAATAGAGAAGGGGAGGCCATCTTTAATATTTTTTTCTTCACTACAAAAAAAAAAAATAACCATATAAATGTCTCTTTAGTCCAAGGTTCTGTAGATCAAAAGCTGCTTTGATTAAAAGTGGCCCATCAATTGAATTAACTAAAACTTTAATTGCATTTAAAAATTGTCCTTTAAACCTAGTTTAAATTTGATTAATCTGACTGTTTTAAAAGTTTGCAGCTTTACTTTAGCTGTGAAGACAATTCTGAATTAGTTCATTCTAGTTTTTCTTTTAATTAATATTTAATACCTACTTAAACAAAATATGGGTCTTCACTGAAACTAGTGAGATGTCTCATTAAAGAAAATAAACTAGAATTATTCCTGAATCCCATTTCTGAGTTACAGAAAACCAGTCACAATCTATTTAAATTACGATTAGGCTTGCACTAATAATGATGGAATTTCATGACCCCAACTGAGCTGTAGTATACATAATTAGCTTCCACTTTGAAAAGTGCGTACGGCAAGATCAGCAGGGTTTGAACGAGCATCATGCTGTGGATGCAGATGTACATTTACATCACTTGCGCATGTGCAATTCCTCTTCCGTGCACAAATACCCTTTTCTTGTTTGGGGCATATACGTATTACGTTGTTGTTTTTGCCCCTACATTGGGATTATTTCCGTTTTCATGTGTTTGTGTATGTTTGTGTACGTTGTAAGATGGGATACACTAAAGATATGCAAAGCACCCATGTTTTTTCAAGGCAAAAAATGTCGAGATTCCTACTCTGTTTTGCCTCATCATGCCAGGAATTGGGTGTAATGCGGTGGCACTGAAATGCCATGAACATATACACGTATGTGCAGTCGAGTCACAACCAATTTATGGTGCACCCAGCAAGGGGCTTTGAAGGCAAGTGAGAAGCAAAGGTGGCTTGGCATTGCTTTCCTTTGCAGAACCTCCCTTGGCCAGCTCCTGTCTAAGGACCGACCCTGCTTCGTTTCCGAGATCTGAGGGGATCAGACTATACTGCGCTGCCTTCCCTCCTGAAGTGCCATAAAATTGGAAAGGAATCCTTCTAATGCTAAATCCACTGGTGGCAGTCTAGCTCTGGGTGCTCGAACCCTGACACATAGTTGAGCCTGCAGCGAATGTGTATCCAGCAGGGGGCACTGCTGAGATGGGGACACCTCCATGGGTGTCCTTTGCTTTGACTGCCAACGTAGAAGCCAGATTTTTCATTCTAGATCAAGGGATTTATTGAGCTGTGCTAGTCAGATGAAGCAAAATACAGTATCCTCCGGTATATATAATTCTGTTTTGGTCATGGACTCCCCTGAAATTTCCAACACGCTCTGAAATCAGTTCGCTCCCTGATCTGTCATTCAGAGGGTCTCCCTATCCACTGGCTGCTCTGCCTGAGTCCTGCCTCCAACATTCTAAACAGTTTGCTGTTCCTCTCCCCCACAGCCAATCAGAACACAGAGGTCATTTGCGGCCTCTAACATTCTAAACAGTTTGCTGTTGCTGTTCCCAGGTTAAATGTGTTCTTAGGTAAAATACATTTCCCCTTAGTGCCTGTTGGGGGAAACCATTGTTGCCAGTCTCCAGGTGAGGGCTGAAGATCACTCAGAATTACAACTGCTTTCCAGATGGCAGAGATCAGTTCTGCTGGAGAAAATGGTGGACTCTGTGTCCTTATATCCTGCAGAGATGGGCCCTGACAGCCAATGTGACGTAGCAGTCAGGGCTTCAGAGCACGGTAGAGGTGGCAGGTGGGGGGGTGGAAAGCTGAAGAGTGAGGAGAAAATACAGGTAGGTTGATGGTTGGCTGTGAAGGAGATAGGGTTGCCAACTCCAAGTGGGAAATTCTTGGAGATTTGAGGGATGGAGACTGGAGAGGATGAGGTTTCAGGAGGAGTGGGACCTCAGACAGGTAAAATGTCAGAGACTTCACCCTCCAAACCAGCCATTCCCTCATGGGGAACTATTGTTGCCAATCTCCAGGTGAGGGCTGGAGATCACTCAAAATCACAACTGTTCTTCAGGTAGCAGAGATCAGTTCCTCTGGAGAAAATGGTGGACTCTGTGTCATTATACCCTACTGAGGTCACCACAGGAAATTGACACTGAGTGCCCAGGATCGGGGCATCCACCCAGAGCCCCTTTCTAGAGCTCATATTTATTTCCACAATGGGCCTTATTCCTAGTACAGATATAAACAGTGAAGAGAGCCATTGATAATGGCCCTGCAAATGCAGATAATGTGTAGAAACTTAGGGTATACAAATGCAACCTGGGAGTCTTACCTAGAAATGACGTTGGTGGCTTCTTGTGACCAGCCAGTACTTTCAGTGATTGACAAGTTTATTATTTATTTTATTTATCAAATTTATATCCCACCCTCCCAGCCATGGCTGGCTTACAGAAGAATAAAAACAGCAATAAATATAATAATCATAAAACCATAAAACAATTTCAACATTAAAAGGTGCTAACCGATAATAATCCAGATGCCATTAAACAGATAACAATTTAACATTACATTTAGGATGACATTCAACTTCAGTGCCTTCCTAGTGGTCAATCCCGATCTAATATCGTGCGGCTGGCTCAGGCTGTTTTAAAGATTCCAGGGAGCAGGGTTGCTGGATGAGATAGATGGGTCATCGTTTCCTGAACCTCTTACATTGGTTTTTCAAGGACTTTGTTATGACAGAGGGCTTTTGTGAACATGGCTTGGACCGAAAACCTTTTCTGCTGCTTCTAAAAAGGTTAGAACAGCTTGTGACACAGCAGGCATGGTCTAGGCCATCCCCTTATTCTTGAGAGAGCTGCTTTTGTTGCTTTCTAGAGATGGAGAGTGATCAGGCAGCTCGGCAAGCCACAGTCAATGGTTCCTGGGGCTGCATTCAACAAGTCACTGTATGCTCAGTGGTCAAATCCAGAAATGTTCAAAATTTGTCCCAGCTGTTGCAGCAGCTTACATTGTTTGCTAGAATCTAAAACAGAGGGCAGAAATACATTTGCATAGTTTGTAGCTAGCAGTCCCTAGATGAGATGCAAAACCGCTGAAGTTGATCTGGAACCAAAGGGGGTTAAGAGCTGAACTCAAGTTCAACTAAATGGCTTTAATTTCAAATGGTAATTTTGTATTCAAGATGATGTATAATGCCCATACCCACCCTCAATCCTGTAAGAAAGTGGAGCTTTGGAAGGAGTTTCTGCCTGAAGCGTCTCTTGTTGGATCAGAACATATATTGCTAGATGCAATGTTAAAAAGCAAGAAATGGTAATTCAACACTCTCTAGAACCCATGTTCAATATCTCTGTAGTCTACTAACCTGGGACAATATGAATGTCTGCAAATGCACAGACTGGATGCAGACGCATCTACATTGTGATATGGGACTCAGTCTATACAGTGTGGATGAAGAAAGAAATTTTCATTCAAATGGAAAGTCTGTCCCAAACATATTTCTTAGGCTTCAGATAAAGTTATAGTGCACCTGGATCTGGATTGGGCTGTTGTCTGCCACCCACTGCATTCGTCACAGAATATTTTTTTTAAAAAAAATACTGTATCAAGTGGGTTGATACATGCCCTGATCTGGATGTGCCAGGCTAGTTCAATCTCATCAGATTTCAGAAGCTAAGCAGGGTCAGCCCTGGTTAGTATTCGGATGGGAGACCACCAAAGAAGTTCAAGATTGCTACTTAGAGGCAGGCAATGGCAAACCACCTCTAAACACCTCTTGCCTTGAAACACCTATAGGGTCACCATAAATCAGCTGCAGCTTGCCTGCAATTTCCACCATCACCTGTTTGATAATATACCAGTAGGAAATAGGGATGACCACAAACCACATCTTTGTGGTTCATTTTGATTCGTGGCCAAATCACGAACCAAACGAACTGGGAAAGCAGGGGTTCTCCTCACGGAAATTGGCAAGGAACAGAAAGCAGAGGTTTAAATGGCTCAGAGCAGAAAGCAGGAAGTTAAATGGCTCACACCCATTCAAACCCTGCTTTCTGCTCTTCACGAACCGCCACAAACTGCCTTACAATTCATGGATGTTCATGACAGCCCTTTAGTTTGTGAACTTTGGTTCACGAACTGCCCAAAATTCATCACAAAGTTACATTTGTGAGCCAATGCGTAGGATACCATTTATACATTGGTAGTTATTTCTAATGGCAGGTTTGAGTAAAGAAAGTCTCTGAATAAATTCTGAACGTTGTCTTGAAACCCAACTATAAAGATGTTTGTTTTGCTCTAGAAGTTCTCTGGGAGGAAGCCTTCTACACAAATAATTAGTGATGCTTTAGAGGTGGCATCTACCAAGAAAGGGCACCTTCTCCTATGCCATCAACCACATTTAAGCTATTGTAACTATCTTTCTAGTATGAACCCTGTTTGGGGGTTGAAATAAATGCTCACCACCTTGAACTTTCTAACACTGAATCCAGATGTACATTTATAATGCTGAGAATCTCAGTTTTCAGGTTAGGGGGAAAAGGTGAGCTTGATTGTGATCATGCTAATGAAACTACAAAACCTGCATGTTGTTTCTTTAAGATGCTTGGAAGCCAGTGATCTCTGTTCAGTGATCCTTGTTCAGAAGCTTGGCTCAGTATATCCTGAGAGTCTGTAGAAACACAAGAAGAGCACAGACTATAGTATATTAAGGGGAGAATTCAGCTTTTAGACAGTTCAGTGTTTGTGGTGGGCTAGTCTGTTTTTAAGGGAGTTTGTATCTCTTATGACCGCAAAGGTTTGCTTGAAAGTGTGCGGTTAACGCCTGCTTAGATCTCGTAAGTCACTTCCAGGATTTGAGGGTGGTTTTCAGTGCCCTTCATCTCTCCAGGCTCCTCCCCACCAGAGCAAAACTAGAATAAATTATGTCAAATAAAAACCAGGTTCAGTCTTCTTTAATGTACGCAGAGAGCAAGTTTCAGCTTTGCTTGGTGTAGAACTTGCCTTTTCCCAGGTGCAGAATTTTGAATTTTGTTGACCTCAGTTAAAGTGCACAATTTCCACTTTTTTTGTTCGTTGCACGTTTAGCCAGGTTCTTCAACATTCCATGTGCCTCATTACCTTTTTTCTTCAATCGCTAACCAGACATCATCTAGCAGTCCAAGTTGCGCAGCCATTGTATGCAAATTCCCTTAATTTGTATAATATATGGCAGTTTCATAATCGACACAGGCAAGACAATATCATTTCAAGTGATGGCATTCCATGATTTGTATAATTGCATGTGTTAAAGAACACGTATGTTTAAGCAACTTTGGGATTTGTCTGTAAGAAAATATAGCAAGACTGTGTATTGGCCCAATCTGGCAAAGCTAAGTGACTTTTGTTTGCCGATGAAACATGTTTATAAACTCCATTTTTTCCCCCTCACAGAATTCATTAGGATGCACTGCACTTCCAATCCTGATTGGTGGATGCCTTCTGAAGAACAGATAAACAAGGTCTTTAGTGATGCTGTGGGACACGCCCGGCAAGGCCGGGCGGTGGGGACATTCCTTCACAATGGCAATTCGTATTACGAAGGGATGGACCAACACAGTTCACAAGATGACCTCTTCAATAGAGGGGTCCACGATGGATCTGGTGACTGATGACAGAGGTGAAGGGAACCCACGCAAGCGTGGGAGGCAATGAAGAGTCCATGCATTCGGTGTCCTGTTTTTGATGTGACTTGAGAGTCCAAAGCATGTTCAAAGTCATATTTCATCCGGGGCCTTCCTGTGAAATTCCATAGTGTATAAACAGCCAGCCCTGGTTCCCATATAACAGGTTAAATCCATTTTATGTGCTGTACTACTTGGGAGTAAGGGGAGCTTATGTGGTTCAATGCTCATCTGTATTTTTTTAGAATACCTCCATTTTAAGAAGTAGTGTGTTGGGGAACAAGCTTGCACCCTTCTCTCTGAAGTCTAGTTTTCTGAGAGTGGGGTGGTACATTCCATCATGTGAGCACCTCTCTGTACTCTGAAGTGGTACAGCCCAAACACCACACTTGCCTTCTCCGCTGCTGTTTGTGAGAACTAGGCCTGTTTTGTAATGAGAATTGCTTTTCATATGTCAGATCTTCATAGGCCTTCAAAACAATTGCCAAATCTGCAAACCTTTTCCCCTCACTTGCACAAAAAAATACTTTTCACTTTATAATGAGCTCGTACACAATTTTAGGATTGAACAAAGGAAGTTGTCCTTTATACTCTACTAGAAACATGTAGTAATATTTCATTAAAATGGGGAAGGTATCAAAATCAGGGACAGTTCTGACACTAGAAGTTCTTTGTTTTCCGTTCATACTGTGTCTACTTTTGTCACTTAAATGACTAGAATTAGCTGCTACTAGATGCTGTTGCAGCAGATAACTGGTGACATTCCAAGTTCTCTCTGTTGCTTTACAATATAGGCCTGGTTGGCCATTATTTTTTACAGGCCTGAGTTTGACCTGAACTAGGGCTCAGAACCATTGGCTCCTGTACGTGACTTGGTTCATGTGGGCCAATGGCTTGCCCATTGCCTCCTTCCTAACATCAATGGAAACACTGAAGCAGTCTATTCTTAACACCTCTCAGCTGTTCACTTCCATTAGGAAGCAAATGAGAGAAATGAAGGTGAAGCTGAGTGTCTGTTGAGGTACTTCCCCAAATAGAAGGGGGCCGAACTAGTCCAGTAAGTACCACATTTAGGGTTGCCAGCTCTGGATTGGAAATACCTGGAGGGCTTGGGGATGGAGCCCGAGGTGAGAAGGTTTGGGGAGGGGAGAGACTTCAGTGGGGTATAATGCCATAGAGACCACCTTCCAAAGTAACCATTTTTCTCCAGGGGAACAGATCACTCTTGCATGGAGATCAGTTGTAAAATCCCAGGATATATCGAGCTACCTCGAAGGCTGGCAACCACATAAATTCTGTGGGCCTGGAGTTTTCTCTATGATACAGAAATGTAATATTGGGGAACAATTTAAGAATTTGTTCTGCATAAGATTTTCAATGTCTTGTGTGGGCACTCCTGTTACTGTACAAGAAACAAAAAAAAATCTAAAAATGTGGTACTTCTCTACAAGTATTCTGTAAAAATAACAGCCCTTTTTATTATTACTACTATTACTACTACTATTACTTGAGGAAATGCTTCGAGTTCTTCCTTCTTTTTACTGTGCTTGGCAGGCTGAGTCTTCCACACCAGATGTGGATGGCCCCACTGCCTGGTCTGGAGATAGCTACTTCCTGTTTGGCAAACTTGTTTTGCACTATTTTATTTCTCTCACCCTCTCTCTAGGGCTCAGGGTAGATTATAGTATCCTTTCTAAAAACTGAAACTAAAAACATAATGACATGAGGGTGTGATTCTTTTCAGCCCCTACCCTTCTGCTAGGGCTGGGGGGAGGGGCATCTGTCTATCAACTAGGTGTATTCCCTGCTTCTGGGAGCCCCTGCAATGGTTAGAATAGATCCAGCACAGTCCATTCAGGTGTTTACCCATAATTTTGTGCATGGTGGATTAGAACCATGCCCTAGCAGTGTTTCATCAATCATACACGGGTGCCAGAAGTGAGGCACTAGAGGCAAGATAATCCGGTTTAAGTGGGTGGATTACCACATTCTCCCATAACTACAGCACAGTTGAGAGCTGTGTCTCCCAGAAAAAGTTGCAGTGGCCACTGCTGACGAACGAAAGCCAGGCAGACAAGTGGGACAGGACTTACCAAGGAAGTTTCTCGTCAGCGCTAAACAAAGGCTGAGGGGTGGGGAACTCATCTTTCCCAACTGACTACTTCAAACAAATAGTGTCCTCTTTTTTGCTTTTCAAAATACAGTCACCCTAACTAACTGACAGTGTGTCAGCCAGTTTCTCATAATGCCCCTTTTAATGTAAGATTAAAAATGCCCCTACCCAGGATGTAGCACCTGCTTTTCTGTGCTTCGATCCTATGGGTCTCTGCTCCAGAGGCACCAGTCTGGCCTTACATATCAGAATGATAAATCTCATTTTAACTACCCCAACTATTTAAGCTGTGATAATTGCTACTAACTAGGAGTATTCCTAACCTTCCAACCCCAAAAGAGGACATTTTCATCCTTTTTTTAAAAAAAGAGCCCAAAAGAGGACAGACACCGAAAAAATAGGACACACCCTCTAAAAAGAGGACATCTGGTAAGGTAACCCTATGACATACCTCTTCAGTTACATATATTTTTCCTAGGATTTTAATGAATGAGGACATGACCAAGCAATAGCTAAGCGTTTTTAGCCCCAGAGGCTTTGATGGGACAGTGAAACAGATGCTCAGTTCTCTGCCATGTAAGTCAGTGGGATGTAAGAAAATTTACCTCAGCTGGGTCATGACCTTTTAAACACTTTCTTACAGTAAATGTCACCTCTATGTTTTCATAACGCCCGTGATATCCATCAGCATTACCACAAGAAGGCCCACTGAAAAGATAAAGACAAGCATCCTTCAAGAATTACAGCATTTTCTGTTCTAGCTGTTCAGTGTTGTACTTAATAACATGCACACGTTGGACATCACGGTGCCAGGGGCAGTGCAGGTCTTGCTGGTGTGTGTTTTCTGTGGTGACCCTTGCCGCTGTACTTGGTAAAATTTGTCAAATAGAATGCATGAGTCCATGTTCACCCACAGTATAATCTCACAACGGTGTATTTTTCATATAACAAGTGTGACATAAAATGTTTCAGTGTATGAAGTGAAAACACGTTGTTTAAATTATGCACACGAGATTCACAGCAGACCTCATTAAAGCAATATCAGTTGGGTTTGTGCCAGGCCTTATGAACGGAGCCTAGGCGTATTTAGATGGGAAAGGGAATCTCAGATGTCTGTTTTGGCTTCTCTCAGACTTGCTGGGAAAGCACAGGAGTTGCTCTTCTGTATGGTCTGTGAGTATGTAGCACAGAGGTCAGACAAGAGAGAGGGTTCCTTTCCCTAACAGGACTACCCCCATCCAAGGCAGCAGAAGGGGCCATCACATGTCCATAACTCATGAGTTTCCCCTTTGCCTGTCTCATTTACGTAATTCAGAGTTTCTCAGGTGCACAGAGAGAGACAACATCACCGCATAATATAAGAATCAGTCTAGGGGTCCCTTCTGCTGTCATGTTAGTGGTATGGCAGGCCATTCCAGTGGTCAGAAGGGGGGAGGTGGTCTGGGATGTGGCTTCTGCCCCACTCTGCCCGTGATTTCAGCCCTCCTAGGAATGAGGGGCAGGGCACCCCCAGCACTACAATTCCTCCATGATTCCTCTTCTTGTGATTCTGCTAATGTTGTACATTCTTCAATAGGTACTGTTGACTCCAGCCTCCTACTGGAGAAGTTATAATCATCAAACCGACTGCCAAACCACATGTACACAGACCAATATTTTACTCTTTGGCAGCTGTGTAGCATTTTAAAGTGTTGAATAAAAGCACTTTTGATAACAGGATGAATAGCACAGAATTTTTACAAAGATGAGTATCAAGTCCAAGGTTTGGACAGTTTCAAAAGCCCGCACAAGTGCAAGGTTTCAAGATGGATGGGAATCAAATTTCAGGCACATTAGGTCCAGGCATTTCCCATGAAACACGACTTCTGCCATGGAAAACAATTCCCCCCCGATTTAATATTAAACCCATGACAGTCCTGGACAGTTTAACTTTCTATGGGGGTGTTAACTATGCTGTATTGAAATTACAGTAAAAAATAGGCTTAGTATCATATATGCACAAAAATGTTTTAGCTTCAGAATACAAATTAATCCTCTGAACAAGCAGTATTTCATTCTGCAAGGCCTTAATGTGGCCATAGTAGCCTGGCTACTTCAAAGAACTGAGGGAAAACGAAAAGTAGAGAAGACTCAAGGGGCTGGTCCTTCAGGGCTGTTTTTAATGGGATTTATAACAGTGGAGATTTAGGGCTGTCTCAGCCCATCGGTGGAATAATTCTGCATAGAGTCGCACTGTTAGGCTTAAGGTGGCCTTGTGTGTAACTGTATAAGTGTTCCACTGGGCTGCCTGCCCTACATAAGCCATTTTTGTGGCCTGAAAGACACTTTTCTGATTAGAAGTCTTCACACAGAAACTGAGGGGAGTCATGTCTTGTTAGGCCTCGTTCACATAAATAGTAGATGAGGTAGTAAAAACTTGTTGGATTCTACTCTTTCAAACTGCAGATGGAGAAGATGACCAGATTGAATGCCATATACAAAACAAGCACATTCAGAAGGGGAAAAAACCACTCTCCGTCATCATATGCAGGATTTCCCCCCTCTTAACTGGGTAGGGGGAGGCATTCAATCATATAGCTTCTCACCTACAGTTGGATCACATGCATCTGTTCTACTGGCAGAGGTGCTTTCCTGCTGCAGAAGGAACCTTCCCCTGATACCTGACACTTTTCTGAGGAAGGTTCATGAGAAAAGCACCTTTACTAGTGGATCCAACCCCCTAGTGCTGAAGTGACACAGTCCGAAAAATTATTATATTTGTCATTGCATTCAAGGAGATCTCCTGTCATGGCACTGATGAGGCCTAGACCCACTGCTTTCCAGTCATATCCCAGGATCAACCTGTCAGCATACACTGGGCCTCAGAACCAAAGCTCTTGGGTAAATGGAGCTATAGCAAAAGAGCACCTTATCGTACTGGTCTGTGGTTTATTTTCTGGATCTAAATATAGGTTGAATCACTGGTAATCCTTGATTTTAGATGCCACATCCTGTCAAGGCCACCTCACTAGAACCTCATAGATACCACATAAATAGATTTTTTTTTAACTCAGGTTCGCTCCACCCAAAAGACAAATGCCATCCATCCCCACCAACTCTTCCTGAACATCTGACTTACAGCTGCTTACCTTGTCTAATCTACTGTATGAACAAAGAAATCTGAAATAGATTCTAATATCACATACTACTTCCAACACCCTTCTGGCTTAATATATCATTGCCTTATCCTCTCATTTCTTCAAAAAGTTTGTATTCCACTACTGCGCGCGCACACACACCAGTACCACATGCCTTCATTCTATTTTCTATGACAAAATAATTTTGTGGAGATACTGTGATCAAGAACTCATGCCTCCTAATATTTTTATTGTTATAGTGCTGTTAATTTTATTAACAATTTGTCCTGTGTAGAATAAAAACTAGGGATAAGTAAAATATCTGATTCTGTACAAAGTGAATAGTGTAATAACAGGCTAGTATGTTTTGGTGAGAATTTCTATAGGACCTGTGAATTGTTTTCTATGTGACATCAGGACATAACATTTCTTTTAAGGAAACAAAAACAGAGTTAGACCGTTTTTTAAAACAGTGATATTTTCTGATTCTAAAAGATGCATTTGTTACTAGAGTTTACTATTTCAGGCATTAACTCTTATTTAAATAATGGGTTTTATTACTGCATACCTCCAAATCCATGTGTTCTGTTGCACAACCGATGCACAATAAAATGTTAAGCCTCTGACTGGTATGGGTTTGGTATAGATGGATCAGGTACTTGGGCAGAGTTGGTTCGATACCAGTTTGCTTGCAGGAGGCGAAGAGAATGCAGTGTAGCCAACAATTTGGGAACCCTGAAGAACAGAATTTCCCACTTTCTCTTCCTGAACTCCCAAAAACTTTGTTCCTGGAAGGCAAAAGAAGGGTCTGCAGGAGGAATTGGGGGGAAGACAGAAGGAAACAATGGCAAACCACCTCTATTCACCTCTTTTCTTGAAAAGCCCTTGGAGGGGCACCGTAAATCAGTGGGGGCTTGAGAGCATTTTATTTCAAGACTTAAATCTTCAGAAATGTGTGACTGGAAACATGCCACAAAGGTGGCTGCACTTCTGTCCAGTCACTGCATTCCCACCAACATGAAGAAAACTCAGTGCCTTAGTGTACTACCACATACGGCACATGTGCTTCCTGAGACAACTTACATCTGGGTAGCCCCTTTTCATACTCTGAAGTTCAAGAAGGGTTTGCAAGTAGTGCCCTAAGTGAGGCAGAGCTGTTTGCCACTGTAACAGCCACCTCACAAAGGGTGGGGCAAAGTGTTGTAAGAACATCCCAAGGTTTATTGATTTATTTAGAAAATTGATATGCTGCCTCACAGCTAAAACAAAACCAGGAAAAAATCCCTCTTACAACACTGAAGGTGTAACCCCTTGGTAAGCTAGTTGTGGTGTCGAAAGGCTGTCTCAGCTCCTTCACACACCCACAGATACCATCGCAGAAGCTCAGCTCCACAAATGAGGAGTTCCAGTGCAGCTCCTTTTTCAACTCTTGTCTCGCCTTGGATACCTGGTGGGCCAAAGCTGATGCAGGAAGCTGCAACATGGCCTCCTCCCTCAAGGCCAAGGCCTCTGACTTCACCTTCATAGTATAGGAAGCAGTCTCACTGCAGCAGCTCTACGGCAACAAAAGGAACATCAGAAGGGCCTGTGTTGTCATCATAGCTGAAAGAAAATACCACCTGTCAGCTTTCTGATGAAGCAGAAGTAATGAGGTAAATATTTTCCTTGACATGGGACAGGATGGTACAGACAACTAAGCGACTCCGGGAGTAAACATCTCCAAATACAGTGGTTTTTCTTGTGACTCACATTATTGATTAACCAAGAAGGTCTAGGCACAATGTGGACAGTCATCATTTACACTGACTACATGTCAAATTTTCCAACTATGTAGCTCAGAACGTGGCCGGAAATGGTAACTTCAGATACCGCAGATTGAATACGGTGGCCAACACTGGGCAATGTTGTCTCCTGTAATTGGCCAACTGAATTTCAGTGCTTTCATTAATGTTCTTTGGAAGTCTTAAGGCAATCCAACGCGGCATGAGAAATCCACAGAAATGCATACAGGCCATTTCTTTTCAATGCGGACTTTACAATGACAAAAAAACCTCAAACTGCATTTTTAACATTTTTACTGAATATTTTACAGCGACCAGGAGGTTTTACAACCAATATTAGAGTTACAAAAATAAGGTAATCCACATTAGGTAGCCTGTGCTTTTTAATTATTCCCCATTTAAAACAATCATTACCAAAGATGGAAGAATGGACAAAGTTTTAACAGGTGTTTGCAGTTACATAAAGAAAACCTTGTTTTTACAGTGTACTCTTCTTCCTCCCACCCCAAGCAGTAAAACATTTGCATTTCCTCTTACTTTGGATTTGTAACAGGGAATCGGTGCTTCCATGACAATTATGTCATATTTTCCTTTAGAAACTAATTTAGGACTCTTCCACTCATTGCTCAGAATCTATTGGTCAGAGGAGCTCTGAACAGGAGAGGGTTCTTCTAAGAAAACTGGGAAGGCTCCCACTGACATTAAGCAGTTGTATATCCCACTGACTTCAGGACTTTCCTTGAAAATAATGTGGGATCTTAAATCTGGCTGACCATGCCCCCTTATTATTACATTATTTTCCATGTGCAAGAGCAATTTATTTATTCAATTATTAGATTAGATGCAGAGCTTGGCATTTCCGGGTGACTAGAGTATTCCACTGACAGTATTAAGAACTGGAGAAAAATCTCATCATATTATGTTTTGAATACAATCTTAACAAAACGTGTGAACTGTCTTGATGTCTCTTTGAAAAGTGAGGTAGGTCAAACAATTAAAAAAAAAAGACCCTGAAGCGATTCTCAAAATCCTGGTAACTAGACATGTTTAAGCTTGCTGTAAAAATGGACCTGCTTTTTTAAAAATCTAATTTATTTCATCAGTGTCCAATATTGCAACAAGCAACAACTTTACCCAAAGACAGCAAACCATACAAACTTCAGGGGTTGCAGCACTGGGACAAGGAAGCATTTCAGAGCTCCAGTTTAAGTTAGTGTACACAAGACTTCATCTCCCCCCATAACAGACCTTATGTGTCTCCCCTTTATCTAGCCATTCTAGTGCAAAGATTCCCCAAGAACAATAAAAATAGCCTGTACATTCTTGAAGACTTCTACAAATGGGGCATAAAGGTCTTAACCACACTTGGTGGGTGGGGCTCAACCCAGGATAAATTGGGGTGGATCCTGCCCCTACCCACCTTTCCTTCCAGCTCAACCTTGAAGCCTTCCTCTGATCTAAGGAGGCTGCCTGCAATTTAAGTGCCTCTTCTGTTGGAGGAGCAGCCACTTAAGTTGGAGAAAGACTCCTTCAGCTGGAGAAAGGTTGGACCCACCCCATTATTTGGGGGGAATTCAGGATTACTGGAGACATGTACTAGAAACAATGGACTTTTAGAATGGGAATAATATAGTTTTTATATATTGTTTATCTGTTACGATATTTTATGTGACCTTGTGCCCGCTCGCGGGGAGATCAGGATACAAATCAAATCAAATAAATATTTTCATCGTTCAGTTCCAGTCCACATTATAGTTCGAAATATTTACACAGAACAACCTCAATAAGATTGTCACGGGAGAGGGGAGATAACGAAGGTATCATGTACTCTGGCCTTCCATTAGAGGCCAAATATATGGGTCCCTTAAGTTTAGCTATAAAAGCTTAGCTATAAAATAAGACAAACAGTTCAGATATTATCTTTATACAACACCAAGGGGGAAACAAAATGCATGGAACATTAATTACCGCCGAGCAACCTTTTGATTCTGAAAGCAACCCATAGCTTTAAGATTATTCTTTGCCTAGTTTACTACTTGCTAAAATTAGAGCTTCCAAAATGGACACTGGCTTACCAGGCTGCCTGACCCAAACTTCTCCAATTAGATAATGATGGCGGTTATGCTGGAACCAGGGAGTGCTCTGAAGGTTAGCCAATAAACACAAAACACAGTCATAGCACTCTGACATTCTTGAGAACCATGCAGAGCAGATCCCAGATTATACTGGAGTTCACCCAGCCAAAAGCATCCCACCAAGGGTTTTGAGCCCCTGGCAGCTCACCGTACATGGCTGGTATGCCACATTCATCTTGTTAAGTCACATGTGGCACAGGACTAGCACTATAGTCATTGCTCATTATCTTCCTTACATACCAACTGAACTCTCAGAAAGTGATTAGTGAACAGAGCTGAGTTCTGCACTTATGGATGACTTCAACATCTCTCATGAAGATTTGTAGAAAACCAGCTGAAATGCAAAATGCTAATTTTGGGTACAGCTAACCAATGGGAAAGATTGAGATGGAAAGATCACGGGGTTACAGTGGATAGATTGATGAAAATGTTGCATGGCATTGGTCAACAATGCAAACTCCATGCTGGGAAATATTAGGAAAGGGATTGAAAATAAAATCACCAATATAATAATTCCCCTGCACAGTAACGGTGCAGCCTCATTTAGAATACCGCGTGCGGATCTGGGTACCATATCTCAAAAAGGACGTTGCAAAACTGGGAAGCGGACAAAAGAGGGTGACCAAGATGATTAAGAGGCTAGAGCACCTTTCCTATGAGGAAATGCAGACAAGTTGGGAGGGAATGATAGTGGTTTATGAAACTCTCCCTTAATACTATCACCCAGGGGCACCTAATGAAGTTGATGGGCAATAGATTCAAGACAGACAAAAGGAAAATGTTTTACTCAGTGAGGTAAAATCACGGAATTAATGGCCAATGGATGTAGGGATGACCATAAACACAGATGACTTTAAGAGGGACTTAGGCAAATTCAGAGGAGTGATCCACCCATATCTACTTCCCATGGTGACTAAAAGGAACCTTCATATTCAGAGGCCTCTGAATACCAGTGCTAAGAAGCAACATCTTACAGAGCCTTGGCCTCTATTGCCCTGTTTGGCCCTCCAGGACAAGTTTTTTGGCCACTGCAGGCAAAAGGATGATGGAGGACATGAAGGAGAGTTGGTTTATATATTCCCCTTCTCTCTACCTTAAGGAGTCTCAGCATGGTTTACGATCTCTTTCCCTTCCTCCCCTCAACAGCAGGCACCTTGTGAGGAAAGTGAGGCTAAGAGAGTTTTGAGAGAACTGTGACTAGCCCAAGGTCTTCAATGGAGGAGTGTGGAATCAAGCCCGGTTCTCCAGATAAGAGTCCACTGTTCTTAACCACCACACACACTGGCTTTCCACTGGTATGACCGGGCAGGGCATCTCTTATGTTCTCAGAAGAGATTCCCAGGGACTAGTTTATGTCAAAAATTTTAACGGTTTGCACTCTCAGCGAAGTCCTATGCCGCATCGCAAACTGCTTTGGAACTACCCTCAGATGCAGTAGCTGTTTGCTGATTGGTGAAGGCAGCCTGCTGTTGGAGAAACCTTAAGTCCAGAGCCAGCCTTCCCCAGACACATGAACCCAATTGCGCCATTCAGACACAAGCCATATAGCAACACCACACCAAACTGCTAAGAGGTAAGCAGCATTTGGCATAGGATTGCCAGCTCCAGGTTGGGAAACGCCTGGAGACGTTGGGGGTGGAGGGAGGGGAGGGACTTCAATGGGATATAATGCCATAGAGTCCATTTTCTAAAGTGGCCATTTTCTCCAGGTAAATTGATCTTTCGTCTGGAGACCAGTTGTAATAGTGGGAGGTTGGCAACCTGAGCTTGGTGTTCAATACTATAAATGGGGGGGAGGGGCACTAGTTGTTCAGCTGTGAAGATGCTTTGAATGTTAGAGAGCACTGCTGGCAGCAATACACAGAACGCACCATCAAGGCTGTGATGACTGGGTGGGGGGGAGAAATGCCACACAAAAACAGAAGCACAGACGGCAGCAAAACAAATGATGCTGGTGGAGGGAAATTGAGGAGTTTCCATTACCTGCAGTATTTACAGAAAACAAACTTAGAAGGACCACAACATTTTGTGACAGGGGAGCTGTGGGGTTTTTTTTGGTGGTTTCAGCCCCTTTTGTAAGCAATAGGAACTGTGGGGGGGGTGGGAGGTCTGTGCGCACCCGTTCATCCACATAGGTACTTCCTTCCCCCTCTGGCTCCCAAAGTGAGGTCCTCAGATCACACTGACTCCTCCCTACTCCAGTTCCTGCCTTTTGTGGACTAGATGCATTCAGACTGCGACAGAAGAAAGGCGTTGAGAGCTGATTCTCAAATATGGATGAGTAGAAATAGGAAACCGCTCATACTGCTTAGTTAAAGGCTACAATCCTCTTCCCAGGGAGTAATCCCTGTTGAACAAAATGGGAATTACTGTTGAGTAGGCCTGCTGGAGTGCTCCCTAAGTGCTTCAGGGCATCACATTACCTAAGACCAATGCCAGGGCTGTTGTGATGATCAGCTAAGAAAAATCCTGTAATCCTGTGTTCAACCTCCGTGCAAAGGTGAGAGGTGACCTCCCTGAATCAAACGGGGGGGGGGGGCGTGGAATTAACTGGACCAGCAAAAAGAAGCAATCAAGCAGATAAATTTGTATTCAGTTCCACAAAGCATTTAAAAACCTGCAAACTGACAATTTTATTTTAAAGGAAGTTTGTTTTCAAGGTTTTAACACACTCAGCACAAATTATTTGGCAGAAACTATAAAAAGTGTCCCATAATTTGGTTATAATTGCCCTGATTGGTACACAAAAAAGAGGGAAAGGAAATCAGATGGTCATTCTTTTAAAACATACTTTTGCATAGAAACTCGATGCCACATCTCACACACCGATGGAAATAAACCAAAAAGCACGTAACTTCAAGCATAGTTATCAGACTGAGCAAAGTGCTACAATTTAATTTAACAGTTGCCCCATATGACTTTTAAAAAAAATCTATTAAAATGTTAGATCATATAAGGAGACACGATGTTATCACATGCCATAATCCTTCATTGTCATCCGTTTCTACCAAAAAGGATATGGAATTGCTTCACCCATTCTCATGCTAAGTGCAGTCCATGAAGTCTACACAATATCGTTACTAAATTATGAAAGTGGATAATAGAACATCAAGGAACAGTCCAGATACTTCAGGACTATGCCAAGCCCTTCTTATCACTCTAGCAAACCAAGGGTCTCCAAACCCTCTGTGATACCAAAGCAAATAAGCCGATGGCATCAATACAGGTGGGGGCAAGAAGATCCCAATTCAAGGACAATATTTCAAGAATCAACACTAGTACAAAATAAAGATCCAGTCACACATGCAGTCTAACACGAGTGTGCGGGGTCCAGTGATCTGTTTGGGCAAGAACTGCAGACCTTCCCTGCTGTCGCTCAACAGCCTCTCAACTAGCATGGCTATTTCTCCACACGGGTCCTATGACCTTGGGAATCAACAGGATGGATAGACCTGCCACGGGAAGTGGGGAAGATCGAAGACTATCAGCACAGATGGATGTAGACTCAGCCTCAACCATATACTATTCCAGCCCAAAGAGTTTTCCCTGCCCGCCACTGAGGCAGATTAGTCAGTGGCAAATGAACTCCCAGTAGCAGGATTATTCAATATCCCTGCAGATACTTAAAAAATTACTCGATTATTAGCGATGTTCCCAACCACCCACTCTGGCCTGAATATTATTGGCATTTGCACAAACCACGCAACCCGTTCCCTCGGGAAGAAGACTGTTCTTTTTATTTATTTATTTTTCATTCAGAGGGTACTGTTTAGATCCGTTTATGTCAAAAGAGTGATGAATAGGAAGGAAAACGACATCCACACTACATTCTGGTTTCCTGCCCTGTCCTGAAATGACTCTCTACCAACAGTCTGTTCTGCAGTCAAAGATTCAGAGCTGCACGCAGCAACCTCTGCAATTGCACCCAACCAACTGCCATTAATGAGGACCAAGGGATTGGGAGAGTAATGCAAAGCTGGCCTTCAGGAGACAAGCCGAATGGGACATCTCTCACTTCTTTCTAAAACCACGCACAGAAAAACATCAGAACGCTGCAGCAGTTCTTCCTGGGCCAGACTGAGATGACGGGCAGCATCTCCCTCCAAAATCTCATGTGGATCAGGAGGTCTCTCTACCGGGACTTTCAGACTTCCCAGATCCTAGTTGGTACAAGGAGGAAAGTTCTGCTTCTATCATGATCCTACTCCTTGATAGAATTTTATGCCATCCAGACATTCTATGCCCACTGGAGGAGACTTCACTGTACTGTTTGAGAACCACCAGTCTCACTTTCACAGACATGGAGGTCACCACCACCACCACCTTACAAGGACACACGTTTGTTCATTTAGGAAGACAAGATCAGTTTACGATGACAAAGGAGAACAGGGTACCTACTCAAGTTGTAGCTTTATACAGATATTTACAATCTGCCTTCTGCAGTACATATTTTAACAATTTAGTTGTAGCTACATTTCCAGTCTTATGATGCAGCTCCAAGACAGCCTTGTATATAAGCCTACAAAAGGTACTAACCTGCTTACCCGTATGAATGTAAATAGCTTGTGATTCCAAAAACAAAACAAAACAAAATCATTAACTTATTAAACCTTATTATTGTTATCACCAAGTGACTAATACGGCAATCCTATGCAGGTCTACTCAGAAGTAAGCCCCAGTATGTCCAATGGTGCTTACTCTCAAGTATGCACAGAACTCCACCAGCACAATCAGGCATCCCCATTCGGGACCAGAGAAGGGACCAACCCAGACCCGAAGAGATGCCCATCCTAAGGAACAGAGAACCCTTTACACACACAGGAAGCTCACAGGCATACAGAAGCTCAGTGTGTACAAAGAATGGCTACTTTACAGCGAGCAGTACTTAAAATGCAATTACTCCAGCCTTAGACTAGAGGAATTGCCTAGCAAGACCAGGCTATTTATAATAATTATACATATGGGGAGGGGTGGGCAGCAAGTATTTAGCAATTGCCCCGACCAGATCAGAACTTAAAAATTCCTTCACCTTTAAACTTCTGTAACAAAGTCATAGTTACACTAATTACAATATGTACAACAATCTCTGAAAGCTAGAATTTGGAATGTTGCTAGGCTTAAATGCTATCAGTTTTCAGACCGTCCAACAACATGCTCTTTTAAGCTCCGTTTATGTAAAACGTGGCATTTTAAAGTATTACAAACCCCAAAGCTGACATTTAAGTCTCCACCACAATCTCCATCGGCACACACTGCACCCTGTGGCAGGATATCTCAGGGCCACGCTGCTCTCGAGAATGACAGCATTGCCGAGAACTCCAAGGAGCCTCCTTTGAGACACGATTTTCCCAATAACCAACTGAAATACGTTTAAAGTGCATAAAATATTTTGTTTGCAAAGCGGATATTTTTACCGATGTTTCCATTACTAAAAGCGGGTTTTAAGCATACGTGTTCCATCACTGGATAGCAGCCTTCCTTGTGTGAAAGAGCTAGCACAGATCAGAACAGGCATACGACATCCCTCCTCCCTTCAGTCATCTCAAGAAGAGTGTTTTTCAAAAGGGCCCGTTCACACATCGAGCCTTAAGGGACCCAAGGGCGTGCACACACACCAACTGGCTCTTAGGACTGAATGACTTAAGCTCAAGGATTTATGCTCACTTTTAGCCGAGGCTACAGTCCTCAGAACTCTCCCCTCCGGAGGATACTTCCTCTGTCTTTTATTACGATCTTCCAAACTAAACGGCCTCGGGATTGTCGCAGTAGCTTAAGAATCTGGATTCCCGCTTTTTCTTAGCTCCCATTTTTATGAACATTGAAAGCCTAAATTGTGAACCCCTGGCTTGAAGGTTATCAAACGCAACCATGCCACATTCAAGATGGCTGTTTTATTCCTCATGCCCAAGATGTTTCGTGCTATAGAACCCATCTACCGTTTACAGATGACTAAGCAACGCCAGTTACAAATCAATTAAATATTCTGACCGGGACCCAACAGAGCTTACTTTAGCTGCCGCTTAATCAGATTCTGACTATTTTAATTATTAAATGGTAGGCCCGTACCATTACCATACTTGGCATCTGCAACTGCCCTCAGTCTCAAAGAGAGTTCTCCTGTGTGGCATGCTGATGCCAAAGAAACAAAGCCCCCCCGCCCCCTAAAATAGCATAGCACTAGCTACATAGCATTTAGAAATGGAGGATGCAGGATTTTAAAATATTTCCAATGCATTTCAGAAAAAAATTAAACAGTCCTCCCTGCTGCCTCTACCAATATGTAGCATGTGGCGTGGCCACACTGAAAAGTGAGGGAAGCTACAGAAGGGATATTCAGAGCAAGCACGGGGTGGATCCGAAGCTCACAAAATGGGACAACCCCATTTTCCACTGGACACCCTGAAATTTCGCCTGGGGCGGAGGAACAAAATAGGTCTGCAGTGGGAGGGGTAAAATCAGTGAAAATTCACCTCCCCCTCCCCCCACCTGGTCTAGAGCGTCATTGTGTCAGAAGAGCACTTTTGGATCCAACTCATCCTAACTAGTTAGTTTCATTTCTTTTAGTGCTATATACTACAGAGGATAAGGTAGCAAGGACGAGGTTGCCAGGCGGGTACAGCAAACTAAGACTCGGAAGAGAAGGAGAACCACAGCACTGGAAGCAACGTCATCTCCATGGCGCAGCGGGTTCCACTGTTGCTCTGGTTTCCCTTCTTGACACAAAGGGAATGAGCAGACAGAGCCAGAGAAAGGCTCCAGAGCTGGCATACATCAACGAGGGCTTGAAAAAGACCGGCAGTCTTGACCTTGGGGTGGGGGGGCGGGGCAACAGGAAGGCTCCCAGATCTCTAACTAATGTCAGGAAATAGCAGCGGAACAGGAACCGATGTGCAAACTGATACAAAAATGGAAACTGGAACAGCAAATATATATATACTGTATTTTCAGAAAGTGATGTTTCAATAACTTAAAAGTATGCAGTCCCCAGAATTCAATCGCTACTACAGATTCACGTGTAGAACAGAAGGCAAGAGCAGCTGTCCTAGGAATCCAGTTCAATAAGTGCCGTCCTTCTTCTGAGTAAGTCGGCTCTAAGGAATCGAGGAGCTCGGGTGAAGAAGGGTCTCAAAAGCCTGGCGGGGTCCGATGCTGCCCTGGGCCCCACTCCACAAAGCTGATCCAGAAGGGCCATCTCTCCACAGAGGACATCTGCCGGGCTTACAATATCTCCAGGTCTACATGTCGCACCTCTGGATTGCGTTGCTAAAACAAAAGAAGGTATGAGCTTAATAAATGCGTAACAGCAACTGAAAACTGGGATACAGATCGTGTTGGGTTTGGTCACAGGCAAGTCACTAAGGCTCTAGCTAGCCTATTTCACAGGGTTGTTGAGAAGAAAGAAGGAGATAACCCCAAGCATTCTATTCTACACTCCTCGGTCTGCTGATTGTCAAAGAATATACGCAAAAGAAAGCGTTGGTTCGCTCTTTTCACCCGGCCATTCCTTCAATACAAGAGGCTATGGGTGGGGGAATCTCCATTTACCCTCAACCCCCTCCCCATATGAGAAAGCTTAAGGGGAGAGACTGATCCTAGGTCATCCAGGAAAGTTCATGGCTGAGTCAGGATTTAACCCAGATCTTCACAACAGAAGCAGAAGAGGAAGAAGAGATTGGATTTATACCTTGCCCTTCACTCCCCAAAGGAGTCTCAGAGCGGCTTACAATCTCCCTCCCTTCCTCTCCCCACAGACTTCCTGTGAGGTAGGTGGGGCTGAGAGAGCTCTTTCGAGAACTGCTCCTGAGAGAACAACTCACGCCAGCAGCTGCATGTGAAAGAGTGGGGAATCAAACCTGGTTCTCCAGACTAGAGTCCGCACTCCTAACCACTACACCAAACTGGCTCTCCATACAAGTCCTACTGTCTCCTCACCAAGCTAGGTCCCATAGCTTCACCAGTATCAGCCTTCATGATGTTTGGCAACTGAAGGGAAGCTCTGCCCCAGGACTGACAGCCCACCAATTAAAAGCCTCTTCGCCAAGCCCTACTCTCTGAACCCCTTACCGGCCAGTGACAACTGACGACAGGACTTTTTTAGTGGTGGTGCCTTCCTTTGGAATACCCTTCCTTACGAGGCTCATCTGCCCCGTTCCCTTTCATTTAGGCACCAAGCCGAAATGGTACCTTTTTACTCAAGGCTTTAAACTGACAGGTTGCCTCCTTTAAAGCCATTTTAATAGCCTGCTTCTAACTTGAGGATTGTTAAGACAGATGAGGTGGAAAATGCCACTAAGTCGCAGCCGACTTATGGTGACCCTGTTGAGTTTTCAAGGCAGGAGACGTTCAGAGGTGGTTTGCCACTGCCTGCCTCTGTGCCGCCACTCTGGACTTCCTGGTGGTCTCCCATCCAGATACTAACTAAGGCCGACCCTGCTGAGCTTCCAAGACATATTCAGCTACTACTTTTATGGCGCTCTTGTGCATTTCCCTTTTCATCTAGCAGGCTTGGTGCCAGAGAACATCGCAGAGGATTATGGCTCCAAACCACCAAGCAAACCAAAGCAAGGAAGACCAATGCAAGTTCTCGAGGGCCGTCATCAGCCTGTTGTAGCTGCTTCTGTACTGGAGCTCCTCAATTATTACAAAAAGTAGTAAATGTTTCCGATATCAATACTGGGTGTGGCAAACTTTTTTTTTTTTTTTTACCACCAGCCGCCTCTCACCTTCAGCTCCTTCTCCAGCCGGTCCACTTCGGCTCCTAGCGTGTCGATAATATTTTCACCGTGTTTAAGCATGAAAACCTCTAACTCCTCCAGAGTCTTCACCTGCTGGATTTCCTGCCATGAAATGAAGGGTAAGGCGATCAGAGCGAGATGTGAAACACAAACAAGTCACTCTCCCCTTTTCTGGGGGGGGTAAAATGCAGGGAATGTAACAGGGAATGACCTGCCTAGGAGATCCACAAAGAGAAGGTTTGTTCACTGCTTCACTCAGCTTATCACAATTATCCTCGTATCAGCTCAGCTGAGAAACAGAAAACAAGTAGGACCACCAGTTTGATATCTGTCATGTGCAGGACACACACATAAAAAGAGTGGCATATACAAACAGATCGTATTCAGGGCTCTGAGTTCCAGGGATGCTGCACAAGTGCAGAAAAGCCAAAGGATCTCGAGAATCCAAGCTTTAATTTTTTAAAGCAAAAAGGAAGGCACACTTCTAATCCTTATGGACTAGAAGAAAAATCCTCAAGTCCACAAGCAACGACTGCGGTCATCTCTACAGCCAGAAGTGAAGTGCCTTAGGCTTTCCAGCAGGAAGAAAAAAGGGTGTATCTCTCCTTGTCTTTTGCTAGACTACACAAAGGAGAACAAGTTATGGAAACCAAGGAAACCTGCACAAACGAGCAGTAACTAAAGATGGATGAAAAAAATTGAATGTTTCTGTAAGCAGAATTTGGGTTACCCTGAAACAGGGCCCCCGCGCCACACACTTCTTTCCATTGTAAATATGACTAGTTCAGGGTATGTTTTCAGTACTTAGAAACTAGTTCTAAAACATGCTTCAATTTTTAAAAAGCAATCCTTAAAGGTCGGTAAGACGCTTTTAAAAAAACCCTAAATACTTGTTTTTACATTGGTAAAATGTAAAATCATGGGCAGAACTGACCCATGTCAATGTTAAGCATTTTTGCAAGTCTGGTTGGATCAAGCACCAATTCTGCTGACGCCCACTGAAAAGCAGCAGAGTTTAACGTTGCCTGAATTGTACCTTACGATGTCCCAAGTTTTAATATTTTTATTTGTATTCCACTAGTATTTAAATGTTTAGTAAGATTTAGACAAACGATTAAGACAATATTCAGGTTTTAACGATGATTTAATTTCAGCGTAGATGTTTGTTCAACGGCTAAAGATGTAATCTCTTTTAATGTTAACGGATTATTGCTAACATCAGGAAAGCTTCTGCTTATTCCTTAAAAGCGAGAATCTGTCCCAAACACTGCAATATTGATGTTTTATTGTCTGCTTCTATATTTGAAATACATAATACGTCTGATAATACATTTGATTTTACTTGCTGTAACAACTCATAATATTTGACAAACTTGATGATATTTTCCCCTACCCCCTCTTTCCTTTTGTATCCCAGTTTTTTCGAGAAAATAAAAAAGTAATAATAAAAAACACATCCCAAGCTGTCAGCTGAAGATAACAAAGCTACCCCGATGCTCACTTTGCACCCATTCATTTACTTCATTAATGCCCCTCTTTTCTCCCCAACAGGGACCCCAAAGGGGCTCACGACACTTCCCCCTTCCCCATTTTACCTTCATGACAAGCCCATTAGGTGGCTGAGGCCTGTCTGGTCCAAAAAGACCTACTCTGAGTGGCAGGAAATCTCAGAAGAGATTCTGGTTTCCTGTTCTGAAGGAAGGCGACTGGGAAGTGTACCCACACCACCACACAGATCACTGACCACTGCTGAGCCACACAAAAACTGCCATTTTAGAGAGCACACCAATCCGAGGCTGCAGTTATACCTCATGAAAAAGAAAATAATGTGCTCGTTCCAAAAACATTATGCAACATTTATAGGTGGCCACACAAAGAAGCAGCAGTTTCCAATAAACAGGCATTATTACCCATAACTGCGTTTTCAAGTGATCACCAGCATTTGGTTTTGTATGCTTTAAATCAGGACATATTTACTTGTGGTTTGCCAGCTACCCTCAGCCACAAGGAAAGGCAGGGCAGAAATATCTGAATAAAAATTTACACTAATAACAGCTGTGCCTTTTTAAAACAAAAGAACAGAGAAACCAGCTCTGAGAGAAACACCTCATGGTGAAGGTTTCCAACTGATTCTGTCACCACATTCTGTACCAAGTCAGACCATTGGTCTAACAAGGTCAGTGCGGTCTGCTGTGACTGGCGGTGGCTCCCTCAGGTACATGTCTTTCACATCACTTGGTCCTGAGAGCCAGTGAGGTGTAGTGGCTAAGAGGAGTGGGTTCTAATCTGGAGAACTGGGTTCGATTCCCCACTCCTCCTCCTCCACATGAAGTCTGCTGGGTGACCTTGAGCCAGTCCCAGTTCTCTCAGGACTCTCTCAGCCCCACCTACCCTCACAAGGTGCCTGTTTTGAAGAGGGGAAGGAAATTGTAGGTTGCTTTAAGACGCCTTAAGGTAAAGAAAAGCGGGGTATAACCACCTCTTTTTGATTTATTTTTTTGTTTTTGTCAACTGGACATAATGGGGACCAGACCAGGGGCCTTCTGCACACAAAGCAGATACTCACAAACCCTCCCTCAGCAAGCAAGACAGAATCGAGCAGGAAGATGTTGCTCCTCTCCCTCTGGCACCTGCAGCCCAAACGGCATCTCTGTGGAGAGGTGATTTCCTGCACCTGAAAGCTGGCTCTAGAAGTTTCTGGACTACAGCTCTGCATAAGCGCAAAGACCACCCGTGGGATGCACACAGACCAGGCAGCAAGTTACAGTGAACTCATGTACACTACAATCTGGGTACAGTGTACATTTGATTTTTCTTTATACATGCGCTGAGTGACTGTCATGTCACATTCTGATCTGTTACATTCATGTTACGGTCACCGTGACGTTTATCTGGGGACTGGTCCCCGGCTTCGTTTGTCAAGTGAATGCACACTGGCTCTTTCTTACAAATGGATGCATGTGCATCTATGAAGGATGGATCCGTGTTCATTGTAATGTGTGAACAGGGTGCAGGAATAACCAAACACAAGGTACAGGAACAAGGAAATACGTGTTCTCTAGGTCAACTGCTGGAGGAAATGGAGCCCAGAGAGCTCTCCTACAATACCATTTGTTCATTTATTTTATTCAATTTATATCCCGCCCCCGCCCCCCCACAAGTGGGCTCAGGGCAGGTTACAGTCCACATAGGACGGGACAGTAAAAATAGAATACCACAAACATTATAAAGTTAAAAATTTTAAAGTTAAGAGGAAGATAATAAGACCAGCACAAGACATTGTCTTGGTAGCAATGCTATGATGTACCTTTTTCTGAGTGATGCTGGTGATGCTGACCACTGGACACATAGCCAGAGCTACCGGTAGGGGAGACTGAGAGATGGAAGAATTTGGATGCCCGCTGCCTCCACTAAAAGCCCGGCAGAACAGCTCTGTCTTACAGGCCCTGTGGAATTGCTGTAGATCCCGTAGGGCCCTGATCTTGATTGGGAGCTTGTTCCACCTGGCTGGGGCCAGGGCTGCAAAGGCCCTGGCCCTAGTTGAAGCTAATCAGGCGTCCTTCGGGCCAGGGACAACCAGAAGGTGTTGGTCCATTAAGCGCAAAGCTCTACCGGGCACACATGGGAAGAGACACTGAAGGCCAAGACAGGGAGAGACATGGGAAACTACTTCCCAGTGATACTGATCTATCATGTTTCTAATCTGCCATCCTCATCAAAAACTCAAGTTGGCATGTCTTAGAAAATGGCGGATGATTGAGTCAACGGTTGTAGAAAGCCCTGCTTTGTGCCTTGAGGAACTGATATGTTCTGAACCTTCTCTCTTGGTTTACGCAATAAACAGAATCAGAAGGCAAAGCTTGTCTTGAACTACAACTTCAGGCTACAAAGCATGGGGAGGGACCTACATTTTAAAGTGTTCCCATGTACAAGAACTCCTTTCACAGAGAGCCAGGAGGGGGCCAGGCTGAACCCATCTTCCCCGACAGGGTAGTTTTCCACATGCAGAAAATTCTGGGGAGGGGGTAACATACCATTTCCCACCCACGCCCAGCTCCCCTCCAGCTTGAAAGCAAGACATTCCAAGAAAAGGTTTTTCCCCATGATTCCCTCAGAGAAGGCTCCTTGTGACTATTCTGTATGGCCAGTCTTTATTCTCCAGCCCTTGGAATGTTTGCAAACATTTGAAAATATCACACCAGCTCAGCCCAAAGCAACAGGAGCTCCGTGGCCATCATCCATTCCTCCTCCCACCAAAAAAAATTCCTCAGAGTTCCTCACGGTACGTGTGGAACACTGTTGCAAATGTCACTCAGTTTTGTACAGGTAAAGCCCATGAACACGAGAGGGTTGGAACGTACGTGCAGAATGAAAAGCATCTAAGACTAAGCAAACTCGAGCAAGGGGGAGGAAAAACTCAGTTCAAAAATCAGTGTATCTTCAAAACATACTTGTAGCAGCTGTTCAATGTCTTGTTTCTCCAAGTAAGACCGAGTCACAACCCGTCCGTCAAAGTCTACTTCGGCCTTGAATCTCACTTGGCTCATCCCCATATCTGTGGCTTTAACATCATGAATTGCTCTGAGGGAAATGTTTTGGGTGGCGAGACAAAGTGAGACAAACAAGCCATTAGGTGTTTCAGACTGACACAGAAGTTGGCCACCCGACAAAAACAGTTCTTTTAACAATAACACTTTCCCTCTAAGCTTAGAAATAAGCATTCGTTATTCCCACCACCACCAGACACACCTTTCGCAGGTATAGCCCCCTAATTAGCTGAACGTGCGTCCTCCGAGATCATGAAGGTCTGCCATATAGGCATTCTCACCTCACTGCAGGGTCACTTTCCAGTAACTCTGTCAGCCTCTGCAGCTGGTCAGCCTGAATGGATCGCCCCAGCAGCGCTTCCGTGTTGGTATAGATGAGAAATGCGGAGACGGCTCCCAATAACGTCCCCACGCCCAGTGAGCCCAGGCTGTCATAGTATGGATTACCTGGAGGATGAACAGCAGCAGTAAAGACACCGTCCTTTAGTATACCTTGTGCACTGCCTCTGTACAGAGACGATCACCTAAAAGTTTCCTATGTTATACTGATTTATCTACCAGAACAAAGTTTGGGTCCAGCGGCACTTTTAAGAGTGACAAAGTTTTATTTAAGGTATAAGCTTTCATGTGCATGCACACTTCTCCAGATACAGTGAAACAAAACTACTTCACCATTATATATATAGAGTGGGGGGAGGTTAGTTGCCAGGAAGGGCTACTTAGAGATGCATAAGTAACCGGGCAATTTTAGCTGAGACTGGATTCAGGCAGTTAGTAAGACCTGTACTTTGTTAGTCTTGGAGGTGCCACTGGACTCAAACTCAGCTCTCACATCTGTTTGTTAACTCTTGTATTTGTGTGCTAATTTACTGTTATTCACAGATTTTATCTGAGCTATGCCCAGCGAGACCTCAGTTCAAACTTCCATCCTGTCAGCAAACCTGCTGGGTGACCCCGAGCTGGACATTTCCTCTCAGCCTCACCTGCCTCATGGGTTCGTTGTGCAGACAAAAAATAGGGGGAGAACCGCACCTGCTGCCCTCAGCTCCTTGGGGGATAGGGGTAAAAATGAGTAACGGGGCTCCAGAGGAGCGGGGGGGGGGGCGGAACAAAAATACCACAGAATGCTCTGAACGGGCTATGGCGGCCGCTTGCCTCACATGGTGCAGACGACAACTTGGGAGCATGTGAGTGAAGGCAGCTTGGCTCGTGAAGCCCCCGGCAGTCTTAAAGGAACATTTCCCCATAAGACCGGTGCCGAGACACGAGGAGGTAAAAGCAGCTTGCTTTCCACCTCACCACTGATGCCACAAAACCATAGCATTCTGGGGAAGTTTTGTGTTGTGTTGTCCGTCCGTCCCCCCAGTTCCCTGTAAGGTAAACAGCAAGTGGATTTCTTCTATGTTCTGCTGCCAGAGTTCCAGGGCCCTGGACACTGTGAACGCTTCTGGAAGGTCTCCCCCACCCCCGGTGAATGGATCCTTCCTCTTCTTTGGTGGTGCCCCAATGCACTTCCACAGAGATGAGTCACCCATTTCACTAGTAAAGGAGACGAGCCAATGAGCAGTGGTGGAGGGGGAGATACTTTGGAACTTTTCACCTCCAGGATTCTATAGTTCCTAGGGGCAAAGGGTAGGCCAATATTCCATCCCCACATTCATTTATTTATTTTTATTTATCCACTAAAAATATTTATACCCCCACTTTTCTTGTTGGCTCAAGGCGGTTTACAGATAAAGACTGCTTTTCCTTTCACCCGCTCTCAATGCTCGATGCCTCCTAAAGCACGCTCAATCCGCCTCGGGCCAGTTTTGGTTTCTTTGGGTAGAGGTGGCAGGCTCTTCCCTCTGACTTCATTTTTAAAGTCAACTTCATTTGCCTGTCTGAGTAGTCTTCAAAGCATGTAGAAATCCCTCTCTTTTCTATGGGTAAAACGTTCCGTCAGGATTAACCATGCCAGTGTCCACTTGGTGCAGATGCTCACCTGTCAAAGATGTCAGACCCATGCAAGTAGCCGCTAGCGTCACACCCAGAACCGCCGCGGTATCTTCTAACAACACGACATTTGTGCTGGGGTCACGAGCCTGAATGACTGAACAATTAATAACTCATTATGCTGCTGCATGATTCCCTTGCACTGAAGTAACTATGTCTTTATCTAGTCACATAAAAGCCAGTAACAGAAACAAAAATCTGCTACAATCTTTACTACACAATGGCTAGGAACCTGTGGAAAATATCCATGTGTATGGGGGCAGGGATTTTTTGCCAATTCCACCCTCCTATGGCTGCCCTCCAATCCTACCCATCATTTCAGGCTGCCATGGGGGGGGGGATGCAGAGAAATAACACTTTCATGCACCGATCTTTCTGATGTGACGCAGCCCAATAAGTACTTCTACTTATTGTTGTGTTTTATAAAGGGGTACTATGGATGCTTCTCCAGGTGACTGGAGTTAAGGGGTTATTTACTACAAAGAGTAACTGCTTTAATAGCCATTTCCTTAGGTGTTACAAGCAAGTTGGGGACTGTGAGGAACTGGGCAGGGGGAACAAAACAGTAATTTTCCTTCCTTTATCCAAATCCATCCCTCCCACAATACAACAACACTTTTAGGTTAAGTGAATGGCCTAGGTTGGATCTGCCAATCTATTCATCCCCTTCCATTTTCTTCTCCCACCTTTAACCAATGCCCATCTCTCAAAATCCCATGATTCCTAGGGTTTAGTTAGCATATTCAGCCTTCATCAGGCAGCTGGAGGCAGATCCTTCCATTTACAGAATAAAATTTTCCCACAAACTTGGAGAATACCCCTGGAACACAGAAACCCCCAGTCTGTGAGTGGCCCGCTTTCTCTGACCCTCTGATTGGCACTCAATAGTAACTGCTATTCAAGGGGAAAAGGTTGGGAGCATGAGGAAACCAAGAGACTTCCTTTCCAAAAAACCCACTCAAAAGGAGATAAAGCAAACATAGGCAAAACGAGTGACTCATCCCATGTTAAGCATATATACCATATTGGTAGAAGGACAGGCCTCTGGCCTGGGCACTTCTTCGAATTTCATTGATTGCCACAAGAAGAGTAGCTAAAAAAGAAGAAAAGATATCAAAGGAGAAATACAAAAAGGACAAAAGGTAAAGCAGGCAATTCTTTCTGGCACCTTGTCTAGCTTTAAGGTTTATCACAAGCATCAAGGGATTACTTTGAAATGATGCCATAGCTGAAGATAAAGAACCAGGCCCCAATCCCGGGCCTACTTATTCAAGAACATTCCCTTTGAGTTTAAACAGGAACACTCCAGACGAAATGGGTTACGGATCGCTGTTTCAGTTCAAAAAAGCCTGTATCCAAAAGCAACTCTGACTGGCACTAAGAATGGAGCGCCTGTTAGAGGTTCTGGGCCACAATTCTGGAAGCCACTTAAGGCTCAGGTGTACCCAATGGAATTGCTGTTTCCTTTGAATGGCAGATCCTCACACCACATCACCAACTAGGGATGTGCTTTTGGATACTTCTGGTCCAAGTATATACCCTACTGATATTTGGATGTCCAAATGGTATCTAGGATTTTCTGGAATAACGGTAAATGGGTCCCGAAAAATTCCAGAAATATTCAAGAGTAGTTGGAAATGTCAGAAGCCAGCATTTTAAGACTCCCAAGACTGTTTCTTCTTTAATTTTATTGGGTCAGTGTCTTCTTGCCAGGGCCTGGTATCAGCTTGCCAGGTTGGTTTGGCCTGGATGCTGTCTGAGGAACGCAGCTGGTGCACCGGAGTACCCTGGGAGATGCTGTTTAAGAGGTATGAGGGTCCATGAAGAGCTTTAAAAGTAAGTGTCATGATCTGGGCTGTGCAAGTAAAGGCCTAGCAGGCCCAGGAAGCCTGAGTAGCAGTGGGAGAAGGCCAGGCCTACAACTCCCAGAAGCCCCTGAGAGGTTTTGGCACCAATTTTAGCCAATAACAGAGAAAGGGATCATATAATAAAAGAGCTGGTAAAGAAGAAGAGCTGTTCTTTCTTCCAAGAGACCAGGGCCGGAAGGAAGGCTGCTGCTGGGAGCGACCCTCACCCTGAGAGGAAGGGTGAGTAGACTCAGGCCCAACTGAGACAGTGAGCTAGGGACTGTGAGTCTAGTTACGGCAGGGCATTTGGTTTCTATTCTCTTCACCCCCTTATCACTACTGTTCTTGCACCTTGTTTGTTTCCCATATTGGGCTGACGACCTATAAAAATAAACCTTTTATTTGTTGTTTACTCTGCCTAGTCCTCACACCTATTATTCCGCCAAATAAGGGAGGTCTGAAGGTCTTGGGAGGCTGCTCTGGGCCTTCTCAAGGGATCCTAAAACCAGAGTGATGGCAGCGTCAGGTGACACCCCACCTGAGCCGTGACAGTAAGCAACAGCACTCTGAATCGATCCCAGAAGCAAAATAGTAACTGGTGCAGTTGAGACAACATAGGAGTGGTATGTTCCAAAACAACCCCCCAAAAAACCCCTTAAAAATGTATTCAAGTGGGTAGCCGTGTTGGTCTGAAGGGACAGAACAAAGTCTAAGTTCAGCAGCACCTTTAAGACCAACGAAGTTTAATTCTGGGTACAAGCTTTCTCGTATCTGACATGAGTTCAGTGTATCAGTGAGATAAGTATACTACCGCAACATAATCCAGCAAGAGCAGCCTTGGAGCAACTAACGCCACCGCTTTCTCAAAAGCCGAGCCTGAGTCGACCTGAAAGGCAAGTGAAGGGGAGGCCCCTGGAGCCTCAAGCA
This sequence comes from Gekko gecko, assembly GCA_029375565.1. NCBI lineage: Eukaryota > Metazoa > Chordata > Lepidosauria > Squamata > Gekkonidae > Gekko > Gekko gecko. Next base: position 7,688,029 of record JAPDNY010000010.1, read on the forward strand.
AGCAGTCCTGGACTTCGTAAAGGAAAGAGATGGATGCCAGGATAGCAAACACACACTCTTAGGCCACCCTTTTGGTTCACGTTGCATTCTACACCTCTGCCCTCAAACATGAAAATGCTTATGCGCTTGGCAGCGAGAGCTCACACGCTTTGGAAAAAGGCAGAAAGCAAAGCAATGGTCGTCGGCATACCTCCTTCAGATACCAATGATCCTGCTAATATACAATAGGCCTAAAAGACGGGGGAGAAGAGAGAATTTAGTTACATGTAAACAGACAACAGAAAGACTTGTAAATTACACAAAACTTAAAAATAACCTCCCATGAGCAGGATCAAATGGCTCCCTTCCATTAACTAAGGAACCTTCCCGGGGGGGGGGGGTGTCTTCCTCACTTAGCAGCAGGAAACAGTGGGATCTATGGCTGCATCACAAAAATAACTGCTGCTAAACAGAAATCTGCTGGCAACAGGCAGGAACACAGATCATTGGATGCACTGGCACTGCTCCCCTCCTTCCTCCCACTTTTTCTTGCACGCAGAGCTTCAGTGAAAGCGTGAACTTCGTGTCACACCGAACAATACTGGACCCCTCGCCCAGGTTGTTTAGAATTCCTGACCAGGGGCATGGAGGGGAGACACTCCAGTTGCCAGGGTGCTTGTAAACTGAAGCCTGCTCAGACTCGGGGGTGATCCGTCAACTGCTCCACATGAGAGGAGGGAGGAATGAGAGGAGCACTGCCAGGTCATGCTCGTGAGCACGCCAACAAGCCTCTAATTCAAATTTCTCATGCTGCCTGAACACAGCCATTATCTCAGACTGGATTAAGGGACGAGATTCAAAGCTATTAAACCTGGGGTCCCCAGCATGGTGCCTACATGTCTCCTTTCCTGGCACCCACCCACCAGGGCTTTAAGTGGGTGGGGCTTTCGCCCAGCAAGGCTTCTGATTGGCCCCTGGAGATGTGATTTGCTGTGCAGTTTTCTAAAACACTGCTTTGGCAGCAAATGCTGTCAACCCACAGGGATCTTCATTGTGTGACTGAATGTAAGCTGCAGCAGCCATTTGGTGGCTGGCTCCACCTCCTGCATCCGCCATTTTTTGTCTGCACCCACCATGTTGTATCGGAATTCCAAAAGTGCACACAGGCGCAAAAAGGTTGGGGACCCCTGTATTAAACTATGTTAATTGGGGACAGCCCACTTCTGCGTTTCCCAAGTGGTAGCCTTGCATACACACAGCATGTGCTCAGTCATGCAGTGAAGACCCTTGCGCTGGCACCCAGAAAGGTTTCGGTGGGTACCATGGAGCCCCTGGGCCACACGTACACAGGTGAAACGTTATAGAAGCTCCTGCCCAGGAGGCTAGGTTGCCTCATCTACTACCTGAATTTTGTATCTGGGAAATGAAGGATCATAATTTAAAGCACAGTGGGCTGGATTGCACAATTCTGCTGGACTAAAGGTGCTTTCCTCCAGAATAATAATAATACTAATTATCATATGGCCTTGTGTGTAGTATAGCGAGGAGATCCTAAGATTGTCTAGCAGCCAGAAGTTCTAGCTCTTTTAGTGTTATGTACCACTAGATGGCGAGCTAGATTTGTTTTTTAAGGCAAGAGACGTTTCAGATGTGGTTTGCCATTGCCTGCCCCTTCATCATGACCCTGGTATTCCTTGGAGGTCGCCCTTCCAAATACTAGCCAAAGTTGACCCTGCTTAGCTTCTGAGATCTGACAGGATTGAGCTAGCCTGGGCTATCCAGGTCAGGGCTTTTCCTCCAGAACAAGAAGCCTTCAGCTGGTGTGAACTGCATCGGCAAAAGGCCCCTCGCTCCAAATGAAGGTGCCACCATTAGCATGACAGAACTGCGGGATCCAGGCCTATCACATTAACCCCACGACAGCTCAACTTACCCAAAGAAGTGATTCTATGGGTTGAGGATGCAGCAAGCCCATCACCCCATGGTACCATGAAAGTCCTGCACCCATCATGAAAATGCCAACGCCACTGATCAGGGACGCGATGTAGCGCATGTTTGTGAAACCATATCTGGATGGAGAAGGCCAGGGAGGGAAAATTTAGTAAACGTTAATGAAACAGAAGCAAGGGAAGCTCCCTCCCTCCCCTTGCTTGGAAGTCAGCTGGGTAATTATAACATGCAGTCATGAACTGATCTCAAGAAGAAAAATTCAGGTGGGGCGGCCGTATTGGTCTGAAGCAGCGGAACAAAGCCTGAGTCCAGCGACACCTTTGAGACCAACAAAGTTTTATTCAACATGTAAGCTTTTGTGTGCAAAGCACAGTTCTTCAGACAAACTGGAATATGGTCTCCTCAAGGGTTACTTACAGGGGAAAAGGGGGGCAGACACTAGGAGGGGCCACTCTGAGCCAAGGTGCCTGTGCAGAGCTGAAATTGGATTGGGTAGATGGTAAATGGATAGCAGCAAATTAGCATGCAAATGCAAGAGTTCACAAAAAGAGGTGAGAGTGAAGCTAGAGTCCAGCAGTACCCGCAAGACAAACCAGGCTCAGTCCTGTGTACGTGCAATGAGGGAGACTCAGCGTGTGCACACTTCTTCACATACACTGAAACAAGATTTCCTCAAATATTACATGCAGGTTGGGGGGGGTTAGTTGCCAGGAAGAACTGATTAGAGTCAAGATGCATACGTAACTCAGCAATAAATATAACTAAGACTGGAATAACACATATAGGAGGACATGTAAATAGCAGGAAGTTGGCATACAGATAATAATAAAGGAGCTAACAACAGATGTAAGAATCAAGTTTGAGTCCAGGGGCCTCAATTAATTTTAATTTATCAAGAACAGCTTTGTAAAGGTCCTGAATATGTCCAACAAGGAGCAAAATCAACACTATTTCAGTCGCAATGCTGCTCCCCCTGCCAAAAAAACCTTTCCATTAGTGGGAATCCAATTTCCACTGGAATGCTTTTAAAAGCCGGCCGCTGATCAGATGCCATCTTTGGGTCCCTGCAGAATCCCCCAGAGACCTTGCAAACCTTTCTGGGTTGAACAAAAAGGCCCAAACTAGTAGGTCTTTCATCAGATCTTGCACGAGAGATAGTCATGTGCTAAGGTATAAAATCAGAAGCATTTGGAAGTAAGGAAACAGAGACAGAAGCTAACATTAAACGGGGGAGGGAGGGGGGAGAGTCCTTACGGATGACTTGGATCTGGAGTCCTCACAGACTGGCTAATTCCAAGAGCTAGCAAAGCCTGTATAGAAAAAGAGAACAGATTCGAATTCCTGCATCTGCCAACACCTATGGAGAAATTTAAATTGCTTAACAATTAATTTAAACTAATGCCCCGACCCGGATAGCGGATTAATTTAAACTAATGCCCCGACCCAGTCTCACCAGATCTTGGAAGCTAAGCAAGGAGACCTCCCAGGAATACCAGGGTCATGACACAGAGGCAGGCAATGGCAAACCACCTCGGAATGTCTCTTGCCTGTTCTCACACTCCACATTCAGACACAGCCCCAAACCTCAAAGCCATCCCTCAGAGGCAGCAGCCAGTGAACGCCAGTGAAGGCAGACCTTAGTGTCTCTTTCTAAGGAGCTTGAGAAGCCTTTTCTTGTGGCACAGCTAAGCAGTTTTCCAGCCAACTGCAACTTTAAGCTGTCACCCTCCATCCCTGATCCTGCCACCCAAGCAGGTGTGAACAGTCTGGGCACAAGCAGTTTTTGCTCCTACAGTTCAGCAGTTCGCGCCAGCGACATGAACTGCTCAACACACTAACAACTGAAAATTGGAAACTCCTTAGCTCCATTAAGCAAAAACATTTTATTGTCGTAACAGATAATTTGGGTGCACAGGGCGATCTCTTTAGAAAAGTGCAACGCTCTTGAAAGAACACCACAACGTGTTCCTTGCAGCCAGCCGGAGCTGTGCAACTCCAGGGAATGACAAAAAGTGTGCTCCTTTTAAAACCCCAGAAGTAAACTTCTAAAAAACCTGTGACCTATGGATGGTGAAAAACCAAGAGGACTGTGAAGCACTCCAAAGGGACCCCTACAAACATGGAGGATGGGCAGCAAGATGATAAGTATGTTTGCCTGAGACAGGCTAACACTAAAATCTATGGAACAAAAGCCTGCATTTGTCAACAGGAACCGTGCCCTATTGAGACTCACTGGCAGGCACCCCTGCATCTTTACAGACAAATCTCCACTTCACCCCTGTGGTGTTTTACATGGAGGCAAACTTAGTGCTTCACAATGTTTTACATCGAGGCAAACTTGATGCACAAGCAGGAACCAGCCTCGGAAGCTGACCACCATTACACAGACGGTGCAGAGCCCTTTGCAGCCACCCCTGCGTTTGAATCCCGCTGAATTCAAATGAGTTTAGATGGCCTACCCTGCAGGGTGCCACAAACTGCTGGACACAAGAAGGCAGAACGGGAAAGAGAAGGTACTCACTTGATTGCAAGTATCCGCCAAAGAGTGGATGGCTTCGGAGAACATGCTTGCAGAACCCGTGTAAACCCAAGCGAGAAGCTTGAAGAAAAAATTCAAGCCATTTCTGGAAGTGAAGAATGCAAGGGAGTGAGGGAGCAATGCAAAATTCAAAGTAACTGGCGGGCGGGGACAGAAACACAGGTAACGTCACATCCACGGTGGACCATTTGTTAAACTACAGCTAGGAGATGGAAGCTGGGTCTTGGGCTCCCAATAACTTTCCCGTGCAAATCCCCTCCGTGGCTTGCTGCCTTACTTGCTATAGTTTCATATCGACATCAGTAACAAACATAGCTAACATTAACCAGATTCCCTCACTATCTGGGTACAGCAAGTCCATCTTGAAGCCCAGGTTTCAAACTCTGAATAAGAGGGCGAACCTGATTAATGCCAATGCAGACATGAATGCCACCCCATCATTAAAGCAATCAGTGGAAAAGGAAGGGGGAACTCTACAAGGGCCTGGCATACTTCAGATCACCCAAGCACTACATCTGCCTTGGGCCACCATGGCACCTGCGTTTGCAACCATGAAATAGTAACTTGAGTAGGGGTCAAGAATTGCATCTGAACAGGGCAGGCAACTAGCAAATATACTAGAAGCATCGTCTCAAATGGGAACATTGCAAACAAGGGGACAGAGAGCTACCACAGCCCCAGTGCCTCAATAATTTAAGAGAAAATGCCCTGACTTGGATAGCCCAGGCAAGCCCGATCCCGTTAGGTATCGGAAGCTAAGCAGGGCCGGCCCTGGCAAGCACTTGGATGGGAGATCTCCAGAGAATACCAGGGCTTGGGATGCAAAAGCAGGCTATCAAGCCAACTCTCTGAAAAACGTCCAAGCCCCCAGTAGGGGTTGCCAGAAGTCACCATGACTTCCAGGCACGCAAGGACATACACATGCAAATAACACCCCCCCCAATAAAAGAAAGAAATAATAATTTAGAGAAAACAAAGGGAATTCTTGGTATTCCTTCAATCTTGTTGTCATCTTATAAGGACTCAAGCAAGCACTGCTGATCTTCAGAAGTCAAATCAATTTCAGCACCTGTGATGCCACCAGCAGTGTTCCATCTAAGTGGAGTTAGTGTGAGCGAGCAATTTTGTCTTAGCTCAGGAAGGATGGCTCCAGAGCAAATTAATTTATGCAGCAGCCAAATTGCTCTTTAATGCCAGTAGCTCACTTTAATGCCAGTAGCTCACAAAGCAGAATTTTTGCTCACAAGACTCCACAGCTTAGAGGGAGCACTGGCCACCCGGGCCCTTCCTAGCTTCTCCTCCAAAGTGTAGAGCTAATCCTGGCTTTCCTCCACTTCACTGGAGAAACACACAGTTCAGAAGAGACTTTGGTGTCTGCAGGGGGCACCATTGTGAATCAGCCACCTCCAACATAGGGAGACATTTGGCCTACAGCCCCAGAATGTCTGCATTGCCGTCAACCAGGTTTTCCAGAATGTAACTACAAAATCCACCTCTTGCAGAATAAAAATACATAAACTTTAGTCCATGTGTGTACACCGCTAAGCATCTAGTCTTATAAAACGTACATCTTTAAGGGGTGGGGGAACAACTTACATGCAAATAGCAACCATCACCACTTTTCCAGGTCCCCTGAGAAATACAGCGGTGGCACTGGATCGTGGCTGAATAAAAGAAGACCCCAAAATACATTGTTTAAAATGCTACAATCCTGCATAGATTGCCTTCAACACCATAATGTTAAGCAGGTAACAACTCCAAGAACTATAGTTATACCTAACGATTAAGGCTCTTGTCCAATTAAAAAAAATATGCAAAATTTGCCCTTAAGTGATATAATTCTGAAGGGGATCCCCAAAGACTAAACATCAGATTCAGCTACTCCCGGGGTTCCAAGACTGTAAGCAGGCATTGCTAATACAATTTGAAGCTCATTTTTGCATACAGAGGGTGAGGGTGTCGGGTCACTGGAAATCTTAGGACACTGAATTTCACACTGAAAATTAGAAATGTGGCTGTCTGTCTCCACATTTCCTATCTCAAATTAAGCTCAACCACACTTGTTCTCAGAAGTCTTGCAAGAAGAGCTTTGCACACCTGAAAACTCTTCTGTTCTTTAATGAGGTCATTTTTTAAAAAAAAATTGTGCATCTGCTTAAAGCTCATCTTTCCCTTGGTGTAAAGCTAGAAGGATTCTCTGATTTATGAAGGTTGCTTGTTAGCTATAGACAGATTGCACGTTCACCCAGGAATAAGCACCAATGAATAAAAGGGGACTTACTTCCAAGGCAGATATGCAGGGATTAGACTGAAAAGAAAGGGCATTGCTCATCTTTCAAATGACAGGAAATCTCTGCTTGGTCTAGCCAGAAGGATTCTCTGATATTTGGAATCTGACAGTTAGCTGAGTTTGAGCGCTCAGAATGAGAACAGATTACACGGCATAAAACTACTGATCCTCAAACAGCTCAGTTTGAGTTGGGGAGGTTGCCCATTTCAGGCCTGATCCTCAGCATGAGCTTTCCTAGGGCTTTTCCGCATCCTCATTGTCTTTGCTTGTGAGTTCCGGTTTTCTTGGGGAGGGGGATGTCCTGTTCTTCAAATGTTTTGGTCCCTCTAGTGGTGGCTTTGATATTACACCAGTTTATATCTAGTTTATATCTGCAGGAAGAGATGCCAGACATAAACTGAGTTAATATCAAATCAACCACTAGAGGGAGCAAAACACATGAAAAACAAAAAAAATGAAGAAATAGGAACTTACACATGAGGAAAATGAGAATATAGAAATGCCCCTATTCTCCTACAAAATCCCACAATGCACACAGCCTTGTTTATGCCTAGAACTGTGCAATAAGGAGCAAGATACAGGTGAAATTTTTTTTAAAGAAATTCTCTCACCTTTGTTTCTCCTAGGAAATCTTTGTATTCCTTTAATAACTTTTGGTTTCTGAACAAATCTGTAATGATAAATTTATTAGAACTATTAAGCAAGAAAGGGAAGAGATGAAATTTAGCAACAATAGAATGCTCCATTGTCCTGACAAACACATCTAGACCTCAGCAACCCAGAAATCTTTAAACTAGATGCTACTGTGGGGGCTGTTTAACACACACCTTGACAGTCAGTGTGGCATAGCAGCTGGAGTGCTGGACTAAGATCTGACAGGACCAGGCTCAAATCCCTGCCTGCTGCGTAATGCACTGAATGATCACAGTCCAATCACTTTCAGTCTAATCTACCTCAGAGGGTTGCTGTGGAGATAAAGTGGAGGAAGGGAGGGAACCATCTGTGCTGCCCTGAGCTCCTTGAGAGAAGGACAGGACAAAAATGCACCAAGTACATAAATTCAGTGTGGGACTATAAACATCAAACATATACATAAGAAATGTGATGAGCTACAGGCACATGCCAGGAAGCTGGGACTGGCCTGAAGTCCTCCGCAAGGGTGCCCTTTGACAAAACATACATCACTCGCCACCAGGGCCGGCCCCAGGTGTCTGGGCGCCCTAGGCAAGACAGCCTGGGGTGCCCACCCCACGGGGATGCCAATCTCCCGGTGGGGCCTGGAGACGGGGGGGTGGAGCGCCGGCTTTCCTGAGCACGCCGCACTAGCGGCGTGCTCAGAAAGCTAGGGAAGGGGCGGCCGTTTAGCGGCCGCCCTTCCCAGCCCCAGGGCCGGCTGGAGACGGGGGGTGGAGCGCCGGCGCCCCTTCCCTCCCAGCCCCAGCACCGGCTGAAGACGGGGGGGAGCGCCGGCTTTCTGAGCACGCCGCAGTAGCGGCGTGCTCAGGAAAGGGGCGCCCGTTCGAACGGGCGCCCCTTCCGCCGGCTGGAGACGGGGGGGAGCCAGGGAAGGGGCGCTCGTTTGAACGGCCGCTCCTTCCCTCCCAGCCCCAGCGCCGGCTGAAGATGTGGGGGGAGCGCCGGCTTTCCTGAGCACGCCGCAGTAGCGGCGTGCTCAGAAAGCCAGGAAAGGGCGCCCGTTTGAAGGGGCGCCCCTTCCCTCCCAGCGCCGGCTCACGGGGGCGGGGCGGGGGCGCTTTGGCGCCCCTGTGGACCCCAGCGCCCTAGGCGGGCACCTAGCTCGCCTAGTGGGCGAGCCGGCAGTGCTCGCCACCAACTGATAAGATTGTTTGAAGCAGCTCTTTGCAAAAGCAATAAACCTGAAGGGAAAAAAACATGCAGTCCACCACAACCACTGAGAACACAAGCATGATAACACCGCCCTCTTTGTGTCATACAGAGGCAGTGTTTATAGTGGTTACAGGACAGGTGAATCCCAGAGTCAAATTCCTACTCCGTCATGAAATGCGCCATGTCGCCATCAGACAATCTCTCTCACTCAGCTTAATCTACTTCATAGGGTTATTAACAAGACCTAAATGAGGTGAGGAAGCACCACAAACACTGTCCTGAGCTCCAACCAGGTAGGGAAGAATAAAAATGCAATAGATAGGCTGATATATGTGTGGTAACAAGCCAGAAGGATCTTCAACCCCAGTGGGATCATCACAGAATCCATTTTGATGGAAGTATACTGTTGTTTCTCCCCCCAAAGTGACTATTACAGGCATTAAAATGATCACGCATTCTCTGAAGTGTTTCCGCACTTACTCTCTCTGTATTCTATTTCTGCTTCTTTACGCCTTTTTCTCTCTCGAAGAAGAGCCTCCAGGCTTCCCCAAACTTCTAGAGATCTGTATTGGGGGGGAGAGTCAGAAACAAAAGGCTTTCCTCAATATATGCTTTTTCAATCACTACAGTCTGGTTTCTAAGAATTTTGACTAAGAAAAGGGAAAACAAGGTTGCACTTACCCGTAACTGTTGTTCATCGAGTGGTCTTCTGTGCAGGCACACATGGGACTGCGCAGTTGCAGGCCAGCCATGGAAAAGATTTCCAGGCTTTCTAATAGACTAGGAGTGCCCCTCCTCCCTCTGGCGCTTTCCCACCAAAATGCTCACATGACCAGGAGGAGGGGCGCTACTCCCTCAGTTCTCTCCATGCCACCGCCGGAGACCCCTAGAAAACCAAAGTTTCTGAGAGTTCACAGTGGGCCAGGAGGAAGGGATGTGTGCCTACACAGAAGACCACTCGACGAACAACAGTTACAGGTAAGTGCAACCTTGTTTTCATTGTTGTGGCTTCTGTGCAGTCCCATATGGGAAGATTAGCGAGATCACTGAGTGAAGGAGGTGGGTGTGAAGCTCTCAGAAGGAGACCATCAAGGACTGCTTTATCAACAATTGTTTAGTGGCACAAATTGACCTTCACCCAGAACTCTCTTATACCAGAGCAGTAAGATCTGTGGAAGTGTCCCCACTAAAATATATGTGGGAGTGTGGCAAAGAAAAAAATGCTTTGTTTTGTTCTTCTTTTTTTAATATTAACTCCTAGCATGGACTAGGGTAGGGTAACATGAGTGATCTGAATTAAAGGAACAGATTTATCATGCAGATCACCAGCATAGGCCTTGAGCTACAGTGCATTAAGATAAGGGTCATAGTGACCTGTTGATTTATAAACTAATGGGAAAGTGCAGTATAGAATGAAAAAGAAACAAACTGCATCCCAACTGGGTTTACTTTAGGTCATTAAAACTTTGCACAGGTTAAATAAAGAGTAAGTGGTATTTGACCTGTAGGCCAAAAGGAATAATATAGATGATCCATGGAATCAAGAATACAATAATTGATTATAACAGAGGATGCAACAAGAGCCATTAATTATAGTTTGCCTATTGGACCCTTGTCTATTAGGGCAGCTGTTTTGAGAAGAAAAAAACATATGCTCTTTTCCTTAAAAAAGTAGTAAGGAGTTTATCTTACTCTGTAACCTGGAGTCAAAGAGTGTTATAACACCTCATCTTTCTTTCTTACCCTAATAGAACCCTGCAAGGTAGGGCACCATGAGAAGCTGTGAAGGTACAAGGACAGGAAATTGTAACACAATTTGATATTTGAACTTGAGCTCCTAGGGCCAGACCAACAATGAATCCACATATGGCACTGGGTCATGCTGTGAATCATATCAAATAAGAGTAATTTGCGTGGGCTAAGGAATCCCGATTCATTGATGGTTCTGAAGGATACTTGCCAATTTATTCTGAGTTCCCCATGAAGATGGAAACAGTAAGCCTTGCCTGTGCTTGTACAGTTCTGGTCACCACATCTCAAAAAGGATATTATAGCATTGGGAAAAAGTGCAGAGAAGGGCAACTAGAATGATAAAAGGGTTGGAACACCTTCCCTATGAAGAAAGGTTAAAACGCTTGGGGCTCTTTAGCTTGGAGAAACGACGGCTGAGGGGTGACATGATCAAGGTTTATAAGATTATGAATGAGATTGAGCAAGTTGAGAAAGAAGTACTTTTCTCCCTTTCTCACAGTACAAGAACTTGTGGGCACTCCATGAAATTGCTGAGCAGTCGGGTTAGAACAGATAAAAGGAAGTACTTCTTCACCCAAAGAGTGATTAACATATGGAATTCACTGCCACAGGAGGTGGTGGCAGCTACAAGCATGGACAGTTTCAAGAGGGAATTAGATAAACATATGGAGCAGAAATCCATCAGTGGCTATTAGCCACAGGGTATAGATGGGAACTCTCAGTCTGGGGCAGGTGATGCACTCTATTCTTGGTGCTGGAGGAGGCAGCAGTGGGAGGGCTTCTAGTGTCCTGTCCCCACTGCTGGACCTTCTGATGGCAACTGGTATATTTTGGCCACTGTATGACAGAGTGTTGGACTAGATGGGCCATTGGCCTGATTCAACATTGGCTTCTCTTAGGTTCTTATGTTCTTATGCTTGAAATAACACCTGTATTGAAAAGCCCTGTAGGGTTAAGTATCAGTGCAGAGAGAATGCAGCAAGGCACTGGATTGAGGCTGCTGTGTCAGAATGTCAGCCTTTAAAACTAGATCTTAGGAATAGGGCTTGGAGTGGAGCTCAGCAGAGGACTGGTTCTGATCTTGGAATCCAGGCAGTCCCAATAGAGTGAGTGGTCAAAAAATACAGCAGGACTTAGGCATAAGTAGCCTGTTGTCTAGGTCATGGCTAACAACAGGAAGGGGAAACTCCACCCACCTCAGCCACTCTTCAAAACTACAGAAGCTGAAGAGGTCCAAACAACCCCAACTAAAGGGCACAATAGCATTCTGACACATAATACCTCCCACAAAGGGGCATAGAAATTTAAAAGGCTGTGCGAACCTATGCCTCCAGAGATTCCACCGTGGATCTGAGGACAGCTAGGGAAAGGTTCCTTCAGTCAGGCACAGCAAAGATTCATGAGGCCACACTTACAGACTTCTGGTCAGAACTGACAGAAAGGCAGAGAGGGGGGAATTTTCTTCAGGCAGGCAGCCTCTGCCAGGCCATGCCTCCAAGCTGCTTCACTGGAAGTGATTGGAGTGGCCAGAGAATCTTTCAGGCAGGCAGTCCCTGCCAGGCCGCACCTCCAAGCTTCATTCGAAGCTTCATTCAAGCAGCCTTTGCCAGGCCATGCCTCCCAGCCTTTTCCTCTCACCCCCCCGGCACTGAGAGAAGGGAGGGGGCTTCTAGGTCGACATCGAAAGCATAGAGGCCAGAGGCCCCCTAGGGAATGACCAGGCAGAAATGCTTTGACATTGAGGGGGTTGTGACTTCAAGGCACACAGCCAAAGCCCCTGAAAAGAGCCAGTCATTCTGATGCTCTGTCTACAACACCCCAGCACCTCAGCAGAGGGGGGGATTTGCGTTCATCAGGCTGTTGGGCACTCAGCCAGACCCCTTGTCCACCATGCCTCAGCAGACCTTCATCAGGCTAAGCGAACTCCGAAGAGAGCCACTGCAGCCAGGGTCTCCATCCATCACACCTCAGCAGAGACAGGAATAGGCCTTCATCCAGCTAGGCGACCTCTGAAGAGGGCCACTGCAGATCTCTGTTCACCCCTCCTCACCAGGGAGGGGGAAGCCTTCGAAGAGAGCTCTTCTGAGTCCAGCTCTTTCCACACATGCCTTCAGGGGAAGTTGGTTACAGCAAGGGCAGGCAGCTCTGCTGTGTGAACCCCTAGGCAGCCAAGGCACAGAGAATGGCCACTGAACAGCACCATTTTTATTCATGATGACACAGTGGAAATCCACAAAACATTTCTTCTTCAGACGTATTTCATTGTTCACTAGAATAAAAAACTGTTAACAGAAAAACGTCTCCTCACCTCAAAACTGAGGCGAGGAAAAAACTCAGCAAACAGCAGTGGCGATGATCTCTCCACGGCGGCAGAAAGAGAACTGAAGGAGTAGCACCCCTCCTCCTGGTCATGTGAGCATTTTGGCAGGGAAGTGCCAGAGGGAGGAGGGGCGCTCCTAGTCTATTAGAAAGCCTGGAAATCTTTTCCATGGCTGGCCTGGGACTGCACAGAAGCCACGACGATGAACTGCATCCAACCCGTGCTTGAGATTTTACATCCAGACGGAAAGATGATGATACCATTTTGCTCATACTGCAATCCATGAGCCCCACCCCCCAAAAAAAGAGGTGCTAATTAATACTCAAGGCTCCTCCTAAGTGCATTTTCATACAACAGCATGGATCGAGACCATGCCACTGATCCTGGATGCCAAACATAATGAACAGCAAAGAAAGAGCCATCAACCCATTGTGGCAGAAAAATCCTACACAGAAAGGCATTTTGAACACATGAAGCTGCCCCCTACCAAGCTGCCCCCTACCAAGACTACCAGAGGCAATCACAGCATAGACAACACAACAGCAAAAACAACCACTGCAAAATACAGTGCTGTTACAGTAAAAGCCAGTAAAAGCAAAAGTTAAACAGTTATATATATATATACACACATATATATATACACACACACATATATATATACATATATATATACATATATACACACACATATATATATACATATATATATACACACACACACACTCAAAGTGTTATCATGATGTACATTTTGATTAATTCGATTAATTCTATTTACAAATTTTCCTTGGACTTTTCCCTTGTGAGGGTTTTCTATATGCCACTTCGATACTGGATGAGAATAACTATATTTTTGTATTGAATGTCTTATATGCAAGATTGGAAATAATTTTTGTTTTTGCTGTTGTGTCCTACCAAGTCAGACCACTGTTCTATCAAGGTCACTATTGTTTACTCAGACTGGCAGCAGCTCTCCATGGTCTTGCGGCGAGGCCTTTCACATCACCTACTAACCAGTCCTTTTAACTAGAAATGCCAGGGGTTGACCCTGGGACCTTCTGTAGGCGAAGTAGATGCTCCCCCCTGTGACCCACAGTCCCTCCACCCCTTTTGGACGGCTAAAATCAAACAGTGACATCCTTACTTTGCCTCCACATCTGATCTCAAAAACACAGTGAACGCCTCCGTGTCGTCATGAGGGCTTCGCCGCCTGATTTTCCTGAGCTGGTCTAGGTCACTGTAAAAGGATGGAAACAGTAAGAGAAGGACAGGAGACCACCACCACCAGCCCCAGCACACAGGCTAGACAGTGACGTGGCAGACCATTTTGCACTGCACACGAGGCACATTTCTCTGCCCGGGGATCCTGGAGTCCTAGCAGCACCACTGCAGCCAGCAGAGTGGAGAAGGCAAAGGACCTGGTTTATGCCTACCAGCATCTCCAAGCAGGGCTGCCAACCTCCATGTGGAACCTGGAGGTATCCTGGAATTCCTACTGTTCTGCAAGTCTAAAGAGATCAGCTCCCCTGGAGAAAATGGCTGCTTTGATAGGTACACTCTTAATCCTAACAAGACAGAGGTCCTCTGGGCTAGTAGGAAGGCAGACCAGGGACATGAGATCTCTCCTGTTTTGACCGGGGTTATACTCCCCTTGAAAACCCAGGTTTGCAGCTTCAGAGTGGTGCTTGACACAGCAGTCACCCTAGAAAACCATGTGACCCTGATACTACAGCAATTATGCTGGCTACTGATCTGTTCCTGAGCCCAATTCAAGGTGTTGCTTTTGTCCTTCAGAGCCCTACATAGCTTGGGACCCAGAGGACCATTTTCTCCCATTCACTCCTGCCTGGGAATTAAGGTCCCAGAGAGAGGCCCTCCGGACTCTCCTGCCAATCCAAGAAGCTCCTCTAGTGGGCCCATGAGAGAGGGCCTTTATGGTGGCAGCCCCACAATTATGGAACAGCCTCCCCAGGAAAGTGTGCCTGGCCCCCCTCTTCACTTTAGATTTCCAGGAGGCAAATAGGAGACAGTTTTGTTAATGACTGCATTAGGTGTGTTGCCTAATTTACCTTATCAAGGCTCTTTTTGTAGCAGGAACTCCTTTGCATATTAGGCAACACACCCCTAATGTAGCCAATCCTCCAAGAGCTTACAGTAGCCCCTGTAAGAAGAGCTCTGTAAGCTCTTGGAGGATTGGTTACATTGGAGGGGGGTGTCGCCTAATATGCAAAGGAGTCCCTGCTACAAAAAGAGCCCTGCCTTTACTTATTGGCAGACCTAATTGGAGGATTTAAACTGTGGTCTTTTGTGTGTTTTTCATAATTGTTGTTTTTGTCATATTGCACGCGGCCTTGAGTTCCACAAGGTAGAAAGGCAGCTAATGAAAAAATTAAATAAAATTATACCCTGCTGAGGTCCCTCCCCAAACACCACCCCGAAATCTCCAAGAATCTCCCAATTTAGTGCCGGCAAGCCTCTCCCCAAGACCTGCAAAGCCACTGTTCACTCACTTCTGTTTAGTGGGAATCCTCAGCCACCCTGACAACAAATCCCATCTATTTTTTGATCCGGTCTATATAACAAGGATGACTAGCAGGTAGCCGACATCCCACAAAGCCACTGAACCTAATTCCTGGGGGCCCTATCAAAAGCATCTTCAAAACGTAAGAAAGGTTCTGCTCCTTTCTGTTCCCACTCTCCCTTCTGGATTCTTCAAGGCAGGCGGTGAATGTAAACATTTGTCCTAACGCTATGCCTTAGTGCAGGGATGTCAAACATGCGGCCCGGGGGCCGGATCAGGCCCACAGTGGAACTGGCTGTCTTCTGCTTCTAGTTCTGCAGCTGCTGCATCATCGTAGGTTTGCAGCTTAGAGATACACACCTGAACGGCATACTCAAGATTGCAACAGCACAGGCATTTTGATGCAGGAATTCAGAGCAAGAGGTGTCAGTTATCAGACACTGTGAAATAAACAAAATATTGCAAGAGTGCTAATGTTTTAAGCATGTTTTTATTTTAAGTATAAAAAAAATCCTTTGTGTTTGTGTCCTTTATAAAGTTTGTATCTCCACTCCCTGGCATTACATTTTTTGACACACGCGGCCCGGCCCAACAAGGTCTCATTTATGTCAGATCCGGCCCTCGTAACAAATGAGTTCGACACCCCTGCCTTAGCATGTGTGCTCCGTTAACCATGATGCCCACATTACCAGGATTCATTTGAGGAAACCGCCCAAGGTGTAGTCTGGGAAGGTGACGTGGCTCAGGAGCCAGCCATGCCAAGCGCTTGCTGTGGCACTACAAGCCAGTGCTGTAGGAGCCGTTCTGCTCAGGCCAGCAAGAGGCAACGGCCATCACTGAGGCTGGTGGCCAAGTCTGAGTGGAGTGGCAAGGCCCTGCAACACTGCCGGAGCGACTGAGACTTGGCTCGGCTGGCTCCTGGCTGCGACAGCCCCTGCAGGGAAGTGGCCCACTGGGCACTTTCCCTGCACGTTCAATGGCCAGCCCCTCTCTGAAACTGACTGTTCCCGGCCCCTGAACAGAGGAGCCTCCGAGATGACCGAAACTGGCCACCGCGGGGTCTCGAGCACTGCCGCCCACTCTCTGTTGGCTGGCTTTTAGACAGAGCCACACATTTCTAGCAAGCCAGCCGCTCAAGAGTTTCAGCCCACCTGGACTTAAGACAGAACTCATTTATGGCTCTGACGCCCGTGATGAAATTATTCTTCATGTACTTTGGTCCATATTCTCTCTTCTTAAGCACCGCTTTCACTTCAAAAAAAAAAGGGGGAGGGAGAATAATAGATTCAGGTCACAATAAGGGAGAAGGAGCCGCACTACACCCAAATTCTCACATGTATAGAAATAAAGATGCATTCTCTGTCACCAGAAAATTAAACAAGCACTAGATATGGCACAATAATGGCAGAAATGCCTTTGACGTGGATAGCCCAAACTAGCCCGATCCCGTCAGATCTCAGAAGCTAAGCAGGGTCAGCCTTGGCTAGTATCTGGAAGGGCGACCTCCCAGGGGCATGAGGCAGTGGCAGACAATGGCAAACCACCTCTGAAACGTCTCTTGTCTCAAAAACAAGCCTAGCTCACCACCTAGTGGTGCACAACGCTAAAAGAGCTAGAACTTCTGGCTGCCAGAAAATCTTAGCATATCCTGGCTATACTACACACAATGCCTAATAATAATAATAGCAGAAATACAGCACTTGACAAAAATAAGAAATTAATCATAGAATCATAGAATGTTGGAGTTGGAAGGGACCTTGCAGGCCATCTAGTCCAACCCCCTGCACTCTGCAGGAACACAGCCGAAACCGAAATGTGTGGCTATTTCTCAAACTGGTTTTAATGCCATATCTACAACAAATGCTCAGGATATGCCCATTACTTTCACGCAGCTATTAATTTCTACATACTCATCTTTTTTAGCATTTGTCATCTTTAACAGGCTTCAGATTCTGCACTTTACATAAAGCTGTGTGTCCCCCGTCCCCCCCAATATTTGGGTCTTTCTCCTCCTGTTTCTGCCAGATCTAGCAGCACAGATTTCATGATCTGCACCAAGGGCCAGGACTTTGAAATCAGACTCAGCAGTGATGGGTTATGATATTCCACAGGGCCACAAAACACAGAATCAATCAGCTGCAAGTTATGTTATTTTATTTTTGTGATGAAGAGTTCTGATGAACTTGAAAGCTTGCGTATAGTTCTGTGTCATTTTGGCAGGCCCTAACAACAGGTAATTACACGGATTGTGCTTTGTTTGCACGGCTGTAAACTTTCGTATACAAATGAGGAAAATGATCTGAGAAAGCCCTCGTTCATTCCCTGCAATGGGTTAATAATGTAAAGCTGTTGTATGTACTTCTGAAACCTAAGGGGGCAGTTCCAACCATTGTGCTAACATGCCAGCCTTTTGTAACCCTCCCTTCATCCTCTCCATTTTTGTCTCTCTCTTCAATATCCCTGAAGGTCGGAAGACTGTAGGTGCCAAGTAAAAATGGATGATGACCACATGCTTCAGGCACACCCGAAAAAGAAGACATTGGATTTATACCCCACCCGTCACTACCCAAAGGAGTCTGAGAGTGGCTTACAATCTCCTTTCCCTTCCCCTGTCCTCCCCACAACAGACACCCTGTCAGGTAAGGTGGGGCTGAGAGAGCTCTTTCAAGAACTGCTGGTGAGAGAATAGCTCTGAAAGAACTTGTAACTGGTCATACCAGCAACTGCATGTGGAGGAGTGGGGAATCAAACCTGGTTCTCCCAGACTAGAGTCCACGCTCCTAACCACTGCACCAAACTGACTGTTGTTCTCAAACTGGTTTTAATTGTATTGTTTTATATTGTTGGAACCTGCCTTGAGCCCGCCCGTGGGGAGGGTGGGATATAAATCCAAATAAATAAATAAATAAATAGGGTTTGGATTTCAGGTTCTTTCCTCCTTCACTCTCAATGCGTGATGTGACATCACTGGATGACTGATCCCCCACAAGCAGCTGTGCCGCCGTCGCCATTTCCCCCAGTCGTACTGGTCAATTTCACACTATTCACTGCGCCAATAGGATTGAGAAGATGCGGGGGAAATGGGTCAAAATGCAGCCTCACAGTGAATAGTGTGAAATTGACCAATACAACTGGGGGAAATGGAAGAGCGATGGCAGCATAGCTGCTTGTGGGGAATTGGTCAATGTTCCCCCCACACACAAACAGTAGCCACTGAAGGTGAGTGGGAAAATGCAGTGTATGCCTGTGTCCCATTTGGTCACCACACCTTAGAAAGGATATTATAGCATTGGAAAAAGTGCAGAAAAGGGTTGGAACACTTTCCCTATGAACAAACTAGAATGATAAAAGGGTTGGAACACTTTCCCTATGAAGAAAGGTTAAAGCGCTTGGAGCTATTTAGCTTGGAGAAATGACAACTGAGGGGTGACATGATAGAGGTTTACAAGATTATGTATGGGACAGAGCTTTTCTCCCTTTCTCACAGGACAAGAACTTTCCGGCACTCAATGAAATTGCTGAGCAGTTGGGTTAGAATGGATAAAAGGAAGTACTTCTTCACCCAGAGAGTGATTAACACATGGAATTCACTACCACAGGAGGTGGTGGCGGCTACAAGCATGGACAGCTTCAAGAGGGAATTGGATAAACATATGGAGCAGAGGTCCATCAGTGGCTATTAGCCACAAGGTACAGATAGGAACTCTCAGTTGGAGGAAAGTGAGGCTCTATATTCTTGGTGCTGGGGGGGGCAGCGGGAGGGCTTCCAGTGTCCTGGCCCCACTGCTGGACCTCATGATGGCACCTGGTATTTCTGGCCACTGTACAACAGAGTGTTGGACTGGATGGGCCATTGGCCTGATCCAACATTGGCTTCTCTTATGTTCTTATCTGTGCTGAATATCCCTAGAAATTACACACACATGGTTGCTCAGTAAAAGCCTTGATGTCTGCCACAATGCCTTGGATCCCCTCTAGAATTTCAGTAGGCAGGGAGTTCATTTCCCCCAATTCTCCCCTCCTGCAGTAGCCCTAAATGACCTCTAAAATGTTGATCCTTTGGGACAGGAATAGCTTGGAGAGGAAACAAAGCATCCTACAGCATCCCACCCTCCACCCTGTGCCTGGAAATTCTAAGTGGAATCCTGAAAATGGAAGTTGAAGTGGTTAAAGACTGTATGGTTAAATTAATGCAAAATCTAGGTTATAGTATTGATCTTGCACAGTGGCGTAAACTGTAGAAACTGAATGTGAAAATAACTACATCGGTTGCATTTAAAAAGAATTTGTATGAGATATTTTATAAATGGTATTTAACACCAGATAGATTAGCTAAAATGTACAAATAATAGCTGCTGGAAGTCCAAAAAATATGTGGGGATGTTTTATCACATGTGGTGGACACACGACATTGTATGCAAGTTCTGGATTATGGTACATACCTTTATACAGTTTTGCAGATTTTGTTACCTTTTCGACCAGAATTGTTCCTACTCAATTCCATACCAGATGATTTTGATAAAAATCAAAGATATTTTATAATTCATGTAGTAACAGCAGCTAGAATCTTACTTGCAACCTTTTGGAAACTTCCAACAATACCTTCTGAATAAGACCTAATAGTGAAGACTGTGGAAAGTGCAGAAATAGATAAACTGACTTTGATGCTAAAAGAGCAAATGGAAGAAGATTTTGTCGGACTATGGACTCCTTTTTACAACTGGATAAAAAAGAAATATAACGACATGAACTTCTTAATAATATAATATGAAGAAGCCTTTATGAACTTTTAAAATTTCACAGTCTCTCTTTCCGTAATGTGAAATGATAAGTAGAGAAGATTTATATGCAGAAGACTTATTACTTTTGTCTCCTTTCCCTTCCCTATTCCTGTATACCCTAAAAATTTAATGAAGTGTATTATAAAAGAGAAAGAAATCCTAAGTGGAATCCAAGGCGACATCTAGTTTCACCTGATGTTTTAAAGAAAATCTGCTGACACCTTCGCATGCATCCCAATACAAAAGCAAGAAAATGCTGATTACCTTTTACTTGGATTGGCGGCTGCATCAAAGGTGGCGCTTGACTGGCAGCATCTCGGCCTGTAAAACAGAAGAACCTATTTGTGATGGGGGGGAACCTGTTTTCTTCCTTATAACAGTTAAACAGAAATCCATTTTGAGACATTTTATAACCAGCGAATTAAAAGCTCAACAGGCTTGGCCAATAGTGGTCAATCACTATTTTGCTAGATAATTGGATATACTAACACCAGCAATTTAGATATACTAACACCAGCAATTTGGGTATTCCAGAAAAATCAGAATTGGAAATTTTTCTGGGAAGTTTTCCCACGCCCTCAATAGATCATTATCTGATTTAGCACGTTCATTTTGACATTGTTAGTAAACAAACATTAAAAGCATCCAACATTATTTTTACATCCTAGTACAGCAACAAATACCTGAGCCGAGTACTTCATTTTGGAAAAGACATAAAACAAGAGTGTTTTAAATATTATTTTCACATGAATCCAAAGCTTCGTGTGGAATTCCTTTTTACTGGAAAACTACTTGAACATTTTTTAAGAGAAGATAGCATGTGCTTCCCTTATGCAGTTTAAACAGAAGAAAGAAAAACCTGAAGCTACTGAAAACTGCTACTAACTTGAAGACTGTGCACAATATGCCAGTCTCGTCAACAGTTTCAACAGAATGTTATTCTAGTCCATGGTGATCATAGGGGCACCTTCTTACTTGTATCACTTGTTAGTTTCTTATCAGTTCCGTGATTAAAATATCCCTTCCAGCATCGAATTTCAGCTCTTGCTGGGCAGATCAAATCAATATCAATCAAGAGAACTCATAACTTGGTTTTTTAAAATTTGGATTATTACATTTGTGGTTTTATCCCCATTCCTGCCCACTCTGGTTTACAAATCAATAAAACGTATGTGCGTACTCTCACACGTTTCCTAGGGATAATCACCAGAAAAATATTACAGACAACTTTGAAACCGCTGCGCTTGCCTAAGACTGTACAAGCAATGGCATCCATTCGTAGTTTTGATTATATGAAACCATAAATCTTTGCAAATAGAAAATGTGCTACAGAAAATTTTCCACCTCCCTTCTCTAATTGATGCAGCCACGAAATGGAGATTGGATTCTGTGCTCTAGCAGACACTTCTCAACAAAAGCCATATAATGTTCCAACATTCCACCCACTCATATGTAAATAGAAAGCGGCATCCATGCTATGTTGAACCTTGCTTCACAGGGCATCCTGACAATCAGGGACAGCTTTCTGGATATGACAGATTACAATGGGAAGGAAATGTCAGGAAAATCTCTTGTGCACACAAGATTATTTTAAAAACATAAAATCTTAGGGTAAAGATTAAGAGAACTTTTGCACATTTTGCTGGTTGAACAGAATTATCACCATCATCATCACCATGAATTGTCACAGTCAGATGTATGACTGGTAGATGGTGATCAGCAATCCAAGATCTAGGCAAGTCCTGGGGAACTGCAGAGGTATCTTCATAGGATTCTTGTTCCCAGCAACACTGTCTTCTGGAGCTGAGCTGGTATTATTTGCTCAATGCCCAGAATGTCCAGGTGTTCCCTGAGACTTCTAGACACTGCTCCAAGGGCTTCAGTGACAACTGGCATGATGGTCACTTTCTTCTCCCAGAGGCTCTCTAACTCTATTCATAAGTCTTGGTATTTTGTGATCTTCTCCTGTTCTTTCTTTTCTATTCTGCTGTCTCCTAGGACTGCAGTATCAATGATCTAAACCCTGTTTCTCATTTTTTTCTACAATGGTGATATCAGGGGTGTTATTCTCCAGGTGTATTTGGAAGTCCCAAAGAATCTTTGCTTCATCATTCTCCATGATCTCGTCTGGTTTGTGCTCCCATGAATTTCTGGCTGATTGTAAGTCATACTTCTTGCAAAGATTCCAGTGCAACATAGCTGCAACTCTCCTATGATGCTCTTTATAGTCAGTCTGGGCAATTTTACTGCAGGTACTAACCACATGGGTTGACCATTTCAATCCTTTGTCTTGCAAAGTCGACATTTGCTGTCATCATTGCCTTTTTGCTTATCATCGCTATTATTACCGTTATTCTTATTTGCTCAGTGTCTGATGGCTTGTGCATAATTCCAGGGCAGAACTACAAGTGATACTCAACACGGACTGCCACCAAATATAACAATCCTTTCCTGAATTCTTCCACCCACACACCCCAGACTTGCACTGTTCCCCTTCCCTCACCAGCATCAGAAGGGACAGAACAGGTGAATATGGCAAAATATAACCAGGAGATGGGGCAGAAGTTGGCACAGGGCCTCCATTTTCAGCACCAGCCTTCGACCAAGTATCATACATAGTTCCAACTTCTGCTCTTTGAAAAACGGTAGTTGCTGTTGAAAGAGGGGCAGGCTATCATGCCCATAAGAACATAAGAACATAAGAACATAAGAGAAGCCAATGTTGAATCAGGCCAATGGCCCATCTAGTCCAACACTCTGTCACACAGCGGCCAAAATATACCAGGTGCCATCAGGAGGTCCAGCAGTGGGGCCAGGGCACCAGAAGCCCTCCCACTGCTGCCCCCTCCAGCACCAAGAATAGAGTGCATCACCTGCCCCAGACTGAGAGTTCTCATTCTATACCCTGTGGCTAATAGCCACTGGTGGACTTCTGCTCCATATGTTTATCTAATTTCCTCTTGAAACTGTCCATGCTTGCAGCTGCCACGACCTCCTGTGGCAGTGAATTCCATATGTTAATCACTCTTTGGGTGAAGAAGTATTTCCTTTTATCTGTTCTAACCCGACTGCTCAGCAATTTCATAGAGTGCCCACGAGTTCTTGTATTGTGAGAAAGGGAGAAAAGTACTTCTTTCTCAACCTGCTCAATCCCATTCATAATCTTATAAACCTCGATCATGTCACCCCTCAGCCGTCGTTTCTCCAAGCTAAAGAGCCCCAAGCATTTTAACCTTTCTTCATAGGGAAGGTGTTCCAACCCTTTTATCATTCTAGTTGCCCTTCTCTGCACTTTTTCCAATGCTATAATATCCTTTTTGAGATGTGGTGACCAGAACTGTACACAGTATTCCAAATGAGGTCGCACCAATGATTTATACAGGGGCATGATGATACTGGCTGATTTGTTATCAATTCCCTTCCTAATAATCCCCAGCATAGCGTTGGCCTTCTTTATTGCAGCTACACATTGTGTAGACATTTTCAGCGAGTTATCCACTACGACTCCAAGATCTCTCTCTTGGTCAGTCTCTGCCAGATCAGACCCCATCAACGTGTATTTATATTTAGGATTTTTGGCTCCAATGTGCATCACTTTGCACTTGGCCACATTGAACCCCATTTGCCACGTTGACGCCCACTCACCCATCCTCAACAGATCCCTTTGGAGTGCCTCACAATCCTCCCTGGTTTTCACCACCCTGAACAACTTCGTGTCATCTGCAAATTTAGCCACATCACTGCTTACTCCCAATTCCAAATCGTTAATAAACAAGTTAAAAAGCATGGGACCGAGTACTGATCCCTGTGGTACCCCACTGCTTACCACCCTCCACTGAGAAAGTTTCCCATTTATACTCACTCTCTGTTTCCTATTTATAAGCCAGTTTTTGATCCACAAGAGGACTTGTCCTTTTATCCCATGACTATTGAGCTTACTTAGGAGCCTTTGATGAGGAACTGTATCAAAAGCTTTCCGGAAGTCAAGGTAAATAATATCTATTGGGTCCCCCTTGTCCACATGTTTGTTCACTCCCTCAAAAAACACTAACAGGTTAGTGAGACAAGATCTTCCCTTACAGAACCCATGCTGAGTCTGCCTCAATAGTTTTTGTTCATCAATGTGCCTACTAATTCTTTCCTTAATAACAGTTTCCACCAACTTACCCGGTATCGATGTCAGACTGACTGGCCTGTAATTTCCTGGATCTCCCCTGGAGCCCTTTTTAAAGATGGGAGTGACATTAGCTACCTTCCAGTCATCAGGAATGGAGGCAGATTTTAAAGAAAGATTACATATTTTTGTCAGGAGATCCACAAGTTCACATTTGAGTTCTTTCAGAACTCTCGGATGAATGCCATCCGGGCCTGGTGATTTATTAGTTTTTAAATTGTCCATCAGTCGGAGGACTTCCTCTCTTGTCACCGCAATCTGATTCAGGTCTTTCAAACCCCCTCCCGAAATCAGTGCTTCTGGAGTGGGCAAACACTTCTCCTCTTCCACAGTGAAGACAGAGGCAAAAAATGCATTCAGCTTCTCAGCCATTTCCCTATCATCCTTCACTACTCCTTTTACCCCTTGGTCAACCAAGGGCCCCACTGCCTCCCTGGCTGGCTTCCTACTTCTAATGTATTTGAAGAAAGTTTTATTGTTGGTCTTTATGTTTTTTGCGATATGCTCCTCATATTCCCTTTTTGCTTGCCTGATCACAGACTTGCATTTTATTTGCCATAGTCTGTGTTCCCTTTTATCAACCTCACTAAGACTAGCTTTCCACTGCTTAAAGGAATCCTTCTTACCTTTTACAGCTTCCATTACTTTATTTGTTAACCATGCAGGCTTTTTTCTATACCTATTTGTACCTTTCCTAACCTGCGGTATATATTTTTTCTGAGCTTCTAGGATTGTCTTTTTAAATAGTCTCCAAGCTTCCCCAATGGTTTTGACCTTCTCCACTCTTCCTTTCAATTTCTTCCTCACATGTCCCCTCATACCAGAGAAGTTACCCCTTTTAAAGTTAAAAGTGGTTGCGTCAGTCTTTTTGGGCAACTCCCTATCTGTACAAATGTTAAACTCAATGACATTATGGTCACTGTTTCCAAGTGGTGCAATCACTTTTACATCTCTCACCAGGTCTTGGGTGTTACTTAGGACCAAATCCAGGATCGCCTCTCCCCTGGTAGGATCTGTGACCATCTGTTCCACAGCACAGTCATTGAGAGTGTCTAAGAACGCAATCTCTTTTTCCCGACTAGAACACATATTGACCCAATCAATGTGTGGGTAGTTAAAGTCGCCTATTACAACACAGTTATTTCGTCTAGCCGCTATCTTTAATTCATTCATCATTTTATAATCCTCCTCTATCTTTTGATCTGGTGGGCGATAACAAACTCCCACTGTTAAGCCTCCTTTTGGACCCACTATTTCAACCCATAGCATTTCCAGAAGCGAATCCAATTCTCTTACCCTCTCAATCTTACTGGATGGTATACCCTCTCTGACATACAGAGCCACCCCACCTCCAACCCTTTCCCCCTATCCTTCCGATATAATTTATAACCAGGAATCACCGTATCCCACTGATTTTCCTCATCCCACCAAGTTTCTGAAATACCCACAATGTCTATTTCCCCCCCAACACCAAGCATTCCAACTCCCCAATTTTACCTCGGAGACTTCTAGCATTTGTGTATAAACACTTATAGTTTCCCACGTTTGTTAAGCCCACAGCCTTCCTCTTGCTGCCTCGAGACCTTGCCAGGCAGTTCCTATCATTAGCCACAGTCTCAGTGGACAATTGTAATCCATTTCCTTGTACAAAAGTAATAGCTACCCCTTCATCTCTTTGAGATGAGCCATCCCGAACCAGAGACTTTTCATCTCCTCTCGGCTTTCCCCCATTATTCAGTTTAAAAACTGCTCTGCCACCTTTTTGATTTTGAGTGCCAGCAGCCTGGTTCCTTCTCGGGACAAGTGGAGACCGTCCCTTTTGTACAGCTCCCTCTTGTCCCAAAAAGCATCCCAGTGCCTAACAAACTTGAACCCTTCCCCCTACACCACCGTCTCATCCACGCATTGAGACTCCTGATCTGTGCCTGTCTCTCCGGCCCTGTGCGTGGAACAGGTAGCACTTCCGAGAAGGCTACCTTGGAGGTCCTGGCCTTGAGTTTCCTGCCCAGCAGCCTAAATTTCTCCTCCAGGACCTCACGACTGCATTTCCCCACATCGTTGGTGCCGACGTGCACCACGACCACTGGCTCCTCCCCAGCACTATCTACCAGCCTATCTAAAACATGCGTAATGTCCGCTACCTTCGCACCAGGCAGGCAAGTCACCATACGGTCAGTACGCTGGTTCGCCACCCAGCTGTCTACCTGCCTAAGGATCGAATCACCAACTACCAAGAGCCCCCCTCCCACCCTTCCCAGGGACGGTTCCTTGGTACGAAAGGATACCCGTTCACCAGCTGAAGAAGAGGTCCCTTCTGAGGGCACATTCCCCTTATCCTCAGCATGGTGCCCCTTTTCCCCTTGACCCTCATGGTCCCTGGCAGCAGCCGGGCTGCCAGATCCAGAGTGGGACATATCTAACAAGTCCCCGAGAGTCTTCCCCGTGCACCTAACTGACTGTCCCTGCTTCTCCAGGTCAGCCACCTTGGCCTCAAGGGAGCAAACTCGCTCCCTGAGAACCAGGAGCTCCTTGCACCGAGCACACACCCAAGACTTCTGACCAGTGGGCAGATAGTCATACATGTGACACTCCATGCAAAACACTGGATAGCCCCCAACCCCCTGCTGGCATTCTGGCTTCATAATTGTTTTTAAACAAATACTTTTCTATAACCCCCCTTTTAAAACCCTTTGTATTTATATGGCTCCTGTTGTAGGAGTCTACTTACCTTACCTTACCAAGGAGCCAAGGTCCTGGCTTCCTGGCTCTTCCTGGGCTTCTTACAGAGCCCCTAGGCCAAGAGCCACAGGCAAAGAGCCTCGCCCTTTTGCTCTCGCCCTTCGGCTCGTGCCAGAGGCTCGTGCCAGAGGCTCGTGCCTCTTGCAAACTTCCTGCCTTAAATGGAATTGTCTCCCAGGAGAGGGTGTGGCCAGCAGCTACTCAAAATCACCCAAGGCACTTAATGACGGTCAAACAAAGCCCCTTTCACACTCCAACTCCAGCAGCCAGGAGTCTGCTATTCAATCTCACCCAAGCACTTAATTACAGGCAAACAATGACCCTTTCACACCCTAACTCCAGCAGTCAGGAGTCTGTTACAACTCACCCACACACTCCCAAATACAGTCCCTGACACAGTACCTTTTC
The DNA here is from genome assembly GCA_029375565.1 of Gekko gecko. NCBI lineage: Eukaryota > Metazoa > Chordata > Lepidosauria > Squamata > Gekkonidae > Gekko > Gekko gecko. The sequence continues at coordinate 7,715,327 of JAPDNY010000010.1, forward strand.
AGCTAAAGCACCTCAGCTGAAAGTAAATAAATAAAAATACCACTCACCCCTCTGGCAGCTCAAACACCTTGCTCCTTCTCAGAGCTCAGCTGGGTCAGCTCTCTTTACGTGTTAGGGCAGCATACGGAAGCCACATGGGCATGGAGCCTCATCAGTGCACGGACTCCCACTACTCAGTCTTTTCCCCAAACCCCAGCTGATCAATGACTGCATGGGATGCGCTTGTGAGTTTGGCTTCACTCACATAATGGTGAGCTATTGAACATTATAGCAGCCCTATGGGATTAATCCACAGAAATGTTTTGCACACTGGAGCTGCAACATCTAAATATATTTGACACAATGAGCATCAGACATTCTCACAAAAGCTCTGCGACAGGTAACACTTAAAATCCAGTAAAACTACAGTTTACAAACACCTGCTAAAATAAAATGTGAAAGCCCAATAAGAGAAACCTTATGGCATTTCTGCAAGTACACTTGGGAGACCCTCAAACAGTAAAAGAACGAGGGCAATCAGGCCAACCTGGATTTGGTCTGGAAAAGCTGAGCAGAAATCTTTGCTTCTTTCAGATATTTCAGCAATACTGCCCAGATATCTTGGCTGGCTTGAGAGCAAAGCCAGAAAAATGGTAGGCAATATTTATGTATTATTATTTATTTAATTAGACTTTTATACCGCCCTTCCCACAAGCGGGCTCAGGGCAGTCCACAATATATCCAAGACAGACACATGCATGTTCAGGCCTGATGACACACATAGATGAGCAAGCAGATCAGACACCAGACAAAACTAGCAGTGGAGCCGGCTCGCACGTTCAACTGAGAGTCATCAAGTTAAGTCATCAACCAAGAATGTACATGCATGTGCCAACTCCATTTATGCCAGCATCTCTAGCTGACCAGTTGCAATATTAACCTGTTCTTTTGAAGAACAAAAAGGTACCTCTAATACAAGTTTACTTCATAAAAGCATTGCCAGTAATAATTTGGGAACAATCGTCAAGATTAATCAGAATTAGCATCACTATGCCTATTGCAAAGGCACACAACTGAACGACCTTTTTGAATGACATCAGAATGTTCTGAGCCCCATGCATTAAGTTATTGATTTACAGACATAACACTACTAAAGGGGAAGATATGAAAGCAGACATGAAAGAATGCCATAATACAAAAGTTATAATCTAGAGTTCTCTTGTTCCAGCCTTCCAAACTACTCTATATGAAACTGGGGTGGGGGGAGAGAGATTCAGAGCTCGCCACAAGGGCAATCAAAAAAGTATTTTAACGGGAGAGAAGCAAGTTTTCCAATAAGAATAATAAAGGGAAAGATCTCCCAAAGCAGGAAAATTCCCAGGCATCTGGAGAAATAAGTCACCAAGCCCTGAAATATTCAAGCACAAATGAAAGCGAAATATTTCTAAGCACCACTGATTTCATAGAGAAAGGTTTAATGAAACACACATGGGCTTCCCCCTGCACATTCCAGCCTTCTCAATTAACTGTACTAGCAGAATTAAGTTCTTATGACTCCAATAAGAAGAGCCAGAAGATTCTCTGCTTTGGTCTTTAGATCTGGATCCTTTCTACACATCCATAATCCTTCAATAAAACAGAAGCAATTTTCACCAAAACTGGAGATGATTGGGTTAGCCCTGTGAACTCAGTGACAGAGTCAGGAAGTTCTGTGTTCTGGACATGTGGCACAAATTGTTCAAAAGTTGAGCAGGGTACTGTTTGTCTACACAGCAAACGAAGCAATTAGTTCCTGACTTAACTTCTAAAATACAAGCAGGCATAGGCCACTTCCACATTGTCATTTTGGTCACTCGTTTGTCCCTATTGCTTTGCCCCCCCCCCCTTTCCACATGTGTTTTGCTCCCTCTGGGACTACGAGAGCAAAACACATTGGGGGGGAAACCCTGAAGCAACAGGGACAAACAAGTTACAAAAATGACAATGCGGAAGAGCCCTTTATCTAATCTCTCTTTTTAATAGGCAGAGAAGGACCTTCCTATCTTTACAACATTAAAGTGTCAAGTTTTACCATGACAGCTCATTGCCGAAGGCACAGGTTATGTTACCACTGGCAAACACAGAGAAGCCAACTTTTATCAGGAGGAGCGTCTTTCTCGTAAAACAGGCAGCCGCAGTAAAATTATTTAAGAAAAGGTCAAGCCATAAACTTTGATCAAGAGAAACGATCTCCATGAAATGTCAAGGTTTACTGTTGAACATTAAGACAGCACTGCACAATATACCCTTTAAGGGAAAGAATTTCTGTGCCTCCACGCACAATGATTACGGTTTAACAAAAATATAGTCATTGACTTAAGGAAAATCTGACCAACTGAGATATACGACAACTTATCTTAAGATCAAGCAAGGGTTAAGATAACAATGATTAAAACTTTAAATATATTCCCTCCCAGAACATGGCTATTCCATACAGAAGGGGTCTAAAGAACCTGATGCAAACTGCCTTGTCTTCTATGGAAGGCTTCCCAGTGGACTAAAAAGCAGGCGAAATTGTACGTTATTAACCAAAGCTTGTTTAACAACCCATGCATGTATAAACACAAGCAGACAGCCAAAACCTGGCATTAACTGACTTGTCCGTGTCAAGTCCTAAATATTGTGTTTTAATGTGACAACCAGAGTGATAACTCTGAATAGCGCTGGCATTTAAGACCGGAAAACTGAAATTAAACCTTCCACTTTGCCATGAACTGGCTAGCCTTGGGGAAGTCTCTTGGGTGCCATCCCCAGTTCGCCAACTCGTAAAAAAGACTCACTGATCTATTTCATAGAGAGGACACAAAAGGTTGGATGAGGCAGTGACCGCATCATATGTAAAGTGCTACAAAGAGGATAACCATTTCCAGAACTCTTATCAGCAAGGAATAATTTTCTACATGGTCTATGTGCCTCAAGGGATTCTCAGTTCACGGGGCAGTGACCTCACACAAACTCAGAGTGCCCCTTTGAATCCCAGACATGCACCTTTACACCTGCTGCCTAATTAACAGGCTAAGCAACTGTGGCACCTTCTACACATCCCCCTCCCCAGTCCTCTTGCCCGCCAAAGGTGGTAAGGAGCACTCCAAGCAGGCCCCACTGGACATGAGAGGGGGGGGCACAACAACAGGACTGAGCAGACAGCAGGTGGGAGCAGGCCCCTCAGCCACCTACCACAGCCTGGTTAAGATGCTCCCTGCCTGCAGAGTGCAACCATGCAGAGGAAGTCACTGTACCCTCTCCCCACAATCAGCAACCAGGGAGGGAGGTGTGCCATTTCGCCCCCCTGGTCGAACTGCAGGCAAGCTGGCAATTGTGCGGGGGACGGGGCACCAGCATGCTCAGGCCCACTGTATCAGGTCATCTGTACCAGGCAACGGTGTCTGGAGTATAACCTTGTGAAAAGTTTCAGAGGCATTTCAGGGCTTCCTAAGACTCGACCTGAAGATTACCACCTTAAGCTAACATTTTTGCTTAACAAAAAAAAGTATAAAGACTAATTTAGACTTGGTGTATAATAATAGAAATCGGCAGACCGTAATTCCATCCAAACACACTCAGATTCTGGAATGCAGATCTCAATATATAAAGGGATGAGGAGATTGGATTTATACCCTGCCCTTCACCACCCAAAGGAGTCCCAGAGCGGCTCACAATCTCTTTTCCCTTCCCCTCCCCACAACAGACACCTTGTGAGGTAGGTGGGGCTGAGAGAGCTCTTTCAAGAACTGCTCATGAGAGAACAGCTCTGAAACAACTTGTGACTGACCCAAGGTCACACCAGTACCTGCATATGGAGGAGTGGGGAGTTCTCCCAGATTAGAGTCCACATTCTTAACCACTACACCAAACTGGCTCTCATAAGAGACATAAGAGTCCTTACACAACTATTTCAGAAACTTGTTTTTCTCCCTTGGCCAATGTCTTTAAAGCAAATCTCTATTCATTCTGGATCTGAAGTGCAACAGCCGTTGGCTTACCTACCCCAACTAACTTGCTCCTATCAGTACTACCACTTTGAAAGTGACTTCAGAATTAGAAATGCTGCAAGGTGATTTGATCTGTGATTTATAAAGTAGTGCCTACTGAGAATCACAACCAGAAATCCTGCGACCGCATTTGCAAGCAATGAGCAAGAAATGAGACAGGGCCCAGTAAAGAACCAGGTAGAAAGAGATGCTGCAGCAGCAGCATCGCCCACTGTGGCAGAACTAAAGATTGCAACCCAAGAATCCTCTAGCTTGCAAGTCCCCAGAAGACATCCCCAAGAAGTCCTGAAAGGAAGATTAAACCAAAGTATGCACACCTGTCGCTGCTCTTGGCACACCTCCTTCAGGGACTGACGAATTCGCATCATGTGCTCCTGTGCTGTTTTTCTGACCATCTGAGGTATAAACTCTTACTTGACTGGTTGGAGAAAGAGGCAGGTGGTTACATGGCAGCAGGCGGGAGAAACTTCCTAGTCTGACAGGCACCTGCCACCCTGTAGAAAGCAGGAAAGGAAACAGTCCCGTGTTAGAAAGAAGGAACAAGAAAATAAAATGGTCGGTTTTCATCTGAAGCGCCGTTTCTGGTCTATCACAAATAACTTGGATATATTAACTGTTGTCTCTGCATCTAACGCACTGCAGGAGAACTCCAGGAGATTCGTATTTATTTTCCCTTTTAATGCACACACCATACTCAAAATCCACATGATCATAACCTCAACTATGGTCTCAGGGTTCACCAACAGGCTCCTTTAAGATCAGCCTCTGCTACAGTAAACCCCACTGGCAGGCACAGAAGACATTACATGTTCCTGGATAATGGGGCGGGGCTATTGCTAAGTCGAAGAGCATGTGGGAAGTCCAATCCCTGCCTTCTCCAGCTAAAATCAATCTTGTGTAACCAGGCTAGGAAAGGCCTCTTTGTTTGAGATCTCAGCTGGGCCAGTTCCCCAGCTTGGAGGAGGAGGAGGGAGTCAGAGATGCATGGGAAGCCCAGGGCCACCCATACAAGGGTTCAAGCCCTGCTAGGGGATCAATGTACCTGTGTGAGGAGGGGCTGTGACTAAAATGGGTCAGCCATGTGGTTCGCATGCAGGCAGTCCCAAGTTCATTCCCCAGCATCTCCAGCTAAAAGGATCTCAAGTTGTCTGGGCTGGTGAAAACCTCACCCATCCTGCCCCTTGGAAAGCCACTATGGGTCAGAAGAGACATTACTGAGCTAAACAGCCCAATGGCTCGACTCTGTATAAGGTAGGGCTCGGCAGACCCCAGGCACCAGGTCGCCATGACACCTAGAAATTACACTGTGGTGCCTAGTATTTTTAGCAATCATTTTATTGCGGTGTCTCTCAATGAAAAGTACAAAGCTTATTTTATCATTTCACATCAGAGTCAGTTTTGCTGCGTGGCATAAACATGCACGCGCATGAGGGCGTTTTCACTGTGTGTTTATATGATAACTTTACACCATTCACTGGTGGTAGACGAATCCATTGCTAAACCAGCTGCTTTCTGTAATGGCTCCAACATGCAATTAAATCGAGTTTTTAAGGCAATAAGGGAATTAACAGAAATAGGGGAGAAATTAGATGAGCTTTTTGTTGTAGTGATGACACCCCAGGCTATCCCTGCATTTACACACAACACTTTGTACCACAAGCATTGTGGTAGTAATAAATTAAAAGTACGGTAATTAATATACAAAACTCTGACGCCTGAAAAACAAGTCTGCTTTCTAAATTTGGGGGGCTGGTTCCTAGAGCCACAGAAATTTTGTCAAGGCCTGCTGTAAGGCAGTTTCAGATGAGCCTAACTACAGGTCTAAAACCAGTCATTCATATTATGAACAGGGAACTTTCCATCTTTCCATCTTTTTTTCTTTTCCCTTTCAAGCTGTTTACATTCCCCAAATGACTCACGATGGGCTGTGTTGCGCAGGCAAGCTGGGGAGGGGAGGGGAAGAGCCTTGAACTTTCCTAGACAATTTACAGGCCTAAGAAGAACACCGCAGTAGCAGGTTGCTAGGGGATGTTGAATGTGACAGAAAATGACTAGAACTCTCAAAACATTATTCCAAGGGCACCAAGGCAGGTCCTTTCTAGTTTTCACTGAATGAATGAATGAATGAAGGTAATTTATTGCAGTCCACAACCAGATACAAGTTCACACAGCAGATCACTTTTAAATATGAAAGAATAAATGTTAAAACACTCCAACTGGATAAACAGATATAAAATTAGAAGAGTAGCTAATTAACATACATGTAAAAGTTAATTAAAATCATTAAAAAACATATAAAAGTTAATAAATAACATCATAAAACCATTCAATTATAAACCTAAAAGTTAAAAACAAGCACTATTTAATCAAATTCCTAATAAAATCTAAAACAGAACTCAGAACTCAAGAGACAGAACTAAAAGTTATTACATACTCTAATCTCCTGAGCACAGACTTTGGCTGTTGCTTTAGTAATAGCTGCTTTTTCATCTGCTAATAGTTTATCTAAGCATACCCTGTCTGACACAACAGCTGATCGGTCAACAAGAGACAGAAATGTACTATACCAGAATACCCTTTATTTTGTCTTTCAAGGGTATCATCAAGAACCTAGCACAGGAGTCCCCCCCCAAAAGGTAAAAGCACAGAATCTCATGAAGGAACTAGAAGAACTGACTCAGTAGGGGCAGCCGTGTTGGTCTGAACCAGCAGAACAAAGTTTGAATCCAGTGGTACCTTTAAGACCAACGAAGTTTTATTCAGAGTATAAGCTTTCGTGTGCGAGCACACTTCCTCAGATACACCTCTGAGGAATAGTGCTTGCAAACGAAAGCTTATACTTTGAATAAAACTTTGTTGGTCTTACAGGCGCCACTGGACTCAGACTTTATTCAGTAATAGCAAGAAAGGAAATGCAGTGAGCATATCAGGGCCCCGGAGGGGACAATATATCCCAGAAAGCCTGGAAGCAATTAATTATGCAAGGCAGAAGGAAGCACCGGCAAGTGCCTGGATAAACAAAAATGCAGCCAACAACATGTGCAGCAGGAGAAAAGGATTAAAAAGGAATGACAAATCAAGAACTGCAGCCTGAGGGTCAATGAAATCAGGCTGTTTTGTTGTTGGCGTTCAAGCTTAAAAGAACTGGCTTTTTAAAACATCCACACGTCAAGATAAATACATGCAAATGAGATGTTTCTCCTCTCTCCCCTCCCATACAGGTACCAATCTTATTAAAGTGAGATTAAAGGAACATCTATAGTACAGTCTTTTCACACTATTTTAACACCTTGGATTTCGTGTGAAGCAGCTGCTTATGTGAAAGCCACACACACACACACACACCCTTAGAAGCTTGCTAAAAGATCCAAGGCTGACTGTAGTTTTCAGATAGGGTTCTTTCAGCTGCAGAGCCCCTCCACCCAGAATGAAATCCAAGATGGCACCATGTCAGAAGGTCAGTATCCGAATAGGCCCCAAATCAAGTGCAAGAGACTGGCGCCAAAAACTGTCACAGATGTGTGGTTGTGGTGCAATGGGGGGGGGCAGGCTGGCATGTGGAGGGGGCCAGAGCTCAGCTGTGTTGTGCACAGAAAGTCCCACGTCCAACCACTAGCATCTCCAGTTAAGAAGATTCCAGAAAGCAGCATGGAGACAAAGATTTGCCAAAGATGGTCTCCCTGCCAGAGAGCTTCTGGTCAAATTAGGCAGTATTGCAGCTACATGAACCAGCAGACTGACTCAACATAAAACTTCCATGCCCAGAGCACTGGACTAGACATGTTCAACACCGTGAATCAGCTAGGGCACAGATGAATCTAGAAAATAAATACAGGGTGGAACACAAAATGGAGTAAAAGCAGCATCTCTATGCAATTTCTCCTGCACTGCCTCTGCTGAAATTAAGCCCTATAAGGTCACAAATAAGCCACTCATTACTTTTGGGAAAGTGGACTGGGTGTGACAGAGATAAGAAAGTGGGGGGTGTATGGTTTTTACCATGCTGCTAACACTAGTTGCTCTGCTAATATAGTCTCCAATTCTTTCCTAAATAAACTGCAATGGTATGGAGCTTCTAAACACTAGGCATGCTGCACCCAAACTCCAGAATTATTTAGACTGTGACACAAAAAGGTAGAATCGGAGAAAGTGTAATACAATGGAATTACTTCTGATGGAAGGCATTCTATTGCACTGTGGTAACAAAACCAAAGAAATAACCCAGGATGGGCCTATGTGCGCTGGTGTAACAGAGTCCGCCCTGTTTCTTTTTCCTCCCATGGAAGTAAATAGCTATACAGGACGGGCGTATAGAGAGATTGCGCCAGCTGATGTGAAACAACTTGGCCTGAGGCCCTGGAGATACAGCAGCTGACCAATGGCAGCTTCGTGCGGCAAGAGAGGCAGCTTATGGAGTGCAGGTTCATCCCGCTGCTCCGCCCTGAGATGCAAAGAGCACGAGAAAGGTCCCAGGTGCCACCTCTGGCATCTCCAGGAAAAGGCTCAGGTCACAGGTGAGCAAAGCAAGCTCCGGGTGTTCATTTATAGCCTCCCCGCCCCGTTAATCAGGGCAGTGGCTTATCTCAGCTCAACCAGTGAGCTCCTCCCGGCTGAGCCAACAGAAGGGCCGGGGGGGGAAGGGGAGCGCCTGCCGGGCTCACCCTCCCAACCGCACCAGGGAACCCCCCCCCTCCGCTGCGCTCCCCCTTCCAAGCAGAGCCCGTTTCCAGTCACCTTCCTGGCCGCAGGGCAACCGAAACCGGGTGCCCCTGCAGCGTCTCCCCGGGCCCCCTCGCCCCCACTCACCGTGGCAGCCTGCCCGGGTAAAGGGCACCCCCGCTGGGCACCGGCCCCGCCGCCGCAGCAGCAGATGGAGCTGGTAGAGACAGCCCCATCCCCGGCGCTGGGCGGCTAGAGTCGGCAGCATCCTCCCGCCGCTCTCTCAGCTGCGGTGCCCGAAGGGGGGAGGAGGAGGAGCCGCCGGAATCCGCTTCTCAGAGGCACGCCCGGCCCTGGCCGGCTCCGGAACGGGCCCCATTGGCGAAAGTGGAACCGGATGTGCGAGAGACGCCGGGAAGGTCTAGCTGCATCTTATCTATGGCCTTTCCCTCCGAGTCCACCCACAAGACACCGCCTCCTTGTGACGGCAGTAGTACGCATGCTCAGGGACGGGGGAAGAGCATGCGCGCTACTCCCCTCACAAGGCTCTACCCTTCCGCCCTTCATTCAGAGGACAGGCGGCGAGCAAGTCTCTTCTGGCTCCCCTCCAATGAAAGTAGGCGGGCGGGCGGGCGTAACGTCATGCTTTTCCCGTTCTCGCGCCGCGGGGTCTTAGCGCCTCCATTGCTTGGCTGTTCGTTCTCGTGAGCCTTTGTGTTTTGGAGCGGGAGAGGCTAAAAAAAAAATGCTCCGCTGCATTAAAAATAGATCTTTGCAAATAATAGGAAAATTGTAGTTCAGTGCTGCGCGAGCCGGGCTTCCGGGATATTTTTGAAAGTTCAGAACTACGTTGAAGTAGTGCAGTCCGTCCTGCCACTGCGAAGATGGATCAGGTCCGTATTAAAGGCAAGAGGAGGCTCAGTGAGAACTTACCTATGAAAAGCCCGACTTGCTTCTAGAGCAACGTGGACTTGAAAGTTCTGTGCACAGTGACCGGGCAGTAACTTCTATGGAGCGCAGTGCTATTTATCCAGCCATGAAATTCACTGGGTGAACTAGGAACAGCCACTACCGCTTACCCTGACCCACCCCTTGGTTGTTGTGATGATGATATGGCTGAGGAGAGGAGAGATCCGTGCTTTCTTGAGCTCCTTGGGGGAAGGGCTGGATAAAAATGCTCCAGATCCACGGACAGACTGTATGTGCCTGGTGTCAAATTAGTAATCTGCAGTCGTCTGCCCTCAGAAGTCCTGCTGAACTCAACGGGTATTTTGAGCAAACATGCCTAGGATGGGGCTGCTTATTACAAGGGGCTGGGGGAGTCCAGAGCTTTCTATTGTTGTTGATGGCTTTGTTAGTGTTAAATAGTGGGTTCCGTGGATGAGCAGACTCCAAATCTAGTGATCAGCTCTACTTTATTAGTGATTTCAGCAAGACAAGACCCCAGAGCCTCCGCTCTGTTTAATAGCATGCAGTTGCCACACGCAAACACACCCCGCTCCCAATGGTAGGCTATTTACATAACATTAGTACTTGATTGGTTCCTTCCTGAGTCCTGGTAGGCTATTGTTCTTGTGCTCCAAGCTCAGCCAGTCTCTGGTGTGACAGACCTGGAATGATTCAGTCCCGATACTTAACAGTATAATTCAACAAATCATTTTCTTGAGTCTTGGCAAGAAAGGCCAAATATGTGTAACCAGCTAACAAACTGATGGTTGGTTGGTAAGAACAGAGAACACTGAATGGCTCACCCTGTTGATAGTTAGCCACTCAAATCTCTGCTTGCTGTGTCAGAGATTCAAGATTATTCCCCAGTTGACAGGTATTAGACAGACATGCGTAGAGCAGCCCAATGTTTTGTTTCTGGCTGGACAGAGGCTTCAGCCTATGGAGCAATAGTTTCAATGCTTCAGCTGTTCAAAATGCACTGGCAGCAAAGCAATTCTTTTCCCAGGGGTCAATGTGCACAGCAGGCAGGATGTTGAAGTAGTCAGGAATGTTGAAACCAAATAAATGCCTATGGTGGTACACCTAACAAACTATTTACTATGAGAATGACTTCCGGACCCCCTTTGGAGTAGCAAAGTCCAAAGCATTCCCTAAAACTCCGTAAACATCTGACATTCCAGAGGGGTTTCCTTATTAGACTTCTGCAACCAAAGCAACTAAGGTCTTGTGGCACCTTAGACTTACAACTCAAGCTTTCTTGCAACCCAAGCTCAAAATGTTGAAAGGGACACTCCATTGTGAAGCTGCCAAGTTGAAATTCATACACAGGGTTGACACTTTTGAGTTTGGAGTTCAGTATGGACTAGGATCACTACAGAAAGTAATTGTCCCTTGCTCAAGGCTTATGGATGCTATTGGACCAGTGGCATCACCACTTGGAAGTTGTCCTTCCTTTTGTACCCTTAGAAGCTCATTGATTCATGAATCTTGAGCAGCAGAAAACACTTATTTCTTATTTTTTAGATCCAACGGCTAAAAGGACTGAGACAAATTTTGCAATTGCTGGTAGAGGCAGGATCTTGGGATCCTTATCACTGAGCAAAAGAGTCAGGGTTTCCAGAGTGTAGGAGGATGGTTGGTTGAATAAAGGCTTAATATAGTAAAATCCCTCATAATCTCAAAAAATCTGCATTCCAGCAGGGTGTGAAAAGATGTATCCATCCACGAGAGCAAATTCTGCCAGTGTAGGGCCTATTCAGAAATCTCCCTTGCAAAACCATTGTAGGTATAATGTTCAGTCTTCCAAACAAAAGGGCTCTGCAATAATGTGGGGTGGTAAGATAGTGCATAAATGGGCTTGCTTTTTTAAAGATTTTGGGTAAGAAAGCCCCAAAAATAGGGGTGAGCATACTCTGCGGGGTCTCAGAATCAAACTACCATGGTCGATTTCCAGGACCAGAGAAAATGCTTGGAAGTGGCCCACACCCACTTGGATGAGAATCGTTTCATACCCTCACATACTACACATTTCGCTGAGTGGTGAGAAGTTCTAGGGGCAGCGGGTTCCCAGGTTGGCTCCTTTTGGAGGAATGAGCACCAGAGTCTTACTTTTTTTCTGGAAACATTGGCATTATTTACAAACGTACAAGGGTAGCACGGTTAAAGGCACTCCTACGGGGCATAGGATCCCCCGAAACAGAGACCCTGTGCCTCCAAAGTGTGTCGACTCCCTCTTGGCAGCAGTATGGTGGGGGAAAGTACTGTCAAGTCTCAGCCAACTTATGGCAGCCTTGCAGGGTTTTCAAGGCAAGAGACAAATTGAGTCAGTCGCCTTTGTGGAGCAATCCCTGACATCCTTGCTGGTCTCCCAGCCATGTACTAACTGGAACCAACTGCGATTAGCTTCTGAGATTTGAGAACATCAGGCTGGCCTGGGCCATCCAAGTCAGGGTCAGACAGCATTACAGTGTCTATTTCTGACTAGAGGGATTCCATCGGAAAGTAAAGCAGCGGCCATCATGACCCACCCATCCTCATCCTCATCCCCCCCCCAGTGAACAGACCTGAGACAGCATTATTGGCCATAGAGGCTTCCTTGCCACTCTGCCAGGCGTAACCCTGTAGATTAAACTGAGGAGAAGCAGCAAGACACATTCTTGGTTCTCTTGGTAAGTAGCAAACCAGCTTCCAGCCTGTTCCAGATCTGTTTGCTTCTCTAAGACTGTGAACTCACACACTCTAATTAATCCACTTTCCATCCACTTTCAGTGCACTTGCAAATTGGATTTTACCAGTTCGTACAGTAAAATCCAGTTGGAAAGTGCATTGAAAGTGGATTATATAGCGTGTGTGATCATAGCCTAGGAGTACCACGCTGGAGGAGGCAATATAAGCCAAAGTGTGGCCCTAGGCCAGAATGCCACAACTGTAAACCTCATGCAGCCTGTGGTAGGGGAGCAGCAGGTCTGCCTGGGGCCAGGGAACTGTCCGTGGTCCTGAGGATCTTGTGGCTGACATTATGCCAGCCACCACCCCTTAAGTGTTGCTTACTTGCTGACCATTCAAAGTCCATGCTGGTAGCTGTAGTTCCTGCTGGTCCTGTGCCTGACCTGCCCCCCTTCAAACATAAGAGTCTTGTTGGAGCAGAACAAAGGTCCATCAAGTTCAGCAGTTTTCCAAAGTGGCCAACTAGATGTCCTGGAAGGCCCCAAAGCAGAGACTCGGAGACCAAAGACTAGCAACTTGCATTTCAGGAGTGTGTCTGCTGCACTGCCAGGCTAGGATGTGGCCATCATGCACTCCAAAGTCCCTCTTGGAGATTTGACAGGCCTCAGACTAGAGGGAGAAGTTTGGTGTAGTGGTTGAGCACGGACTCAGGGAGAACTGGGTTTGATTCCTCACTCCTCCACATGCAGCTGCTGGTGTGGTCTTGGGTCAGTCACAAGTTCTCTCAGAGCTGTTCTCTCATGGGCAGTTCTCGAGAGCTCTCTCAGCCCCACCTCCCTCACAGGGTATCTGTTGTGGGGAGGGGAAAGGAGGTTGTAAGTCACTTTCAGACTCCAAGTGAAGAGCAGGGTATTATCATCTGTATCCTCATCCTCCTCCAATATGCAGGCCAACCTGTCCTCTGAGGTCAGTGTCACTGGCCCTTAAGAGGGAGATTCATTGGGATATGCCCACCCTTTCCTCTTTCTGCCTCCTTGCGGGCTGCCCAACCCTCCTGGGTTGATTGGCAGGAGCTATTGTCAATCAGGTGTGACTAAGCCAGGCCGGCCTCCAGCCTGACCTTCTGCCTCCTTGAAATGGCTGCCCTGCCTCATCCCAGCCAGCTGTTGTTGATATATTAAGGCTATCACATGCGGTGGCTATTCCTCCATCACTCAGACCTGCTGAGCTGGGTGTGCCTCCGGTCTCTTGGTCAGGCCTGGTTTCAATGGGCTTCCCACCTGGAGGGAAGACTGCCCTGCTTTGTCATCTGGAAGGTGGAGAATTCTGCTCTATGCAGGCTGCTCCAGTTAGCCTTTTCCCCTCTGGGAAGTATGGGGGTGCTGAGACTACCACCTGGGCAGGGAGGTTTATTTAATTATTTTGAGCAAATCTATGCTGCCTGTTCAAGAAATCTGCCTGAAATGGCTTCAGTTTACATTATTTCATAAAGGAACAAATGTACTTATAATATTTTGTTGATGAAGGAGACAATACACTGAAATGTGTTTGGTCTTTTAGAGCTTCTAATAGGAATAGCTCCATGACTTATAACTCCTTTATTTATTAAAGGCTATTTAATGTGCTTAATTTGTTCTGGATGGTCAATTTGATTTTTTTTTACTTATATTTTTGCACCTCAGCTTTTGCGGTTGCTGTTGTTCAATTCAGTACCTCAACAACAGCACACATGGCCTCATATGCCCAAGAGGACTTAAGCTTATGTTTCTTGAATAGCAGCCTCTCCTGGTATGTAGCAAGCCTGTCTTGAAGCTAGCTGAAGGGGGCTTTCCAAAGCAATGTAAGATAACAGCTTGGTGAGGGAGAAAATCTGCTGTTCAATGTGGGGGGGGGCATCGCTGAAGGAGCTCCTTGGATTTTGATCAGTAGTGATGATCCCTGCAAGGTTAAAGGTAAAGGTAAAGGTTCCCTTGCTCGAAAGCCAGTCGAATCCGACTCTAGGGTTGCGGTGCTCATCTCCGTTTCAAAGCCGAAGAGCCAGCGCTGTCCGAAGACATTTCCGTGGTCATGTGGCCGGCATGACTAAACACCAAGGCACACGGAATGCTGTTACCTTCCCACTGAAGTGGTACCTATTTATCTACTTGCAATTTCTTGCTTTCGAACTGCTAGGTTGGCAGGAGCTGGAACTAGAGACGGGAGCTCACCCCGTCATGCGGCACTCACGGGTCTTGAACTGCTGAACTACTGACCTTCCACAGCCTGCAGTTCAGCGTCTTAACCACTTGAGCCACCGCAGCCATTACCCCATGCAAGGTTACCCGTGCCTAATAATGCAGTTTTATGCATACTTGGAAATATGCTTTACTGAACACAGTGGGCTTTTTTCCAAGTAGACATGTGCAGCATTGGGGTTCATGTGACACTAAAAGAACAAGCTACTGAACATCAAATTGAAGTCTTGTTTATTTAACTGGGGCTTCAGTCAGAACTCCCTGTAGCTGGATTCTGGCCAGTGGGTTTAGGAACAGACTGTTTCAGCCTTGCGCAGACATTCTTCTCTCCCCCCCTTGTGAAACTAGGCACAACATGTGCTGCGATTCCAGGACAAAAAAAAAAAAGTGCAGTTCCAAGAGAACATTTGTGCCATTTATGAATCCATGTCTTCAGCAGTAGAGCTATTAAAGGCCATGTTTTGAGGGTTTCCTCCTACTGTGCACTCCTGAGCAGAGTTAATGGGCTTAGAGAAGTGTAGCTCTGCTGAGAATTGCACTGGAAATGTTGAGGAAGACAGCAGGTAGGCAAAGACAAGGGGAATGCACAGATGTTTTAGGGTGATGCATGATACAGGTATGATTTACAGTCACATATCCTGGGGTCAGATGAGATGCGACAGCAACACAGCATGCCAGGCCCCTATTACAGGAAAGCGAGGTCAAAGCAGAGCACTGGCAGGCAGTGTTCCCTCTAAGCTGAGTGAGTGTGAGCTAGCTCACAGTTTTTTAGCCTCCAGCTCACACGTTTGCCTTAGCTCAGGGTGGATGGCTCCAGAGCAAACTAATTTATGCAGCAGCCAAATCGCTCAGTCACAGCTTTAATGCCAGTAGCTCACAAAGTAGAATTTTTGCTCACAAGACTCCACAGCTTAGAGGGAGCATTGCTGGCAGGTGGGAGATTGTGTACTGAACCATTCCCCCACCCCCAACAGTCTTCCCCCTAAAGCTACTTGTCCTTGGCAGTTTTGGGGTGGCCACTTCTGTTTATCTGGCATAGTTTTTGTATCCAACCCCACCTCCAAGTAGTTCAAGGTAATGTACAGGATTCTCCCTTCCAAATTATATCCTCACAATAATGCTGTGAGGTTGGTTATGGCAGAGGAGAGATCTGAACCCGGGTCTCTCTGATCCTAGTCCAGCGCTAATCACTACATCACACTGGCAAATTTTGGTCTCTGGGCACCACCAAGACAAAACTATGTAGGGAGGTACAGTTTCATGGTGAGAGGAAGGGCTCTGCCCCTCCATCCCGCCCATCCTTGATGGGTTTTTTTTAATCACTCTCCACTAACTTCACAGGGATTCTGCAGCAACCCAATTCTGACTCAACAATCTGCTCCGCCCGCCCCCCCGCCCCCCAAAATCTAGTATGGCACATTATGTTCAGTGAAAATGCTTCAGGACTAGTCTGAAGCTAAGATGCTCGAGGGTTCCAACCTTGATTCTTTTGATGAACACATAAAAAGGAGTAATAGTATTTCTCTATAACTGTACTAAGAATCATAGAATCATAGAGTTGGAAGGGGCCATACAGACCATCTAGTCCAACCCCCTGCCCAACGCAGGACCAGCTTAAAGTATCTCTGACAAATATTCATCCAGCCTCTTCTTGAAAGCTGCCAGTGAAGGGGAGCTAACCACCTCCCTAGGCAGTTGATTCCATCTTTGAACCACTCTGACCGTGAAGAAGTTTTTCCTAATATCCAGCCGATACCTTTCTGCATGTAATTTAAACCCGTTGCTTCGTGTCCTACCCTCTGCTGCCAACTGGAAGAGCTCCTTGCCCTCCTCCAAATGACATCCTTTCAGATATTTAAAGAGAGCAATCATGTCCCCCCTCAATCTCCTCTTCTCCAAACTAAACATTCCCAAGGCCCTGAGCCTTTCCTCAAAGGGCTCAGTCTCCAGACCCCTGATCATCTTTATCACTCTCTTCTGCACCCTCTCAATTTTGCCCATATCTTTTTTGCAGTCAGGCTCAGATTTTGAAAGAGAGGCTCAGATTTGCCCTGTTCTATGGGGAACATTCATCTACACAAGATCAGTCATTTAGTTGGTCTTAAACGTGCCACTGGACTCAAACTTAGTTCTCACATCTGTTTGTTAACTCTTGTGTTTGTATGCTAACACTATTCATAGGTCTTACCAAATGCTTTAATCCAGTATTAGCTATACTTATCACCCATTTATTTATACATCTTGACATTAACTAGTCCTTCCTAGCAACTAACTCCCTAACACCACCACCACCTATATGTAAGGCTTGAGGAAGTTTGTTTCACTGTATCTGGGAAAGTTTGCATGCACACAAAAGCTTATACCCAGAATTAAACTTTGTTGGTCTTAAAGGTGCCACTGGACTCAAACTTTGTTCCATACCACCAGAGAGCACTGTTTGGGAGAGAAAAGGATCCATTAGTATAGCCCATCAGTATAGCAAAGCAAAGCTAGTTTCTTCAAGCCAGGTACCCTTTGCTAATTGCAGTTTTGATTGATAGACTAAAACAACTGTTTTGTTCCATTTTCTTTCTTTCTTTTTTGTACAAAGGAAGTGCCCAGTGCATGGCCTGCAATATCTAAAGCAGCAACCCTGTGGGACAGACCTGCAAAATCCCACACATGGGAGGTCACTGAGAACCCTATGTGAGACCATGGAAACATACAATAAACTGTAGTTGGTGTTGTTCGGCTGCACAGTCGAATCAGACTCTTTGTGACCCCATGGACCACATCATGCCAGGCCCTCCTGTCTTCCGTTGTGCTCCGGAGTTTGCTCAATTTCACGTTCGTCGCATCAATAACACTGTCTAACCATCTCATCCTTTGCCGTCCCCTTCTTCTTTCACCTTCAATTTTTTCCAGCATCAGGGTCTTTTCCAGTGAGTGCTCCCTTCTCATTTGGTGGCCAAAGCATTTGAGCTTCAGCTTCAGTATCTGGCCTTCCAGGGAACACTCAGGGTTGATTTCTTTTAGGATTGACTGATTTGATCTCCTTGCAGTCCAAAGGACACTCAAGAGTCTTCTTCAGTGCTCAGCCTTCCTTATGGTCCAACCCCCCAAAAATGTCAAGCAGCATTACAATTGCTGCAATCATGCAAGGTCCTTGGAAAGACTGTGCAAAGTTGCAAAATAACAGACTTGTCTACCATAAACCAGGATGATGTGGGAGGAGTCCAAATAGAGACAAAATAATGCAACTCTAATCTGGGAGGGTTATACTTAAAAACATTGCACTCGGCCAGGATACCACACAAGCAAACCCAAAACAGATTGTGCCAGTTGCTTTCAAAAAAGCCCACCTGTAACCAGCATCGTGTATTGGTGAAGCAGAGCTCAGCGACCTATGACAACTTTAAGTTAAAGTATATTAGCAGGGTGGCGGGGAGGATACTAGAATAATCGGAAGGTGAAGGGAATGGCAGCAAAGATTTTGATGGGACTGAAGGGATTCTTACAGATGCTTTAAGGAAAGAAATGACCGAGATGAACAGTTGCCAGGAATCCAGGTACAAACCATGCACAGATTTATGGCAGTGCTGGGTGCTCCGGTATTTGGTTATTACTAATTGTGAAACAATGGGGTGTCTCCAGACTAAGTTTTCCACCAATTGAAGAGGTGGGGTAACTTCCACTAATTCCCCTCTGCCCACTGCACATCCCCAATTTGCCTCTCACCTACTCCTGAGGGTCCCATCTGTTCCACTGACAGAAGTGCCTTGCATGAGCTGACAGTTCTGTCTGGATCCAATCCCTTGTGTGTGTCACTTCCTAACAAAGGACTCAGGACAGCCAGTAGGTAGGTCACAGAAACCATGCATCATTAATCAACATGTCAATTATCAGTAAAGTTAAATTATATCTTTTCAATTATCCGAATGGGCATTCTTATACCAGCTCTTTGTTCACCTCCTGCTTTAAATTTTGACACGGTTTGGCTCTTCAAAGATAAAAGGTTGCTGAACTCTGGGTTATTGTGTTGAACTGGGATCTGGGAGACTCAGGTTCAAATCCCTGCTCTGTTGCAGAAGGTTGTTGAGTGACATTGAGGCAGTCACTGGTTTGGATCCAGCCGCTTTTCCACTGCTGAAAAAGGACAGGTTCCTCATGGACCACTGAAAATGGGTATGCCACAGACCATTGGACTTGCATGGATAAAATGGTTTGTGGCATACATGCAGCCCTTATACTGTTCCGCAGGGCCTGCAAGACGGAGCTCTTCCACCAGGCTTTTAATTAGGAGCCGCCCACCGTTACCACCAACTATGGCCCTGTATAGATGGCCCTGTATAGAGATCGAGCCATAGCAGCAGAAGCCATAGCAGCGTGGGGTATCGCTGAATCTGGATTTAGTGCTATATTTATAGTATGCCATCTTTATTCAACTGTAGGACCAACATTAATTCGAGCACTTTAATTGCATTTGATTGCATTTTAATTGTAATATGGATTGTTTTATTTTGTTTTATTTGTTTTATATGTTTGGGCACGTGTTGCCCCTGAATGTGAGCTGCCCTGAGCCATTCACAGGGAGGGTGGGATAGAAATGCAATTATAAATAAAATAAAATAAATAAAAGTTGAATGGAACAGGAATTGTGAAAAGGAGGGAGATTTGGTGAGATTAAGCAGAAATGTAGCTGGATCCAACCCACGCTCTCTCAGCATTCTTCTTCTTCTTCCTTGGGGGTTGTTAAAATAAAACAGATGAGGAGAGAATGGAGAAGAGAAGGAGATTGGATTTATACCCTGCCATTCACTACCCAAAGGAATCTTGGATCAGCTTACAATTTCCTTTCCCTTCCCCTCTGTGAGGTAGGTGGGGCTGAGAGAGTTCTTTCGAGGACTGCTCTTGAGAGAACAGCTCTGAGAGAGCCATGACTGACCCAAGGTCACACCAGCAGCTGCATGTGGAGGAGTGGGGAATCAAACATGGTCCGTGCTCCTAACTACTACACCAAACCGTTGTAAGATGCTTTGAGTCTCCAGTGTTGAAGAAAAGTAAAGTATAAATGTCTAGAAGCTGGACCTGGAACTTGGAATGCACTCTTTTCTTCTGAAATATGATTTTGACCTTCTATTTGTCAAGTTCTGTCCTCCTTTCTTTTCCCTCCCTCTTGTCCACCTGGCTAAGGAAGCAATCACAATCTGGACAGTGACCCAAAGGATCTGCTGACAAAAGAGAGAGCTCATTTGTGGACAAAAGACAGAAGATCAGCCCTTTGGCTCGTGGGTGAACATGATACGGTTACTGATTGAACATGCTTGCTTCCAAGTTCACAGCATGCCTAGACGAGATGCAAATAGTCCAAATGCCCTCAAGGAATAGAAGGCAAGAGGCCAAAGGGATACAGTAAGGGATGAGCAACTTCTAGCTGCCTGTTTGTGCAGGCTCCAGATCCAAATCCCAAAGCAGGAGTTTGAAGGTCCAGGCAACTGATAATCTAAAAAGAACACCATTCCAATGGACGGTATCTGGGGATCAAGTCTAGCTGTAGTTCTCAAGTAAGCAGAAAGACAAAGATACATGATGCCTGAATTCTGGCTCCACTTATAGGGCTGGAGGCCTGAGATTAAAAAAAAAATACTTTCTGTTCCAGCTTGGAGAGGCAGGAGGAGGCAAGGTAAGCTAAGAGCCATAGGATTGGCCTAAGGTGAAGAAGGAAGGAGGCTTGGGGAGGGTGTCCAAGGAATGCTTCTAAATAAGGAAAGACAGGAGGTGATATCTGCATACACACTTCAAATGATTTCCACCAAGTGTTGTTATTCCACTGATTGTTTTCCACAACTAGAGATGTGACAGCCCAGAGCAAAACTGGAAAAATTTGGGAAAAACTTTTCCCCCTCCCCCCACCCCCCGGGACTTCTTTCAATTTTCTGATAGAAAAATTGAAACTTTGATGGGTACTGGGAAAAAAACCTCCTATGAAATATTTTCTCTTTTCAAGTGAATGAGATGCCTTTAAAGAAAAGGTGGGTACATTGTAGACATGTACAGCTCTTAAATCCAAGATGCATTTTTGCACCTAGAGTGATACCTGACCTTCACAAGGGGAGCATGGCTTTTCAGATGTTGCATGCCTTCTGTTGTCCGTTTGACCTCACTTGTGGTTGACCTTTTCATTTCTCCCTCAAACCACTGTTGCATATACACTCACGGATTGGGTAAAAAGTACCTTATTGCCCTACCTTGGGGGCGGGGGGGAGATCAGAAAGAGGTGGAGCAGAAACTGCATCAAAACCTCAGAGGAAAACAGAGTTTCACTGAGAACTGAGTTCTCTCTAACCAGATAGGAAAAATTAAAGCACATGTACCAAGACAGCACAGGGGGCATCAGCTTGCTGCTTTCTCCCACGTACTGGGTATATTTGCAGTTTTGCCTGGACAAAGTGAAGGCATTAATAAAAGTTAAATTCCATAAAATGGCAAATATTGAAATTTTATATGCTGAGTTATAAGTGACACATTTGATGTTGTTAAAGCAGTGATATTAGTTTAGGTTTGATAGGACAGCAAGTATTGCAGATATTTCAATTTTTTCCCAAAATTTCCGGGGTGGTTTTTTTTTTTTAGGGAAAAAAAAATTCCTTTCCTCATGGCTTCAAAATTTCCAGAAATTTCACATCTCTGTCCACAGTGTATTCATAATCACCGTTTGGACAATGTAAAGGTCTCTGCCTGCTCTGCTCCATCACCCGCCTTTCTCGGAAGTCGGAATGCCTCCTCCTGTCACTGCCTGTGTCCTTGAGATGCCAACCGCAGCACGCTCTCTCACTCTGCTTGCCTTTCTCAGGATGCCAAATCCCTCTCTGTCCTGTTACCTGCCTTCCGGGGATGTTTCCATCTGTTCGGCAAGCAAGCATTTTAATTGCCTAGAAAACTGGAAACCATTTTCCTATCCGTCTGATAGGCAGCCACATTTGGCAGCCACAAGCCTTTTGGGTAGAGAGGACAGTCTCTGAAATTTCATCTGGATTCCACAGGCACAACAGCCACAAATGAAACCAATGGGAAGGGGAAATGAATGCAAATTTTTTTAAAAAAAATCAAAGAAAAATGAAACAAAGTGGGAAAAGAAAACAACAACTCTTTCTGTTGAAACCCAGATGCACTTAGACATCTGTGCTCACCCCAGTTACGCAAAGCATCCCCGGAGGTGGGGGGGGGACAAAACAAACCAGAACTCTAATAACAGTTGCTCTTTTGCCATCTAAAACTGGAGAGACTGCTATAAATTGGAGCGGGGGGTGGAGAGTGCAATTTGATTTTGCCGACATCAATAAAAGCAGAGATGTGACAATATAGGAGGGACAATTTAATTTGCGTTGAAATAAATATTAGACATACAAAGTGTGCAGAATGAAAAAGGGTCACTATAAATTATGAGCGAAGACGTTTTGCTCAATCATTGCGGAAAGCCCTTGATATTTCCAATTTCAGGCCATCAGATTTATCATTTTTGCTGATTGAAGCAGAACTCCAAACAAATATGGATTCCCGGTGCTTACTTTCACAGGTACAGGCATGGATAATTTACTGCCGTGATCCAATTTGTAAATCAGCCGGGGCCACTAAATTGCAGCATAAAAACAAAAGAACGAATGAGGTCCTTTTTCCTGCGTGTCAGCAGGCTGCGACGATTATGTTTATTAGATTTCCTTGAAAGGGTTTCACATTTTCTCAAATATGCAGGAGAACTATTTCCCCTCTGAGGCCAGCATTAGCATTTCGTGCTTCAGGCCTCAAAGACAGGGAAAATGATGAATTTTTCAATTTATGGTTAAAAATTTATGCTCCGCTCTGTGCCACCTGGGGCGCGGTGACTCTGAAAGACAATCTGCTACCCTCCCCATGGTTCAGTTACTAAGGAAATACAAGGTTCTTGGTACAAAAAAAACCAAAAACTGCTGGATGTCTTCTATACATTTCAAGTAGATTGATGTGACCTGTTTTGGCTAAGGGATGGAGTGTGTGGATGGAGGCCCAGGCTCATGTAAACATAGCTCCAGTGCGAAGCTTGCTGGGTCACCTTGGACAAGTCACCCTCAGCCTAACCTGCCTCACAGGCTTGCTGCTCTGAAGACAAGATGGAAGAAGGGAGCCCTGGCCTGGATAGCCCAGGCAAGCCTGATCTTGGAAGCTAAGCAGGGCCGAATGTGGTGAGTACTTGGATGGGAGACTGCCTTGGCATACCAAGTCAGGAGGACAGGGGCAGGCTTTATTCAGCCACCTCTCCGGCCCCCAGTAGGGGTCAGTCACTGGAGGTCGCCATGACTTCCAGGAGCAGACACACACAAATACACACACCAAAAAAAAAAACCAAAAAAAGGAAAAGGGAAAAAAATGGAGGAAGGAAGAACAGTGTCGTAAGCTCCTTTGATTCCACACTGGGGAGAAAACCCGCATAAATAAATACATAAAGACATCTGTGCACAAATGGGTGATGCACGCACCATTATCACCCCTCATGCTGCTTCTGAGCAACGCTTTAACAACCCTTAAAATCCTGCCCAGTGGCCTGAAGTGGAATTGGATTTACACCACTTTACCTTCCGCGACAAACAGCTGACTGGTGGGATTTTAGTACTGTTTCTTGAGCACATGCTCTCACTCTCTCTCTCACACACACACACACACAGGTTCCACATGCAGAGTTCTAGATGCTCTGTCCATGTTCTTTTGGCCTGGAAGCATAATGACAGCAGAACCAGCAATTCTCACTGGGAAAGACAAAGGGTGGCATGCCAAAGAAAACTGTTCATGAGTCATAAACTCGCGGCCTCTACTCCCTCCATATACCCTCCTGGACCCTTTCTCCCTTTACCTTCCCTGACAAACAACTGGTTGGTGAGATTTTAGTCGTGTTTCTCCCCCACACACAAAGAGATGGCATTCTGTTAATGGAAACAAAGCCTTCATTGGAGCAGGTGCCCTTAGTCCTGTTATTCTCTTACTACCCATGTTTTCTCCTTCTCTTCCCTTGTCTTCCTCAGCAGATCAAAAATTAAAACGTTATAAAGTGCCACATACAGTGAAGCCCCCAAAATGTTTGGGGAAAGAATGGTTTCAGTGGGGAGGTGACACCATATAGCCTGCCCTTCAGAGTTGCCATTTACTCAGAGTAACTGAAGATCAGTTGTAATTCCAGGAGAACTCCAGGTCCCACCTGGAGGTTGGGACCCCTAATTACAGCCAATCTCTAAAATACGGAGTAATGAACAATTGCATCATGTACATCAGGACGGGTCTTATTAGATTTAAGAACCTAAAGGTTAAGAATATCTGAATGGATAGGCCCAATAATTCTGTTACTCAAATTAAAAACATTAAATATTGACAGATATACAAAAACATACATGTATTTATTACAAAAGATTTAAAAACCTGATTTTGGCCCTGGTGATAGTTTCAATTAAGAATCAAATTGTAGAATGTCAACCAAAAATGAACATTATTGACCCTGCGCCAGGGTCAATATTTTTCTTTAATCTGCTTGTTAATAAATACATTTATATTTTTGTATATCCGTAAATATCTAACGTTTTTAATCTGACTAACAGAATTATTGGGTCTATACAATCAGATCTTCTTAACCTTTAGGTTCTTAATTCAATTCAGTTTGGGTTAAGTTTCCCCCCCTCCTTTTTTTTCGTTTCCAGATCTTATCAGAACCTCTGGAAACCCATGGTGCTCAAACAGTGAGAAACAGCAAATGAGCTTAAACAGAATTGCTCATTTACTGTCAAGCACAATTCCAGCCCGTACAAAAACTGAAAACTTGTCAGCATTTTTTTTTTGCTAAGGACACAAACCCTGATGCAGCAAGCGACAATGTTTCTGTGCACTGATTCACAGACCTGGAGAAGTGGTGTACATTCATGACTATTGTGACTGTGGTTTTCCAGGAAACCAATTGTATATCACACGCAGCTAGTCCTGGGTTCAATCCCAGATACCAAGAGCTTGGCCTGTGGCTTTGGATGGCCAGAGCAACCAGCACAGATTTCAACAGACCAAGGATCTGACTCAGTATAAAGCGGCTTCATGCATTCAACGGAAATCCTTTGCCACACAAACAGAACTAGCAACAGGCACCTTGTATCTGAGCCCACCTGTCAAGGCCATAACAGCTCACACAAGGATCAGGGAGATCCACAGAAGAATCCAACCGCAGCTCCCCATTGAGTACATTTTTGGAGGGTATCGTGTGTGAAATGGCCGTAATGAAGGGGATATATAATGAATGGAGAAAGGTTGCCCTAGCTCCAGTCACATGCCCCCCCCCAGAAATAGGAGACAGCCCATTTCCTCCTGAAGCACCCTGAGAACTCAAATCAGTCTTCCCCCCTTTTTCCTCAGAAGCTCTTCATTACCTCAGCCCAGAACTGTGATTTTAACTCTGAAGGGATGCTGCCTTAGCAGTCACAAAGCAATTCTTTATACAGCAAATGTACTTTTCCCAAGAGCCTGTAGAAAGGGTTTTTTGATGATCCTCATGTTTTAGATGGATGGGGTGGGCAGATGTGGTAAAGACAAACCTCTCTATACATTTTTATCCCACCCTTCCTCCAGGGACCTCACTGCGGCATACGTAGATCCCTCGCCTTCTATTTCACCCTCACAATAACCCTGTGAGGTAGGCTAGGCCGAGGACGAGCTCCATGACCAAGTGGGGACTTGTAACCAACCCCCACCCAGGTCCTTGTCTGATGCTCTGATCACCACACCAATTCACAAATGCAGCTTGCCTGAAGTAGGAGTGGATTCACTTCAGGACTCAGTAGTCAATTTTTAAAAATGAAATACTCCTGACCTACTCAGTGTTTCAAAGCATATAAGCAGGTGCTTAGATCAAAACCTGCCCTCACAGTGCTCCTTTTTCCTGCCCCCTCACACAAGAGGCAAAGTCAGGGCCCAGCCCCTTCCCTGTAGGTCTCCCTGCCTTATGGAATGGCCTGTTCTACAAGACCCTGAGGGTGCCTTCTCTCTGTGGAGGTGAGGGAAGTACCAGCCAGGGAAACCTTTAGGAGACCCACTAGGGCTGTTTTATCCACCAGACCTTGTAATGAAGGAGAGATTGGAGGCATTTTATTGTGTTTTGCTAGCTTGAGGGGGGGAAACCGAGGAGTTTTATTGCTTTAATTACATATATAAGCCACTTTAAGCCTGGGGGAAAGTGGGATATAAATGTTTTAATTAATAAATCGTTGCTTAGGAAAAGCTGTAATAGTTTTGTTCCAAACAGCCTTTCCTTAAACAGCTGATTAAATTTTCTGGCTTGGATTTGATTTCCCCCCAGACAATTTAGGTAATGGCCTTAGTATAGGTTTTTTGTGTGTACTGCATCAGAACCTTTTTGCAAAAGATACTTCACAAATACTTTAAGAAAGGTGCTTTTTGCTTGTACAAGGTGTGTGTCTGCTCACGTGTGATTTCCATCAGGACATATTCAGTGCCTCCAGTCATCAATCTGCTTGTCTTTTTGTACCAGTTCAGATATCCAGTTCCTTCAGAAGTCTATCAATCAATATGGCGACTGAGTCCTCCCAAGTGGGAAGCCATAACACAAGAATAATACTTATGACATGTCAACCTCTTTGAGT
Organism: Gekko gecko; assembly: GCA_029375565.1. Taxonomy (NCBI): domain Eukaryota; kingdom Metazoa; phylum Chordata; class Lepidosauria; order Squamata; family Gekkonidae; genus Gekko; species Gekko gecko. The sequence continues at coordinate 7,741,487 of JAPDNY010000010.1, forward strand.
GTAGCTTCTGCTTTGTTTTGTTTAATCCACTGAAGAAGAGGACAAGGCTGACAGGAGAAGGCTGGAAGGTGAGAAATATTTTGTTTGGCACCTGCAGCCGAAAGAAAATGCATCCAAGACCTTTGCTACTCTTCTGCGTCTCCAAACTGCTCTTCGACTTTCCCCCTAAAAACACAGCAGGCTCAGCTGCTGAAAATGACCGAACCACCTAGGGATCCGTGCAGGAGATCGCCGGAGCCCATTTCTTTTCACATAGGGCCAAGACAACCATCCCTTTGCCCATCGCCCTTTTAGACAATGGATACATAATGCATCCTACGCTACTTGAATTGCGAAATAGGCAGGAGCCGAACTGGGGACTTCCAGCAGCAGACAAAACAGTGGTCAATTGGGAAGTCTTAGATTTCAGTCCTTGCATATTAACCTGAATTAATGCCACACACCAAGCATTGTCAGTCAGCAAATGAGACATAAGAGAAGCCCTGACATGCGCAGCTTACTCAGAAAAATTAATGCACACATACAAGCTGGGGTAAGTCAGGACTGTGGGGGGGGGGGTTGTGGGCGCAGAAATCAGCTTCAGTTTTAAAACAAAGTTGTGTCTAGCTCCTAAGGGTCCAATAATAAGTTTACAAAGGCCTCAGAAGGCAGAGGGTTAGCAGAGAAAGACCTGTCAGCAGAGTTTCAGTGTTCTTGCTTCCTCTGGGCATGAGCTATGCAAAGCAGAAAATATGCAAAACCAAACAAATGATGTCTTCTGTGTGAAGAATTCAGTCCCTGGGTATAGACTCATAGTTTTTTTAAAGTCTAGAGTTCACCCAATCCTAGATCTAGGATGAAACTGTCCACGCCAGAAACACAGAGTGCAATGAAACCACACAGCCTTTTTTTCCCTTTTCTGCTCAGAAACATTTTGCTAGGATTCACAAAACCATAAAACTAGTACCAGGAAACAAAGCAGGGCTTTGGATTACCATATTTATGCCAATGAAAGACTAGGTTTTCCCCAGGTGTGCCATAAAAAAAGAAAGGGCCATCTTACATTTGTATACAAGTTACAGTCATGTCCAGTAAAAAAATTCCTTGGCGTAAAACTTTTTTTTTTTTTTTTTGGGGGGGGGGGTCATCTTACATCCAGGGTTGCCTTCTTTTCAAATAAATATGGTCACTTTTTCCCTAGCAGCTGCTTTGGAAATGGAGAAGTTTCACAAATTGTGATAGGGGGATTGGGCCGCATGGATCCAATTTATGAAATGAGCAGAGAGACAGCTGTCCAAACATTTAATGTCCAAACTGAGCTAGTGTTAAGTTTTTGCAGAAATCAAACCTACACATGAATGAATACCAGAAGCTACCTTATACTGAGTCAAACCATTGGTCTGTCTAGGTCACTACTGCCTACACTGATCAGCAGCAGCTCTCCAGGGTCTCAGGCTGAGGTTTTTCATATCACTTCGGACCTGAGCCTTGTGACAGGAGATGCCAAAAACTGACCCTGGGGCCTTCTCAATACAAGCCCCAAAGTCTGCTGCTTAGCCACCTCCCAAAGCGCTGCTTAAACCAGCCTTCTGGATGTAGAAGACCAATGCGCTTTATCTGCAAGCCCCTAGGTTTTTAAAGCACATTCAGAGAAAAAGAACTGAGATCTCTCAAAGGCAATCTCCCAAGAGATACAAGTTTATTTGGAGAAAGAAGGTCAAAGTAAGCGGCAAAACCAAAACAAATGTGACGCAACACGGAGCTTGTTCAGGTTAGGATCAAGAAACGTCGACTGGAGAGAAGACAGACTGCCCGGCCAAGAGAGCAGAAGAGTTGATCCGATCCTGCTGGAAATGGCCCACTGCCAAGAGGGAGGGGGCACAACCAAGGCAACTCGTTACCCAAAGTTAGCGCCTGGATGAGGCCTCTCTTCCTTTCCTCTCAGTAAATTGTACCCTTATATTCAACCCGCAATGTTTTGCTTACAGTTCCATATAATTTCAAAATACATTCAAACATTTCATCCTGAACATTCACTTTATCATCACTGGAAGTTAATATATTTCCCCCTTAATTTATATAAAACCATCCAAGAGAAGAAGGAGCAAACCTACGTGGAAGACCTCACTGAGTGTCCCTGCATACCCAGGGTCCTGTCTTCTCCGTAAACACAAGTTTAAAGGAGGTCATAAGAAAGCAGGCAATCAAGTTGTAACTTTGGGGTCCACTTTAAGGATGGCTGTACTTGCCAACAGCAGGAGGTTTAGCGAGCAAATCATGTAGTGGATTGGCTACTGGTTACTAAGGAATGAGCATCATCTAGAAGGACATTCATTCTGTGCAAGAGGGGAAAAAAATGGTGCTTACGTGGAAACATCGTTTTAAGAAGTGGCATCACTCCCAATTACTGAATGCATCAAACAGATCACACCATGCAAGAGGTAATAAGATGCTGAACAATGAAAAGACTGTTAGGAACAAAGAGAAAGCCTATGCAAGTCACCCCTCATATTCCTAGGACTTACAACTGCTCGGTCCCTCTGGCCACTGGCAGGGAAGTGGGGGGGGGGGTAGGGTCGCCAGATCCAGGCCTAGAGAGGACAGGGACTTCAGTAGAATACAATGCTGTAGAGCCCACCCTCCAAAGCATCCTTTTTCTCCAGGGGAACTGATCTCTGTACTCCGGAGAGGAGCTGTAATTCCAGGGGATCCCCAGGTCCCACCTGGAGGCTAGCTTCCCTACTAGGACTCGTCCTGAAATGGACAAATCTGGACCGCATAAGAAGCGCTAACCAGCACAACGCAAGCGGAATTTCCTCAGGGGACACAAGGCGTCGACATCTGCCCTGAACGAATTTCCCATTGGGTATTACAATGGAAGACCAAGATGCTCACCAGCACTTCTCCAAGATGTTCACAAGTGTTATCGCTGCTCCCGCTTTTAAGGGAAACTTCTTCCAATGATCCTATATGTAATAATTTGGGAGTGGGCCCCCAATGAACACAGTTGACTTCCCAGTGAACAAACACAGGGCTGGGGGTTTAGGAACACACTGAGCTCAATCATCAACTCATTTCTGTTGAAAGTCCTTCTGAATCTGTCACAGAAAGGGGGCATATTCTAACGGACACAAAGTGTACTTCCATGATCGGGGGAGGAATCTGGTCTATACAAAGAACTCAAGACGGTCCGGCTTCAGAAGACTGACTACTCCTGCACCTTTAACAAAATCCTGCCACCTGTCGAAGACGAATGTGTCAAGGAGAAGGGCTGTGACTCCACCCACTCCCAAAACGCTGGTTTTGTGCAGGCTGGGATTGTCTGGGGTAGGACAACCATTTGGCCGCACACTCTGCCTGCCTGCACACACACACACACACACACACACACACACACACACACACACACACTGAAGTCCAGGAGCATTTGTAGCTTGTGATGAGTTCCTTGTCTAAAGTGGGACTTTGGTCTCCAGAGGGAGAAGGGAGGCTAGGCGGCAACTCAAGTTAAAAGGCTTTTCCAGAATATTTATTACAGGAAAACTGAACTACGAAGGCTACTCACATCCATGTGTGAAGAAGTTAAAATCCCTGTGTGATTTTCCCTTCTAAAATTTTGAAGAGCAGAAAGTAGCCTAAGGATTGAAGCACATCAGTGCTGCATTAGAAATGAAGCCCTGACCTGATTGGTCCAGGCTAGCCCAATCTCGTTAGAGCTCAGAAGCGAAGCAGGGTTGGCCCTAGCTAGTATTTGGAAGGGCGACCTCCAAGGAATACCAGGGTTGTGATGCAGAGGCAGGCGATGGCAAGCCACCTCTGAATGTCCCTTTGCCCCTTGCCTGCCTTCTATTCCCAGAAATTTACCATGGGATCCAAGAATGTGCATGCCTCTGGTATCCTCAGCCGACCCTCCCTCCCCCCTCAGTGAAGGACCCCAGCTTGAACCAGTAATTCCTGGACTGGGGGAGGGCAGGTAAGATTGGGTGGGTGGGTGGACAAAGAATACAAGAGGCACACCCTGACAGTCCTCTATAACAGCCTAGCACAAACCTTGCACATATGCCCACACCTGAACAAGAGAGATGATGCAATAATCTATGACAATCTTCCTCCACGTTGGTGGCATGCCCAAGCAGAGTAGGATTGTGACCATTATTTGGAATGAAGTCACACGGATATCACAGCGTAACGTGCATGTCCAAAAACAGGATCAGGATGAGGGTTGTAGTCAGGGCTTTTCTTGTAGAAAAAGCCCAGCAGGAACTCATTAGCGTATTAGGCGACACCCCCATGTTGCCAGAAGTGTGGTCATCCAGCCACACCCACCTTTTGCTTCTTATTCTGTTTAACTTGTTTGTTGTCAAAACCCCAGGGCTTTTTTTGGAGCAGGAACTCATTTGCATGTTAGGCCACACAGCCCTAATGTAGCCAATCCTAATGAGTTTCTGCTGTTGGGTGTGGCCTATTATGCTAATGAGCTCCTGCTGGGCATGGCCAACTCAGGGGCCAGCCGGAACTCCGTTCCTGTGCGTTCCTGCCCAAAATTAGCCCTGGTTGTAGTTCATTCGAGGTGAGGTTAAGGGTAAAACCAAAGCCATCTGTTTTGAAGCAGCTCAGCATTATTTCACCAGGACCACAGTGACTTCCAAGGCAAACTGAAGTCCATGTCCATCGACATCAGTCAGACCTTTCAAAACTATGTCGAGGATGTGATTGCAATACTCTTGTCTCTGGAAGACTGTGATTTGGAAGGGAGATTTTCATCCCAAAAAGCATGCAATAAATCTGAACAATTAACTCAAGACGGCCCATTTGGGATTTTTCACATTCAGAGCAGACCCACGCTCCCACACACACTTGATCTGTATTGACTACAAGGACTTACTTAACTGAGCAAACTTCTTCCATTTATCGAATGGAAGGAATACTGACTCAAATGTACTGTGTATGTAGCTGTTCCAGTTTGCTACCCCGAAGAGACTACGGATTGCACTGCAGCAACACTTTTCACCTCATTAGTCACAATCCAGTTAGTGCTGCCTGGACATTTTGTGCCTGTATGTGTTGGGGGGGGAGGGGGGAGAATAAATTATTTTCATCCGGTATTGACAAGAACAGACACGACAGCACACAGGCCCTTTTGCACAGTGCAGGTGATTTTTTTCTTCTTGCCCCGAGAAGTACCTTGCCTAAGACGGTAGCCATTCATTGTTCACAAAAGCCCCGCGAAAACTTCTTGAGAATCAAGATTAATTCCCCTCCCCCTTTTTTTAATTTCTGCAGAAGGGAATGGGAAAGGGAGAACAGCTCTGGAAAGAAGGCTGAGGTCCAGACGAAAGGCAAGCTATAAGAGAGCAGTGAATGACTTATATGATGGGCAGTACAGAGAGGAGGAGCTCCGTCTCCTCCAAGGAAGAGGTCATCGTCCCCTCAGTGCCCGGCTAGTCAGGCTGTCCGTCCTTTCAAGACTTCCTTGCACACTGTACATAAGAACCAGGTTCCCATGATGACCCCTGGCTCCATGAGCCAAAACAGCACCGTGGAATCATTCCTCAAATACAACATTCCTGTCCGAACCAATACCACGGAAAAAGGAGAGGCAGCCCTTTGAGAATTTAAAGAAAAAGAAGGAGGCTGAGCAGCAGAAGAAACAGAAAATGGAGGGAGAGAAAAGACGGCGACGGGAAGAGACGAAGCGGAAGCGTGAGGAACGCTTTCGCAAGGTGCTGCGAGCTCGTGAGTGGAGGGGACAGGAGAAGGAAAAACTTCTTGAGCAAAAACTTGCTCAGCGTAATGAGGAGGTACAAAAAGACAAAACGGCAGAAGAAAAAGTGAAAACGGCTAAAGCTGCCAAGAAAGCTGAAGAACTGGAAGCCTGTAAACGGAGAACTCTGCGGCTGGAATTAAAACACAGACAACAGGAGCTGACGCAGAGGAAAAAGGATGAAGAACAAGAGAAAGCCAGGGAGTGTGAGAGGAAAGAGGAAGAGAAGGCTGCTCGCCTGCAAAGAGAACTCATGGCTGCTAAAGAGAATAAGCGGCTTCAGAAAGAGGCAAAGGAGGAGAGGAAATGGCAGGAGAAAGAGCAGAAGCAGAAATCCACCTCTGACGCAACAGTTGGCAATGAACAACTGAATGTAACAACACACATAAAGAACTCACCTTCCCGCAACTCATACCCAATGACATCACAGGGCCCCAAACATCCAAAGTTTGAAGTGAAGAATTATGGGATGGATCTGAATAGTGATGACTCCCACAGACTAATGAGAGCCAGCCCCGCAAGCCCATCTCTACTTGGGCGACTGGATCTCCACTAACTCAGGCCCACCATCCATCATAACCCTACTGCAGTATGGCATTCGCCACTGTTCCCAAATGGCAAAATCTACGGCAGGGCTTAAAGAGATGCTGAAGTTTTCTTGAGATTCACCGTAGTGATTTTGTCGGAGGAAATTTATTACTTTTAAACATGTTGACTTTTGATGCTCATAAACATTTCTGCTCTGTGGGAGCACTTAGGAAAAAAAAGATTCATTTCCCCATCCCCCACCCCATTTGTTTAAACACAGGATACAATTCACAGGACAGGCTCTCGGAAGGGAAGCAACAGATTTTCATACAGCCTTGACTGAGATGCCGAATTTTCATAAACCCTCCAGCAGAAATACCAGCTGCTCCGAATGTTCGTTAGAGACGCACCCATCTGCTTCCCAGAAGCCAGCTACGCAACTGTGGGCGCCAGTCTGCTGATAAAGGAAATGCTGCTGAGACAAAGCCTGCGCACGAAGACGGGACATGACGGCTTCATGATGATGTGTTCCACAACGATCCGCAACTCGGTGAAGAGAGTCCTAAAAAAGATTTTTTTTCCTTGCATCAGAAGCATGCTTACGCAGTGCCAGTCACAACATGTTGCTCGTTGAAGAGAACCAAACAATTGCACTATTACAGAGGTCATTCTGCACTGGACTGCACCAAACAGTCTTGTATGGGAAACTCAAGACGCAATGTGGGGTCACAGCAGAGGCGGGGAGCCACAGCGCAGCCTGAGCCCACAGATGTCGAGGGCTGTGCCCTGGCCCATAGGCAGTATTTTGTGGCTCCTGGGATAATTTTTTTTTCTGGTGGGGCTGAAGTTCTCAGTGCAGGCAGAAGAGCCATTTAGCCAACAGAAAGCTGTTTACCAGGATAGATTTCTAAATTGCAAGCTGTGGACCACCTTAGATGACAGCTCTCAGCTGCTGCAAGTTAATCACTTCTGCCAGCCTACACAATACTTCTGATAACAAGTTGACAGGTGGGGGTGACGTCTTCTATAGTCAAGAAAGCTAACATTTAGGCAGAAAAACCCTCTTAAAGGGAGACCAGTTTCTTGGCAAGGAAGGGATCCTACAGGTCAACTACTCCAACCCTCTCGCTCACTGTGGGGATGAGTCAACTACAGTACCCCACTCTGCTTAAAGGAGCGCACAACTTTTTAAAAATGTTTTTAAAATGATTGAAAAAAAAGCATTTACAGGAGAAATTCTTGTGGGGCAGTGCCTTTAAGAAAGGGAGTGGAGCTCCCAAAAGCTCCACCATAGCTACAGGCCTAGCTGTGCCATGCCTGCAAGATTCAATGTCTGCCCAGTTATATCCATTTTATAGCTGGCTTTGGGGCTGGACTGGCTTCTAAGGATTCTAGCTGTTGGCAGCTACCACATTTTACAGCCATTCTCTTGTTATTCCCATTATTATCTTTTTCCTTACTATTCATTTCCTAGTGAAAACTGCCTCAGGAGCCATGAGCTAAGGAGGCAGGATATACTTTTCTTTAAACACGGACAAGTTTCCCCATCCAAAGTGTACTGATGGTAGCTAGGAAGGCACCTTTTAGCACTTTTCTATCCCATCATTCCTTGAGAGAGCCCCTCCATTTTACCCTCTCATCACTTACATACACACCCAAACACACACACCCATGAGGCAGGTCAGGCTAAGGGTGTGTGACTGGCCCAAGGGCACCCAGTGCTTTTCAGAGTGAGTGGGGACTTGAGGAGAAAGCAGACAGTTTTATATTGTCTCCCTCTTATGTACAGGGAAGTTTTCCTCTCGCCTTGTTTTTCCTTCATGCCATCGTAGGGACAAAATAAGCTCTAATGGATTTGTAAGTGGTTGATATTTTACTGTAATTTGACTTTTAATGCAAAGCTTTATGTCTTTATAAAATTTTAACCAAATAACCATTATTTATGAGAACTCAGTAATGTTTTTGTATATTATACATTACAGCTTCCTCTGAAGAAGCCTGCTGGTGAAACGCATAGGGAACTTTGGGACTCTTAACTGAGTAATCAGATATATTTTTACTTTGTTTTGCACCATTGGCCTCAACCTGATCTTCTGTCTCTGAACAGGGATCTGAACCTGGGTCTCCCGAGGTCCCAAGCCAGCACTGTAACCACTGCACTGCACTGGCTCTTTGCTACAGCTTCATAAACCCACAGAGAACCCAAACACTCTACCCTCCATACCCAAGAATCATCTCAGAGCTTGAGAGAGAAGTCTGCCCGCTTTCCAGCGAAAAAGGCCCACTGAGCACCTCTCCTTCTCCTGTATACAGCAGCCAGGATACAATGTCACTGTACACAGTCTGCACCACAAGATGCTACGAGGGAAGAGGGGACAGAAGACCTAGGACAGCCAATTCCAAGCCATGCCCAGGGCCTAAAGCCCCCCCATTTCCGAAGTATAGTTAACAATTGCGGGCATGGGGGAATTCCTCATTAGTTTCTTACCGACAATAAGGATTTCTGCGGGAGGAGTACCGGAGCGTGAGGAACCTGTAGTAGATGAAAGGCTGCAGCAAGCTTCCCTGCCCACTGGAAAGAAAGAGAAAGAAAGGGGGAGGGGGGAGCAATTATAAAGGAAAGATTAATTTAAGGATACAACACATGATTTCTAAACCTTCTGCTGGGAAAGGGTGTGTGAATCATCCCTAATGCCGATTAGCCGCACAGCAGCTGAATTGGTAGAACTCTGCCAAGGAAGCAAAGAGTCACTGGCCCCGCGCCAATTAAACTGGCTGCAGACTTTGCACTAGATGGGAGGAGCAGCCTGACCATCGAAGGGGCTGCAGCCAAAGTTCCAGAAACGGGAAATCCAAGAGTGTCCACCTGCACAGGGGATTTCAGTCTCCTATTGCGGTAAGCAGCACAAACCCAGCACCTTTCCTCTTCCCCCCTCCCAAACACACAGGTTTCCCAGAAGGTTTCTTTTAAAGAGAAGAACTGAGCAACCATTGTGGTACGTGTGGGAAAACATCCACCATTGTTACGATGCTGCAATGCACTAGGTTTAAAAAAAAAAATTACACAAAGCATCTAGGCAAAGCCCACCGGCCAGCCCCATACAGAGTGAGGCTGCCACAGCTCACAGAACGTGGCTAGTGCCCTTCATATCATTCATCCCAACCAGGAACATTTGGGATGTGCTACAGAGCTAGCCACTTCCGCTAAAAACCCAGCTTCCTCTGCCTACACATCAGAGATCGATTACTGCATTTCACACTCGAGCCCCAGGTTTGCCTTCCTGGGAAGGAATCTGGACTTCCTTCATCATACGCTTGGAAATCATGTCCCCGTCACAGCAGATGAATACAGACCACACGAATCCCCCATTGGAGTAGTGGAGCAGTCATCCTTGGACAGTTACGCAGCAAACGCTGCACAGCTTGAACCCAGGACGTGGGGGTGGTTCTTGCAGCTCAGCTGACAGCCTGGGGTAAGACCTGGGATCTGAGTCTCAGTTCCCAGTCGGTCAAGCAGATCCCTGAAGTAGGACACTACAAGGATACACCACGGTTACTCTATAGCCTTGTATATTCTAACCGGGCGACAGAACAGCTTGATCATCGTAAAGAGACCAAAGGATTGTCCGTCATACCTGAAAAGCATGAACACAGTCGCTGGCATCAAGAAGATTTCATTGCAAGCTATAAACTTGAGGATGTTCTGCTGATTAGCATTTAATTTGTCCAAGAGGTTTCGTAGGAAAAGAAGACTATTGGAACCTCTTGCCTGCAAAGGGAAAAAATAAAAGAAAGAAACGTCAAAGAAAACAAACCGCTTCTGCACTCCCGTTACATGAATAAATATTCCGCCTCACAGTATTTGCAAGTATTTCACAAACTCTGAACGCCAACAGATGGCTATCTGAATTTCCAAAGTCTAAAGAATAAATGGGGGAAACTGCTGGAGGCCTTTAGAAATGTATTTCTTCAGAAATTTTAAAAAAAGCACAGTCAACATACACACTGTGAGATGCAACTGCTGCCTGCAGCTCAGCTATGAGACGTAACACACCACAAAATATTTCACACGCTCTAACAGAAAGGTAAGGTGCACCTCTCTGGAAATGCATGTATTGGACAGCTGCAACAGAGCGCAAATCGAACTGGCACACCCATTTGCTACCCACATAAAAATGGCTCTCACATGGATACGGATCATCTACTTTTTAGAGGTTTTTTGAGAAAAAATTAAAGAGATGAACTAACTCTGGGAACGAGGACTACAAATTAAGGCTTCTCGCCCCACTCGGACTGTTAACTCGTGGATGGCCAGTGAAATGGGGTGTCTTACAACTGCTTGAAGACCCCGGTCATTCAGGAGTAGAGAAGACTTAATGTACATTTTAAGTGTGGCTTGCTTTGTGTCTCTCGTGGGCTTCAGAGCCCCTGCAGACACTCTGTGCAGGGCCCACTGAAAAGAATGAGAGGTCTGCTCTGGCGTGAAGCTCCCATTCCCTTCAGGGGCTGCTCAGGCAGGAGATGTGCTCAGCCTCAAGCACTTCTGTGGATTTAACTTCCAGCTTTGTTTGGATGTTAATCCTCCCCAACTGCAGATGGGGAGGCTGGCCCTGCTGCGTGCCTGTGCAACGGCCTTAAACAGCGTGGCCTGCCATACCCTCCCAGCGCCTCAGTTCCAGGAAGCTGCATCTCCCAGCCCGGACCCCTTCCTCCAAACCAGGACGGCGGACGTTTTCAGCCCCTCCCCTGAAAGCGCACAGATCTCTCAGCACAAGGATCCCCACTCTTCTGGGCATTCCAAGACATTATTCCCACAGTCACGGGACCCACACAGAGTTACAGCCGTACAGACTGGGAAGCTGCCCTGGAGAGGGTGCAAAACCACTCCCTCTGTCACTTGCCAGAACTCTCCTGACCGAAGAGGCCGAGGTTTTGCCCCCCACTTCTCCCTCCCCACTGCAGCCTCCCAACCCATGCGGAGTCCCACGACCCCAGGAATCAAGTTTCCCAAGGCTGGAAACGGTTGCCGGGAGGGGAGATCCATAAGAACATAAGAGAAGCCAATGTTGAATCAGGCCAACGGCCCATCTAGTCCAACACTCTGTGTCATACAGTGGCCAGAAATACCAGGCGCTGTCAGGAGGTCCAGCAAGTGGGGCCAGGACACTAGAAGCCCTCCCACTGCTGCCCCCCCCCAGCACCAAGAATAGAGAAGACCCGTGGCTGCTGACAGCCCGAGGGAGCCAACCCAGCACGTTACACTTGCCCCCTTCCCTTTCTATGAGGAGCTTGGGGTGGGGGTGGCCCCAGCGACACGGGTGGGATCGTGAGCTCTTATCATACTTACATCCAGGACCTTCTTTGTGTAGGTAGCAGCATGAAGCAAAGAGAACAACAGAACAGGGAAAATACTCACTGAGGCAGACGATAAGGAAAAACTGCACACCTTTCTAACACACGGCAGCACATCCTCATATGATGAACATTCAAGCGCACACTCCCCCTTACGGTGTCAGAACGCCTTTGGTCTCATAGTGGCCTCCAGGAGAAAGAGGTTTCTGAGGAGGCCTGGCTACATATAGAGAGATGGAGGCGAGGAGTGCTTACACCCAGCCCTTTGGATATGGGAAGGCAATTTTAACTGGAAGAACAATCGGCAGGGCCTAGAGTCAAGAACGTACTTACATACTTTCTGAGGCTATTTCTGAGCAATGCACCAGAAGCAATGGAGAAGGGAGGATACCACTTGCCAAGAGAAAGTGGGAACTTTGGCCAATTCAACTGTAAGTCCACTCCTCCATCAATGAAACCGAAGGTCCCAGGTTCAACCTCCAGTTAAAAGGATCAAGTAGCAAGTGATGGGGAAAACCTCCACCTGAGGCTCTGGAGAGCCGCTGCCAGTCTGGGTAGAATATTCTGACTCAGATATAAGAAAGCCGCTTCCTGCAATCACCTGCAAAGAGGTCTCGGCCACATGCAGATCTATTTGGGCAGTTGAAGGAGTCCTGGATTTCATAGCAGAGGGCTCCTGGGCAACGTTTAATCGATTAAAAGACACGTCACGCTATTTTTAAAAGATCAAATGGTTAACTGGATACAATTCTTGGAAGCGGTATTTCTCTTCTGCCTCCTTCTGGCCCCTTTAAAGTGGCGTCTGTGTCTCTAGCTCCAACTGATCTAGAGGTAGTGTGCTGACGCTCGAGTCAGAGGGCCATCAGCTGCCATCTCAGAAGCCAAGTCTCAGGTCCCAAGAGAATCACCAAAACGGTCTTGGGGGTTTTATGCACACAAATTAATGAGGTGCTCCCACAGGCATAGCCAACTTGGCTTGCTTTTTATGCTCATGCGACTAAATTTATCATCCACCTTTAGCAACACAAAGCTGCTCACACTTAGAGGCCTCCCTCCATAAGCGGTTGGGTATGCCATATGTTCTGGGAACTGCCCGTCTCTGTTACCTGGTCTGGAAACAGCAAGTAAACTCACGACACCGTCATACTTCATTGATTACATTTTCACACACACCCTCCTTCCAAAAGCAAAAGTCAACATGTGCACCCCACCGCACTGGAACCCTGCGAGGTAGACTAGGCCGGGAACAAGCGACCGATACAAGGTCACGTAGTAAGCTTGGTTGCTGAGGAGGGATTTGAGCCCCACATCCCAGTCCCGCACCATGTTCACAACCAAGCTGCTGTGGCGCGGAAGCGTTCCAACTCTCTAAAGAACTCTTTGAAGGAAGGATACTTGTGACTGGGTAGGAATTCACAAAGATGAGGGAATACAAGAGATAGTGGCAGCTGTCCTCCAGGAGCGCCTGGGCCAGAAAGGCCCGGCTCAGCTGGAAGTGCGGCAGCCTTTGGTGAAGCCGGAGGGCGCTGGTGAGGGCGTTCGCCAGCAAGGCACGTTGATAGAAGCTCGCTGCTTCGTGCAATCTGCAAATTATCAAAGGAGAGGTTACCATACAAACCAAGCCACAGCTGCCGGCCTTCCTCCCATGAGCATTGCATCACTGTTGCAAGGGCTCCGGAGCCATCCCGGCCTCCCGCACTCAAGGCATAATCACTGCTTCATGCTGAACAGCAGTCCTTGTGCTTTGGCACTGAACCGTACAGGGGAAACAAGTGGGATCGGGGAAGGATTCATGAAAATATTTGTGTTTCTTCGGAGAGGAAAGAAAAAAAGACTATGGTGGACAACGCCAGAATATTAATCTGTTTGAAAGTAGCTGTCTTTGGCCTGGATCCAACAGAATGCTTCTGCAGGCGGAAGGATTTCCAACTGCGCATCGCCGCTTTCTCTCCTCCCCTTTCCCGCTGCGGCTCAAGACAGTCCCAAACCATTTGGGGGAGAATTTTAGGAGGCAAAGGAGTGGGAGGGCAGGTTTGCATGCCACAGACAAAAACCTGCTGCCCACAGAAACGCTCTGCTGGATCCAAGCTCGTATATCCAGCGTTTGGCAAAGCAGACATGGAACAACTATTCCAAAACAAGAATAGTAACACTATTCAGGTCGAAAGAAGCTAATAGGTGCACTTCACAGGCACTACTGCAGGGGACAGCAATCGACAGGAAAAAAATATCAAAAGACTTTAATGAAGATAAATATCGAAGCTTGGAACAATAGCCTGAACTCATGGGATGTGCATGCACGGGCTGCAAAATGGTCGTGAAGGTTATTAAATACCCGTAAATATTTACCAATTGATTTCAGGAAAAGCTCCATCACCCCACTGAAACCGATCAAGGTTCAACAGTGGCTGGAAAATGCCTGTGTGTTCTGCAGAAGTGGCCACCCTATTTGCATTCTCTGTCCCATCTGATTCCTAACGTCCCCACCATCCTCTCCGAGGGCCCACACAGGACAAGGGCACTGCGGCTTTTAAGAACAGTTCTTATACGTACCCTAGAAGGGGCAGGACAAATAACGCCGAGCAGTAAACCGTGAATATCCGGGACAGCCACATTGCTGTGTCCAGTTTATTAGCCATCAGGAATTGCTACAAGGAAAGGAAATGGAAGCAAGGATGTAAAATATCTGTCACTTCCAGTTTTAAAAAAATATCCTTAGGTTATGGATATGGTGAATTACAGGCAGTATGGAGACCGTGTGTGTGTGTGTCTGACAAGTCATTTCCAACTTATGGTGACCCTATGAATTAATGCCCTCCAAAACATCCTATTGTTAACAGCTGTTCTCAGGTCTTGCAAACTGATGGCCACGACTTCCTTTACCGAGTCAATTCATCTCATGTTTGTCTTCCTCTTTTACTGCTGCCTTCAACTTTTCCTAGCTTTGGCTAGTATTCGGAAGGGCGACCTCCAAGGAATACCAGGGTCGTGACGCAGAGGCAGGCAATGGCAAACCACTTCTGAAACGTCTCTTGCCTTAAAAACAAATCTAGCTCACCATCTAGTGGTGCATAATGCTATAAAAAGAGCTAGAACTTCTGGCTGCCAGACAATTTTAGGATCTCCTGGCTATTCTATACACAATGCCATACAATAATTATTATTTCCTAGCATTATTGTCTTTTCCAGTGAGTCTGGAAAGGCCTCCGTTTAGTCATTTTCGCTTCAAGGGCTTGATTTGATCTAGAGCTCACTTGTTTGTCTTTTTGGCAGTCCACAATATCCATAAAACTCTCCTCCAACAAACGAATTTTACACTCCCTACACTAAAGGATCTCTTCTAACTCCTTCATTGCTGCCCTCCCCCAGTTTCAATCTCCTGATCTCTTTGCTGCAGTCTCCCTTTTGGTTGACGATGAAGCCAAGGGACAGAAAATCTCAAACGATTACAATTTCTTCATCATCGACCTTATAATCCTCCTAAAATCCAGAATTACCACACATTTTTCAAAGAGAGAGAAAAAAAACATGTTTGCTGAGGCTTGTGATGGAGTCTGGGGTGCCCTACTGCTCTGCCATCAGCCATGACAGCTAACACGTGGGGTGTACTCTATCCAGCACCTGGCAGAGACCAGGCTGAAAGGACCCAAACCAATCCCCGCTACGGCTCCAGCCCAAAGGAAGCCTTGCATTGTTCACAGCAAAGGGCATTTGACTTGCTTCATTGCTAGGACAGCAGGCAGCTTATCTGAGCTTTCGGTTCCTGGCCCTCTACAAGCCTAGGCAACAGTCGTGACAGATTTACTACAGGAAATGTACTGGCACACCCCCCACAGAAGAGTGCATCCAGAGCACTTACAACCACTGCAGGGAGTTTCCCACAGTCACCTAAAACGGCCTGGGAGTCCTTTGCTATGGGCCATGCATGACAGACCCCAACACAGGGGAGGGGGGGCACTTCTCATGCTGAAAAGAGGTGAACATTGCTGGGCACTTGTTTGCCCTTGAAGGCACCTGGCAGGGGTGCAAAATTCACCTCTGCTGACTCTCAGACCTGCTCCAACATGATCTGACGGTGTTTTCCCAGAGGCACACAGTGTTGCACTAGCCCTGCGAGAAAGTTTCAACCACGTGCTAAGGGAAAGCATACGAGCCAGGCCAGGCCTGCCCAGACTCTGACTCACCACACCACCTGTGGAGGGCTTTATTAAAAAAAAAACACCTCCCATTTTGCCACTACATGCCTGGGACCGAGACAAGAAGATGGCCACCAATCCTGGCACACTCTGAAATGCACCTGGGAAGCCACCACACAGAGAAACCACTTATTTTAGTCTGAGAGCAGAAACTGGTCGGGAACCGATACACAAAAGGGAAGTCTTGCCCGCCCCGCGTGTTTTGCCCAAAGCCCTGCCAGCCTGCCAAGTACAAGGGGCAGGACAAATCTGGTTTTTACACAGCCACACCCACCCCATGCAGGAAAACACAAAACAGACTGGCAGGATGCTGGCTGTCCTCCCCACCCCCACCCCCTGCCACAAGTTCCTAACTATGCCCACAGTTGATCTACTTGCAAATCTCGGAAGCATCCTTCTCAACATGCGTGTGCCATAGGACTGGCTGCGGGGCCAGCGGCCCAGGCGGGTTTTGCCACATTGGGTGGGACAGAAGGCATGCTTAGGTGGAAGTCAGCCTCACTAAAATCAGCAGGACTTTATTTTGTATCGGTTTGCTTCTGATGCATTATTCCCAGCCACCCTGGAGAAGCCAAGCAGCCACACATTTGCTCACAGCACTGCTTATCTGCCCAGGAAGCAGACTCGTGTCAGCGCAAGATAGTGACATTTTTCAGTACAACGCTCAGGACTATATACTTTACGCATTGTCTGTTGCTTGCTGCATTCCGAAAGCCCATGTTGTTGGTGCTAGGATCGACAACTGCACAATCAAACGCACGTCCGTAGGGCAGATCAGAACCTATAACAAGGTAGGCTCGAACTCTGGCATCTGTTTTTAAAACAGGCACCCAACGTTGAGTTTGCTCTTTCACCCTGACCTGCAAACTTCTGCCCACAGCAGCAGACAGAAGAGGAGCGAGGGAGGTCCCAAGAAAGAGAAACAGTAAGTTGTACTCCAAGAAAGAGAGCTCAAGATAGATTTATAGAGGAGAAGACTTATCAGTGGCTACTAGCCATGGTGACTGAGGGGAACCTCCACATTCAGAGGCACTAAGCCTCTGAGTCCCCGTTCCAGGAGGCAACATCAGGGGAAAGTCTCAGCCTCTATGCCCTGTTGTTGGCCGTCCAGAGGTACTGTCTGGCCACTGTGAAAGACAGGATGCTGAACTAGAAGAACTATTGGTCTGATCCAGAAGGGCTCTTCTTAAGTCCACTGAGGTCACCAGTGGTAAAGAAAGTGAGCCTTCCATCCCTTTAGGAGCACAGGGAATGGTAGAAGGGGCTGCATCTCACGCAGGAACCAAAATGCCTTCTCTCCCAACACAACCCAAAAGGCCCTGGAGCTTTCACCCCAAAAGCCAAGATCTGCAAGAGGAGTATCTGATCATCCAACAGATCTAAAAAGCACCCCTACACATGTTCAGAGGAACTCATATAGCTTTGTCAGGACACAAGCATTGTTTCAGTGGGCCTGCTACTGCTACTTGTTAGACAGCCTTCACCTTTGGTTCCATCCCATCATATTATCAAGTCCAACAAAGCCCCTCCCTCACGGAAAGCATAACCATTTCCCCCAAAATACTTGGGTGCTGGGCTTTGAGAACAGGTTCAAGGGCTAAGCGTTTACTTCTCACAAGCTCTGGATAAAAGGTGGAAGCTTGCTGGGTGACCTTGGGCAAGTCGCATAAGGTCGCTGAGAGGGCACAGGGCAGGAGAGCACCTTTTCTATGAGGAAAGGATGAGGAGCCTGGGGCTTTTCAGCATGACAGGAGTTTATGCAATTATGCACAGGATGGGGGAAAATGGGCAGGGAAAAGTTTTCTCAGAACTCAGGGGTACCCAATGAAACTGATGGGCAGTAGAGTCAGGACAGACTCATCAAGTAATTACATGATAGAATTTGCTGGCAGAGAACGTAGCAATGGCCACAACCATACATAGCTTTAAAAGGAGATTAGACAGACTCATGGAGAAGGCCACCAATGGCTATTTGCCAGGGCGCCAAAGAGAGCCTCCAAACACACAGGGATTACACCTCTGAATACCACTGCTGGGAAGCAGCATCTGCCGAGAGCCTTGACCTCTATGCCCCTTTGGTCGAACCTCAAGAGCAACTGGTTGGACTCTGTACGAAGCAGTACGCCAGACTACATTCCACGCCCCTGAGCTCCCTGGAGAAAGCTGCTAGCATACTGTTAGCATACTGCAGTGGCTAGAGTATCCAACTAGGATTTGAGGGACCCGGGTTCGAATTTCCACTCCGCCACATAAACTCAGTAAGCAGTTTTAGGCCAGCTACACTCGCTTCCTCTTCCCAGTCTACCTCCCAGGGCTGTTGTCAGCATGAACTGAAAATGGGGACAGCAGTTCACAGAACCCGGAAACCCTTTATAAGAAAAGTCTCTTGACCCCACCTTTGAGCCAGATCTCCTGCCTCGCCTCTCCACCCGAGAGGACCCCAAGAGGGTGGCAGCACCCCAGAAAACCCTCTCCCGGACGCCCTTCTGCAAGGCTGCCGTTCCCACGGGCTCAGCCGCAAGGGGTCTGAAACGGGTTTAAAGCTGCCCCGTGTAGACAGGCCCGGGACAGGTGCCACAATCGCTCCCAGAGGATGGGGGGGGGAGCGGGCGAGGGGCGGCGCCCGGCCCCTGAGTGAGTTCCCTGCTCGCACTCACCACGGCTCCCCCCGCGGCGCCTCCCTGCATGGGCCCGTTCTGCGCCGTGTCCGCCATGGCCGCCCCGCCGCCACAGCCCGGGAAGGAGAGGGTTAATCCACCGGGAGAGGGGGGGGAGGGAGAAAGCGGAGGGGGGAGAGAAAGGGAACAGCCGGGCGACTCCGGACGAGGCTGCTGCAGCGGCCGCCCCGCGGGCCACGCCGAGACCGCGCGAGCCGGTTCCGGGCGGAAGGGAGGCAAGAGGAGGGCGACAACGGCCGCCGAGTGCGCCACACGCGCCAGAACCTTCCGGCAGCGAACAAGGACCTCAGGGCAGCCCCCGACCGGCGGAACGGCTCGACCGTGCGCACGCGCCCGAAGGAAACCTCATCCGGGTAGTCAGGCCAGGAGCAGGATGGGGCGTGTAGTTCTCGTCGCTTCCATCCAGGCCTGCTTGAGGGCTTGTCGTCGTCAGGCACCGCCTTTCCCTCGCCCGCCGCGCCTTTGCCATGATTCTGCAATCCTCGGACGGGTTTTCCACTGGCAGGGCCGGGTGCACAGGAGAGTTTTCGCTCTCGCAGCTGAGCCGTTTTGTGTGGGTGCCTAAAATGTGGTGCATCTTTGGTGTCGTGGTTAAGAGCAGCGGACTGTAATCGGAGAGATCATTGCAAACGGAACTTGATAATTAGTGTTCCACATGGTCCCCATTCTTAGATTGCATGGCACGGACGGGTCTTCTGCCTTACAAGCCATAGCTTACGTGTGATAAGCCTGTACTGGGTTCTAATGCTCACTTATTTTTTGCCTATTGAATAGACGTAGAACAGTAAATTGCATTCAACTCGTCCTAACATTCAACTTGATTGTTGCTTGTATGCATAGGTGTGTTATGGTGGTTATTTTTATGAATGTTTATCAGATGTCAATGCTATTGGACTGGATTGAAATTGTTAACAATTAATTTAAAAATTATAAATAAATAAAAAAGAGCAACGGATGCTAACCTGGAGAACCGGGTTTGATTCCTCACTCCTCCACATACAAGCAGCTGGGTGACCTTGGGCCAGTCACAAGTTCTCTCAGAGCTGTTCTCGCAAGAGCAGTTCTCTCAGATCTCTCTCAGCCCCACCTACCTCACAGGGTGTCTGTTGTGGGGAGAGGAAGGGAAGGTGATTGTAAGCCACTTTGAGACTCCTGAAGGTTGAGGAAAGCGGGGTATAAAAACCAACTGCTCTTCCTCCAAGGATAGCAACACTGATGGAGAAAGGAGGTGGAAAGATGCAACCAGTGCAGCTTTCCCTGAGGAAAGATTAAACCAATGGGAAAGCTTTCCTGTGCATGTATGCTTGGAAGGGGGGAGTGGAATATGCCATCCAAACAGGGTTTCAGCTTTCCTTGTGCAACAGGTAAAGCTTCCCCATTCCCTGCTGCTAGCCGCAGGAGAAGATGCACCTGTTGAACTCTTCTAGCTCCCCCCAAGCAAAAGGATTCAGGAAGGAGCTCTCTACAAGAATGAGAACCTAGGTCCTCCTAGCCTTTCCTCTCCTTCTCACAGAACATCCTGTATGCATTAATTCAATACTCCATAGAGTCCAATATTCACATCTGCCACTTAAGACACTTTGGAGCCTCTCTCCTGCTGTTGGTGTGCTACTGTGAAAGGCAGAAATGCATTTTGAAATGTGTTTATATAGATTTTTAAATCAATTCATGGCCCTGCAGGAATATAATTCTGGAATTGCATTTCAAACTTCTTGCTAAAATGCACTTCAGGTAACACAGGTAGGACAAGCTTTCTCCATTTCATGGAAAGCGGAGTAGGGCAGTTTGAAGTATCCCACACAATTTTTTTCCATGGTGCTAGACACATTCGGGGATGGGTTTTTTCTGCGTTAATCTCTCTGCCCTGTACTGAAGAACAGTAGGTACACTTTGTCGGTTTCATCAGTGCAACTTCCATTCATTTCTCTACAGGCTGCTGCAATCGACAAGATGGGAGAGATCCTTACTCCATAGAATCCTGGAACTTTCCCCCTTCTAGACTGTCTGGTGAAACTGACAGGGTTCTGAAAAGCCTTGCCAATTTCAGGGAATTTCCCATTCCCTTTACTGCCCACCCCTTCTCCATTCCTAAGTAAAACTGCCTTTCCCCAACTGTGTCAGTTTCACTGAAGGCCAGGGACCCCAGGCTGGGAAGGACAGGGTGGAAGAGCACTCTAGTTGCAGGGAACAAAGAGTTAGAATCAGGAATAGGCAGAAAGAGGAATGTCTTCTTCCATACTAGCTGGAGAGCAGGTGGGAACATTTAAAATAGGAATATTATAATTTATGAATGATGGCAGTGCATATTAACTAATCCCTGGGAGTTCTTCCTGAACAACAGAGAACACGTTTTAAGTCACTCCTGTGGTTTTGGCCTAAGGCTGCAACAGAGAAATGGAGCCAGGTGAGCTACGTGGAATGTTCTCGTTACATCTACTCATCCGGCTAAGAAGTCAAACCGCTTTTACTTTGAAAACCAGACTGCTTGTTTTGCTGGGTGATGAGCCAGCATCAAAAATGTCGAAGCAGCTCTGCCGGCACGTGCCCGCCTCTAGGACTGCAGCCCAAGAGTGGCTATATCCTTAGCTCCTTGGAAAAGAGATATTTTCCAGACAATCCTTCCAGAGGGGCAAGTGCAACACAGTGCCGTCCTAAGCAGAGACTGAGACCCTTCGGAATGCATTGAAGCCAATGGGCTTAGGCACTGCTAACTCCATTTAGGACCGCAGTGTTACCTCCTTGCAGCAAAAAGTGTAAAAAGAGACTTGCAACCCTTTATACCTTCAGACTGACTGTGTTTGATTCCACCCTGTGCTTCTGTGGAATGGATGCAGCAGTTCCCAACTTTTTCGGTAGGGTGACCCCCAAGTCCAATTCGCTTGTTGTGGCGAGGTGACCCATCCAAGGCTGGCCCAAGGCTTTGTTGTTTTTTTTGAGGGGGGGCTAGGCAAACTAGGACCTTGTCACCCACCTAGGTCAGTGTTCCAGTTTCTACAGTGGCTAACCAGATGGTTTTGAGAAAACGGCAAGCATCACACAAGGGGTGCGGCTGCCCCCACTCTGAACCCCAAGCCCCGGAGCATCCCAAAGCCTTTTCACAGGGAGGTTGCATTCCAGCCTTTGACCACCACCTCCTTCTCCATGACTCCCTCTAGTTGTCGTCCCCCCAAGACTCTCAGCAACTCACTCAAGTCACCATCAGGGCACGGCTTGCTGGATCCGGGTGTATCAGCAGTGAAGAAAAGAGGCGAGCATCGGACAGGGCGGGGGTGGCCATTCGGGAGGGCTGGCCAGGGGCCCACGTGCAGAGGCCTTGTTGACCCACTGTGGGCTCCTGACCAGTGTTCACTCTAAGCTGAGTTAGTGTGAGCTAGCTCAGTTTTTTAGCCTGCGACTCACACATTTTTTTGTCTTAGCCCAGGAAGGAGGGCTCCAGAGCAGATTAATTTATGCAGTAGCCAAATGGCTTGCTCACAGCTTTAATGCCAGTAGCTCACAAAGTAGAATTTTGGCTCACAAGACTCCGCAGCTTAGAGGGAGCATTGCTCCTGACCCACAGACTGGGCAGCAGGGGACTCGAGCCCACTTTGTTGGAGGCTGTGAGTAGATTCTCGCTACACAGGGCTCCTCACTTGCTGCAGTTTCTGACACCCCTTGGGTTAAAAGACTGTATAAGGAGGATCCGCAGATTTCATCTGAAGGTGCAAATTCTAGACCGCAAGAGCTTTCCCTTGCATAACATTTTTTCCCCCAGTCTTTCTAAAGCAGAGGCCTCCAACTGCAGCTCACCCATTGTGGCTGTCGGGATCGGAGGCCACTGCAGAGGCAGAAGGAGCCTTTGCACCTCTCCCAGATTTCTATCCCACCCGGTCTCCAAGGGAACCTTCTGCATTTTATCCTCACAACAGCCCTGCGAGGCGGGCTAAGTCGGGAGAGAGCAACCGGCCCGTGGTCACCCAGTCAGCCTTCCATGACACAGTGGGGAAGCATCCGGCTGAATGTTTAATGGGGGGGGGAGATGTTTCTGCATCCTGTCTGCCCCCTACATAGAACCTTCTGCAAACTTGAATGGGTGCCGGAGATGGTCTAAGATGTGATCTTTGACCTCCTGGGAAGAAGAAGGTGAAACCGTGGCAGCCTCCATTGTGAGTATAAAAAACCAGCGCTTAATCAAATGTCTCTCTATCATCAAACAGAACACACAGTTCCCTTGAAAGGCTGACAGGAGCGGGGGAAACATGGTAGTCGTTACACTGACAATACCGAGGATTTGTTTTAGATGAAGCACTAGGTACAGAGTGAATGGGAACCAAACTGGGCAACTTTCCCTGTTTTAGCAGCAGCGCAACCCTAACCATAGTTACAGCCTTCTAAGTGCAGTTTAAGTCAATGCGCCCAAAAGAGTGTAACTCTGTTTAGGACTGTACTGTGGGTAATATAACTTGGACGATATTACCTACTTCGTGAGTTACTGTTTCAGCGGGTAGTGGGATCAGAGTGTTTCTCTCAAAATGCAAAACCCCAAATCACAACCACAAGGTTTGCAAGCAAGAATCAGGTCCAATGCTCCCTCTAAGCTGTGGAGTCCTGTGAGCAAAAATTCTACTTTATGAGCCACCAGCATTAAAGTTGTGAGCGAGCAATTTGGCCACTGCATAAATTAGTCTGCTCTGGAGCCGTCCTTCCTGAGCTAAGACAAAAATGTGCAAGCCGGAGGCTAAGAAACTGTGAGCTAGCTCACACTCACTCAGCTTAGAGGGAACACCGGTCAGGTCTGACTCTTTATAAAAGACATGCTGGTGAAAAACCCCATGTCCGTGGCGGAATGTATCCCCTCCAGCCAACATTTGCTTTTCTATCTATCTTTTCCACCAGGGAGAGAAAGAGAGAGAATAAATACAACTTCATTTATTTTATTTTATTTTATTTTTGGCCCCCCAAAGGGGAATTTTTTATTTGCATTTCTATATAACTACAACAGAAAATGGGGAGGGAAAATTCTATAATCTAAAGGAGAAAGTAAAAAGAACCTAACTAAAAACCCAAGTGTGGAGGTTGTACCATGCTTATAAAATAGTTGTTACTCTTATTCACTTACTTTGAAACATGAAGAGTTTATTCATTTATTCATCAGGTGAATGAATGCACAAACGAGAGCAAGAGAGATCTGCTCCTGGGCCTTAAAGAAAGGCACAAGAGAGAGAATTTTGACTGGTGCAACTTGTTTTACAGGTGGAAAGAAAGCTGCCGGGGAGGAGAGTCCCACCTGCCCGGCCGTTCAAGTCAAACCAGTCCCGTTCCCCTGGCTCTCCGGTCACCTTGTTGATTCCCCAGCTTCACTTGGCAGGGTCAGGAACTTACATTCATAACTGGGCTGCCCGGGCTGCAAATATCCCAGCGTGGCTATTTGGGGTTGATGGGAGGGGTGGGGTGGGGGAGACAAAAGGGACGGGAAACAACCTGACGAAGACGTTCAGAGGTTAGCGTGTCAGGCCCGGAGAGAAAAGCCCGAAAGACAAGGGGGACAAAAAGAGAGAGGAGAAGTCTGCAGAAAAGAACAAAGGTGCCTGTCAATTAGGCTAGGTGAAGCCGGGGCTAATGGATCCTCTGCCAGAAGAGAAGAAACGTGCAAAGAAAAGAGGCCAGGAGACCCGCACAAAAGGAGTGGACGTTAATTGTGGAGCCCGAGCTTCGGGGGCACGTGCCCCTCCCTCGAACGCAAACAGAGGCCACACAAAGAAGGGCTCATCGCTCTCTGCTGACGGCCGATGGCGCTTCCTCCAAGGGCGGCTTGTGGCCTTCCACTCATATCCCCATAGCCTTCTGGCTCACCAGCTTTGTGGGTCCCTTGATGGGGAGAAGCAATGCCAGACCAGAGACTCTGCACAGGCGTGGCGGGGGAGGAAGTGAACCCTGTGAACAGCAAGGGTGGCCCTTTCCACACGAGTATTTTGCCCCTGGAAGGAGACCGGTGGGAAGCTGGTTTTGCCCAGCTGCTTCCCCACGGCATCGCGGTGCTTCCGTGCGCCACTCGGGTTTTCCTTGACTTTCCTGAGATCT
Source organism: Gekko gecko (assembly GCA_029375565.1). Lineage (NCBI taxonomy): Eukaryota > Metazoa > Chordata > Lepidosauria > Squamata > Gekkonidae > Gekko > Gekko gecko. The sequence continues at coordinate 7,766,044 of JAPDNY010000010.1, forward strand.
TTCTCAGCCCTCCTTGGCTGTGATGTTTGAGAGTGACTGAAATGGGGGATTCGTTTCCCGAGAACGTGGTGATGGCCACAAGAATAGATTCCGGTGGGTAGCCGTGTTGGTCTGAAGCAGAAGAACAAAGATGGAGCCCAGTAGCACCTTTGAGACCAACGGAGGGTGCACATCCCTCCAGTGCTGCATGAGCTGCATTGGTTGCCAGTGGAGCACCGGATCAGATTCAAGGTTTTCGTGCTTACCTTTAAAGCCCTTAACAGTCAGGGACCTACGTACCTTCAGAGCCGCCTTTCCCGATATATCCCCTGAAGGGCTTTGAGATCAGCAGATAAGAACCACCTGGTGATTCCTGGCCCCTCAGATATCGGGCTGGCCTCAACCAGGGCCAGGGCCTTCTCAGCCTTGGCCCCAGGCTGGTGTAACTCTCTGCTGAATGTCACATCCGTGCCCTGCCTGATCTATTAGAACATAAGAACATAAGAGAAGCCAATGCTGAATCAGGCCAATGGCCCATCTAGTCCAACACTCTGTCACACAGCGGCCAAAATATACCAGGTGCCATCAGGAGGTCCAGAAGCGGGGCCAGGGCACCAGAAGCCCTCCCACTGCTGCCCCCCTAGCACCAAGAACAGAGTGCATCACCTGCCCCAGACTGAGAATTCCCATCTATTAAAGTTCTGCAGGGCGTGCAAGGCAGAGATGTTCTGCCAGGCCTTCGGTTGAGGCCAGCGATGGTTCCCTTACATCTGCCCAGCACCCTCCCCTCCCCCCTCCATGAAAATCTGAGTGCTGGGTATGCCATCTTGTTCTTAAAGTCTTTACATATTTATGCTGAACATTTTAATATTGAATTTTTGTGGTTTTCATTGGTTTTAAAATTGTACTGAATTTATGTTGTTGTAAACCGCCCTGTGCCCTACGTAAACGGGGAAGGGCGGTTAAGAAATTGGATGAAACAAACAAAGTTTAATTCTGGGTATACTCTTTTGTATGCTTGCACGCAAAGGCTTATACCCAGAATCAAACGTTGTCGGTCTTAAAAGTGCTACTGGGCTCCCACTTTGTTCTATGGCTACAGGAATAAAGAGCTTTCAAAGGGGATTAGATAGATTCGTGGAGGATAAGTGTATCAAGCGGCCACTAGGCATGGTGACTGAGGGGAACCTCTACTCTCAGAAGGCCCTACTCCTCTGAATCCCAGAGCCAGGAGGCAAACTCAGGGGAAGGCCTCGGTCTCTCTGCCCTGTTGTTGGCCCTCCAGAGGAACTGGTAGGCCACTGTGTGAGACAGGAGGCTGGCCTAGATGGACCACTGATCAGATCCAGCAGGGATCTTCTTATGTTCTTATGAAAGACCGCAGCCATTTTTTTGGGGGGGGGCTGCAGCAGCCACCTCCACTCTTGCATGCCACCAGGGGGCGGGCTTCATTGTCTTACATCGGCCACTGGCATATCGATCTAATAGTATATCAGTGTCTCCATTACATGGAGCAAAGGAAAATGCCGGGAGAGTGCCACCTGGAAGCCCCTTCGCCACTGCACTGCTTGGATAACTGCAGCAAAGTCAGGACTTCCATAGGGAAGCACTGTGGTGTGGGAAAGGCCAGTGTTTCAGAGAAGGACACCCCCATGAATGGTCCCCCAGGTTTAGGATTAAAATGTCTAGCCTTTTTTAAATTTTTATAATTTTATAATTTTAAAGATTTTTTTTAAGAATTTTTGATTTTTTCAATTCTAGAATTAAAATGTCTGACTTCGGTGCCACTCTGGTTCTCCAACTCTTCCATGGACTTCGAAAGGTGTGACTCTGCTGGGCAGTGCATGGAGGACTAGCAAATAAGTGAGCGAGGGAGGGGGCCACAGCATTGGGCCCTCAAAGACCTTGGGCCATAGCCGCAACCCAGCTGCAGGGTATGCTGCCGCCGGCCCTGCCTCCAGCTCCCTTGTAAGGGAGAACATAGGAACATAAGAGAAGCTGTGCTGGATTGGGCCAGTGGCCCATCCAGTCCAACAGTCTGTGTCACACAGTGGGCAAAACCTGGGTGCCAGCAGGAAATCCACCAGTGGGGCCAGAACTCCAGAAGCCCTCCCACTGTGCCCCCCCCCCAAGCACCAAGAATACAGAGCTTCACTGCCCCAGGCAGAGTGTTCCAACTATATCTTGCAGCTAACAACACTGAGGGACCTCTGCTCCATACGTTTATCCAGCTCCCTCTTGAAGCTGTCTATGCTTATAGCCGCCACCACTTCCTGTGGCAGTGAATTCCACATGTTAATGACTCTTTGGGTGAAGAAATACTTCTTTTAATCTGTTCTAAGCCTACTGCTCATTAATTTCATTGAGTGCCTACAAGTTCTTGTATTGTAAGAAAGGGAGAAAAGTGCTTCTTTTTCTACCTTCTTTATCCCACGCATAATTTTATAAACCTCTATCACACGTCACCCCCCAGTCATCCTTTCTCCAAGCTAAAGAGCCCTAACCTCTTTCACCTTTCTTCATAGGGGAAGTGTTCCATTCCCTTAATCATTTTAGCTGCCCTTTTCTGCTCTTCTTTAAATGCAAAGGAGAATCATAGAATCATAGAATGTTAGAGTTGGAAGGGACCTTGCAGGTCATCTAGCCCAACCCCCTGCACTCTGCAGGAGCATGGCCGAAAGATAGCCCTACAACATACCCGAAAGATGGTCGTCCAGCCTCCACTTGAAAATGTCCAAGCAGAGAAGACGTTCTCCCACTTGCTGAGAGCCCTGCGGTAAGAATAGTGGCTGGAGGACATCCATCAGGTATAACATATACCATTAGCAGATGGAAGCGAAAAACACTTGAAAATTCACTTGTGAATGTGAACACACTTCCATGGGTAACCCTATGGAAGCTGAAATTACTTTTTTGTTTGTTTGTTTGTTTTTGGTGGGGGAATCACATTTTGATCCTTCATGCAAAAGAGCCCTGGATTGACTGACTAGAATATACATTTGATTGTAGCATAGCTCCTACGTACGCACACATCCACAAAGAGGGAGAAAGATATTCAAACACCAAAGAGTGTTTCCCCGCTGCAAACTTCAGCCTGTCTATCATGTAAATATAAATCCCAAGCAAAGTAGAATGTATCTTTGATTTCTCTTCCACCTTCTGCCCTGCATTAACAGTGTCCCTGGTGCGGAAGTGTATTTAATTTCCTGCTTTATAGGCAAAGGTGGGAATTCTCAGAAGTCTCCCATCTGGACACCACTAACCACTTGTTTAGCTTCAGGAAGGCCTACTGGATCACACTCTGCCTTCTCATCACACTCTGGGCACATGCCCTACTTCTGAAATTGTTGCTCCCACAACCCACAAGGTGTGGCTCACACATCGCTGGAATTGTGTAAGAAACTGTAGCCCATTTCCAAACCACAGCTGTAATGCAGCACTTCAATGGTATGGTATAACGAATGGTTAGAGTGTCAGAGGCCAACTTCTCTTTCTTTCGGTCTTAATGATTTCACAGGATTGTTGTAGAGAGAGCAGGCGGAAGGAACCAGGTATGCCAATCTGAAAACTGTGGCGGAAAAGAGGGAGAAAAATAATAATAACAAAATCACTCACCCTGGAGAGGGGTTTAAATGCAAAGGTGTTGGAATATCCTTAGGTTAGAAATAGATTCCTGCACACTCCAAACTTTGATCCAGCCATGCAGGGAGAACCAGAGATGGTCTTTTGTGAAACAGAATATTCGGTGTTCCTGCAATCTTCTTTCACTCAGATTCGGTGAGAAGGAGAGATGGTCCTTGTTCCTGAACATCATTTGGGGTAAAGGGGAGAGACAAACAGGGAGAAAAAGAAAAGAGTGTAGAGAGAGAGAGAAAGGGAGAAAGGAGGGAGGGAGAGGGAGAGGAGAAGGAGGGAAAGGAGAGAGAGAGAGAGAGAGAGAGAGAGAGAGAGAGAGAGAGAGAGAGAGAAAGAAAGAAAGAAAGAAAGAAAGAAAGAAAGAAAGAAAGAAAGAAAGAAAGAAAGAAAGAAAGAAAGAAAGAAAGAAAGAAAGAGAGAGGAAGGAAGGAAGGAAAGAAGGAAAGGAAGGAAGGAAGGAAAGGAAGGAAAGGAGGGAAGGGAAGGGAAGGGAAGGAAAGGAAGGAAAGGAAAGGAAGGAAAGGAAGGAAGGAAGGAAGGAAGGAAGGGAAGGAAGGAAGGAAGGAAGGAAGGAAGGAAGGAAGGAGAGAGAAGAGAGAGAGAGAGAGAAAGAAAGAGAGAGAGAGAGAGAGAGAGAGAGAGAGAGAGAGAGAAAGAAAGAAAGAAAGAAAGAAAGAAAGAAAGAAAGAAAGAAAGAAAGAAAGAAAGAAAGAAAGAAAGAAAGAAAGAAAGAAAGAAAGAAAGAAAGAAAGAAAGAAAGAAAGAAAGAAAGATTGGATTGATGGGACGAAAAATCCAGTGTGACATGTGGGGTTATGAATCCTAGGAGATAATTGTAGCCTTGGGACAAGATTACAGCAGGCACCACCCAACAGACCCACCCCGTCTCTGTCTCCCCCCCCCCACTACAGTATGATTAATTAACGCCAGCTGCCGAGGGCTTTCTGCTTTGCCACCCCGGCCCTGACTATTCTAGCTCATTCCAGCAGTAGGCAGAACCTTTTGCGCCCCCCTCCAGACTGTCCTCTGAAAAATGCCTTAAAACTGCAGTCTTCGACCCGGCCTCGAGGGGGCATTTATTTGTCGTGCTTTTTAAAAACCAGGCCTTAAAGAACGGCCAAGGCGGCAGTTATGACCTCGACATGCTTGAAAGGAAACCCATGATGCAGGGCCATATTCACCTACGGCCGGGCCCCTGGGCTTTCGGGTATTTGGGGGCCCCTCCCGCACTTCAGTCTTTCACCCCATGACAGCTGACAGCCTGTAGGAGACCGCAGTACATATGTCGCCCTGTATCCGTTTTGAAGGTCTCCTGAAGAGTGCTGTTCACAGTTTATATATAAATATTGCAGAACAAAGAGGGGATGGATCTTTAAAGGACTTGTGGCAAAAAGCAGAAACGACAACCCAGGAGTTCTCAGTAGAGAGAGAACCCCTTGCGTATTTGGGGTTACAGACCAGCGACTTTACAGGCTGTCTGTGAAGAGAAGATGACAGGGCCTCAGCAAAAAATAATAATAATAATAATAATTGATGGGTCCCTGGCAATGCTCCCTCTAAGCGGTGGAGTCCTGTGAGCAAAAATTCTACTTTGTGAGCTGCTGGCATTAAAGTTGTGAGCGAAGGATTTGGCTGCTCCATAAATCCGTTTGCTCGGGAGCCCCGTCCTTCCTGAGCGAAGACGACAGTGTGTGAGCCGGAGGCTGAAAACTGCGAGCTGGCTCTCACCGACTCAGCTTAGAGGGAACACTGGTCTCCTGTCCCTGCGTGGCCCCTCGGCTTCAGCCCGGTCAGCCTCATGGGTAGGGCAGCCCTGCATCCCGTGGCAGTCCCCAAGAAGAAGAAGGCCAGGATCAGGCGCCGGCGCTGCAGCCCAGCGAGGGAGAGCTCCCCACTCGGGACGCTGCAGCCGGCTCCGGGTTCCGTCCCGGTCCAGAAGGATCTCGGGCTGCTGGGAGAGCGGCTGCCGGCCAGAGCCAGCCATGCGGGACTGGCCTGACTCAGCAGGGAGCAGCCGCCTTCCGCGCCCTGCCTTCTGCTCCCTCCCAGCGGGCAAGAGCCGCGCCCTGCGGGGGTGGAAGGCGGCCCTTTCTCCTCGCCGCCCGCAGCCGGGGGCCCGTGCAGTCGTTCCCGCGGATGGGTGTTCTGAAGTCCGGACCCGTGAGCGAGCGTTCACACACACAGAGAGCTCCGGTTAAACGAGGCACTCCCGAAGACACGCGTCTGGAGTCGGCAGCGATGAAGCCGCTCCAGGCATCGCTCCCGCGGCCTTCAGCCCCACGGAGATGTCCCAGATGTGAGGGGGAGGGAGACACACACCAGCCCGGAATCGGAGCCTGATTTCATGGCGGTGCCTGGGGGGTGGCGACAGGTCTCGACTGGGGACGGGAAGGGGAAATAAATCTCCTACTATTTTTCTAACCCGGGGAGGGGGGTATTTGCAACGCCCCCATTCAAATTCTTAAAGGAAGGGCAGCTAATTTGTGTAATAACCCACATTTTGTGTTCAGAATCCCTTCGTTAGGGGAAATCGAGTTGGGTCTGCCGGATCATCTGATGAATAAGAAAGGGTTAGCCTAAATCTTCACTGTCAGCCTCTCAGGTGAGGGGATGCTGTGGTACCCTCAGCCCAGATTAAGGGCGTCTCCCTCCAACAATTGGTTCCTTCAGCCAAATTCCCACTGGAAATCCACCCCGTTAGAGGTACAGCCACAAGGACACGGGAGCCCAGCTTTCCCTGAACGGCAGCCATTTGATTTGTTTATGTATCTGTTTGTTTGTTTGTTTGGTTGGTTGTTTATTTATTTCTGTTTATCTCCCGTCCCCCGCAAGCGGGCTCAGGGCGGGTCACCACAATAAATTCCAATTCAGGCTGAAACGAGTCAATAAATAAATATTAAAAAATCACTACAATAAAAGCCAGTTCAAAACAGGCAAAATGGGCAGTGCAGCAAATTTCGAATCTGCGCTCCAGTGCAGCAAATTTCGAATCTGCGCTCCAGTGCAGCAAATTTCGAATCTGCGCTCCAGTGCAGCAAATTTCGAATCTGCGCTGGGACGGGATTCCGGGGGGGGGGGGCGTGTTCCTTCGGGGCATCTTTTTTTAGGATCCCGGACTCGGGTCGTAGCCCGCCCGTGTCTCCCTGCTCTTACTCACGAGGAATCAGATTTCGTTTTGGGGAGCCGCCGGGGGAGGCTGGAGTCCAGAAACGCCATCCGCGCGGTGGCCTTCTAGCTGTCGAGTTGGGTGTGTGTGTGTGCGTGGGTTCCCCTCCAAGACTGAATCTCCCCCACCCCGGTTTCCCTGCGGCGGTTTCTGAAACTGCTTTCTTTGTCTCCGAGAGGATTCTGCGCCCGGTTTCTTGCCCCTTGTCTAGCAACTCGACGTGGGACTGTTTCCTGCCCGGTTTTAGCGCGCCGTGAATTGATCCTCCGCAGAATCGCGCTCCCCTGAACCCCGCCGGGCTTCCGTGGATTTAGAAGGGTTCAGTGTTCCCTCTGAGCTGAGTTGGTGTGAGCTAGCTCACAGGTCTTTTAGCCTCCGGCTCACACGCTTTTGCCTTCGCTTAGGAAGGGACGGATCCAGAGCAAACTAACTGATGCAGCAGCCCAGTCGCTCGCTCGCAACTTTAAGGCCGGAGGCTCCCAAAGCAGAATTTTGGCTCACAGGAGTCCGCAGCTTAGAGGGAGCATTGGTGTCACTCCGTTTGGGACCACACGGTCCGTGTCACAACAAGACCCCCCGCCCCCCGCCCCGGAGGGCAAAGTCAGGCCCCCCCAAGGCGAAATCCTCCCCAAAGGAACAAATTTAGATTGCAGTCCGTTGGGCTGGTTGGTCTGAAAGGCGCCTGACAGGACTCTACACTCGCTCTACTCCTTCAGACCCACCCGGCCGACCCGCTGGACCCCTCCTCTCCAGAGGGCTTTCCTCTGCAAGAGTGAAGCGCTTTGGAAGAGGCGCAGCGGCCTCCCTTCCGCACGGAGACAAATGCGCGTCTCCCGAAGCCTCCCTTCGATCCCGCATCCAATTCCGCGGCCCGCGTCCGTTCTCAGCAGCGAGGCCAGATGGAGACGGTGGGGCTCGTCTCGAGGGCCCGCTCGGATCCCGCTGCCTTCTATGTCGGGATGTCGTAGATCTTTCCGTCCGGAATAATGATTCCGATTTGGGGGGGGGGCATTTTTGCGGATTGCTTCCCGACTCCCGTCCGCTAGGAACCGACCCCCCCCCCTTGCGCTCCTGCGATGCGCCGCGCAGCGAAAGAGGAGCCGCGCTGTCGGGGAGGTTTTTCTCCTTTGAGGACGGCGCGGGTTGGTGGGCAGCGCCGCCGTCCGGCCGCCAGAGGGCGCCGCTCCCCTCCCTTCTGGACGGGAAATTGATCGCGGCAGCAGCCCCAGATAATTAGTTTTATGTATATAATATTCGATCATCAAAATCTTCTTTGCCTTATCCTAGGATGGGGAGCCTGTAATATATGTTAAAACGGTTAATTTTTTTATTATCTCTCCGAATTGTTTTAACCAGCCTTGCAAACCGCCGCCGCCGCCCCCCCCCCCCCCCGAATTATTGTAGCATCCACTGAAAATGCAGGCAATGTAAGCAACGGGAAATCTAATTTTTTCCTGTGCAAAACCTAATTAGCCATTTCGGGGGAAAAAAAGGAAGAAGGTTAACGCCAGCGCCTGAGACGGTTTTTGTTTAATAATCCTATTACTGACGGCTCATCATGTATAAAATGGTGCTGTAGGATGCAAAATTGTTCCACTTTGTTTGCGGGAGAAATGGCTCAAGCGCAGCGAGGCCCGGCCGGCAGGGCCGCGACGGAGGGCGCCCCGCCGCCTCGGACGTAAGTAGGCTTCCTCTCCGTTTCGGCCCCCGCCCCGCCCGGCCCCGCCGCCTCGACCCCCAGCGCGGCTCCTCCGGCCACCCCGAGCCCCACCGACCCACCAGTTCGGGTCTGCCTCGTCTCCCCGAAGCAGCCTGCCCAGAGCCGCGCTCGGATTTTCGTTTTCCCTCCGGCTCAAACAAAAAAAAAAAAAAGGAAAAACGAAACAAACAGAACCCACCCCCAGAATTTTCTCCCTTGGAGAGTTAGGCGGTCCCCCCTGCCATGCCCCGAGAGCCTTTCCCCCTGCCGCCGCCTGGGATCGCGCAGTGGACCAAACGTCGGGGCTGTTTTATCACACGATCCCCCCACAACCATTCGTTTTGTGCTTTCGGGGGTCTGAGGCCCGGCGACCCGAATCCTTGGCGAGGGGAGCGGCGATGTGGACACCTGCGGAGGCGCCCGGTCCCCCTCGGAGGCCGCGGGGTCCGTCCAGAGGACCCCCGTCGGAACACCGGCGCCTGCTGGACGGGGCCTCGAGCGACGGATCTGGGGTGTGGGGGTGGGGTGTGGTGTTCTGGGGGGGGGGGTGTTTTCAAATGTCCGCGTATTCTTTGCTCCAAGAGCCGGTTGTCTCTCAAACACCGCCCGAAGCGACTGAAATCGAAGTTGCCTTTCTTTTTTGGGGGTGGGGGGGGTGTCTCTTAAACAATAAAAGAGTCCGGACCCTTTGATCCGTCTTCGCGTTTCCTAACCCGGCCCAGGATCCCGAGCGCCGCTGGCTTAACAGGAGACAAAAGAGGATCCGGTCGCTGCCCCAATCCGGAAAATGGTTGCAGAGAAACTGGGGGGGGGGGGGGGGCGCGGAATCGAGATGAGGAGCGAGAGAATACATCGCCGGGCGGCTTGGAAATGGGAAGGGAGGCCCTGCCGCCGCCGCCCCCCCCCCCGCACGCGCGCGCACACACACCCAAACCTCCTTTCTCCCCCCCCACGGTTGGGAAGAGGGCCAGGCGGGAAGCTGGACCCCCCGGGTGAGACCCCCCCGCCCCCCCGAGGCCGCAGGCCCCAAGAGCTCCGCCGCCCAGCAAACAGCCGCCGATCCCAGACCGCGCCCGCCGCGTCAAACCCTCGCCCTCTAAAATCGGCCCCGATTGAGATGGTTTTAATGTCTGCGGACAATGTTAAGAAATGTCCATCGCGCGCACACACACACGCCCCGATTCGAGGTGCGTTTGCCCGACGGGGGGGGGGGGGGTGCGTGTGAAATTCGTTACCGCCCTGTTGCAATCAGGGGACTGGAGGAACCAACCGGTGTCCCAGGCTCAGGCGCAAGCCAGAGACTCGGTCTTTCTTCTTCTTCTACTACTTCTCCTCCTCCTCCTCCTCCTCCTCCTCCTCCTCATTATTATTATTATTATTATTATTATTATTATTATTATTATTATTATCATTATTATTATTATTATTATTATTATCATCATTATTATTATTATTTCCTCCTGCGAGGATAGGGAGGACCTCCCAGCGGTCCACGAACTGCCCCCCCCGCGTCCGGGGGAGAAGGGAGCCCGCCGCCCTCTTCAAGGAGGCTTGGGTCCGGCCTGGGGGTTCTGAAGCTCCCGACGGCGCGGCTCTCCTTTGCCTGAGGCCAAGCGAGGCACGTTTCCCCGGCGGACGCGCCTAAAAAGACAAGGGGGCCTGCCTGCCTGCGGCCTGGCTCCCGTCGGGCGGAGGGGAGGGAGAAGGGCGCCCTTCAGAGGAGCAGCCCGAGGGGGGGTTATCGGAGGGGCTCCCCAAAGAGGAATCTCGCCCTCCCCCCCTCGGTCCGGTCCCGGAGGCGGCGGGAATCACAGAGCGGGGGGGTTTCTCTTCTCATCTCAAAGCAACCTCCAAAGCGTCCGGGCTGGGAAGAAAGCGCGGGGTGGGGGGGGGAGGCCTTTGCTGGGCGCTCTCCGGGAGGGCCCCTTGCTCTGGAGGAGACACCCCACACCCGCGGTCCCGGTGCGCCTTTGCCTGGAGAAGGGGCTTACTGGGAAGGAGCCCGCGGGAATGCCCCTCCTCCGGCCAGGAGACGCCCTCCGGCCAGTTGCGCCCGAGAGGATTCCCGGCCCAGAAGGCCGCCGGCGAAGGCTGTGCCTGCGGAACCCCCCGCCACTAGGCCGGCGCCTTGCTGCTTCGGAGAACGCCGCCTGAGCCCAGGGGCACCTTGAAGGCCACCAACGCAGTTTAATTCTGGGAAGTCTGGGAAACAGCAGCTCTGAGAGACCCGCGCCCGGCCCCGGCTCAGACGTGACACGTCGGGAAACCCCACCGAAGCCGCCTTTCCAGAGGTGCCCGGGCGGCGCCGCCTCTCGCGGAGCTCTCCAGGCCTGGCCAGGGGAGAAACAGGCGGCCCGCGGTCCAGATGTGACCGGGCGGGTCGGGCTTCGGCCCAGGCCTGGCCCAGGCGGGGTTTCTGACCCCGGGGGGTGGCTCGGGCTGCCCGCGCCTGGAAGCGGAGAGAGGCTGCGGCGGCCACAGTTTCCGCGAGGCCATCCCTGTCCTGCCTGGTGCTTCCCCGGCCGGCCGCCCCGTCTAAGCTGAAGAAATAAGCTGAAGAAATAAATAAGGACGCGGACGGATTCGCCGCCCGAACTCTCCTTTCCATCCCGTCCCGTCCCTCTTCCATCTTAGCGCCGGGCCCTCTTCTCGAAGGGGCTTCCGAGGCGACCCTGGCCGCCCTTCCTCCGGCGGGGGGGGGGCGCAACACTTTTGCCGCAAGAGGGCCCCCCCTCCTCCCTCCTTCCCTCCCTCTGCTGAGCCCAGAAAGTCGCCAACCGGAGGGGGGAAAAAATCCCTCTGAAATCAAGGGGGCGGGAATCGGCTTGGCAACGGAGGGACTGCCGGGCACTTCCCCGGGGCCGGCGCGGGGAATCCTCTCAGCGCCCTGCGCGCTTCCGCCGGAGCACTCAAAGCCCGCGGGGGTCCGGCCAGCCTCCCTGCGCCTCCCCCGGCCGCCCTTGAACGCCGGAGCCGGAGGGGGATCGGGGCCCCCGGCCGCAGTCCGTCCTCTCTGGCCGGAGTTGGGCCAGGCTCCCCCGGCGCAGGGGCTCCGCGCCCGTCCCGCAAAGACGCGGCGGCGGGGGGGGGACGTGCAAGAGAGGCGCCGCGGGAGGAAGCTCGACGGGTCCCCCGGCCGGAGAAAGCGGGGGGGAGGGATACCCGGGCCCCCCTTGCCCCACTCTCGCCCGCGGACGCCATAGTTCAGTCGGCGCCTTTTCTGCGGGCCCGGCGAGGACTCCTGTTCAGGCGACTGACATCCACGCGGTCAGAGAAGCCCCCCCTCCAGGCGGTCGTTCCCCCTTCCCACCCCGGGCCAGAACACCGAGCGGGGATCCGGATCCCTGCCGCGACCTCACACGCGCAACCCGTGTCACGGAGGGTCTCCTTCGCACGGCAGGTTTGCGCTACACTGAGCCGCGCCGCCCTGGTGAAGGGCAGGCCCCGGCGGGCGTCCACCGAAAAGGGAGTCCTTGGCCCACCAGAACCCATCGAGGGGAGAGACACGTGCCGAAGGCTCGTCTGAACCCATGCCTTCAAGGCGAGAAAGGGCGGCCGCCTTAGGAAAGGAGCGAGGGAAAGAGGGAGGGGAGCCGGGCGGGCCAAGATCCGGGCTGAGGCCGCGGGCTGGGGGGGAGGGTTCGGGGGCCCTGCGGGGCTTCGCTGTCCTCGAGTCGACTCGGGGGTGCAACGCCGGATTTAAGGGAAAGCGCCGGCAAACAAGCGCCGAATTAGCGTTTGAGTGGCTGACAATTGCAGAATGAGATGTTATGCCGTGACTCGAGAGCAAACCCGTTGCTTGCACTGGCGCTTGCGCCCGGGCGGACGGACGGACGGAATCCCCCCCGGGGCTGACTCAGGGTCTTGAGAGCTGCCCCCAAAACTGGGGTGGAGGGACTGTGAATCATTCAGAGCGCAAAAGAATTAAACCGTTAAACGATGGATCCGAATTCACACCGCCGTCAGAATTAATTACTCCGAAAGGGGAAATCAAAAAAACACGAGATGGGTTTCGCCGCAGGACCAGCTTTTTCTCTCTCTCCTTTTTTAAAATATTTTTTTGCGGTGGAGGGAAAGATGCCATTTGCTAGGGACCATTATCAAGCGTTCTTATTCTGGCCAAATACTGAATTCAAAACGAAACCGGCATTTCTAGCCGGTCGCCGGCGCTGGTAGCTTCGATGGGTCTTTAGCTATTCTTACGCACCTCTGGCGATTTAGCATTTTTGTTGTTGTTGTAATAATACGTTTTTAATTGCGAATCTGCATGAATTGCAGACTTAGATGTTGGTACCCGCCCTGAGCCTACCATGTGGGGAGGGAAATAAGTCGAATAGAATAAAATAAAAATAAGGGGTTGGGGGGGGGCGGGATCCCTGAAACAGACCCGAGTCCGGCTCCTACCAAGAGAGTAAAACCCGCGCGGACGGACCAGGGGCGGAGGAGAGAATGGGAAGCGATGTCAATATTAGGTGAATCAACCAAAGCTGGCGGCGGCGGCGGCGGCGGCGGGGGGGATTAATCGACGGACGGATAGCGCGTTTGGATCCCCTGGTTGGAGAAGTCCTTTTGAATCTGGAGGTGCGTCCACACGACTGGAGAATCTCGGAGAAGGGAAAGGGTGCCGCCGGGGCTTTCGCCTTCTTACAAGGACCGGTCGTTCTGGCCGAGGGCCTCTCTCCTTCTCCTGCCTCCTGTCCTACGTAAAGGCACCGGTCCTCAGGTCTAGGGCCCAGGGACGTGTGCGGGATCGACGACAACGACTAATCTATTATTATTATTATTATTATTATTATTATTATTATTATTATTATTATTATTATTATTATTATTATTATTATTATTATTATTATTATTATTATTATTATTATTATTATTTTAAAAAGTGCTTTGGTGGGCGGCGACGGAGGGGAGTCGATTCTGCTACGCATGCCGGGAGGGTCGGGGGGAGCCGAGGAGGCCTCAGTGGATCAGGCCCGGCCTGGCGGGGACTTCCATTCTCCAGATCTCCCCCCCCCCCGAGCTCATTGTGGGAAGGGCTGGGATCGATTTGCCTGCGGGGAGACGGTGGTCGACCTACCAAGAACCCTAACCCCGCTCGGACACCCGCTTCCCATCGATCAGGAGGGAGGGAGGGGGGGCGTCGGGCCTCCTGCCCTTGGCTCTGCTCCGGGGGGGGGTGGCGGCTCCAAGGGGAGCTCTCCAAGCGGCGCGGTCTCTCCAGCAGGGCTCCCTCTAAGCTGTGGGGTCCCGTGAGCCAAAAATCTACTTTGTGAGCTGCTGGCATGAAAGTCGCTAGCGAGCGATTGGGCTACTGCATAAGTCAGTTTGCTCGGTAGGTTGCCCTCCTTCCTGAGCTGAGACAAAAATGTGCGTGAGCCGGAGGCTAAAAAAACTGTGAGCTAGCTCACACTCACTCAGCTTAGAGGGAACCCTGGAACTCTCCAGCGGTGGCGGGGCAGGGGCGAAAACTGCTCAGTGCGGCGCCTCGAGAAATGAACGCGGCATCCACCCGGGGTCATCCCGGCGCCAGTCCGGTCCGGCGAGAGCGCGCTGCCCCAGGATCCCCAGGAGAGGGACGTGTCGGTGTGGGCCTTCGCCCCGCTCCAGGATCCCGGGGGCAGCCTGTTGCCTCTCAGGGCCGCGTGTTCTCAACGCCCTGCGTGCCCGGGGCTCATGGCGCCAACTCCCCAAGAAGGTCCCGGTCCGGTTTCAGCGTCTCTAGTGGAAAGAAGAGGAAGAGGAGGAGGAGGAGGTTGGATTTATACCCCTCCCTTCACTACCCCAAGGAGTCTCAGAGCGGCTTACAAACTCCCTTCCCTTCCTCTCCGCACAACAGACACCCTGTGAGGGAGGTGGGGCTGAGAGAGCTCTGACAGATACCCCTCTTTTTCAAGAACAGCTGTGCCAGAACTATGGCTTGCCCAAGGTCATCCAGCAGCTGCAAGTGGAGGAGTGGGGAATCAAACCCGGTTCTCCCAGATTAGAATCTGCTTACTTAACCACTACACCAAACTGGCTCTCTGACCTGTGGGCCTGGAACCGCGGGCAAACAAAGTCCCTGGCACTGTTTCCAGCCTGCACCCTCCCCTTCCCGGCACGTGAGGTGGCCTCCAAGAACCCCAGCCGGGAGGGACAGCGACAGAAAGCCCAACAAGGAAACCATAGTCTGGAAACACTCCCCTAACGATTATTCCCACAAGCAGCAAAAGGAGATCAGTCAGATCCATCTGGATGACTCAGATCAGAAATCACAGCGGCAGTAAAGCTGAAACAGGAGCAAAGGGCGGGAGGGGGAGTATTTAACTGAAATCAATGGGACTGCTCTGGAGTAAGGACCTGGCCAATAATTGAACCTGGAGAATTACCGGAGAAGTGAATAAGGTCCCTACTCTATAATTTAGATGGTGAACTCCTCAGGAGGGGTCCCTGCCTCTTTCCTTAGGCAGTCTGTAACTGATGTTCTAATCCTAGCAATAATAATAAAAAATTTAGAACATCATTAGAGCATCACATGGTCATCATCTTTACTATTGCTAGAATTACCAACCTGGTTCTCTCCCCCTTTACCCAAAATGCCACTAGGTGAGGGGCTGGGATGTGCGTGTGGAACCTAAAGGTGTTGTCTGTTTTTCAGCACACAGAAATGGAAGGAAATTAATTACAACCAATTAATAATTAATCCCTTTTTAAACAGCTTTATTATCTTCCCTTCCCCGCCTCCTACCCCCCCCAACCCCACCCCCATTCAGGCACCGGAGGGAATTTTGTCTGACAACCCCCCAAAGACCAAGTGTCAAGTTTAACCAAATAGTTATTGCTTTATCAAGGCGCGCCTGCAAATAAATTAATCAAAAGCAAATATGTCCTCCATGAGCCTCATTTGCCTGTAATGGATGGAGGGGAAGCGCGGCGGATATTATGGTCTGTCATTCAATCTAACAAAGTGAACATTTATTGCATATATATTAAAAATTATCCCTTAATCGAGTGGGGAATGGGGGGGATACTGTTATTGGAGTCTTCCCAGAGGTGAAGTCCCCTTTGGATAGGATTTGGGAAGAAGGAAAGAAAGATTTTCTCTTCTCCGTGCTCCCCCCCCTTTAAAAATGGCCCCAAATACCTGGAATCCACTGAACTGCATTACTAAATACCTCAGCAAAAAAAATGTATAAATTGGGTTTAAAAGATGTGTCTTTTTAAACCAGAGGGATGCAAATTGCATGGACGTAACCAATTATTGGGGGGGGGGCAGTGAGAGAGTCAGCCAGGGAGAATGGGGGACCCCCGTGGTCACATAATTTTCTGACTAGGCCTAAAATTGTCCTCATACGCAGGGATCGCCAACTTCATAAACACCACCATTATGGCTCATAAAGGAAGCCATTGTGCCCGCCTCTTCTCAAAATAGAAAAGAAGTTTGGAGACACCCCCCCTTCCTCCGCTCTCTTTGTTTCCCTTTTTGAGAAGATGGATGACCAGGGCCATTAAGAGGATGACTTCGAATCAGGACATTGTCCAAAAAGGAAGCATATCTCTCATAATCATTATGATAATAATAACAGAGAGGACTCTCTTCGGGAGGAGACCACTTGGTTCTGGGGGGTGGGGAAACAGATTGGAGACCAACAGGATTGCCAGAAAACTGAGGGGTCAGAGAGGGCCGGAGGTGAACCAAGAAAAATTAAGAGACGAATATAAAACTGAGGCAGGCGGTGGGACAAAGAAATAAGTTCAACAAGGAGGATTGAAGAGAATAAAGGCGGTGACGTTATGGGTGCTGAAGAATGTTACAGAAGTGAAGCTTGATTAGACTACGCAGCCGTAATTATTCAAAAGGCAGGAATGGACAATAGTTACATAGTTTACCATCATTTCATGTGATCAACTTTCCCAGCATGCAAGTATGAATCTACTTGACATAAAGATGAGCTAGGAAGGCCTTGGTTTGTGTACCTGGCCTTTTGTTCCCTCGGCAATGCAGGACAGGGCCTTTTGGGTGGCTACATCAAAACTGCGGAAAAGCTGGCTCCAAGGAATTCCTTTGGCTTCTTCCTTGGAGGTTCTATGGAGTGGGGGTGGTCAAGACTTGACACATCTTTTCTGCCTTCCCTTGAAAGCTTGTACCAGACTGAGAGCGTTTTAACACTCCCAGTTCATTTTCAGCTATGGTTACTGTCTTTATGCTTCTACTTTGTTTAAATGTAGGGAATACTGTAGTGGTTGTTTTATGTAGTTGGTTTATTCTGTAAGCCGCCTTGGGCGTACACTGTATATTGAAAGGAGTGCATGCATATGATGTTTTCCATCCAAAACTTAAGCTTTTTAAAAACTGCATTGATTTCAGTTGGAAAGAATTGAACATACCCAACTGATTTGTTGAATTAAATTGGCCTTATAAGGCCCATGTGAAGAATTCACACTTCTCTTTGGGGCTGCCAGAGCATTAAGGTCTTCTGAAGAGGCCCTTCTTCAGAATCTCACCTAGGGATGCTGCAAATATTGCCATGAATCAATTTGATAGTTAAACTTACCGTGTTCAAAGATGTCGAGCAGATGTGAGCCAATCAACCAGCTGTTCAGTTCGTGCCAGTCATGAATGCCCACAGAATGAGGTTGCTGAGGTTTTGCAAAACTGTGCATGTGTTGAGACACCACCTGTTTAGACGAACTGGCAGTGATGCACTTCCTAGGGACAACTTGGACGAACGTCAAAGGGCGAGATTTTATTAAAACACAGAATTTATTTATGACTTATTTATACACAATTTGTTGACTGGTTCAATTGTCTATTTAAGCAATTACCTGCTGAGTGAAGCAGTTACGCAGCAGGTACAGGGTGATTACAGCTCAATCTGGCTGTATGGGAATGCGCATGCGCAAAAATCCAATTGTGCTGTACGGCATGGTTAGGAAGGAGCATAGTGAAATAACCTGCCGAACAGCCACAAAATGGGTTGATGAACTGTCAAAATCGACCACTGAAAAATTAGCTTCCTGTTTGCAGCTGGTGAACAGGACATGAGTTAAACTGTACAGTGTTCGAACATCCCTAATCCCAGTCTTCAGAAATGAGATGGGTAGCTATTGGAGACAAGGTCTTTTCGGTGCTGGCACCAAGCGCATGGAAGGCCACCTCATGGCATCTTCTAAAGTAGGCAAGACTCTGTTGTTTCTTAGGCCTCAGTGGAAAACCTTTCCCTTTAGATGAGTCCTCAATTTAAATGGGATTGAAGACATTCTGCAATGAAATGCAATGGTTTCTCCTTCACCACCCTTCACTTTGTCTTTTCCCATATGATTGTTAATAGTATGGGCAGAGTATACCTGTTCTGAATTAACTAAATATATAAATGGTTAAACATTGGTTTGTAATGTCCAAAACAATTCAACATAGGAATTCACATTTGAGAACCTCATACAAGCAGCACCTAGTTTCTAAATGTCCCTTTTATTTTTGGTGAATCTTACTTCCATCTAGAAGTGATTAGGATTCTGGCTAGTTCCGTCCTAAATGTATCAGCTTGAAAGCGGATTAGTGCCACAGTAGATCCCAGGACAAAAGCAACATACGAAAGGGAGTCTAGATCTATTAAAAGAATAGGATCGTTCCCCCTTCGCTTTAGTGATAGTCCTGTATTTTTACTGGGTTTTAATTGGGTTGGATCCAGACTATTTTGGCAAGTTCTGCTGATCTTCACTTCTTGCTGCAACCCCCACCATGTTATTCGTCAGGGTCCCCTCTCTCCCAGAAGCAGCATTTAGATCAATGGGCTGCAATGAGGGACAGGAAAGTACTATTTTGCCTTTTGAAAAAAATTGTCTGAGTGCAACTTTTGGTCCATTTAGGATATGTTAACTTGGAGGAGGCACCCTTGCCTCTACCCTGATGACTACACAGGCTGGCAGTCAATGACCAGAGAGAGGGGGGGGGAGGGAGCACTTTGTAGAACAGCTGGCATATCAACGGCATCCAAGAGATCTCAGCGCTCACATCTGTTGGGAAATATAAACCTGTCATCTGAAAAACCCTTTTGCCAATCCTGATGTATGCAGATTCTCTGGATTTATTCAGAAAAACAACCAGTGCTTCCTCAGATGTCGTTTCTCTAGTCTTTCTTCATGTGCCCCATGGTTGAGCCCTGGCAGAAATTAAGCCCTGGATGGCACAATCTAAAGAGAGAGAGAGAGTGCTATTAAATTATACTGGCTAGACTTGTCCTTCATGTCCCTTGGCCAAGTCAGAACCAGCAGAGTGGGTCAGGCCGCTCAGCCAGGGAGCCGGGGGTCTCATGGGAACTTGTTTCCTCGGAGCACGCTGCATCTGCTGTGTGTGAGGCAATGGAAGAGGGCAACTCCATTACAAGCAATGAATGGATGTCCACAGGAATCCTTCCTTCCAGGCACGGGATAGGCCGAGCCCTGCTGGGAGCACAAGTACTAAGTGGATGGAGATGGATGGAGCTCCTCTGATTCCCTGTGATGTGGTGTCAGGCCCAGGACAATTACCGTCTCCTGAAGGCCGCCGGACAGACTGGACTGCCACTGACCTCCGCGCACCAGCCCACTGGCAACCCCGAGGAGTTTCTCCCCTGCAAATTGCTGGCTGGCTTTTACAATAAGCCAATTTGACATAAATAACTCCCATGCTGTGTCTACGCTGGCGTGACCTCCTGAACCAGGGCGGAGACACTCCTGCCTCTCGTATCCAAGCAGAAAGCTGTGGGTTTTTAAAATTAATCCATCAAAAAATCTAGTTATAACTGTGAGAGCAGATCCTTACTGCCACAGTGCCCAAATGGCTAAGAAATGAATTAATAATATAGTGAAAGCCTTGATTTGACTGAGAGAGGTCAGGATCTAGCCAAAGTTAAGCCATTTGAAGTCCCATGAATTTCAAAATTAAGCACATGCTGAACTCTCTTAGAGAAGAAGAGGAGGAGGAGATTGGATTTATACTCCACCTTTCACTTCCTGAAGGAGTTTCAGAGTAATCTCCTTTCCCCACAACAGACACCCTGTGAGGTAGATGGGGCTGAGAGAGATCTGAAAGAACTGCTCTTGAGAGTACAGCTCTCAGAGAACTTTGACTGACCCAAGGTCATCCAGCCACTGCATGTGGAGGAGTGGGAGCCCGGTACTCCAGATTAGACTCCACTGCTCTTAACCACTGTACCAAACTGTATACCATAATAGCGGTGGTCAGTAGGGTAGTTACACCAAACCACTACACCATAATAGTGGATGGCATGTCAAGTACTGAAACTGTGAACCTAACGTACAGGTACTCAAAGACAGGGGTATAAAGGAAGACCTTGCTGCTGAAAATAAGCTAAAAACAACAACAACAATAAATATAGTAAGTTGTCTGTTGTTTGTTGGTTAGTGGTCTGCAATTTTACAGCTTATCTGGTGACATGGAATCACCGAGGCCTCTTACCAATAAACACCACTGTGCCGAGCGTAATAATTTTGATTTAGATTAGCTTTGTGTTTTGTGTTGAGTTTGTGAAGTCAGAGGTGTTTTAAAATACAACCAAATGACACTGTATTAAATTTGTAATGGACATTTTTAATAATCTGATGACTGGAACGAATGACTTATTTACACTATGGATCTTTTTTGTGTGGGTTCCTGCTGTACTGCAGTGTCAAATCATAATAAAGTTTTTTTAAAAATGGTACTCACACCATGACTCACGGACAGCCACATTCACAATGATGACCCACCAAATGAGCCACATGACTACTATATGCTGTATGAGAGCCAGTGTGGTGTGGTGGTTAAGAGTGGCGGACTCTAATCTGGAGAACTGGGTTTGATTTCCCACTCCTCCTCCCCATGAAGCCTGCTGGGTGACCTTGGGCCAGTTCTCTCAGAACTCTCTCAGCTCCACTTACCTCACAAGGTTGACTGTTGTGAGGAGAGGAAGGGAAGGTGATTGTAAGCCACTCTGAGCCTCCTTAAGGTACAAAAAGTGAGATATGAAAACCTACTCCTCTTCTCTTCTGCTCTTCTTCTATGTGCTGCACTGCACTATCAAACACACACAAATAAAATAGCCTTTTAAATCACCAGAAAACCTCTGTGGGCGTCGAGTTGGGTCTTCCCCACCACTGCTGAACTTTAACCAGCTTTCGTGTACCTGGTGTGAGGGAAGGGCCTCCCTGCCTGTGTCCTTGCTGTCTCCTCAGCCTGTGGCACAGCAGTTCAGACAGGAGAGTGAGATTGCCAAAGTGGCCGGAGGACAGCAAGCTGGATGTGGAGACAGGGACTAAAACTGCCGCCACTCTACTACAGCCAGCTTGCTCTTTCTGTGGGCAGCTGTTGTGACGGTTTTACTCACTGTTCTCTGCAGTCAGTTTACTCTTCTCTCAGTAGTAGCCAAGTGCTGAGAAGGGGCGGGGTTGGAGAGGACGGGCCCTGGACTTCCGCCCCTGGCATGAGGCCCACAGCTCAGAGAAGCTCACAGCTTACCCATCCTCCAGTCTTCCCAGCAGTGGCTGCTTTTAAGGTGGGAACCACCTGCTCACTGCAAGCCCTACCAGGCAATGACCTTGCCCACTTGGAAGGGTGCCACAATGTGGAAGCACCACAGGTAGCATGCCAAAGAGCCACATGTGGCTCCCAATCTTCTGAGTGAGCATCACTAATGTCAGTGTTCTAGAAGAAAGGGCCCAACAGTGGAGCAATGACAGTGGAATTAGAAGATCAGTGGTTATGAGCAGTGACATATGGCTGTATACAAAGGCAGACCAGGTGACCCTGAGCATTTGGGCTGGGAAGACACTGGGGAAGAAGTACAGAGGGGCAAGTTATTTTGGCAGTGTAGTACTGGATAGTAGCAAGAAGGATGGAGTTAAATAAAGGAGAACCAGAGACATGACTTATCAAGGCTGCAGGAAGTGGTGGTAGCTACAGCATAGACAGCTTCAGGAGTGGATTGGATAAACATATGGAGCAGATTTTGTCTGGGGCAGTGATGTATTCTTGGTGCTTGGGGGAGCAACAGTGGGAGGGCTTCTGGAGTTCTGGCCCCGCTAGTGGTCCTCCTGATGGCAGCTGGGTTTTGGCCACTTGTGTGACACAGAGTGTTGGACTGGAAGGGCCATTGGCCTCATCCAACATGGCTGCTCTTATGTTCTTAGTGAAGAAATGCATTTTCTTCTGGGAGTCTGGCAAGGAGCAAAGCCTCCACTTTGCACTTTGAAGTTTCCCACCCCCTTAGACAGAGGTGAAGTTAGTTTGCTTGCACCTCAGCCCACCTGCATACAAATGCTAATGGGCCAAGATAAAAGATATGGTCAAGCTTCCCCCTCCCCCCCCTTTTCAGGCAGGGAACAGAGAGTTGGGGGTGTTGAATTCTACCAAGGCTTGAAGAAGGAACTTTTTGGAGAAGAACAGGAACCTGGGCTGGCTGGGGTCAAGGGGGTAAACTACCAGAGATGATGAAACCTCCCAGCAAGAGGGAAATGGTCTCTTTTGCTTGGATGCTACAGCCATGAGCACACACAGACTTCTCTTCTGGGAAGGCAGTCATCTTTGACCATGTGCTCACCCAGAGGGCTACAGACAGTTGCAAAGTAATGGCAACTCTGTAAAGATTTGTAACAACCTAAGCTTAAGGAGCTTGTCCTATTTTAACATCTGATATGGCATGTATAGTGAGAGGGACACAGGATTTGCGTTTTTAACCAGTTTTTTTGTTGCCCTTGCTCAAATCTGGTGCTGTGCTAAAATTATGCTTGTAAACATTTTCTTTTTAATAAATACTTTATAACTTTGGTTCTCTGGACACATAGACCTCCACTGTCTTGGACAAGCTATTTTAAAAGAAGCGTCCAGAAAGGGAAAGCAGGCAGTGAGCAAGTGGCCATTCCTCTAGGGATGCACAAGGCAATAATCTGTCCCTGTGGTGACCAGATGCTGGGCAGTGAGAGACTCATGAGCAAGGTATCAGAGCTTGGAAGGGAAGCTGGGGGTCCTGATCCTACAATGACCAGGTGGTGGTGGTGGGCTACCCTAGAGAGAAGGAAAAGCCCCTCCAGGGAGTTGGGAACCCCTAGGAGGGCAAGATGGAACAGGGCCCACAGGCCAGAGCAGGCCCATTCTGCCACATATTTATTACAACTCTACCATACCAGCAATTCATTAAACTAAAACTTCACTTTTCTAAAAGTAAGTAGATTTGTGCCATTGGCATGCATATATAGTACCCAAATCCTCTTGTCCATAACACTGGCAGTTCAGTCTGTATAACCAACAAAACAGCCAGAAAGATAGTTGCTCCTGAGTAGTCTAACCTGTCATCTGAACATAAAAACATAAGAGAAGCCAATGTTGGATCAGGCCAATGGCCCATCCAGTCCAACATTCTGTCACACAGTGGCCAAAAATACCAGGCACCAACAGGAGGCCAGGAGTGGGGCCAGGACAGTAGAAGCCGTTCCACTGTTGACCACCCCCTCAAGCACCAAGAATACAGAGCATCACTTGCCCCAGAGTCCCTATCTATACCTTGTGGCCTAATAGCCACTGATGGACCTCTGCTCCATTATGTTTATCCAATTCCGTCTTGAAGCCATCCATGCTTGTAGCCACCACCACCTCCTGTGGCAGTGAATGCCATGTGTTAATCACTCTGGGTGAAGAAGTACTTTCTTTTATCCATTCTAACCTGACTGCTCAGCAATTTCATTAAGTGCCCAGGAGTTCTTGTATTGTGAGAAATTGAGAAAAGTACCTCTTTCTGTACCTGCTCTACCCCATGCATAATCTTATAAACCTCAATCATGTCACCCCTCAGCCATCCTTTCTCCAAGCTAAAGAGCCCCAAGCGCTTTAACCTTTCTTCATAGGGAAAGTGTTCCAACCCTTTTATCATTCTAGTTGCCCTTTTCTGCACTTTTTCCAATGCTATAATATCCTTTTTGAGGTGTGGTGACCAGAACTGTACACAGTATTCAAATGAGGTTGCACTATTGATGTATATAGGGGCATTATGATATTGGCTGATCTGTTTTCAATACCCTTCCTAATAATCCCCAGCATAGCACTGGCCTTTTTCATTGCAGTTGCACGCTGTCTCAACATTTTCAGTGAGTTATCTACTACGACTCCAAGATCTCTCTCTTAGTCTCTGGAATGCATGCCCCCTACCCAAATGGCAGTCTTCAGCTGCTGAGTGGGAACATTACTAAACAGTAGCAGCATTAGCAGTCAGATTATGAGCATTAATAGCAGTGAGAGTTACAGGATTAAAAACAGCAGCAGCAGGAGGAATAATAGTGGCAATAATACCAGCATTCCTAGCAACTGGAAGGATAATTTTCTAGGTTCTGACATTAACTTTGACACCCTGTCCCCCAATATCCCATAGCCCAGTTAATCTCGAGACACAGGATTGGTACTGATACGTAACATAATCCTAAACATGTTTAATCGAGTTCTGTTGAGTTCAACTGGACTAGGGCTATCGCTGGGACTAGGATCTGGGAGACCCAAGTTCGAATCCCTTCTCTGTCATGGACACTAGAGGTGGATGTCTTTAGGCCTGCCACTCTCTTTCTCAGTCTAACTTATCTCAACAGGATTGTTGCTGTGAGGATAAAAATGGAAGAGAGGATAAATTAATTAATTAATTATTGTATGGCATTGTGCGTAGAATAGCCAGGAGACCCAAAGATCGTCTGGCAGCCAGAAATTCTAGCTCTTTTAGCATTATGCACCAATAGGTGGTGAGCTAGACTTGTTTTTAAGGCAAGAGACACTCCAGAGGTGGCTTGCCATTGCCTGCCTCTGCATCACTCCCCTGGTATTCCTTGGAGGTTTCCCATCCAAATACTAGCCAGGGCCGGCCCTGCTTAGCTTCTGATATCTGACAGGATTAGGCCAGCCTGGGCTATCCAGGTCAGGGAAGAGAGGAGAAGGAAGTTGTAAGCCCCTGCAGGTCCCCACCAGGGAGAAAGTGGGTAGAAATATCAAAATGCATGTGAGTTCAACGGGATTAAGCTTGCTCATTGCCAAATACTTAATTTTTAACAGCCACATGGATTTGGCTTGTTTGATCTTTAAGTCCATGGGAGCTCAGCGCTGAGGAGAAAGGAAGCCACTGTTTCTAAGCGCCCATTCTCAGTGACCAAGGGCACACGCTCCATTTTCGGCCTCCGCACCCCAGTCTGCACGCATCCGTAGCCATTTCTGTCTTTGTTTGCAATGGAAAACTCATGTTTCTCAGTGTCTGTACACAGCTGTGCTACCAGCTACACGCATCTGGCTCTCTGTGTGCGGCTGTCTCATCGGTGATAATGCTGGACACCCCTATCAAAGGATGCTCCGCTGACCCGAAAGCGCCTGCTCACCAACGTGGCCCCACCGCGGTGGCTGCCAGCGCTATCCCCGCGCACCCGAGCGATGCCTTTTCTTCTCCCTTTCACATTTGACTCCCAAACAGAACGACCTGGTCACTGCCGCTGACCTCCTCGGGGCTCCGTCGCTGAGGGAATGTTGACTTGGACGCTGTCCCCTTGTCTGCCCATTGGGAGCTGGCAGATTTATGGATTTTTGATATTAAATCCTTGCCATCATTAAGCCTGCTCTCCTGTTGACTTTCATTGACCCGGCGCCCTCGCTTCTCCCCTCCTGCCTCATTCTTCTTCCTCCCCATTGAGGCCCGGCCTCGTTTTTCCCCCCTGCTTCCCCATTGTGGCTCTCTCGTTGACTGCTGTTCCTAATGGCCGGGCCTTGTTTGCTCTGTTCTTGAACTTGGTGGGGGTCACGGAGTCTAGGCCCCAGCTACCCGCTGCCTGCCTTGATCCCTAGCTACCAACTTCCTAATGACTTAAACAAACACCGTTTCCCCCCCTCCCACCCCTAATGATCCCCCAGGCTCCCCTCTGCTCTTTGGGGTTTTTTGTTCAGCTGTGGGCCTGGCTTGGCCTACTGGCGCCTTGGCCTCTCTGACCTGAGCCATCAGCCGCTCTGCCCGGGCCTCGTCCAGTTCCCCCTGGGCCAAAGGCCAACCCCGTGGGAGCCTTGCGTGCCACCAGCTGCCTTGAGGTGACAGACACCCCCGTCACAAAGGGAGGGAACCCTCTGCTTGCAGGCCAATGAATGTGCCCATTGAGCTTTCTCTCCCCCCCCATTCTCCTCCTCAGTGATGCTTGTGTATTTTTCGCCCCTTGCTCCCCTCTAAAATGGAGGCGCGGAAGGCAGCGATAAGCAACCGTCGGCCTCCCATCCCCGGAAAAAGACTGGGCTCCCGCTCACATCTCGAGGTCTGTTCAGTATCACAGCAGCCAATTTCTTTCTCTCCAGCAGCGGCTTGATGGTGTTTTTTTTTTTAATTCCTTCCCTGGTTTGCCGGCCTGCCTGCCTGCCTGTGCATTCGTGGCCTGGAGGTCTCTTTCCAAATGGATACTAATTGCAGGGGCCGTGCGTGGCTCGGCGGCTGCAGTTGCCCCCGGGGCGCCCAGGACCTGCTCCTCAATGGCTTAATTGACAAGGCCTTGTCTCCACTTAGGAGCAGCTGGTCCAGAGCCCTGGCACATCGGGCCCCGCTTAACACACCCGCTTTAGCCTGGGGGGGGAGGGAGGAACCGGCAGCGGGGAGAGAGAAGAGGGTTAATCGTGGTTTAAATGAAGGAAGATTTATAGTAGGCCCCTATGGGAAACAACAACAGACAGCGCCGGAGATCTTCTTTTTTATATATGAAAAAGAGGGCTTTTATGGAACAAACACCAGGTCTTGGACAGGAGGTGGTATTCTAGCTATAGCAAAGAAAAGAAGGTGGGCATTTCCAGCCACTAGGCAGGTAACCGCCCGCCTAAAGATGCTGAAGTCCTGAGTGAACCTATCAGAGACCTTCCATGAAGAGAGACAGGTGGATAGCTAGGAATGCCAGCCTCCAGGTGGGACCTGGGGATCCCCTGGAATTACAGCTCATCTCCAGACTACAGAGATCAGTTCCCCTGGAGACAATGGATGCTTTGGAGGGTGGGCTCTGTGGCACTGCACCCCACAGAGGTCCCTGCCCTACCCCAGGCTCCATCCTCAAACCCCTGGGAGTTTCCCAGCCTGGAATTGGCAACCCTACCACCCCACTCCCTAATCCCCTGCCAATGCCCATGGTGGACTTGCAACCCTATGGGTAGCCATGTTGGTCTGTTCTAGCAGCAGAACAAAGTTTGAGTCCAGTGGCACCTTGAAGACTAACAGAGTGTTGGCTGACACCACTATGGGTTGGCTTGTGGGTATAAGCTTTCAGGGATAACTACTGCCTTGTACTGGTGAAAGTGACTGGGGAACAGGTAGATGAGGCCCAATCTGCATCTAGCATTTGCTCTGCTATCTTACCAAACCCACGCTGGAACAGAAATTCCCCTCTGCGTTGCATGCCGGTTTCACTTTGATTATTGGATTTTATGGCAGTGTCCAGACTGCATGCCAGTTTCACTTCCTTTGATCTCTCGGTTTTACGGTAACTGTCTGCACAGATTTATGGCCGTTTTATGGCCATTCAAGGGTGACTCTGCAGTCGGTACAGCGCTGGCCCAGGGTATTTGAATGTGGGTTTTTGAGCCGCATCTTTTTCTGTTCCAGTGTGGGCTTGGTAAAACAGCAGAGCAAATGCTCGATGCAGAACGGACCAAGGAGTACCGAACCGGGCAGCGTAGCTCTAACCTGTTAACTTTTTAACAGCTGCAAAATAGATTTGGAGGTTGTGTTCTCAAAACGTTGTCTGCAGAGATATGAAGAAAAGAGACTTGGTGGGTTTCTGCTTGGCCTTCTTCCCCAGGATGGAAGCCCTGCCCTTCCATTATGTGGGGGGAGGGAGGCAGGCTGTAGGTGCCTAGGGGAGAGGCAAAAGCACTCTGCATGCGTTCAGAGCGATATTTCTGGACTGGATAATACTATTTAATCTCTGCTGCTTTCAAGAAAGAGACTGGCCCATTGGTGGGAGAGGGTGGGGCTACATAGGCTTGGC
Organism: Gekko gecko; assembly: GCA_029375565.1. Taxonomy (NCBI): domain Eukaryota; kingdom Metazoa; phylum Chordata; class Lepidosauria; order Squamata; family Gekkonidae; genus Gekko; species Gekko gecko. Next base: position 7,793,511 of record JAPDNY010000010.1, read on the forward strand.
TAAAGGACGTTGCAGAAGCCAAGCTCAACATTTGCAGGCCAGTCCCCGGGCACGCCTGCTCATTCACTCAGTTTAATGGTGCTTACTCTCAGGCAGGTGTGAACAGGACTGCAACTATTGGCTTTAACCATACAGGGAGTTGAGAGGGTGCCTTTGCTCAGTTAGCACAGTCTGTGTTTTCGTGACGCCCGGACCTCGATGGCCCAAAGGTAGCCCTTATCTCTTGAGATCTCAGAAGTTAAGCAGGGTCAGTCCGGGCTAGTATTTGGTTGGGAGACCACCCAGGAAGTCCAGGGGTGCTACACAGAGACAGGCAACTGCAAACCACCTCTGACCATCTCTTGCCTTCAGGGCTGGCTCACTCACTAGGCGAACTAGGCATTCTCCAGTGGCCAATCAGAAGCCTTGCTGGGCAGAAGTCCCACCATAACAATGTAAGAACATAAGAGAAGCCAATGTTGGATCAGGCCAATGGCCCATCCAGTCCAACACTCTGTCACACAGTGGCCAAAAATACCAGGTGCCATCAAGAGGTCCATTGGTGGGACCAGGACACCAGAAGCCCTCCCACTGTTGCCCTCCCCAGCACCGAGAATACAGAGCATCACTTGCCCCAGACTGAGAGTTCCTATCTATACCTTGTGGCTGATAGCCACTGATGGTCTTCTGCTCCATATGTTTATCTAATTCCCACTTGAAGCCATCCATGCTTGCAGCTGCCACCACCTCCTGTGGCAGTGAATGCCATGTGTCAATCACTCTTTGGGTGAAGAAGTACTTCCTTTTATCTGTTCTAACCCGACTGCTCAGCAATTTCATTGAGTGCCCATGAGTTCTTGTATTGTGAGAAAGAGAGAAAAGTACTTCTTTCTCTACCTGCTCTATCTCATGCATAATCTTATAAACCTTGATCATGTCACCCCTCAATCGTCGTTTCTCCAAGCTAAAGAGCCCCAAGTGTTTTAACCTTTCTTCATAGGGAAAGTGTTCCAACCCTTTTATCATTCTAGTTGCCCTTTTCTGTACTTTTTCCAATGCTATAATATCCTTTTTGAGGTGTGGTGACCAGAACTGTACACAGTACTCCAAATGAGGTCGCACTATTGATTTATATAGGTGCATGATGATACTGGCTGATTTGTTTTCAATTCCCTTCCTAATCTAAGCATAGTGTTGGCCTTTTTTATTGCAGTCGCACACTGTCTCAACATTTTCAGTGAGTTATCTACTACGACTCCAAGGTCTCTCTCTTGGTCAGTCTCTGCCAGTTCGGACCTCATCAATGTGTATTTATAGTTAGGATTTTTGGCTCCAATGTGCATCACTTTGCACTTGGCCACACTGAACCCCATTTGCCATGTTGACGCCCACTCACCCATCCTCAACAGATCCCTTTGAAGTGCCTCACAATCCTCCCTGGTTCTCACCACTCTGTGGGGTCACCATAAATCAGCTGTGACTGGATGGCACTTTTCACCACCATTTTCATGATGCTAGCTAGGGATGTTCAAACACCTGCCAGATCAGCTCACATCCTGCTCACCGGATGCTAAGAGGTAGCCAGTTTTTCAAAGGGCTGCTCATCAACCTGTTGGTGGCTGTTTGGCAGTGTGTTTCACTACATTCCTTCCTAACAGCACAGCACAATCAGCTATGTGCACATGCATATTCTCACTCAGCTCAACTTCTACTCCCCCCACCCTTCCCTCCTTGCTTCGCTGCTGCTGTGCTTGGCAGGCAAGTGTCTAAACAGACAGCTAAATCAACCACAGATCATATACATCAGTCCTAAACAAACACTGTGGGTACAAAAACAATCCTACCATTTGGTGTACATATAAGTAGCTCTTAGCAATGTGACTGGCTGCTGATCTGGTGTGGATCAGCAGGATTTTCATGCATGCACAGTTTTGGGGGGGAAACTTATGCAAATCTGTTTGGCAGGCATTTGCATCATTTAATGCTGAACCAAACAGATCTGGTGATCAGCTCATATCACCACCATCACAGTGGAACACAGTAAGCTCAACTCTTGAATGTGGTTGCCATGAAATTTTCAGAGTCCTTAATGCCAGCGAAAAAGAAAACCCAGAAATGAAAAAGTGTGTAGCCCAGCCTCCAGCATTGTGCTCCACAGATTTCTGTAAGGAATTATTGACTGCAAAACAAACAATGGGTACCAGGGCTATTTTGAGGCAGGAACGCACAGGAATGGCGTTCCGGCTGGCTCCTGAGTTGGCCACGCCTAGCAGGAACTCATTAGCATAATAGGCCACACCCAACAGCAGGAACTCATTAGGACTAGCTACACTAGGGGTGTGTGGCCTAACATGCAAAGAAGTACCTGGGGTTTGACATGCTACAAAAGAAGTCCTGGGTTTCGACAACAAACAAGGTAAACAGAATAAGCAGCAAAAGGTGGGTGTGGCTGGATAACCACACTCCTGGTAACACGGGGTGTGGCCTAATATGCTAACGAGTTTCTGTTGTTGGGTGTGGCCTATTATGCTAATGAGTTCCTGTTGGGCTTTTTCTACTAAAAAAGCCCTGGTGGGTACTATCCACCTAACATTGTGATTCTGCCCTACATGGTCTTTAATGGGAGAAAGTTAAACATGTGTTCAAGTCTCCCATCAATTTCAATGGGAATTAACTTTGGTTGGATTATGTCCCGCATTTGTTTTCCTGAGTCGTGCTTTATTAAAGTGAGAAACTGATCCAGTTAAATTACCTTAAAACCCCAAAGAAATTAAGCCAGAGCAATGTCATCCTATGCAGCACCTAGTGCTCTACTGGTGGAAACGAAGTAACATCAAGGGATACCTGTAGAGCTCTTTACACACTGAAAAATAATGACAAACAGGCACAATCCAACCCAAGGGATTAAAGTTCCAGCCCTATGCACGTTCACCTCACAGAAAATCTCATAGTGCAGCAGATGAGCTGACAACGCAATCCTAAATCCTGTATTTAGGATTTCACTCTTCAAGAAGTTTTTGGCTGGGCTATCCTTCGATGGCCTCTGGCACACACACCCCCCCTCTCTCTCAGCTGTCCATCACCCTGTTAGAATAACAGCAGTACTGACATACCTGACAGCGTTGTTGGAAGCATTGCAAAAAGATAACATACGTGACATACTTTGAACACCTGAAATCAGTCTGCAGCACTAAGTATTATTATCCATCGAGTTTATCAAGGCCTACTTCTAGGTAACTGTGCATAGAGTCAGGCTGCCTAGCACGGGCTTTGGGATTTCAAAGTGCCTAACTTTGGCTGGATCACACCCAGTGCTCTTTTCGTCTTGGGCCTCGATTCTGTTTCCAGCCCTCCGTTTAATATTTGATTTTAACATGAGAGTTGCTTCTTTTTCTTTCCTGCGACGCTTATTTAGCATTTCACAAAGCCAGCGTTGGTTGAAAAGCTGGGTTCTGTTGTCCCCATGTGTGGGAAACCACTGGGACTTTCACCCACTTCGCCTCTTGTGTGAATGAGGATAATGGTTTTCAGGATCCTCATTGAAATTTGAAGTTTTCTTAAACAGAAATTCCCTAACTTTTGCTCATTTTCTCCCCTTTTTTTTCCCTCCACTCCGCAGGAACAATGCCAACATTGAAGCCCCTCGGTTGGAGTCTGCACAGTTGGAGATCTTTGGTGCCATTTTCGACATCTTTGGATTTCATCAATCAAACTGACTGCAATTTTCCATAAAAACCCCTGAATTTGGGTCAGAAAGTGGGCAAGGCAGATAAAGATCATTGGAGCTGTCTTATGAGATGATAAATAGATAGCCTTTCAGGCCAACAATGCAAGAAAGTGCATTTCCACCCCCCTTCTTTTTGCTAATTCACCCCCAAATGGGTTTGAATGCCGTGAGTCTAAACAATTTCTCCATGTTTTCCCATGGTTTAGGAGATGTCTTTGCAGACTTGTCAATAGTAACTTGACCCCCTCCCCCCCACAGAATTAACTAAGTTCCCCCCTCCCCAATACAGAAAAAGTCCTCCTCTTCTCCTCCAGCCATTCGGGAACTAAAGCAAATAAGAGAATATTTTTCCTTATGCCAAGAATAAAGTGATTGTAGGTAGCTGACATGGAAAGTTCCATTTTGGGTCCTGCTGGCAGCTGGCTGGGAGGGTGAGTTGCCTTAGGTTGAAAGCCATATATAGGGTGAGTTTTAGAGCAACAGCAAACTGCGGGCCTTGCTCTTGAACTTGAGGAAGGGTCCTTTAAAAAAGGGGAACGAAAGGGGAACCTTCAAGGTAAGCCACAGCTCCACCCACAGTTCAGTCTGCAGGAGCATCTGACTTAGGAGGGACAAGCTTTATGTTGCTGTAAATTGTCCTGAGAACAGACACTTTCACGCACGCTGAATAAGGCACCGTCAATTCACTTCCCAACCATTTTGCCACTAGATTTTACTGTGTGAAACCCAGTAAAACCTAATTGTAAAGTGCATCGGAAGTGAATGGAAAGTGCCTCGCTCAGCGTGCGTGAAAGTGAGTAGCGTCTGTGTCCAGCTTCACAAATACAGTGAGGCTTACTTCTAGGTAAAGGTGTACAGGCTCACACACATGCTCATACACACACCCTGAGTGTAGATCTGGTTGGAAATAAGACGCACACAAAAAAGACACAAAGGGGAATAGCAACAGGGTTGCCGGCTTTTTGGCCACTCCCTATGGATGTGTCCCTAAACAGCGGCTAGATCTAGTAGAAATTTAGCAGGCATCACTCAGTAGCCCTTTTCAGACTTTACAATCACGTGTGCAGGACTCGAAGCATACTGGCCGAGCATAGCAGAAGAACATTGTACTTGTGATCCTGTGCATGCAGTTGCCGTATTGTGCAGACAGGGACAGCGTGCATATTTACCAGATGGATATGGCCTCAGGATGCCTAGATGCATAAATGTGAACCCTGGGGGGGAAAAAGCCATTGGTCAATTTGCACTTCCCAAAGCTGTACGTGCCCTGGAGTTTGTCACAAGGCAATACACAAACGTTGAACAAAAGGAGGGAAGTGCTGAAGACGCTTCTCACCCATCAAGTTATTTGTGACCTGCATCTTTCTGTTTAGGGGACTGTGGATGGACTCTGACGATCGCTAAGAACATGCGTCTCAATGAGAACAGAGTTTCTATACTGTGAACACTGTATGTCTATATGAACATGGTTCATTAAAATCAGGCTCATCGTAACAACTGCATTGCGTTTTCATTCAGAGATCTCTCTTGGCTTCTGCACGGCCCAAGCTTATTAATATTGTGCCCATTTTACAGATGAAGAAAGCCAAGTCATAACATTTGCAACCTTCAAGCATATTTTTACCCATAAGTAAGCCTTGCTGAGTTCAATAGGTCTTATGAGAGCTACACAATCATCACTAGCTGCCTGGGACATCATGGGATGCTTTGCATGTGTGAATGGGCCAGCACAGGTCTAGTGCACCATTTGGAACTTCCATATAATTTCACATTCAGTCACAATGCTTTTGAACGGAATTTATATGCATTGCCACCAGTCATCTACTCAATAATCACATGGCCATGTGAAGTTGTCATTAATGAGCCAGGCCCCTCTACCTCTGTGTTACATACCCTGAGTGCCATCAGCTCACTGGGCACTGAAAAACTACCCATTTTAACTGGAAGTTAACCTGATATCCTTGATATGCCAAGTATTAGCTCTGCCTTGGAGCTGGGGGCCCTCCTTTGCTTTCACAAGGACACATGAAGCTGCCCTTGGCCCATCAAAGTTAGCAAGGGTCATTTGGGGCCGGAGCGAGCTGGAGCGGGCACAAATGGTGGCGGCGGCAAACCGCGCCTCCAGCTCCTTCTCTCTAGAATCACGCTGCTATCTTTCCATTGTATTCTATGACTCCAGAGACAAGGGGGTTAAACTTTAAACCCCTTCTCTTCACTCCCCCAGCCCACCTTGGCAGGCCGGCTAGGGAAGGGGAGGGGAGGCTTTTGAAGATGCCTCCCCCCCTTTTTGCTTCCCCTTCTGACATCACTTCTGGTGATGTCAGGGGGCGTGGCATATGCTAATGAGATATTTTGCTAATAGCCTATTAGGTATGCTAATGAGCTCCTGCAGCTCTTTTTCTACGGAATGACCCCTGAAAGTCAGTATCATCTACTCAGACTGGCAACAGCTCTCCAGGGGCTCGGGCTGAGGCCTTTCACATCACCTACAACCTCATCCTTTCAACTGGAGATGCCGGAGACTGAACCTGGGACTTTCTACATGCCAAGCAGATGCGCGTCCACTGAGGGCCCCCCCCCCATTTCCCAGGATTTGGGGGCCTCTCAAGCAGGGTACTGTCTTAATGCAGAAGAAGACTCCAGGATGTGCAAACAGAAAATCCTTGCAGGCTTCCTCTGACCTTCTGGGACGTTTCATCCAAAGAAAGAGGAGTTGTCTTTCAGGGGCTCTTCTTGTTCTGGCCAGCACTCCATCCTGCTATACCCCAGAGTGATCTCTACCAGATCCCCCCCCATGGTAGATTGTTGTAAAGAATCCGGTGTAGAGATTGAGGCCAAGTGATGCATATATATGTGGATGTGATGCTTATAGGTGCAAATGAGGCCAGGACTGGCAACTGAATCTCTGAATGGATTCTGTTGAAAAGCACTGGGTGAAGTGGAATTCTGTGCACATGACCCATTCACACGTGCAAGTGATCACTTGACTATTAATAGACACCAAGAGCTAAATGGGAGGGAAGGTGGCATGGGATAGCCTGATCTCATCAGATCTCAGAAGCTAAGCAGACTTGGTACTTGGAAGGCAGACCCCCAAGGAAGACTCTGCAGGGGAAAGCAATGGCCAACCACCTCAGCTTCTCTCTTGCCTTGACAGCCTCTTGCTGGAGGCACCATAAATTGGCTGCGACTTGAAGCCACTTCACACACACACAGACACTAGAAGCGCTGAACGTGCATGTCTGAACTGTTGGAAGTTCCAGATGTGATGTCCCCTGTCTCAGACCTCCAGACTGAGTGGCAAGAGAGACTAGATAGCTAGACAGGCACACTGACCTTTCTTCCTGCATCTACTCTTCTGCCACTGTCCTCTTTGATGATATGCAGATTGTGATCTCAAGGACCAGTTTCCCCTTCCTGCTTCTGTCTCACTCTGAACAAAGACTTGCTCTCTACCTGCATGCACCAAGAGAGGGACATGCGGTCCTCTCTTGGCACCATGAGGCAGATGGGCCTCTTGCCATCTGCCTCCATCTTTTAGCTGGTAAGTTAGTACTCTGTCATATCCCTGCTCTTTCCTATCCCAAGTGTACTTCTCAAATAAAGAGAGGAGTATTTCTCTTCTAAACTAGCAATGTGGCTCTGCGTAGCTTTGTAAGCTGAGTAACCTGGTAAAGTGACACTCCTGCGTTTGTAGCTTTATTTAAGCCTTCTGCTAACTAATGGTTACTGGACTAACCTCAATGTGAACAGCCATTAGAAAGCAGGCTTGCTCTGTTTTGTAGCAGAGCTTAATTTTTTGTTTACCAGCCCTCCCTCTTCTCAAAGGATGCTGGAGAACATTTCATTGCTTCTCCAGCACTCATGGCTGCTTTTCTGGGGGGTTTTAACACTCAAAAGCAAAATGTCCACAGGATTTTAATTTGTAATTTACTGGGAATTGCTATGGCTTCTCAGAGGGGAGAAACTAATCCCTCACAGATTATTTTGCTATTTATCAATAAAATCCTGTTAAATGGTAGAGATGTCAATGGAGGGGCAGCAGGTCCATCAGAAATGCATTTCCTTCACCCTGATCTGGATAGCCCAGGCAAGCCCGATCTCATCATCAGATCTCAGAAGCTGAGCAGGGTCGACTCTGGCAAGTACTTGGATGGGAGACCTCCTTGGAATACCAGAGGTGGGAGGCGGGGGCAGGCTTTATTCAGTCACCTCTTTGAATATTCTCTATGCCCCCAGTAGGGGTCAATCACCAGAGGGTGCCAGGTGCACACACACGCACGCACACATGCACATAAAAATACAAAAATACCCTCCAAAATTAATTTTAAAAATATATATATTTGCATTTCCTTTAAAACACATTGGCTTGGATTTTGAAGGATCTTTCCAAATAAGCACAGGTAGGGTCACGGTTAAATAGGCTAGTCATGCAGCAGAAGGAAACTTGTTTTATTTATTCAGGTATTTTATACCCTGATGTTCTTACCCAAAGTGGCTTCCCACATCATTCTCCTCTCCATTTGATCCTTACAACAACCCTTTGAGGTAGGTCGAGCTGAGGGAGAGTGACTGGCCTACCCTTCTCCAGGAAGCTCAGAGTCAGGATATCATGCCTGGCTCTCCCCTCCCTCCTCACAACTCTGTAAGGTAGGGTCACATCAGTCACTCTCTTCCAGCATAACCTACAAACCGAGGTCTTCTGGGTCTTAGACCAAGACTAACCATTGTATCACACCAACCTTCACTTGTCATATGAGCCAGTCATTTGTATTCAGAGTTAGACTTCCACGACTGCTGCCCACCCAAATGTACTGCTGACATATTAACTCTACACACGTGAATAGCCTGACTCTCAGTGTAAGGACGTTTATGCGAGATGGGAAGTGCTCATGCAGGCAAGAGCTCTACCTGTGGGATGCTGTCCCATTTGCTTCAGAGTTTCATTTTACACAGTTGGACTTACTTCTGCGTAAGCATCCAGAATATCAGCGTTCCCGTCAGTCTCAGTCTAAGAATTCCGGCTCAGCTGAGCTGGGGATGGAGTTCTGTGGCACTCTTCCTTGCCCCTTCTTCTAAGGCACATGCAGAGGAAGAGGGATTTCCTGTGCTTCTACACAGAACCAAAGATAGTAAGCGGGAAATTTCTCTCATGGCTATGGGAGGGGGGCTCCCGGTCTGGTTAGCCATCGTGAGATCCTGCAAGTGTGATTTGCTGCATCCTGACTCTAACGGCACATTTACTCAGAACTTGGTCCCATCCAACCGATTGCAATGAAGTCCCCTTTGCTATATAGCGAGAGACCTCCCCCTTTCAGCCCGCCAACGATGCTAAGTGCTAAACACTATCAGTTAATGGATAGTGCAGTAACCCGTGACCTGCAGCATACGGTTTCCCTTTCCAAGCATCTGGCAAAAGTGGCTCTTACCATTAATTGCATTTTGCAACCTAAGCCGAGATAAGTTTCCAGCTCTGAGGAAGTTTTAGAAATATCGTTTGTTCGATCTTTCTTCCCTCGCCCAAGGGTGATAAGTAATCGCAGTCACAAGACAAGAATAGCCTTTCACATGCATGGTGTCGAGTACACAGAACCAGCGGCAATTTAAAGGCTGCAATCCTAAAACTGCCCTGACCTTGGATCTCGGAAGCTAAGCTGGGTTGGCCCAGATTAGTATTTGGATGGGTGACCACCACGAAATTTCAGGGTCGCTATGCAGACGAAGTCAGTGGCAAACCACCTCTGGTCCTCTCTTGCTTTGAAAACCATGTGAGGTTACTGTAAGTTGGTTGTGGTTTCCTTTGCTCAAAAGCCAGTTGAATCCGAGTCTAGGGATGCGGTGCTCATCTCCATTTCGAAGTTGAAGAGCCAGCGCTGTCCAAAGACATTTCCGTGGTCATGTGGGCGGCATGACTAGACATCGAGGTACACGGAATGCTGTTACCTTCCCACCTAAATGGTACCTATTTATCTACTTGCAATTTCTTGTTTTCGAACTGCTAGGTTGGCAGTAGCTGGGACCAGAGATGGGGAGCTCACTCCGTCTCACGGCACTCGGGTCTTGAACTGCTGAACTACTGATCTTCCAGTCTGCAGTTCAGCATCTTAACAACTTGAGCCACCACAGCCCCCAAGTTGGTTGTGTTGTTGTTGTTCAGTCGCACAGTCGAGTCCGACTCTTCGCAACCCCATCGACCAGATTACGCCAGGCCCTCCTGTCTTCCGCTGTCCGCTGAAGTTTGCTCAATTTCATGTTCGTTGCATCGATGACACTGTCTAACCATCTCATCCTTTGCCGTCCCCTTCTTCTTTGACCTTCAATCTTTCCCAGCATCAGGGCCTTCTCCAGTGAATGCTCCCTTCTCATTTGGTGGCCAAAGTATTTGAGCTTCAGCTTCAGGATCTGGCCTTCCAGGGAACAGTCAGGGTTGATTTCTTTTAGGATTGACTGATTTGATCTCCTTGCAGTCCAAGGGACTCTCAAGAGTCTTCTCAGCACCATAGTTCAAAAGAATCTATTCTTTGGCGCTGGCCTTCCTTATAGTCCAATTCTGCAGCCATACATTACTACGGGAATACCATTGCTTTGACCATGCGGACTTTTGTTGGCAAGGTGATGTCTCTGGTTTTTATCATGCTGGCAAAAACAAAAACACCAACCTAAGAAAGCTCTCCTAGGAGTAAGCTTTGCTGAATACAATGGGCCTTACATCTGAGTAGACCTCCTTAGGAGTGCTCCCTTATATACCTACACTGTCATGGCAACGATTAAAAATACTTTGATATAATTCATTAAGAATGTGTACCTTTTGGTTAAAAGCTGATTTCCAACTCCTCATCCCCACTCAGTAGAATAGCTCTTTAAAAGAATCTTGCAAATTTTGGTTAATAAAAAAAGATTTATGTTGGTTTCTTTTTTAAAAAATATTCCAGAATGTCTGAGGATTCATAGAGAAATCTGACACCACTTGCAATGGTAAATAGATTGCAAGAAAAGCTGAGGGTGCCTTTTCCTCCTGTTCTGGAGAATAAGCTGGCTTCTCCCAGTCTCCTTATTCAGCCTGCAGCGCCTCTTTTACACATCTGAGTGTAATCAATCTGAAGCCAAACACAGAACATCTATCATCGATCGATCTCTCCATCGATCTATTGAGCCTCAATAAACTCCAACCTCTTGGTGTAACTGTCATTTTCTTTGATGTTGTCTTTTAAACAGATGAAAATCAGGATTTCTTTTTCTTTTTAAAAAAAGAATTGATTTTTCAGGGGGAAAGCCATCGAAGTATAGCAGGACTACAGGCAGGAATGGTCCTGAATTGCTAGATAGGTTTAGGGTTACCAACTCTGTTTGGGAAATAGCTGGAGATTTGGGGGGTGGAGCCTGGGGAGGGCAGGGTTTTGGGGGGACTTCAATAGGGTATAATGCCATAGAGCCCACCCTCTGTAGCAGCCATTTTCTCCAGAGAAACAGATCTCTGTAGTCTGAACAGCAATTGTAACAGTGGGAGATCTCCAGGCCCCACCTGGAGGCTGGCAACCCTGTGCTACAAGGAAAAAGAGAGTTCACACACTTATGGGGAACTGCCTGAACCCTCCAAATTCCCGACAGCCCTGAGTCACAGCCAATGCGCAATGGTGTTGAACTCACTGGAAATGTGTTATTGAAAGTTTAAAAAATATTTGTGTTTGTCTGTGTCCTTTATAAAGTTTATATCTCCGCTATCTGGCATTACCTTTTATGGCACACATGGCCCAGCCCAACAAGGTCTTATTTATGTCAGATCCGGCCCTCATAACAACTGAGTTCGACACCCCTGAGTCTTGTGAGCAAAAATTCTACTTTGTGAGCTACTGGCATTAAAGTTGTGTGCAAACAATTTGGCTACTGCATAAATTAATTTGCTCTGGAGCCATCCTTCCTGAGCTAATACAAAAACGTGTGAGCTGGAGGCTAAAAAATGGTGAGCCAGCTCACACTAACAGCTTAGAGGGAACACTGGTCACAGCCCAATGGAGGTAGGAGCAAGTACAAAAGTGTAGATCCCACTAGATGTACAAGCCGGGTGCCTTATGTACAACCTGCTTCTCACAAAGGAGAGGGAAAGCAGAGAATGACCCGAGGAGGCCTTGGGCAATGCCCTGCCCGATTTAAATGGTTCTTGTTTCCAAGCATGGTCCTGTGTGCGCTGCCCTCTCACGTTGGGAGTCAGCCCCACTGCATTCAATCAGACTTGAGAGAGCAATTCTTAAATCCTCGAGAAGTCTCCTCAAAATCCCACTCAGGTCTATCCAGCAGGGCTTATGCTGTGGAAGGTCTTCTCAGAAGGGCGCTTGTTCCTGGGAGGCAGGCTTACCCCGGGCTTGGGCGGCATGCTGACTTGGAAAAGGGCACTTCAGGTGCCCATTTCCAAGTGGGCACCCAGCAGCAGCAGCAGCACCCAGTCCTCTGCCTGACTGCTTCAAAGTGACCCAGCCAGCGCCCTTCTCGGGTCCTCAGCAAGCCCCCTAAAGGCCGGTTTCCTCAGAAGGGCGTCCAGCTGGGCTCCATGCACCCGAGGGCGGCTGCCGGTGCTTTCCGAGGCCTCAGGAGAGGCCAGCGGGCCGGAGCGAGGCCTTCCCGAATCCCCCTCCGCTCCAGGTGGCTCAACCAGGGAGCCGCGGCCCGTCGGCCCCGGCGACTCCCGGCGCATGCTAATCACCCGGGCCCACGGAGCGCGCCCCGGCTGGGGCACTCGGTGCCACTCAGGGCCGGCGGGGGGCTCGCCGCTCTCTGCGGCCTCGCGGGCGGCTCTCTCAAAGCCTCTTTCAGCGGCGCTGCGGGCTGCTGTCCGGAGGAGGCGGGAGGCGCATAAAGGAGCTTTATGAAGCCGCCGCCGCGGCAGCAGCAACAGCCGCACGGCCGCTTTCAGCGCCTTCAGCTGGGCCCTTTGGAGTCGCGGGGAGCCGCACAGAGGCCCTTTATCTGCACCTCGCTCCCGTCCTCTGCAGGCAGCAGCACCTTGGCGGCCGGCTAAGGCGGAGGGGAGGACCCTGGGAGGCTTCGGCCTAGGCCCCGGCCATGCACGCAAGCAAGGCAGGCCTTCTTTGGGGTGGACGGGCCAAAAAGAGGCCACCTCCCCGCAGGTCTCAAAAGGAAGGAGACACATATAGGCACACAAATTCTGCACTAAATTTGCATATGCTTATTGACATTCATAGATGCAAATGTACACATTATCACTGTAAGCCATTGCTTCCCCGCCCCCCCCCCCCCGCCAGGGAGCTCTGGCCGTTGTTTTCCAGGTGCTAACTGTGGATGGGGGACTTTGCAAGGCTGTTTCTACTCTGTTTTTATGGCTTGAATGCACCCCCAAAAGCCTGGTTTCCTTCATCAGCTTGCTTTCCAATTGCGGGTCACTGTCCGTGTGTTCTTTTATGAGTTCCAAATTTCAGACCTGGTTTTGTTTCCAGTAATATCTCGGTTAACACAATGGGGTCTGAACATCCCCCCTTGGCCCCATGTCCCTCCTCCACCCTCACTGATCTCACCTGGCCTAGCAGCAAGGAAGTCTAGAGGTCTTTCTGTAAAAGGTGAGTGAGAACACCTTTCCCCAACACCCAGGGGCAGATTTTTTTTAAAATGCAGAGAGTAAATTTTTTAAAAATGCTAGTTAATACTCCCTCCCCTTTGCAAGCTGGGATAGTCTAGGGACACTTGACCAAATGTCTGCTGATTGTCTGAGCTGTGTTTGAGACAATGTGTGAGGCCAGAACTGCTAACACTTGGCAGTATCAGAGTTATAAACTTCACGGTTTTATTGGGACCACAACTTGGGCCCTGAGCCCGTTTTGCCAGACATCAAGTAATAAATATAACAGGAAAAGAAAGAAAGACAAACTGTTTGCCAACTCTGTTTACATTTCTCTGCCACAAAGTGCCTATTCACATGTGTATATGTATATCACTGATTTTTCAGTTGCTTTCTATGACCAAAGTGCTTGAGAGCCCAGCCTGTGGGATGTGATCTGTAACCATCCTTGAATGAAGTAAATCAGAATTTGAGGGGAAAGTCCCTGTTTGCAGCCTCTAGGGTTTTAACCAATGCTCCCTCCAAGCTGTGGAGTCTTACAAGCAAAAAATGTGAGCTACTGGCATTAAAGTTGTGAGTGAGCGATTTGGCTGCTGCATAAATTAGTTTGCCCTGGAGCCATCCTTCCTGAGTGAAGACAAAAATGTGTGAGCAAGGGGCTAAAAAAATTGTGAGCTAACTCACACTAACACAGCTTAGAGGGGACACTGTTTTTAACATAGGATGCGCTGCAGACTTAATTGGATGGCATAGTATTGGGTGTGAAGGCTACTGGAACGGAAAAGCAGGGAAAAGATGGCCATGCTTCCTTTGAAAAGATTAAGGCTCTCTCCTGTGCTGATTGGAAGACATAGATCCCTGGAGCAAGACCTGCTTAAAAATCTTGTTGCACATGTGTATAACCCATCACAGACCTTAACACCACAGAAGAGCTTTTTGATAATCTCAGAAACAATGCTTTTGAAATGGGTCAGTTGAGACTCATCAGGTACTGAGCAAGCTAGCAACGAGGAACCAAATCGGTTAAGCAGCCCACAGATAGAACTGTCTCTTGATGCCCTCTTCTCATGCCTTGCTTTTCAGTGACATCAGTTCGGATGTTCACCTGCTGCGACGACTGATCAAATATTACACCGTCAGGTGTCGTACGCTTGTACACAGCCAGCTCTGGGTGACTCCATTCAGAACACATACACACAAAAAAAAGATCTTTGAGTGATCAGCAACCTAAGCCGTGACTGCAGAGGAGGGGCGCCCGCACATTCTAAACACAATTACTCGCCGTAAATGCTCATTGTTTTCCATGGAATTTATTTCTCAGGACTTACAGTTTGGACTGTGTTCTACATTGCGCCTAAATCCAGTCATCCGGACCAGGCAAAAGGAAGCAGAAAGCAAAATGCGTGTGAGCTTTCGCATGATGTTGCTGTGCCTTTTCCCTGCCCCCCACCAGAAAGAAAAGGGGAGAAAAATCAAAAGGGACTTTGGCAGATATGATATATGGGGGGCAGATGAGCTGGGCTGGTATTCAAAATATGACCCATTGTGTTGTTAATCGCCCTTAACACAGGCCTGCTTTATGACTATAATAAATCCTTTAATATTAATAAAGCAAAATCTCCATTCCCCGTGCTGGGTGTGCAGGTGTCCTTCCAAGCAACCTGTTCACACTGAGAGCTCCTGATGTCACTTCTGCTCAAGGGGTTATTATTGGGGTGGCTAAGCAGGTGCTGCTTAAAATACACACACGCAGCACCAAATAAACAAAGGGGCTTGTTTAAATTTGGCTCTCTGAGCATGAAGAATCGGTTCATTTCAGCAGTGGGGGTGGGAAGTCTGGAAGCAGGGAAGGGAATCCACCCTCGGCTCTGGCGCTCTTCTCCCTCGGCTTCTGCCAGGATATGACATTTCCTGTGGTGAAGCCTGCATTGGCTGCTAATAGAGATCTAATTGATGGGCGAAGTCCCATTTCCGCACTCTCTCCTTTATTGCTCCATCCCGTCTGTTGCAAAATATAAACCTTAATCGGATTTAGCAATTCCTCCAGGATTCGGTGCAAGCTCACCGCCCAGGGGAGAGAGAGAGAGGGGGGAAAAAATCGTTATTAAAAAAGTTAAAAGCACAAGGCTAGCATCCCAGTACCTTTGCATTGCTGGGGGCGGGCAGGGGGAAAGGAATCAGATTCAGCCTTTTTGGACATTTCGCACTTTCCCTTTTTGCAATCATTTGCACTCTATGATTATTAATATTGCAAGCTGCCGGGAGTGGGGGTGGGTGGAAGCTGCAGATGGGTGACAATGACCAGCCCACCTCTTCCCTTCCAGAGGAGACTGCGGATGTTCCTTTTGGAATGGACGGCATCGCTTGCAACGGCTTCCAAGCAGGGACCCATCCATCACTCTCCCCCCTCCCTGCCCCTGCCACTACACATTCACGTTCTCAGCACGGCTACCCAAGTACCTGAGAAAATCCTCAGCAAACCCTCACCTTAAGGTTTTCTCCTCCTCATCTAAGCAGTTGTGGCACAGCTCTCTCCACAATCTGGCCTTTGGGTTAGCTCTAATCCAGCCCATGCTATTCGAAATGCCTGCAAGAAGCCCAGCAACTGAAGTCCCCCTCCATTTGGGTGGCTCACGCATCTGCGGCCAATGCCTTCTCATTTTCAGTGGCCTTGGCCACGCTTCAGGAAAGCCTGCCAGATACGGTATGGAAAGTTCCCGCCATCTTTCTCTTCTTCAAAAGGTGCAAAGTGGTATTATTTTGACATACCTTTGGCAGAAGTAACTAATGAATGTCTCTGTTTGGCAGCTGGTGGTGATATATCTTGCAGGAGTTGCAGTTTAAACTCGATGCCCATTCATTTGTGTGTTTTAACTATGTGTGTGTATGTTTTGTAAGGATATAAGTGTTTTAAATAAATGAATGTCCCCCGCCCCTCGCCACTGGCCTGGATCCTCAACACACAAATTACACCCTGATGATGTCAATCCATGGCATTTACATGTGGTCCACTTCCTTAGTGCATGTGCTTGGATGTAAATCCCACAAGCTTCAAGTGGGTGTCTTTGTGTTTAGCACATTCATCTTGGAATGGAAGCCTATGAACACTAAAGCCAGTGTCGGTAGAAAGAAGGGCCCCAGCTAAAGCCCGTCTGGAGGCTAGCTCAGGGGTGTCGAACTTATTTGTTATGAGGGCTGGATCTGACATAAATGAGCCCTTGTTGGGCTGGGCCACGTGTGTCATAAAATGTAATGCCAGGTAGTGGAGATATAAACTTTATAAAAGACACAAACACAGAGGGTTTTTTTAAACTTAAAATCATGCTTACAACATTAGCACTCTTGCAATATTTTGTTTATTCAACAGTGTCTGATAACCGACACCTCTTGCTCTAAATTATTGCATCAAAATGACTGTGCTGTTGGCAATCCTGGGTATGCTGTTCAGGTGTGTATCTGTAAGCTGCAAACCTACGATGATGCAGCAGCAGCAGAACTGGAAGAAGCAGAAGACAGCCAGTTCCAGTGCAGGCCTGATAGACGCCCTCCAGGGGCCTGATCTGGTCCCCGGGCCACATGTTTTGACACCCCTGCTATAGCCTTTGATTTTCAATCCCACCGCCATAACTAGTGAGGGTGTCTGCAGTTAGCTACTGCTGAGGGACTCTCTACACGCTCAAAGACGTTACCTGTTTTGTTTTTCTGCATGTTGTGGTAGAAATAAAAGAAGAGCCCTGTGGTGCCTTAAAGACTAACTCCATTTATGTTTTGTGGCCCACAATGGCTTGGGCTACAATAAATGGGTTCGATCAAGATGGGTAGCCATGTTTGTCTGTAGCAGTATAAAAGAGCAAGAGTCCAGTAGCACTGTAAAGACTCACAAAATGTGCGGGAAAGTAGGAGCTTTCGTGAGTCACTGCTCTAAAGTACTGCAGGGCTTTTTGTTTTTGCTGCAATAGACTAATGCAGCTACCTTCACTGCAATGTTTTCCATACTTCAATACTAGCATAGTGATGGTCCTGTGCTAATCGGCTCTGTTCCCTGTGCCTCAACGGGAAAACTCTTTCTGATTTTCACGCCCCGGTTGGCTGCTCACATCCTGATCTGTCCAGGATCGGCGTGGCATGGGGCTTATGTTGGAATGTCAGACTAGGAATTGGGAGATCCAAGCTCAGATGCCCACTCTGCTGTGTAATTTACGCCATCCGCAGCTAGATAACCCTGGAGATGACTGAGACACGCCTGTGTTGCTTGATCATTTCACACATTCGGTTGCAAGTTAATCTATTGCTAAGCGCCAGTGCTTGAAGCAATGTGAAAGTGTGGTCTGCGAGGGCTCATTTGCAAAGCAGTCCCCAAAATGTAAACAGCCATGTATAAGAACCGGCTCTGCTTGGCACTGAACCCAGCTAGGCACTAATATATTAGAGTCAACATGCGTTTTGAAAATATGTCATAATTGAAGGGTCTTCTTTAAGGTTTTCTCCCAGCCTGCAGTACCATGTGGACAAAATGTTCCATTTGGTAAGATTCACCGCTCTGTCTTCTAGCATCTCCTTGGCCTGCAAGCAAGGCCCATTGAAAGGAGTGAAGAGAACAGCTCTGAGAGAACTCGTGACTGACCCAAGGTCACACCAGCAGCTGCAAGTGGAGGAGTGGGGAATCAAACCCGGTTCTCCCAGATTAGAGTCCGCGCTCCTAACGACTACACCAAGCTGGCTCTTAACCACTACACCAAACAGTATTCTTCCAGGAACTTCATTTTAAGTCCATCTGAGTATAGGCCTAAAGTTGTACGTTCATGCTTGCCATAATATAGCACCGCCCAAGGCCCTACTAGGAATATAAAGAAATACAAACACATTCTCAATTTTCACATACTTTATATTGGGATCGTATTTTCTTAAACACCTGCACTTGGAATAACTTGCATGTATACTGGGACCCTTTAAGTATTAGCCAATCCATAATAACTGGCAGAAAGATACCTTAGCTGTTTTAGTGACTAGTCTATTCATTTACACACCTCAGATGCATGGATTTTAAACAAACACAGATGTGCCACTGCATCCACGGACTGTCCACAAGCCCTACAGCACCAATCAGATGTGATTAAAACCCAATTTTTAACTTCTATTCTGAACACACGATTAATGACGCTCCTGAAATGATAAATGCCTTCGGTTCCTATTGATGTCTTTTTGTAGTTGAAATTTAAGGAGTCAGCCTTTAGTTCAGCGTTTCTCCACACATGCACACACTCAAGGCTATTGCCATGGAAGAGATGGGAGTGTATCTGTGCGTCAGGCAATGTTTACTCCTCAAGGACATCTATGCTGGAGAGATAGCATGGAGTAGTGGTTAGAGCATCTCAATACAATCTGAAAAAGCCCAGGTCTGAATCCCGTCTGCCGTGGATGCCTTGGCCCCAGGGTACTTGCTCAGCCCATCCTACCTCACAGGGCTCTTGTGAGGAAACAATGGAGGAGGGGCAAATGATGTTGTAAGCTGCTTTGAATCCCCATTGGGGGGGAAAGTGGGGTATAAATATCTGCATCAAATACACTTATGACCAGCTCATTTGGTGCAACACAGTGGCGAGCTGTTGCTGCTCATACTGGTAAAAGTTGGATCTCGATTATTTTAAATGGGTTGTTAATGGATTCATATAAGACGGAATTGCCACCGTAAAAATTCTGATGTGTCTCCACATCTCCATGTTGGCATAGCAATGTCACTGGGTGCTGGATCTATGGTTTTATGGTGCAAGCTGTAGCTGTGGTCTACGATTTGACAGCAAATGCATTTAAAAAAAAAAAGCTATAAAGAACCATGGGGCAGGTAAGATTCCATTTTTTACTTTCCCCCTTATTAAATGAGCCTATGGAGTCAGTGGCCTTGCTCTGGGATAGCCCAGCCTAGCCAGCTCTTGGAAGCTAAGCAGGGCCGGCCCTGGTTAGTATTGGGATGGGAAGCAGTGCTCCCTCTAAGCTGTGGACTCTTGTGAGCAAAAATTCTACTTTGTGAGCTTTAAAGTTGTGAGAGAGCGATTTGGCTACTGCATCAATTAGTTTGCTCTGGAGCCCTCCTTCCCGAACGAAGAGAAAAATGCCTGAGCCGGAGGCTAAAAAACTGTGAGCTAGCTCACACTAACTCAGCTTAGAGGGAACACTGGATGGGAGACCACCGAGGAATAGCAGGGCCTCTGTGCAGAGGGCAGGCCATGGCAAGCCACCTCTCCACGTCTCTCGCTTTGAAGACCTATGGGGTCGCCATCGGAAAACCTATAAGGTCTCCATAAGTCAGCTGCGATTTGACTGCAAAAAAAAAAAAAATTGTAACAGGCATGCATGCCAAAAGCGCAAATCCTTATGCTTAAGTAAAAAAGGAACGACTTGGATTATAGGGTGGCAGGTAGGGCTTGCGGCTTTTCAACAGAACCCAGTTTTCTCCACATCCTCCAGACGCAGCATCCTCGTTACACAACGGAAATGCCATTATCACCGCTGAATAACCTCTCTCGCGTTGCATTTCGATGCCCCTTTGAAGGCCATTTCCCCCAACACGACAAACCGCGCGCGACCCTTAAAGCCCGGTAGCCTCCACTCTCTGCCCTCGGCTCCAGCGAGCCGAGCGAGAAAAAGCGGCGGGGCTAAACGCTTGGGAAGGTCCCTCTCCGCCCCTGCCATGTCGCCGGGGCCGCGGCGTCCTGCCTTTCAGGAGGCCCCTTTTCATGCTTTCTCTGCGGCCCTTTTTGAGAAAACAGCCTCAGAAACATCCGCGCGAGAGGAAAACGGGGGGAAAGGGGAGGGGGGCCGCTGTGCAGGCATTCTGGCGCTTTGACAAACCTCTCTTCACTTTCGCTCTCCCCCCCCCTCCGCGCTTAGGTTAAATGAGGCGGAACGCTATGAAGGGGATTTGAGCCGGTCGGGATGATTGATGAAGCCGGGGGCAAAGCGGAGCCTTTCCCGGATAAAGCTCCATACATCGCGGCATAATGGCTGGATAGTGGCAGGGCTGGGCCGCTTCAAAAGCCGTGGCCCAACCGTATTGAGAGAAAACAGGCCGGGGAAGGTGCTCTGTTGTTACCTAATCAGCGGATGCACTGAGCCACCAGCCGCCCGAAGGCGCCGAGCGCCGCAGAGGAAGTGGAGCGGGTGAAAGGGGAGAGATCAGGCCGCAAACGCGCGCAGACACACACACACAAACACACACCGGCCCCCCGCCTTGCTTTGCTCCGGGCCCGGCTGCTGCAGCTGCCTGCCTGAGAACCCAGCGTGGGACGGGCGCGCTCGCTCCAGGGAGCTGCCGGGAGGAGAGAAAAGCCGCGGCGAGGAAGGGAAAGTGCCAATGGAGCGTTCCCCGCCATCAAAGCGGCGCCCGGGCCACGCCAAGAGCGCCTGGGAAGACGCCCCGCGCCGAGGAGGGCGTGCAACGGAGCCGCCATGGCACGGCTTGACATGGAAACAGGGCCGCTTCCCACTCCAATCCAGGGCTCTCTGCCTAACGAGGACTGGGTTGCAAACAACAACCTCCCTCCCCAAGTAACACCGTCCAGAAAATGGTTCCAGAGGGGTTGCCCCTAGCTGGTTAAACAGGAACCCAGTGGCGCCTTCAAGGCTAACAAAATTTCTTCCAGCAGAAGCTTTCATGAGGCGCAGAGCTCAGGTTGACAGATGCATGGCTGTGTAACATCCAAATTTATACTAAGGTCGAATCTGCATTTGCATCTTTAAATCAGTTTCCTGCTGCTGTGACACCGTCAAGCATAGAGAAAGACAGTGTCACAGCAGGCCAAAACTGATTTAAAAATGCAAATGCAGCATGAAACAGATTTAAAAATGCAAATGCAGATTCAACCAAGTTAAAAGTAGGGCTACCAGCCTACAGGTGAAACTGAGTTTGAGTCCAGTGGCACCTTTAAGACCAACACAGTTTAATTCTGGGCATAAGCTTTTCTGTGCATGTGCACTTCTTCAGCATGCATGCACATGAAATCTTATACCCAGAATTATACTTGGTTGGTCTTAAAGGTGCCACTGGACTCAAACCTTGTTCTGTTGCTTCAGACCAACAGGGCTATCCACCTGAATCCAGCCTCCATGTTGTGGCTAGGGATCTCCTGAGACTGATCTCCATGCAAGAGAGATCAGTCTGGAGAAGATGATCACTTTGGGAGGTGGAGTCTATGGCATTGTACCCCATATGTCCCTCCCCAAACCCCGTCCTCCTCAGGCTCCACCTGCAAAATCTCCAGGTATTTCCCAACCTGAAGCTGGCAATCCGATGTGGGGAGGGGAAGGGGATGTGATTGGAAGCCACTTGAGACTCCTTAAGGTAGAGAAAAGCGAAGTATAAAACCTCTTCTTTGTCTTCTTTACCTTCTAGCTATTAGTGTTTCTTCAATAGACACTGGTGGCTAGAAAACATCATTCATAAGGTAGTTTTTTCCAGTGTTAGGTGGCTATGTAGTACTGGACTCAACCACCATACTGACTAATTTCAGTGTCTTGGCTATATGTATGGGTTCGGACACTAATGATTTGGAACTGGAATACAATACAGTCAACAAAGGAGACATTTATCTTAAGTTGTGCTGCTGGCTGCTAATGCATACTATTTGGGGGGGACGGGACCTTCAGCTACCATCTCACTCTGCATAATGTGGACGTAAAAGGAAACACCCAGTTCTATCTACGTTTGCTCAAAGGTAAATCCCACCAAAATTCAGGGAGGGGGGCTTACTACCAAGTTAAGTAGAAAAGAGAGTCCAGGAGCACCTTAAAGACTAATCAAAACTTTTGGTACAGTAGGAGCTTTCATGAGTCACTGCTGACTTCTTCAGATAGTATCAGAGGAAGTGTGTGTGCACATGAAATATTATACCTTGAATAAAACTTTGCTGGTCTTAAAGGTGCCACTGGACTCAAACTTTGTTCTACTGTGAATTTAGTAGAACTTGACTCTGCCAAATAGGGAGTACTGTTTTGTTATGTCCCTCTTCTTCCCATGCAAACCGATCAGCAAGTCACATAAATGTGCTCAGTATCAAAGAACAAAGAATGAATAAAAGTGTATCCAACAGTGGACACACGTTTTACAAGTGAGCTGCTCAGATATGGGCCCATTCATCCAGATCTGTTTTGAATCTGAAACTGGGATATGCAGCAACATCTAAGACAGCTTTAAACCAGCCGTGAAAGTTGCTTTACAGCCTGTCAGATCCTTGTTACCTGTTCTGTTTTTGCAGTCCCAAATAAGCAGTAGCTGCAGGTTTATAAAGGCTGTGGTGGTGGGTTTCCATACACAGCTGAATGCGAGATCAGTTCTGCCATTAGGTCAGTTGCCTCAAGTAGTGGTTGCTTAATTTCATGTTTGCTGAATTGATAACACTGTCTAACCATCTCATCCTTTGCCGTCCCCTTCTTCTTTGACCTTCAGTCTTTCCCAGCATCAGGGTCTTCTCCAGGGAGCGCTCCTTTCTCACTTGGTGGCCAGAGTATTTGAGCTTCAGCTTCAGTATCTGGCCTTCCAGGGAACAGTCAGGGTTGATTTCTTTTAGGACTGACTGATGTGATCTCCTTGCAGTCCAAGGGGCTCACAAGAGTCTTCTCCAGCACCATAATTCAAAAACATCTATTCTTCGGCGCTCAACCTTCCTTATGGTCCAACTCTCACAGCCATACATTACTACTGGGAATACTGTTGCTTTGACTTTTGTTGTCAGAGTGATGTCTCTACTTTTTATTATGCTGTCTAGGTTTGCGATAGCTTTCCTCCCAAGGAGCAGGCATCTTTTAATTTCATGGCTGCAGTCACTGTTGCTAGGGCAACTAAAAAGATGGTTGAACCCTCATGAGAAGAAAGAACTCTCATGAGAGTTTAGGAAGCCTTATATGGTGTGTGTAGTTTGCTGCACTGTTTTTAAAGAGGAGCCATGGAACAACCAGGCATGGAGAACTAGCTGCTCCAGATAGAGGTAGAAGTGACCCGCCACATGGCCAAATGTCTCCAGCCAGCACTGGCTTGTTTGGGAGATCACTTCTTGTGAAGACTTCCTATAAATTTTGGCTTCCTATAAATTGGCTTTAAACCAATTGGGCTGTAATAATACCTGAACTAAGAATATCAAAATCTCATCCAGACATAAGTTTGCCAGTGAAACCCCAAACAGCATTTTGAGCAGAAATGGTCATCAATGAAACCAGAAATGGTTGGCAACTGAACCAACATAGAATAGAATTATTGTCTTGTTGGACAAAGTAAGTTGTCAAGCAGAGATTTAGGTAATTTTGGTAATTTATCAGGGTTGCCGTAATTGTAGAAAATGAGGGCACCGTACTTCTCCTTTGTCATTTCACTACCATGGAGACCATCATTTTGGATTCTATCTGCCCCACTGACACATCACAAGGCAGTACCCAACACTCCAGTACTATGTATAGCCCCCTTGGGCCAAAAGCATTAGAAAACGTCTTTCTTCTAGTTGATAAGGGCCAGATCTAAAAGACATAAGCAAATACCACACAGGAAAAAGTATGAGGGAGCCATAAGTTAATGGAAGGCAGGATACCCCACTTTACCACCCTACCGTCTCCCATTAAAGTTAACCACATCATGTCACAAATAAAATACTGTCGAAGACTGAATGGGCACCTATCACTTTTGATTTGAATGAACTTGAGACAAAGCACACACAAGGTGCTTCCTTGAAGTCTCAGGCTGTCTGTGATGCTCCCGGGGTGAGGGGCCTCCTCCTCTTGGTGGGGTACCCCATCCTCCTCCACCAGTCTCTCCAACAACCTCCAGACACCAGGGGAGTAGGCGAGCCTCTCTCATAATGCTTTGACCGAGGTTTCTGGACTTAATGGCTACACTAAGGTAAGGAAGCCTTTTTGCCCGAATATTATGCACTGTCTTTGGCTGCTAGCCTCAGGCCCAGTCTCCAAGCTTCCACCTGAACAGGGCTGCCAGCCTCCAGGTGGTGACTGGGGATCTCTCAGCTACAGAGATCAGTTCCCCTTGAGAAAATGGCTGCTGTGGAAGATGGACTCTGTGGTATGACACCATGCTGAGGTCCCTGCCCTCCCCAAAATACGCTCTCGGCAGCCTCCTCCTCCCAAATCTCCAGGAATTTCCCTACCCAGAGCTGGTAACTGTACTACCTAGGGGAGGATCCTTAACAGAGTCCTTCTGCAATGACCACAGAACATGGCACGCTTTCTACAGATTGCCCCCTCCCCGCCCCCGGTGGCTATCTCTGCTTTCTCCCAGGCCAGGGATTCTTTGACCCTTTCTCCTCACCCCAGGAACACCTGGGCTCCTCATGCTGGGGAGACGTCACACCCTGCAGGTCGACTTTTGTTCTAGGCTGTCTGCAAAGGCCAGCAAATTGGTGCTTCCTGCTTCCGCCTGTTTCCGCCTTTTAATGACTTCCTCCCTGTGCCCCACTTCCCGGCTCTCTTACCTTACTAGTGAGCTTCCACAGCAGAATGGGGATTTGAATGTGGTCCTCCCAGAGACTAGTCTGTTTGATGTAGTGGTTAAGTGTGTGGAATCTAATCAGGGGAGAAACGGGTTTGATTCCCCACTCTTCCACTTGCACCTGCTGAATGCTGATGTGACCTTGGGTCAGTCACAAGCTCTGGTCAGTCACAAGCTCTGGCACAACTGTTCTTGAAAAAGAGCAGTTTCTGTCAGAGCTCTCTCAGCCCCACCTACTTCACAGGATGTCTGTTGTGGGGAGGGGAAGGGAAAGTAGTTTGTAAGCCGCTCTGAGACTCCTTTGGGTAGTGAAAGACAGGGTGTAAATCCAATCTCCTCTTCTTCATCATCATACTGACACTGACAGTCCTGGGAAGGACAGCTCCATCTCTAGTTCAGAGGGAGAGGAACCCAGAAAGGAGGTAGAATCCAGGAAGAGAGTTTGTTTTCACTCTTTCTCCCTTTCTTCCCACCCCCCCTTACTAGCATTTCTTAGTTGGCTTTAGGTGTAAAGGTAAAGGTTTCCCTTGCTCGAAAGCCAGTCGAATCCAACTCTAGGGATGCGGTGCTCATCTCCATTTCTAAGCCGAAGAGCCAGCACTGTCCAAAGACATTTCCGTGATCATGTGGCTGGCATGACTAGACACCGAGGCACACGGAACGCTGTTACCTTCCCACTGAAGCAGTATCTATTTACTTGCAATTCCTTGCTTTCCAACTGCCAGGTTGGCAGGAGCTGGGACCAGAGATGGGAGCCTACTCCATCATGCAACACTCAGGTCTCGAACTCCTGAACTCCGTCCTGACCTTCCGATCTGCAGCTCAGCGTCTTAACCACTTGAGCCACTGCAGGCCCTATGGTTGGCTCTACCCTGGTCCTAATCTAGGACTCCAAACTGGATGAAGTTTTCTCTTATGAATCCAGCCTCTTCAAGTGCCAAGCCCAGTGTTTAGCTTACTGGAAGCAGAATCCAATGGATGCAATTTTTGTACCCCTTAACCCTGTTTCATGCGAACACTTATGCTATGCTTCAGTTCTTTCTGGTGGTTCCAGACTTCTAAAACACTAATGCACATTACTGAATGTCCCATCTTGTTGATTGTCCTGGCAGTGTAGATCCGCCTTGAGTCCCAGTCAGAAAGGCAGACTATAAATAATGTAACTAAAACAAACTAATACCAATAGTACCGCAAGATGCTTAAGATTTCAGCATGTCTTAATCCAGTCCAGACTGATTATCTCTATTCCTTCAGTATCTCAAGAACCCCTGGAAAATAAGAAGTCTCATGTAAATTTAATTAATGGAACAGAGATGCCGGGAGGAAGACGGAGCCACAAAAGCATATGTCACCCTCCCTTAGCGCTGTGTAGCTGGTGCCTGACTTGTAGCTACAAGGCAATTTGGGGCTCTGCCCCTTCCCTAAAGGCACAGCCCCACAAGATCCCCCCCCCCGAAAATGCTTTTTAAATACTTTTAAAAACATTTTTTAAAGGTGCACACCCCTTGCTACCCCATGCTGCCTTAAAAATCTAAATGCCCCTGGAAAAATAAAACCCCTGCCATGGGCCTGGCTGGTACACGTTGCATGTACTCCTTAAGGGCCACAGCAGAAGGTACTGGCCCTCCAGAACGGCCCTCCACTGGGAGCAGAATTTATTTTCTTTCGATACCGTTCTGATTTTCTTAGACTTCTGGGATTCCATTTCTGAACCATGTGACAATTGCTTTTTTAAACAAACCGAGGATGGCTAGTGGGCTATGCTGAGCAAATGGTGGGACCTGTAAGTTAATATGAGGCACAGTTTAATAGGGCATCGAGAAACTTTGCCAAGGAAAGGGCACCGCTGCATAATAGACTGCGCAAATGTAATAAGCAGCACAATTAAATAAGCGGCGCGATCTAAAGGACTGTGTGATTCAATAAGCTTTCCGATTTTTTAAAACAAAGCTTTAATTATTATCGGGGCGGTTGGTTTATAATGCCGTCAGCGTCAGGGGTGCTTTGCAGAGCACCCTAAGCAAAAGAGGCAGGCTCCCGTCACAGGAGGCTTACGAGCCACATTTTGACATTGCCGGGAGGAGAGGAACGGGAGAGGCGATGCTAACAATAAGGCCCAGAAAGAGGCCGGAGTTACGAGGAAGAGCCAAACCAAGCAGAGTCAGAAGTCGCCCCCGATAGCTCTTTGTTCCAAGCCCCTGAACCTCACGGCGTAAATGAGCCTGATGGTGTGCTTAAAAAAGAAAAAAGACTGGCGTGGATGGATGTAAGCCAAGTGGCAGTGAAAAGCAGCATCCCATTAGAAAGTGTCAGGGGTAGTAACGGAAGATAGATGCGGCATGGGTTGTTCTGTTCCGCCTGACCCCCGTCCCTTTGGAATCGGGACAATTAAGCCAGTGTTCCGGAGCCGTTCCATTAATCACGGCTGCATCGAGCACTGCACACACACACGCACACACACACACACTCGAGCCGTACAATGTTTGCTAATTTTGGACCACCATACCACAGCACTTTCATCATAAGGCCAGAGTCAATACCAGATGCCTTTCCCATTTTTTTTTAGAGCTGTCCAACGGTTTGCATGAAAGTCTTCCAGGGTAAATGGATCACAACTTAATGGGCAGATCAGTCAAAGCTGGGAACATCTTGCTCGGAAAAAGACTGCATCATCTCTGGCACGAAGCACATCCGGCTGGGCCTGGCCTCTGCTCCTTCCTCTGACACTTACACCCCCCCCCAAGCTCCTGCTCTGTCACGGGCTTGCCAGAGCAATCGAGTTGAGGCTTTATGTATTTAGCCAGCAGCCCATAACTGGGGGTCACCCACAGCTGTATAGTACCTGTAGTTCAGAGAACCAGTGTGGCGTAGCAGTTAAGAGTGGCAGGCTGTAATTGGGAGAACTGGGTTTGATTCCCTACTCCTCTGCATGAAGCCTGCTGGGTGACCTTGGGCCAGTCACAGTTCTGTCAGAACTCTCCCAGCCCCACCTACTTCACAAGGTGCCTGTTGTGGGGAGGGGAAGTGATTGTAAGCTGCTTTGAGACTCCATCTTTAGGTCTGAGAAAAGCAGGGTATGAAAACCAGCTCTTCTTCTCCTACCTGGATGGTGGAGGTTCCATATTTACTTTTCTTTGGTTCCCCTCTTACTTCAAAACACAGAATGCTCTTGAGTTTGGGCAAGGAGAATAAATATGTCAGCCTTTAGGGAAGCTATGAGTATTCTCTATGTTATTTTGTGTTTTGTGCAAGATATAGGTTATAACTTTAAAAACTCTGAAAAGTTTGGACCCTGGTTATCATAGGGAATGTGTACTGCATACTCTCCTATAAACCTCCGTGTTCCCTAAAATTGCCTTCTTTATCTAACACTAGATAGGCGACCCCCTAACCTGTTTAGCTCAGGCTACCCAATCTTGTCAGATCTCGGAAGCTAAGCAGGTTAGGCCCTAGTTAGTATTTGGATGGGAGATGGGATTGCCAAGTACTTACTGTAATTCAGTGGGGGACACACAGTCCCTGGCCAGAACATTCTGCCTTGTAACACCCATGCCGCACGATGCTGTTGCCAGGAAGTGACGCCGGGCGATGCTCTGGCAATGGGGCTGGAAACTCACTGGTACCATCGAGTTTCCAGCCCCATTGCCAGATCATTGCCTGGCATCACTTCCTGGTAACAGCATCATGCTCTGCGTCTTTTTCCCCCCCAGGAATGGTCCTGCCAAGAAGTATACGTCCCCTGTCGAATTATAGTAAGTTCTTGGGAAGCCTGATGGGAGACCACCAGGGAAGTCGAGGGTCACAACACAGAGGCAGACAATAGCAAACCACCTCTGAAAGTCTCTTGCCTCAAAAACCCCATGGGGTCGCCAAAAGTTGGCTGTGAATTAACAGCAAAAAAAAAAAAGTGATGATCCATAGCAGGGTCTTTTCCTTGGTGACACCATGTTGGTTGAATTCCTTCCAAGAAAATGTTGCCAAGCTTAGGCCTTGTGGCAAACCACAAAGACCTTTCTGTTTGACCAGGCTAGAATAATTTCATCATTAATGTTACTTGCTGGTGATGACTGTATGTGCTGGATGTAATTGAAAAACTGGACTGCATGTGCTTTAAAGTGAACAGGTTTTTTTGTTGTAACCTGCCTCGAATATATTATTTACTTATTTAGCATATTGATATTATATTATGTAATGTTTTTCTCCTCCGGGGACCTCAAGCGGCTCACAACATATAGGAAAAAAAAACCAAACAGGAAAGGGAGAGGAGGCTTCTGAGGGTCAAGCAGGCCTTCTCTCTCTCTGCTGGCTGATCATCTGCTAAGTCGTAGGCTTGACACTCAAGCTAAGAACCTGACAATAGCCCTTTGGTTCTTGACCTTCAGCTCACACCCAAGGGCTCGTGCCTCTGGGCACATCCATGCCTTACATACCTGTTTGCAGAGAGGAGAACAAACTCAAGAGAGGTGCTTTTCAGCTGCTGCCAGCTCACAGAATCGTCTGCGATTCCTCCCTCTCCCTGAATATAAATCTAAGCTAATTCAAAATATAATTCTGGAAGAAGTCCTTACAACCTATATGGCCCATCAAAATGAACATGGACCAGCTGCCATCTATGTTTGGCAACTTTGTCTTTTCAGAAGTGCCAAGCAAGCAGCAGAAACTGGAAGTTTATCGAACCCGTGAATGACATGTAAGGTTGGTGACTTATGTTGAGTTTGGTGGCTCACAAATAGGATGGGCCCGCTCTGGACCGTAAGTTTAGGAGTTCTGTGCAGGGCCTGGTCAACATGTACAGCAATGTCACAGTCTGGGGGCCTCTGTCTCCAGGGCAGGAGGTCGGACCCTGGACAAGCAGAATGTGATAGAAATGTGGTGGTAGACTGGGCAGTGCTAATACAATGTGTAGGTAAGGGACCAATGTTTAAAATGTTTATAGTTCACCTTGCAAGTAGAAATCTTGCTCAGCAAGGTAATAGCGTCCTCCCTGGTGTGCTAGTTCTTTGTGTGCAGGGAGTTTTTAATGTGGAAGAGAATTCAAAACCAATGTCTGTTTCTCTGACTAGCAGAATTCGAGCTGTTCCGAGTGCAGAGATTTCTCCCCTTTAAAAGAACTAAAAACACAATCATAGCATCTGGACAAACAATTCGTACATGAGTAAAACTTAAGGTAAATGAGAACTGATTGATATTATGCAAATGAACAATGTAATCCTAAATATACTGGCCCCACTCCAGCACAGCGTTATGCACCTATTGCAATTGAAGGGTGTAGGCAGGTTTAACTTTGTGTTGCATTGCAGCCATTGACTTGAAGATGAGTCCTATTGATTTCTATTAAAAACTAGGTGTGTTTAGGAATGTGGTCCTATCTTGGGATTTAAAAACAGATCTTGGCAATTATGCCGAATGGGTACTCTTGTTAAACTATTGATTCTAAAAAGGGCATTATGAGATATGATCCAGCCAACACTAAGTACTTTTCAATCCTATCGATTTCAGGGAAGAGCTTTAAGCGTGCGCTTAAATTCTCCTGTTAAGATCAACAGGACTTCAAGGAGGTCTCACTTTGGCTGGATCATCTCTGTGAATTTTTCAAAAAGGAAACCATTCGCAACTCGTGTAGTCTGGGGGCGAGATCCAGGCAAGGTTAAACCAGGTACAAGCCCCACCGATTTCCTTGGGAGAGCTTCAGCACGCGCTTTACCTTCCTGTAGCTCTTGATGAGACCTACTGTGCGATCCTAAGCATATTTTACCAGGACAGTGTGGTGTTGTGATCAGGGTTGGACTTAGGGTTGCCGAGTCCGACTTACCTTTTAGCGGGGGAGTTCTGGGCCCCTTCCTGTAAATCTTTGGGGCATGCGCGAAGCACACGTGCTGCGATGACGTCACCTGGAAGTGATGTCATCGCGTCGGGCACATTGGGGGAGGAACCACTATGATTTGAGGGGCAGACGTCACCTCTGGCTCTCCACGATCCCGCCATTTTGGGAGTAGGGTTTCCCCCAGTGGCCCAATCTGGGCCGGCAGGTAATGGTCCCATTGAGTGGGGGTTTCCCCACCCCCCCAGGGGACCCGGCAACCCTAGTTGGACTAGAATCTGGAATACCCGGGGTTCCAACCCCCACAGTGCCAATAGAAGATCACTGGGTGGCCTCAGGCCAGTCATTCTCTCTCCCCTAACCTAACCTAACCTACTTACAGGATTATTGCAAACATAAAATAAGAGGAAAGGAGAAGGATGTGGCACCAAGCTGAGCTCCTTGGAGAACAGGCAGGGTCGAAAAACACTAAACCCATAAACAAACACACATTTAGCTTTGACGGGATCAGCCCCAGTATTGTATTTATGTTATTTGTATCCCGTATTTCATCCCAATGGGGACCCAAAGGGGCTCACATAATTCTCCTCTCCTCCGTTTTATCTTCACAACAACCCTGTGAGGTAGGTTAGGCTGAGAGTGTGTGACCGGCCGAAGGCTGCCCGGCAAGTTTCTGTGGCACAAGTACACATTTGAACCCGGGTCTCCCAGCTACTAGCCCAATACTTTAACCACTACACCTTGCTGGCTCTCACAGTCCCCTCCTCCCCTTCCTTAACTAGGTAAAAACATGCACCTTTCGGGGAGTTGCCTTAACGATTTAGATTGTCTGAGTAAAGAAAAAAAAACCTGCAGTCAAAAAACCCCCCAAGCAACCAAGATAAATTGGGGAATGCGGGCTCAGGGTAGGCTGCCTCCCTGCCTGCCCTCTCCCCCTGTCAGCCGTGTTGATAAAAGAACAAAGTTCCTAAGCTGCCTGGGGTTCCATTCAACAGCTCCATTGCCAGACAAGCAAGCCGGCCTATGGCCAGAAGACAGCAGGAAAAATCCAACAGCCACGCTTCTCCAGCATTGCTGAACAGCCGTCAATGGATCCATAACTCTTCGCCCTCCAGATATGGGGTCATCTTTCAATACTACCCCACTGTCATATACAACGGTTTTGTCTTGTCCTGCATTCAGCTAATTGTGTCAGTCTATGGGGCGGCTCCGTAATACACATCTACAAAAGCACAATGCGAGCCATAATCTCCTGCTCTGTTGCCTTCATTTATTGAAGAGCCTATTACAACTGCTTCCTCTTGCAAAGGGAGAGGGCAGCCAACCCGGGCTCTCCATCCACAGCATCTGCAGGAAGGGGTCAAAAATAACTGTGGCAAAAATGAAGAAGCAGAACAAAATAACATAGAAAACGGTCTACAGATTTGCAGAGCATCAAACTAACAGAGCGTTAAGCATGCATAAATTTGTGTTTCCTGTAGCATTCTTGTCTAGGGAAGTTTGTTTTTAAAAGGAAGCCATTTTCCCCCAGTTGTTTCCTGGGCAAAATACGAATACGTCTGACACAACAGAAAAAGGAACGTCTCTACCAGGATGATTTTGCAGTTTTAAGTTGAGAAATGTCATAATGCTGTCTGGTTGTTTCCACGTGGGAATGATTCCCCATTCTGCACTCTCCTTTGAATCCACATTCACCGTGGTGCCTTCCAAGCAATTTTGCACTAAAATCAATTTCAACCTTCTTTCTAATCCAGGTATCCCCCCCCATTCTGTATTACATGACCTCCTTTCAGGGGTCAGCCCGGTTGCAACCTGCTCTTGCCCCAGGTTATTTGGATACTGTTTTGCTTACTGCCTCCACTCAAATCCGGAGTGGCAGGCAAATGCAGAAAGGTGCTGTTTACTTTACTCGGTGCTGTTCCCCCTACCACACACTGCCAACAGGCTTCATGCCAAATTTTAAAATTAGCAGTAGCCAGTACAATATCTCGCTATTACCAATAATGCAAAAAATAGCAACAAGCCAACTAGTGGTGTGGGGGAGGGGGAAGCTGGAAGGCAAATAGTTGCAGAATGTGATGCCGCCACTGAGCTGGGAGGTGCAGAAATCTACACTTTCCAGTCCGCACTTTCCCAAATCCACTTTTGATATGATCTTCCAGGAAAGGTGGTACCAAAGCTGGTTTGGAGATAAAATTGCAGCGGAGCTGGGGAAACCCCACAAGGTTGGCAGGAACATGACAATATGATGCAGATGCCGAAATTAAATCCCATACAGTTTTGGGGTGGGGGGTGAAGACCAGGAGCTCCATGTGAAAGAAATAGGATTGCTAACCCCCAGGTGGCTGGAGGTCTCCCACTATTACAAGTGATTTCCAGGTGACTGAGGCTGCGACCACAGACACTAAATAATCCACTCTCAGTCCACTTTCACTGCACTTTCTAACTGGATTTTGCGAGTTCACACTGTGAAAATCCAGTTGGAAAGTGTCTTGAAAGCAGACTGGAAGTGGATTATTGAATGTGTGTGGTCGCAGCCAGGGATCAGTTCACCTGGAGAAAATGACCACTTTGGAAGGTGGACTCTACGGCATTATGCCCCATCAAAGTCCCCCCCTCCCCAAGCTCCAATCCCAAAAGGTATTTCCCAACTACGAGCTGGCAGCCCTAGAAAGAAACCTCTTATACCTTTAATATGGATTTTTTTTTACAGTGGCCAGATGTTTCTTTCAGGGTTCAAAAATCCAAGGTCTTTTAACAAAGGCAAACCTAACTAGAGTTGTCTGCTTCAGCCAAATTTCCAAAATCTATTTGCTTTCAAGATACCAATATTGTTGCTTACACAGCCACTGACTACCTGCAAGACAAATGCAGTCCATGTGAATAATGTATTGTACCTGGCCAAGGGCTTGATTACCCACTCCGTTTTTACAATCTATGGCAGGAGGCAAAACAAGGAAGTGACTCAAACCCCCAGTGGCTTGTCATCCATGGCTGGTGGGCTGTGTTTGACTCGGATGAGTCACACAATGCACAGGCCTGGTAGAAGGTAATCAGATTATTGTGAGATATGAAGCCAATAAATGGAACCCTCTCATAGAAAATGGATCCAGATTATTTCAACCGTTGTGCTTCGACCATCAGAGAACTAAAGCAAAAGTATTTAAGAACAAAAAATAACTTTTACTATAGTCTACTAGGGTTGCCAGCTCTGGGTTAGGAAATACCTGGAGAATTTGGTTGTGGAGCCTGAGGAGGGTGGGGTTTTGGGGAGGAGATGGCCACCAATGGAGTATAAAGCCATAGGGTTAGTGTTGCTGTCCCCCCAATGGGGGCAAGGGTTCCCCTGCTTTCCGGGCTCCCAATTCGCCACTGGCCAAGTGGCCAGTAGGGGGAGCCCTGCCCCCAAAGAGCCCTGTTGCATCCGATGTGCCCAGTGCGATGACATCATCTGGAGGTGACATCATCGCGCTGGACATGTCACACGGGGGATGCTCCAGCATTTGGCTAAAAGCTCTATGGTATGATGTATCTGGCATGATGATGTCACTTCTGTGTGACATCACTGCACCCGGCATGTCAGGTGCAGGCCAGAAGATCCCAGGGAACAGCCTGGAACCCCCCCGCCAGCAGGCAGTAAGCAGCTGGCAACCCTATATAGAGTCCACCTTCCAAGGCAGCCAGGTGAACTGGCCTCTGTCGCCTGGAGATCAGTTGTAACCCCAGGAGATCTCCAGCCCCCACCTGGAGGTTGGCAACCTTAGCTATAGCCCAAATCATTAGCGATAAATTGAAAGGCCTAGGTTATCCAACCTGAATCATATTTGAAAGCCTCGGTTATGTCCCGTATGTCATGCTCTCTTCTCAGCTTTCTGGAGCAAAGAAAGTGGTGTCTTCAAGTCCATACCTAAATGATTTGCTGCATTCACATTTTGACTATCATCTAGAAGAGAACCTGGGCTTTTCAGATCTTTCCATCATGGCTGCAATGACCACTGGGTTGTGATGAGAAAACAGTCTCTTTAAGATGTCCACGGCAACCTCAGGGAGCATCTTCCATATTGTTTCAAATAGTCTCCCCTTTGGGCACTCTGAGAACCCCAGCACTGCTAAGCTTCTGCGTCATTTGCCTTCAGACTCCTCTCTAGCTTACAAGAGGACCATTTCCCCAGACTCCCCAGATCAGGGAAGGAAGGAAGTTTCCATCAGCCTGCTTAAGTGACTGAGATGCTCATCATCTCAGAACAAGCCATGACCCTTCAAAAGAAGGTCATTGAGTCTTACATCTGCTTGTGGTCCAGGTAGAGGCAACTCTGTCCCCTGCAAGAAAGGAGGAGGGAAGGTTACCTTTTTTGCAATATACTTATTGGGAGACTCATCTACTGCACTCAGTATCATGTTTCTGTGACTGGGCAAAACTCCGCTAGATTAACCAAATATCCCAATAGGGGGAACCTGGGTTCGGTGAGTTCTTTGGAGAGAAGTCTGAAAGCCCCATGCCACGGGAAGTCCAGCAATGGCCGTGGCCCAAAGCAGTGCCCTTGTTCCCCGCTACCTATTGCCCACCATTTCTTTGCTTCTGAATCTCCAAATTTTGCCCAGAATCTCACCTCCAATTATTCCACTGGAACATGACTTTGCCCCTCTTCATCTTTACTTGTGCAGTAACATTGCAACTGGGGGAGGGCTAATTTGGTGGGGAGTGTCGCCCCGAAATGCCCCACTGTGGCTATGGGCCTGGTGCGAAGCTTTGTATTAGCAAGAGATGCCTCATTAGCTTGAACGGCAGGGAATGGCACCTGTGACCTTTCTGTTACTACCACTTCAGCCAGTCCATAGATGTTGAAGACAATACGGTAGCTATCTACTGTAGTTCTATTCCATCCTAACTTGACAATACATAGCTGGGGTCCCCAACCTTTTTGAGCCTATGGCCATCCCCATGGTGGTGGCTGCAACTGCAAAATGGCTGCTGCAAGAGGCGGAACCAACCAGAAAATGTCAGGAAGTGATGTCAGTCATAGCTCTAACGCTTAACATTTCAGGCAGAAGCTCTGCTTAACAGGATGCCTTGAAAAATAAAGGTATTGTTTAAAAACTATTTTCTTGCAGCCCTGACCTGGATAGCTCAGGTAAGTCCAGTCTCATCAGGTCTCGGAAGCTAAGCAGATCCTAGCCTGGCAAGTACTTGGAAGGGAGACCTCCAAGGAGTACCAAGGCTGGGATGCAGAGGCAGGCAATATCAAGTCACCTCTCTAAAATGTCCAAACCCTATTAGGGGTCATCTGAAGTCACTATGACTTCCGGGCATGCAGGCACACAAACACAAAATACTCACAACAACAACAACAACAACAACAACTATTTATTTATTTATTTATTTATTTAATTCAATTTGTATCCCGCCCTCCCTGCCGAGACAGGCTCAGGGCAGCTTACATTAAAAAATTAAAAAATATTAAAACACAGATGCATTAATACAATACAACATCATAAAACTCAACACATAACAAGTCACAAATACAAATAAGGTGCTGGTGGCGGTAACATCCAAATAGGCCATGATAAGATGATAATAATTATTTTCTTGCATATACTTAAATTACCTTCAATCACACAGGAAATATCCTTGTGCTGCAGTGACTGCTGCTCTCGAAAGCAACATGTTTTTTTTAAAATCTGCTCAGCCAATCAGATTTCCAAATGGCCCATTAGAAGCCTCATTGGGCAAAAGCTCCACGGGGCCCTGCCCACTTTCTAAAAACACCTGGCAGGTGCCATAGTGCCCATGATGAGTACCATGTTGGGGACTCCTTGTGTATGACATCTAATCCACGTGATCAGACCTTCTATACGTTATCAAAATATCATGGGACCAGATCATAGAGGAACAGTTTTTGGGCAGCCATCAAACCACCTTGATAATGTACGCTGGGTTTTTTGACAGTGCAGGAAGCAGAAGAAACGACTACAGAGTTATGGAAAACACTGAGGGTGGTATAGCATGCAGACCTTGGGAGCATGCTTGTGTTAGTGGCTGTGCAAAGCATCTTTACGGATCCTACATCTTAGAGTCACAGAGAAGACTGTACAAAATTATGGTGCATTGTTGTGGAGTCAATGTACAACCGGTCTGCGTAAAAAGCCTGACGTGTATATATGCCCAAAGGAGGCCAGATAAAGGAAGTAGGAAAGATACACTCTACAAAAGGCAGGCCTCCATTTAATGATTCTTGAGCTATGCTTCTGGTTTGGCTGTCATCTCTAATACATAACTAAAGAATGACTCGCTACAGACGTCCAATGGCTTTTTTTGGAATAAGTAAGACAGAAACACAGTCAGGTTCACCAAGATCAACGGAAGACGACATCCTTTTACGCAGGCCCACAGCTCTCAGGCATTAGTAATATTTAAATCAATTATGGGAGATAATAGGAAATTCAAGGTTGGATCCAAAAGATGCCCATTGGCTCATAGGAGTCTTTGACCTGTCGACGGTCTCAGAGCAGAAGTTCTCATTTAGATCCATCCTCATGGTTTGGATCTACCCCTCTAGTCTGCGAATAAATTATTTCAGAATCATTTATTAGGGGCACCTTATAATTTGCCCTGAGATTGTTGATACAGTTTAAGGGCTGGAAATCCAACTATATATATTTATGGCTTTATTGAAAGTGACAATTCCTATGTCCCAATTTTCTTTCCCTTTGAATTGACACATACATGCATGCAATAGATATACCCATGGGACTCATCTCACTGAAGTCAGTGAGGAATACATGTCTGAGTCATTTGCATGCTCAAAGGTTGGCGGGATCAGACATTTGAACAGCAGACTGATTATTAGTAGTGTATTATTAGAGGAGTGTTGGAGAAACCCTAGTTAATGCTGGCTGAAATAACTGGAGTGCAAATCATGAAACAAGATATTACAGTGGGTGGAGATAGACTGAAGGGACTATTTACCAAAATATTTCACAAAAAACTATTTTATCAAAAACTACAATGCCACTAACTTGTGAGATACAGCAGTCAAGTGGGAATCTAATTAATGCAATAATAGGAACTAATTGCTGATAAGACTAACCAGGACCAAACATGAAGCACTTGCCTTATGTTATTAGTATTGCAACTTTTGTCTTGCCCTCCCTTCAAAAAGCCCTCTCCCATGTTTTTATCATCACAACAAACCTTTGAAGTAGGTTGGATGAGAGACAATGACAACTCAAAGGTCATCCAGTAAACGGGGATCTATTTATAGTCTGCTTTTCTTGCTGAGGCTCAAGGCAGGTTACAAAATTTAACCTGGGTCTCCCTAGTATAAATTGAATATTCAGTCCACCATACATTAGCTCTCTCCAGTCCTATGTGCCCTTACCTGAGAGAAAGCCCCAATGAACACAGTGAGACTTATTTGGGAGTAAACATGCACACAGTTGTGCTGCAAATGGGGATGCCAGCCTCCATGTGGGACCTGGGGATCCCCCAGAGTTACAGCTCATCTCTACACTACAGAGATCATTTCCCCTGGAGATAATGGATGCTTTGGAGGATGGAGTCTATGGCATTGTTGTTAGCCACCTTGAGACCACCCAGCAGCAAGAGGTGGCATATACGTTCAATGGATAAATAAATCATACCCCACTGAGGCCCCTGTCCTCCCTAGGCTCCACCCCCAAATCTCCAGGAGTTTCCCAGCCGGCAATCCTCCCCCCACCCCTTGCTCAATGTAAATCACACTGAGGGCACAACGTCTAATATACTACTTTGTTCCTCCTCACTTCCCACAGCACAGGAAGGTTCAGTTGCCTTATGAGGAAACAGGACTAGAGACTTATTTCACAAATATTTAAGCTGAAGGTGGGACAATCACAAGACAGAAGAAGTAGAGTTAGTTTTTATACCCCACTTGTCTCTACCTTAAGGAGTCTCAAAGCGGCTTACCATCTCCTTCCCTTCCTCTCCCCACAACAAGCACCTTGTGAGGTAGGTGGGGCTGAGAGAGTTCTGAGAGAACTGGGACTGACTCAAGGTCACCCAGCAGGAGTGGGGAATCAAACCTGGTTTCCCAAATTAGAGTCCACCCCTCTTAACCACTACACCACGTTGGTCATCTCACTTAATTGATGTGAGATAATATCTATGCTTTGCAGAGACAATCCAGTCCAGTTACATCAATGTATTTGGGGGAGGGATTTCATGCTGCATGATTATTACTTTAACTCATATACAATCGCTATGTGCTACATGCAGAGAGTAGAAAGTACAGAGGTGCATCTTGGCAGTGAACACCGGATTGGGTCTTTTGTTGTTCGCTTAAGGTTTAATTTCTTGACCAATTATATGCTCACATGGAGATAAGGTAAAGATAAAGGTTCCCTTGATCGAAAGCCAGTTGAATCCGACTCTAAGGTTGCGGTGCTCATCTCCATTTCAAAGCCAAAGAGTCAGCGCTGTCCGAAGACATTTCTGTTGTCATGTGGCCGGCATGACTAAACACCAAGGCGCACGGAACGCTGTTACCTTCCCACTGAAGTGGTACCTATTTATCTACTTGCAATTTCTTGCTTTTGAACTGCTAGGTTGGCAGGTACATCCCATCTAAACCTCTTCCTCCTCCACTTCCAGGGCTGGCTCCACTGTGTACAGCAGTCTGTAGGAACAGAGAGCATGTCCCAGAATCCTTCATAACATTGCAGAGGCTTTATAGTATAGTCTCAGTTGGCAGGTGGACACAGGAGCTCTGCTTACTACCATTCTGGTTTGGTCACTTAAAAGAAACAGAATGATCAATTACCATTTCCTTGGGTTAGAATCATAGAATCACAGAGTTGGAAGGGGCCACACAGGCCAACTGTCTGTTAAAGTTTCCTGTGGTAACTGGAAGATCAGCCATGATACCTGAATGAAACCTCCATGTACATGGGCAGTATACCTCTCTATAGCAGATGCTTGTGATGAATTGGGGGCAGATTATGGCTTCATGCCCTGATTGCTGGTTTTCTAGAACATCTGGAAATGTGACACCAGACTTGATGGCCCCTCAGTCTGATCCAGCAAGCTCCTTTTTCCGAGGAACCAAAATTAAGATGGCGGGAGGCTGGCACAAGGCACACGTGGTCCTACAGTGGAGACAGATCATGCTCATACAGCAATGCAATTCAAAGTAAAGACCAGCTAAAGAGGTCTCATAAGGGGCAGGCAGACCCAGCATAAGTTCAATATCTGGAGAGACAAAGAAATTCTAATTCAGATAAATACACAAGAAAACACACACACACACACACACAAAAGGCAGTCCATTCTTTCCCAAATATGCTTCCCCCACAGAAAGCAAATCTATTTTGTAAATGAATAGTTCCAGGAAATCAGCTCTCCATTGATAAAGAACAACCCTCCCCTTAAATGCAGCTGCAAGGAGCATGTAAAGACCATTGGCAGCCCTCTAATATTGTTCTAACGACACGGCAGCCATCTATTCCATACACAAACATCCGCCTTTCCCCAGAACATAATTGCAGATAATTCAATGTCCAGATTCGATAATGGATGCTCAAATAAATATGAGAATTCCAAGCAAATTTCTGCAAATGAAAAAAGATTTCCTCTGACATAATGGCCTGGTGCAAGGCTGTCCATAATGAGCCGTAATTTGCCTGGAAGAGCATTTCAAAAGGGGCTGATCCGTCCACTGGAAGAACGGCAAAGCGGCTTGGAGACGAGAAAGCAATGAGCCAGCCTGCCTTGTCTCCAAGGAAATTACGCCACGAGCCAGCCAAATTTCTGACAACTTCCATAAATTATTTCAGATTTTCATATTTCAAATTTCATCTGCATTCATCATGTGCGTTTGACTGGAGGAAAATGCCTAGGCCGAGGCTCCGCTACCATTCAAGGCAGCAGTCCCAGGAGCCTGCCTCGGGACCGGATAATTGAATTTAGTTTTGATTAGATTATTCTTCCTGCAGTCGACTGCCAATCTGAAGTATTGTGCCTTCTCTTCTACTTAACCTTCCTGCCCTGTGCCTGTTCCAGCTTGCATGCAGCTCTCTGTATTGTAGAATATATTTGAACAATCAGACTTAGGAGTTATTATTGTGCTTTCCATTGTCCATCCTTATAAAGGCACACATCTTTCACTGTGTTCCCTCTTCCCAGAAATCAGATTATTTCTCCCCCCCTTTCCTTTTTCTTAAAAAAAAAAAAAGTTTATAATATTGTTTACCATTTTCAGTGGAAAGTGCCTTGTAA
This sequence comes from Gekko gecko, assembly GCA_029375565.1. Taxonomy (NCBI): domain Eukaryota; kingdom Metazoa; phylum Chordata; class Lepidosauria; order Squamata; family Gekkonidae; genus Gekko; species Gekko gecko. Next base: position 7,834,343 of record JAPDNY010000010.1, read on the forward strand.
TTTGGGAGAAGGGAAGGGCGTGGGGGGTGGATTTATAATAATTACCGAAATGTCTCGATGATGCCATCTCCCCTAAACAGGAATCATCTTATACCCACCTACAATTATCACCGAGCAATAAAAGCAGGTAAATAATGCACACATCCCTCTACTACAGGTAAACAATGATTGATATCCAAAGTTATTAATCAACCTTTTAATCAAATGGTCGATAACAATAATAAAAACGTTGCGAGTGGCTCGTCAAGAGGAGAGCGCTAGAAATACAGAATATAAATTCTCCGCCAAAATGTAAAATGCATCAGCATGATGAATTTACGCAAAGCTGTTACGGTAATGATTAAATTACTGAAAATGTCTTCTCTCTAATTTCATTTCGATCACGTTTTAATGTATGTCAAGGCAATTAACAGCACAGAGGAATAAAATCACATACATGTGTACTTATATTCATCGTCCTTCATCCTTTGCAAAATTCAATTGAATTTCTGCGTGCCTTCAAAGCAGAATGTTCATGACTTTTGATGTTATGTAGTCTAGATTCTTAGACACTCACATAAATTTAAGAAAACTAATGTTGCGCACTTTAAGTAACGTCTATCCCTTCCCTTTCATCGGTTTCTTTCTTTCTTTTTGTTAAAAATGTAGGGCTATTTGATGCCATTGCGTCTGAGCTGAGGAGTTTAGGTTCTTTATTGTTCTCCATTTTGATGAAAAACAATTGAATTGGAGGCTGTTATATTGAGTTTTGTTCAGTAAATATCCTGGAATCATATTTTTGTTAGAAACTATCAATAAATCTCGTCTAAGAAAAGTAATAAGATACAAATATGACCAAGACCTTTGCAAAGGAAATATTACAAAGAGAGCAAACCCATAAAATATATTAGGAGCGGGATTTCTCCTTTGCAACAAGAGGAAATACCGAAAGAAATATCTGAATTATACCTGTTATTTGTAATATTGTACATGAATGCAGCCACCAGTTCAAGCCAATACTTGTACCTATTTGCTTTCTCAGTGGGCAAACGTTACTTTAAGGGGTCATTTATTGATGAGCTTGGAGTTGTCTTTCTCATTAACAGAATTTGCTGAAACAAAGCACTGTGGAATGAAATGCATTTTGTTGCCACGGGGGCCAGGGCAATTTGTAATAAAGAACATCAAAAGCAAAGTATTCGAATTCCGAAATCTGAATACATGTCAAGCCCATTGACTACATTTTAAAAAATGGTATTTGTTTCATGATGCCCTGATTTGTGAGTCAGATCCTGGCAACTGGCTTCAGCCTTGGTCGCACCGACTTGGACAGCCTGTTGAATTTGCTGGACAATTGATGCAGAGTAATGTGTACAGGCTGAGGTTCTATGTGAAGCATATGTCAGACTTGAGAAAGCTGTACGTTTGTAACCCTTTAAACTGCCTGTTTCAGATGGAATATTTTACACCATCATCTTCTTTTAACACTATATATATCCATGATTGCAGTTTATCCCCATCAGACATGCTAAGCAATCCACACACACCCATCAGAGTAGAAAGGACATTCCTCTAAAAGAGCAGTCATAAAAGGATTTGGACTTTCCACATGATTGGTCATTGTATATATGGGATGACTTCTAAGAATACAGAGATGGATGCAAAAACCAAAGCAGTCAATGAGAAGTAATTGGCATTGGTTTTCGTGGATATATTTTAAGCACACCATTTTGTCACAAATATTATTTAAGTTTCAGATCAAAGAAAAGGGCATTATTTCATGGCAGCAAAGAAAAATGTAAGCATTCTACTGGTTATACAGGAAGATTCCAGGTATTCTCGAGACCCTGCATACATACACTTAATTACACAGAAATTAACTGGAGAGATCTAAAAGCATGACAAATAATGTATTTGCAGACTAATACATGCTTAATTCAAGCATAATACAGGCTTAATTCTGATTATTAGTGGGGAAGTCCAGAGTATATTATTATTTAAAGGCACACAATGCTAAATAGTTTACACAACATGAGAGCATAATGTGGTTAAGGGTAGTTAATGAAAACGAGTATTCATAATCATGTTCTATGAAATGTGGTAGAAATTGTACTTTCTAAATTAAATAGACTTCCAATTTTTTTACTGTGCATAATATTACTCACCAGCTACTATTAGAATCCTGGTTGAAGATCTTCACTACGTACAGTAGACACTGGAACAAGCCCTAATTAATCTTCAAGACTACTGCCCTTGACCACCAAGGAACCATTCTATTGGGCCCTACTGGAGCTAGCAGAGTGGCACAGCAGCCTAAGGCCTTGTGTGCAAAAGCAACTTACCTATGTAGACTTTCCACACACATGTGCCATGTTACCACAGTGGCAGTGTGAACCTCCTAGACTACAGTTCTCCAATGTGCTAATGCTGCATAGGGATGCACAGCAGGTGCCTGAAACCATGCATTTTAAAAAAAACATCCGCAGACACATTTAAATCAGACCCGAGGGGGCAGATTTTGGATAAAAGTAAAGCAAATGTCAGTGATTATTACAGAGTTTACTATGCAGTCAGTGGAGGGGGGGTCCCATCTGGGCTTTCGGCCTCAAGAATAAAAGATCTTCAGGCAGCCCGGTCATGGTGCTCGCTCCCAAACAAACACATTTTAAGACTGATACCCAAGTGAAATTTACTTTTGTTGTAATAAGTGGGGAAGCTCCTGTTGATTTTAATATTATTGGGAGTAAAGATTTGGACTTTTGCTTCAAACAAAAGCTACTCACACTGAAAATGGATACTGATAAGAGCTATCTGACATATTATTGTCATAGATCTTAAGCCTTTGCTATCCTGTTTTTCATGTCTGCCCTTGAGCCCTGTGCAATTCACCTGGTTTAAATGTCATGGCTCTATTCCCATTCCCAAAAGGAACCTAGAAAACAGTATTCTGGAAGTATCAGCTGTCTGATAACACGTAGGAAACTCTACTGCCCAGGGTTCTTGAAAGAGGTGTAGGTTAAAGGACCAAAACAGTGAAATCAAGTTAAATCAATTTAGTGTATGATCCCTTTCTTTCTTTCTTTCTTTCTTTCTTTCTTTCTTTCTTTCTTTCTTTCTTTCTTTCTTTCTTTCTTTCTTTCTTTCTTTCTTTCTTTCTTTCTTTCTTTCTTTCTTTCTTTCTTTCTTTCTTTCTTTCTTTCTTTCTTTCCTTCTTTCTCTTCTCTCTCTCTTTCTGGCTGGCTGGCTGGCTGGCTGGCTTTCTTTCTGTCTGTCTGGCTTTCCTTGCTTGCCTTCCATTTCCATTTCCATTTCCATTTCCATTTGCTATGGCCATAACTCTAAACGCACAACTTAAATTAGTTAGATACAGGTGTACTCAACCTCGCTAAGCCTGAGCAAACTTTTCAGATTTTAAACACCAACAGTGGACACTACTTGGGACTAATCACAAAATGTTAGGAGGCATTTCCTTGTGAGTACTTCCTTCAGTTCCACAGTGCTACCCTCTTCTAAAGCATTGCCTACTCTAACGCAATGGGGGGAAAACGAGGACTGGCTCTTTCTTTGGGGAAGAAGGCAGTGAGTATCAGGAAAACTTTGGTCAGTATTGTGGCACCCATTGGGGATCACTGGACTAGAATGTACATCTTCATAAGTGACATATTTCAGTATCAAAGTTATTTGTGAAAATGCCCAAGCCACCTTTGGTCCCCTCCACAGACACATTAGTGATGAACACTGGGGGGATAGGGTTGCTTGCCACCTCCAGGTGGGGAAATACCTGGAGATTTGGGGGTGGAGCCAGAGGAGGGCAGGATTTGTGAGGAAAGGGACTGCAGTGGAGTATAACGCCATAGAGTCCACCTTCCAAAGTGGCCATTTTCTCCAAGTGAACTGATCTCTGTCACCTGGGGATCAGTTGTAATTCTAGGAGATCTCCAGCCACCACCTGGAGGTTGGCAAGTCTAGTGGCAGGGTGGGAAGCAAACTGAGGAGAGTTTGTAGTGCAGAAATATCAACTGGGAGGTGTCCTTTGCAGTAATCCTAAGGGTGTTTCCCTGGGAGTAAGCCCCATTTAATAATATGGGACTTACTGATATAAGTAGACCTGCTTGGGATTGGTCCCCCAGTCTCCCCACCACCATTGCTCTGTTCCAAAGAGGACTGCCAACAGGCTTTGAGAAAAAAGGTCCTGTCCCTTAATAGAGGCTTAATATGGAAATTGACAGCTGATGCTTTTCATGGCATAGAGGTAAATAAAACCACCTGGCAAATAACATCACCATTAAGTCTCTGTTAAAGGGAAGGTCATCTTCTCTCTGTGCAGCTGGCAACCCTAGTTCCATATCACCACTTCCAAAGCTGCCTTTCTGTGTAACATGCAGTTAAACCCAATATATCCTGATAAAACTACAGTTTTTCTTTAAAAAGGAATGCATCCAGCCTGACTACTAGGCTTGCCAAGAACTTACCGTATTTCGGCGGGGGACGGATATGTCCTGGCAGGACCATCCCCGGGGAAAGGAAAGATGCGCGCATGATGCTGTCGCCAGGAAGTGATGCTAGGTGACGCTCTGGCAATGCGGATGGAAAATCGATGGTACCACTGAGTTTTCAGCCCCATTGCCAGAGCGTCACCTGGCGTCACTTCCTGGTGACAGCATGGTGCGTTACAGGGAGGACTGGTCTGGCCGGGGAGCATGCGTCCCCTGCTCCTACGCGGTAAGTACTTGGGAACTCTACTGTCTACACGCCTTTTCCAGCTCTTCAGTAGGAGATAATATTGCCTAAACTTCTGCTTTGAATTCAGCTCTGCTCTTTTTAGCACGTCCCCCCCCCATATATGAAAATTAAAGTTAGCATGGTATCGTGGTTAAGAGTGCCAGATGAGGCCCGGGGAGGCTTGGATTGCAATCCTCACTTATTATAAAGTTCACTGCAATTTTTGGGCTAATCATACATTCTTAGCCTAACCTGGCTCACAAGATTGTTTTGAGAATGAACTGGGATGACCCACATGTTTGCCATCCTGAGCGTCTCAGAAAAAGGGCAGGGTAGATAGATGAGCAATAATAATAATACAGGTGACCAGAGCTCTAGAGATACCTTCACCAACATATCCTTCCTTATATATCATTGAGTTTTGGTCATACCTTATATGGTCAAAATGCGCGCCGGAACGAGTTAGTGGAGTCCCTTGCAACTGGATGCTTAGCCCTCCGGCGTGGCCGCGCGCCCTCCCATTCAGCCACTGCACAGCATCACACCTCCAGTCTGCTCCAACCACCGATCGCTTTGGAACTTGAGCCTCTTCCCGCCGCCCTGGCCATCCTCGTTGCCTGAGGCCACCGCCGCTGCCACTCAGACCGCAGCTGTTGCCTTCAGAGGCAGCCCCAAGACCAAAACACGAAGACTCCACACCCAGCCTCGGGTGAAGGCTCTGCAAGGCGCAAGCCTGTGCAACCCCCCCCCACCTTGCCAGCCGATGCGCTCCTCTACCCCCACCTGGCTTCAAGAATGGGGGGGGGGACACGCCGAGCTTCTGAAGCCCCCAGTGACCTCCGCCCTGCAGGCTGCCGGGCACAGAAACACCAACACTCTCCTTCCCTTGCTCGGAGCGGAGGGGGCCAGTCCGGCCGCCTTGCCCACCCACCCCCGGACTCTCCCTAGGGCCCGTTGCCTCGGCTGCAATGGGCTTCCTCGCTAGTAAGAACATAAAACAGAGTGCTGCTGGATCAGACCAGTGATCCATTTAGGCCACCGTTCTATTTCACACAGCAGCTCACCAGTTGCCCTGGAGGGCCAATGAAGAGGGCTCCAGTGAGGCGGCCTTCCTCTGATGTTGCCTTCTACTAGTGGCAACCAGAAGTTTAGTGTCTCTAAATGTGGAGGTTTTCTTTGACTATCTTGGGTAGTAGACCCTGATGGACCTCTCCTTTATGCATCTGTCTAACTAACTTTTAAGCAATCTAAGCTTGTAGCCACCACTGTGTCTACTGGTAGTTAATTTCACAATTTAATTGCTCATTGAGTAAAGAAGAATTTCCTCATCTGTCCTGGACCTACTGCCCCTCAACATTGTTGGGCACCCCCAAGTTCTAGTATAATGTGAGAGGGAGAAAAGGCTCTCACTATCCATTTTCTTCTCCTCACACATAATTTTATATACCTTCGTTATGTCCCCCCCAAGCTGCCTTATTTCTAAACTGTTAAGTCCCAGACCCTTCAGCCTTTCCTCATAGGAAAAGTGCTCCAACCTTTTAATCATCTTGATTGCCCTCTTCTGTACTTCTCCCAAACCTGAAATATCTAGGGATGGGCATGAACCAGCTCACAAACAAAAGTTCGTTATGAATTTTGACTGGTTTGTAGGTTGCGAATTGAAGAGCTTCACAAACTTTCACAAATTTTAAGACAGTTCATGGTGGCTTGTGGTGGTTCGTGAACAGGAGAACCCCTGCTTTCTGCTCTTCATGAAAAACAGTTGAGCGGCGGTGAGCAGAAAGCAGGGGTCATAAACTGATATGAACTAGGTTGGTTCGCAAACCAACCACAAACCATGAACCGAAACGAACTGCAAAAATGCAGTTCATGCCCATCCATAGAAATATCCTTCTTGAGATACAGTGACTAGAACCGCGCACAGTTTTCCAAATGAGGCCACACCATAGCTCTATACCAGCCATAAAAGTAGTTGCCATTTTATTCTCAATCCCTTTTTTAAAAATAATCTCATATTGGGACTTGAGCTCTGCTCCCCAGAGGTAGAGGATATGAAATAAATCATATTTAATTCTTGGGGACATAAAAGCATTTGGAAGAATTGCTGTAAGCCATTCTGAGCCCATAAGTTTGTAAATCAATACAATGAAATAAAACTAAATCATTACCCATAAATGAATAACCCTTCGGTACCCGAAAGTGGTATAATCAAGTGGTTCTGTGAATATTATACTCCTGGATTTTTTTAGGCAGTGTAACATATATTAGTATGGTGGTACCATTTAGAGAGGGAAGAAGAGGATGCTGCCCGTCTACTGCACTTTATTTCAAAATACATTATTTCTCAGGGTGGTCTATATTTCACTGGTCAATGCAGGGGGGAAAAGGGTGAAGTGTGAATGGGCCATGGTGCAGCCATGTCTGTGAAGGTGAAGTAAAGAACTGAGGGGAACGTTTGACCCAGTGATGATCCAGCACTGCCATCTTAGTTGAAGGTTTTGAAAGTTGGCATTCCTCACCTCGTAGGGCAAACTAACCTTTAACTCATATCCTGATTTCTTAAGCTATAGTAATCAGCAGTTCATGTTGCACTTGTACCGTACCATGTTGCGCTTGTACCCTTAAGTAGGAAATATAGAGTGCTTTTCTATTGGTTTAGATTTGGTGCAGTATTGAGTTGTCATTGTGTAATTGGTGTAAAAGTTCTGAAAGATCCTGATGTCAATTTGACTACATATGCTTATGCTTTTGTCTATAAAGTTGTCAGCATCCTAGTATCATAAAATCATAGGGCTGGAAGGGACCTCCAGGGTCATCTAGTCCAACCCCTTGCACAATGCAGGAAATTCACAAATACCTTCCCCCAACCCCAGTGCCCCCTGTTTCATGCCCAGAAGATGACAAAAGAAATCTCTAGGATCCCTGATTAAACTGGCCTGGAGAAAAATGGCTTCCTGACCCCAAAGTGGCAACCAGCATTTCCCTGGGTGGGTAAGAAAGGGCCACAAGAACTAAGCACTGATGCAACCCTTCCTGCCCTCCCTCTCATGATCTATCTGCCGAAGTTCTTGAACTTTCTTGGGAATGGATGCTTTCCTTGATCATGCTCAATCAACAAAGAGTTTCTACTCTAGTTATTAGTAGCAATTTGGACTCCTTCTTTGAACCCAGCTAAAATTTGTAATTTCTCCGTCACCACTTCATTGGTCCTGTGCGCCCAACAGCTATTGACAACCATTTTAAAAGGCCTATATTCTAAATATGCACACCAAAGGCCTATTTATCTTTTACTGGTAGCACAGCTATAGTTCTTGCGAAGAAGGAAAATGCAAGGAATCACAATATGAATAGCCTCACACTCTCACCTTGAAATGTCATACAGGTTCCCAGGCTGGAGACTGAAATCCGAAACTCATCTCTGTCTAAAATGTTCCTGGCAGGTCCCCCTGAAATTGACAATCACAGGTTGCCCTGCAAACCTAACCGATCTGGGGGAGAATGTTGTAAGCCACATTGGGCCCCACTGGGGAGAAATGCGAGGCATAAATGAAATAAATTAATAACTAATGTACTCCTCAGCTGCGGTGGCTCAAGTGGTTAAGACGCTGAACTGCAGGCTGTGGAAGGTCAGTAGTTCAGCAGTTCGAGACCCGGGTGCCGCATGACGGGGTGAGCTCCTGTCTCTAGTTCCAGCTCCTGCCAACCTAGCAGTTCGAAAGCAAGAAATTGCAAGTAGATAAATAGGTACCACTTCGGTGGGAAGGTAACAGCGTTCCGTGCGCCTTGGTGTTTAGTCATGCTGGCCACATGACCACGGAAACGTCTTCGGACAGCGCTGGCTCTTCGGCTTGGAAACGGAGATGAGCACCGCAACCCTAGAGTCGGATTCGACTGGCTTTCGAGCAAGGGAACCTTTACCTTTACCTTTAATGTACTCCTCTTCACGGCTTCTTTTACTAAGCCTTTATAAGTACTAGAAATCTAGGGTCAAGTAACAGATTTCTTTATTTCTCAAGAGCAGAGAAAACGTGTGCCAGATGTATCTCCACTGGGAGGGGAAAACATATTGAGTTGTATCCCAGCATCTTTCCTGATCTTTCTCTTCCAATTCCCCTTTTCAATGTAGCCACCATCCCAAGCGACTTTTGTCTACATGAGTCCCACAATCCCTGGCATAGCTACCGCAATGATCAGAAAGACCTCCCTTCTCCCTATCTCGCAATTTTAAAAAATCCCCCCCTTAGTGGCTATGGGAGAAAAGTGGCATGGAAAATGGTGCCCAAGTGGGTGGCACCTTTTGACATACAGCCCACCTTCTGCACAGAAAACAAATGTGTGCCTGCTGTGTACTGTCAGGAAGCATCATATCAAAAGGAGTTTGAGAAACCACAGAGAGAGAGAGAGAGAGAGAGAGAGAGAGGGAGAGGGAGAGGGAGAGGGAGAGGGAGAGGGGAGAGAGAGAGAGAGAGAGAGAGAGAGAGAGAGAGAGAGAGAGAGAGAGCAGGGAAACTACAGAAACGCAAAGGATGGGCACAATGTTGAATGGCAGCTTGGAGCTGGAAAAGATCTCCTGCAGTGGGAAGCCCAAGCAAGAGCAAAAGGTTTGTGTGGAAGTCACTTGCATTGTCAAGCCTAAACATCTAAGTACCTATGTTAGCATTTATGAATTCTTAGAGTTGGAAACATACAAGTCAAACAAAAACAGTTATTTTTTTAAATAAAGGTATTCAGTAAAGTACACAATAGTCTTCAGGGTTTGTTTGTTTTTTAAATCCCTTCTGTGATTTACCCATTAACCACTTTCCGTACTCGCAATGAGAGTAGCTAAAGAAAGTTATTCAAGATGACCTTAACCATGCTGACAGAAGCACACACAACAGCAGCACTTGTAAATACCCTTCTCCCCTGCAAAGGTTAGCAATCATAGCCTTCTTCCAAAGAACCCTGGGAATTGTAGTTCCCTGGAAGGGCTAGGGCTCTCTAGCAGAATTCTCATTGTCTTCACATAACTAGAATTTTGCGGTCTATTTGGAGCCATGCCCATTGGTTTCAAATGGGGTTCCACTGGTAGCAGACATATACCTTTTTCAAGAGAGAATGAAGATGGTTGACTAGTGAAAATAAGACTGCAAGGCAGGTGCCTTTCAGTTTTCCTATCAGTGTAATTCTTAACAATATAAGCAACACGAGTGCATCAACAAAATAATGTACAGTGCCAATATATCAGTGTAAAGAACTGTGCATATCGAAGGCTTGTTCTCTGTAACACGAGAGCGGCATGGTCAAACACAGCGGACATGTTGCTCCAGGTTACGTTAAAGCCCCTCGGGACCTCCGTCTATCCAGCTGTAGAGTCCAAGAATCAATGTATTTATTCCTTAAACAGCTTGCCCGAGGTCACATGCAAACAGTTATTGCTGTTGGTTCCCCCACCTCTCAAAAAAGGAATTGAGTATTGGGAGCAATAGTTAACCCAGAATATAGGTGATCTTGGCAAGCATTACACTGACTATGTCAGATAATAAAAGGGGGTCTAAATATGTCTCTTTATGTGTGTACCTAAGTGTCAATACATTTGACACTTGATATGTCATTTTAAGGGCTTCAGAAATAATAATAAAAAATAAGATCAGCTCTGCATTAAGTTAGAATCCAAATGTGAATCCTGTTAACCTATTATTCCTTATCATCCCAGATGTAGTAAATACTGTACAGAGGCCAACAAAATAGTGAAAGCAGCAAACCGAGCCACTTCCTGATCAAGGTTATCTGACGCTCATTATGCAGCAGCACATCTGGCCCGGCCCGGAGGGACCCTGAGAAATCCTCATACATTAATAAGACTCATACCTCTGAAAATTGCATTTTGTTTGATTAACTTTCACACAGCTGGTCTTAGCTGCATCAAAAAGGCCCTTATAAGCCTGTTAAAAAGGAAGTTAATCCTGACCATTTTGGAAACTGCACATCCTGTCGCCTACCCCAATCTTCCCATGCCAACTCTAGAGGAATCCCGCCTAGGTCGGTGGAACATCTGCAGAAGAAACAGAGACAGCTTTTGAATCTCAGACCGATTTCGCACAAGGAGTTGTGCCGCCGGCACAAATCCCTTTGCCCCGTTTCCATTGGTCAATTTCCCACTCGAAGCCGCGTGGCTGCATTTTGACCTGTGGCTTCGCTCGATTTTCCCCGCGGTTTCGTAATCCTCAAAAAACAGGATCACGAAACCATGGGGAAAATTGGGCGAAGCCGCAGGTCAAAATGCAGCCGCACGGCTTTGAGTGGGAAATTGACCAATGGAAATGGGGCGAAGGGAGGCATGATGGCGGTACAACTCCTTGTGTGAAATCGGTCTCAGTTTTGACCTAAACTGATCTGGTCACTGGATGATCGCTAAGCCTAAAACTGAAAGGTGTTGCTGGGGTTCAGGTCTGCCTGAAGAGGAAGGCCTCTCTCATATAATCTCTGTTGAGTGGGCAGTTTGTGGTTGCTCAGTAGGGAAAGAAAGGCATTGTGTATGTCCTTCCCCCCCCCATAGAGTAATGGTTGACTTTAGGATGACCCTATAGGGTTTTCAAGGCAAGAGACATTCAGAGTTGTTTTGCCATTGCCCACCTCCATGTCATGGCCCTGTTATTCCTTGGAAGTTGCCCATCCAAATACTAGCCAGGGCCGACCCTGCTTAGCTTCCAAGATCTCACAAAATCAGGCTAATCTGGGCTATCTGGATCAGGGCAGGAGACAGCCCTGGGAGTCTTGAAAAGCAGCCAGCCTCTTCAGGAAGCTAATCTTCTATCAACCGGCCCCTCCCAGATTCTGCCACCCTTTTAATAAGGCCTTCCCAGATTATCACTGTCATGATACTGGCATTCAGTATCCAATAAAATATATATATTTGCTTAAGCAGATCAGGAAGCCACGTGCAAATGATCTTCTCCAGAGCAGTCTCACCAAGAACAGCTGTCTGTAATGGGCCATGGGACAATAAGTGGTGCACCCACGCGACTAGGGTTGCCAACCTCCAGGTGTTGGCGGGAGATCTCCTGCTATGACAACAGGAGACAGAGATCGGTTCACCTGGAGAAAATGGCTGCTTTGGAAGGCGGATTCTATGGCACTGAAGTCCCTCCCCCCCAGCCCTGCTCTCCTCAGGCTCCACCCCCCAAACTCCGGGTGTTTCCCAACCTGGAGCTGGCAACCCTACATATGACTGACAATCACTTCCATACAGCCTGCCCAAAAACCATCTTAGTAGATACTGTCTTGATGCCACTAACAGACCAGTGGCACAGCCAAGCTTTTTGTTTGTTTTTAAAGAGAGCACTTAAAAAAAGAGAGGTTTACAGCACCATGCTAGACATGTTTACTGGAAAGTAAGTGTGGCTTGCTCTCAGGTAAATATTCTTAGGCTTGCAGCCTTGGATACTTTGTTCTTGCAGATGAATGATGATGCTCAGATCTCAGCCACAAATGCTGTGTTACTCTAAAAGAAACACAATCTGTACATTCCCCACTAGTTAAAAATGCAGAAACCTTCTTTGTTCCAGCAACAAACAAGGCTGCCAGAGATCAATTCTTCTTCTCCCGCCATTAGGTGTCAGTGCAGTAAATGGAAATTATAGACAAATGGTTTTTAAAAGAGAAACCATCACTAAAGAGCAGGATTCTTCTGGGGGGGGGAACACATCTGTATATGGAAAGAATGGTGATGGAGCCTCCAGTCATCCATGCCCCACAATGCATTGCCAAATGTTTGGTTTTAGGAATACAAAGGTGTTTGCTTTGGCTCAACAAAGCACAACTGCTTTAGAATGGTTTGAGAAGCCAAAAGGATCTCAAATTCTTCCAGAAAACTCTTTGCACATTTTAGCAGGGGTGCTGAAAGTAAGAAAAATTAGGAACAGAAATCATTTCAAACAAGAACGACCTTCTTTGCCCATACTGAAAACACAGTAGCATCAACAGTGATAACATTTGTCTTTCAAGAGGAGGTTTTATTTTACATCCAGTTCAATGGATGTGTGAATACACTTCACAGATTCGGCTTGGTAGTTTACATAGATATTTGTAGAAAAATGACAGAAAAGATCCCTGTATCCTTAGGAACTTTCCAAAAAGTATTTTTGTTTTTTGTTTATAGTTGGGGGAAAAGAAGATTACAGCCCAGCCCTCCACAAGTTTACTTGGAAGTAAGTCTCATCCAGTTTGTGGTACGTGCAACAAACTCACAATACACTCACAAAGAAGCTGCCTTGAGCCCTGAGGAAAGGAGGGGTAAAAATATTTAAATAAATAGCAACGGATGTGTTAACTAGGGCCAGAACAGTGTCTTCCCATCCCCAAAGCACCAAGGTTTGAACACTGAGAAACTTCAGTGCCACAACAACATGGAAGCACCACTTTTTGCTCTGGAGCCCTCCTTCCTGAGCTAAGACAAAACTGTGTGAGCTGGAGGCTAAAAAACTGTGAACTACCTCACACTAACTCAGCTTAGAGGGAACACTGCCAGGCACTACGTTCTAGCTGCACGCACAGATTTACATTAGGTAAAGAAATCAGTCATATTACACTCCCCACCCTAAACACTGTGATGAGCGCTTGGTAAAATCTTGGGCAACAGGAGGATGAGTCGTGTCCCTATAAAAGTTTTGTGGCCCAAATTCCACATTGTTATTGCTCAGATGATGTTGTGCGGCCAACCCCCCAAACCTGCCAGCTGTTGTTCTCCAGTTAGCAGCAATGGGTTGGAGTCACATGTAACTCTCTGCAGCAGTAGCATTTAGAATATTCTTTAAACCATAAATCCCAGATGACGAATGACCTGCAACAATGGTAGACTTGCCATTCCCCCGCTGGGGGTGGAGGGTTGCCCCTGATCCGCTGGCCTGGATCCAGCCAGTGGGGAGAACCCCGCCTTCAAAATGCCACATTCGGGTCAACGTACCCAGTGTGATGATGTCACCTGGAGGTGATGTCATCGCTCAGGGCACGTTGCGGGAGGATGCTGTATCATTCAAGGGAAAACTCTATGGTTTTTCCTTGAACAATAGAGGCCCCACCCACAACGCGCCCTGCACAATGACATTACTTCTGGGTGATATCATTGTGATGCATGCACTTGGCGTGTGCACTGAAAATATCCTGGACTGGGATAAGGACACCCCCTGCCGGCAGCCAGGTAAGACCTGGCAACCCTAAACAACGGTAGTTCTTTGCACAAATGTCTGCCTTTTCATCGACCACACTCAAAATATATCATTTTAAACATTATTTTCATTGTTTTCAAAATATTAAGTGATCTTTTAAAATTAATTTTAAAATGTTACAAACACACAAAAATATACAATACACTACTATAATTATATATATAGCATAGATAATCATCTTACATCACATAAACGTGAACATGTACAATCATCTGTGATCATCCACATCTTCTACCATATCCAATTCTTACATACACTGTATATTGTAATACTTTATTTGTTAGTAATTGTTACAGTTGTCCATCAGAGCTTACTTGCTTGCATATGATTTATTTATACATGCTCTAAATTTTTGCTTCTGTTTAACTTCATTCTTCGTATCTAACATTTTGTTATTACAAACATATATAGCCTGACTCTATCTCTTAATCATTCTCCACTTTAGCAATTTGGTCCTAATGTACAGCTATATAATTACAGAATATTAAGTGGTCTTTGATACCCATTTTGAAACATAGCCTATGGTGCATCCAGGACTGATTCCTCTGTTACCCACTCAAGTTATGGTTAGTTATGTCATGAAAGCCAGCAGAGTGCATGGTTAGAGTGCCAGACTAGAACCTGTGAGTTTTTATTTATTTACATTTACATTTATACCTCGCCCTCCCTGCCTTCCAGCAGGCTCAGGGCAGCTAAAAGCATACATAAATATACATTAAAATTCCATTAAAACTATCAATCATTATAAAATTGTACTGGGTTCTGGGTTCAAGTCCCCTCATTGTTAGTCCTCCAGGACACCCAGTTGGCCACTCTGTGAAATGGCACTTGACAAGATGGACCACTGGTCTGATCCAACAGGTTACCTCTTAAGCTCTTCCTTGCTGTGCTTTCTGCAGTTTCTGGCAGCAAAGGAAGCTTATCAAGAACAGCATGTCCATTGTCCATAAAATACAATGTCAATATATCAAAGCATCCTCCAGCCTGGAAAGAGTCACAAACCCATCACATACCCAGTTTTTACCCCATCCTTCCCCCAAGGACCTCAGGGCAGATACGCAGCTCTCCCCACCCCCATTCCATTTTATCTAATGACTCTTTGAGGTAAGTGAGGTTGAGGAAGAGTTACTGGTCCAGTGGAGATCTGATCCATATCTCTCCATTCCTACTCTAATGAATACATTCACACTGGCTCTAACATATCAGAGTCTGAAATGGTGGTGTACAGACCGATGTAAAATGTCCTTTGGATTCAGGAACCAGGACAACTACCACTGGATACCCTCTTGTGAGGTATAGGCAGGGCTGGCTCACCCACCAGGCAAACTAGCCTTTGTCTAGGGTGGTCCTCTGAGGGGGGCGCTCAACTGCTCTGCTGCCCTCCCCCCCATGCCTGTGCCCTTCCTCCCCAGTGCCTGAGCCCTTCCTGCCGGCTCGCTTCGCCTCCAGCACCTCCTCCTCCGCCATCGCTGCCACAGCACACACTACCATCAGGAGGGAGGAGGGGAAGGGTGAGCAGGGAAGGATTGGGTGTGATCCTGGCGCTGACTCGCCCTGAGAGCCCAGAGGTGTGGTGCTTTTTTTTTTTTGGCTGGCCGTGAGAGCTTCGGGAGGGCCAGCCTTCTTCTTCCTGGCCTGGCTGCCCGGCCGGGGGACTTGGCTGTGCCGCGCAGAAGACCTGCCTCCTTTGGGTCTCCACCCAGGAGCCAGGCTGCCCCCCCACCGGTGGCTTCCTTGACCTAACCAGGGAAGCTGCAAGGAGGGGCTGCTCCAGGAGGGGGCTTACAGTCGCCAGGGCCTTTTCCTGCCCCCCAGTCCTCAAACCAGAAAAATTGGTCAGCGCACCGGGGAGCCAGAAGGTATCCTTGCCTAGTGAGCAAAAAACCTTGGGCTGGCCCTGGGTATAAGAGAGCCTTTCCTACCTACTTTACAATTGGCAAGGACATACCTCCACAGCCGGCTCGCCCACTAGGCGAGCTAGGCGCTTGCCTAGGGCACCGGCCCGCAGGGGCACCAAACTGCACCCTGCCGCCACCGCCGCCTCCCTGCCACCGCCACCAGTGAAGAGTGACCCAGCAGGGCTCAGGCGGTGGTGGCGGAGCTTGCCCACCCTCCCCTGACCCCTCCCCGGGGGAGAGGAGTCAGGGTGGCAGCCGGCGCAGCCAGCGAAAAGCGCCCCAGTGGGCACTCAAAGGCAAGCGGGAGCTGAAAGGGAAAAGGCGGGGGTTTAAACCCCACCCCTTCCCTGGCTTGCTGACGTGCAGCTGACTTCGCTGCCCATGCCAGACCGCGGGCACGCAGCCCCAGCTGCCTTTCCCGGGAGTGCAGCACTCTCTCTCCTCCCCCTCGAGCGGGGGGGGGCAACGCGCCACCACCGGCAGGAGGGCGAGTGCTCCAGTGGCCTCAGCTGCCCTCTCACCCGGATCGCTCCTGGGGCCCCTTCCTGGCGGCATGCCCACCCGCCTGCCCAACTCCCTGGTCAAGCACGGCTCTGGGGCCTTCGGATCACTCCCTCCCCCCCGGGCAGCCGGCTCCAGCCAGGCACGGGAGCTGCTAGCCGGCCTGGGGGCACGGGGGGAGTGCGAGGGAGCCGGCAGTCCTAAGTGCCCCCTCTCCAAGCAGGCTCCTCCGGCGTCGCTCAAGGGGCCCGCCCAGCCCAGCCCGGCTGAAGGGGGGAGATCCTGGCAGGCCTCGACCCACCCCGCCTACCTGCAAGCCCAGCCCGGCGGAGCACAGCTGCCTTCCCTGGGCCACGCCGCCTCTCTCTCTCTCGCCCACCTGCCCTGAGCCCTCTGGAGTGGGCCAGCAGCCCAGCCAGGCCCGCGTGGGGCCGATGCCGGGTGGCTTGGGGGTGGGCAGGCAAGCAGGCTGGAGAGAGCGCACCCAAGAGGCTCCGGGGCCTTCGGATCACCCCCCCCCAGGCAGCCGGCTCCAGCCAGGCACGGGAGCTGTTAGCCAGTCTGGGGGCGTGGGGGGGAGCATGAGGGAGGCAGCAGTCCTAACCGCCCACCCCCAAGCTGGCTCCTCCGGCGCCGCTCAAGGGGCCTGCCCAGCCCTGCCCAGCTGAAGGGGGGGAACAGACCCTGGTGGGCCTCGATCTGCCCCGCCTACCTTGCCGCTCAGCCCCGTCCAGCTCGGAGGGGTTGTGTATGTATCTCTCCTCCCCCGTGCCAAGGCTGGCTTGTGGTGCCCAGCACCCTCCCTCCCGGGCATGTTTCTGGGAGGTTTCCAGGCCCCACCAGGAGTTTGGCATCGCCTGGGGGCGCCACAAACTGACCTCGTCTAGGGCCCAGGAACACCTCGGGCCGGCCCTGCATACCACACAGCTCCATTTTTTCCTTCATGTCCCATAGCCGTCATGCTTAGACACATCCAATTAGTGGGTGACTCTGAACACTTCAGTGAGAGGACTGATTTTCCTTTTCATCACAGCCAGCTTATGAATACATCTAATTCCCAGTGTGGTCAAATCTGTGGATACTTAAATCAAGAGATCAGAGCCATGGAGAGGCAAGACAGATCTTTCTACAACCCTGATCAAACCCCCAGGTTTGCAGGAAAATCTGACATCTAAAAACAAAACAAACAAAACACTGGGAAGTTAAAATCCCCCCAAATGATGGCAGCAGTACCTGTAGCTTTAAGAAACAGATACCCTCAGTGGTCATTCCAAGGCAGCCACAACAGAATTCCAGGCCTGTTTAGGTCCTTGAGAGAGGACTGACTGGGGCCAGGCCTGTCAGCAACCAGTGGGTAACTCGATAGCATGCAAGTTCCATGACTCACCCAGGCCTGGTCGCTTGCTACTGTTCAACAGCAGCCACCCCACAAAAGCCAGTGTGGTATGGTGGTTAGAATTCTTGACTAGGATATGGGAGACCCAGGTTCATATCTCCACTCTGACATGGAAGCTCACTGGGTGACCCTGAGTCCAGTTCACACATTGTCCGCCTAACTTACCTCACAGGGTTGTTGTGAGGATAAAATGGAGGAAAGGAGAATGATGTAAGCTGCTTTGGGTCCCCATTAGAGAGGAAAGTGTAGTATAAATGAAGTAAATAAACAATAAACATAACTGAAAATTAGGGCAGATAAAAGGTAGGTTGGTTGGTAGCTTGGATGGAGAAAAGAAAGCAGGGGAGGGTGAGGATATGAGGGTTGCCAGGAGGAGGGCAAGAAGAAATAGTGTGGGGGGGCAGGTAATGGGGAAAGTTAGGTGTACCCTGCAGGTCCTTACAGGTGCTCCATTATGCAACTGGGCCCAGCCTGATGGCAGCACTGTGCAACTTGGCCTGACTCAGTGACTGGAACAGTGCGGAGTTTTCCCAGGGAGAGGCTGCCAGGGGAGGAAAGGGAGGAAGGCTGCAGGGGGGCACAGATAAAGGTATGTTGGCTGGTGGATGTGAAGGAAAGAAGGACACAGGAAAAGGAGAGAGCATGTGGGGACTTTAATGGAGCGGAAAGAGGAAACAGTGGGGGAGGGGGAAATGAGATGCTCCCCACAAGTCTTTGCTGGTTCCCTGTTTGTCCATTTTATTCTTGATTCCACTTCTACAATTATACAGTATTTCCCGTGTCTGCCTATAGATGACACAGAAGTAGACCTGTCCCAAACCAAGCAAGGTGGCCATAGAGCTCCAGGGCTCTTTTTGCAGCAGGAACTCCTTTGCATATTAGGTGACACACCCCTAATGTAGCCAATCCTCCAAGAGCTTACAGCAGCCCCTGTAAGAAGAGCTCGGTAAGCTCTTGGAGGATTGGCTAAATTAGGGGTGTGTCGCTCAATATGCAAAGGAGTTCCTGCTATAAAAAGAACCCTGGAGCTCACCTCCTGAAATGTGAACAGTTGTTGAGATTTTAAAATTAAATTTTGTTTCCTTGATATCTGTGATATCTTTCCAAGTTATAACCTATGAAAAACCTGGCCATATTTTAATGTTTTTATTTTTTTCAAAAGATGCTTTGTGAAAGAAACAGATCTGTGTCTAATTTGTTTGCATGAACCTCTAGGCTGACATTAAAGAAAATTTCAGATTGATTTGATAAAGGAATTTCATACTCATAATTACTTTCTTTAAATTCATGGTCCTTAAATTATGTTCATATATTCTGAGCTGTGGTGATATAAAAAAAAACCCCTGTAACAAAGTATTCCTTTTTAATATGATTGTTTAGTATTTAATTAAACCAACTCTATGTATATCCTTGTTTTAGAGGAATTCTTTAAAATCTTCTTTTATACTTAAATAAACATGAGTTTCATGTCAAAATTGTATCCTAGAATAACCTTGCACAGACTAGAGCATTACAATTTTAAAATACTTTGCCTTCTACGATCAGTTCTAGCTGATAGTTAACAGACATTTAAATATTTTAGATCCTCTCCCTCTCACTGAACATTTTGTGTTCATGCCTATAAGGGAAAATCTTGTATTCTGTCTTTTAAAGGACATTAACATAAAGAGCATTAAAATGAAACTTGTCTGCAATTTAGGAGCTTTAGTGTCGGGGGGGGTCCCACTTATAATCAAATTTATTTTTACGTTCTGTAATTTTGTTACAGAATGTTATTTTGTGATGGCTTATATTTGGGGAGATGAAGACAAACAGCTTAGACCTTGAGAAACACATGGGCCAGCCAGATAGATGGCATCTGGGAGGACTTGAAGCTCCCTCCACATTCTATAGGGAAAAACAGAGCCAGGTGCACTTCTGCCTAAATCAAATTAGCCGCAAGATGCCACATCCAATTGTAGTAAATTGATGTGAGAGTTTGTGATGTCTATAGCAGATCTTACAACAAAGGTCAACGTGCAGATAGACAACAGGCGGGTACACAGCGACTTGTAATGGAACCACGCTAACAATAGCAGGAGCCTGGAAAATGTGATCCGGCATCTTAGAATCGCAAGAGAATACCATTTTAAGGAAGTCATTTCCCTTCATTTGCAATCCTGCCCTCTGCATGTTTCAAGATGTTAATAGAATAGTCTCCCCGTCGCTGAAACATTTGCACTTCGAATTTGATAGGACAATCCTCGTTTAGTTTTTTTAAAAAATATGCATCCACTAATGACGACCCCCATTGCAAAAGAGAGAGAAAGCCAGGATCACAGCAAGAGATATGCTTTGCCTTTCTTTGGAAACAAATGCAACTATTTACTCCACGAACATCACAGGGTGGGGTGGGGACAATAACAATTGACATATTGAATTTACCCATCAGGACCGTTGTTCTCCTGTCTCTCCCCTGACATTAACAAGTTTGCATCATGTTTTATGACACTTAACTAGCTTTTAGTTTAGGTTATTGGATTAACTTTCAGAAGACATCCAGAGCAATCCAAATGTTTCCTTAAATAATGCAGAAGCAGCAGGTAACACATTCATAAATTCTCAAAACTAATATAAATGCACCACCCCCGTCCTATGCAAGTGGACAGACAGATTCCAGATAGAGAAATGATAGCTGGGAGGGGGGATTTTTCTTCCCAGCCAGAATCCCATCAAAATTGTGAGTTGCCCACTGTTCAGAGGACCAAGGCCTGCTGGTAGCTTCTGTCCCTTGCACTCACAAATAACTCTTATCACAACAATCACAGAGAAGCATTCTGTTTGCGGGTACACAGTCTTCTACAATGGCTTGTATGCAGCCACACAGTTCCTCCGGCAGAATGACACTTCGGTTTGTGGGAAAAGGGAAGGTGATTTGTGCCGGTTCCTCCCCACCAACATAGACCCCTCCACTCTGCCCGATATGATGTTTCCGAGGATTCTCTGGAAAAACTACAGGGGGCTCCATGAGCTGCGGGCGAAGGGGAAACAGGAAAAGTCCTATTCTGCAAAGTCCATGGATGGTTCGGTGCGTGCCATTAAGGGGGGAGCAATAGGATCTATTTGCTTTTTGCCCTTTTCCTTTTATGAAATGTAATGCTTATATCGCTTGATCACGGTCCTTGGATGCAGAGGGTATAACTGAATATATAACGAGCACCAGTGATTAACTGCAAAACGTTACCATTGCCCTGCAGATAGTTAATGAAAACTAGGCACAGTAACAGTCCAGGAGTACCTGAAAGACTGACAAAATTTGTGGCAGGGGATGAACTTTCGTGAGTCACGGCTCACTTCTTCAGCAGTGACTCACGAAAGCTCCTGCCCGGCCACTAATTTTGTGAGTCTTTAAGGTGCACCTGGACTCTGGCTCTTTTCTGTTGGTACAGACAGACTAACATGGCTGCCCATCTTGGGCATGGTAAGGAAGTAAAGGCAGCCCCAGATTCACCACTTAGCCCATTTTTGCTTGCGTGACTGGCAAGGGTCAGGGTATGGGCTTTATACAGGAACAAGCACATTCATTCAGCATGTCTAGTAATTGCAAGCTGAGTAGCCTTGGTTTCTGTCTGCATGCTGGTCCCCAGTCATCTTAATGGCAGAACAGAACAAACATTTTAAAATCTGCCACACCCCTACAGGTAACGAAGGAAGATCAACTGGGGGGGAAAGGGCCTAATAAACATCATTGTTTTTCTGAGCACTAACATTCATAACTATCACACAACACAATCTTGAATACTGCAGAGTCCTCTTATAGTTGCAGTTCCAATCCCAGAACAAAATTTGAGTCCAGTGGTACACAAGCATACAAAAGCTTATACCTTGAATAAAACTTTGTTGGTCTTAAAAGTGCCACTGGACTCAAACTTTGTTCTGCTGCTAATCTGGGAGAACCAGGTTTGATTCCCCACTCTTCCATATGCAGCTGCTGGTATGACCTTGGGTCAGTCACAAGTTCTTTCAGAGCTGTTCTGGAAAGAGCTCTCTCAGCCTCACCTACCTCACAAGGTGTCCGTTGTGGGGAGGGGAAGGGAAAAGAGATTGTAGGCTGCTCTGAGACTACAAGTGAAGGGCAGGGGTATAAATCGAATCTCTTCCTCCTCCTCCTCCTTCTCCTCCTCCTCTTCTTGAAAGAAAACTCCACAAAAAAACAAAGAAGCTTTTTTCCAAGTCAAGCCTGTATAACTTTTTGATTGACTGGGATGAACACTGTCCATCAGACTACATATATGGTCTGTATATTAGATGTACAAAGAATCACAATATCTAATAGTAAATTGGCTGGCCTTTGTACAGATAGTGAAAATAGCAAAAAAGTTGCTTCTTCCAACTGTGAACGACCTCTGAACTGAGGAAGGGGCTGCTTATAGCATGTTTTCTGTCTCCACCAGCAATGTGGAATGTTATGTGAGAAGAGATTTCTCCAGGGCTTTTGTTGTTGAAAAAGCCCAGCAGGAACTCATTAGCATAATAGACCACACCCCTGACAGCACAGCTCATTAGCATATTAGGCCACATCCCATGTTACCAGAAGTGTGGTCATCCAGCCACACCCACCTTTTGCTTCTTATTCTGTTTACCTTGTTTGTTGTCAAAACCCAGGGCTTTTTTTATAGCAGAAACTCCTTTGCATGTTAGGCCACACACCCCTCATGTAGCCAATCCTGATGAGTTTCTGCTGTTGGGTGTGGCCTGTTATGCTAATGAGTTCCTGCTGGGTGTGGCCAACTCGGGAGCCAGCCGGAACTCCGTTCCTGTGTGTTGCTGCCCAAAAATAGCCCTGGATTTCTCTCAGCTTGACAGGACCAGCCTCAGCCCAAAACACTGGTATCCAAATTGGACCCCATGTCAAAGCAGGCACATGATGCGCATTCTCTGCAGGGACAGAATCAGAGCATAAGCTGTGGGGTAAAAGGGAACATTTGATGTTGCTGTATACACAGTTCCCTGTTTGCTGGAAGGGGGAGATGGCTGCTTAAGCAAGAAGTAGCTTCATTACCTTGTTATCTTTGTTTCATACCTTCTTTCACTGTCCAAAACATGATGCGGTCAGAGAGAAATTTCTTAGGAAATGGCTACAAAAATATTCAGCCTTCTCTGACATCTTAAGAGTAAGACTACTCTTGAACAGTCTTTGTAAATATTGTATTGTGGACGTGGCAAACTTCTGTTATACTGTGGTTTTGGATTCTTAAATTGTGTTTTCTTTTTATTGTGCGTGGCCTATGGGCTGTTGAATAAATTGAACCTGAGACTTTATTACCCCGTTCAGGACACAGAATAAAAGGAAGGGAGGGGAAATAGGAAGGGAAGCAAGACTGAACAATTCACATGGTTAACAGTACAGAGCAATTACTTATGGCAATCCAATAAAGACATTCACTTTTGTGCAATCCTAACATTCAGCTGTATTAATGCCTGACTAAAATGATGTTTAATCCAAATTATTGTCTTCCCATGTGGCTGGTCCACAGAAACCAACCCGGGGAGAAGAGAAAGGTGAGGTGCTGCCCAAAAGGGACCAAAAAGTGCAGTGGGTTCAACAGGGAGGATTTTCAGAAAGGGAAGAAGGGGTCCCCTAGCCGGGTAACAGCGCTGGGGGGGGAAGACCAGTTGGTTGCAAGGCTAGCCATCCAGATCAAGGAAGGAAGGAATTAAGAAACAGGAGAGGTGTAGGATCAATTCAGGAAGGGAAGCAGGACGGGAGAGAGAAAATGCATTGTCTGTCTCTTGAGGAGGAGGTCCAATGTTTTCAGAGTCAGAAGGGATGGAAGAAGGCTTGGGAGCAGAATTGATAACAAACCGGAGGGCTTGGGATGCCCGTGTTATGCCCGTAGGCTTGCTGTGTGCAAACAGGGGAAGCAGTGCCATTGGTGAAATTTGTGCAGAACTAGGATCTGTGATGGCATTTGGTGTCCAGCTACCTAGTGGTAAAATTTGGGTGGCACTGTGACTGGTGTAACTTTAGCATCTGGGGTCCTACTAGTGTAAGGGTCAGGATACAGGCTGTCACAGGTCAGTTCAAACTTGCTGTCATAAAGTGGTGCCAGAGACAGGTACCTAGGTGATGTGATGGGTCAGGGAAATGTGTCCAGTCGCCAGTGATTGAATTGGGTGGCAAGCTGCGACTCAAACCCATTGACAACAGTCAGGAGACAGGCTGATGGCCCTTTGTGGGCTCTTGGTTGACTTACTGGGGACTTCTACATGGTGAGAGAGATTCTGAGAGACTCACTTTTTACTTATGGCCAGGGTGTGAGGAGCTTTGGAGGGCCAAACAAAAGATCCTTAATGAATGTGCCCTGGATTTCTCAGGCAGCCAAGTTACTTCCCCTTGCAACCACCTGGAGAATTACAACCCTTCACAGAAAGACCTTGGTCCAGAAGGTCAGAGGATCTGACAATGTAAACATAATGGGTTGAGGCAAAACTTGAGGGCAACACCCCCAAAGTGCTACTCTGGGGAAAACGGGACCCCCCAGGAACAGCTGGGGGGAAAGCAAGAGGTCTGCAGCAGAGGAGGGAACCAGCAAAGATCACCTCTGCTTTCCATCAGCTGAAATCCTCCATGAGATCCAACCCAACAAAACCATAAAATCCAGACAAGGTAGGGGTCTCCACCTGCTTGGTGCTATGCATTAAAATATGAGTCTGAAAATTAACAGAAGAAAGGGGAGGATTTAAAAAAAACCCTTCTACTGGGCTCACAGTATATAATACTGGAATAGAATGACCCATGTTATTGAGCAGGGCTTTTTTTGTGGGAAAAGCCCAGCAGGAATGCATTAGCATAATAGGCCACACCCAACAGCAGAAAGTCATTAGCATATTGGGCCACACCCTGACAGCACAGCTCATTAGCATATTAGTCCACGCCCCAATGTTACCAGAAGTGTGGTCATCCAGCCATACCCACCTTTTGCTTCTTATTCTGTTTACCTTGTTTGTTGTCAAAACCCAGGGCTTTTTTTGTAGCAGGAACTCCTTTGCATGTTAGGCCACACACCCCTAACGTAGCCAATCCTAATGAATTTGTGCTGTGGGTGTGGCCTAATATGCTAATGAGTTTCTGCTGGGTGCAGCCAACTTGGGAGCCAGCCGGAACTCCGTTCCTTTGTGTTCCTGCCCAAAAACAGCCCTGTTATTGAGAATGAAGTTGTAAGCAAGAGTGGTTGGCTACAGCATAACATTTCTTACATTGTTTTCTGAACCAAAAGGTTTTTTTGGTTTAATGTAGTACCTCTTCTAGTGCCTCGCAATGCCTTGGATCATTCTCTGCTGCTGATCTGATCAACCTGCCCTATGAAGCTAAAAGACATCTAGTGATCTCTGCTCTGCTGTTCTTCTCCCCAATTTATTGACAATGATATGAGCGCAGGGCACTTCCAAGCAATTTAAAAATAACTCTGAGCATGATCAATTTGATTAGTTTCAATGCAAGAATGATGGGAACGAGGATTATTTTTCTGTTGCAGTAAATTATTTATGGGAAAGTTGTTTTCCTTTTAACAAGGAAATCTTCTCGGACCAAATTACATTAGGCCTTGAATCTCATAATGGGGTTACCCACAGAGACATTTGGTGTTTTCAAGGTAAAGCTCAAGTGTCATTGAGCTCCAGCATTTGCACACTCGGAATAATCAAACTAAACTGGTCAACTCAGAGAGGGAAGCAACCTCTCTGCATCTGCCAATGTCACCCTTGGTCAAGTAAGACTACGTAGACGGGAATGATTCCCTGGTTAAGGGTTTGTTGTATTGCAAAACTGTTTTGAGAAAGAGCTGGAGAATGGTGGGAGAAGATTCCATCACAGTCTTCTGGCTGGCACTGTAAATCTCAGCCCTTGTGCCTTACAAAGGTACCCTCTTTCCGCAGTGACGGGTTCTGGAGTTTTTTTCAGCAGTTGCCTCAATGTTCTGGAACAGGCTACTATTTGTCCCTCTTATTCTTTTGCATGATGTGTAAAGCTGTTTTATTCAGAAGAGACTTCTGTTAATGCCTTTTACTTCGATGCAGCAGAACAGGACATTAGACCTGGCAATGATGTTTTTTGTTTTATGTCACGTTGATGTCACAGTGACTCTGTCATGCACAAAAAGGAGACAGCGGAAGAAGAGGAATGGTCTATTGGCTGCTCACATCGCAACGGCTCATAATGGAGCACTGAGAAATGTTTTTCTCATTCCTAGAGGGCTGAGGTATTAGAGGAACTCTTTCATGTGAAAGGTCACAGATTCCCCCAAAGAAAGTCAATTACCTTCCCATTTCTCTCAGCTTTCTGCCAATACCTCTGAAATGGAAGATAAGACAGGCATGCTTGGAGATGCTCAGAACACTGTTTTACAAAACAGATAATTTAACAAGGTAGATCAACAAGCCACACCAGGAATGCCTGGCACCAGAATCTTGTTAAAGTGTGCCACTTATACACATTTTAAAAAATATAATAATGACAAAATAGTCAAGAACTTAACATCTGATATCAAAGATCCTTTGCAGCTAGAATGTTGCTACGTAAGTCCTTCAACTGGGTTGTGACAATTGCCTTATCTTAGATCATGAAAAATTATTAGTTCTGCCATGACCGCACTGAAATATTGAATTCTGAGTGCTTTTCCAACTGGGGATCTTTGGAAGAACCAGAATGTGTTTTGACCTCTGAACTGCGAAAAACTGCCTACTGCAACGTCCTTGAGAGCTACACTGTCATCCGATTACCCGGTGTTGGCAAAAATAAAATGACACACATTCATTTCCCCCTTATTTGTCTAAAAATTGTGAATATAATGGTTGTAGTCTTGCTTTCAAAATGTGTTACACGCATTTGCACTCCTTTCATCCCATGTAGGATACAAGATCAAATGAACTTCAAACTGAACCAGCTTTAAAAATGCCCTTGTTACACTCTTTACATTTTCTGGGCATCTTTGGATTAAAAAAAAAGATGGCCAACTACATTATATATAAATGAGAAAAATAACATAAGAGAAAAAACATGCTAAAAATATTTTAAATTATGAACTATTCTAGTGTAATAATACAAATCAGTGTTACCTCTAAGCTGAGTTAGTGCGAGCCAGCTCACAGTTTTTTAACCTCCAGCTTACACATTTTTGTCTTCGCTCAGGAAGGATGGCTCCAGAACGAACAAATTGATGCAGTAGCCAAACCGCTCGCTCACAGCTTTAATGCCAGTAGTTAACCAAGTAGAATTTTTGCTCACAAGACTTCACAGGTCAGAGGGAGCATTGATACAAATGTGTCCAAGATAAACAAATTAATCTGCAGTCACGCTAGGTTACATAAAATGGTGTTATAGGGCTCAAAGAAGTGCAAACATGAAACATTTTAATTATTTAACTAGCTAAGAATATGAATTTCAAAAATGCCCGATTCCTTTTGCTTTCTGACATGGCATATATAAAATATTCTCCTTTCTTCCTTCAAAAGAAAAATGAAATCACATTATTTTAGAAATGGAACAACAGTCAAAAACCATTCTCTTCCCACCTCCTAAATTACAGCAGGAATTGCCGTGGTCAGACTGGCCCAGCCTGTGGCCCATCAAACTGCAAAGAGTACAGCAACCCACAAAAGTCTACCTGGGACTGCAGAAATTAGCAGAAAGGAAGTTTCAAGAACCTGTCTGCCCACGATGTGTGACTGGTGGACCACATTCCTCTTGATTGACCTGAGAAAACCATACAAATTATTGTTGACCAGTGTGGTGCAGTGGCTTGAGTGTCAGGGTAGGACAGAGCAGATCCAGATTCAAATGGAGCACTCTGTTCTGAAGCTCGCTAAATAATTTTGGCTCAGATGTCCCCTCAGCTTCACCTACCTCACAGAATGCCCCATAAGGATAAACTAGAGGAGGGAAGAACCCTGAACACCATTCTACCCCCCTCAGAGACAGGATAGGATAGAAATGTGATAGCTAGACAGACAGAAGTTGTTTGTATTTTGGAGGCTTTGTTGTTAACTCATACCAGGTTCAACTGTTCTTCTATTTATCTCATGTGTTTTGAACCATATAGCAATCCTACCAATCCGGCCTGCTCCATGGGATGTGTGCAGTGGGTGGGATTACAATTCACCCCATCTGTCCATCTCATATAAGGATCCCTGGAAAGCCAAAGGGAAATGGCAACTATTTTGATCATGTATGCCAGTGGCCTTCAAGTCATGGATTGTAAGTCACAGAGGCTCGCCTGCTGTGTTGTGACCCCGGCCGATTTCTCACACGGCACTTACCACTGGTTTTCCTTGGAGTTTTCTGCCCCAGATCGTTTTTGTCAATTTCACACTGTAGCCGTCTGCCCCGGATCGCTCTGGGGGTTTCATTTTCCCATTACAGCCTTGGCGTGGCTTCCTGCAACATTCCTATGCTTCTGTTGTGTGGTTTGCTTTGCATTTGAGTACAGTGATTTAAAGGGCAAAAGTACACAGTTCGCCTTCAGGCTCCTTCAAGTAAATGTACAGCTCCCAACTGCAGCTTAGCAGAACAAGGTGAATTGTTTGTGAAGATACATCTGAAATAAATTTCTTGTATTTGTGAAACTGTTGTCTTCCTCATTCAATGGTGCAGGAGAAAATAAACCGGAACAGGGACCACAGAAAAATAACTGGGGGTGGGTTTGAATTGTTGCACATGTTTCTGCAGGTTGGGTTGGGAAAGGGTTAAGGAACGTGGGTGGAGATCAAGAAATCCTGCAGTTAACATAGAGGGGGAAGGTGGGCGGGTTTGATTTGATGCGGGGCAACAGGAAACTCCTGGGAATCAAGGATCACGCTGATCTGGAGTAAATGGGGGGAAGCTCCAGACCAAAAGCCAGCCCCGGGACAAATGGTGTGAAATTGACAAAATGCAACGGATGAAACAGAGGATTGACCCCGGCACAAGACTTTGTGTGAAATCGCCCCCCTATAATTTTTGCTAATTTTTGGAAGGATCTGCTCTACTGTGTAGAGACCACCATGCTTCCTGCCTCTCTCTGCACACATCTAAGAGGAGCAACAAGGCGGCAAGATAGTCACTCCAGCGACGCAGAGAATTCTTCAGTGATTCTGAATCTTGGCTTTCCTCATTACTACAAATCCAAACAGAAAGAGGAAGAAAAATTTTCAGCTCAGAAAAACCAGGTAATCTCCTCCCCACAACTGACACCCTGTGAGGTAGGTGGGGCTGAGAGAGCTCTTTCAAGAACTGCCCTTTCAAGGACAGCTCTTGTCAGGATATGGCTTGCCCAAGGTCATCCAGCAGGTGCAAGTGGAGGAGTGGGGAATCAAACTCGGTTCTCCCAGATCAGAGTCCGCACACTTAACCACTACACCAAAAGGCCTAATAACAGAATAAGTATTAATGGGTCACATCTTCTCCCCAGTGGGGGGGATCTTGGGGGCATTCTGGCAGTCCCTGCTTGGAAAGAGCAGGTGCACATGGCACTGCTGGGCCCATGGATAACTGTTGGGGTGGGGCTTCTGGGGGAGCCCCAAAAATTGGGGGATCCCCTGCTCCCACCTGGGGACTGGCATCTCTAGTTACATATGTTAAATTAACAAAGTCTTAATGCATAATAAAGAGTAAAAGATCCATTAAAACCAAATGCATTTCAGCCACAAGGCCTTCCTCAGTGGTACAAATTACTAAAATACATACCATAAAGTAAAATTATTCAAAGTACAAAATACAGCACTTCTGACCTAAGCTTTAAAACATCTATAAGAAGTAGGGTCAATTCATTATCTAAATAAGTTCCATTTAATTATTGGACCATCAAAAACCATTTTTCATATGTTCCTGGTCGGAATATCTCTGTAAGCAAAGTCAGAATGAATCAGAGCTCTAAGGTGTGTATATTCACATTCAGGAAGCAAAATACTGCATATCTCCAGGTCCTTGGCTGGTGTTTCTGTTGGGATTCTTAATTCAGAGACAATGGATGCATTCCAAACACGAGCCACACTTGTTAAAAGAAAAATACCTTTACTAGGAAAACAGAATAAAACATGGGAAAGGTACTTTGGATAAAAGAAATAAAAGTTTACATACTTGCAGCTACTCTATGTGCTAACGGCTACATGGCTAAAAGCAAGACAGGAGGGATGCGTTGTGGGAACTTCCTCTCTGGTTCACACAAAGAGCCATAAACATTGTGAATAAATGAATGCTAGATCAAAGCATTTCTACAGACAAGGTGTTAGCTGATCAATACAACAGGTTACAGGTCACTTCATTAGGATAAACAACTCCCACAAACTTTCCCACCATTGAATACACTACACAACGTAACATCTTGTTTGCTAACAAACAACATTTAACTGTATAATGGCTGGAATGTAAGCAACTTGCAATTCCAACAGTTTCCTGTCTTGGTCTGCTTCCCACTATTCAACTCCTCTCCTCAGCACCAGTAAGATCCTCTTCTTTCTTTCCATGGGAAGTAGGGTTGCCAGCTCTGGGCTTGGAAATACTTGGAGATTTGAGGCATGGCACCTGAGGAGGATGGGGTGTGGGGAGGGGAGGGGAGGGACTTCAGTCAAGTATACCTGGAGATTTGGGGGTGGAGCCAGAGGAGGGCAGGGTCTGTGAGGAAAGGGACTTCAGTGGAGTGTAATGCCACAGAGTCCACCTTCCAAAGAGGCCATTTTCTCCAGGTGAACTGATCTCAGTTACCTGGAGATCAGGTGTAATTGCAGGAGATCTCCAGCCACTACCTGAAGGCTGGCAACCCTACAATGAAACCACATGACCTCCTTTCACATACTTGCAGGAGGTGAGTCAATCCCATGCAGTTGCCCAGAAGTTAAAAACAGGTCCTGGACCTGAAAAAGTTAATATACTGGCTTGTAGTGGTTTTCAATGAAATCTAGTCATGAGAGTCTCTTTCTGGATGGAGCCAGTGGCATGGCTAGGTCAATATAGAAAGGGGTTATCTCAGAGAATGCCTAGCACACCTCTGACAGTTTTTGAGGGGGGAATGCAAGTATACTAGCTTCAATAGTTTCTAGGCTGAAAATTAAAGCATCACCATTTTCCGAAGGGGGGGGAAATCCTCTCATCTTAAAATGGAGCTTGTCAGGGTCTCCACTGAGGAGAACAAAATGATGATGTGGAAACTTGAATATAATGCCAGTTGATTATCATAGGCAATTGTTGTTGCTGAATTTTTTTCCCCCAGCCGTTCATTTCTCTCTGGCGTTCATTCTTCCCCTCAGTCAGGCAAGGGGGGTTGTGTTTAATAACATAATTTGCATTGGTGAGTCCCAAATGACCAAGTGACTGAGGGCTGAGAGGAGATTAGCATGGTAATCTCATTCCAAAGGATAAAATTAGCAAAGATATTTTTCCCTGAATGGAGAACTGCCATTGGCGGGCTGCCGTGCTTAGAATCAATTACTAAATTACTTTGAGCTCTAAGTCAACATTAACAGAAAAAAATTGACATCGACCAAAGGGAAATAAGATCAAAAATATGTGATCATTAAATCTCTCACTAGTATTCGCAACTGTGGCACACAAGAACTGCACCAAAAATAAGGCACAATTTAATTTTTAACTGTAGTCCCTGTCATCATTTCAGCCAGACCTTTCCATGTCTTGGAAGTATGTATTGGGTTCCCTTTTTTTTCTTCTTCTTGGAGGAATAAACAAGACCATGAGGAGTTTGAACAGCTATGAATTTCTCAGCCTCCATACTGAATAGCTAAAGCTTGGTTCCAATTCCCATCAATTCCAATACAACAACATTTTAATTTTTTAAAAAAATATTTCTTCTTCACCCCAGCCCAGAATCTCCGGGAGGATTTGTGTACCCTTATCTAATTTTATTATTAACAACAAACCTGTGTGATAGCTTAGTCAGCTCGCTCTTGTCAAACATTAATTTTTCAGCTTGGTATGACAGGAGCAAATGTAGTCATTAGCATGCTGGACTATGACAGAGAAGACCCAGATTCAAATCTCTGTTTAGCCATGAAATCCTACTCGGTGAAATCCCAGTAGTCAGTCCTTCTTTCTTGGTGACGCTGAAGGAGGAAACTGCAGGGGAATTAGCTCCACCCCCTAAGAAAGCCTTTGTATGCCTATTGGCCAAAGCAAATCAGGGGATATTCCCTCATCATATAAAACCTTCTGAGTCAGTCCTGCTCTCTCCTTGGAGCAACCAGGTGAACTCTTCTTCCTGAGAACCTTCCCTTTGCTCACCCTTTGCCTTACTCCACCCTCAACTGTCGGGGGTTGGACTAAACGTTAATGTGGCTCTAGAGCAAGCCAAGTGGAGTGGTCCCTGCAGGCCCGTAGCCAGGACTTTTTGGTTCGGGGGGCATTTACATTTTCGAGGGGGCAGTTAAATTACAGTTAATTAAATTAATTTGAATGCCTGCCTTTAAAGGGGGAGGCTCCAAGCCTGTTTCTAGCCCTTCCTTTCAAGGGACAGGGCAGCGAGCATGTCAGTTCCTAGGAAAAAACAGCTCAGAGGGCATTTAATTGCCTTCAGAAGACGTTAAATGCCTTTTGAGTTTCCTTCCACAGGACAAGAAAGCTTAGAAGGGCACCTTCATTACATCTCCATCATCTGCTAGCCCAGTACCACTGAGGTCATGGTCAAAAATAAGGTTTCTGGAATTTGTGGGGTGGGGCTTCTGATTAAGGGGGCAGTGGCTACAGGCTTGGGTCCCTGTGACATTACAAGCCAATGGTGCTGGGGCCGTTTAGCTCAGCAACACCAACAATGGATATTAGCTCACCCATTACTTCCTCCTGACAAATGGCAGCAATTTGGGAGGAGGCAACTGGTAAGCTGATGCCAATTACCACTGCTGCTGAATGGTCTGAGACAAGCAGCCCCCAAGGTGCCGGAAGAGTTGCTGCTGCTTAACTCTTCTTGCTCCTGGCCACAAGGAGCCCACCGGGAAATTTCCATGCAACTGAAATGACCCATTCTTCCCTGATCTGGGTCTGACATCCAAAGGATAAGTAAGAAAACAGCTTTAAACATTCTCTTTTCTTGGAGCCAAGTAGTTCAAATTTAGAAGATTGAGTGATGCATATAATATCTGCACCGGGTATGTTATCAGCTGTCAGATATAAGGAGGTCTTGAATTCAACCCTGTTGGGGGAAGCAGGGTCAACATCATTAACTATAGATCCTGTCCTGGTTTACATATAGAGCCCCTGGGCAAAGCGTCTGCCAGATACATCTCTATAGATATGCACAGCTACCGGACCAGGAGGGGTCCGATGGAACACGCATCAGTGATAGACAAGGGGCTTTTGTTTCTCTGAAGGTTTACTGGAATTAACCGATTAGTGTCAACTTGACACAATAACTTTTGTCTACAGCGCAGTAGATCATTTTGATGGTTTTATTGATGGAGTGTTGTCTAATGTAAATGGTAAGGGAAGCTCAATTTTAGATGGAGGCAACATTTCTACTTGAAGAAGAGATTGAAAAAGCCATTTATAAATGTATCTGGGGGAAAAAATGACATGTTTTGTTGTGTGATGGAGCAGGTCACCATCCGAAAGGAGAGCAACCTTTACTCCGGTCAAGTCAATGGCGAATGCCACCCTGACTTTTGTGGGGTCAAGATGGCAGCCAATGATAGTAACAGGAGCAATTAAGGGTTTTAACACTGAAAAGCAGACAGTGTGCTCATAAATTAGACCCAGAAGCAGAAAAGTCTTTACTTGGCAATTAGAAGTTAGGCAAAAGAGAAGACGAGTTTGACAAATGTCCTTCAATAAAAAATAATCCTCTCTAACAGACTGGGGGAGGGATATAAAGCATTATTCTTAGTCAAAGACAGTCAACTAACACAAAAAAGTTGTTAATTTAGAATTAACAGGCAATTTCCCCTGTATATTAGTGGACTGGTCAATAAAACTTATTTTTAAACAGAAAATGGATGAACTTGGTTTTATAATGATTATAGACACAATGCAGTCCAAATTCAGGCCACTGGTTTTAATGGGAGAGTTATAAATGAGCTTTCCCACTGAAATAAACACATTTTAAAAGTAGTTACATTTCTCTGCATCATAGCCTCTCTTTCATATAGTTTCCTTTGTTTCATTTTTAGTAATTAATAAAGATTTTTATATAATTTTGATGGTGCTCCTTTTTGTAATTTCTGTGGTACAATGTGTGGGCTGATTATTTGGAAACGTGCATTTCTAAAAGTTTATGCCATTTAATTTTTATGAAGCTGAATTCAAAGTTGCAATAAATGGATCTTTTCATTGTCACGGGATATTTGTAGTGGCTTATTTTACACAATTTTGGTAACACATTTCTGGGCACTGAATTTTCAGAGACTTATTTTTCAAAGGCCTAATTTAGAATATTCAAATAATATCATATATCAAAAGAGTCAGCAGTCTGCACAAATAAATCCTTTTTTCTGGTTCAGGTCCTACTCTCTGTTTCTTGCTAGTTTCCATAACTAGTGCCCTCATTAGAACCAGCTCCTAAATCATATGCCTCCCCCAGGCCAAGCTTCTGATAATGTCTTTCATAAAGCAGAGAGGAAGGTGGCTTCATTCCCAAAACCAGGCAAACAACATCTTGTACAAGTTGACTGATGGTGAATGCAGCTCCGGAGACACGTTTCTGGGGCTAAGAACCATTTAATAACATGTATAACGAGAATGCAATGAATGCACCTGAAGTTTGGTTCCAGCCCCACCAGCTATATGAACTATGGCCCTGAATGGCTCTTGCGGTACCTCTGGGTCTGACCATCTCCGTGAATGGAGTAGTTTCATCACTGCCAATAAAACTTCTCCAGAGCGCAAACCCAAAAATATTTCCAAAGCTGTTTTAAAATGTGGGTTGCTCTTTAGTTTTGGGGTCAGAGCTGGTAGAATGGGTGTGTGTGTGTGTGAGAGAGAGAAGGATCACTTAAATGTTCTTTTTTTAAAAATTAATATTTATTTTTAATTTTACAACCATTAGAAGTAAATAAACAGTAATACAGTAATAAACTTAAACTACAAAGATGTCATAGAATCATAGAACGTTAGAGTTGAAAGGGACCTTGCAGGTCATCTAATCCAACCCCCTGCACTCTGCAGGATCATAGCCGAAAGATAGCTCTACATACCTACATACCTACAACATACCTGAAAGATGGTTGTCCAGACTTGAAAATGTCCAGTGAAGGAGCAGCCACCACCTCCCAAGGCAGGCTGTTCTACTGCTCAACCACTCTTACAGTTAGGAAGTTTCTCCTGATATTTAGCCTTTAATGACTCCCTTGTAATTTCCACCCATCAGATCTAGTCTTGCAATCCGGAGCAAGAGAGAACAGATCTGCTCCATCTTCTACATGACAGCCCTTCAAATACTTGAAGACTGCAATCATGTCCCCTCTAAGTCTTCTCTTTCCCAGGCTAAACATACCCAACTCTTTCAACATTTCCTCATAAGACTTGGATTCCAATACAGAAATTCTTTCAACTATCTATATTCCAGCAAACAAGTATAAAACATAAACCTTATTAAAATTATCTTATTGTTAGGTATAATTAAGAAAAAAACTTAAATGTTTAGCAGAATTACCAGTGACAGTCCTTCTTGATTAGTTCCATTTAGGATTATGGGATTATTTTTATATGTATATCCTTAAAAGCAGGGCTAGTTTTGGGGCAGGAATGCACAGGAAGGGAGTTCTAGCTGGCTCCAGAGTTGGCCATGCTCAGCAGGAACTCATTAGCATAACAGGCCACACCCCACAGCAGAAACTCATTAAGATTGGCTACATTAGGGGTATGTGGCCTAAAATGCAAAGGAGTTCCTGCTACAAAAAAAGCCCTGGGTTTTGACAACAAACAAGGTAAACAGAATAAGAAGCAAAAGGTGGGTGTGGCTGGATGACCACACTTCTGGTAACATGGGTGTGGCCTAATATGCTAATAAGTTTCTGCTGTTGTGTGTGGCCTGTTACCTTAATGAGTTCCTGCTGGGCTTTTTCTACAAAAAAGCCCAGCTTATAAGAAATTCCCTGTATTAGGTGTATAAAACAGGAATTTTCTCTACATACATACCACCAAGAGACTGGTGTGAACCTTCTTTCTCCTACAGTTCTTTTGTTTTTATGTGGAGAAGCAAAAATGAAATCCCTGGCTGCAGGCTGAATTGGTACAGTCCAAAAAAAACCCCTACCATAGAAAAACAGAATGAATGCGAAAGCTTTTATCTGGAATCCCACTAACTTTGATGACACTGAAGAACAGAATATTTTTGGCTTCATATATAAAATATTAACAGCTGAGTTCCTGACTAGAATATTAAAAAAACATTCAAAATGCAATGCATGCCCTCTAAATTACAACAGCAAATGTTTCAATCTGAAGTTCAAAATTAAATTAACACATTGTTAATAATTCAGCTAACAAAGGTTCTTTTATTAACCTCCCTTGGTTTTAGAGCACCACAGTTTCCGCACAACAAAGTTACATAAGGGGAGACTATGACCTGTTTCTGAGGTAATCAACCTGTGTCTGGAATGTACCACTATAGAATGCAAGTTGGGGCTCATATGAAATGTAAAAATTTACAAAGAGAAAGACCACATGTTAGGGAAAGGCTAGACAGGCGACACCCATGGTGGCTGTTTTAAATGTGGAAGAGCCCCCCTCCCCACCATAAGTTTTCAATCGGACTGAAGTGGTACAGCCCAGACACCAGTTTCTAATTCATTGTGAGAACTAAACTCAAGCAACTCAGTCTGAAGCAACTATTTCAGTGGCAC
Organism: Gekko gecko; assembly: GCA_029375565.1. Taxonomy (NCBI): domain Eukaryota; kingdom Metazoa; phylum Chordata; class Lepidosauria; order Squamata; family Gekkonidae; genus Gekko; species Gekko gecko. The sequence goes on from JAPDNY010000010.1 coordinate 7,870,843, forward strand.
TTAGTATACTCCCCATACCCAATGACAGACCCAGGCTTTTTTGCCCACTAGGCGAGGATACATTCTGGCACCCACTCCAGCACCCGCCCCCAGCCCACTCCACATGGGGGGAACCCAAAGACATGTGCAAGTAGTTCGGTATGCCCAAACAGACTTTGAACCTGTGCTCTTTATATGGGAGCCCTCTGTGCTCCACAGCAAACTGGTTTTGAAACCGGGGGGGGCGTTATATTCAAAAGCAGTTTGTTGTATGGCCCAGGGTTGGGGCCTGCTCTTCAAAGAAAGAGAAACAAAACCTCCTGCCAGCCGGGCCTGCCCTAATGTAGCAGCTCTTTGGATTCCCCACCACCGCTATTATTACGTTTCGATTTTCTTCCCGTCCCAAATGCGCAGGGAAGATTAAAAAAGAAAAAATCAATGGAACAGTCATATATAATAATGTGTAGAGGATCAAGTATAACTTTTGGTATTCAAACAATATTCGATTTGATGAAAATCTCACTTTTATGACTAACTTCATTTATAATATATCTTGCTTATATTCATTTTTCTTTCATCCCAGCCTATGAATAAGGGACTGTCATTTGCTCTGAAACGTTCATGCAGAGCTGGAGTGGATCTTTGCCATGATAATGCCATCCTTAGTCATCCTGGTCTTTCTTCAGCTAGAGTAACAAGAGAAGGCCCATCTCCATAGTGGCTCTCTTCATGTTACTATAATAACTGTCATGGCTTGCCACATGGATTGTCCACAGTCTTGACCATCTGTTCTTGTGCACCACCTTCTAGACATTCTCCTGCTTAATGTGACCTGCTTGGCACCTGCTACAGTCTGTTCCTTCTCTACTGATGGCTCCCCCCTTGTGGGAATGGGGTCTCTGAGAAGGTGTGGGGGGGGTCAACATCTGCAGAAGTTTTAGGAAGCACTGTAAAGCCATTTTATTTGTGTGGGCTTTTAATGGGGTTTAAGGTGAGGCGTTTTCTTGGAGACATCAATAAACAGGATTTTCACTGCATTTTACATGTTTTAAATTTGGGGGATTGGTGTTATGTATTGAGTCAATAAAGCATTGATGAAGTTAGCACAGTTCTGTATTAAACTTTGTATTACATGGATTGACAAAGAGACCAATCAGAGGAGCCTTGTTTCTGGCGGGAACCAATCTCATTGGTTCCAAGCTTCATATTCCAATTGGTTGTTATCTGTTTGTTGGATGTGGTTTTGCTCGTTCAAAAACATAGATAAGTCAGCCTTGTTCTATGAATTTTTGTCCTATGTTAAGTTATGAGATGAATAAATGAAATCACTTGTTTAAGAGCTGCCTCAATCTCAGTTCATAATTCTGGTGATGAGGATGGGGTGCAGTGGGTAGGCAGCCCCACAGAACCATTAAGCTGAATCACTACTGGGGCAAGGAATTGTCACCTTGGCCCTAAGAGCTAATCCCCACTCCTCCACAAGGAATTGTCGCCTAGATCCTGGCTGGTGCCGGCGAGCAAGCCCCACAGCCCACAAGCGAGACTACGATGGCCACTGCAGTCTGATTCAAACTGTTAGACACACTCACGGAAGACTGGGACACCTTCGTGTCTAGATTTGAGTTTTATGCCACAGCAACCAAGATCACCAATCCAGAGGTGAAGAAGGCCACCTTCCTGAGCGTCTGTGGGAAGAACATATTTGACATGGCCCTCCAGAAACATCTGGCATGGGAGTGAACATTTACCGTGCAGTTTACTGATCCAGCATTTTCAACAGCTTGTCACGCGTGGACACCAGATATCATTCTCCTGATTGTGGCAATTCAGCTACACCCTGGCCAGTCGCAGACTGCTCCTATTTTTGAAGCATCCCAAATCACCTAGGAGCATGTTACTTCTGCTGGGTTTCACAGCCAGGCCAGGCTCACAAAGAGATAGAAGCCCTTTTTATGAACCAATGTCTCCACATACATTATGTGTATGTGGTGGTACAAATGCTCACAGTGAGGCAGTAACTTCTGCGTTCTTGCCATTGGAGCCATCAAAGTGGCCATATAGAGGTCATCCACGTGAACCACTGGTTTACATAAAGAAGCTCATTCCCAGGAGCCTGTTTGTGAAGTGGTTAAGAGCGGCAGACTTTAATCTGGAGAACCAGGTTTGATTCCCCATTCCTCTACTTGCAGCTGCCGGATGACCTTGGGCAAGCCATTGTTCTGGCAGAAGTTCTTGAAAAGAGCAGTTTCTGTCAGAGCTCTCTCAACCCCACCTACCTCACAGGGTGTTTGTTACGGGGAGGGGAAGGAAAAGGAGTTTGTAAGCCACTCGGAGACTTTGAGTGAAGGGTGGGGTATAAATCCAATCTCCTCCTCCTCCTCTTCTTCTTCCTCCTCCTCCTCCACGTGCAGTTGCTGGGTGACCTTGGGTCAGTTACGGTTCTCTCAGAGCTCTCTTACCCCACCTACCTCAGGGGGTGTCTGTTGTGGGGAGGGGAAGGGAAGGAGATAGTAAACTGCTCTGAGACTCCAATTGAAGGGCGGGGTACAAATCCAATCTCCTCCTCCTCCCCCTCCTCCTCTTCCTTCTTCGACAACCATATAGGAACTTCCTCATATGTGAAGGAACCTGCTAGCCTCTTTTCTAGATTCAAAGAGATTCTCTTCTGTACCATGACTACATGCCCATAATGCCAATCAGGAAGTCATGATTCCATGCCTCCGCAACGACAGCCGGTATGGGAACACATACATACCACAGATTGCCATACTATTCCTGCCATAGATTTTTTATTATTAATAATAATAATATCGGTTCTCTCTCCTGTCTAGTTGTTTCAGCAGCACTTCTCAATCCACTATCATTTCATGGAGAAATTCAATTAATGTTCCATTTACATTTGTGTTAGCCAGAGAAATGCGTGTAAGCAAAGGCTGGAAAGCTCATAGAGATTGTTTAAAAAAACAAAGCATCTTAAACAAAAGCAGACCAGCAGTGACTTTTCAGCACCTCTCTAGACACATCCACACAATTCAACACATTTCTGTTGAGTCCTGCTTTCATTTTAATAACCTACAGGTCAGGTTTAAACTGATGTAACTGAGATTATGCTTGGACTGGTTAGCAGCAAAAGGAAACACGGCCAAAGAACACGGTGGCTAGATACCATAAAAAGAGACACCAGCCTGAGCATGGAACAACTGAATGAAACCCTACAAGTTCAGAAAATGTGGAGAGAGCGGGCCCATAGAATCGCCAAGAGTCAAACACGACTGAATGGCTAACAACAACAACTGAGATTTTTTTTTTGGGGGGGGGGAACCCTGGTGCTACAACTACTTCATCTTTCCTTTTAAGCCAAAGCATTAAAAAGTCTCCACAGAAATATTCACCCAAACAACACTCTATCTTTTGTCTAGTTAAATTTCCCAATAAACATTTAAATGATCATTGTACTTATTTTAAAACCTGCCAACAGGTGAAGTGGTGAGTCAAATACAGTCATTCCACTTATGGTCATCTGATAAACTTTTTAACTTGAACCACTAAGAGGAAGCAATCTTGTGCCATGCAGACAGCACGTTGTATGTTTAGTTCCCTCGTAGTCAATGGAATCGGGAGGGGGAACCCAACTCCATACGAATTCCACACAAAAGCATCTGTTCAAGCTTAATTAAATACTAAATCCATAAATACTAAAAAAATGTTACTGCACCTCTGGCAGATTAACAGTAATTACACATCTACAGAATGAATATAGAATCACAAGGTATTACACAAGCATTCATTTTGCTTTGCTGTATCCTAACCAGCCCTGGGGTAAGTATTCGCATTTCCAAAAGGTCACTTACAAAATGGAGACCAAAAAAAGTCAATAGCGGCTACTATGGCAGATAATAACAGCCAATGGCAACCATTAGTAAGTCAGATCTTTGCCACTGGATCCCTTTCCCTCTTCCAAAATAACAGAACTCAGGAGCATCCAATGAAGCTGATGGGCAGTAGATTCAGGACAGGCAAAAGAAAACACTGATTTACTCAGTGAGCGATTAAAATGTGGGATTTGCTGCCAGAGAACAGAGTGATGGCTACAGGCATAGACGGCTTTTAAAAGGAGATCAGGCAGGTTCATGGAGTATTGGTCTATCAGTGACCACCAGCCATGGTGACTAAAGAGAAGCCCCACATCTATAGGCACCTGTTGTTGGTCCTCTGGAATTGGCCACTGTGTGTGGCAAGATGGCGGAGTAGATGGATCACTGAACTGATTCAGAGGGCTCTTCTTATGGTTCTTATCTACACTGTTTGCCAGGCCCAAGTCAAACTATAAATAGTGACCTTCGAAGGCCCAAGCAGATTGGGACTTTAGAGCAGAGGTGTCAAACTCATTTGTTACGAGGGCCAGATCTGACATAAATGTCACTTTGTTGGGCCCGGGCCATGCGTGCCATAAGACATAACGCTAGGTACCAGAGATAGAAACTGTATAAAGGGCAGCAGCTGGTAAGCTCCGAGTTGGCGTGTTCTCACTGCAAAGCCCGATGGGCTGGCAAAATCCACCCAGGCATCAGTGTAGTGGTGGGCAGATGCTCCCACAATGCTTGACTGCTACAGATGAGGTTGTTCGGCCATGTTGAAGCCACAATGGAGTGGCTCCGCCCACTCCCCTAAAGACTCCCTCCCTTGAATCAGTTGCTTGAGGGCCACATAAGAGCCCTGGATGGGCTGGTTCTGGCCCTCGGGCCTTATGTTTGACACTCCTGCTTTAGAGCATCAAGGATTACTAGTCTCTCACGTACACCTGCCCAGGAACTGATCATCAGACATCTTTCCCTGTGTATACCATCTGATCTATAGTTGGTAGCTACAGGAGATAGAAGGGATCCTCTCAATAGCCATCACCATAACTTTGGAATGCTCTCCCAAGAGAATTCCATGTTGCCCTGCCCCTATTGGCATTCCCTGGACTGATGAGTTTGTGCTTTTGTTAAGCTACGAAGGGGATGATTTGCTGGACTTTTAAATGCTTTCATTGATGTTGCTGTTTTGGTTCTGTATTCTGTGTGGGAAGTGAAGACTGCTTTTCTGTCTGTCAGTTTTTATATTATCATTGTACTTTAGTGTTTTCATAAGCTTATTGTAAGCTTTCGTGCAGATTCATTTTGGGATGAAAAAGTAGGACTTTTAATAAATTACACTAGATGCACTTCAAATATGCCCCTTCATTGGGCTATTGATGATGGAAGAGACAGAAAAAAATGTTAAGGAGTGATGAAAATGGGAGTTATTTTTCTAAATTCCCCAAACCCTAAAAGGGCTGGATGGTGCTGCTAAATAGCAATGTGCTTAATTTTAAAAGGCCTAAAATAAGTGCTGAACTTCTGAAAAATACATCTGTGCAGATACATTGGAACAGCCGGTTTGTCATATTTTAACCATCTTGGTAGAAAGGGATGGCTAAAGCAGGTTAATATGTGCTCATCACTGAAACTGGGAAGTGATCTTAAGAGGAAGTGCCCTGAAGTGGGAGGTGTCACTCTAATTCAGGAACTGCAAGTCAGAGAGGAGTCGAGCTGCCACAGCATTTCCCAAATGCCCAATATGGAGAGGCATGCTTTTGTCTTCTGAATTAAAAGTGGAAGGACATTTCATTCTTGCATCCCCAAAGACTTACTTTTTCAACTATTAGTAACTATCACCCGTACTCAGAGGAGTTCCTGATGGAAGGAGGTAAATCAAGGTAAGTGACTCATACAGAGATGCGATCTGCATCCACTGTGAAGTAGGTCGGGCTGAGAGACCTCTTTTGAGAACTGCCCTTGAGAGAACAGTTATGACCAACCCAAGGTCAGACCAGCAGCTGCAAGTGGAGGAGTGGGGAATCAAACCTGGTTCTCCCAGATTAGAGTCCGCGCACTTAACCACTACACCAAACTGGCTAGAGTGTACCCTTGTGGAATGCCATGCTGTGCCATCTTCTGGCCTTCCATAAGCTATGCAAAACTGAGCTATTCAAGAGGGCCTCTCTGCACAGGTAATAAGGCTGCACTGTCCAAAATGGTTCACAATCTTACTTGGATAAATGACTGGGACTTTTGTCTATATTGCTGTGTATAGCATATTGTAAGTGGATCCACAGAAGTGGCTTCTATTATGTAATTTCTTGTACTGCTTAATGTGTCGTGTTCATACTTACGCTATGTTTCTGTTTCTTTCCAGTGGTTCCAGACTTCTAAAATCCTAATGCATTAGTTATTGACTGTTCCATTCTGTTGATTATACTCATTCGCTATGCGTAATCCATCTTGAGTCCCTGTGGGAAAGGCGGACTGTAAATAACATATATTTTTTTTAAAAAAATGGTTACAAAATTATAAGAATATTAGAATTACATTTAACAATCGATATCCATTTTCAAGGCAGGAGTATCGCCAATACCAAAAAGGTGTCACTTGTCTTACAAAGGATCATAGCCAATACATAACATGACATTGTTATACAAAGTAATACAAAGTATCAAGAACATAATATAAAGAAAACATATATATTTTAAAAAATAACAGACTAAGACTAGGGAGACCCAGGTTCAAATTCTCATGCTCTGCCAGAAAGTTCACTGCATGACCCTGAGGCCATCATTTACTGTCAACCTAATCTATCTGACAGAGATGCTGGGAACATAACATGGAGTGTGGAACTACATATGTTGTCCCGATCTTTTGGGGACAAAAATCTTATAAATAATGAGCCGGATAATACTTTGAGGAAAGGTAGAACACAAATTTCTGAAGGACAAATTTGAAGGGTATTTATTCCAGATTAATTCACCGAGGATGCAAGACAGGTTTTTAAAGCCGGTTTCTGCAGTCCAGCCTTCTTTTGTGTCATCGAAACCTTCAGTCCTTCTCGCTCCCTCCCCACATACATGCTTGTATCCCTCAGCTCTGACAGGACCGGCAGCAGCCAATGATGTGCCCGTCTTTTTTTGTCCCTTCTTCACACTGTCATCCCAGCCACGGTGAATGTATTTCTCGTATTTCCCTGCAAACAGAATGGCCCCCTTGCCTAATTTAATCTGCTCTCCTTTTGTCACAGGCAGATGTCACTTTTACATCTGTGCCTCTCTTCAAACGCTCCATTTTTCCTCCAACCCAGCAGCTGTTCCTGTGATTTAGAAAATACCCAGCGAAGGGGGGAAAAAATGTAATGTGGAGATCCCTCTGCTGGAAGGAACTTGTCACACGCCAGTCACAACTCCTCCGTCCTTTCCCTTTCCTCCAGGCAGAAGCAACTGTAAAGCTCACACACAGATCTCCCCTTTTTACTCCACCGTCTCACATAAGGTCTCCTCTAAGCAGCGAAGCTCATGCCATAAATACAGCTCAATGTAAAAGCGACACATTGTTAGACTGAGAGGAAAGATGGACAGCAAATGTGGTAAACAAAGCACTAACACCCAAGGAGCTGAGGAGTCTGTGCGTCACGAGGAGCATGCAGCTGAGGCCCAAAACAAGGAGAAGACAAATAAAAGGTTTTTATACCCCACATTTCTCTACCTTAAGGAGCCTCAAATTTATTTATTTATTTATTTATTTTGGGATTTATACCCTGCCCTATCCGGTAGCTCAGGGCGGCTAACAAGCGGTCAAGCCGAGTTTCAGAACTAAAAACAATAACAATATTACATACAATAAAAAATTCAAAAATTCAATACAGCAGTAAAATTCATATAAATCCAAGATGCACGATACATGGTATCCCACACTGGCGGCGGATTTCTTAATTGCGTGGGCACCAGGAGTAGTATATCCCAGCTCACGGGCAGCATCCATCTTTCCAGATAATGGGACAGATGGATGAAAGGCTCTCAATGATGGCATGATAGCGGCGGCAGCTCCTCCTCAAAGGCCTGGCGGAAGAGCTCCGTCTTGCAGGCCCTGCGGAACTGCACTAGGTCCCGCAGGGCCCAGATCTCCTCTGGGAGCTCATTCCACCAGGTGGGAGCCGCCGCTGAGAACGCCCTAGCCTTGGTTTGGGCAAGCTTCACACTTCGAGGGCCTGGTACTTCCAGGCAATGGCTATTCCCCGATCGCAGTGCTCTTGGGGGTACATACGGGAAAGCAGCTTGCAATCACCTTACCTTCTCCTCTCCTGAGAATAGTCAACCTTGTGAGGCAGGTGGGGCTGAGAGAGTTCTGAAAGAACTGGGACTGGCCCAAGGTCACCCAGAAGACTTCATGTGGAGGAGGAGTGGGGAAGCAAACCCTGGTTCTCTAGATTAGAGTCCACCACTCTTAACCACTACACCATGTTGCTCTTAACCACTACACCACAGCCTCTGCTCTCTAACTTACAGTGAAACCTGACCTGTGTTGTGACTTTCCCTCTCTATGATTTCTTCCTCTCATCACTGGCTGCTTAGAATCATAGAATCACGGAGCTGGAAGGGGCCATACAGGCCATCTAGTCCAACCCCCTGCTCAATGCAGGATCAGCCTAGAGCGTCCCTGACAAGTGTTTGTCCAGCCGCTGCTTAAAGACTGCCAGAAAGGGAAAGCTCACCACCTCCCTAGGCAGCTGATTCCACTGTTGCACGACTCTTACTGTCAAAAAGTTTTTCTAATATCCAGCCGGTACCTTCCCGCCCTTAATTTAAATCAATTCTTGCAAGTCCTAGCCTCTGCTGTCAACAGGAACATCTCCCTGCCCTCCTCTCAGTGACAGCTTCCAGCAATGATGAGGAAATGTACAGTGTTATGACATCAGGAAACAAGTGGAGTGTACATGGGGGAGGAAGAGAAAATGTGGTTTGCAACATTGAGCTCAAACTTATCACAATATACAGTTGCTCCTAACCAAGAGGTTTTCATTGGCTGTGGAACACCCCTACAAGCCAAATGACAAAAACGTTGAATATGTAAACACCACCAGTCCTGAACCGCTTAGGGAGTACACAATAATCTGTCTTTTAACCAAATATTAGTTAATTTGCATATCACTGAATCTTCAGTATAGCTATAGTTTTGACACATTAAGCAAAATGCACAGTAAACTTTCAGGATGTTTTTAATGGTCATTGGTGGAAAGTGCATCTTTAATATTTTCATTTTATTCCCTATTTCTTAACCTATCGAAACAAAAGTACCTTCAAAAATTAAACAAATATGCCTTTAACTTGCAATCCCATTGGTTGAAATCATCCATTACCACTTCATCAACAAAAGGTTCCACTGCTTAACACACAGCTTCAGGCAATTAGAGGGTACAGTCCTAATAGACACGTGCTACAGTCCAAACCAAACCATAATAAATACTTCTAGAACAATACAGCCATGTTTAAACATTTTAAAGTCCCATTGCTTTCATTAGATAAAGTTAAGCAAGTACTGGAATCTCTCCAACACAAACCAACAAGACTGGAAATTGCTTAATTTCATCAGGGTAACACCCTGTGCAGTTGATATGTTGAATACACATATAAGCCAGTACAATTCCATGCAAAATGACAGATCAAGACAAGAATGCATAATACGCTATGATAGGAACACCTGCTGTTCACATAAGTGTGCTTAAGCCACCATGTGCTTCTCTGGCCAGGAAATATTTTGGTGGTCACTGTTGCTTTACAATGTTGGTCCAAGAACGCATTGTTTTCTAAATTAGATGCAGAAGAGCATTCCTTTGACACCACTTCTGGCTTCACTGACCATTGTTAAACAGATGTAATAATTATCATTGATTAAAATGCTTATATGTTTAGAACAATCCAGCTGCTAGCTGCCTCTTAATGATCTCTCTTACTGTACAAGTTAACTTTCCTCTAAGAACATTCATGTGCCCTCTTGACTGACATATAGCAAACTAATGCACTAGCAGATTAGAAATCCGGGTTTGCATACAGGAAACAATGGGAGAAAAAAAGAGTTTTGTTCGATTTCATGTACTTAGAAGGTACTTTGACTCCTTGCTGATATTGATAGAAACTGCCTATTTGCTCTCCCTCATTATAATCATAAACATGGTAGGGGGATGCCCAAGCTTGAAGGAGAAGATTCGTACAATACTCATGTCCACTGAGGAAATAGTTATTGTCTAGTGTTGTGTGGGTGCTTGTTTCTTAATTGGAAAAATTGAGTTTGATTGCTACCATATTTCTCCTGCCCCCTTGGTACAGATTAAGCTGCCTGAATATATTTTTTAAAAATCATAAATGGAAGAAAACGTGGAGCTCTTCTTGAGCCTAAATGACTATTTCCAAGTTGATCAGTCACTTTGCGGTCATCTCTAGTGGGAATCATTAAGCAGTCTTCCGCAAATAAAGCAATCAAAAAGAAAGCTCCTCTGAAATTCTCAATGGTGTTTAATATTTTATTCATTCCCATGTTACCGTGTGTTTTGCCTGCAGGAAAAAAAAACCCAGCTTCGTAAAAGTGAGACATGACGGGCCTGACAACCATTTCCCCGTGAATTGCGACTCCAGCACAATGGCATTTTGTTTGCCGTTTTGTTTCCCTGACTTCTAACATTCTTTTCTGACTTGCAGAGTTGGGGGGGGGGTTGGAGGGAGGGGAGATTTTTCTCCAAGAATAGAAAAGTTTTCTTTAAACTTTCAATCTTGTTGCATCACGGTCCTTAGTAGGATGTACACATTGCAGTTCTCAAGCGGCTGCTCTCCTTGGCCATTTCCGCAGTAGTGAAATTCCCCACATTGACTTTTTAAAAACTGCATGTTATCTGAAATCTTCCACAGTAGATTTTTCCTCACCAGGTGCAAACTCGAAATTTTCTCCTTCTTACCCTGAATTCCGAAAACACCTGTAAGAAGGGAAAAACTTCAGGTTTGCGCTTGGTGATGAAAAATCTACTGTTGTTTAATTTCACATAACTTGCATTTTTAAAGAAGTCAATGTGGGGAATTTCGCTACTGCAGAAATGGTTCCTGGTTCTTCTCTCTTGAGCTTCTCATTTGTCCTTTCCCACTGTTACTTTCCTTGCTATTCAAAGAAAGAAGGAGAAACGTCACAGCACATCTCTCCCTCTCCATCCTGTATTAATAAACAGAGGGCCAACAAACTGTATTTCGGGTTGGCTGGATTTGTGATAGTATAGACAAAAGCCATCTTTTTTAGGAGGGAAAAGGAAGGGGGCTACTATGGTGATTCTTAATTCTATTTGTGCCGCTTGGAAGTGCGGAGGTTTCCCCCCTCCTCCACACTCCATTTTGATTTGATTATTTCGAATAGATGGGATCTCTCTTCCCCCTTCCAGACGCGTGGTGGAAGGCCGCTGAAGCAGTTGGCCTATAGTTGCAATAATCAAATTACCCATTTGTTACAACTTTTAGGGAAGAACAGCTCGCGTGTAAAAAGGACAACCTCAAACAAAAAAAGCAGGAGGCCCCGAGAGCTGATCAGGCTGGAAGAGGCGGGGAAGGGAGGGAAACAGCAGGTCTTTCATCTTTAGAGCAAATCTGAAAAAAGAGAAAGGAGCCAACAAAAGATCTGTTTTTTTTGTACACTAAAACGAATGAATAAATAAGTGCGAAAACAGAGAGGAGATAATCAACTCAAGGGCGTTTGCTCCCTGGGCCTGAAAGCACGCTGTGTGAAATGAAAGGAATGGGTGGATGACAAGACTGGTGGGGTCACTGGCACCATGGATGCGGCCTAAAAGGTAGCAAGCAGGCGGAGTGAAAACGGGGGCACAGCAGGCCCCGTACGTGAGGAACAAAGAAAACGGCTGGGTAGGTGCTGGGACAAAACCAACACCCAGGCTGTTTTGTGGGCTCCTTTGGGTGCCTCAGCTGTGGCCCATGAGGGCAAGGAAGGCATTCCCCCCCAAAAAAAAAACCCCAAACAAAACATCTAAAGCACTTCTGAGGGAAATGAGTTTTGTCAGGGATCGTAATGATTATTTTAGGGGCAAGTTTTATTCTGCTCGTGTTTTTATTTGTAAGCTTCTACTGGGACTCTGAGGAGATGGCATGGAAATATTCTAAATACATAAAGAAGGAGGAGAAGAGAAGAGATTGGATTTATACCCTGCTCTTCACTTGGAGCCTCAGAGCAGCTTACAAACTCCTTTCCCTTCCCCTCCCCACAACAGACACCCTGTGAGGTAGGTGGGGCTGCAGGAGCTCTTTCCAGAACTGTCCTTGAGATGGCAGCTCTGACAGAACTGTGGCTTGCCCAAGGTCATCCAGCAGCTGCAAGTGGAGGAGTGGAGAATCAAACCCGGTTCTCCCACATTAGAGTCCACGCACTTAACCACTACACCAAACTGGCTGATTAGGATATTTTTATCCCACCTTTCCTCCAAGGAGCTCAGGGCAGCGTACATCATTCCCTCTTCCTCCATTTGATGCTGACAACAGCCCTGTGAAGTAGGCTAGGCTGAGGGAGAGCGACAAGCCCAAGGTCACCTGAAAAGCTTCACACTTAAGCACTCCCATTGTACTGCCACCAGAAGGCGGAGGATGAAAGGGTTACTGTCATTTTTATTATAATCCCTCGACCCTGCAAAGCGAATGGGATATTGAAACCTCACAGCTCTCTTCTGGAACACAAGGCGCACTGTTAGTGTGACTTCTCTACATTATATACAAAACCTTTTCTGAACTCCTATCGATTGGCACCTCTCCTTTACTTGAGATTCATTGATGGCATTTTCATTGTCTAGACCCATGGCAAAGAAGCCCTCGAGAGATTTTACCAGGCTTTCAATAACTTCTACCCCACCATCAACCTAACTATGAATTACTCTGCGCAAGAAATAAACTTCCTGGACACCACTGTACGGATACAGTAAGGACACACAAGCACCACATTATACTGGAAACTATCAGATCCGCAAACATATCTACATGCCTCCAGCTACCACCCCAACCGCATCTAACAATCTATTGTCTTACAGCCAAGCCCTATGCCATAGTCGCATCTGCTCCAACCCCTCAGACAAAGATATTCACTTGAAGGATCTACAGCAGGTTTTTATGCAACCACAACATCCTCCCGATGGGGTAAGAAAGATGACTGGAAAGGCCAGAATCATACCCGGGGACAGCTTGCTACAAGACAAGCCCAACGAAAATGACAACAGAACACCACTGCTGATCACCTACAGCCCACAACTCAAGCCAATCCAACGTATATTAATAACCTGCAATCCATGTTGTATAGCGACACTTCCCTCACACAGGCACTGGGGTGGGGTGGGGGGCAAACTTTTCTTGTTTACAACTTCTCACCTGCAATGATAAACTACTTAACAGTAACATGGACTCTGGTACCAAGGCCTGCATCAAACCAAGATGTCAACTTTGCTCACATATAGATCCTAGCAACCCCATCAGTGGACTCAGCAACATCTGCCATACCTCCGGTTCATACTTCTGCTCATCCTCTAATGTAATTGTCATGCGAATCGGGCTGATCATAATTTTCTTTCCGCAGTGATGTATGCTATCATGTGCCAGCAATGCCCTTGCACCCTCTACACTGGACAAACAGGCCCGTCCCTATGACAAAGAATAAATGGACATAAATTTGATATTAAAAACCACAACATTAAAAAAAAACAGTGGGGGAACATTTTCTACTTCCAGGACGTTCAGTTGCTGACCTAAGAGCAGCAGTTCTCTTACGAAGGAAATTCAAAGGGAGGTTAGAAAGAGAGACTGCTGAACTGCAACTGATAATGAAGCTCAAGACACTGTATCCTCCTGGACTGAATGGAGACCTAGGTTTCCTGTCTCATTACCAATGCTGATTTCTCAACGCCTATTCCTCCTCTGCATATCACAGCTAATCTGATCAAGCCTACTATTGTCATCTACCTGCTATTGTCATTTGGCATCTGAAATCACACCACACTTCAAGATGTAAGAACAAGTGACTCACCAAAGCTCCTACCCTGCCATAAATTTTGTTAGTCTTGAAGATGCTACTGGACTCTTGCTCTTTTCAACTGCTACAGACAGACCAAGATGGCTACCCGTTTCTAAGCACATATTCTGCTGCAAAATATATTTCACTGTATCTTGGCAGCATGGTATTTATTAGGCATGAAACAGTGCCCTAACTCCTCAGATACAATTAGGGTTGCCAGCCTGGCATTTGCAACCATCAGGAGCTTTTGGGGAGTGGGGATGTGTTAATTGGCTCAGCTCCAATGCTGCAAGCACTTCCAGCTAGGGTTGCCAGGCCTCCAGCAGGAAATCCCCCCCACCTTTGCCTCTCATTTCCCACTGCCATTCAGTTTGCCCATGTTAAGTCAGTCATCTCTAGGAATTGCTGGAAACCCAATGGTTTTATAGAAGCTGTGAGTGGGAGGTTTCCCTCCCTAAACATAAGGCAGCATAGACCTAAGATGGACTATTCCAAAACCTCAGCAAACCCATTTCCCTTAGAGAGTAACTGAGGGATCCTAAACCTTGCAGACCCTGGGAGCATTTTTGGTATTTCAGAGAAAAGGTAGTAGGCACCACTACAAAATGGCTGCAGTGGGAGGTCATGTCAACAAATAGTTGCTGTGGGAGGAACAACCACAACATTCTGGAAGGGTTATTTCTTTGGGTGTCTATCTCGCCCTCCCCGCAAGCAGGCTCAGGGCAGGTCACAACAGTTAAAATACAAACATCGCTATAAATCCAGATACAAGTACAAATGCATGCAAGGTTAAAATCCCTAAAAATAGCAACAATTGACAGAAATTTCGATTTCCAGTACGGGCACCTCCAGTGCTGGGCATATGCTGACAAAGATGAGGACCCACTCAGCAGATGCCATGGCGATTTCTAAAGGGCAGTTCCCCCGGGCAGTATAGGCCGGGGAGGCCAGAGTATTTAGACCTCCACCGCCTCAACCAAAGGTCTGGTGGAATAGCTCTGTTTTACAAGTCCTGCGGAATTGTATTAAATCCTACAGGACCCTGATCTGACGCGGGAGCATGTTCCACCAGGCTAGAGCCAGGGCAGAGAATGCCCTGGCCCTGGCCGAGGCTAAGCGGATGTCTTTCGGGCCAGGAACTACCAGCAGATGTTGCTCGGTAGAGCACAAAGCTCTATGGGGCACGCAGGGGAGGTTCCATGTCGAATATTCTTCTATGAGGAAGGCAGCTATTCCCCCTTTTGGGAATGAAGCTTCTCCAGCTCTGGTGAGGACATGGAGTAAGGTCAAGATTGGTCCTTTATTGTGAGGAAGGAGCAAGCGGGGTGCCAAGAGACGCCAGCAGGCACCATGGAAGTAAAATTATCTCACCTAATTGTTTCACTGGTTCTTATTGCTAAACATCGCCCTTTTCATCATTATTTACACTTTTTTGTATACATCTGTCATTCCCCCTAGGGGTCGCCACCTTCCGCTGCCACCACCCTGGACTTACGGTCCCTTGAGAAGGCCCAAGGTACCCTCTCAAGCCCATCCAAAAATGCCGCATTTACGGCCGAGAAAACACAGGCGTGATGACCAGGCAGAGTACTTAACAATGGTTTATTAAGAACAATACTGGGGCAAGGCAAATAAGGCAAGGTGCTTTAAAAAGGTATAACAGTGTTGAAAGGCAAAAAGAACACAAAGCTGATGCAGCTACCTATTACTCCTAGTCCTTAACTGTTACTACTTAAGGCCTACAAGCCTTCCCTACCAGGCCTCACTACCTGTACAGTCACTCTAACTAGTGAGGGACCTTCTCCTCTCAGACCAGCTCTTCTCCCTCAGTGGCTCCGTGAGAGGGAAAACTGCAGAGAGACAGCAAGATCCGTTTCCTCACAACACACAGAGTTTATTACAGTCCCCTTCAATTCACTCCTGTGTGAAGAAAGACACCATTTTCCACAGCCTACAGCTTAAGATACACCTCCACAAGAATGCAACAGTCTCCTGAGCTGCTGAGCTGCTTTGCATAGGGAAAGAGAGGGTGCTGTGAAAAAGACTGGGGGGGGACGGACTACTGACATTTCAAACACTGCACTACAGCAATTCATAGGCAAGCCAACCCCCAAGAGGTGGCTGGAGATCTGTTGGCATTATGACTGACCTTCAAGTAAAAGAGATAAGTTCACGCGAAGAAAATGGCCACTTTGAAAGGTGGGCTCTATGGTATCACATCCCTGCCAAACTTCCTCCCCTCTCGAAACCCTGCCTTCCCCATTCTCCACCCCCAAAATATCCAGGAATTTCCCAACCTGGAGCTGGCAACCCTAGTGATTCAGAAGTGCAACAAACACCTAAAAATGGGAGAAAGGAGGGTTTAAAAAAAAAAAGTTAAGCCCTGCTTTGCCAATAAGATGCAAATACCAATAGGACACAGATCTCACAGCTGCTGGCGAAACGTCAGGTCCTGCAATGCCAAGACCACGGCCATACAGCCCGGGAAATCTACAACAACTAACAAATGGCTCTGTTTGAAAAGCTAAATAAAGTCCGTTAGCAGCCAGGAGCCGAAAAGGTTGTGTTTGAAATGACACAAAAAAATATCTGTTGGCAACCGGCAGCTAAAACAGATTACAAAGGCTGTTGGAAGGGGGCCTTGGTTCTGATGGGGATTCCACAGCTTGCGACTCTCCCTGCCAAATGCCAATAAATTCACTTCTGCTGCCTGACGGGGACTGCAAGGACAGGGGTGTTGTCAGCGAGCACCCGGCAGGCTAGAAAGCTGCATTTCTCTTGGTAGGCCATGAAGGAAGCAGGCCTATATCTTCTAGGCCATAAGACCAGAGCTTAGCTGCTCTCTGACGTCGTCAGTGAGGGCACATTTCAGTGAGCACAGTGGGGATGTGCCTCAAGAACAGCTCCTACAGGGGGAGACATGCGGTCCTCTCCAGAGAGTCAGTGTGGTGTGGGGGTTCGAGTCTCAAGCAGGATCTGGCAGACCTGGGTTCAGATCCCCACTACGTGCCATGAAATTCACTGGCTGACCTTGGACGAGACCCGCTCTCTCTCAGCCTATCCTACCGCACAGAGCTATGGTTACAAGGATAAAACAGAGGAAGAGAGGACGAGGTTCTCTGAGCTCCTCAGAGGAAGGGCAGATAAAAATGTGCTAATAGACGTATGTTTGCACAGGTATCCCACTTCTGGCCACGTTAATTTCCATGGTTTCAGAGAAAAGGGATATGCCGCTGGCATTTGCTAGGGAAACCAATTTCCCAGTCCCCGGCAATCCTTTATTCTACCACATGTATGCTTACTGCCTTCCGTCACTCCTTTTTACTGAACAATCCACTGCTGCAATCTGTGGACTAACCTTTTGTCGAATCCAGGTGAAAGAAACAAACTCAAAATGCAGTGTCTCCCTGATCTGGATAGCCCATGCAAGCCCTATCTCATCAGATCTCAGAAGCTAAGCGAGGCCGACCCAAGGGCGACCTCCAAGGAATACCAGGGCTGGGATGCAGAGACAGGTTATATCAAGCTACCTCTCTGAAACATCCTAGCCCCACTAGTGGTCACCAGAAGTCACCATGACTTCCAGGCTCACAAGCACACACGCACACAAAATACTCACACATCCCCAAAATGCAACATCCAGCTACTTTTCCTTTGACCTAGTAACTGCAAGGTGCTTTACCCTGGATTTTCCGGACAGGCGGTCTCCTATCATATTGTGCCTGTAATTCTGAGAATGGGGAGGAGGCTGCTGTGGGACCAGATCACAAAGTCTTGGGAGGTTGCAAGCCAAGTGTCACCCTAGGATTTATTCACTTACTTTATTTATATCCTACCTTTCCTCCCAATAGGAACCCAAAGTGGCTTACATTGTTCTCTTTTCTTCCATTTTATCCTCACAACAACCCCGTGAGGTAGTTTAGGCTGAGAGTGTGTGACCGGCCCAAGGTCACCCAGTGAACTTCCATAGCAGAGTGGGAATTTGAACCTGGGTTTCGCAGAGCACTTTAACTACCACACTATGCTGGCTGTCTATTACGCAGGCAGCTGGTTTCCTGCTAGGGTTGCCAACTTCCAGGTGGTGGCTGGAGATTGCCTGCTATCACAACTGAGCTCCAAGTGACAGAGATCAATTCACCTGGAGAAAATGGCCACTTTGGAAGGTGGACTCTATGATATTATACCACACTGAAAACCCTCCCTCCCCAAGCCCCGCCCTCTTCAGGCTCCACCCCCAAATCTCCAGGTATTTCCCAATGCCAAGCTGACAACCATATTTCCTACAGAGACCCTCCTGGGTTCTCTTGAAGTACCTCCTGCTCCACTGTGGTCGAGGAAAACCAGGAGTGATTCTTTGTTTTGGAGACAAGATGTTTTGTCAAAGAAGCAAACAGGTGCCGGGAAACCTACCAGCCCTTGACCACAGGAGAAAACTGAGCCATGTCAAACAAAGCAGGAAACTGATCATTTTGGTCCATGAACTTTAGGATCGCTGCTGATCTTCGGGGTGAATGTAGCTTTGAGTTCCTGTATCTGCATCCCTTGACTTTGATGCTGGCAGAAGACTTTAGGCCGCAGGAACACCTCGTGCTTTTAAAACCTCTTTTCAGATTCTCCAGGCCTCAGGCAGGGGGCTCCGAAACCAGGCCTGGTTACAGCTCAGCATATGCATGTTCTCAACACTGCACCAATGTGCAGAGGAAACCATTTTTACTTATTTTCTCCTCAACCATAAAGTCCTAAAGGCTCAAAGGCCTTATTTGGGTTAGATATCGACCTTTAGTCAAATGCCAGGTAATCCCTTCACCATATGATATAATGTCAAGTAGAAAAGGGTTAAGGGCCACGGTGGCTCAGTGATTAAGATGCTTAGCTGCAGACCGGAAGGTTGGTAGCTCGGCAGTTCGAGACCCAAGTGCCATGTGATGGAGTGAGCGCCCATCTCTAGCCCCAGCTCCTGCCAACCTAGCAGTTCGAAAGCAAGAAATTGCAAGTAGATAAATAGGTACCACTTTGGGAAGGTAACAGCGTTCTGTGCACCTCGGCGTCTAATCATGCCAGCCATATGACCACAGGAATGTCTTTGGACAGCGCCGGCTCTTCGGCTTGGAAACAGAGATGAGCACTGCATCCCTAGAGTTGGATTCGACTGGCATTCGAGCAAGGGAAACCTTCACCTTTACCTTAGAAAAGGGTTAATCATTTGTGAGTCTCCACAGACAGTCCTATCCAGCTACAAGGTCAATATGACTAAACATGCTTTTCCTCCATTGTACAAAGTGTGTGTTGCAAAAACCTCACTTCTCCCAGCAGTACTTTCATGAATGCTTTCCTACCCCATAAACTAATTTTTGCATTTTGTGTGTGTGCGTGCGTGCGCATGCATGCTTGCATGCCTGGAAGTCATGGTGACTTCTGGCGACCCCTCCTGGGGACTAGGACATTTCAGAGAGTTGGCTTTTGATATTGCCTGCCTCTGCGTCCCAGCCCTGGTATTCCTTGGAGGTCACCCTTCCAAGTTCTTGCTTAGCTTCCATGATCTGATGAGATCGGGCTTGCCCGGGTGCCATAATCTAATTTCGATGGGCTTTCCTGAATTCCTGGGAGACAAGAGGGGGAAACAGGATGGCAAGGGGTAGCAAAGGCACTGGAGAGACTGTGTACATAATCATATGTGAGACTGAACAGAACTGGCCTTATGCCCCTTCTCAGGAGTTAGGTACCGGGAGTGAATATGGATGAAGGTGGATTTGTCGGTATTTGTCAGCTTGCTGCCATGTATTGCGGAGGGTGGTGGAGGAGACTGGGGAGAGAGGGGAGGAGAATTAATCCCCTGGAATGTTACTTTCATTTACCCACTGTCCAGGGCTTTTTTGGTAGAAAAAGCCCAGCAGGAACTCATTAGCATAATAGGCCACACCCAACAGCAGAAACTCATTAGCTTATTAGGCCACACCCCTGATAACACAGCTCATTAGCCTATTAGGCCACACCCCCATGTTGCCAGAAGTGTGGCCATCCAGCCACACCCACCTTTTGCTTCTTATTGTTTACCTTGTTTGTTGTCAAAACCCAGGGCTTTTTTTTTGTAGCAGGAACTCCTTTGCATGTTAGGCCACACACCCCTAATGTAGTCAATCCTAACAAGTTTCTGCTGTTGGGTGTGACATATTATGCTAATGAGTTCCTGCTGGGTATGGCCAACTTGGGAGCCAGCCGGAACTCCTTTCCTGTGCGTTCCTGCCCAAAAATAGCCCTGCCGCTGTCTATGCCTAGGCTCTTATCTGTAGTTTACGTGCCTGACCTTGGTAACATCTTCTCTGGTTACATGGGGTCCGTTACTATTCTGGCGGGCCCTGCTTGCCACCTTCATTGGCTCCCTCCCACCCCGACCTGCTTTGAATCCGGTATATCATTCCCACCCCGGGCTTTTCCCTTCAGTTTCAGCACAGAACCTGAAGCACAGATGCCCTGCCAATACTGATCAATAAACTTCCTTCGTAAAGAAGCGAGTTGCTGCTTCTGATTGCTGTGGGAGTCTGACAGTATTTAAGAATTCACAAGACCCAAGAAGATGGGTGAAAGGTGAGGAATAAATTACTGCTTGGGTTGGGGGGGGATTCGAATACTCCTCCTAGATCACTCAAATGCATCCCAAGCTGTATATGCATCCAGTCCATCACCAATGTCCCTTGATCCAGGGCTGGCCAAACCCTGCTCCACCATCCATTGTGTACCATAAGGGTGATGAACGGCCCCTCTGAAATGAGCCCCGGGGATACCACAACACACTTATGAATGCTCCCTCTAAGCTGTGGAGTCTTGTAAGCAAAAATTCTACTTTGGGAGCTACCGGCATTAAAGCTGTGAGCGAGCGATTCGGCTACTGCATAAGTCAGTTTGCTCTGGAGCCCTCCTTCCTGAGCTCAGACAAAAATGCGTGAGCCGGAGGCTAAAAACCTGTGGGCAAACTCACACTACCTCAGCTTAGAGGGAACACTGCTGATGACGAACCCCGGCCAAGTCAGGGATGAGATGCTCTTGGGGCAAGTCAGATTCATTTTTCCCACCTTCCAGAGTACCCTGGAGGGCAAAGTCACAAAAGGGCTTCAAGGATGATGGAGTGGGCGGCCTGAGGAGGTCAGCAAGGTTCCCCCTCTCCTGGCTTTCTGCAAATGATGCAAAACTGAATGGTTCAAGAGGGCTTTGCTCTGCAGGCAATAGAGTTGCATTGCACTAAATTATTCACAAAGTTACTTGGGGATGGTGGCCTATACTACTGGGTATAGCTTGCTGCAACTAGGATCCCGCTACGTAATTCTGCATCATTTAATGTGTCCTGTTAATACTTATGCTTTGCTTCAGTTCTGTTTTTAGACTTTTGCTTGGTTCTACAAACCAAATCCTATTGCATTGCTTATTGAATGTCCCACCCATTGTTTGTATTGACTCACTCCATGTAATCTGCCTTGAGTCCGAGTGAGAAAGACAGACTATAAGCAGAAGAAAAGAGCCAGCGTCCAGCAGCACCTTCAAGACTGATAAAATTTGTAGCAGGCAGAGCTATTTTTGGGCAGGAACACACAGGAATGGAGTTCCGGCTGGCTCCTGAGT
Source organism: Gekko gecko (assembly GCA_029375565.1). Classification (NCBI taxonomy): domain Eukaryota; kingdom Metazoa; phylum Chordata; class Lepidosauria; order Squamata; family Gekkonidae; genus Gekko; species Gekko gecko. Next base: position 7,892,322 of record JAPDNY010000010.1, read on the forward strand.
TGGCCACACCCAGCAGGAACTCATTAGCATAACAGGCCACACCCAACAGCAGAAACTCATTAAGATTGGCTACATTAGGGCTGTGTGGCCTAACATGTAAAGGAGTTCCTGCTACAAAAAAAGCCCTGGGTTTTGACAACAAACAAGTTAAACAGAATAAGAAGCAAAAGGTGGATGTGGCTGGATGGCCATACTTGGGGTGTGGCCTAATATGCGAATGAGTTCCTGCTGTTGGGTGTGGCCTATTATGCTAATGAGTTCCTGCTGGGCTTTTTCTACAAAAAAAGCCCTGGTAGCAGGGTATGAGCTTTCATGAGAAACCTACGGGAGAACACTTCAGCTTTCCAGGACATTCAATGGATGACCTCAAAGTAGCTGTTTTATTGCAAAGGGATTTCAGGAACAAACTGGAAAGAGAAATTGCTGAATTCCAAGTTATTACAACACTCGGAACAACTCCCCAGGACCTAACAGAGATATTGGTTTCTTATCTCATTACATATGCTAAACTCATCCAATCCTTCCATACGTATTTTCACCAAGAAAAGTTATATATCCTCTTTATTTTAGTATATTGCTTATTTAGAATAGTAGATTGGAATAGTGATTGTAATGTAATGCAATGAACATTGCAATGTATTTCTCTGATCTGGTGACAGAGGAGACATAACACTGCACATTCATGCCACCTCAAAGAAAAGTATGTTGTTAGTTACCTCCATGCTTGCGAGGAGAAAAATGAAGCATAACAACAGGATCTCAGTTATTTATTCTTAGCATTCAACAATTAAGAAGGATAAATTTTCATGCTGTCTCCTATTTTGACATATTTATTTGCTCCACTGTGTTCCGTCCCCGTCCCCCCTGGTAATTAAATCCAAACAAATGGCGACCATATAAACTTAGCTTGTTATTCCTGTTTGGCCTTTACATCTGTTAAAACATCTTCATTATGTTGTATGCTAATTTGCTGTTCACCATCTGCCTATATGTATGTACTGTTAACTTCCATTTCAATGTATCTGAGGACGTGTGCGTGCCCACAAAAGCTCATACCTTGGATAAAACTTTGTTAGTCTTAAAGCTGCCACTGGACTCAAACTTCGTTCTACTGCTGTCCACCTGGATCTACCACAAATGTTATTAATCTTTAAGGTGCTCCTGGACTCTTGCCCTTTTCTGCTGCTACAGACTCACAGGGATACCCATCATGATCTAAATAAATAAAGGCCAAAAGAACAGCACTGTGAGCCTGGCGTAGCAAAGAACAAAATCCTTAAGGAATTAATAATTGTACAACACTATTTTCTAAGCAAGTACCTGTTTCTTCAGATACAATCCAACGAAAGCAGCATTTTGCAATGGAAGGACTTCCCCTAATTCACCTGTTCCGCTTCAAGATTCCATGGGATGCTCTGCTCAGAGCAGCACAGGAAGAGGGAAACGTATAACTTACCCAGAAGCTACATTTTCATCTTGTGTAAATTGAAAAATAGAGGGTGTGATGGGCAGGCTTTATTATGGTGGCGTTCCCAATAACCAACCCTGGAACCAGAGCCTTTATCATTCATAAATGACCTGGAGTCAGAGGCAAGTAGCGTCACATCCGAGAATACAGATGACACCAAATTATCTGAGACGATGAAATCCAAGGTATGCTGTGAAGGGCTACAGGTGGGGGTCTCTCCAGATGGCATGAATAACAAATAGGTTTTAGTGGGAGGAAGCAAGATGTGATGCATACAGGAAACAAACAAAAAAAGGTAGTAACTTCATACTGATGGAAATAGTAGGAAGGAGATTTCCTGCTTGTGGGGGGCCAGTTTACTGAAAACAGTGACCTAGTGGGCAGCAGATTACAAAGGGAATTCAAATGATACTTGACCCCACTTGTGGGACAAGGCGGGGTATAAACAGAAATGATGATGATGATGATGATGATGATGATGATGATGATGATGGCTCTTTTTGTAGCAGGAACTCCTTTGCATATTAGGTGACACACTCCTAATGTAGCCAGTCCTCCAAGAGCTTACAATAGCCCCTGTAAGAAGAGCTTTGTAAGCTCTTGGAGGACTGGCTACATTTGGGGTGTGTTGCCTAATATGCAGTGGAGTTCCTGCTACAAAAAGAGCCATAATAATAATAATGATTATGATAATAATAATAATAATAATAATAATAATAATAATAATAATAATAATAATAATAATAATAATAATAATAATAATAATAATACCTTTTAAAAAGTAAAATTTACATTTGAAAAATGAAGTACACTTCTGGTCCTACCATCTTGAACAAAAAATGTAGCAAGAGGTTCAGCAAAAATAAATTAGAATGGTCAAAATACTGAACTAAGGCTAGAAAAAGAGAGGACCGAAAGGGACCATGAAGTTGGATTTATAAAATTAGAAAGGGCATTGAGAGAATGCGTAGAATGCGTAGAGGGGGATTTTTCTCTCTTCCCCGACATTAACATGAAAGGGGGGGGGGGAGAAATCACCCAATGAAATCGATAGGCAGAAGGTGGAAACAAAAGGGACCTGCTGTTTCACACCCTGCAGAGTTAACCGAAGAAATCCACTCCCACTGATGGTGCTGATGACACCTTTAAGGCAGATCCATGCAGGGAGGGAGCTCTGTGAGCAGGGAGAGCGAATCACGGAACCTCCACGTCTCAAGACAGTGCACCACGGAATGGCAGATGCCATGCAAGCCGCTGAGCCGCAAGCCCTTCTTGTAGACTTCCCAGCAGTCTCTTGCATGCGGAAGATGGGGCCAGAATAAATGCTAGAATAGGGGAGGGACACCGGAGGAAGGAAAAGGCCTTCGTGCACCTTCGGCTCCGGGTCGTGATTTCTGCCGGCAAGGAGAAGCGCCTCGGTGATTGGCCAGGCCTGGCTTCCCTCCCCCACTAAGCGGGAGCGGCCACGTGGAAGAACAGAAGCCCCGGGAGGGCAGGGCTGTGACTGGTTGCCACCCTCCCGGTGGTGACTGGATCTCCCCCGGAATTGCAAGGGATCTCCAGGCGGCAGAGACCGGCTTCTGTGGAGGAAATGGCTTCTACGGAGGGTAGACTCTGTGGCGTCCTTCAAAGCCCCGCCGAGTTCCCTCCCCTCAGTTCCCCCTACCCTCCTCTCCGGGTTTCCTCCCCTTTCCCCAGTTCGGTCTTCCCACCAAGGTCCGCCCCCAAATCTCCAGGAGATTCCCAAGCCCGAGCTAGCCGCCCTCCTCTCGTCCCCGGAGGAGCAGCCGGCGGGCCTCGCTCGCGTGGTCACGCTTTCCAGAATCCGAGATGACCCCTCGGGGGGTCCTGAGTGCAAACTCTGCTCGCAGAGCACCTCCCTCCCTCCCCGCCCGTCCGGTCCCTTCGGCCTGCTGCGGTGGAGGCGGCGGCTGAGAGGCTTTGGCCCGGGTGGGCGGCGCGCAACAGTGCCTAGAGGGCCCGGAGGCCGAAAGGGCGCCGCGAGGTGGGGGCTCGAATCCCCGGACTGGTGACCCCGGGGGACGACGACACGGAGAGCGGGACTGGAGTCCAGGCCTTGGGCTGGCGCCTTGGTTGGAGTCGCTGGTTTTCTCTTCCAGACCTCGCAGTTCCCTTCCGACGTTTTCTTCGCCAGTCTGATGGGAGGGTGGTGGTGGTGGGGAATTAAGGAAAGGAAACGAACATGAAAACGTCCCGGGTTGCCAAATCCGGGTCGGGAGATTCCCGGAGATCTGGGGACGGAGCCTGGGGGGAGGGCAGGGACCCCGGTGATGGGGTCCAGGGCCAGAGAGTCCAGGGAACGGATCTCTGTGGTCTGGAAACGAGCTGTAATCTCGGGAGATCCCCAAGCCCCCCCCCCCGGAGGCCGGCATCCCCGTCAGAAAATGCCATGTGGGGTGTGGGGGAAGACGGAAGGAGGAGAGGAAACCCGCGACCCCCGTCCGTTCCTCTGGCCGCCCCTCGGGGCTCGATGGCGCCCGTAGTCCAAGGAAGGGAGCGGAGGGGTTTACATGGAATCCGCTCGGGATTCCCGGGCTGGCGGCGGCCACAGAAGAGCAGCGGTCTAACCCTCGTGGTGAGGCCCAGGGGGGGGGGTCTCCAGCGTGGCCGGGAAACGGGATGCGAAGCCAGGCGAGGAGGGGGCCCCGGGCCAGCCGGCCACCCGCGCGCGTCGGGGAGCTGGAGAGAGACCCGTCCCAGGGACGCTTCCGGCCTCCCTCTTTCCGGAGAGGGGGGGAACGACGGAGCCCCCGCATGTCGGGGGCACGGGAAAGGGGGGGGCCCTAAGGAGAGTCGCGGGGGGAGTCAGGCCTCGGCCAGGGGGCCTCCCTCGGAGCGCCTCGCGGGGGGATCGAGTGGATTCCGGAGGAGGGGCGGGGAAAAGAGCAGCCCGCATCCGGACCGGCCGGCCTCTGAAGCCCAGGCCGGAGTCCAGCGGCTGCGGGTGGATTTAGGATCCAGATGCGGCTGGTGCGGGAAGGGATCTCTCCTCGTCGGGTGTGGATCGAAGGATGAAAACGAAATCCTCGAGACCCTCCCTGATATTTAAAGGGTGTTTGAAAAGAATGAAAAAGAAATCTCGGCCTTTGGGCACTGGAGGAGCGGCCCGCCTGTCCAACACGCCCCCCCCGCGCAGGTGTGTTTTTTTGGGGGGGGAACCCCGGGGGTCCCCCTCCCCGTCCTGTGCCGCCTCTCCCCCCCCCCCTCGGCCGATTTCGCAGGGTGCCGCCGAGTCCTGCCGGCCCCGCAGCCCTTCGGGCCCATTTCACGCTCGTCGGGGGGCCTCTTTGTCGCGCAATTGAGCGTGTAACGCTCCGACAAAACGGAGCTCCCCCCCCGACGACAACATCCCAGGCTCTTCTCCTCCGTCGAGCGCTCCGGGGACTCAGGGAGAGAGAGCGAGAGAGCGAATATCCATTTGGATTTTTGTTTTAATCGGAGGGGGAGGCAAAAGCACCCCCTTTCCGGCCCAGGCACCCACCCTTCTCTCCCACCACTGTGGGTTTTCTTCCTAGGTATAGATGACAAAGGGGGGGGGGTGTCTTAAAAGCTGGGGGCAAATCGGATCAGGCGAAATCGTCACCCAACTTTCATTCTTTTCCAGAGGAGGCTGATTGAATTAAAGGGGGCAGGAGGAGGCTGCTGGTGGGGGGAGCGGAGGGGGGGTCGGCGAAGAGAGAGAGAGAGAGAGGAGACTCGGGGACGTAAATGGTGTGTATTAAATTCTAATTAGAGATGCAGGAATCAGCCAGAGGGAGCTTGGACAGCCCTCTCTCTCTCCCCCCTCCCTCTCCCTCGCTCCCTCCCTCCCCCACCCCCTCCTCCCCACTCTTCCCCTGCTCTCTCTCTCCCCCCCCGGTTGCCAGCCCAATAGACTGATGAGTTATTGTCATGTAAAAAGCGCCCGCGATCAGACCCACCGCTTCGCTATTGTCCAAGTGGAAAGAGCCAAGTTTATTATGAGGACTGTATGCTCTAGAGACCTGCGGCTAGGCTCCTCATAGGAGCCCTTTTTCATAAAACTCGGCTCGGCTGGTAGCGGGGAGGCCACTCTGGCAACGCCAGCCGAGCGGTGAGCATCTCTCCGCGCCTCGCCTCGCCTCCCCCCCGGCCCCCCCCCGCGGCCCCCTTTTTGCCAAGCCCGATCCGAGGCTCTTTTCGCCCCCGTCCGCCCGCCCCGTCCCGCCGCCGCCGCCCACCCCGCCCGGCCGAGCCACCGCGAAGAGCCTTTTCAATGTATAAAATGGAATATTCTTATCTCAATTCCTCCGCCTACGAGTCCTGTATGGCCGGCATGGACACGTCCAGCCTGGCGTCGGCGTACGCGGACTTCAGCTCCTGCAGCCAGGCCAGCGGCTTCCAGTATAACCCCATCCGGACCACCTTCGGGGCCACCTCCGGGTGCCCGTCCCTCACGCCCGGATCCTGCAGCCTCGGCTCGCTGAGGGACCACCAGAGCAGTCCCTACGCGGCAGGTAAGGCCGGCGGCCCGAGGGAGGAGGAGGGGGAGGAGGAGGGGAGAAGGAGAAGGAGGCTGCCGCCGGGCCCCGGGGGGTGGGCGCAGGCGGAGGGAGGGAGGGAGAGACCCAGCCCGCGGAGCCCCGCGACGGCCACAGCCGCCCGGCCCCGCGCCTCGCCTCGCCTCGCCCGCCAGCGGCTCTCTGCTGATTGCATCGGGAAACCCGAGCGGCGCGGTGTTTAGTATTTACCCGACGAAATTTGCTTACACAAATGAAAGAATTTATCACGTTAGGAGCGATTGCGGGGAAAGGGAAACGAGAGGAGGGGTGGTGGGGGTGGTTGGGGGGGGAAGGGAAAGGGGAAAGGGGGGGTTGTGTGTAATTCACTTACACCGTTACACTATCCGAAGTCACACCCGAAACCGCCAACAAAATTATCTTAAGCTGCCAAAATGATCGGCATAATTTATTTACTTTGCGAGGGAGACGGAAAAGCTGGGTGGGGGGGGGGGAGAATAATTAAATAAGCCGGCAGGGAAAGCTCGTTACTGACACCGTCTTCTTCGCCTCCATCCTCCTCCTCCTCGTCTCTCTCTCTCTCTCTCTGGCTGAACCCACCTCCGTCGAACAAGCAACGAGCGCGCAGCCAGAGGACAGGGCTGCCAGGCGCCTCGCCCTCCCGGCTCCTACCACCGGGGTTTCCCGGGCATTTTCGCCTCTCTCTCGACGGGGCGAACGACAGACACCCGTCGGAATCCAGGGGCGCCGCCCTGCGCTTCAGTCCGGCTCCAGCCAATGCCAGGATTTCCTCTTTTCCCTTTTTTAAACTAGCGGATTTGAGGGCAGCAGGACTCCACCAGCCCTGCCTTTGAGAGAGGAGCTTCTGGGTTCAAAACCCAGCCGGTTTGGGCGGCGGGAAGGTGGCGTGTTTGACCCACCTCTCTGTCTCGTGTGTGAGCGCTCGTCTCCGCGGCGGCGGCGGCAGCGCAATCCGATGCGGAGTTACACCACTGCAATGGAGGAGTTTATTGGAACGAGGGTCACTCCGCATCGGGGTCGCCCCGTCGGTGCGGACACGGCTGCGGCGCCGAGAATGCTGCCAAACCTGGCGCAGCGCCCCCCTCCCTTCTGTGCAACTGCCCCCCCCCCGCACGATCTGTCGCTGGCTCCAAATTCTGGTTTAGCATAAAACGATTTCCGGGCTCTCGGTCTTTCGCGGCTGAGGTGCGGAGTGAAACAGGCGATGCAAGAAGTAACGAATAATCGAGAGAGGGAGAGGATCTCGAAACGCGTTTCCCACACTGAAAACAACCCCCCCCCCCTTCGACAGGCTCCCTCTTGCCGCGAGTGCATCCCAGACTTTTTCCATTTCCAAAGGGAAATTTCCTTTCTAACGGGGTGGTGGTGGTGGTTTAAATTCGCACCCATTCCCCTATTCCGGGAAATGGCACGAACCGGTCCTGACGCGCCGCCGGCGCAAAACTTCGTTGGTCTGCAGACGGCTTCGACGCCACAAACACGGCGAGATCACAGGAATCTGGGGAGGAGGAGGAGGAGGGCAGGCGGCCTGGTCGGGCCCGATCTGGGGAGATTTCGGAAGCTAAGCAGGGCCGGTGCTTGGACGGAAGACCGCCGAGGAAGACTCTGCAGAGGAAGGCGCGGGCGAAGCGCCTCTGCGCTTCTCAGCGGCCTCGGGAGCGCCACGTTGAGGTCGCCCTACAACTGTGGCCGCGCCTCGACGGCCCTTGAGACATTCCTCGCGTAGTCCGCGCCTGTGGCCTGGCCGGTGGCGGCACGGGACTTACCGGCCTCTCTGCTTCTTTCCCCGCTCTCTCCCCCTCTCCTCTCCCCTCCCCGTCCCGCCCGCCCGCCGCCCCTTCCTGTAGTGCCCTACAAGCTCTTCACCGACCACGGCGGCCTGAACGAGAAGAGGAAGCAGCGGCGCATCCGGACCACCTTCACCAGCGCCCAGCTGAAGGAACTGGAGCGGGTCTTCGCCGAGACCCACTACCCGGACATCTACACCCGCGAGGAGCTGGCCCTCAAGATCGACCTCACCGAGGCCCGCGTGCAGGTACGTCGGGGGAAGGAAGGAAGGAAGGAAGGAAGGAAGGAAGGAAGGAAGGAAGGAAGGAAGGAAGGAAGGAAGGAAGGAAGGAAGGAAGGAAGGAAAGGTCCCTTCTTCCTAGCGCCTGGCCTGCGCCCTCCCCGGCCCCGCCTGGCCATTCAGGGCCCTTCCCGCTCGGGCAGGCCGCCAGAGGCCGAGAGGCGCGCCGCCCTTCAGGGTCCAGGAGCAAGCGGGGCAAACTGGGTCAGAACCAGTGTTCCCTCTAAGCTGAGTTAGTGTGAGCTAGCTCACAGCTTGTTAGCCTCCAGCTTGCAGATTATTTTTTTTGTCTTAGCTCAGGAAGGAGGGCTCCAGAGCAAGCTCGTTCGCTCACAATTTTAATGCCAGTAGCTCAGAAAATAGAATTTTTGCTCACAAGACTCCACAGCTTAGAGGGAGCATTGGTCAGAACACGCGGGGAGAACCCGGGCTCTTTCCCTTCGGTGTTAGGTGAACACCCTGAACCGGGGAGGCTGTTCCGGTCAGGCCCAAGATGGGCTCCCCCCCCCCAGCTGAAGCCCGTTTTCACCATATACGCCGCCTCCCTCCTACATCTGGCATCCCTTTCCCCATCGGAGGAAGTGAGCGGTGACTCCCCAAAGCTCACCCCCTGCCACACATTTTGGTGGGCTGGTCTGAAGCAGCAGAAGAAAGTTCGAGTCCAGCGGCGGCACCTGTAAGGCCAACAGAGCTTTATTGGTGCGGGCGCAGGAACGCTTCTGCCCTGCATAACACTTCGTTGGTCTTAAAGGTGCCGCTGGACTCCAAATTGGGTGGTTGGTTGGTTGGTTTTCTACCCCCGCCGTAGCAGGCTCAGGGCCGCTTACGCAGGACATTGCAGCTAAAACAAAATTTAGATAAAATCATAACAATATCGGTATAAAACACCGCAAAGTGCTGCTCGTGCTAAGACGACGTTCTGCCGCACATTTTGGCAGTCTTTGAGGGGCGACTGGACGCTTGCTCTTCTCTGCTCCCAGCGACCAAAGGAGGCGCTTTCTCTGCCTCGTCATAAAACTGTGTAAAGGGTTGAGATTTTATTTTTTACTCTGTCCATATCCTGCCTTTCACCCCACGGGGGGGGCGCAAATCAGCTTCCATCGCTCTCCTCTCCTCGCTTATCTCCTCGCAACAACCCTGTGAGGCAGGCTTGGGTGAGAGAGCGTGTGACCGGCCCCAGGTCACCCAGCGAGTTGCCGCGGCACAATTCAAACCTGGACTTCATGGAATAGACAGGCTGCCTGAAAAGGGCCTTTAACCACTACACCTCTGGTAAAATTGTCATGCCGCAAGTGAAGGCTTCTCAGCTGTTCACTCCTACCTGGAGACGACGTTTCCCCTCCAGGTCAGATCAGGCTAGTGCATCATCCCCCCCACCCCCACGCTGTTTGGCTCACTTGCTGGAGCCATCTGTTTGTTTTGCACATGCTTGTTCTCGACATGTGACACCTCAGGAGAGGCTGAGGAAGGGGTCTGTAGCCTCGGGGGGGGGGTGTTGGACCAGATGACCTTTGCTTCGTTCTAGAATTACGACCCACCTACGACTGAACCAAATATTTTGCTGTTCTTGCCTGTGATTCTCTAGCTTTGATTTATTTTTAACTTCTTAAGACTCGAAAAGATTCTTGAATTCTTGGTTTAGTCCTTAAAATAGGGAGGGCCGTCAGTCTAAACAACCCACAAAATGCCCGATCAATCTGCAGTCCAGGAACCCAGGACACACCATTCCTTTTTAAACGGGATCCTTGGATTTGGAATAACTGCACGCTGAACGCGCAGTGGTGTCGATCCCCATCAGCATCCCCCCCCCGCCCTTCTAGCTCTCCAGCGTTATCGTTGTGAACGTAAAGAGACGGTATCAAGAAATAAACCACCGTTAACCACACAATCCCGCGCAGGGTCGTTCCAATTTAAATTCGTTGATTTCCACGGGGGTCCTCCTGGAGTAGTCCTGCACAGGACTGCACCATAAGGGATTTAATACTGGGCTGCTCAGGGGTTGGCCGGGCAGCCGCTCGTTTGTACAGAGAGGCATCCGGGCTCCCGTGTGCCTGCCTGGGCAAATCTCGATGGGACACGGGCTGATTCTGCACTGGCTTTTCTCCGTTGTTTTAGCAAACCCACGTGGGGACACTGCATGCCGGTTTGAGCATCGGGTTTTATAGTAGCCTCCCCACTGCATGCCGCTTTCGCTTCCTTTCACCGGGTTTTATGGGATCTTCTGCATAGATTTATGGCCGTCCAGGGGGGTGACTTTGCAGTCAGTACGGTATTGCCCCGGGGTATCTGAATGTGGCCTTGAGCTGCACCTTTCCCCTCCCGATGGAGAAAATGTGGAGCGACTCAATGCCAGACGCAGAATCTCCCGCTGCTCTCAGGTGTTCCTTAACAGGGCCAGTTCCACGCAACGGGAAGTCCGGCAGCGAGAATTTAGCACCGCTTTTTCAGCCCTACAATAGCGATGCCACTTAGTGACTGGCAGCACGCAGAAAAAGGCGCTCTGGTCCACAATGCCAGTCATCCCCCCCCAAAAAAAGACAGAGAGACAGTGTGATGTAGTGGTTAGCCGTCCCTATTCTAACATGAAACTCTCCGGGTGACCTTGGCACAGCTGCTCTTCGCTGTTGCTGTGAGGATGCAACGGAGGAGGGGGGAGGAGGAGGAGGAGGGGTAAAGTGATGCCCCTGCCTCTGGGTCTTCAGCAGGGAGAAGAGCAGGGTCTAAATATCCCAAACATAAAATAAACGCAGCACACGTGACAGCCCTTCCAGATTCACTAATGGACGGATGGTCTATTTAGCTTCACTTTCTCTCGCTGCCTATCAAGAGCGGCCAACCAAGATGCTTCAGCGGGAAAGTCGGCTGCGTCCTCCGCAGCTGTAGGAAGAGGGACAAAAGTATATTCCAGAAAGAACTTAGATCCAGGTGTTCCTCAGCCGTGTGGGTCTGAAGCAGTAGAACAAATTTTGAGTCCAGGGGCACCTTTAAGACCAAGGAAGGTTTATTCAAGGCATGCGCTTTCGTGTGCACGCACACGTTTTCAAATATATTGAAAGGGAAGCCAACAGTCCGACTATATAGGCAGATCCCCCTACATAGGTGAAGAGTAAGAACAGGACAGAAAGGGCTTCAGGTCGGGAAGGGGTGCTTGTGTGAGCCTGCGGCGCCAAGAATAAAGAGGAGGCTGCAGCGCTTTGAAAGATCGGCACAGTTTTCTTCCAGCACAAGCTGTTGGGAACTTGCGTCTGAAGAAGCGAGTCCTAGTCCGCAAACTATTAAAAACAGAATTGCAAAAGGTCTTTGAAAGTGCTCCAAGACTTGCTTCTTCAGCCATCGCTGTCTGTATTTTCAGCCCTGGCCATTTCAGGTGCGCGAGAAATACTGTTGAATTTATTGCACCGCTGTTGGAGAGAGCAGGGGGAATGCACGGGTTTAACTCCTCTGACCAGCAACTTCTACTAGTGTCCGGCATGGCTTGAAGACATTTCTGTCTCATCCTATCTATTGGACAGCATCTTTCTTGAATCCGTGGGCAATTTCCGTGCGCCAAAACGCACCTTATCTTGAATATGATACGTGAGAATGAAATGCTTACTTTCCCCGCATCCTCAGATTTCTGAGCCTGAGAATTTGGGGTGAAATTCTGTTAGCCCTGGCAGATAATAATCTAGTCGTAGGGTTCCAAGAACACCAGTCCGTGCTGTCGACAACATTAGTGTTTTCACGGCTTGGGGCGCGGGCTTCATACGGCAATGTGACCTCTTTGGTGGCAGGCACAGGAGTGGAGTGCTGCTCAGTAGGTATTGCGGGAGGCGCATCCCCTACATTTAGAAACGGAGATGGTGGTCATGGTCTAGAGACTGATGCAGAAGTCCAGGGAGCCCGTGGTTGGTGCAGGACGTTTGATACTGTTGATGGGCCTGGAGTCACATCGAGAGATTACATTTTTTTTTTTTGAGAGGGGGAATTATTTTAAAGGGTTCTTAATGCCGTTCAGTAAAACAAAATTACTTCTCTTAGTCACAATGCAGGGTGTTGCCATGGACCATTTATTTATACCATGGAACTTCAGTATTTTATATAATTTGAGATTAAAAGGCCACATATCATATCTATATCTAAATCTCTCTCTCTCTCTCTATATATATATATATATATTTATATGTATAGAAATTGCATATATATATATATATATATATACAAATTAATTTATATATTTATAAATTAATGTTTATATATATATAAATTAAATTCTTTATTTACCAGCATTTTATATCATATATTAACATTCAGAATACTGATGAGAGCTTCTCAAGATTTATTAGTTGTACATTCAAAGCAAGCCCATGGTATTCACGTATCATTAACTTAACACCATCAGTCTAGTCCAATAGTCAGAGAAGCTTAAAAGAGTCACAGGTCAGGATAATACCAGTTCTTCGGTAATGCCTTTTCCCTCGCCAACTGTTCTACTACTGGGAACCAGATAGCTTGAAAGGTTCTTTGAATATGAAAGGAGGGTTGGCGCACAAGCAAGAACTTTTCACCACCATAAGCTCCTGTCAGGCAGCATCTTCAATGAATTTGGGGGGGCAGCTTTATAACAATACCCAGGTATATTAATAGTTACGGACACGCGTGTCCCGAAAGAGGGCTCTCTCGCTGATCTCTGTGCCCCTTAGGGCTGTGCCTTTTGTAGTCAACGAATGTTTCCGAAGGAGCCCGTTTCCCGACGCCGTTCAGGGCCCCCCAAGCGCTGTCCGTCCCGTCCCGTCCCGTCCCCGCATCGCCGCCCGGTCGCTTGCAGGAGGCGGCCCCGCGACCCACCTCTGCGCCTTTTCCCTCCCCTCCCAGGTCTGGTTCCAGAACCGGCGGGCGAAGTTCCGCAAGCAGGAGCGGGCGGCGGCGGCGGCGGCGGCGGCCGCCAAGAACGGCTCGTCGGGCAAGAAGTCGGACGCGTCGCGGGACGACGAGAGCAAGGAGGCCAAGAGCACCGACCCGGACAGCACCGGCGGGCCCGGGCCCAACCCCAACCCGGCGCCCAGCTGCGGCGGAGGCGGCGGGCCCAGCCCGGCGGGGGGCCAAGGCGGGGCCGGAGGCGGCGGGCCGGGACCGGAGGCGGGCAAAGGGGCGGCGCCCGGCGGCTTGGCGGCGGCGGCGGGGCCCGGGCCGGGCTGGGCTCCCGGGCCGGGGCCCATCACCTCCATCCCGGATTCCTTAGGCGGCCCTTTCGCCAGCGTACTCTCGTCCCTGCAGAGACCCAACGGCACCAAAGGCACCTTGGTCAAGAGCGGCATGTTTTGAACCGGGGCCCGGGGGCGCCGGGCTCCGCCCCACCACGGGGCGCCCCCTTCAGGGACTCGCCTCGCCGCACCCGGGCGCGCCGCTTGGGACTGCGGCCTCCGGGCTTCCAGGCGCCCACCGGCCGGCTAGGCCCGGCTCTGCGTGCGGGGAGCTTTCTCGGGCCTCTCCTCCCGTGCAGAGGAACGCCCCCCCCCCCCCGAAGAACTGGTCTGCTCTGCGGTGGCCCCGGCAAAGACACGTGTGTGCATCCCTCCCCCGCCCGCCCGCCCGCCTCCGCCACGCGGCCAGCACACCGCCTGCCTGCAGCTCGGCTCTCCCCTGCCCCTCCACTTCGCAGGCTCGGACCCGGAGAAAACTGTCCCCCCGTCCCCCCCCCAGCCGCCCCTCTTTTTGTTGGTTGTTGCTGCTGCAGTGTGATGATTTTTTTGCCCCTCTGCCCAAGTCGTACCAGAAGGCCGATTACTTTGGACGTGGTGTGTCCACTGGGACCCACCCCCCCGGTTAATTCTCCAGTCGAGGTGACAAACAAGCCGTCCGCCCGTGTTGGTTTTGGCGAGCCCACCTTTGTGAGTGGGGTGCGGCCGCTGGCTGTCCGCTGGGGCCTCCTTTCCTAAGCGGGCCGGACAGGGCTCCTCCTCCGAACCTGAGCACACTTGTTTTCCATGCCAGGACTGCTGCCCGGAAGAACGCGCTCCTGAACATGTGCAGAGGGCACGGTTTTTCACCTTAGGGAGTGCCGAGAAACGTTTTCAGCTCCACTGGAATGTGCAGATCAGAAGCCAACCCTGTAACTTGTTGCTGCATAAATCAGTTGTTCTTCATTCTCTTGGAATGTATAGTGGCAGATATCCACTCAACCCTGCACAGGCCCTCTTTTTCTTTCTTTCATTCATTTGTTTGCTTTGGCATCCAATTTAACAGTTTTGCTAGACAATACAGCAGGCGGGGATTCCTTAAAAGTTATAGCATTTGGAAAGCTAGGTTTTATCCCACCCTTGACGACAACTAGAGACACCTTTATGGAGCCTAAATGGGGTGGGTTATGTTTTCTAGATGCTGGAGCACATTCTGAAGGGTTTCAGAAATTTTTGAGAGGTCAGCCCTCTTCAGGCCAGCCTTTTTATACTGCTTGCTCTTTGCCAACTAGGAGGGTACTTTGCACCATAACATTGTCAACCAGTGCCTGGTGTCCCTTGCTGGAGGATGTGGCTCAACCGACCCTAGGAAGGTTAGGGGTGGCAAACCAAACCTTACCTGGTTTATGCCCTAGCGGAACAATTTGAGCCTCGTTCTCATAGGCATGTCCATTGCTTGGGGACTGCAGCGCCCTTTCATGACCTGCACATGCAAATAAGCTACTGGAGACAGAACTTTCACCCTCCCTGCCTATTTCAGTGGAGTCCTGCATAATTCGTCTGCTGCCCAGATTACGATGTAGTCTAGTGATGACTATGCGTAGGGTGAGGGAGCTGGCAACCCAGCCTTGCAGTGTGACATGAATTATTCCTGACCGTTAAGGCATAGCCCATCTCCTGGCTATTAGCACTGGCTCTGTTTTTTGCATTTATGCCTCCCCGCCCCCAAGTCTTTTCCTACTTCTATTGCAATTCTTCCAAGCTTACCAACAATCGTATATTTAACATACAAGGAGACAGTTTACAGGAGGGGAACCGTCTCTGTCCAAAAATGCCCACAGAGGATTTCCCGTCTTTGCTGGTGAATGGATAATATTCATCCTGAAGATGCTGGTTACATTGCCCATGCCATTTTTAGACCTTCCTTGTTAGGGGTTTAAAGATTTTTTTTTTAATTTTAAAAGGCACAAAAAATCTAGGTATTAGTTATGTAGACAGGTATGCTTTGAAGTTTCCCCCCCTGTGTCTTTCTACAACTGTGTTCTGTGACTCAATTGTATAGTGTTAATATTGATACAAAAATTGTCTACTCTAGTTAGACGTATAAAGAATGTTTTTTCCTCCTTGTAGACTTTATGGTGTGTCTTTACAGCGAAATGAGGATCTCACTGGTTAAATCCCTTTGCGTTTAGAGAGAGGCCGGTTTCATGCAATGATACCTGCTTTGGTTATCAGGTGCATGTTGTCTTCTCTTTTTTAAAAAATTCTTTTCCCTTTGTGAATATGTTTGTGAGCATCAGTCATAAATTATGTTTCAGGATTTTCAGATTTATTTATATGTGGTTAAAATGAATGCTTCTATTTAAAAGGGGAAATATTTCTACATGTGCATATAGTTTTCCAAGAGTGTACCATTAAACTGATTGTTGATAATAAAAACGCAAAATCCAGCCCTTGCCTTGCTCTTAGCCTAATTTTACTTTCTCCCCCAATGATTTGTTAAAAGATATCATTGGGATATAGGCAGCTAATATGAGATGAATGTGAAGGATGAGTGTTGAATGGACCTAGAGAGGGGACAGAATGTGGGTGGGGAATAAAGGGAACAAGGCATAAGAATGAAGAAGCAAGTGTCTGTGTACGGACATGCATGTTGGGTGGGGGCTGGGAGGAAGGCCGTGCATCTCTCTGTACTCCCCCATTAGTGCCTCTGGCAGTTTGGTGTAGTGGTTAGGAGCGAGGACTCTAATCTGGGAGAACCGAGTTTGCTTCCCCATTCCTCCACATGCAGCTGCTAGTGTGACCTTGGGTCAGTCACATGTTCTCTCAAAGCTGTTCTCTCAAGAGCAGTTCTCAAAAGAGCTCTCTCAGCCCCACCTACCTCACAGGGTGTCTGTTGTGGGGAGGGGAAGGGAAAAGGAGATTGCAAGCGGCTCTGAGATGCCTTCGAGTAGTGAAGGGCAGGCTATGAATCGAATCTCTTCTTCTTCTTAAGTGTGTTTGGGCGGAAGGCCTTGCACCGATTACAGTGCCTTCCCTTTAAGGCTGTCATCTATTCCTGTGGCAGAACGGAAAGGGAACCCTACCAGCTTGGGGCTGAAGGCTCCCCCATTTAACCCATTCTCCATGGTCAGCATCGGGCTGTGCCCCCTTGTATCTGAGGCTACAGTCTATGTGCTTCTGGGTAGCCATCCAGTATCTCTGAGATGCTGCATTTTCTGAGATGGCTGGGAAAGCTCTCCCTTCCTTCAGTATTCCAGACTGATTATTTCCCCCCCAGCATAGGATAATTAGAAAGCTCCAGATTATCTCCAAAATAGCTTTTAGAACAGTTTATTTGGAATTGATTTAGTTTGCCTTCCAGGATCTTTCAGGCATCCCGACATTCGTTTCTGTTGAGAAATGAGAAATGGCTCGTGGTAAATTCACCCACACCTGGGTCAGTCCCCCATGCCCAGACAGAACTTCCATATTACCATTGAGCCTGTCCCCAACCTAGAACTGTCAGTGGAGGCCAAGTGGCACATTCTGTAGTGAGTAGTGAAGTAATTGCCTACTACATTTTTATCCTGTTCTTCCTCCAAGGAGTTCAGGGCAGGGAACATAGTTCTCCTTTTCTCTATTTTATCCCTGAGAAGTAGGCTGGGAGGGCATCACTGGCCCAAGATCACCCAAATGAGCTGGGTGAGTTATTTGAGTGTGGATTTGAATCCAGGTGCGACACTGAGGAGGGTGTGTGTGTGTGTATGAATTAGGTGTTGTGTTAAGACAAAGAGCTTTCAGCATTCTAATAGGCCTAAGTACAGCGATCGGAAACAGTTTCGGCATCCAGTATAGA
This sequence comes from Gekko gecko, assembly GCA_029375565.1. Taxonomy (NCBI): domain Eukaryota; kingdom Metazoa; phylum Chordata; class Lepidosauria; order Squamata; family Gekkonidae; genus Gekko; species Gekko gecko. The sequence goes on from JAPDNY010000010.1 coordinate 7,909,375, forward strand.
AGAGGCTTCATGCAAGTGTATAGACGAAATAGAGGAAATGAGGAACATTAAGAAAGTATAGTTTAGGGATTCCCCCATATCTTTCTCTAAGGAGCTCAGCATAAAATTCTGAGTTCTGCCTTTCCCCGTTTATCTTCACAACAATTCTGTGAGGCTGAGAAAGACCGGTCAAGGTTACCCAGTGAGCTTTATGGCACAGCGGGTCTTGAATTGTGGTTTCCCAGATTCTAGTCTGGCATTCTTAGATCACATTGGCTCTCTGATTCAGGTAACATCTGTTAGTTCTAACTGGGCGATCTCTTTGAATTCATGAGGTTGCTCACATGGCACAAGCACTCTGAAGGTTTAATCTAACTGTGCAATAGTCTTAAATATAACAGTTCATTGGCAACCGCTATCATAATTCCCAGAATCCCTTTGGGCAGTTCAAATAACACCAGCATTTACCAACATTACTCACAAAATAGGTAATAAAGTTTTCACTAGAAAGTGATTCAAAGCATCGTGGACTGGTATCTTGCTGAAAGTACTTCATATTTTAAAATTTTAATAAAGTGCTTTGTTTTTGCTTTGAATAAATACCCCTTCTTCGGTGCATGGGTCTTTGTTTGAGGCATGACAAGTTACCCTCACAGACTCAGCCTGGATTTTCCCACTTAGCCGTGCGTGCTAATCCTTAAAAGGACTTCTTGTCATTTTTCTCTCAAAGCCTGTTTTCCTCTTGTCCTTTTTACACAAAAATGGGAATGTCTCGAATAATTTCAGACCAGTGCAGTAAGCCATGAATAGCGTTAATTATGTGGGCCTTGAAATGTCAGAACTCTTTGTGAGGCACCAATTGCTTCAAATACAGCTTTCGGGATACAGAATAATAATTTTTAAAAATCATGTGGAAAAACGATTCAAAGTGTTTGTTGCTAAAAACTGAAAGAATTATTTTGAATTAAATGAAATAAGGAGCGGAGAGCTTTCTCCTTCATTATACCGAGGTAGTTTGTTTTTACTAGTGGTTGAATTCAGAGTAGGATGAAGAGGAGCTCCGCTACAAAATTCACTGTCATGAAAACAATAAGAAACAACACAGAATATCCATCCCAGCCAATATACATTTGTAGCTCCCAGACCAACAAAGGAATTGGAGTGGGGATGCCTTATCTTCATGCACAGTTCCTTTGGGATCTATCAGGTACCCAGATAAATACCTCCCCCTGAGGAAGGTTAGGCTGAGAGGAATTTCGAACCCATGTTTTCCAAGGCTGTGGTCCAACTACTACATCACCCTGGTTCTGCTGGAACCAGCTGACTGGAAGACGACAAATCTTTACACACTGTACCAGAGGTTCCCTATCCTTTATACAGTGAAGCATGAGCTTTTTTATTCTTGTGTTTTTGATGTTCAGTACAGCAACTGCCAATAATCAAACCTAAATCAACTAACATGTAGTCCTCAATAAAACTGTCTTCAATTGCCTCCTGAAGGTCGACAATTGGGGAGGCCAGGTGCACCTCCCTGGATACATTTTGTCATGGTAGAACTTCTTGATAACCCCATGATGGGGTAGATCCAACCACCCTCCAGGAGGAGATGAGATTTCCTTCAGTTTAAGGAGCTTCCCTCAAACAGAAGAGGAACAATGAAGAGCCACTTCATTAGATTTGGAGGAAGGCTTCAGACTTGAGGAAAGGTAGAGTATAAATATTTTTTTAAAAAATAAATACACTTTGCTCATTGGAGTTATAGGATAGGGGTAGGGTCCAGCCCCATATACCCAACACAAAAGGATGGATCCAAAAATTTGGTTCCACTGCAACAGAGGAACATTTGGTTCCACGGCAATATCTATAGAGGCAGATGGGGGCCACATCAACACTAAACAGATTTTCCTGCAAACTTTGGGGACTCTCCAGGCTTCCAGAAAAATCTGAAATCTTTAAAAAAATATGTTGGGGATTTAACCCCTCCCCCAAATAAATACTTAACATATTATTTAAACAAAACTAAATAACAAGCTAAGGTTATAAGGTCAATGGTTGTTTTGATTTAATTAATGGGGAAAAGGACAGCAAAGCAATAAATATGTAGGAATAGGGGATAAACGTGTAAAGGTATCTTTAGTTTTGTCTTTGCATATCTTAAAACATGGTCATCATGTTACATGTTAATTTGCTGTTCAGCCTCTGTCTGTAAGGCTGAACTCTATCTTCCATGCCAATGTATTTGAAAAAGTGCGCAGGCACACGAAAGCTCATACCTTGAATAAACCTCTGTTGGTCTTAAAGGTGCCCCTGGACTCTAAATTTGTTCTAATGCTTCAGACCAACATGGCTGACCACCTGGAAATAAAAAAATATTGTATTCTAGCAATGCTTCTGTGTTCCTCTTATGATTTTTGCTACTGCTTAATGTTGATTGCTGTTGATATTTATGACCAGTTATTTTATGTCATTGGAATCAAGTTTACTTCTATTATTTTTTGATTTGACCAGGTCCTAAAGTTACTTAATAAAAACATACATATCCACCATTACAGGGAGCTGTATCACTGCCACTGATTAAATGGGTTGGATAGATAATATCTATTATTTATATACTTGTTGTTGAGAAAGGAAAAGTTAATATTAAGATCTACTTCAATTGACTGGTATTCTCATTTTTAAATTTTATATGATGAGTGTGTCACACAGTAACCTGGTAACTGGAAACATCCAACCTTTGTTAACTAGAGCCTTTAATTGCAACTGGAAAAGTAAGCCACAAATTTCCATAATCAAAGTCCTGTACTTTAATGCCTTAAAAGAATATATATATTTTAAATGGTGGAGTCAATTTGACCCCAGTTATGTTTCTGTGCGGTTTTGATGTTTTCAGTGAGGGGTATTTCTGACCCCAGTTCCAAATTTTACTCTTTTTTGTGCATTACTGAAGATAGTTGTTCTTGAGGCCTGATTTTCTTCTTTGTAGCTAATGCCATGGTTGAGAGCTATCAGGTTTCCATTATTTTTGCTGTAATATTGGGGTCATTTTGACCCCTATTCCAAAGCAGTGTAGTTTTTTTCTCCTTGGGAGGGTTAACATCATGGCCTGAAAGATGTTACCCCCCTGATAAGAGTTTTGAAGAAAGGTTGTACACTGTGTTTTGTTATTTTGGTTGCTCTTAATAAAATAATAATAGATTTTTATTTTTGCATTTCTCTTGCAATATATGTGTATCTACAGTTTATTGCAGTACTAGTGGTTAAAGTGCTGGACTAGGATCTGGGGGAATGCATGTTTGAATCCCCACTCTGCCATGGAAGCTTGCTGGGTGACCTTGGGCCAGTCACACACTCTCAGCTGAACCGAACTCACGGGGTTGTTGTGAGGATAAAACGGAAGAGAACAGAACGATGTAAGCTGCTTTGGGTCTCCACTGGAGAGAAAAGTGAGATATAAATAAATAAATCTTTGCTTCCGATGTACTTTTGATTTATGAAACACAGCCCTCTCCTAACCATGTTTTACCAAGAGTAAGCCCCTTTGAGTTCCATGGTACTTGCTCCAATATAATTGTGTACTTCTAAGAGCAAGACATTACCATTTTCTTAACCTTAGTTAAAAATAGCTTTAAAAAAAAAATTAAGTGACTCCCAACTTTTGAGTCAGATTTTGCTTCACAAAGCTAATCATATTTTGAATGAGAGAATGAGCGGCAACTCATCCCATTCTGGTTTCCAAAGAGAGAACTGAGCAGACAGTCTTGTTAATTTCGCATATAGACTTGGAATAAAGTACAACATCCATCATCTCATCAAAATTCAATTAAAGCTCAGCCCAGCATTTTAGGAAAAGGAGCCAATTTTCTGCTGGAAAGCAGAGCTATTAGAACAGTTTTTTAAAAAATAAAATAAAATAAAAACCTTAATGGTGTTTTCATTCTGGGCTCCAATTCAAAAGAATAACCAGTTTGGGTCTTCAAATTACCCTTTACATTAAAAACAAAAAGCTAGAACACATGTCGTCTTAAAGTTGAAGCCTTTGTCATTACTTTAATGCATGCTGTCAACACACTTTGCCAGACACCCAAGAGATACAGCTTGACTTTTCAGTTAGGCTTGGAAGTAATCCTATTTGGAATGGTTGGTTAGCTGGTTATAGCTCTTCACCAAACTATGTTTTTGAGATTCTGGGTTGGGGACGTGATTCGTCAACCCCAGCCGATATCTGTGCTTGCTTTGTGCAGCACATTCATTTACCACTAAGTCTGTCAAATTATTAAAGCATTTTAGTTAACCGCCTGTGCTTTAATTAAACAATTCACATGTAAATATATTTGCCAAAACATCAGCCTAGGTATCTTATTGAGCTACTGAAGAGCTAATTGTCAACAAAAATTACTCTTTGATAGAAGGCCATTTGTAATGTTTTTCTCAGTCCTTCTGCTAAATGAAGTATCCTAAAAATGCGTCCCCAAACTCTTAAAATCACAGTTCGGTTAGTTAAAATGTTTCCTCACCAATTACAGTTGAAGACCAGAGGCTTTTAAACATACTTCTCTTACACGGAAACCATTGTTGAAAAAAATCACGCACTTCAGTCAGTCATGACAACAGCAGTCTTGGAACCAACCACTTCAGATGTGGAGAGGCCCAAGTGTTTATAGCAACACTGTGTGTATCTTACTATCTTTTTGCCCCCACTCTGGCACATTTTACTTTCGATATTCTGCCCAATGGGACCACTGATCTCCAGCTTACACCTGGTCTTGAGAGGAAGTTTGTACAACAGTGTAGAAAGATGTACTTGGGAAATGGACACATCTAATGGATATCACAACAATGGATTGAGCGGAGGCCTTGGTTAGCTACAATAGGTATGCTTTGAATGATCCCACAGTAGTCAACAAATATTTTGAAGCAACAGAGACACAAGAACCATTACAGCCCAGAAAATCTACAACAACCAACAAGTACTTACTTCCTGGAACAAAGTTATTTGATTTCATAATCCTTAAAAAAAATCCAAAGAAAACCACTTTAGTTTCAGGATTTCTTTCTTCTAAAGAGGCCTGATCAACATCCCAGTATATCATGGCATACATTTGATTATGGAGATTTTAATGCTGCCTCTCCAGAGTCCTTTTATATATACCTGAATGTAGGGTGTTCCTTTGGCTAATTTTTAAATTACTTATAAAATGAACTCATGAAGCTTGATCACCACTGGAAGTTTATCCACTAAACAGTAACCCCTTCTGTCTTGCATCTCAAGAGAAATAGACTATGATGATCATGCAGAACGTGAACCTGAATGCAAGCTCTCTCACCAAGCTTGGATCTAGGGCTGCCAGGTGTCCCCTGGCCACCGGCAGGGGATGTAGGGCTGTCAGATCCAGGTTGGGAAACTCCTGAGATTTGGGGATGAAGCCTGAGGATGACAAGAACCTCTGTGGGGTACAATGCCCTGGAGTCCACCCTCCAAAGCATCCATTTTCATCAGAGGAATTGATCTCTGTAGTCTGGAGATGAGGTGTAATTCTGGGGGACCCCCAGGTCCAACCTGGAGGCTGGCATCTTTAGGCATGTCCATGCACAAGACTTTTAAAAAATATATCAGAGATTGATGCAAGACACTGACTCCTACAAGCCAGATGAGACTACTGATGTAACTGCAGACCTTCCCACCCCCTGAAAGTTCAGCAGGATTGGTCCTACAGTTTAGAAAGAACATGTAGCCCAAAGCTCCCAACCACTGTAAAAGTCCTGAGGGGGGTGGGGGAAGATGGTTACAGGGCAATCCAACATTGACTTCCATGGACTTAGAAGGGTGCAGCTCAATTTAGGATAGCACGGCTAAGACTTCTGGGAAATGACCACCACCAAGCAGGAAAAAAATGAGTCCCCCCCAATTTTTTTACAAATAACAACCAAGACACCAAAATTTAATCAAGGTTTTATTTATAAACATAACATTTACTATAAAAGCTGTTGCATTTTAGACAATTTCTTACTTTCCAGAGGCATTTTAGAATAAATATCATCAATGTAGATTAGTGTAATTGATATTCAACAGTTCTCCAAGTCGGACACAGTTGCCCTTCGGTGATCTGGCATATAAAGTAGCCCTCTTTTGGCTCACCAACTTTTCTATCACCATATCAATAACTACAGTGGATATGGAATTAATCCTACATAAGAAGAATAAGGACCACTATGAAGTTTTGAGAGTGAAGTACATAAAAATAATGACATGGTTATGCCTGCTCTCTAGAGAAACAAAAAGCTAAATACAGTTTTTGGAACACCTAAAAAAAAAAATCCTGTTACATTTATTATATTGGCGCGTCAACAGTAAATCACTCTCTGAAGCACATTGACCGTTTCAAATCGTCATAGTAGCAAAATGTTTTTCAAAATTTTCCTGCTCCACCACTCCAGCCTGTCTGGAGAACAAACATGTCACAATTAAAATGGAGCTGAAAAAGGAGGGCTGAAATGTGAGTGAAACCTGAAATTAAGTATAAAGAGGAAGAATTGGCAATTAGAAAATAAACACAACCTCCTTTCTATGCTGGTGACTGATCAATTATCACAGAGGAGTTGGAGCTGCGATTGGCTTTTCTGTTCAAGTTTTGATACATGTAAAAATAGCCACTACCGTGTTACAGTGACATGGAAGAAAGGGGGTAAAAAAGATGGTCAGCTACATTCATGAGCAGCTGTGCCACAGAAATGTTGTTTAAAACGTGGTGCGCGAAAAATTCTGTTAGCGTGCAAATTCTGGCTACAAATTATGCTTCTGCTGAAAACCAGCAGGGCTTGAAATCCCTTCTCTTTAAACAAAAGAGATCTGCACAGTCCTGCATTTAGACTCGCTCATCCTTATCCTCACGTACGAGCAAAATAACCGCAACCTACTGGGAACATCTCCTGCGGAAGCCGCTTGGAAATGAAGAAGAGTCATGCAAGAACCCGCTTGGCTCTTTTACAAGTTCTGTTCATTTCAATCACACTTTTAAAAGACAACTTCCCTCAGGATTATGCACAAGAAACACAACACCACACAGAGCTAGGGGCACATCAGCGCCACTGACTTCCAGAGGCTTCAGCATACCCAACTGCGCACTGGATGCTAACCCAGGCCAGCCATCGTCCACATACAATCAGACCAGCTGGACTGCAGCAACTCTTGTGTGCCAAACTGCACCCCCTAAGAGTGTATCAGTGTCAGAACATATCCACAAGTCAGCTGTGTAAAGGCCCCGCTTCCTTGTATAACTAACTGGCAAAGTATACAGATTAGTGCTGGATCCACGAAATTACAATGCCCAGCCCCAGCCACGGGATCCAAAATACACGTCTGTGCAATGAACATTGAGGTTGTTGTGCTGGACTTGGTATGGGAGTTTGGAACAGTGGAGCAGATTCAGCTTTCCTCCAGGAAGCCTTCCTCCGACTGAAGCAGGTCTTCCACTGAAGGAAGAGCTGCTTAAATGGGATGAAGTCTCCTTGGAAGAATGCTGGAAGAAGGCTTCAGACTTTGCTCAGTTTAATGGGAGGAGAGGGGTAGTTGTTGCTGGGCTCTCCTCTGGCATGTCTTCCTTGGTTTATGAGAAAAAAGGCACCCCCACTTTCCTGTTATGGTGGTGTGAAAGCAACAGGCGATGCAGACCAAATGTGCAGAGACTTCCAACCGGTTGCAACAGCAAAGTCTGAGAGCCCTGCTTCACTGCTTCCTTCCCCCTCGCCTCCAGTGGGTTCTTGAGCACACGATTCCATCCGACTGAGCAAGAGACAAGCATGGCTGGTACCATTTGTACAGCTGACTTGTGGAGTCGAACATGTGGGAGTCCCAGGGAGAATGGTCCGTAGCTACGACTGGAAAACTGGAGTGGCCAACTTTCAGCACCCCAAATGCACCCTAATGTTCTGAATGGTTCTCGTACTCACACCTTGAATGTAGGTTTCCTCGAGCTTCTGAGAGCTGAGGTGTGCTTTCGGGATTTTAATAAAAGGGTGGGAGAGCACGCTGCATTCTTCCACTCCACAAATGTTTTGTGTGCAGAGTGTATACAAATGAGCTGTTTCCAGAAGAGCCCATTCCTCACGCTTCTGCATACTGATCTGGTTGAGTTTTGTGACGGGAGGGAGGCACAGATTTATGCGGCTAATGCAGAGATGCAGCAGAATATCCCACACCCAACAAGGCTAATTGGAAGGAGGGAAAGGCAGAGCGGGGAAGCATGCCAAGACGCAACCTCTCATCTACGTGCGTGCACAGGCGCCTTTAATTATTTAATCAGTTTCTCACAATGCACTAGCCATTCTTTCATGACACAACACTGTGCCCTGGCACACAGTTTGGGAATTACTGCCTTCAAAGCAACGTGCACCCGTCAACAGGGAGGAGGAGACGTATTTATAAGGAACGGGTGGCTTTCATTTACACAGTGTGCATTCCTGGTTTTGCAAAGAGGTATTCTGACTGGACCGTGCCCTCATCAAGGGTATCCAAATGTATCCGAACAAATCACGCTAATGGTTATAGAATAGGGAACTCGGCTGTACAGGCGACAGACAACGACACTGTTTATACAACAGCTCTCTTGTGAACAACTCCGACCAATCTCTGTCCTTGGGAATGACCTTCTTGGGCTTTTTTTAAAAAAAGTTTCCTCTGTATGCCACTGGTGACCGCAATAGCTCGATATTTTCTAAGGCACCATTTTAATAAAATGCGAAACGCCCCATCAGACTGCAACAGGTTTAAAAACTGGACAGCAAGAGAGTGTACAAATGCTTTGGAGGAGACAAAGGAAAACATTTTGCACGGGGGCATGCGTGCATGCGTGCAAGATCTGCCTTGGCAGGAAAATAAATAGTTGCTGTGTGACCCCCCCCCCCAATGCGTCCCTGGAAAATTATTGCTTACCGATGTCCACTATTTCATTCCACTAACACATCCGAAGACTGCTGATGTGTACACATAGTCATATACAACCAGGTAATTAATTTTGCATTTTTAAATATTCTTAAGGCAGCATAAATACATTTTTCTTCTTCTTAAAAGTCCACATTCAGTTGCTAGCCACATGGGCTTTTCAGGTCACCGCTTCACCTACCAGCCAGCTGACTCACAAGCTCACAAACCAACACTGTGCCGGCATTCACTATCGCCTGTCAGCTGAACCTCGTGATATTAGCTCCTATACTCGTATCCTGCTCCATTTCCTATATCATGCGGCAGCGAAGTAAGGAAAGAGAAATGACGATATAATTAGAAATCTACATGGTGCCATTTGTAGTGAACACGCTTAAATTCAAATTCAGGCATCCCATTTCGGCCTGATCCTCCAATTTTTAATGCATTAAAATACTCTCAATATAGCTTGGAAAAACGGGTTTTTATGCAGCGGTATTACTGCTGACTCACAATGGCTGATTCCCACAATGCTCCAGTGACATACGTAACTGGAAAACTATCTGAGAGGAGCATCGGTTGTTACTTCCCACAACCATGCCGTCGGGTCCTGGTCAGGGGTAGATGATAGCATGGGAAGTAACCACCGTTCAGATCCGTCCCACAGTGTCCTGCCCCATCCATTACTTATATTATCGGAGCAGTGTAGCAAACAGTTTTGGGACAGAAGGTTGCTATGGTAACGTAAGAACGATTCCAGAGTGGCGTGTGCGTGGATGACAGCAAACAGAGACTGAGTTCATATGTTCCAACCAGGGACTGCGGACTGCTAAGCTAACCCCTTCCAGCTGGACTTCCATGTGCAGCATTTGGCTGAAGGCATGAAGCCGTGGCCTTTGGAGAATCATCACATGGTGACCGATTCCACAGCTTGATTAACAAGTGGTCAGTGCAGTTACCATGGGAATAAGGGCAACATTAAGTTCTGTGTGGAAAAAAGAACGCTCTGATGGCAGGCACACCTATTTGGAAGTACATTCTGTTGAGGTACACCAAACTCACTTCCAAGTATGCATGCTTAAGTAAGATTTCCCCCCTAAAGCACACGACTGATGTTCTTTATTCAAGCATGCTCTTTCAAGGTTCTGCTTTTTCAATTTAGAAGAAGAAGAGGAGGAGGAGGAGGAGATTGGATTTATATCCCGCCCTTCACTTGGAGTCTCAGAGCAGCTTACAAACTCCTTTCCCTTCCCCTCCCCACAACAGACACCCTGGGAGGTAGGTGGGGCTGGGAGAGCTCTGAGAGAACTGCTCTTTCAAGGACAGCTCTGACAGAACTATGGCTTGCCCAAGGTCATCCAGCAGCTGCAAGTGGAGGAGTGGGGAATCAAACCCAGTTCTCCCAGATTAGAGTCCGCACACTTAACCACTACACCAAACTTAGTTCAATACATACCATAACATTTTTTTTAAAATGCAAGTGTTCTCACATGTAGTGGTATTTCTGAGAACAGAAAAGAAATAAACCAGTAGTCCTTTGGCTGTACCAGTCAACTAAAATCTCAAATATTTATTTCACTAGTGCCCCCTCTCTACAGAGTGAAAGTACAAACTCCCACAGCTCCACAGGATTCCCATGTGTGCAGAGTATCTCCCCTGTTCCCTTTAATGCTGCGGAAAGCTCAGGTGTGGGTCTTTCCATGTGCAGGTATGCATGGGTCTTTCCCCATCATTGCCAGTGGGTAGCCCTGGCTTGTGGGTTTGCCCTGAGCACGCTGTGGGGAGTATTTGCATTATGTAGTTTTACAGTACTGATGCTAAGAAGGATTTCCTATTCATTATCCCAGGGACTGCCAACTCCTTAATTCTCTGGCAATTCTATTTTCCAGCTGATGGACAGATGCCAGAAGTTTATGTTGATCCCTTCACAACTGCTGAGAGTTGGATGCCACATTATTTAACTTCTATCTATGATGCCTAGTGGGAAAGGTTTCACAGTTTCAGTGCATGTGTCCTCAAGTATACTGGGCCATCATTCACAAACTCCAAAAGACAGATATTGTACTATTAGTGAATCTCTGGACAAATATTTTACCACTCTTGATTGAGATGGGAGAGGGCTGCCAGAAGACATGTGCCTGGCCTCCAGGAACAGATCTGCCTCACAGGCTGCCAACTGGCTATTCTTGGCCTTACTCAATCAGGTATTTCTGCAACTGATGAATGCAAGTATTATTATATAAGTTTAGTGGATATACCTTCATTAGAAAAAAATATTTTTGTTATCATTAGGAATATTTATCTTATGCACACACAAATTGCTTGATTAAAGCAATAATTTATTCATAGAATTCCTACCCTCCACTGAAGGTAATATAGTAAAACGTCGGAGAATTACAGTATGCTTTATCAAAGTAGTGTCTTTGTATATAAAAAAACACAAGTTACCGCTTTAATAATAAACAGGAAAGTCACTTTCTGTGATGCTTAATTTCACCTCCCCCCCTCCAAATGCACCTAATTAAATTAATATGTTGGCATATTACAGAACACCTACAAAGGCTATGTAAACTTAAAATCCCCAGTTCCTAGTTGTATTAAAAGAGAGCAGATTTATTGCATCTTTGTTTCCTTGTTACTTGCCAAAAAAACCCCAGAAGAGCGGACTCTGAAACCACGCATCACTGACAATATGGAGCGCGCTCTCATGGGAAGAAAGGGAGCTAAGTGTCCAGAGACGCAACTCATACACATAATGCAAGTGAATTAAGGAAGGGAAACAGGTATTGCATTGGAAAGGAGCTGATGTAATCTTTTATGCCAGCCTTTCAAGATGAGATGAGAGCCGTGAAGTCTGTGGGTAGAAGCTCTTACGAGTGATTGTCCAGATGCAGTCGCAGGAACGCCGTCGTGACCTTCCTTCTTGCAGAATACTTTTGTAAGCAAGACAAGAGATGCACGTCACAAAGTCGTTGGCTGACCAGCGGCTATATTTAAAGAAAGAAAAGAATATCCAGTTAATTAATTGTCTCAGAAACAACAAAGCTGCTAAAATTTATGCACTGGGGGATAAAACTCTGTGATATTCCCCTTGTCTATCACTATCCTAGCTGGATAAATATAGCATACAAGCACAGCTAAAATGGCGATTAGAGATTAAGCAATAGCCGACAGGTTGCCTGAGCTCTGGTCTCGTGTATGAATTGCTCTGTTCTCTGCACCCCGGAGCACACACAACAAAGAGTTGGGGGAAGGGGGTTTTGCCATCAGGATGCAGCTGACTTATGGCGACCCCGTAGCATTTTCAAGGCAAGAATCGAGCAGAGGTGGTTTGCCGCTGCCGCCTTCTGTGTAGCAGACTCGGATTTCCTTGGTGGCCTCCAATCCAAGAACGAACCAGGGCCGACCCTACTTAGCTTCCAAGATCTGACAAGGTCAGGCTACCCTTGGCTACCCAGGTCAGCGTGTCAGACAGTATACACAGGCTGGAATACATGTGGGTTTCCCCAGAAAGCCAAATAGCATCCCCAGACCATTTCAAGTCAGGAAAATGGCACGAGGGGAGCTGAGACCCCTTCTCCACATGCACTGTAGTACTGATCTGACTCCGGTATTACATGCATAGTCATTGCGGAGAAACCGCAACTCATGTCAGACTGTTTGGTCCTTTCTGCATTTGCCTGCCACTCCGGATTTTCTCAGTGTTTGAGTTGAGGCAATGTAAGCCTGGCCACTGGGCTGGCCACTGAAGGGAGGTAACGTAATGCAGAATGGGGGGAAATCCCAGAATGGGAGGTAACGTAATGCAGAATGGGGGGGAATCCCAGAACAAAAAGAAGATTAAACTTGATTTTAGTGCAGAATGGGGAAAAACAACAACGCTGGATTTAAAAGAAGGTTGAATTCGATTTTAGTGCAGAATTGCTTGGAGGACACCGTGGTGATCATGGATTAAAAGGGGAGTACAGAAAGGGCCACAGTGCGTGGGGATCCAAACCAACCCGTGTACTCTGAAACGCATGAACTGGCTGACGCTATGAGGTATGTAGTCCTGGGCGTGCTGAATAAATATGCAAGAGATCTGCGCATAGAGCCTTAATGGAGTAGAATTTTCCAAATAAGATACCACAACAATTATTCTGTAACCACAATGTCACATGGAAAGAATTTCTAGGGATTTTTTAAAAAGGATTTCTAGGGATTTAAATTTTCTTTAATCGAGCAGCCATTTAAACTGTCAAAATGTCGTTGTTTAGACATTAGCAATGTATCCAGCCCAATGCATATCCTTACATATTATCAGTACTGCTACTTATTTTTGTTAAGAAAAAATGGATATGTCTGCATGCTCCAATGTCAATCTTGTGCACAGATGACTGACAGTAAGGCCAGCAGTGGAGAACACACATTCCACAGGCACAGATGATCCCGGAATGCACAGGAAACCCGTTGCCAGTTTTTCAAACTTTGGAAACCCATTTACACCAATACGTAAACAGTAAATGAATCCTTACTGTTTTAATGTTTTACATTCTTAAGGTATTAAGTTTATTTCACCTATTACTACAGCACAGGTAGCCCAACTCCAGTCTTGCATGAGGTCTGGTGTTTTTTTTTTTAAATCTAGAACCTCCACGATCAACTGATCTAATTTAAATTCACCAAGCAAGAGAGTTAGATCAGGATGGTTGAAGACCCCATTAATGTGAGTCCAGAGACCCAGAGTATACTCCGCTGTCTAAGAAATGTCTTGGTGGATTCAACCAAAGTTCCCCTAGCTCAGTATCCAGGCGGAAACAGGCAGTCAACTGGCCAGTGCTCGGAGCTGACCAGTTACCTGTTGCCTCTCTCCTGTCCTAGAGAGTAACAGAGGGTTACAGTCCAAGTCACAGGCACATGAAGGTTTAGAAAAATCCAATCTATGTATCTAAATAGCTGTTTTTGCATTTTTAGTCATTTGATAGCAGGGGAGTATCTGGTAAAATAACACATCTAATGACATCAGTTTGACACACTGAAATGCTATACAACAGCACCCTCTATTTTTCTGGAAGTGGAATTGTTTCTTAGCCTCAAAAGCAGCTCTGTAGGACTTGTCTTTTCTCATTCTTTCTCTCTGTAGAAAAGCAGAAAGTATTCCCCAGAAACAAAACATTTTCTGTGATTCCTTTCATTAGTCGTGACATGTGGACATACGTGATGGATAGCCTTCCTCTCTGGGCTGGCAGGCAGAAGTATTTCCCCTTGCGCAAAGAATTAGAGGGCCCAGGAGGCATACTGGAAAAGGTGTAGCTCAAAGCTTATCCTGGATTCTTTTTGCTCAGTGCAGTGGGCCAGTGGGGAGGGGGGATTTATTACACAAATTGGCTGATAGCAAGTCTCTGAGCTGTTTGCACTGGTTTTTGAATGGGGAAAAAAATAAAAAAAATAAAAACCGAGACGAGCTCTGTAAGCTCTTGGAGGATTGGCTACATTAGGGGTGTGTGGCCTACTGTGCAAAGAAGTTCCTGCTACAAAAAGAGCCCTGCCTGACTGGAATTCCTGAGTGTCCTCTACTCTGAAGTCATCTATTCGTCACGCTGGACTCAGGCTTGAATTCGGAGGAGTCCTCACTCACACTGGGCTCCAGTTGCCAATCAGACTGGTCAGGCTGCAAGTCAGACTGGTCCTCACCCGGGATGGGCTCAGGCAGCAAGTCAGAGTCTGGCTGCACTTCAGGCTGAGGCTGGTCCATGACACAGTGTAGAGAGATTGTGCTCCTGCTAGCACCCTCTTCCATGTTCCATTTTTTGGGATGGACAGAGAGAATCAGACTGTTCACCTACCAAGTGACATCCCATCAACTCTGAGACTGACTACCAACTGTTTTTGTACGTCTATTTCTTCCAGGTATGAGTGGAACTGAGAAGGAGAAAGCATCTCTGGTACAAATGCAATAATCCTCAAAGTACATTAAAATCCTCTTGCACGATTTCAAAAAGGAAAGCAGAAAAGTATTCTGGAATGCAATTGGGGGGGGAGTAAAATTTGGTTCAGATAGCAAGTGTTTTCTAACGACACTAAATCAGGGCAAGAGTATAACTCAGTACAGACAACATGCAGAACTAATTAGCTAGTTAGGCTAGTTAAGAGTGATTGTCGGAATGCCACTATGATTATTTGGAGTCCATCAAACCAGGATCTGAAACCAGGGTTTGAAGTTGGTTTATTAACCACAGTTAGGCTTAGCTAGGGTTTTGTCTGATGTATGAACACAGACATCCTGGCTTAATCCTGGCAATGCCCTCAAATGCTCCCTGGCCACAGAGACACGTGGCCCAAGCAACAGCAACAAAACCAGCATTCGTGAGGCATCCAGGTTTCACAAACTAACCACAGTTAAAATAAACTGTGGTTTTGTATTATGTCTGAATCAAGCCTCTGTGATAAACAGGCTTATAGACAGCTGCAGGACTCAGCATAGAAAAGGAAAAGGAAAACAAACAGCCCATATCAAATTGAG
Source organism: Gekko gecko (assembly GCA_029375565.1). Lineage (NCBI taxonomy): Eukaryota > Metazoa > Chordata > Lepidosauria > Squamata > Gekkonidae > Gekko > Gekko gecko. Next base: position 7,924,773 of record JAPDNY010000010.1, read on the forward strand.
AACAGACATTTGGCACTTACTTCTGGATCTGATGTAACAATCGTTGCAATTGAGAAGACCATTTCTAATCCGGACATCTGTGCCACTAGCTGCGTCTCCAAGCTGACCCTTGCAAATTCCACACTGTTTGTGAAGAAAGAGTGGATACAGTGGAGGACTTGTCAGGGCACATCCACACTACAAACTGATACTGGCTTTATACCAGCTTAATCGTGAGAGTGTTTTGGCCAAGGTGTCAAGGATTCTCAGGTCATCTATCCACCCCACTAATAATTAGTTGATAGAATTCATTGGGAAGGATGAATACATCAGTCAGTTGTGTAGGTATGTCATTTGGGCTTCTTTATTCAGCTAAAAAAGAAGGACCAGCTTTGTGGTCCTTTATCTCCATGGCAGGAAGTGTTAATGGGGAGATTCTCCCAAGTCTGTCTGAAAGGGGTTGGATACAATAGACTGTTTCCATGGAGGACAAGATTTTTCCTTGCATAGAAAAGAGAAAAAGAAGCGATTGGATTTATACCCCGCCCTTCACTTGGAGTCTCGGAGCGGCATACAAACTCCTTTCCCTTCCCCTCCCCACAACAGACACCCTGTGAGGTAGGTGGGGCTGAGAGAGCTCTAGCACAAACTGCTCTTTCAAGAACAGCTGTGCCAGAGCTTGTGATTGACCCAAGGTCACATCAGCAGGTGCAAGTGGAGGAGTGGGGAATCAAACCCGGTTCTCCCAGATTAGAGTCCGCACACTGAACCACTACACCAAACTGGCTCTCTACACCAAACTGGCGTAGCCCAACTTTCTCACTCACACACCCTTCTGCTGCAGCCCATGGGCCACTCAAGAACAACAGTTTAGGGGACATTTTGAGCTGCAGAGGGAGGGGGGAGAAAGTTGTGCATGGCCAGCAGAAATCCACGGAAATGCTTCCGTGACTCCAAACTCAAGTCATGGATGTCTTGTCACCCAGATCCTCAGGATTACAAACGCCTTTATAAAACATTTGATGTTGGCTCAGAATCTGTCCGCTTTCCTGTTGTAGTGAGGAATAACTTCTTGCCAGAACAACAGGGCAATGTGGAAGGCAACCTTCAGGCAGGGAGAAGATAGTAGAAAACCCTACCCTGAAGCACTGAATATGGAAATAAAGACCAAGGGTTTCGATAATCATGGCCGCTCCTTTCCCCAGAGCTTGTCCACAGCTAGAGCAGAGCTTCCTTCCACTGATAGACCTAAAATGACCAAAAAAATAATAATTAAGTATTCAGGGTTGCTTTGATTGATCCATAGGTGACTTGCAAATGTGCAGAATGAATTCTGTGATGAGACAAACAAGAATAGGTCCCCGCTAAGAATGAAAATATTAAGTGTCTGGATGATGTGGTTTAACTCTGTAATCATCTGTCAATGACTGGCTCTCAAAGCCACTTCTTTGCAATAGGTTTTGTATTTGGGTACAGATGCCAGAATAGGGGGAATAGCCCAATGTATAGGGAGCCCTGGCCAGAAGCCCAAGAAAGATCCAGATTTGCTTACAAGGAGGTTTTAATAAATCAGCACGCTTACATAAATAGCAGGTTAAGCTTCCATCCACTGGGCCTCAAACACACACAGTGAAGCTTGCCATAATCCAAGACAGGATACACCGCTAAGACAATGGCTGTTGAAATATTCATCTTTTCCTGATGCAGCAAGATTAAGACTACTCCTGAGCAGCCTCTGCCAAAACTGCATCGTGGATGTGGCAAATTTTTGTTTTACTGTTCTCTTAAACTCTTAAAATTTTCTTTTTTTATGCTGTATGGCCTATGGGCTATTAAACTTAAATAAACTTATATATAACATATATGTAGATAGATAGATACATAGCTAAAACTAAACGTCTTATAGCCTAATTGCTGGCTACAAGTCAAGAATATCTTCCTCGAATCATATCTTGCACATGGCACCATATAGCTGAGAAAAACAAGTCAGCTTTCTTAGATAAGAACTCGAGGGAGTGTTAATAAAAACATACAAAGAATATTCTCCTAGGAGGGGCCTGCCAGCCATCCTCCCAAGGTCAAGCACTAGTAGAAAACCAAACTGGAGTTACAGAGCCTATACAGCGTCTCCAGAAATGGGAGATATATATTTTTATTAGACACCTTCATGTGGAAAATGAATAACTTGCACACTTAGTGCAGATTCCATGTCAGTCTTCTCTGTCAATACAGAGAGCTCAGTAAAGCACCCACACAACAGAGAACATAACAATTGTATTCACTGTATCAACTCATCCAATGTCTAACAAGCACCATTTCTAGGTGCTCCATGTTCATAATAGGTTATGAGGATGCTGCAACTAAATCAACTGGATCCCCAAGCTTCAGATCAACAATCTTTCGAAAGACTAGGACTCCATGTTTCAAAGTGGCATTGAAGAAATCTCTGATTTCAATGCAAGAAATATGTTTAAGAACCTAAGTGGGTTGCAGGGTAATCCTAAACTGAACTACACCCTTCTACACCGATGGACAGCAGGGGATTTAGAAAGGTCTAATTCTGCTTAGGATTGCACTGTAAGTAGGGATGTGAAATCAAGTGCATTCACCAGACAGGAAGTCTTGGTCGGAAATCATAACTTTATGAAAGTAGTGAATCTGCTCACAGGCCTTCCTATACCTGTTGGGTGACTGGCTTTGTACTGTTAGAGAACTTGGCGATTGTGGCCCAGTCTGGAAGCTCTCTTGGCAGCCTGCCCTGAAATACAAGGGAGAAAAGAACAGTGGTGAAGTGTTAACAGGAAAAGATCTGCCCTTCAGTGGCAATCAGGAAACAGTATTAATATATGGCAGCCTTCTGTCTGACAATGCTGAATAGTTCTTAAGACCCCTTCTGTCACTTTGGGTAGCACTTTGGGTAGTTTTAGGGGGTAGCAGGTTGACAGACAGGGACAAAGATTCAGGTTCTGGGCCTTAGGGACTCAATTTACGGACCAGAGACTGAGTCATGGCCTGTTCCTGCAAAACACGGGATCAAAGGGTAAAGCTGTGTTTGAACTTCACTCCTATACATTGTTGTCAGCATGTCACATATTTGAAGAGTCCCTCATGTAACAATAATTTAGGGCAGAGTCTAAGCTAAAAACCCCACTTTCCCCTGACACGTTTAATTTGGAAGAGCCTCCATGAAACCCACTTCCTGCTATCTAATATGATACAGGCCTACAGGCCTGGAACATTTTACCATGTGATGCACCTTTTCTGTAGACTGCCTATCAGGTGTCATATCAGTTTGGTGTAGAGAGCCAGTTTGGTGTAGCGGTTAAGTGTGCAGACTCTAATCTGGGAGAACCGGGTTTGATTCCCCACTCCTCCACTTGCAGCTACTGGATGACCTTGGGCAAGCCATAGTTCTGACAAGAGCTGTCCTTGAAACGGCAGTTCTTGAAAGAGCTCTCTCAGCCCCGCCTACTTCACAGGGTGTCTGTTGTGGGGAGGAAAAGGGAAAGGAGTTTGTAAGCTGATCTAAGGGTCCGGTCACACTGCCGTTTTGATCGGGATTCGCTGCTGTTTCCTTGCGCATGTCAGTTTCACGTTCACACGCGCGAATCCGCCTCCCGCCCCGAAGCAGGCTTACTTGCGCAATGCTTCCAGGTTTTCCTGACCCCTGGAGAAAGGAGTGTTTTCCTGGCACTTCTGCTTTCATTGCGCGGTCTCGCAAGGATTGCGATTAGGGCCGTCTGAACGTTCTTGGGGTTTTTCTTTTCTTTTTTTTAAAGCTTCCGGTTTGAGCGCTTGAGCAAACATGCGCTTAATAAATCCATTTAAAGTTTAAATACTGGATTTATTAAGCGCATGTTTAGTCAAACGCTCAAACCAGAAGCTTTATAAAAAAAAAAATGCCCAGAGACGGCCCTGGAGTCGGGAACAAGAGGTGGGGGCTCCAGTAGCTTGGATGGGGCTGGCAAGGAGGATGGCAGAGATGGCGGAGCCTATTTTCATGGGGCAATGGTGGCAGTGGCGGCGGCAGCACCCCCCCCCAAAGTCTCGGCAGGAGCTGCAGCCGCCCGAGCCTCCCCATGGCCGGCAGGATCGCCTGGAAGGACGGCGCAGCAGCAGGCAAGCGGGTGCTGGGAAAGAGGGGAAAGAGGCCAGCGGCTGCATGTAGACAGCCCAAAGCGAATAAAAACGTTCCCGATTTAAATAAACCGGGAACAAAGCGCATGTCCTTTGCAGTGTGACCAGAGCCTAAGACTCTGAGTGAAGGGCGGGGTATAAATCCAATCTCCTCCTCCTCTCCGCTGTGACAAGGCCTTGGACAGGCCCAAGGACCAGGGGCCTTCCAAGAAATGCTCCACCTCCCCAGAATCCCTGCCTGAGGAGTCTGTGCTGTCACACCTCTCTTACTAAGAAGACTGAGAAAATAAGCTAGCAAGCAAATAGCCATTAACCTACCTCCTAGTTTCTTTTGTGGAATTGGCTGGCAGACCTAAATTATTCTCCAAGGGGGAGGTCTTCTGTCTTGTGTCTGAGGCATGTGGGCTCTGTTTAGTTAATAACTGTTGAGTCCATGGCACTTCTGGAAAGGAAGGTCCAGAATAAGCAAACAGTTTTGGTTTGACAGACCCACATTTTAAAATGCGGCCTTGTGTTAAAAAAAAAAAAGGTAACGACCCTCTTAAAATTATACTGTTATGGCTGGCAAATGACAAGGCAGTCTTTTCTCTGGTGGCGTAAACTGCTGACAAGTTGCAGCTGACTTATGGTGACCCGATATCAGAGTCTGAAATAATAGTAGCAAGCAGAACTGTAGATTCTATTTCCGAAGCAAGAGGAGTCGTTAAAAAGACTACGTAGGTTTTTGGTTTGAAGAAGAGTTTAAAAAATATCTTCACATACCCTGACATAATGGCAAAGTCATTCTGGTTGGAGGTTTGCATTCTGGCATGGCAGTCGGATTTTCTGGCTCATTTCCTCTCTGATTACTTGCTTCTAGATGTCCTACTTTATTTACGCTACTTACAAAGAAAGACACAAACAATATCAAATCAGACTTGTGAATGCTTAATAAATATAAGACACGTGTATTAGCTACAAGTGAACAGATACAGAAACAGGGCTGGATCTAGACCAAGTTGGCAATTTCCACCAATCCCCCCCCTTCTGCTGCAGACCCCTCCTCATGCCATTCCTCGGGGTCCCCATATACCCCAGAAGCAGCATTTTGTGAAGATCAGTGGGCTGCAGTGAGAGGAGCGAGGCAGGACAGTTCCATTCTGCCACTGGAAAACTGTCTAGATCTAACCCAAAGCATCTACCTTCTTGGGATCAGATGCTCTGTTTCGTTGCTTCCAGGTACAGCTTCAGCCAATAACAAACATGCTAGCAATAGGAAGCAGAATTATGGACACTCCTCTGATCTACAGAAGGGACAGAAACTAGTGTGTGATGTTTTCCACGCTCCTGCAATTGTATCCCTCCGCCACTTTCTTTAGTTTCTGCAGAGGTATTTGCAGTCCAAGGAGCAAAACCGCAGTTTGTTCCCTCTTGTGGTGCAGCAAAGGAATTGGTAAAAATGACTCCCCACTCCTACCAGTGGAAATGCACTTCCACAGTAGTGGAAAACAAAGTTTAGATCCAAGTCACTGAGTGGAGAGTATGCATGTTGTGAACGCTCCCTCAGAGAAGATTATGATGTGATTATGAGAAGAGAAGATTATGATTATGCAGAAGGAACAAGAAGCACTGATACATCACGCTACACGTTTCTGTGTTTCTTCATTTAATCAGAAAGAGAACTTTTGCATTTTAGTGGGTGATACACAAAACGTGCAGAGCTTGTACGTTTCTGCACAAGAAGCTTCTGTGCAGACATGCCCTACAAAATGCTATGCCTTACACAGACCTTATGCTTTCCTTCCACAGTTCATGCTCCTTGTTTTTTTCCTGTTCACAAAACACTTTCTTCAATGTTTTTTCTTCTTTTTGCTTATTTATCTCTTCAGAGTTGCTTGCATCTAGTATGTTCTATTGGAGAGAGAGAGAGAACAACAGAAAATTATTACAGATACAAGTCTTAACCTGGCTTCAGTTTTCAAATATGAGAAGTGTACAGAATGCCTGGGAACAGTACATTTTTTATGCACGAAGGAAAGCTGATTAGAATTTCGGCTCGCACACCAGCCTAGGGCTTACATTTCCATAAAAAGCAAACTCTGGTTTAAAGCTGCTTGGTTGCTTTCCACCTTTTCAATCCTCAGATTAACAGATTCACTTCCTACTTCCTTGGTGTAGTAGTTTCTCGAGGCAGTGCAATGAACAGTGTCAGTTCAGACATGTGACCAAAGCACAGTTAGCAGAAACCAAGTTTGCAAACGCACTTATGCACGGCTTCCGATTTTGGTCTGCCAGACAATCCCAAGCCATGATTTGTCTACTGAGACCATGACTCTTGAGCATACCCAATCACAATTTGACATGGGGTTTTATGAATGATGAATGGAGCCACAGTTGTTAAACAATGGAGCTTTCTACTTGGAAAAAACCCATTTTTTAAAGAAAATATTCTTATTAAAATTCTCAAATGTTTTACAGAGCAATACAAACATTGTCAACTTGGTGAGCTACATTAAGAATGGCATTCTAAAAAACAGTTTAATAATACATTTTCATGAGCCCCTATACTATTTTGTTGAGTAGTGCTAAATACATAGATATTTTGTTTTGGGGGCAATTTAAAGAAAAGGACTGGGCTGACTAAGTACCGATCTTTGACTATGGAAGGAATGGTAACTGCTTTTTAACTTTATATCAAGAGGTCTTTTCTCTCTAAAAAAAGTGACCATTTTTCCAATGGATTATATAGTTCCCTCTCATTACAGCTCTCGTCAAAAAAGACCATACATTTCTCTAGTAAAAAGTACTCCCAGACTATGGCACACCAAGAGGCGGTTGTGGGTGGTTTGGTTTCTTTCCAGGAACAAGCAATTGTGGCTTTGGCTGCCGTCAATAATATACTAATTAGTTCTCTTTCCATTGCAGGTGGTTTGTCTTCCGGCCAAAGTGTTGTTGGATCCAGTGGTAAGTTGAAACCTGTTATTTCTTTGATGTGTTTTAGGATTGTAGACCAGAAATGTTGTATGTATGTGCATTGCCACCAGTTATGAAAGTAAGTAGCTCTGTGCCCACAGTTTTCTCAGCATAGTGGAAAGATTTGTGGATAGATATGAGACAGCTTGGTTGGGGTTAAGTACCACTTCATTAAAACTTTCTGCGCTGCAGAGTTTATGATTAGAGATTTTGAAAGTTTGGAGTGAGATGTCCATATTCTTTCCCATATACAATCCTAACCGCTGCTGCTGGCAGTTGTTATACAATGGAGCTTTGCATGCACACGGAAGCTTACACCCAGAATTAAACTTTGTTGGTCCTACAGGTGCCACTGGACTCAAACTTTGTCCTATTGCTTCAGACCAACACGGCTCCTCACCTTTCATATTGTTCTTGGAACTTCTTAAGGTCATATTAAGATTTCATTAGATAATTTAGAAAAATCAGCTTTAAACTGCCTTGTTTCTACTCTATGTTCTAGTAGTTCTCACCATAGCCCCATTTCCATCAGTCAGAGAAGAAGACGTGGACAAGGGATCTGTGGAGTTTGAAGTGACCATGAATGGAACCACAGTGTCCTCAATGATCCTGCGTTCCTAAAAGAAGAAAAAATATTGAGGTAGCCCCAGATAAAATCAATTGAGAAAGAAGCATAAAGCCAGTCCTACAGTTAGCAATCAGGGTAAGGACTCATTCAAGCATGCACTTGTCTGATACAGTACAGTCCTTTTGCCACAATAGTTTGACAGAAGCCAAAGTCAGCTTTTGGTACGATGTAGAGTTGCTAGTTAACCCCTTGCAGTTAATCATCTTTCCTGCCTCACCCTGCTGGCTATTTAGCTTCCAGTGCCTCTGCTCATTCACTTCTGCCCCTCCTAATTCTGATTATAATATTATGAATTATTTGGAGACACAAATCTTGGAGACAGACACAAAGAATGTAACCAAATGTAAGCTTATGCATGTGATTTTCACAATCCATTCCGAATCTAGGGTCTGGGGTGCTTCCAGGGGAGATAACAAGCTACCTTGATTCTTATTTATCATGTGCTTAACCCCCCCCCAGCTCAACCACAAACATTGCTGGTCAAGATAATTCATGTTTATAATAGTAACTAGTGATAAGGCCCATTGCAGAGAGACAGGCAATGGGCACTAGGAAGAGGGGGGGGGAGCGTGGTGGTCTGCACCATGGCACCCTCCCCTCCCAGAAACCTCTGAGCAGCCTTGGGGGGGGTTGGGTGAAGACGGGCTGCTGGCGGTGAGCACGCCGCTGGCGGAGAGGCTCCAAGCCACTCTCCTCTCCCGGAGGCCTCCGAGCGGCCTCAGAAGGCGGGGGGGGGGGGCGAAGGTGGGCGGCAGCAGTGAGTGTGCTCCTGGTGAAAAGGGCTGCCGGCACTTGCCCCTCCCGGAGGCCTCCAAACGGCCTTGGGGGGGTGAAGATGGGTGGTAGCGGTAAGTGTGCCACCAGCGGAGAGGCCCCACGGCACCCTCCCTCTCAGAGGCCCCCGTGCGGCCGTAAAAGCCAGGTGGGGGCGGGCGAAGATGGGCCGGCAGTGGTCAGTGGCCTCAGAAGCCTGTGGGGGGGTGTTGGGCGAAGACACCCCATGTCGCCCTGGCCTCCCAGAGGCCTCCCAGCAGCCTCAGGGCCAGGGCGGGAGGGAGCAACCAGGCTGCGTGGAGGCCAGGCAGGCCTGTCCGTGCCCCGTGCTGGAGTGACCGGCAGAGTGTTCATCCTGGGAGACGGCTCCATGCAGAGTGTGGGTGAGACACTGGCCAGCAGGTCTGTGGAGTGACACAATGGTGGAAGGGAAGGCAGTCAATCGGTAGGACCCGGTTGAGTGGCAGATGAGCGGGTGAACTGATTTTACTGCGCACTGAATCTTGCCACCCCAAGTGATAATTATATATAAGGAGAGATGGTGTCCTACTGGTAATCCAAAGGCATGGTTTGAGCTCTCATTCTCAAATTACTAACAGCAGAGCACAAACAGCAGCCTGCAGAAGTTCTGCATAAAAGTTTTGGCCTTTGGAGGTGTAGGCATTTGGCATCACGTCCTGGGCAGTCCACCTTGCAGAAGACAGATCTAATTAGTATCAGCACGAGCAGTGTTATCTGAACAACTAAGTGCTCATCCAAGAACAGCGGTACAAAGTGGTGGTCTGGGAAGCTATTATGCTGATTAAGATGTGACTGGTCATCAGAAATTATTTGATGAGTGTGTCAGACAACCAGATAGGTATTTAAGTATAAAGTTTTACAAGCATCCTAGCTGCCAGCCAGATGTTTTAATGTGCCTGCCAAATAAAATGACAAAAATAGCCTGTGCCAAGTGTTGAAGATGCTAACATTTGTCTGTGATGCCTCCTTTCTCTTTCAATTGGAACACTAAATGCATGGAAGCCAAAACACAACTGGAAAAACAACCAGCACCGCTGCCTTGCTGGATGAGAGCAAAGCTCTAGCTCTCAGCACTCCATATTCTAAATTTATTTATTAAATGAGACTTGCTAGGCCGCCCTCCCCTCTGATCTTCGAAGCAAGAAGTGATGATAAGCTTTCAGCCCTCAAAACAGATGGAGTCCAAACTGACCAAAGCAATTTTACAGCATGAAAAAGAAGGGAGAGGCAGAAAAGGTCGCTACCATCTTGCCTCTAAGACAAGGCAACAAACCAACCACCCCATTGTCCCTGCCTCCTCCATATACCTCCTCATAGTATCTGCGCTCCTCCTCTTCAACTTCTTTTTGGGCCCTTTCCCATTCTTCTTTCAGCTTGTCCTGCTCTTTCTGATACCTTTCCTGTATAAAAATGATGATGTAAGGTGTTAAACAAGAAATATGACTGAAAGAAGGGATACTCCCCCCCCTGCCTGGATGCAGGAGAGAGCTGCAAGCCAAAATTTATTCTGACACACTTATTATTTATCAGTTTTTAGAAAAGGCAAAGCAGATTTCCAGATCAGATATTCCTATGGCAGGGGAGGCCCACTGTGAATCTGACCTGGGCCGGAAATCAGCAACAATTCACTCCTTCCAGTAACTGAGATACAGAAACCTCTGTTTAGACAATGCAACAGATGCATTTTTGCTAGCACAAAAGGACTATGGGCTTTGTTTCTGTTTTGGTTCCATGTGTCTGCCCAGAAGACATGAGGCACCAGCAAGGAGACAAACGCCTCCCCCTCCCACCCGGCCCTTCTCTGCTAGCAAAAATACACAATTTAGAAAGGAGGGAACAATGAAGGCCCTCCTGCTGCTGCATTGCGCTTAGGAGATGGTTTGGTTTCCCCACTATTTTTAAGGTAAGTCCCAGGTCACACATTAAATGCAAGATGGGTTGGGTTTTCCTCCAACCCAGCTCTCGTTTAACATATCATCTAATTAGACCCTGAGTGTTCTAAGTGTTTATTTCCTGTGTCAGAAGTCAATGCAATGGCCCTTCGTTCAATTTGTCTTCATCTAATAGTCTGCAATACAAGTTGGCTGCACCCTGATATGAGGCAAGTTGTAGCTCTGGCACTGCCGCCATTTTCTTCTCTTTTCAGAACATTTTTCTTGGAAAAAAAATTACAAGATGGATGTATAGGAAACAGAGGAGAAAAACACAGAGGGTGAAGAAGGAAAGGGTGATGTTATGATGAAACATTAAGAAGAGGACTCATGTTACAGATTGGCATTAAAAACTGGTTCCTGAGTGTAGAAAACGATTGCTTTGTTCTTGCAAGCTTCAAAACTGAGATCTCTTTCAATGGCCAAAAACAAGCTATGGCTCTGTGTGGACCCACTCTCTATTTTATTTTGTCCAAGGCTAGAAAGATCTCTGTAGCATCCCTTATGGCTCAGAAGAGCCCAACCTTGTCAGAGCTTGAAAACCAAGCAGGGTTGACCACCGAAGAAGACTGGGGGTGCTTCCACACACACTGAATAACACACTTTCAATCCACTTTCAGTGCACTTTGCAACTGGATTTCACTGTGTGAAATGGGAAAACCCACTTGCAAACGGTCACTGAAGGGGACTGAAACTGCATTATTTAGCATGTGTGAAAAGAACCCCAGGGCTGCTATGCAGAGGAAGGCGACGGCAAACCACTTGTCTTCAAACCCCATCGTGTGCGAAGTTCAGGGGTTTATCATGAGTGAGCTGCGACTCAAGGGCACACTGACTGTTCCTTAGGCAAGCATCTGTCAGGGTGATCTATCTTTGCATTTCCTGCACTGAGCAAGGGGTTGAATGAGACAGACTCGAGGGCCCCTTCGAACTCGAAGATTCTATGACAATCATCTCTCTTTTCAACCTTGTTACTTTGGGGAGAGGCAAACAATTCAAGAAAAAAGCTCAGGAAGACCCACAATGATTAAATCTGAGAAGCTCTAAGCAAGATGATCTCTCACACAGTTCTCCCTTCTCTGTGACCAGCCTGATATTCTCATCAAAACCATAAAGTATGGCATAATTCTGTACAATCTCTGAGTAGCTGAAAACTGGGCTATCAAATATTAGTTGGTTTTTCAACCCAGAATACATTTTGATCTATAAAATATGGATTGGAAGGAGTTTTTCATTTTTTTAAAGAAGAAAAAAATTAACCGAACATTTCAGTATGCCGAAAAGTAGGCTTTGAATTTTTGTTCGACTAAACTTTAAATTGGCTTCACAGCTACATTGGCTTTGGCAGTAATCTAATCAGCCTAAACGGCTGCCATTAAAATTCAAATGAAAGATGAAAAACCATGTCAGCCTAGAAGATAAACACAGACAATGTATAAAGTTCCTAAGTGGAGAGGACGACCATTAGCCGCGTGGCTGGTTTTTCTCAAGTAGAAAGCTCGTCTACTCCTGTTAAGCTGTATTATTTCTGTTTTCTTAAACTGCAACACCTTTCCTAGGAAATACTGTACAAGAGGAAACTTACAATTCATGGTAGCAAGTGATTAGAGTATTGGACCAGCCTTCCTCTTTCCCTAGTGCGCAGCCAACTCCTGCTGGCACTTACGGCAGATGTTTCCATATTCTGAAGGATGAAGGTCGCATTTCCTTGGCCCTTGCCTCCATATTGCATTGCCTCTGTATGGGAGCTCTCCATTATGGGCGAGGGCACAGCCTTGCTGGTCTTATTTTGAGAATGTTACTGGACGATGTAATGCTACTTAAAGCAATGAGGCAAACAAGCAAGTCTGGACACAGGCATCAGATCCCTGATACTGCCAAGCGCACTGCTGACCCCAGCCAAAGCACGGTCACAGCCCAGTGCTTGCTGGATCAAGACAGGAACAAGATAACAAACACAGACTTTTCAGGCAGTTTCATGGATGTTTTGCCAATTTAGGTAATTAAACCCAAGATATGTTTGTTGAGGCTTCTAAAAGAAACTGAGCTAGGCCTTAAAAAAAATATGGCACAGCTACAAGCAAAAAACCCCAACAACCATCAACAGACTCAAATAACTTTTTTATATGTTGACTTACCAAAGTAGTGGCCAAGTTCAAAATCGCAAACTTGATACATTTGCTAAACACAAGGATCAAAATGAGCTGGGGACAGAATGCTGATGCTTGGAATGTCTGGTGCCCGACCACGGCAAACAGCATGGGATTGCTGACTGTCACCAAACTATGAACTGGTGCGTGGGCGGGTGAGAGTTTTTTACAGAAAAAACAAATTATAATTAAATGCAGGTAAAAATGCCTTGTTTGGGGAAGGCACTGGTGAGATCCCAACACAAAGCTCTGGTTTATTTTCCTGGCATAATTCTGCAAGCCACCGTCAGGGCATAGCCAGCCGAACTTGAGGAAGAGATGTAAAGTAACAGGGAGCTTGTGCATGTGCATATTTGTGAGCAAAGTGAGGCAGAATGACAAAGATCCAGTACTAAAGTTTGTGGTTGTGAATGCAGATGTGGCTGTAAGATTTGCGTGAGCTGGAGTCTTAAATCAGGGCATTCTGCCTAACCAGCTACTCAGGGCATTTGGTAGGAGATGGTATGGGAGCATATTTAGGGCTCCTCAAGAAGAGGAAGTTGCAAGATGGATTAGTCTGGCAGACTCTCATGAGCCAAGATCAAATATACTGGTGGTGTGTCTCACAGCTCAAGCCTTAATCCAGACTCTAGAGGAACCAGCAGTGTAGCTTGGGGTAACAATGGCCCCTCTTTCTTCTGACTTTTGAGACTTCTGTCTTTGGCTTCTTGCTATCTGGTCTGAGAAAGCAGGTCATTTACCTCTGCGGTAAGAAGTCTTTAGTATTAAGAACATAAGAGAAGCCATGTTGGACCAAGCCCATCAAGTTCAACACTCTGTTTCACACAGTGGCCAAAATCCAGGTGCCATCAGGAGGTCCACCAGTGGGGTCAGAAATCCAGAAGCCCTCTCACTGTTGTCCCCCAAGCACCAAGAAGACATAGTGTTCTATTGTTTGAAAAAACCTGCAGAACTTGTTCCATGAAAAGTAACAACAGGACAAAAAATACATCCTATCGCATAGGGCTAGTTCCAGGTGTTCCCAAATGCCATTGTGGGGTCTCCTGCCCAAGGGGCCCTCCCCACACTTGATGGAGACCCTGTAAAACTAATGAGCAACTATTGCTGATCCATTTGGAGCAGGATCATGAACATTGGTGCTGTTGGTTTCACTGCTCCATGTCAACCTTCCACTCCCACATCCTGGGCTTGGGAGTAAGTAAGTGGCTGGCAGAGAAAGGGGAAATGATGGTCAATGCCCATAACCCCTGGTAGATGAGGAAGAGGAGATTTCAAGCAATCACCTGCCTGGAGAACAATGGTTTCAGAAACTGCTAAGCTGGAAGTTGTTGTGAGGGCAAACCCATGAACATACCATCAACCTCCTCTAAGGAAGGGCAGGATACAGTGGGATGAGCAAACAAGGAAATGGAAATCACCTGAAGTAAGCGTTCCTGTTCATGCTGCCATCGCTGTTGTCGCTTCCGCTCTTCTTCAGGATCCCAAGACCAGCAACCAAAATGCTGAGGTAAGATGACAGAGGCCATTAAGGGCTGACAATATATTCCAGAAAATAGCTACGTTACAATCAACTGTTTTCGGCTGTTGGCTTCTTAAAAACCATACATGAACCAATAAAATTCATCTAGGGAGACCTGACCTGGATGGCCCAGGCTAGCCTAATCTCGTCGGATCTCGGAAGCTAAGCAGGGTCGGCCCTGTCTAGTATTTGGATAGGAGACCACCAAGGAATACCGAGGGCGTGATGTGTAGGCAGGGAATGGCAAACCACCTCTGAATGTCTCTTGCTCTGAAGACCCTACAGGGTCACCATAAATAAGCTGTGACTTAATGGCAATAAAAGGGGAGAACAATGCCCGCAAGTAATTCAGAACTCTTTTACGTCAGTAGAGCAGTCTTGGGACTTTGTGGAGAACAGGAGTGGACTGGGATGTTAAAACAACCCGGGAAGCAAACTGAGGCAAGTGGCTGGGCCCTTGTCTGGCTCAGGCCGTGTCTGTGGGGATGATGGCAAGGCCCACTGCCATTGTTGCCACCGCCTGGGTCCGAGCCAAGGAAACCCTGCAGTACTGCCAGCACCACAGGGTCACTTGGATCAGCTTGCTCCAGGCCACCAGCGGTCCCACAAGGAGCTTCTTGGTTAAATGCAAAGGCCAGTCCGCTCCTGAAGGAGGAGCCTGAGAGCAGAAGGAAGCCCCTTGAGAAGAAACATGTGGGGGGACCACAGATTGGGGGCAAAGTAGGGGATACTCCCATTGATCAGGCGGTTCTTTTGCCACATCATTACTGCTGCAGTAGGAGAATGTTTATGGGACGGCAGCATCTTGGATGGGGAAGAATGTCCCACCTCAGCGTCAAAGCCCAGCAGACTCTGGTGAGGCTTCCCACCCAGGGGTGCTGGATCCAGAGTGGGAAGCCACATTTGAGAGCTGGAAATCTCTTGGAGGAACAAAGGTTCCACCTATGCCTAATGTTGACACTTTTAAAAAAAAATCTTTTTATTGAAGATATAAAGTTAATACAAACATTAAACTATATCCTATATACATGTACAACAATCTGGTATGAGTCATATACATAACAGCATTATATTATCCAGCTAAACTTGAACCTTAATCTTGTCTATCTGAAACATTCAACAACATTATCTTTCTTTTTTTTACCATTATACCTCAAACTCCTAAAAGTGTGAGAGTTGTTCATATAGTAAATTCACAGGGATTATGTTTTGTTCAGCCATATATTGTAGGACCGGATACCATGCTGCTACAAATTAACACTTTTAACAACTCCAAGAAATAAGTGAAAGCAACTTACACTGGATTTCTCGTTGCTTTCAGTGTTGGCTGTTTGGGAAGTGAAACAAACTATAGTTAAACCTTCCAAAATATAAAGCTGGTTGCGTATAATTTTCTTAGACAAAACTAGTAAAACCAGATTTGGAACAGAGAAGAAAGTCATCTATATACTGCAGTACTTTCCACGGTAATTTATGGCTTTACAATGATTTTTTAAAACAAACAAGCCCAGCTCCTGAGGCATCAAAGAGACAGACTGTACCCTCCACCAACATAAGAATTTCCTATACAGACAGAGAAATAAGAGAAAACATCAATGAGCATCAGATTCTAAACCTACTACTAGGCACCAAAAGCTACTGCATTTGATCACAGGCATTAGCAACATCTGAATATAACATGTTGTCTAAGTTTAATGTTCCACTTTTCCCTATGTTGTGCCACGTGGAAAAGGGACTAATCTATTCCAGTGCTGCAGTTCTCAAGAGAGCCCTTGCCATGTTGGAGGGAATGTTTTTGACCTTCACATTTGAAGGAAACCCTGGAGAACCATTATGCACGGGGTATAAGCTCTCTGCCAGCTCCGCAACAGGAGTAGGAACTTTCTACCAGCACAAGGAGAATGGAGAGGGACCACGCTTTTGCTCCAGGACACATTTTAAGAAGGCATCTACTCAGCGTAGCGGGAGGGATGACGACACCCAAGGCCAACGATTTACCTGGCTGCAAGAAAAACTGGTAGCGTCGCCAGGAGTTCCGAACCTTAAGCGGAACACTGGCATTGGTGGGTGACTCTTGAGTGCGCGGCAGAAGAGAAGCAGAAAGAAGAAAAGCAACTCTGTGAAAGGAAGCCAATGACCAGAGGGCAGCCAAGAGACTCCAAGGATTCTTAGTGAATCATGTAAAGGTTGATTGGTTACTTCCCGGTTTCCATCAAGGAGGAAGGAGGAGGAAGGAGATTGGATTTATACCCTACCCTTCACTACCCAAAGGTGTCTCAGAGTGGCTTACAAACTCCTTTTCTTCCCCCTCCCCACAACAGACACCCTGTGAGGTAGGTGGGGCGGAGAGAGCTCTTTCCAGAACTGTCCTTGAGAGAACAGCTCTGACAGAACTATGGCTTGCCCAGGGTCATCCAGCAGCTGTAAGTGGAGGAGTCGGGAATCAAACCCGGTTCTCCCAGATTAGAGTCCACACACTGGAATTCTCTGGACAACGGTAAAAACAGCTTTATTCCAGGAAGCAGATAGGGCAGGCGGAAATGTAAATTTGAACGTACGAGTGATCAGCTGTTTGTAATTGCAATTTTACAGTTTTGTTCATGTTTTTGCAGCCAGCTGACATGCATTTTGCTTGCAGGAAGCAGGGAACAGAAACTGAACGGGCCTCGTTTCAGAGGTGCTCCTCTTGAGAAGGTCCTGAACCCACGAGACATAGCCCATCTCCACAGCCAGGACTTTGATCCTCAACAGTCCCCCTTCCACGGCATGACTGGCTTCAGCGCAGGGCTGGCCTGGGGAAAGGTGCACCCTTCTCCAAAACAATTCTCCTTTCTTATAGGGGTGTGTTACATTGCTGGGTCAGGAATATTATTAGTAAAGCAAGACCTTTGCTGACTGAACCTGGCAGATCTCCTGGCTGTTGTTGACAACGGGAAAGAGGTGGGCTGAAGCTAGTGCAGCCCAGAGGCTGTTTGTGTGGGCTCTTGGCAAGGGAACCCCAGTCCACATTATGTCTCAGTAAGCCGCTCTGTGCCTTGGTTTCCCCTCTGCAGTGTGCAGTTTGGTTGTCGTAAGGGGTTACAAAGATAGCACATGCATGAATATTGTTGCATAGAAGCTAAGTATTACGATCTTTCTCTTTGTGCGTATTTTATCCCGGCCTTCTTCCAAGAAGGAGTTCAGGGCAGCCTATGTGGTGAAGACTTATCTTGTCCCTACCACCCTGTGGGGTAAGTCAGGGTGACAGAAAGCGGCAAACCCCCTTCCTGTTTGCTTACCTTCCAGGGCAGAATTCTGCAGAGCAACCTGGCTCGTCTCAGAGGTCTTGTTCAGAGACTGATACGCGATGCTCCCGTCTTGCTCAGGAGCTTCCAAGGGCACTACCTAGGCCAATTGTTTGAAGAACAGACATCAGCAGCAAGACAACAGGAAACAGTCACATATGAAAACTGGGGGTGGAAAGTGCCATCAATTTGCAGCTGATTTATGACAACAAGCGAGTGCACGCTGAGAAAAATGTCATTATAATTTCAGAACTGGGCTTTGGAGGTGGAATTTTTTTTACTATGACTGCTTGTTTTGGGGGTAGGTTTGGGATTTATACCTGTGTGGTTCTGTTTCAATGGGGAATGTATATAAGAATCTGTGGCAGCTGTTTATAAAGAGAATGGCACCAAATTTGCACAAGTCATAATCCTCCCTGTAATCTAAAGACCCCTAAATAATAAAAAGATGGAACAAAGGGGTTCAATTTTACAAACCCTCAAAGTAAGTGACTCTCTGAGTAGTTGCACTTCTTTCTACTAATTCCTAAAAAGGTGGTCAAGCAGAAGCCGAGCAGGAGAG
The DNA here is from genome assembly GCA_029375565.1 of Gekko gecko. Taxonomy (NCBI): domain Eukaryota; kingdom Metazoa; phylum Chordata; class Lepidosauria; order Squamata; family Gekkonidae; genus Gekko; species Gekko gecko. The sequence continues at coordinate 7,942,710 of JAPDNY010000010.1, forward strand.
CTCCCTCTGGCCACAACATTAAAAAAAAGCCAATCTGCGTTTTGATACTCTTATACTCCGGAAGCTGCAGCTGGTGCAAAATGCGGCAGCCAGGCTGTTGATGGGTCTCCCTATGCGAGACCACATCCAGCCTGTGCTGAAGGCATTGCACTGGCTGCCAATAGCATACCAGATTCACTTCAAAGTGCTGGTCTTTACCTTTGAAGCCTTTTATGGTCAGGGACCTGCTTACCTGAGGGACTGCCTTTCCCCACATGTCCCCCAGAGAGCACTGCGCTCTGGGTTGCGAAATTGTCTGCCCCTGCCCCCCCCCCGGTCCTAAGGATGCCAGGCTGGTATCAACCAGATCCAGGGCTTTTTCTGTGGCAGCTCCAACTTATTGGAATGAGCTTCCGGAGGAGATCAGGGCCCTGCGGGACCTTTCACAGTGAAAACGGAGCTCTTCCGTCAGGCATTTAAGTAAGGAGCTGCGTTCCATCATCGTTGCCCTGTGCCAATTTTATTTCCAGCCCGAGCTCATCAATAGTGGATGTATCGTTGTATGTGCACTTTACCACAACTGTTACGCCATCGTTATGCTAATGGCTTTAATAATTATTGGGTATACTGATTCTTATACTGTTGTTTTATCTATTGTTCCCTTTGTAAGCCGCCCTGAGCCTGCCTCAGCGGGGAGGGCAGGATAATAATAATAATAATAATAATAATAATAATAATAATAATAATAATAATAATAATAATAATAATAATAATAATAATAATAATAATAATAATAATAATAATAATAATAGTTGTTACTCCTTGATAATTGTTACTCCTTGATAATAAAAATTCCTTACCTTTCCACTGAAATCTCTGCATTTGTTATCCTTCCTTGTTGTGGCTTGTTTGTTTTCTTTCACAAAGTGAAAGTGGTTTCCCTTGCAAAACCTGACGTTCCTTTCTATCACTGTGCCATTGTTTCCTATAGGGCACTTTTGTAGGTACTCAGTCTCCCATGTGAACAGCTGAGCAAGTTCCCCATTCAAATGATGGAAAGAGAATGTGAAAATGAGCTACGCATCCCATGTTATTTTTAGTGCTTCTTGTTACCTTCTGAACAACTGGTGCTTCTCCATCCTTTCTTTTTGCTGCCTCCAGTTCCTTCAGTTCATCATTTGAACCCATTTCCTTGGAATGATTACTGAGGGAGGAGAATTCCACAGTGGTCACTGTAGGACTGGCACAGGAAATTGCCATGCTGAAATCTTTACAGTCTGAAGTCAATCCCACTAAGGGGGACAAAAGACAAACAGAACATGAAATATTTAAATCAGCAATGCTGCGCTCATTTTTTCCAGTATGGCGAAGGTTGCTTTTCTCTCTCCAGAATGACAGAAATAAACTGAAGACGCAGTAAAGTGATGGCCGCTGGTTCTAGAAAGTTTCTAGTCTGCAGAAACTAATAGAATAAAATAGGGCTGACTGGTCTGGTTCAGTTATTTTCAGTGCTTTAGAAAACAACCACCTACTTTGAGTTCTAAGGAACAGTGGGTTTTAAAAACTAAGACATTACGCATAACAAACAGCATCTTCATTAATTACTGAAGAATCACCAAGATGAAGACAGCAATCTTTTCCAGAAGCAAACATCACTTTTTCATGATACCTCTAGAGGGCACTGTCCACATTGACAGCTTAGCAGAGGAGGCAAACGCACAACTATGGATAGTTTTATGCTACCCTTCCCATGGCTGGTCTACACATGCAGGTCAGTGAGGTGTACATATTCTGAGGTGGTAGGAGTATGTGTTATATTGTTACTAGGAGTAAGGCCCGTTGTGGGAAGAAATACAACGAGCTCTAGAACTCCAGGTGAGTGTCCCGGCTGTGGCTGGTGGGAAGGCAGAGGGAAGGGGAACATAGAGGGAGGCAAGCCATGTTTATTTCCTTCTGCTTAGCTATAAGGCAGGGCTGTCTCAAGTCATTTTGCTGCCCCAAGTGGGTAGTATGGGAGGACAGCCTCATGGTAACAGGTATGGTTCCCTCCACCCCTGACTTATGTTGATTTGGGGCTATGCAGTGGCAGCTAAGGTAGAAAACCACCTCCTCCTAGGCCATGTCTTCTGGTTTCCAAGGGTCTGGAAAGCAGTTCCATAGCCAGTTACAGGGTTGCCAACTCTGGGTTAGGAAATACCTGCAGATTTGAGGGGTAGAGCCTGGGGAGGGCAGGGTTTGGGTGGGGAGTTCCTGACATTGCTGTAGTTCCTGGCCAGCCTCTACTCGTGTTTTGAGTCAGGAAGAGGCAGGATTTTATGGTCTCTCTGGGTGCTCTCTCTTCCCTGCTTTTACAGGAGGCTGAGGAAAGCGGGCTGGCAAGGTGGTGGCAATAATGGGAACACCTGAGCTCCCACTCCCAAAGGGCACTTTGCATCCCACCCCCAAGATTTATTAAAATAAATACTTTTATCCCTGAATATACTTTTATCACACCTTTCTCTACAAGTGGATTCAAGGCAGCTTATACAAATTTTAAATTATAGCCATTATAAAAAGCATCAGCACATTCAAAACACAGATGGGCATACATTTTACAGTCTGTCAGCATCGTCCCCATAACATTAGCCAGCAGTTAAAAAGTTCTGGCTTATGTCGTTTCCTGAACTTGAACGAAGTGAGCTCCTTCCTGACCAAGTCACTATCAGAAAACTTAATATACAACGTAGGAGGAATCTTTGTGGTACGCGATGGTGGGTGGTGGACGCATGGACTTAGTGGTCTGCATCTAATCATGCAGTTCTGGCTGTGGGACAGAATTTCTGTTTATGGGAGAGAGGGGGGTGATTTCTGCCAATCCCCCCTCCCCCCCCCATGCAAAAGACTTCTGCCTGAGACCCTGGATAGCTGCTAACAGCTGCAGTAGACAATACTGAGCTTTTGAGACCAAAGGGAGCTTCATGTGCGTTTGTGCGTCTGTATTTATACACACATATGTGCATAAATAGGGGGCCACTGTGGCTTAGAGTTGCAGACTGGAAGGTCGGTAGCTCGGCAGTTCAAGAGTCAGACCTAAGTGCCCCCATGACGGAGTGAGCTCCCGTCTCTGGTCCCAGCTCCTGCCAACCTAGCAGTTTGAAAGCAAGACATTGCAAGTAGATAAATAGGTAGGAAAGTAACAGTGTTCCGTGCACCTCAGCATTTAGTCATGCCGGCCACATGACCACAGAAACATCTTCAGACAGCGCTGGCTCTTCCACTTGGAAACGGAGATGAGTTGGATTCGATTGGCTTTCGAGCAAGGGAAATCTTTACCTTTTACTATGTGGATAAATCATGGTAAGCAATCTCCATGCAGGGCAGAGGAGTCATAAGCTCAAGTCCTACTTCCACAGACCCAGGTTCCGCTATGTATATGAACCAAGACAGATATAGAAGAGAAATGCATGCAAATTTGGCTAGCCTTAAAATGCTTCTTGAAAACCACAAACCTGGAGATGTTCCTTTTGGACCCACTTCGTCTTTTTGGCTGGTTTGTTTAGCTTCTTCGAACAAGGAGCCCTGCAAGGAACACTCATGTTACTGTTAAGACCTAAGGCAACCTGATAACAAATGCTCGCCATCATGCAGCAGCAGAATTTGCTCCTTAAACAGCCTTTATGTCAATTGTCAACCCGTTAACTCTGAAGTAGTTCTTAAAAATACCTATTGACTTTAATGGTACTTGAATCAAACTGCTCCACAGCTTTGCACTGAAACTTATGTTACTGAGATGAACAGATGCAAATGCAGAGAATATAACGTAATGAAGGTATTTAGTACTACCAAAAAGGAAGTAATGATAATCTGTTGTAGCTTTTATTTCCCCAACTGAATCTAGCAGTCAAGACCCAAAACCCACAATCATATGGAACTGGTTTACTTTATTGGGGCTGGACACAGGGATTGTATTGCCCCTGTGTTGAAAGATCTATATTACTGCTCTTCTGTTTCCAAGCACAATTCAAAGTGCTGGTTTTCACCTAAATGACTTGGACCACAGTACTTGAAAGACCACCTTCTTCCATACCATCCAGGTCCTCTGTTAAAGTCCTCTTCTCAAGCCCTGCTCCCCGTGTGTCCTTCTACAGAGGTGAGGCAGGTGGCGACTAGAGACAGAGCTTTTCCACTGCTGGTGCATCACCTTTGGATACCCTCTCCCTTGAGGCTTGTCAGGTACCAGCCAGTTTGGTGTAGTGATTAGAAGTGCATACTCTAATCTGGGAGAACCAGGTTTGGTTCCCCACTCTTCCACTTGCAGCTGCTGGTGTGACCTTGGGTCAGTCACAAGTTCTTTCAGAGCTGTCTCATGAGCAGTTCTTGAAAGAGCTCTCTCAGCCCCACCGACCTCACAGGGTGCCTGTTGTGAGGAGGGGAAGGGAAAGGAGATTGTAAGCCACTCTGAGACTCCTTCGGGTAGTGAAGGGTGGGGTATAAATCCAACCTCTTTGGCACCAGGCCAAAACATTTCTATTTAATCCAGGCTTTTAATTGAAGAATTTGTTTTTTAAAGTGGTTTTATGGTTTTCTCCTATTCTGAGGACTGTTCTATCAATATCATTTTGAACTGCTCTATTTATTATATGTGCTTTTATATCCTGGCATGTTTTTATTGACTTGTTTATTTTATTTTATTGACTTGCTTTATTCATTTGCTTTTATTGGCATGATTTGTTTTTATTGACTTGTTTTTATTGTCTTGATTGGTTTCCTTTTATTTATTTGTAAGCTACCTTGAGCAGGTCTGGATAGGCAGCACAGAAATATTCTAAATAAAACTAAGAAAGAAATAATTTCATTATTTTGGGACTGCACTATCAAAGATGACTCACATGTGTGAATGAGCCGTCACAAAACGAAACACCACCTTTTTCCTATCACCACAACTGCAATGCAATTAATTGCTTCAAATTTATACAATCTGCTGTCAGTAATGAAATATCAACTAATCAAACAAGAAATCAAGCCACAAAGAAGAACGATGCAAACTCCTACATGCTCACCCACCCAAGACGTATCTCATTTCATCCACACCTTTTGTTGAAAATGAATTAAACAGAATAAATCAATTTTTGGTATAGTGCGCTTAAAATACAAGGTAGTCTCAGTATACATTCAGTGATACAAATAAATATCCCCACACTGATAACTTAGAAATAAGACCAGAATCATAATACCAAATGCATTTTGGCCCAATGGTCCCTCTTCAGTACCAAAGCATGCTTGGTCCTGTTTATTGTGACTCTGGTCTTATTTGTAAGTTACAACCTGTGGGTATTTATTTGTATTATTTAATGTACATGGAAGACTATTTACTCTGGTGGTTTCAATCTAGAGGCTAAATTCAAGGCCTATGTTTTTAATTTGTATTTTAAGCGCAGTGTATAATACATTGATTTGTCTTACTGAATTCGTTTTTAACACTGTTCTTGCTTCACCTTTGTGGTGCCTGGTTGAATTTTTGGGACTGGTTTGTAGTGTCATACACCTTCAGTTTATAACCAGAGTAAAACTACTATGGGATAAATTCACCTTTAGATAGCATAGCTATCTATATCAAGTGGCAAGGACGTCTGAGGTGGATATGTCATAGAATACTATTCTGTATGAACTTGTAGTCTGTGCTTCCCACAGTCCATTAATGCAAAAGAATTATCAAGGTATAAAAACAATAATAATTATTTTTAATGGTTTTCCCTTCCTCATTGCACCCAAAGCTCTAATTTTTTTAAAAATAGTATTTTATTATTTAAAAAATAGGTTAAATACCCCCCCCTCCCCAAAAAAACAAATCATCTCTGTGTAATTATTAGGTTATTGCTGAAAACCAGTTTCCCAGAATTTAGCTACTAGGCTGCAGAGTCAAACTAAAATCCCCTTCTGAACTATTTATTACGTTCTCCTTTTCTATGTATACCTTAGAAAACCTGTCTTCCATTTTAAATGTCACTAGAATTAGTTGCAGCCCTCTAGATGTCCATGTGAGGACAGCTTCACAGGGTTGGTTGGGGTAGATTTCGTACTGTTGTTTTGTCAACCATTGCAAAAGCTACAGGAGTTAAAATCTGACTCTGCCACTGAAAGAAAACTCAGCATGGGGAAGGAAAGCTTTACATTTGGGCATATTATAAGACTATCCGTATGGCAGGCACAGCATGAGCCACGGAACTCCCTTAACCTTGTTAAACTCAGTCCTGGGACTCTTTAAAAGAATTATGTGATTAGTTTTATAGTTTGGGCGAACGCCTTCTTTGGGCCTGTAATAAAGCTACACAATTTCCTTTCCTTTTTCCTGATGCGTTCAGGGTTGCAAAGTAGCTAACCCAGATTTGAGCCTGCAGATGCATTTTGCTGTGACCACAGCACTTGGAAACCAACAACTTCCCTCATACTGGGGTGAGCAACTTGGCATGCCTGGACATCGGGTGTGGGGGAGAGCTATCTCAATCTGTGTATATAGGTGTTATCGCCTCGAACGGGATGCCCCTCTTGGTCTTAACCTCGGAGCTGCCCTTTGTCCTCTCATTCACTGCACATGGCCTTCGATGGAGACACATTTCTACAGATCTCTCCTGTAGATACAACACCCTTCTACTCCCACACACATGATGCCAGACAAGCCGGCCACTTGTGATAGGGAACAGACTCTTTAGATCAAGCTTCTTTCTCTTCTTTTGACTGCCACCTGAATGTGAAATGGATCTACCTGAATAAATGTGGGTTTACCGTTTTTGCAATGTACTTCCTGGGAGATTTATTTCCTGTACTCAGCACCATGCTTGTGACTGGGCAGACTCTGCTATAGGCGCCAGATATCCCAATAGCCAGGACAGGTAGTTTCTAAAAGTGTCGGGTGGGACTGATTGCACGGATCCTTCCCATGAAATCAGCAGTCAGTGCGAAAGCCCCAGCTACTCATCTATTTGATCACTTGCGATCCCTCCCAGCCAATGTTCCCTCTAAGCTATAGAGTCTTGTGAGCAAAAATTCTACTTTGTGAGCTACTGGCATTAAAGTTGTGAGTGAGCCATTTGCCTACTGCATAAATTAGTTTGCTCTGGAGCCATCCTTCCTGAGCTAAGGCAAAAATATGTGAGCGGGAGGCTAAAAAACAGTGAGCTATCTCACACTAACTCAGCTTAGAGGGAACACTGCCTCCCAACTGCTTGATTATCTCGTGCATTTCTATCCTGGCCTTCCTCCAAGGAGCTCAGGGTGGTATGCACGGCTCTCCCTTCCCCGTTCTGTCCTTTAAGGCAGACCGAGCTGGGAAAGAGTCACTGGCCCAAGGTCCCCCACTGAACTTCATGGTCGAGGGGGAACTGAATCGGGGCATCCGAAGTCCAAGTCCAGCCCTCCACGGTCTAGCCCACACTGGCTCCCCACTGGATCTTCTCCAGGATAAGCAGTTTCCATGTGGTTGGGAGAACTATTCAAGGGGCACCTAAAAGACACTGAAGAAGAGCGTCTGGAAGCAGCCTCCGACAAAAGCAACGTGGATCTTGACCAGCTTGGCCCTTACGGTTTGCTCTCTGAGCTGGCTGTGCTCAAGGAGCCTCTTTAGAATGAGCTCAGTGCTAGAAGAGTCCGGCTTCACCTCCAAAGCGCCATCCACTCCCATCACACCGTCAGACTTTGGCGATCGGCTTGGGGAAGGGGCAAATATTAGTGCGGTCTGTTCTTTCTCTTTCTCCTCTTCCACTCCGTTGAAGGTGTCTCCATTCATGCTGACTTTTCCGTCTATCTGTGGGGCACAACAAAAACAGGAAGCGTAAGCAAAAAGCTCTGAGACAGCCTTCGTTTTTTCTACAGAGAAAGCGACAAAGACTTCCCCGTGAACTCCGTGAGCATAATGAGATCCTTCTCTTGAACCATTTTGATGCCCTGGCCAAGTTACGCCAGCCAGGCCCATAGCCAGGGTATTTTTCCCGTCGGGGGGCATTTACATTTCTTAGGGGCACTTAAGTTAATTAAAGTTAATTAATGACTTAATAAATATTTTAAAATACTTTCTGGCATGGCTTTTGTGGGAGGGGGCCTGGCTTTTAATTCAGGGGGCACTGCCCCGAAATGCCCCACTGTAGCTACGAGCCCAACGCCAGCAGCAAAGAGGCTGCTGGTCTGCGGCTTCACATCACACTTGCAGGAGCAGTCCTTAGGGCCAGCCCACACATTGCAAAGTCCTTGCGCTTGTTGGTGGCTGGCCTGAGGACTTTGCATCAGATGTTCAATGAGAGTTATGCATCTCTCAGATCCATGTGTGCCTTTGTTCGCTTCGTGGGTAGAAGTGGCTTCAGCCTTCCCCGTTATCATTCCTGCATCCTTAGACTGCCCTTTCTTTGCCATCAAGTCGCAGCTGACTTATGGAGACCTCATAGGCTTTCCAAGGCAAGAGACTAACACAGGTGGTTGGTTGGCCAGTGCCTGCCTGTCCACAGCAACACTGGACTTCCTTGTTAGTATCCCATACAAGGACCAACCCTGCTTAGCTTCTGAGATCTCTAGCCTGGACCAATCAGGTCATGGCTGTCAATCCATTAAAATATTTCAAATCAATTCATCTAACTTGCCACTTGACTAAATATGGCAGCCCCGGCAATAGTGACAATTATAATGCCTTCTTATTGATAGTGGTAACATTTAATCATCCTTTTTTGCTTTCAAAGTATCTGGGGAAGCCGTGAAATCCAGCCTACCTTAAAGCTTTTCAAAACCTTCGGTGTGTTTTTCGGCTGTGAGTAAGGCTTGGGCGTCAGCATAGGCACGGCCTTGGAGACGAAAGGTTTGCTCGGAGAGGTGCGGCCCGATGAAACGCTGGCTTCCAATTCGCTGGCGGGGACAATGGTTGCCTCTATCTTGGCAGTGTATTTGGGGGTGGGGAGCGACTGCTGCCGTAAGTATCTCAGAGGGTTCAGGTCCTTAGGCGGGGATGTTGAGTTTGGCTGGGCCGAATGGCTTCTCTCCAGAATTTTTGGCATCTCCAGGCGTTCGAGCACAGCTTCGCTAATGGTGAATCTCTCGATGTATTGTTGGAGGATTCTCTCTGCCTCTTCGTGCGATCTGGCGTTCTTGTATGCCTCATGCAGCTCTCTCTCTCGCCTCTCTCTGGTGTGGGAACAATAGAAGGAAGACGGCTATAAAACGACCGAGTTCTAGCACACTTGAGCAAGAAAGGCATCTCCACTCGTTTCTAATTTGCCGGTGATCCTGGCAAAGCTGTATCCAATATCTACTGTCTGTTTCAGTCAAGCTATTTAAGAAGGGGGTGGGTGGGTGCGACCACAGCATTGTGGCTAGTGGCTCAAACTAGGATCTGCAAGACCCGAGCCTGAATCCCCACTCAGCCATGGAAGTTTGCGGGACCCGAGCCTGAATCCGAGCCTGAATCCCCACTCAACCATGGAAGTTTGCTGGATGACCTTGTACCAGTCGCACTTTCTCAGCCCAACCTGCCTCACAGTATCCGACGAAGGGAGCTCTGGCTCTCAAAAGTTCATGCCCTGGAAATCTTGTTGATCTTTAAGTTCCTGCTGGATTCAAGTCTAATTCTCCTATCTCACAGGAAGAAGAAGAAGAGGAGGAGGAGGAGGAGGAGATTGGATTTATACCCCACCCTTCACTACTTAAGGTAGTCTCAGAGCGGCTTACAAATTCCTTTCCCTTCCCCTCCCCACAACAGACACCCTGTGAGGTAGGTGGGGCTGAGAGAGCTTGGACAGAAACTGCTCTTTTCAAGAACCTCTGCCAGAACAATGGCTTGCCCAAGGTCATCCAGCAGCTGCAGGTGGAGGAGTGGGGAATCAAACCCGGTTCTCCCAGATTAGAGTCCACGCACTGAACCACTACACCAAACTGGCTCCAAAGAGATTGGATTTATACCCCACCCTTCACTCAGAGTCTCATAGTGGCTTACAATTTCCTTCCCTTCCTCTCCCCACAACAGACCCCCTGTGAGGTAGGTGGGGCTGAGAAAGCGCCGAGAGAACTGCTCTTGAGAAAACAGCTCTGAGAGAACTGTGGCTGACCCAGGGTCATGCCAGCTGGCTGCATGTGGAGGAGTGGGGAATCAAGATCAGAGTCCACTGCTCTTAACCACTACACTACACTGGCTCCAAACAGGGTGGTTGTTGTGAGGATAAAATGTGGAGGGGGGAAACAGTGCTCTGATCTCCTTTTGGTTCCCACTGGAGAGAAAAGCAGGGTATAAACAAATACACAAATGGTGGTGGTGGGAACTGTTTACACAGTTAGCAGAACCATATGGTGCAGCTTTGGTGTACCCCAACCACAAGCTCTAGGTGGGGAGACCACACATCTAAAAACTCACCCATATCAAGCACCAGCAATACAGAGAGAGCGAGCATCCATCAGGCAGAAAACTGAGCTCAGCTCTCTCCTCCCTCTAGCTCCCTGTATGCATGCAGGGACGTTGTTTTTTTTAATAGTATTCAAAATACTTCACCACTTCATCAGCTTGGCACAGTTCAAGGAGCTTTGCTGTGCAATTCAGCGGGCTGTGCAAACAGCCCCATTATTATTTAATATTAAATCATTCGTTCATTAGTTAGTTAGTTCGTTCGTTCATCTGTTCATTCATTGTATGCTACCTCTCCAGAGACCTGTTCAAGCTGGCTTACATCAAAATAAACTAAACTAATAGTATTAAAAATGCTGCTAAAAACAAGCCTGTAACATTTATTAGACTCCATTTCTTGGCACCAGATAACAAGCCCGTACTTCAGTTTATCAAACATTCCATCGCTTGCATCACCCACACCTGCAAATATTGGTAAATTCTTTGATATCACAAAACTTTACTAGTTTACTACACATAACTTTACTAATCTCTGTGCTCTCTCATAGAATCTCCACAGCGCTGCAAATACTGACATTCCCCTAAGAAACTCAGAGCAGCGTACATGGGTCTTCCTTCCTCAGAACAACCCATTTGAGGTAGGTTAGGCAGAGAGTCAATGGGTGGGATCCTGCAGATGACAGGATCTAACCCAACTTTCATGGCAGAATGGGGGTCTCTAGTCCAACGTGCTAACCATTGTGCCTAACTGACTCTCTACTGTGATCAAGGATTAAGAGTCATGCAATGCTGGTCTCATTAGGAGAACATACTTCTCTTCCACAATCTCTTTGTAAGTCTTGATGCTTTTCCTCCGCTCACTGGCCCCATCGCCTGTGCTTAGTAACCGTTCCATCTTCTTCCTCTCAGCCTCTTTCTTCAACAAATCCTGCGATGCGCTTCTCCGACGACTCTTCCACCTAGCTAAGTCCTAGGGGGGAAGGCAGAGGGGAAAAACTGAAAACTGATCCCGTGAAGTAGGGTAGGCTTAAAGACAGTGGGTTGGATCTACCTATGATTTCCAGTGGTGAAAAAGAGGGAGGGGTCACTAAGAAGGCTATGGTGGGGGACACAGGGGACCTGCATGCGCAAAAGCCGAGGGCTGTAATAAAGAAGAGAATTAAGTAAAATTGAGGGGGGAAAGCTGTCTGGATCCAATCCAGTGGTTTGACCAAAGGGCTACAGCTGAGGGGGAATTTGAACCTAGGCCTCCCAGAAGAAAGCCAACAGCCCGTCCTTGGCTTAGTTGATCTCTCTTTCAGGCACAACTAGCAATGCACTGAAATATGCACTTGCCATTCCTCAGGGCTCTTTTTGTAGCAGGAACTCCTTTGCATATTAGGCCACACACCCCTAATGTAGCCAGTCCTCCAAGAGCTTACAGTAGCCCCTGTAAGAAGAGCTCTGTAAGCTCTTGGAGGATTGGCTACATTAGGGGTGTGTCACCTAATATGCAAAGGAGTTCCTGCTACAAAAAGAGCCCTGCCATTCCTAGATATAATGTACTATCCCCTCCACAGCTCTAGAAGGAAAATGTTGAATCATAATGTATGTTTATGGGAAGTTCTAGAGAAGCTGAGGCTTTGTTATGCTACCTGTTTTATTACCATATTCAGTGTCTATTTCCAGAGGCATTTTTACCTATGTTACTGAAAGAGATCATTCTTATTTTTCAATACCCCCCTCCAATTAATTTACTTCCTAAAGATTACAAGTATGTTATACAGATCATAAGTTTCTTTGTCTTGGCTCTGACCAAAACACAACAGAACTGTATTAAAATGTATGTGTTTAAAATTTAGATTTAGACAAATTATTAAGACAATATGCAGGTTTTAACAATGATTTTATTTTAGCATAGATGTTTATTTAACTGCTAAAGATGTAATCTCTTTTATTAATAGATTATCGTTAACATTAGGAAAGTTTTTGTTTATTCTTTTAAAGAGGAAATCTATCCCAAAACACTGCAATATTGATGTTTTATTGTCTTCTTCTATATTTGAAATATGTAATACATCTGATAATACATTTGATTTTACTTGCAGTATATAACAACTCATAATATTTGATACACTTGATGAATCTATATTTGATCACTTGATGAATCTATATTTTTCCCTACCCCTTCTTCCCTTTTGTATTCCACTTTTTTCGAGAAAATAATTTAAAAAAATGTATGTGTTTAATGGCTACTTCAAGTAGCCCTAAGCTTGCTAATCAGGGTTTCTGTACTGAAAAATTAGCTTTGTGCTATTTATTAGCTGTTGTTATTGCCTTGTTTTAATTTTATGCTGTCTTTTGCGAAGGCAAAAGCTAACCAAAGTGTGATTTGATTCCACAGACTTATGTAGCCCAAACGGTAATACTGTTTCAGTCGGAAAAACAGAGGCTGACTTTAAAACAAGACATGTGTTGCCAAGTTGAAAACTGTTTTCTCTGAACTTTATTATGCTTTTTTGAGTGCAATCAACCGCTGTTCTAAAAAGTTTATTTGCTTCATTACTGGTCTCCTGAGAGCCTCCTGAGCACACCTCAGAGACGGCGGGAACTTGGATTGATTTCTGTGAAACGTGAGCTTGCCAGACAGACGCATGCAAGATGTTTGGGTGCTTTACACAAGAACTTCCCTGAATATAATAGTAAACGGTTTAAGCACTGGCTGCCACAGAGTGGCACTGTAATATCTGACACCTAAAGCATCTTGCAGATGTATCCTTAACTGAAGAGACACTGCACAGAAGAAGCACATCATGGATTTCTTCTCTGATCCCTTTTCACGTACGAGATGTTTCTTACAGTTGGTAATGTCTCCACATTCCGTAAGACAAGCGTGACTGTGAGCTGACTCACAGATGTCGCCGCGCTGGATTTTCTCCACATAATTATCCCTTTGTTAGGCTTGTGGCTAGTTTCATGTGAGCCGGAAGTCAGCACAAACATGTCTACAGGCTACTGTAGCGTCTGTAACTGCAAGGACTCAAATGTAGTTCTGACTCACACAGAATGAACTCCATGCGGCCAGAGGCACTTGCAAGCCGGAGGATGATCGTACGGCTGTTTCAGGACAGGTGAGCCATTCCTTTGGGGAAGCTGCAAGGAATCTGCACATGGGAATCACTCCAAAGGCATGCTGACGCCGCAGCTTAACACAAATTAAATATGCCGGGTATACGTGTTTTTTTGCAGGGCTCAGGTTGCCTTTGTGCCTGACAGGCTAGTTAAGCATTACATATAACGGTTTATATAAACTATCCCTGCATTTCCGCAGCGACAGCCACCACACATGCTAAAAAAAGATTATTTCCAAGCTTTATTTCCCTTCTGCCCTTGAAAAATTGTTTGCTTTCTGTAATAACCCCTTAACAAGAAAGGGGGGGGGTTAAAAGGGAACTGGAGTGAAAATAGGTACCAAAAATAAACACAATAGTGAAAATGGTAAGGAAAAATGCCCACTTTAAAAATGGCAAAAGCAAAACCAAAAATGCATAGAATTATAGTACACCACAGGAATCCCCACCCCCAAAAAGCATTAGGAACACCAACAAAACTTTTTGTAATTATATCAACTATTTCCTAAAAAGTCTGGGAGGGCCAGAAAGATTCTTAGCAGTCAACAGTTTCTGGCGGGACCGGATAGCTGCTATCTGTGCATAAACCTTAAGAAGATTATTCTACTGCTCAGCCCAAATGGCAAGTGGAAAGACTCGGGGGGTTGGGGGGGGGAGCTGCCACACCGACAACAGTCTCATACTCACGTCCTGCCATCGATCCTCGTCTTCCTTCAGTTGGTGGTGAATGGTCTGCAGTTTCTCGTGGCGAGCTTTGCTGTGCGGCTGCATCACCGCAGCCTCATCGGAGCATCTCATGTCGAACATGCTCACGCTCCTGAATGAAGGCAAAGAAGAGTTACTCGTCGTGGATATGGGCAGAACTTGAAACATTTCAGCCACAGGAGGGAGCCAGAGCAAAATTAAACACATTCCCACTTAAAACCTTCCACATCTGTCATAGCTTATGGCGGTGGCTTTGGAGGTACGCTTGCCACATGAAAAGCCTGGGGTTTTTTTTATGCGTATGTGCAGTGCTTAGCACCAGACATACTAATGTGCATGCAAATTGCTTGCTTGTGGTGCATTCTAGTAATGCACCACTAAAAAAGAAAAGCTAGAGGCTTCTTTTGGCTTGGATATTTAATGCTGAATCCAAGACAGTCCCGGATACCCAGAACAGGGCCGTGTTTCTCAGCTGTCCCTTGTTTAAGCAGCAGTGCAGCAGGGTCTATAATGATCTGTCCTGAGCTCATGGCCTTATGTAAACCAGTGGTTTTCAAACTGTGTTCAGGGGAACCTGTGGAAGCTTCTCAGAAGTTTCTGCATGAGAGTACAGCTCACAGCACACAACTTATTCCTGAATGACAAGCATGCTCACCTTTGCTGATCTTCCCCAGCAATACACAGCTACAGAAGAACATCGGGAGTGTTTCAAGTCACATTCTCGGTTCTGATGTAGCGACAGTGAGACTGACCAGGTCTCATTAGTGCTCCATGTTAAATCAGCATGCGCCTCAGAACCTCCTCCAAGAATCCACTGCCGTGCACAGGGGCTCTAGATCAAAAGCTAAGAAACTCCCTGGCATGCAAACTTGTGTGGGGAAAAAACATTTCTTGAAGGCAGAAAGTTTGAAAACCACTAGTCCTAATTTCAGATAGGAGAGGGTCATGGAATACTTTACTCTGAGCAAAGTTTTCTGCAATATTGTTTCTGAAACCACTGGAGGGTTCGCTCAGGTTTCCTGACTGCTGAGAGACAGTTGGGCCCGTTACTGTGGTTTAAAATGCCAATGGCAAGTAAGCTGTGAGAGTCACCTCGATCAAGCGCACATACGAATGAGCGAGCATACGAGCGAGTGAGCGCATACGAGTGAGTGAGCAGACCCAAGGCTTTGCTGTTATTTTCTTTGGGGGAATCCAAGGTTCCACCAGCATGTATTAATGCATTGTTAGATGAACAGCAACAGTAATATTCTGATCAAAGACCAGCTTTTTGTTATTGTTTTGCATGATGACGTTAGAAGCTCATTATTGATGTTAGGCAAGATAAAGTGTTCTAAGCATGTGTAAAAGGTAAGGGTAAAGGTTCCCTTGCTCGAAAGCCAGTCGAATCCGACTCTAGGGTTGCGGTGCTCATCTCCGTTTCAAAGCCGAAGAGCCAGCGCTGTCCAAAGATGTTTCTGTGGTCATGTGGCCGGCATGACTAAACACCAAGGCGCACGGAACGCTGTTACCTTCCCACCGAAGTGGTACCTATTTATCTACTTGCAATTTCTTGCTTTAGAATTGCTAGTTGGCAGGAGTTGGAACTAGAGACGGGAGCTCACTCCGTCATGCGGCACTCTTGGGTCTCGAACTGCTGAACTACTGACCTTCCACAGTCTGCAGTTCAGCATCTTAACCACTTGAGCCACCGCAGCTCCTAAGCATGCGTAGTACAACTCAGAGAAAGAATACACTGCTGGTTATTTCCCAGTCCGTGTTTATGGAATGTGGACCATTATTTCTGACTGCCTTTGGAGGGAAAAGTGAACAAGGTAAAATGTTTTAAAAACTATGGCAAATAACACACACGGAGCTGCCTTCTACTGAATCAGAACCTTGGTCCATAGAGGTCAGTACTGTCTACTCAGACTGGCAGGGGCTCTCCAGGGTCTCAGGCTACGATCAAACTGAGAGCCAGGTTGGTGCAGTGGTTAAGTGTGCGCGGACTCTAATCTGGGAGAATTGGGTTTGATTCCTCATGCCTCCACTTGCACCTGCTGGATGACCTTGGGCAAGCCATAGTTCTGGCACAGCTGTTCTTGAAAAAAGAGGGTTTCTGTCAGAGCTCTCTCAGCCCCACCTCCCTCACAGGGCATCTATTGTGCGGAGGGGGAGGGAAAAGAGATTGTAAGCCACTCTGAGACACCTTTGGGTAGTGGAGGGCAGGGTATAAATCCAATCTCCTCTTCTTCTTCTTCTTCATCACCTGCTGCCGTCAGGCCTCAGGTTCAATCCCTGGCAATCTATTATCCCTGGCTTGGGTTTATGTGTGTTTATATGTTTTTATTGAATTACTTTATAGAAGTGTGGGTCCATGAAACTTGTGTGTGGGGGGGTTCCTCCCCACTTTCTCACCAAACCCAGTACAGCAGCTGGGCAGTGCCACTGCTGCTACCAGGCCCAGTGAGGCCCACGGGCTCCTCCGATGACCATCGGCAGTAGGTTTGTTCTCTACACTTCTGCAGAGAATGCTATTTTACTTTGGGGGGAATTAACACCCCCCCCCAGTGTTTGTTTGTTTTTTAATTCAGACTTTTCTGCAAACCTGGGTGGTCATCCAACTTTGCAGAAAAATCTGTTTTGGGTAAGTGTGGCCCAGATCCATGGACTTGGGTATCTGCAGTTGAGGCTCACACTTGAGAAATAAGATATATAAATATATTTTGTTTTAAATGCTGTTTTAATGTTGAACTGTATAAAAGGTTTAATGTTTGCCATCTTGGGGACCCTGTTTGGGTAGAGAGGTGGCATAGAAATGTCTTACATAAATAAATATTGTGTTCTTTGCAAATTGCTGTCACGTCACCACCGAGTTATAGCAGCCCCAGAGGGTTTTTAAGGCAAGGGACTAGCAGAAGTGGTTTGCCATTGCCTCTCTTTGCATGGCGACCATGGACTTCCATGACCATTTCCCATCCAAATTCTGACCGAGGCTGACCCTGCTTAGCTTCCAAGATCGGATGAGATTGGGCTAGAGGCCATCACTACAGGCACACAAAACACGTTGCTGAAAACAAACTTGGGAACTAACCCTAATGAAACAGGCGATGCAAAGCCATTGCTGAAAACAGCAACCCTGTCACTCCTGTCCTCTTTCCTTCCTGTTAGTAAATCAGAGTGTTTGACACAATATCATTGCAT
This sequence comes from Gekko gecko, assembly GCA_029375565.1. Taxonomy (NCBI): domain Eukaryota; kingdom Metazoa; phylum Chordata; class Lepidosauria; order Squamata; family Gekkonidae; genus Gekko; species Gekko gecko. The sequence goes on from JAPDNY010000010.1 coordinate 7,960,038, forward strand.
TTTAAACATTATAGGGGAGAAAAGAGGAGACGGAGCGGGTTGCTGTCCTCGCACTGACCACAAAATGCCATTCTCTGGCGTTAACTCGTCTTTTTGCACAAAAGGAAGCGGTCATCTTTCAGCAAAGACCAAGTGGTACGTTCCTGCTTCCACAGACAATCTGATGCTGAGAGCTTATTTAGCTTAGTGGCTAGGAGACTGGTCAGGAAATCCTCCACTGGTATCTCACCTCTTCCACAAACTCACTAGAGTCCTGTTCACACAATACAGTAAATGTGGCTACATCTGTAGCAGTAGCAAAGAGCAAGAGTCCAGCCGCACCTTAAAGACTAACAAAATGTGTGGCAGGGGAGGAGCGTTCGTGAGTCACTGCCCACTTCTTCCGATACAGCTGGAATGGGGGTCCACCTGTCCTATGTATTGGAACGTGGAGTGATTTCAGATGCCCAGTGACATGAATGGGCAGGTGACAATAGCAGGTATGATTGGATTAGACGTGGCATGCACCTACGACCTCTCTGCATATCACACCTAATCCAATCACACCGTCTATTGCCATTTGCCTATTCATGTCACTGGGCCTCTGAAATCACACCATGTTCCAACATATAGGACAGATGGACTCACATTCTAGCTATGTCTGAAGAAGTGAGCAGTAACTCACGAAAACTCACGCATTGCCACATATTTTGTTAGTCTTTAAGGTGCTTCTGGACTCTGGCTTTTTTCTACTGCTACAGACAAACACGGCTACCCGTCGTTAATACATCTGTTTGTAAGAAAGAGCCAGCGCGTGTTCACTTTGCAGCTGAAACCAGGGACTAGCACCTGGATCAATGTGAGGTCTGTATCGCACATTCAGCTATACATGCCTTGAATGTAACATGAGAGCTACCCTATGCATGTATTAAAAAACAAGCATCCCCCTTCATCTGATACCTGGGGGTATTAACAGTGACCTGCCTTTCAGGGGTGCTTTACAATTTACGACAGGCTAACATAAAGTGTTTTGAACATTCAAAAGCATTAGGATGCTAATTATTAATGCTGTTACTCTAGGTTGGCCCTTCACTTATCAGAGGCCTCTATCGTTGCCTGGAAATTAAAATACAGGCACGCGATTGCTAATCACTGCACTTCAGAAACAAACAAAAAAATGAAATGTTATTTCAATTTGCTAACTATGTATTAGAAAGATTCAGGAGCGGTAGCCGTGTTGGTCTGAAGCGGCAGAACAAAGTTTTGAGTCCAGTAATGGCATCTTGAAGACCAACAAAGTTTTATTCAAGGTGTGCTGGCACACGAAAGCTCATACCTTGAATAAATCATTGTTCGCCTTGAAGGTGCCACTGGACCCAAACACATGCAGTTAGAGAGCAGAAGATTTAAACTGCTTTCCAGCAGAGAGTGAGAGAAAAATCTGTCAAAATAAGGATTGCGTGGCTTTTGAGGCCTATCATGTTTCTGCAGTATCGTAGAGAGTCAAACAGCATTAAGCTAAGACATCCTTTGCTATCATTTTTTTGTCACGCTTTTGACAAACTCTCAAGACAGAGTTACCGTACTATCAAAAGTAATATTTTGAGTGGAAATCTGTCACTTGGGTAGCTGATTCTTGTGAGACTGTAACTTCCCTGCTTCCAATCTCTGTGACATTTTAAAAATGAGCTTCGCTTCAGAAAAGAGGGGTGTTTTTTTTACTTATTTGATTCAAGTATGAAAAGGTTCAGGACAGCCAGAAGCTCGGGTCAGAAAAGCCACAAAGAGCTTCCGTCTCCACAAAGCTCTCCCGGGCATATTTACACTGCAGACAACATTGGGAAACTGTGGTTTTAAAAGAAGAGGGAGTAGGGATTTGTGAAAGAAAATTATGAGCAGCTTTACCAAACCACAATTCCTAGGATTCTTTGTGGGAAGCCATGACAGATACATTGCTTTAAAATGAACCCACATTTGCAGAACATATATGCCCTCCGACATCTATCATCACTTATCATATTTCTGGTTACGACATAAAATGGGTCTCTATACCCCTTGTAGGGGGGAACTGGGACAGAAATTCTCAATTAAAATTAATTAACGTAGCCAGTTCTTGAGGTGAAAAAGTGGGAATTACTTGGATTAACATGAACTATTCCTCCTAAACTATAGCATAAGTCTGAGGTAATATTGTAATTAAATATGCATTCCCCCATTCGCTGTGAACAAATATTTCTTGTAGGGATACAGTAAAAGATTTTTATTCTTGCTTTCAATTCCTTTTGCTCATAAGTACTAACATTTTAAAATGATGTCATACTACAGGAAAACAATGAAACACCTAATTACGAGTAGTATTTTTGACATCAAAAGGAATGGAGGCTTTCCTTTGGGACATCATAAGAAGTACGGTAGACTCTTGTTTCAATTAATGAAAAGTCTATGCTAGTTCCCTTCTTATACATTTTTAAATCAAAGGCCAGAGAATTTTATTGTCTGGAAGAAAAGGCTGTACCAAGAGTAAGTGTCGGCTATAAAAAAACAACTAAGTATCAGAGCTAGGCCAGTGCTTCAGGCATCTGTAATGGACTCAGGGTTTTGGATGAGTGTTTTCTAGCCTTGGGTTCTTGAGGTCAGTTGCTGGAAGCTGGAGTCACTGTACCTCCATTCATAGGTTACTTCGAATGCACGCACAAACTGCAGTGTAAGTGCTTTCACCGGTTTGTAAGAAAGAGCTAAAATGTGTTCACTTTACAAATGAAACTGGGGATCGGTCTCTAGATAAATGAGGGGTTTAAATAGGGTTGCCAGGTGCCCCCCGGCCCCCGGTGGGAGATGGGGGGAGCCAGGCTGGGAAACTCCTGAAGATTTGGGGATGGAGCCTGGGGAGGACAGGGACCTCAGTGGGGTACAATGCCATAGAGTCCATCCTCCAAAGCATCCATTTTCTCCTGTGTAGTCTGGAGGTAAGATGTAATTCTGGGTTGCATCAAGAGGCTGGCATCCCTGGGTTTAAATCACACTTTCAGTTGTACAGGAGTTGAATGTAACATGAGAATTACTCAACACATATATAAATAAAAAACCAAGTGTACACTGCACATAGATTGTATGTGCCTTCACTGTGACAACTGAAGAGGGCTACTGCGCACAGTGTACACTTGATTCTTCTTTATACTTGCATTGAGTAATTCTCATGTTATGTGCAACACATGTACATGTACAGCTGAATGTGGGACTGAACCCCGCATTTATCCATCAACCAGGCCCTGGTTTCATTTGCAAAGTGAACGTACATTGGATCTTTCTTACAAGCACTTCCCAGCTCAGATTTGCTCCTCTCAAGCTGCTTATCTTCTTGTGGGGGAGACAAATATGGTTAACTGTATCTTTTCTCTTATAGGTAGGAAGGCTGCACTTTTGAGCAGATCAGCAACAGGATGGGAAAAGGTTCAGCAATCCCCTCCCTGTACAGCATCAAGCCTGGCCCTCAGAGACCCTCAACGGACAACTTAACTGTGCTTTGGCTACTGAATCTGAAAACTTCCCTGGATTTTACAACTCAAAGACCTACTCCAAGAGCCAGACTGCTCTTACTACAGTTCTAATTCTCATTTCTTTAATCACAGCTTTAATCATGTAGCCTTAGAGACTCACAAAACTTGAGAGAGAGAGAGAGAGAGAGAGAGAGAGAGAGAGAGAGAGAGAGAGAGAGAGAGAGAGAGAGAGAGAGAGAGAGAGAGAAAGCACACCATTAATTAAAAGAGGCCAGCTTTCATAGCAACAATTGCATGCTTTGCTGCCTTCTTTAGAAACACGATTGCTTCAATGCAACAGAGCATATATCACCACAGGGTAAGTTAAAGCACATGAAAGTCAAACAGCTCCGCATTAGAACAATGACAAGTAACGATGGTGCATCAGCTGCATTTTCAATTAGTGGTAAGTATGGAAAGCATGCAGCTTAAAATTGCTCAAAGCAGCCCAGTGAGCACACAACAACTTACTCTGCGTCATCAGACACAGGAGTTCTGGAGCCGAATCTATAAAACCAAATATAAAATTAGAGACTTGGATGGGGGGGAGAAGCTATCAGTTGTAACCGGGGAGGGGGGAGGGGGAAAACCACAAACAAAAATAGATCATTTTCATTTGCACGCAAATGACTCAACCAGTAAAGGTAGCTGAAAGATTTCAAACGAGCTCAAGTCAAATAACTTTAATTCTTCACACAACTGTAACACAATTACTTTTTACAATTAAAAATGGCTTCAAAATCCGGAGCACCATAGGTGGCACCACACTGTGAAATTGCACACAGAAAGGAGTTCCTTGTAAAACGCTGATATTAAGAAAGTATACCTTGTTTTATGAGGTGAAATACACATGCAGTTAATCTGTATACAGGAACTTACAACAGTGTTACATTGCGGGTAATCAGCACTCATGAAAGAGCCATAAAACTCATACGCCATGCGCAGAAAGTCATCTATGGGATGCCACTTGTAGTACAGAAAATGTTATCTGATAACCTAATGAAGCGTGTGCTGTTAAGTAGTAGGTTGTAAACTAAAGGGAACCTCTCCACTGAGAACTGGACACATCTGATGTTTCAATCTTTATTCCTGAACGACTGTGCAACTCATTATCCATGATTCTATTCCATTCATCAGAAGTCAAATTATAAATCTGTAAGGAAGACTCATAACTATTGTAATTTCTTGTCAACTTGTGAAATTGTGTCTTCTTGATTTCTCGTCCATGTCCTCCAAATGCAAATAGTTCTTGAAGTTCTTTGAAAGCTCTACTTCAAGGATTGCATTAGTTTCAGAAGACACACTACTGGTATAAATGCTAAAACAGTAATCCAATAAATCAGGCAAGAGCAACACAAACCCCCCTCCGCAGCATGCATATTCACGCACACACACATAGACACACAACCACAAATGGCTTCAGCCAATGCAAATTACAGGTCACTCAGCTGCTCACATTTGAGTGTGTTCATCTGCAAGTGAAGTAGGTTCTTTGGGTTTTTCACCAAGAGCTTCCTGTGTCTCAGAAGACAAATATCCTGGCTGGACCAGTTTGGGATCAAGCGTGTCCTTAGAAGCAGGAGAAGGTACATCTTCTCGTATTACACTAGGGGGACTCTGTCTGATTTGCTCCGGGGTGTCTTCCGATTGCAACGCAACTCTTTGAGGGCCTTCTGCACAAATCTCTGGATACACTTCTGTGCCTACTGTGTCAGTCACAACAATGCTAGAAAAAGTAATTCCATTTTAGCTGGTATTGAACCACAGCGTACTAACATGTCTTATGCATTTCGAACCGATGCAGAAGATAACAGGCGTGATTACGTCATAACGTGTGCACCATAAGGGTGAAGACCAGTATGACTTTGAGTATTTGAGGCTCCAAAGTGTTTGTGCTTCCAGGCCTACTCTGACAAGAGAACCAGCCCACCTAAAGACAGCAATGATTTCTTTTTTGTCTGTACCAACAGATTTTTCATACACCAAACAGCTCATGGCCCAGGGCGTAATCTGACAGCATCTGATACAGCAACCTTGCTGAAGTGAAGTGAGTCTTTGTTCCTGAGCAGGAGACTACCAAGGAATCCTAGATAGCCTTCCTCCAGTTCCCCAAAAGAAAGCTCAGTTATAAATGTGTTGAATAAATATGTACAAATATGTGGCCAAGCCAGCACCACATATGGCGTATTAGAGCTGCCAATGTCCAGTTTCAACTGATCTCCAGACTATAGTCCCCTGGAAAAAATGGCTGCTTTGGAGGGTGGTCCCCACTGAAGTCCCTCCCCTCTCCAAATCCCACCCTCTTCAGGCTCCACCCCTAAAATCTTCAGAAGTTTCCTAACCCAGAGTTGGCAACCATAGGCTTTGAAGCAAGAGGGTCCGCAGCCTTGCTAGGGCAGTGAGTAAGACCAATACTCCCTCCTACTTTCCCCATACTGCACTGCTGTCTTCTCCTCAGCTCAGTAGACAAGAAGTGTGTGTGTGTGTGTGTGTGTGTGTGTGTGTGTGTGTGTAAAATGTGCAGTATGGTGATTCTGTCTCATAGTGTGCATGACTTGTGGCACACATGCCAAAAGAATCAGCTATCACTTATGGTACGCAGTTGCCAGATCTTGGGAAATGAAGCCAGAACAATTATTTCCTCCTCATCTACACGGTATACATTTTTGCCATGAAGCAATCTTTGAACGTCACCAGTATGTTCCCACCCAAACCACCAGCAGGCAGTGACAAGCACAGGACCAAAGTGTTTGGCCATCCTTCCACCCTGAGACCATCTGATTTTCTAAGCTGCTCAGTGCACCCGTCTTTCAGACGCTCAAAGTCTCTGCAACCCATTATCACAAATATCTAAAAGTCATGGTCGAACACATACATAAACATGAACACACAAGGAAGCTGCCTTATACCAAGTCAAAGGTCAGTATTATCTACTCAGACAGACAGTAGCTCTCCAGGGTCTCAGGCAGAGGTCTTTCACCATCACCTACTACCTGGTCATTTCAACTGAAGATGTCTGGGTCGGGGACTGAACCTGACACCTTCTGCATACAAAGCAGACTCTCTAGTACTGGTTATTCACATTCACTTTTGTATACCTCATCATACAGCTCAAGGATAACATCATTCTTTGCGAATACCTCTACTGATTATCCAAATACATTGGATGCCTCTGCCATTCCTTTGACAACTTTTCCTAGGATCAGTTCAATAATCCACCTATTCTGAACAGGCTTTTCTGAAAAACCTACAACTGGAAATCATGAAGAAGATGGGAACTCCCTTAAAGTATAAAGCTTGCCCAAGAGGGAAAATGACTGCTAGCTTCAAAAGAGAAAATGTATAGATTTGTACAGGGGTCATTTGGAGCAGGAGTGCACAGGAGCGGAGCTCCAGCAGTTGGAAGCACAGACGGCGGCAAGCCCTGCCCCCAGCTCCCAGCAGGGGCGCAAAGCAGCATGTGTAGCATTCCTCCTGGGCCCAGATAGGCTACTCTGAGACTGGAATGACAGCCCCCAGAGTGGAAAGACAGTCCCTAGGGCTGGAGCCTAAGTGGTGGGTGTTGCCTTCTGACACACTTCCGGTGATGTCAGGGGGTGTGGCATATGCAAATAAGTTATGTTAATGAGTTATGCTAATAAGCTCCTGCACCTCTTTTTCTATGAAATGACCCCTGGATTTGTAATTCTGTAACTATTATGAACTCATTAAAAAAAAGTTAGTAGGACTCCTATCTACATAGGCAGATATGAGTTATTCATGATCTAAAAGAAAAACAGGGGCTGGCTACTGGTAGTTCCCTTGTCTGATCAACTGGAACAGATTACTACTCATTGCAGGCCATCAGCTGAATGGCTGCTTACAAGCTTACTGCATCACAGGGCGTCAAGAAACTGAAGCAGAACTGACACAGAGCAGGGAAATACAAATCCTGCCCCCTTGGGGAAATTACAGAGGAAAAGACAAGACAACAGAATGTCTTTCTGACCTCTTCACTTTCTGTTCAGTCTTTACAAGCTGCTTGGTTGTCTCCTCACCGTTCTGCTGCTTTGAGAAAGGAACCGGAAGGAATCGTCTAACATCTGGCTCAGTTTGCTTGGAAAAAGCTACGGTTCTTCTCACCATCATGTCATCTTTCCCAGGATTTCTAATTCCCATTTTGTCACCTCTTGGATCATTCTTGTGTTCATCATGAACTTTTGATTTCCCATGGCCATCTTCATACATCACAGAGGCACTTACAGATCTGGGTGGAGGTGTTCCTTGAAAAGGTTGTGTTACGCAAGTCAAGGGAGAACTTCTGCTAAGGCAATTGAGGGTACCATTATTGGGGAAAAGGTATCTCAAGGTCACAGATGAAACTGTAACTCAGCTACGTTAGTAATTGTAATGAGCTGAAGGCACACGTGATCCTCGGTTCGATCCAGACGCAAAGGTTGCAGATCTCCGCCACCTTTCTGATCCCAGACAAGTTTAATACCCACGTGGGTCAGGCGGCTGCAGTGGAGAGGAGGCAAAATCACCCTCTCCTTCATTTCATTTATTGAATTTCTATCCCACGCTCCCCCACGAGTGGGCTCAAGGCAGGTTACAACAGATAAATAAAAACAGTTAAGAACAATTCCAGACACTCACAGTTAAAAACCTATAAAACCCAATTAACATAGCACACGATGGCAGAGAGTGAGTTTAACAAAGCTTCCAGGAGCTTGCTGTATGTGTACCCAAAAAGGATCAGTGTATCGAGCGAGTGGGCGAAGTCACCACTGGCGACACAGGTTGATACAGTTCACAATGCAGGGGCGGATTCAACTCTGCTGACAGAAAAGACTGAAAAGGAGATTTGGTCTCCTCGTCCTTTCCTAGTGCAGCCTCCTGACCCGTGTGGCTATTCGACTTTTCCTGGGTCTGCTTCAGGCAGGGTACATGGGAAAGATCTGCAGTCCTTGTGTCCATGAATATTATTCAATCCAATGCACGAGGAACTAGGTTACGGACATATCTCATAAGCAAAACTAGATCATGCATTTTTTTAAAAAAAGAAAAATCTCACACGCCGTAGACAGCAAGAAGCAATTAGTTATCATCATATAATAACCCAGCATGACAAAACCCTGAAAGTCCTCTAAGCTTCTTCCAGGAAATATGGCCGGAGCTGGGCGTCCCTGATCTGAAATACCCAAAGGACAATGCTGATCCTAGGACAAACAAACTCATGTTTCCTCACATTTCTTGCATTCTAAATCTTTAATCATTGTCTCCCCCTCCTCCCCAAAAGGTGGCAGCAAGTAGTGGGTTTTGATGGATAGCTTTAAATTAATTATAAACTTTTCTCCTTTTTGTGGTTCAGAAATGGAATATTGCTGCGCAGACAGCATGCAAAGCAAGCGCACAGCCTGTATCAGTAATAAGACGCTCATAACTCTTGGCTTCCTATTCCTGACCTTTCTGGCTTGTGGGACCTCTTCCAAAGAGCAGGGTGTCCATGCTGTTTCAGTGAATAACCAGCTACTGAAATGGGAGGACACGGTGTGCGAACGGGACTAGTGCACCTCTGAAATGTTCCAAGTCTCCTAGCCAACATGTCATCTCTCTCGATATCTGGGAAGCTACCATCCAACTCTTCATCACTACTTTCGTGCCATTCGTTCAAACGGCTGGATGTTTGCTTCTGAGAACTGGCACAATCGTCTGAGATGGATGAAGTATATGCATCCTTACTGGGCCATGTGATTTTGCTAACAGTAAAAGGTGGAAGGAGGAGAGAAAGCAGGAAAGGTGGTGAGAACCACATGGAATTGCCAATAAAGGACTGTCATTTACTCATCTTTTTTTCAGACTTAATCCTGTAGCTTCTTAACAGTTGAACAAACATGGAATTCTTGCTAGAGTAATAGGCTGATAGAATATATTCTGGACCCTATGTTTGGATTCACAGAAGATGGAAGCACCTTTACATGGCAGAAATAAAGAGTAACCTGAATACTTTAAAAGATTCCAGAGAAAGGAACAGCAACTTGTTGCATAAACAGGCTCTATATTGCAGTGCCAGAAGTTCACCGAATGCTATGCTACCATTTCAGGAGGAGGAGCAGAACATTTAAAAAAAGATGCACCAAATGCCAGAGGCAGTAATTGTAATCAATAAGGCTTTAAAGAAGCCTTAGTAAACACTGATCAGAAAAATTGACATTTTCGGGGGATTTGGCTACACCCCAACCACTGACTAAGACCCGTTAATGATAGTCTACTGCATTGTCTATCATGGATGATAAATCCAATTGATTGTTTGCTCTTCCATTCATTTGTATACTTAGCAAAGAGTTCATCAATAGGAAACGCTGGATAGGATCTACCACCATCCCTTTTATTAAAATCAATGCATTAGCCAAGGTCCAATAGCTTAACCTTTCCACCCAGCCTACCAAATAAGCTGACTTTTTAGAACATTCTTTTCATCAACACTATGCAAAGCCATATGTGTGTGTGTGTGTGTGTGTATAGATAGATAGATATATAGATATTACGATCCCTCCAGTTTGGGTAACAGGGAATCTTCAAGGGAAATAGATTGAGTATACATGCACATGGATGATAGCAATTTCTGGGTGAACTGTCCTTGCATTCCACCTTCGTAAATCAGGACAAGGATCATTTTCAAAGGACATTCTTGGGGGGAGCAGAGAAATCAGGTGTACATATGGAGTATGTGACACCCTCCTTTACATTCTAGATATTGTGTGCAGTGCCTTCCATTGAGATACAGCTACCCCTACATACAAACTAGATACCTGGCATCAACGTGTGGTCCAAGTGTTTCATCATTACCAATGGACTCAACATGGCTCCCAGAGCACGAAGTCTCAAGACCCCCAGCTCTTTCCCTATTGGTTGCCTCTTCCAGGTCATCTTTAGTCGCCGGACTAGCAATGGAAAGTTCCTCCCACTTCTGATGTTCAATTTCTGTCACTGGCCCAAAATGCACAGACCTCTGCCTGGGGCTGGTGGCTCTCTTGTACGTTCTCGCTTTGTGGCTTGCAAAATCATTACAGCTGGCAGCTTTCGCTGCCATCTCGGAGGACAGAAAAGTATCTTGAATGTCCATCAGTTCATCATCACTAATAACCATAGTAGAAACAAAAAGGGCAGATCAAAAACAGCTATTCAATAACTCAACGAACAAAAGGAAGATCTGAGAAAACAACAGCCCTTACTCACGACACCAAGAAATTGTTTTTATACTCAAGAAAGTAAACCAAATCAAACACTTCTACAAAACTGCAGCTACTGATTCAACCCCATGTTTAGAGAATGAAACAAACAAGCTGAACAACAGTGGCCTAGGGCCAAGTGATGGCATAATGTCTCTTGCAAATCTGGGCAGTTAAGATTTAGAAATGGCTCCGGCGGCACTTTTTTATGCGCTGACAACCTCTTGCCAGATTGTGCCTCCAGTTTCTGCGCTGAACAAGATAGAGAACTATCGTCTAGCCTTGTTAAATTCAGGCACGTTCCCATGAAGTGCTGGGGGAGAACAAGGCCTATTGAAACAGCTGCTTCCTGCCCAGCAGCGCCAAGTGAAGGAAAGCCCAAAATGGAAAACTTGAATCTGAAGAAGGGGAAAAAGTGTCTCATTTCAAGCGTCAAATCATATGCATGGTGATAAGGGAGATTCCCGGTTCCTGAACAGATGTGATCAAAAGCACCGCATGCACAAAAAAGCCAATGACGTTATTCTCAGCTCGATGAAAAATAAAAACCACCACACTTCCCTTGGTTACTTATAGAAGGAGCCACATCTCACAACCAATCCTCCCTCTAAGCTGTGGGGTCCTGTGAGCAAAAATTCTACTTTGTGATCTACTGGCATTAAAGTTGGAAGCGACCCATTTGGCTACTGCGTAAATTAGTTTGCTCTGGAGCCATCCTTCCTGAGACAAAAATGAGTGAGCCGGAGGCTAAAAAACTGAGCTAGCTCACACTAACTCAGCTTAGAGGGAACACTGCTCACAACCCTCAAGGAAAGAGAATGAGCATCCCTAGATGACTAATATTTAGACAACAGCACTCTTTTAAGAAGTCTAGAGGATTAATAGTGGATGTTACTGCATAACCAACAGGCCGCTGTATGTAGCATTTAGTCACCTGGACTAACCATTGTCCAGGTTTAACATCGGTATTCGGAAAGTGAAAAGACAGCTCTTTTGGCTACTTCTGTAAATGCAAAAAGACTTTAGGAATAGTGTGAAAACGCTCTCTCCTCCAGTTACGAAAACATTATTACCTGTTCTTCCCTGCAACTTTCAGCCGGTCCCATGTCTCTTTGTCCGCTTGTGTCATGGAACCTTTCGTAAGCATTGATAAGTCTAGTTGAGAGGGGTTAGCCTGAGTTCTCTGTTCAGACGGCTTCTCTCCTTGACCACTGTCATCTTTCGCTGGGTCCTTTGCCCCAGCCTCATCAACCCAAGACTGCACGGAAGGCATCTCTCCATATAATGCCATTAGCTTTGATGTAGCCTTGTTCCCGCTAATTTAATGAACAGTCCAGAATCAGCAAGAGAAGAGTAAGTTGGGAGAAGCAGAAAATGAACAGTGCCATGCCAATAATAAAGTCCAACACAGAAAATACAAATGGAACAGTGACTGTGATGGAGCGAAAGAGACCATGGTGGTGGTGGGGGGCAGGGGATGGAAGCAAGAATCTACTATTCAGTAGAACCCAGTAGAATCTAGAGTGAGATATATACCCCCTTTTGCATGATTATTGCCAACTAGTGCTCACACCACAATTAATTTGGGGGAGTCCTTGAGCAAAGCAACTTCAATCGACCCTTTTTTCTGGAAGTGGTAGGGAATGAAAACCGTGAATGCTCTCCTATTGTCTGTAATTTCTTTGGGCGTTCCACACAAATGGGAGAAGAGCAGTACGGCTTGGCATGGTGGACCCTTTTCCTGGTTTGGGGGCCCTGGCAAACGCCCGGCCTCGCCCGCCTCTACAACCGGCCCTCGTTCTCTACAGACAATCGACACATTATTAGCCCACACAAGTAAACCCATTGATACATTTCTGCAACAATGTTTAACTTATTAACGACCTCTCATTTTGACAATTATGATGTCCACTTCCTCAAACTATAGTGAATTCAAGTTTTGTTTTTTTATTACTACCAAATATGCAACCATTGCAAAACTCCACATTTCCCAAGTCTGTTATGTTTTTCAGATATCATTCCAAGACATTACTCATAAGTCAAACTGAAGACTTTAAATATTGACGGTCATTATTGTCGTCACTAAGACAGCCCTACTCGATTGGATCATATGCAGATGAAACCACCAGATATTTCAAAAGACTTTTTGAGCTCTCTGGGAGAGAGAATCATCATTACAGATGCAATTAGAATTGCCAGAGGAAAATGCATTCAACTATGTCTCACTGAATAAACACACAAAATCTATTATTTTTATGCTTATTCTTATTATAACTTGGCCTAAAATGGTTTCTTGGCTTATCTGAGAATGATGTGGCCTCACTATGGTCTGGTTCACGACTCTTAAATTCAAAGTCTTAAGGAGAAATGAATCCCCTACAATTCACCAAAAAAATTTCAATGTGGACATATTCTGTCAGTGAGATATGCCTGCAAATTCAACTGCAAACATGCAGGAAAGAAAACGCGGTCAATTTTACTCGACCAGTTAAAACTTTCAGGATGAATGAAAGACAGAAAAAGCACACCTTGTGTGTTCCTGTTTCATCTTCCGCTTCTTTCCTTCTTCCAGTTTACCTTGCTCTTTCTTTGTATAGGGTCCCAGTAGGTACTGGCTAAAAGGCAACGTATGTTTGGGTTGATTTAGTTTTGCTCTCCGTATAGCAAAGTCATCCTTCTCTAGATCAGGAATTCTCTCCTCTCGTTCATCTTCGGAGCCAGAATCCTTTTGCTGATAGCTCAACATAAAGGGGTTCTCTTTGCGGAGGATAATGTCTGGAGTTGGGTCACCTGTTTCACATACGCGGTTTTGACTGATATATAGCAAAATTAAATAGAAAACCCAGATGTGGTACAGAGAAAGACAACACACCTCTCCAGAAGTCGAAAAAAAGCAAACAAGATGTGCTCATACGTGCTATTAGTTTAAAAGAAGTCTTCATCATTTCGCACTCCATGCTATAAAAGCTAGAATTCCACGCGCATGCACTTAGTAGCACTGGGTCTTTAATGTTTATTGCAACATGTCTAGAGTACCAGGAAGTACTGATTTAAAAGAGGCACCCTTGCTTTCAAATACTTAAATGGCTTCTGGCCAAGGACTCATTGCCCTTCCAGGACCTACAGGACATGAATATAGATTTCTCTTCCCGTGTTTCTCATGACATTAGGAACATGGCATCATCTTTGGCAAAGTCAGTGTGCCCATCTCTGTCAAAGTTGTTAAGCTTATGGTGCCACTGACAACCATCGCAGAACATGGTGAATACAACCATCAGCAGTAACCTGATGCTGCACCAGATTTGAGAACGGAGAGGGCACCCCTTGATTCAAAAGTTCTGCAGCATAAGAGCGGCCTAAATTTTCCTGCTGTCACAGCACCATTTGTGGGACTTCTCTTTACAAAGGGGCAGAAATCATGACCTTTTTGGAATATGAAAACCCAGTATCCTGAACAAGCGTGAGCCAAGTCACCAAAGGCTACTGTCTACTAGAGGTGCAGAATCGCAACATTAAGGTTCTTTTATATCACAAAAGGATCTCCGTCTGTCCAGAAACAAGTTCTGATAAAGCACATGACACTGTCGGCCCCCCTTTCACTGCATAAGCAACATAATCAATAGGGAACTCTAGGAAAACAGATACGGGACTCTCTCTGCTGCAATACCGTGCGATTATTATTGATTTAAGAAGTCTTGCAACATAACCCAAGAACACAATATTCACAAAAAACTGCAATTTTATTTTCAATGGTCATGTTTTGGCTGCAGCTTTGAAAGCAGATGCACAGATTTTTTTAAAAACAAAAGTCTGTCACTGTTTTTTTCTCTTCTCTTTGCAGACTGACACAGGGAGCCCAGATGTCACAGATCTGGTGTTCAAAAAGTGACAAAGGGGCTTCATATCAAAGGCTAGATGTCTTCACAACAGTTATGACTGAACTGTGAATTTGGGGATCGCCCCATTTTGAACTCCTCCATTAGGAAATGGCATACGGCTTTGAAATGAATAGGGCAAGAAGCCTGATTTTTATGTCAAAAAAGGAGAAGCTTAAAATTCAAACCAGCTTGGAATGTGTGAGCAAGCAGGCTGGGGGCAGGGTAGGATTATGGGGGTAAAGGGGGAGTGTCAAGTTGTGTTCCTTCTCTTAGCACTTCCAGTGTAGGCAAATAGCTTCTTTATACATAGACGGCATAATAGCTAGACGAAAATACAATTCTTCCACAAAGGCAGTGACAAACAGTGATTGTTCCAATAGAGAGAATGGTGTAGTACTGGTTGGGCTAGGATCTGGGAGGCTCAAGTTCGAATTCCTGTTCTACTAGCACTCTCCCTCAGACGATGTTACTTCACAGGGTTGTTTGTTGTCGGGAAAAAATGGAGGGGGGGACGACATGTAGTAAGCTGCTTTGGGACCCCGCTGGGAGAAAAGCAGGGTATAAATATCTAAACATCAGTGTCACATGTGAGTTTTCCACAAAGGGCTTTGTCCCCTCACCACAGACCATGTTCTTTTCACTTCAGAGGGCAAGCTAGAGTCTGATGTTGCGCCAGGCAACTTTCACACAGGAGGGGGAGGGGGAGGAGGAGGAAGAGATTGGAGTTATACCTAGCCCTTTACTACCAGAAGGAGTCTCAGAGTGCCTTACAATCTCCTTTCCCTTCCCCTCTCCACAACTGACACCCTAAGAGGCAGGTGAGGCTGAGAAAGCTCTAAGAGAACTGCTCTTGAGAGACCAGCTCTGAGACACCTTGTAACTGACCCAAGGTCACACCAGCAGCTGCATGTGGAGGAGTGGGGAATCAAACCTGGTTCTCCCAGATTAGAGTCCGCACTCCTAACCACTACACCAAACTGGCTCTCCTCCACAGTTTAAACAACAGCGAGCAGGACTGAGGCACACAGGGATGGCACACATGTGCCCCATCCCTGCACTGCGCGCTGCTCACAGCATCCCTCCCCCACTGGATAGCCATCTTGCCAGCCCCCCACCGCCCTGCTGCACAGCCAGCCCCTCCACCAACAGCTGAGCCTCAGCACAGTGTTTGTTATATATTACAAAAACTGGCAAAGGGCTAAAGGGGGACACGTCAGAGCTGAGCATTGCCAACTGATGCTCTGAGCCACCATTCCCAGGATTCTTTGAGAGAAGAGCCACGACAGTTTAGCTAGCTGATAATTTTTGATGTAGGTAGGCTCCATGATGGAAATAAAACGAGGAACTGTAGCTTATATTAATTCTTTGAGATTCAGTTTGATTTAAAGACTCCATCCCCCCCCTTTCTCCTTCTTTCAGCTGTCCTTGCTAACCGTTCTGTTCTTGTAGAAAAGACCACTCTTTTCAGCACCTTTCAAACTGGTAGGGGCATAAGAGAGATGGCGCAGGACCTGGACGGAGCCTGCCATTAGGACAGCACAGCTTTGCTCTTGGGGACTCGACTCTTTGGCTGGTGTTCCCTGCCTCTCACTTCCATCTGCAAGATCTGCACCTGGCGTACTGAAAGGAAAATATTTCCGAGGACGACAAAGTAATGCTTACAGCTGCAAATGCTGAACAACGTTATTTGACCCAGAGGCAGCACAAGGAGTCCTTGTAAAGAAAACACAAGGAGTTCTGCCGATAAGGAGACTTCAGAACTGCCCCACCTCGGCCAAACAATTGACTTGCCCACATGTGTTTGGAGCCTGGAAGGGGAAACTTGAAGTTGCAAGATTGGAGCCGGGCCTGATGGCCTGAAGCCATGACCTTCCTCCAGCCAACATGTGCTAAAGACATTATGCCAAACGCAACCCTCTTGGTCAAGGCATTTACTGAGGACCTTACATGCAAATCCTGAATTCTGAACTCATTAACAGGGCATCCATTACATAAGGCCGGCCCATTTTTAATTCGTATTTTGGTGGAAGTCCAAGTTTTGTACTTTGTTGCTTTGCTTAGCGCAAGTATAGGAGACAATGTCTGGTTATGCAAGAAGGTTTTGTTCCATGAGTTTTAGAAAAGCAACAGGAGTGAGGCTGCAGAGCTTATAAACAAGAAGTGCCGGAAGAAGGATCAACCACTCACACACCTCTGTCGATGCCTATCTGGGACAGACTTGTGTATCCTCCCTGTAGTGAGCTGCGTGAATTCCAGATGCCTGGCCAGCTCATGCAAATTCAAAATCCGCAAGCTCTTACAATAAGCAAAACCATTGTTTTTCAAAGCTTCACGGCTGAACCAATCAGCAAAGGACAGGTGAGCACGTGCAGTGTTCCCTGCTCTCTTCCATTCATACTTCCTCCATCACTCTTAACAACCCAAGTAATCTAAGAAACAGTTCTGACAGCCTACCAGCAGATGAATTCAGATCACTTCAAAAAGGATGTGGACAGAATGAAGCGGGTGCAGAGGAGAGCGATGAGGACGGTCGGGGGCCTGGAGACCAAGCCCTATGAGGAAAAGGGACTTGGGAATGTTCAGTCTGGAGAAGAGGAGGTTGGGGAGGGACACATGATTGCTCTCTTGAAGTATTTCAAGGGCTGTCACTTGGAGGAGGGCGGGGAGCTGTTCCTGTTGGCAGCAGAGGAGAGGACTCACAATAATGGGCTTAAATTAAGAGCGGGAAGGTACCGGTTGGATCTTAGGAAAAACTTTTTTGACAGTCAGAGTTGTGCAACAGTGGAGTCAGCTGCCTCGGGAGGTGGCGAGCTTCCCCTCACTGACAGTCTTTAAGCAGCGGCTGGACAATCACTTGTCAGGGATGCTTTAGGCTGATCCTGCATTGAGCAGGAGGTTGGACTATTATGGCCTGTACGGCCCCTTCCAACTCTGTGGTTCTATGATTCTATGACCTGAGCAAAAAATACCCCCTGCTTTGCACAAGCAATCAACTTGAGCAAGCACCGTGTAGCTGGCCGAGACCAGAGCTCCACCTCTAGGGAAATACAAACAGAAAGTTGCACAAGTCGACCGTTCTGACATGACACTGGCCACATGAGGAGGTTGCTCGCATGGCTGTTTTTTAAAATCCCTTTGTCTGCTACCAACGTTATTGTTGGAACTGACTCCAAACCAAAGATGATTTTACTTTAGGGTTCAAGAGGTTTTGTGGGGGTGGGACCATGTGCAATTAAACCACTCCAATGATGTGGTCCCCTTTGACCTACCGTTCGTTCAGCTGCTTCTCAATAAAACGAAGGACTCAGCCTATCATTAGAAACCATGCAAAGATCACACTACTTCATCAGAGTTTTAACACAAAAGCTTTTATGGAGATTGTACCATATACTATGATCCTTTAAGGAAGCTTTTCCATTGTCTTTACAACCACACTGTACTGTAAATGACCTATCAACGTGCATGGTGTGGGTACACAATCAAGCTTGAGTTTTTAAGCCATGAAAAATAGTAGAAACCTCAGAGCAGAAAGAAATATCATCTCACCCAATCCTGATCCAAGCCAGAAGCTCTTTCCAAGTGATCCTGTATTGTACACTGGGAGAGTGTCTCTTGGTATGTGTGATCACCACTTTGTGAGAGACAGGCAATGCATGTATTTTCCAGCTACTCTGCACACTACCCAAACTATAGATTTTCATGGTTGCACATAGTGCAGTTGAAAAATACAGGTGTTGCCAGTTTCAGACAAAATGGTGAATACCTGTACCAAGAAGCACATAGCACACTCTGCCAGTATGTGAGAGGAGTGCCAGAAACTTAAACCTGAAAAGGGCTTGGATCTTTCACGTACCAACACACACAAATCCTCCAACAGATTAACCCTTATAATCTATATCATAGTGTTTCACAGAAGGAAAACTGATGCACAGAAGTGTGGTCTGATTTGCCAACAGTAATGCCATCATGTGCTTCCTATTTCTGCACTCCTTGCTTTAAATTTTACATCCTTTAAGGCAACTGCTTATCCCCCCCCCCATCTACTTAATACAAACCAAAGCAACAGTTCGGCCAGTCTAAGCGAAATGGAAGGTTTAGAAGCTCTACACCAACACAGAAATTAATGCAAGGCTCTCACCCCAGCCGAGAATTATTACACTGTAATTACCAGTCACAACAAATGTGCTGAACACCACAGAATTTTGCAATGCACAGCTGCCAAACTCCAGTTAGTGTCTTCTAATGTAAGAAGTTATGAGACAGCAAACCAATGCACATCTTTATTAGGTTGATTTTGTGTGTCTGTGCACACATGTGTTACAGGAAATGACATAAAGGCAAACTGAGAAAAACCACACAGCAGGAAAAAATGCTTAAAATGAGACGCATGCGCATAGGAAGTCCCACAGCATGGGGCTGACCTGCTGCCGTAGCGTTGTGCTGCCGGCATGACCTTAATACCAGCCTGTTCAAGCCGTCTTAACTTCCTGAGCTCTTGGGGATCTTTTTCAGCATTTCTGGGCCCTGCAGCTCTGTTTGCAGAATGGGCAGGAGGCGAAGGTGAAGAGTCTCTGGCGCTTAGGCTTGCATCTGCCCGAACAGGGGCATTTTCCTTGCCCAAGCGCTCCGCTTCACTTTGCTCTTCCTCGATCGTTTCAGGGTGGCTCTTGCTATCAAGTTACACAGGGGCAGATTACTGGACAGCCAGACCCCCTTCTTCTTCCTCACCTATTGCAACTTGCCGCAAAGCAAACCGAGACAAATTCCTCCAGCCGCGAATCAGAAAGAGGGACAACACCCACCCGGTCCACATTCGAGAACAGCACAACATTAAAAAGGAAAAGATGCCACTGCTTCAACACGCAGGTACGCACCGAAGAGATGCTGCCATGATTCTTTCGCATGTAAACACATCACACAGGGTTGTGTTTTTTTTAAAGAAAACGTGATGACATGACAAAAAGAACTGGGCACACGACTCAGTCCTGGTTCAGACGCTCTGAAGCCGTCCGCCCAGAAGATGCAGCCGCACAGAGGGAACAACGCCTGACCCAGCATGACCCGGTCTGCTGACGCCGATTCCCAGCAGTGTCTCGCATCAGCACAGCGGGCAAGAAGAGGGGCTGCTGCGCCCATGTAAATCACTGCCAGGACGCAGGCACATTCCCAGGTCAGCTGTTGCTCCTTCCACTGCTGTTGTTCTTCTCCTTGTTATCATTATTTATAAAGCATCATCGAGCTACACGGCAGTTCAAACACTGGTCCCTCCATCATTTTGAGTTCAAACAAACCAAAGCGATGAAGGGAAAGGAGCTAAGGGGAATGGGTTGGGGGGGGGAACGACACAGGATGGAAACACCAGAGAGGGTTAGCTGTGTTCACCTGAAGCAGCAAAATGAAACAGGAGCCTTGAGGCACCTTAAAGAGGAACCAAATTTATTCCAGCGTATGTTTTTTCCTGAGTCAGAGCTCACTTTATCAGCTCCACTGAAGTGTACTTCCAGTACGCCAATTGTACTTACAAAAGGCAGGACAGGAGTGGCGGTGGGGGAGATGTTACAAAGATAAACCAGCTTATAAGAAGATCCAATAAAAACAGTCATCGGCTCATTTGCAATAAAACAGGATTCTAAGGGATTCAAGCAGTGTGCATCACCTCAACATAAAGTTAATTAATGTCTAGCTAAAACCTGAGGGATTCCAGGCACCTGATAACATATGACAAGGCTCATTCTCAGCACAGAGTTACACCCATGGTGGCTGAGAGACTGGAGTAGACAAATGAACAACATACAACCTATTACTAATGTCTCCACGCACCAAGAATGGCACAGTCACCCATGTTACATTCTTCCTGAGGCCAAAGTTGTCTCATTATTTTCCAGTTAGCCAAGCAAGGGGAGAAACAGCGTCTACTGGCTTGCTCTAGATGAGAGATGCACTTGGTTTGGATTAGACAGTAGTCCCATCTAACACGATCTGGTCAGGGAGACCCGAGCCAAAGCCTTACCTGAAAGGTCTCTCTCCTCCTAGAGGAGAAGTAGCTGTGCTCCAGCTCTTCCTATACTCCTCGCGTTCAGCTTTCTTCTTCCTAAGAGGAGCCGGTATATAGGCAGTCTGGTTACTCTTGTTGGGGAGGTATTGGTTAAAAGGCACAACTGATTTGGGTTCACCATAGGAAGTCCGCCTGGCAGACATATCGTCTTTTTTCATGTCTGGAAACTTCCGATGTGGCAAGTCAGATTCAGAGTCACTTCCTCTCCCTGTTTTGTTTTTCAAAAAAAGAAAACAAGAATAGGAAAGTTTAAATATTTAATCAAAGTGTGCTGGGACAAGAACCTCAGCGATGTGTTTTGGCTTGCAGATTCAGAGGGCTCATCATTTGTAAAATGTGACATCAGGAGCTGCCCTTAAAGCAGATGTCCTTTCCCTATAGATTGGGAATAGTCCCACTGAACTGTTTGTGCTCTGAAATCCATATTTAAGCTTCATACAGGGGTCATTTCCTGCTGGAGCATGCTGGAGCAGCGCTCCAGCAGTAATGAGCCTAGAGGCGCCCCCCCCCACCCAGGGGGATTTAAATGCCTTTCTTTCCCTTCCCCAGATGCTAAGGTGGAGGCTCTTGAGTGCCCACAGAGCTGTGCAAAAATTTTCCTTACTCCCTCCTACTGTTACAATTTGTTGTTTCCCCACAAACTCCTGCCCAAGTGTTGGGGGGAGGAGTCAGTGGATCAGCATGGAAGGTTAAATGAGCAGAATGGAAGGTTAAGTGGGCATTGGCAGCAGGAAGGGGGAATTGCCAACCAATCAGCCACCTTCTTCCACAGGAAGCGCACTCTGTCATTGGAAAGCCTAGTTAGAATTCATTCATTCTGCAGTGCAATGGATAGTGTGTTAGAACTGGACTGGGGGGAAATCCAGAGTTAAATCCCCATTCTACTACTTGTATCACTAAGTCTCAGCCTAATGTACCTCTCAGGGTGGCAAGGAGGATAAAAACGTCACCTGGAGTTTCTTGAGGAAAGGCAGCATACACACAGGATCATACCTCAGGCAGACCACAATTCAACACGGTTCAGTTGTGGTGTGTTTAATGTACCACTGAAGTTAGTGGTGTAACCCTGTGTGGGACCGTGATGATTAAATCTAAGCTACTAAAGCAGAATTCGAGATATGTGAAAGAAAAGTCTACTTTCTACATCATTCAGATCTGGAAGAGAAAACCAGAGGAAACTATAAAGTTATACCCTTCCTGAGCAATCCAAAGCAGAGTTAGATCCTTCTAAATCCATTGAAACCAATGGGCTTGGAAGGGCATAACTCTTCTTTGGACTGCACTTTGACAAACGAGACTCTTCGCACAATGATTTTGGCCCCACCCACTGAGAACTGCTACATTTTACAAGAGTGTTTTTTCCCCTATCCTGTGGATTCAAAACAGACCGGTTTCTCAGTTACCGGGGTCTACTTTGCTTTCTTAGCATTCTGCATCCCAAGGAATATTTTTATCACCCTCCTTCATTAATGTAACTGATGTCTGCCCAACATCACCTAACACTTCAGAGCAAATAAACACTCATAATCTAGTCAGCTATGATGTCAGCTTTCTCACCTCCCCCACCAGCAAGTGAGGGAAGGCCCCAAATGCAGAGCAGGTAAGCTCTATCAAGAACTCACAAGCCATGTTGGAAGCTCCAGATGCAATGTCCCCTGTCTCAGACCTCCGGACTGAGTGGCAAGAGAGACTAGATAGCTAGATAGGCACACTGACCTTTCTTCCTGTATCTCCTCTTCTGCCACTGTCCTCTTTGATACGCAGATTGTGTTCTCAGGGACCAATTTCACCTTCTTCTTCTCTCTCATGCAAATGAAGACAGGCTCCTGCACACACCAAGAGAGAGACATGCCGTCCTCTCTTGGCGCCATGAGGCAGATGGGCCTCTCGCCATCTGCCTCCATCCTTTAGGTAGTAAGTTAGTACTCTGTCATATCTCTGCTGTTTCCTATCCCAAGTGTACTTCTCAAATAAAGAGAGGAGTATTTCTTTTCTAAACTAGCAATGTGGCTCTGTGTAGCTTTGTAAGCTGAGTAACCTGGTAAAGTGACGCTGCTGCATTCGTAGCTTTATTTAAGCCTTCTGCTAACTAATGGTGACTGGACTAACCATACCAATTAACCTCTAGAAGCCATACGTTAGAATTCAAGGCAAGATTTTTTGCCTATTTTGTGGGATTGAAGACAGCCTCTCAAGTGGGAAATGAAGAGTCATTTTTAGCCCCCTCCCCTCCCGACCATAAGCTCAGCTTACCATCACTACTTCCTCTCAGCACCACATCTGGAGATGGTGTCTGCTGGGAGCGAGAGCCGAAGGAATCCAGACTGTCAAAAGAATCATCTCTACCGTGGCGAGGGGGGGAGAGAGAATCACTCCGTTCTGTGTCCCAACAGTCTACATAGCCACTGTCGCGGATGCTGCGCTTGGGGCTTTCGACATCCTCAGTCTCCTGACGTGAAAGAGGAAAAGGAAAAGACATTTAAAAAGGCATCTTTCTGCACTGAAATGTGCACATCCCTAAAGCCGGAGACAGACAGCACCTTTTAAAAGAGAGTTCATTCCCCCTGAAAACATCTTTCGTCAGCAGTCCTATTGCTGTCTCCTGCCAAATAGGTTTTGTAGGTTTTTGGAAACACTACGAAAACCTGTACAACCTGGTGCCGGCAGCGGACAATCACTGCTGAGGCACAGAAGGCTATCTGAAAGAGCAACTGGTGTTTGCGACACGCACACCCAGCCCACTTACACCCCTACTAAAGAGATGTTTGCAATGCTTCAAAAACCCGTTTCACCAGAAGTGAAAGCTGGACAAAAGAAGTGTCCGTACACACTAAAGGAAGGGATGCCTCTCTCAAACCACTTTCGGCTCTTTCAAAAAGACACCTTTGTCTTGTTTAGCAGAGATAATAGTGAGACGAATGTACTACACAACAGGCAAACATACTCTCTCATCTCACTTTCAGCACTCAAAAAACCATCACCCGCATCCCACTGTAGTCCCCACTTCTGCCAGTCAAAAGAACACACGCTTCCAAATAAGAGACTGCTGTAAAATAAAAAAAGATTAACTTTTTAACACAAGTTAAAGAACAAAAATTACGCGTGCAAATGCACACGTATACATACATACCCTCAGCCCAGAGTCACACAGATAGCTGTAACGGAGAGTAAGCCAAACTTACACACTCTGCAGAAAAGCAGCTGTCTTAATCTATTGCAGCAGACATAACAGAGTTCTTAGAAGACCAACCCACTTAAAATTGTGGCATGAGCTTTTGCAGTTTAAAGCCCACTTCAATCAGATGTCGGTTTACGGGTGAGCCCCCAAGGTTTCGTTTTAAAATGTGACCTGAAATGCTGCTGGTCCTTCATTGTCCGTATCCTACAGGCAAAAGCATCCTGGGGCTACGCTAACGGCAAGGCAGGACTAACCCCACCATCTGTGGAACGGATCTCTTTGGCTTAACTATTGCATCCGGCTGGAACCCCAGCGGAGATCCTTCACTCTGGCCGGCTTAGGTCTTAGCCAAACAACGCAGCCGTGTGCTCTCCAGCGGACCTCCTTCCACCTTGAGGAGAAATTCCTGTTACGAAAGAGGGGGGTGTCTTTCTTCCCCAAGCAATCCACAATGAAGGGGGGGGGGATAAAATATGCAAAACGCTTTTCCTGATGCCTCCGAAGAATTCAGCCTGGCTCTTTTTGCTTGTTGCCAGCTCTTGGCTCTAGGGGATAGGAGAGCACTTGTAGCTGACCCACATGTTCAGCGCAGGGAGAACAATGGCCCCCTTTGACAGCCCCGGCGATTATAAATTCTTTCCAGCCCGAGCTGCACATACTAAAACACTGAGAGCTCCAGCAGAGGAAAAAGGTCAGCAGAAGCCACCCTCAGCCTGGTGATATTCGAACGTCACCCCTTGTTTTTCAGGCGGTGTCCTTCTCATCACTTCACAACAGCGCTGGGCCAAGACAAACAGAAAGAAATGCCTTCACACAAAGGCAAACTTTTTACCAAGGTGGGGTGTTGGTTTTTGGGGGAGGTGGGCTTCAAAAGGAAAGGTGGGGTACAAATACTCAAATAAATAAATAGAAGAAAGTTTCAGTCCCGTGGCACCTTTAAGACCAACAAAGTTTTATTCAAGGTATAAGCTTTTGTGTGCACGCACACTTCTTCAGATAGAGACACACGAAATTTCACACCTTGAATAAACCTTGGTTGGTCGTAAAGGTGCCACTGGACTCCAGCTTTGTTCTACTGCTTCAGACCAACATGGCTGACCACCTAAATAAATAAATGAATGAACTTTGCTCAGTGAAGTGGTAGGACAGGAATGGGATCCACTTCCCTGTTATCACACTTTAATGTCATAACCTGAAAAGCCAGAGACGAGAAACATTTCCCAGGAGATCGTTTTAAAACAAGATGGCCGACAGGACAGCACACACCTTTCATGTGGTGTTCTACTCATAAACCAGGTCATACTTTTCAAGGGAACTGGGGAGCCCTGGACTTTAAGCTGCCCCTTGAAACCTACTTTGTAATTTAACAGTTATTGGGGGTGGTTGTTTTGTTTTTTTAAAGGCTTTTACATGTATATCTAAAAAGCACAAATTTAAAAAAACCAAGTATTGGCAAGCATATCCATGACACCAATGTACTTGTGTATGCGCCCTCTATGGTAAACCTTAGTTTCCCATTGTATTGTGTGTGAATCGGCTTTGAGGCTATTAGGAAACCTAGGAGGGAAACTCAGGAGTCTTGTGACACCTTAAAGACTAATGAAAATGTTATTTCCACATAAGCTTTGGCAGGCCAGATGCGTCTCTTGATAACAGGAGCGGCTCCTCATTGTACAGTCATTTTATGTTAGGTGGCTTAAAAAAAAGACTAGAGATTTCTCACTCATTACCGGACAAAATCTTGGGCTCCTCCATTCAGTCCCATAGCCAGAAAAAAAAATTATTGGGGGAGGGCCACAAATGAGTACAGTGGTGGTCAGCCCATCATTACTTATTTACTTTATAATTTATTGATTGATACTTATTTATTTACCAATTTTCTCTTTGAGGCACAAGGAAGCATGCAGCCTTCAGGACACAACCTCTCAGGAAGCAGTAGAAAAGAGCCAGAGTCCAGTAGCACCTTAGGGACTATCAAAATTTGTGGCAGGGTGTGAGCGTCTTCAGAATACCGTCTTGATCTATCTGAGGAAGCGTGCAACTCTCCTCCACCCTGAGGAGCCTTCCTCCCAACCATACTCATCCTTTGGAGAAAGAGCCACTTAAGTTGGAGGAAAGCTCCGTAGGCTGATAGAACTTTGATAAGTGGAATGGTTAGGATTGCTGACCTTCAGGTGATTTGATAGAGATCTCTTGCTATTACAACTGATCTCCAGGCAAGAGATCAATTCACCTGGAGAAAATGGCCCCTTTGGAAGGTGGACTCTATAGCATGATACCTCATTGAAGTTCCTCCCCTCCCAAACCCCTGCCCACCTCAGGCTCTCCCCCCCCCCCCCAAAAAAATCTCCAGGTATTTTCCAACCCGGAGCTGGTGACCCTAGTTTCAAATGGCAGAATCCAGGCTGGTATTCTCACGGACAGCACTTTGTTTCCCAAGAGGTGTGAAGAGCAACCATCAACATACAGGACCGAGTAAAGAAATGTGATTCGGGGGCCGACACGAGGGTGGAATAACAAACCTCCTCTCTTCCTTGGTGACCCTAGCCACTAAGAATCAAGTCTGCTCCTATCTTCATAGCCCTTTCCTGTTTCAGCCTGTGTAGGTTTTGGCTTTTTTGTACACACACGCACACCCAGTAGTTTTGATTGGGTTTTGTGGCTGTCTTCCCTGTGACTGGTGAAACACATTCGCAGAATTAATGACGGTAGTGTTATCACCAGATTTCCTTCTCCCCCTCAGGAAAAATCAAAACAGTCAAGAACACTCGGGATTCATGTAATGTTCTAGAATACCAAGAGTGCCTCTCGGGCTCTGTCTTCTTGTAATCCACACAACAGCCCTGTAAAATAGGTCAGCTTTATAGGTCAGGTTGCTGGGGGAGAGGGGCTGTCCGAAGACAGCGTATTCTGCCTCAGGCTGTTCAGAGCGGAGGCAGGCCTCAAACTGGGGATTTCCCGATTCACTACTCAGCCAGTGTTATTATATTAGCAAGACTTTTTGGGAAATGAAAAAGATGGCAGTAGAAAGGACAAGCAGGCAGTGAGTGGAAAAACAGAAGAATGGAAAGAGACAAGGGTTTTACCTATGAAGCAGGATTGTTAAAATACTTGGCATCCTACAGATTTCCCACTGAAGGTGGGGGGGGACATGCCAAACCCTAGGAATTAGAATCAGTAAGGAGTCTGCTGCTGTAAGTACCACCAGTTGCATCAGGCCAAACTAGAAGACAGCAACAGAAATCAATCATAGATGAAAGGAAGCAGGATTTAATACTTTTGACAGGAAGAAATCTGATCCTTCATGTCTTCTCTCTCTTCAGTAATGATAACTATGGAATGAATGACTGTTAAACATGCCCTCATTCCAAGGGTAGATTGACCATAGAATAAAATAAATCCTGAATACATCTAAATCTGGCTCATAAAGAGCCGCTTGGATAAACCCCTGTAAGCACAGAGCATGAGCCTCTAGAACAGTGGTTCTCAACCTTCCTAATGCCGCAACCCTATAATACAGTTCCTCATGAACCCCAACCATAAAATTATTTTCGTTGCTACTTCATAACTGTAATTTTGCCACTGTTATGAATCGTAATGTATGGTCTGATATGCGGGATGTATTTTCATTGTTACAAATTGAATATAATTAAAGCATAGTGATTAATCACAAAAACAATATGTGTTTTCCGATGGTCTTAGGCGACCCCTGTGAAAGGGTCGTTCGACCCCCCAAAGGGGTCCCGACCCACAGGTTGAGAACCGCTGCTCTAGAATGTCTATCTGCAGCAGAGTTACATCCTTCCACTGAAGGCAGTGTTCTTAGAAGGGTGTGATTCTGTTTAGGATGGTACTGTAGGATTACTGGAGATCCAGCAGGAAAGCTGCAAAAAAATTGGTACACCTTTTCATATTTATTTCCCACAATTATATACTGGCTTTTCTCAAGTGCCCACAAATGACTAGCTTCCCTGTGCACGAACAGGCATGACCGTCTTTAAAAAGTGTGGGGTACTCATTTTTGTGGGTTTATTTGCAGGCAATATTTTCAAAACAATCCTTAAGCAGCTTTTTCTTTAATGATCCCAACCCCCTCAAGTGTCTCTTCCTCAGCCCAAAAGATATGACACAGAAACCTAAATCTCCCCTCCACAACACCCTCCGTTCACTCATTCAGGCCTCATGAATCTCATTTCTACGTTCTTTAAAAATTATTTGCTTTGAACAAAGACTTCAGCGTCTTCATATCCCCCACATTCCCTTCTGTTCTTCATACTCCCTACCCTACTCCCTGTTGATGCCACAGAAAGAGTGATCCATCAATAAGTAGGGGTGCCAACATCCAGGTGGCGGCTGGAGATTTCCTGGTATTATAACTGATCTCCAGGCGACCAAAATCAGTTTACCTGGAGGAAACAGCCACTTTGGAAGGCGAACTCTACGCCATTATACCCCACTGAAGTCCCTCCCCTCCAAAACACCACCCTCCTCAAGTTCCATCCTTCAAATCTCCAGGTATTTCCCAACAGTGAGCTGTCAACCCTACCAGAAAGTGAGGAGTTTCATTTCCACAGGGCTTTTTTAGTAGAAAAAGCCCAGCAGGAACTTATTAGCATAATAGGCTACACCCGACAGCAGAAACTCATTAGCATATTAGGCCACACCCTGACAGCACAGGTCATTAGCATATTATGACACACTCCCATGTTACCAGAAGTGCGGTCATCCAGCCACACCCACCTTTTGCTTCATATTGTTTACCTTGTTTGTTGTCAAAACCCAGGGCCTTTTATGTAGCAGGAACTCCTTTGTATGTTAGGCCACAAACCCCTAATGTAGCCAATCCTAATGCGTTCCTGCTGTTGGGTGTGGTCTATTATGCTAATGAGTTCCTGCTGGGTGTGGCCAACTCAGGAGCCAGCTAGAACTCCGTTTCTGTGCGTTCCTGCCCAAAAATTGTCCTGCATTTCCACCATTTATTTCCACCAAAATGTAAGACTCTGTCTGGGGTCCAGGTAGCTCTGAATTTTACTTTTTGCTGAATGAGAAGTTGCAGAAGCTCTGGGTAGAATTTCTAATAGATTTCATTTCTCTGTCGAGACTTTCTTTCCCGTGCCATCTATGTACCAATTTTAACAATTGCTAGCAATTGTTTCCACAACCTCTTTTGCCTTCTCAGATTTCTATGAATCTCTTTCCCCTCTCAGGTAGGACGATTATCTGGGTCAGCAAGACGCAGCCCAAGAGAACATTTTTGGAATCTGGGGCAGAAAATCCAAAAGGTGCCCCACGTGGTAGTAGAAGCGGACTAAGCTACATAACTGATCATTATCTGCCCTTTCAACGGTGCTCCCAAAATGCCATTTGAGGTGCGTCAGTTCACCCTGCTCAAAAGTGGGGCCAGGTCTCAGTAGCAGGCCACCCATGGAGAGAAAACTTGATATAAACACATGACAAACAGTGGAATACAGTACGCTAGGCATAGTAATTGCTAGTTGGTATTTATACAATACAGTCACACACTATATAACATTTCACACACTATATAACATTTTGAAAAAAGCACCAGAATAGAACCAGAACTCCAGACCTTAAAAAACCAGTCCAATGAAAGCCGTTCTTGCCTCCCCCAGCAATCTGAAATCTCTCCCGAATTCCCTGAAGCTCCACATCTTGCATACCAATCAAATACATTTAATCCTTTGGCAGGTACCCAGTTTTTGGAAGGGGAAAAATACAGTATGTCGACTATCACAGAAGAAATATTCAATGGCAAAAGCAATGGAAGTCAAATGAACGAGTCAGTGACACAAGGCTATTTTTCATTCATAAAAGATTTCAAAAATACAACACAGATCCTTTTCTTTTTATTAAGGAAAAAAAAAACCTTACATATTTGAATGAGTTAAAGAATGAAGGGTAGAATGAAAGCCTCGGTTCTGAAAGCCTCACTTTTGTTAGCCTGCCTCCTGAACAGTGGCTCAGTTCAGCTTTGTTTTGTCTGTCATGCCAGCAATTTATAAGGGCAGGAGGGTACAAAGAACACACCAGTCGGAGAGTGGGTGTGGCACAGGGGCGACCAGTGTAAACTCTGCAGCCGGACGTGTCTAGTTTCTAATCAAAACCCTCCTAAAAAGGAGAGGAATTTATTCTTTTTATAAATAGAAAAAGGTAGGGTATATAGAGGGATAAAGAAAAGAGCGGAGTGAGTATTCTGTTAATAAAGGTTAGTTTAAATCAATATAGATACAGTTTTTGGCAATCTCCGTGATTTGAGAGTCTTCTTTTCATCTAACCAAAATTCTAAATAACTCTGTTAATGAGGTTAGTAATGTCCTTTGGGGTTAATTATTAGTCATCTCCTTTTTGACGTTTCCCGAACAGTTATTTCTTAGGTTGTCTTCCTTTGGTATCCCTCAAGTTATAGGATGGGCCACCTTTGATTTTCACTTCTCCCGCTCCGGCACCTCCCTCCTCTGGGCCGCTGTCATCTTCACTGCTCAAATCTGTCCACGTTGCGAGTGCTGCCTCTTCCTCTGGACTGGCGTGTCTCTTCAGAAATTCCTGCGCCTTGAAGATGGAGTCAATCTTCTCTCTTTTATCCTTGTACTTGAACAAAAGGCCTTCAGGATAGGTCCATCTGTATATGACTTGTCTTCTTTGTAGAAAAGTGGTCAATCCTTTATAAGCTTTCCTTTTCATCCGGATTTCATAAGGCACATCTTTCAATATTCTGATGGTCTGCTCCCCAATTTTCAAGGGCACCGCTGCAACTGCACGCAAGATTTGATCTCTGGTACTCTGCTTGACAAACTTGACAACCACTTCTGCTGGCAGATTATTTTTTTTTGTAAATGTGGAGTAGGCCCTATAGACCTTATCCATTTCTTCTTTTAACTCACGCTGATCTCTGCCAGTTACGGGTGCCAAGGCATTCGCAAGTATAGATCTGAGATCTTCCTTCTCTTCTTCTTTAATGCCCTGAAATCGAAGAGTTAGATTCGATTTTTCCATTTGCAACATCAAAATTCTTTTTTCTTGCACATCCTGATGCTTTTCTAACTTGTTGACCCTTTTCTTCACTTTTCCGATGTCTTCCGACGAGACCAAACATTTCTGTGCGATCTCCTCCATCTTCTTTGACGTCTCTGTTAGTTGCCTCTGTTGACTGTTGAGAACACCTTCCATATTAGTTAAGGTTTCGCTGATTTTCTGTATTTGGACCAGCAGAGGGTGCAGTAACTCACTTGTCTGTTGACTGACAGTCGGCTCTGGAGGGGGATTACCCGGACCGGAAGTCCCGCCTCCCTTCTTCTCAATTTTCAAAGGGACCTTCTTCATGGCAGACATTTCTTGTATTTGTTTACTTTATAAAAGTTCGTGACGCGTCGCTCAGGAGTCCCGCTAACTCATTCGCTTCAATGGCACCCCAAAGGTAATTTCACCAACCCTTCTTCCCTTTCATCCCCCTTAGCTTTCTTATGCAAATCCCGCTTCTCAGTGGGGGGGAATTCCCCCTCCTCCCAGCCGCTTATTCGCTTACGGGGGAAGGGCTCGGGTTTCGCTTCAAATTCAGACCTCCAACTCACGGTTCCTGCCGTTTCTTCTTTTGCTTTAAATCATCGCTGTTCCTCACTCCTGTTGGAAATCGGTGGCGTTGCTAAGTCCCATTACGGGCACACCGCAGCGGGGCCGATTGGGGCGGGGAGAAAGCCTCAATTTCCCGGCTGACTGCCGGCAAAGAGGCTACTCCCCAAGCGCCCCCGGTTTGGAGCCTTTACCTAAGGCTCACTAGGGTCTTGCAAACCTGCAAAGACCCCCCAAACTGCGTGTGGGCTAACCACCTCTGGGAGCTTCCCAAAAGGTGGCCGCCATTCGCAACGCCGGAAACCGAAACCCCCCGGACGTGTCTAGTTTCAAAGCCAGTCTGGTGTAGTGGTCAGAGTGCTGCGCTAGAATCTTGGAGACCCAAGTTTGAATCCCCACCCTGCCATGAACACTTGCTGGGTGACCTTGGGCCAGTCACACAAATGCAGCCTCACCCGCCTCTCAGGTTTGTTGAGATGCGCATAAAGTGGAGGAGGAGGAGATTGGATTAATACCTTGCCCATCACTACCCAAAGAAGTCTCAGAGCGGCTTACAATCTCCTTTCCCTTCCCCTCCCCACAACAGACACCCTGTGAGGTAGGTGGGGCTGAGAGAGTTCTTTCGAGAACTGCTCTGAAAGAACTTGTAACTGACCCAAGGTCACACCGGCATCTGCATGTGGAGGCGTGGGGAATCAAACCCAGTTCTTCCAGATTAGAGTCTGCGCTCCTCCCCTAACCACTACACCAAACTGGCTCTCAAGAAGATGGGAGAAGGATGTTGTAATCCACTTTGGGTCTCTACTGGGGAGAAAAGAGGGGACTCAATAAATCTCCCCTGGGTCACAAACACACTAGAGGTTCTTTAGCATGCCGTTACTGTCATCGCCTCAAATCCATTCCACAAAAAAATCTGGGAATAGGAACATTGACCTGCCTTGCAAGGCAGTTGAAAAGGTTGCTCAGACAATGGATGCAAAGGGCTTCAAACTACATTATACAACAATAACAGCAACAACAACAACAACTATTATTATTATTATTATTGCAATTCACATATAAGGATACAGTCACTGTGGTTGGATTTTATTGTTTCAGCTGTACTTCAAACACAGGCATCAATTACTTTGCTTATATCTGCATAACGACATTTTAACAGATAATCTGTGGCACGGCATTCCGTAATGCAACAGTTATCGCCACCATCTGGATAAAATCAAATCCACAGGCGCACAATAAAACTAGTTGTCAGAGCCACAAAGAAGATGTCTTTCTCCAGCAATTCCACATATTACGAACATATTGTGGGTTGCAGAAAGGTAAGTGACTTTTGCATGACAATTTATCTTTATTCTAAAGTCTACCTGGTTGCTGTTGCCATGAGCGACACAGCTCCCTGGCTTGGGTCCACTAGAGAATTTCTGTGCATTCCATGGAGAAGGCTATTGTCGACCATGACATACCTCCAACTCTTCCATCATGCTGTTCCTGGGGGGGGGCGCTGTTCCCCAGGAGCAGGATTGGGGCGCACATTTTGGACTGCACTGCTAGGAGGAGAGGCAGATAATTTATGTTCTATAGATGGAAATTCCTTCCGTCCACAGAAGCCTTCTGGAAGTCCAAGCCCGTATCCTGAACTAGATCCTGGGGCAGCTGAGCCACAAGTACTACCCAAAACATTATTCTCGACCCACAGACCCTGTGGCTAGGGGAAGTGACACACCACCCTCAAGCACCATGAATGCTTAGCAAGGAACCTGAACTCTACTTATGTGACATCCCAAGGCTCAGAGCTGGGGTAGCCTCACCTGTAGATTCAGCAATGCGCAAACAATAGGAGGCCTGACTCTTCTGCATCCCACCATCACCTGCACTGCAAATGGGACTGGAATGGGATTTGGCCTGCAGGCCCCCCACAGATCCCCTTTGATCAATGGTAGGCTCCTTTTATTTCCCAACTGAGGCATTGGGTCTCCTTATTCTGGGTCGGCCTTGGCTAGTATTTGGAAGAGTGACCTCCAAGGAATACCAGGGTCGTGATGCAGAGGCAGGCAATGGCAAACCACCTCTGAAACATCTCTTGCCTCAAAAACAAGACTAGCTGACCACCTAGTGGTACATAACACTAAAAGAGCTAGAACTTATGGCTGCCAGACAACCTTAGGATCTCCTGACTATTCTACACACAATGGCATACTATAATTAATTAAATAATTAATTGGTTGATTCTGCATCTGTAGGCAACATCCAACGCTTCATTCTTTAGCACCCACCTCCGGCAAGAGCTACTCCTTATGGGGGCATGAATTATCCAGCCATCTGCTTCTGTTCCCAGGAACAAAGACCTCAAAAAGCTGAGTCAGAGGAGACAGCCATGATGGAGGGCGGTTGTTTTCCTGAAAAGCTACCTTTACACCAGTCTCTGGTGAACTAAGCAAGGCCCAGACTCAATGTGAGCCCTGAGGGGATGAAGCTCTGTGTGCTTAAATATACACCTGCCCCAAAATCATAGAAAGAGTATATTTATGGTAAAAAAGGAATACATGGGTGAAAACTGCAGAATCCTCCCACTCAGCCATAGCATCCGCCCCACCAGCTTCTTCTCTCAGACAAACTCTGAATTGCAAATGACATCAGGTGGAAGAAAGGCCTGAGGCAAACATGACACTGGCTGAGGCAAAAAAAATCACCCATGGGCAGTGCACTCAGACAACATCTCATTGAAACTAGGCTACCACCCACACAAAGCAACCGTGGCACTCCTCAGGCAGAACTATGCCTAACTCAGGCCTGAGGAGAGGCAAGCAGCAGGAAGTGGGAATATTCCCGGGGTCACTGGGGAAGAAGGCACATAAATATTTTAATAAACAGTGATAGTTGTTTAAATCCGGCAAGCAGGGAGGGAAAGGGGTAGCTGGGCGGGTGGTTGCTCTTGGGGGTGGGGCTTGGGGCATCCCCGCCCACCCTGGAAGGCCCCCCCCAACCCCCCCCCCCGCTGCAGTGATGACAGGACCTGGCAACTCTGTCTGAGGTGACTGTTGCAGATCAGTTGTTGAAGCAAGGTTTCTGTATTCTGTTGACATATATATAGCATTTGCCAAAGAAAGTAACAAAGCCATGGCGCAAAATAAAGAGGGAAACTCTGCTTGGTGTGAGGCTGGACCAAGGAAGCCTACCTTGTAGCTGCCTGCTCTAACCCTGACCAAATAACACCAAGGTGAGGCTCTACCAACATTAGCATCAGCTACCATCAGCTATGGGTGTGTTCAGACGGATCTTTTGATCTGCCATAGGACGACTCCCTTGCGGATCAAAAATGCACGACCAGACAGAAACATCTGCGAAATATTCCGGTCCCATAGGCATCCCGTTCTGCTGCGCCTCCAATCCTGATTTAAAAAGTAGCAGTTTCAATGTAGGGTTTTCGCTTACCCGCGCAACAACTGCAGACTTTCTTCCGTCTGGTCACTCTATTAGCGCGCGATGCTCCCATCGGCTCGGTCTGACGTCAGACGGGGGCGCGATTTTTAAAAAATTGAAACCCCATGTGCGCTTTAAGGAGGAAACGCATTCAGCGATAAGCGCTACGAGGAATGTAATATTCATGCTTATTTCTTTTAGGGACAAGATGTTACCGCGATGGGAGATGGAGGGGGGGAAGGACTGTTCTAACTTGCAAAATAGTCCCTCCATTGATCATGATGGCAATGGCAAGGGGGAGGACCGGGACTTTGCTGAAAACCCTCCGCGATCGCCTCAGTTCTCCAAGGAGGCGCAGCCTTGCCTATGCGAATGTACAAAACTTTTTTTAAAAAAAATCCTCGGTGGATGCCGTGTAGACAAATCACGGTGGGAACAACGCGCGGTGAGGCTATTTCATGGGGGGCGTCTGGTCGTGCTAGGCTGGATTAAAAAAATCGGGATAAAATTTTAGGAGGGCTCATGGCGCGATTGACTGGCCGTCTGAACGCAGCCTATGAGTAACACTGTTCTGCTCTAAGGCATGGTTTGCAGTAGGCTGGAGTGAGATAGCAGCTCCGGTGAGGATAATGAATTGATCTCCAGCGACCCTTCCAAGGAGCACAGCCTCAGCCTGGCTGGTCTACAGTCTGCAGGATGCCGACAAACCCTTTGCATGGCCCATCATTCCTTTTATTATTTGACCCAATAAACCTCAGTGTTCTGTCTCTCTCCCTCTCACGTGCATGCATGCACAAACCTTTGCTGACCACTTATACTGCATCTGAACACTGCCGCCCTGCCGCCCCGCCCCCCGCCCCCGGAATCCTTGATGCTTTTCAGGATGGAAACTGTAAGGGCATTTCAACAGGAAAGGATATTTTTTGAGGCCTGGGTGCAGTCAGCAATATTCATAACTGCTTGCCCAGATCTCCTTCTTATCCGCACAGTAACAGATGGGGATAGTATACTGTGTATATGTTCTGTACTGAAGCTTGAATCCATCCTATTCTTTTGTATGTTAAGCTTCAAACTGAATGTGGATTGTAAGCTGTCACATTCTATTGGCTGGTTTCTGCAAAACCATTGTAAATAACCAATCACCATGTAAATATGTATCAAAGAGGGAACAGACCTGATTGGTCTTTATCCACAGTATTTGATTGGATGTTAACTTATTATGGGTGTGGCTTTGACAGCCCGGGATAGTTTAAAAAGGGAGCTGTGCCCCACTTGTTGTTGTGTGTTCCGAGTTGAAGTTTGCTGTTACAATAAATCTGAAATCACTTTGCTGAAATCCTTCGTGTTGAGTTGCATACTTAACAGTATAGATAACACATTTCACATATACACACATTGTTCCATGGTTCAACGAGGCAAGAAGCCCACTAAAGGGCTGAAGGTGTGTGTGGAGGGGATGGAGAGTTTAGCTCCAACATTTTAAACATTTAACTCCAACTTAACTTCGGCCCCCCTCCCCAGGCTGGCTGCTGTAGGCATAGTATCCACACGGGGACTCTGCCAGCAGTCAACTCAAGGTTTCCCAGATGAACTAGATTTAAAGAGATTTCTCTTCAGTCTGGCTCACCATGGAAAAATGCAGAAGCTGCACAAGTTGTCTTTGAACTGGGCACACCGTCAAGTGAATGAGCCCCAAAATCGTGGGGGTAGCCTGCTGTTTGTACAGGGTAACATCTCCCGCATGGAAGCAATCGGTGAAAAAAAATCATATCAGAGTTCGATTTAGCACACTACTGCTCCAAGAAGAGCACCAACATATGCTAGGAATAGTTGCATCGTTAGTATCACTTTAAAAAAAACCCTAAAACAAAACACAACAGGCCTCATTACGTCCATTTGATTTCTGGAAGGGTAGTTGATTAAGGAAATACTTTTGATTGGTTCCTTTATATGCTATTCCACTGCCCATCATATGTTTCTCAAACCATAACAGCTACCCCCTTCCCCTAATAAAACCTGTTGGAATGTAAGCCACAGTGTGAAGGAGCGATGCAAGTCCTTAACGCAAAACTGATTTCTATCCCCAAAGCAACAAAAATACCTTTCTCATCTGGGTTAGCAAGCCCTCAAACTCCTTCAGGTTCAGCGTTGCTCCACTATAAGAAGTGCTGTTGTTTGCCGTTCTCCCCAGCCAGTACAGGGTGACTAAAACCTGAAAGAATTCAAAGAACGTTAATTGGATCTAACCATATTGTATGTTCAGTTACTCTGCTTAAAGTAAGTTTGGTCAATGTCCTTTTCACTGGGCTTGATCTCGCGGATCTGTTCTACAACTGGCGGGATCCTCCCTGGTGCGAGAAGGTGGCCATTGGAAGATCACTGTGCGTGAGGAGAAAGTCCATTGCACCAGGAGAAGGCGCTAATAAGGAGATCCACAGGACCTAAATAGGGTTATCAACAAACCTGGTGAAAAAGTGGTCCTGCCCCTTCGATAGAAACTTAAGGGGATGTTATTTACCAAGTGATGTTATTTACACTCCCTTCCGTGAAAAGCTTCGGCCTCCCATTTCCACACATTAAGCCTGTACCGGACATTTCCCCCCAGATTCACCTCATGAAATCATTGGCCAGTTTGTGAGAGATTTCATGCAGGGAAGAGATCACAAGCTACTTTCCATGTTCTGAACAATGGGAATGGGGTTTTCAGAGCCTCCCTAGCGACTCTGTGGAAACCAGCGTAGCTGCATGGAATGACGGGCTGACTGGGGACGTAAACAGAGTTGCTCCTTGGCATCCTCCTGTTCTATGGCCTGGGAGGCCCCCAGCCCCCTGGCTCTACCAGGGAGCAGGGTGGTATGAAGCAGACTAGAAGATGCCTAGAGTGATGTTGGCGGATGACTCAGGATAAATCAGACAGAGCTGCCAGGGAGCCCATATGCAGGCCTATGAGGTGATGGTGATGACAATGAAGAAGATATTCTTCTCTGCCATTAGTTAGGGTTGCCGTCCCCTGTCCCCCTGATGGAGATGGGGGTTTACCTGCTTTCGAGGCCCCAAATCCACTGCCACTCAGCTGGCTAGCAGGGGGCTCTGCCCCTGAGCAGCCCTGTCTGCACCAATGTGCCTGGCACGATGATGTCACCCAGAGGTGACGTCATCACGCAAGGCATGTTGCAAGGGGGGTGCTCTAGCATCTGAGAAAAAGCTCTATGGTAACCAGGACAGCAGGCTGACGCCCCCTACTGGCAAACAGACAGAGGACTCCAGGACAGAGGGCTGGATTCCACCTGCTGGCAACAAGTAGGGACCTGGCAACCCTGCCACCAAGGCATCAGCAGCTCAATTGTTTAAAGTGGTTCATGACTTGATAAAACCTAAGTCCATCCCTGCCGGTGATGAAAATTTGGCCCCCAGATGTGATGCTTTTGCAGGGCTATTTGCTGACCAGAATCTCATTCATCCATTCTGATTTGGAGGCTGATTCAAGTGCAGATCTGGTACCTGAGGCGTCAGAGGCGCCTGCTTGCCATTTTGTTATGAATAATTCCAGACTGATCCTACCTACAGATGCTGGCAGGGTCCTTGGAGCACGAGGGTCACTGTTCACATTCTGGACCCATCCCCATCCGGGTTTTTAAAATCTTGCTGGGAACATGTATTGGAGCCATTAGTGAAAACCATCAATTCCGCCCTGATTGAGGGGACTCTCCCTAGGTCTTTGAAGGAGGCCATTATTAGTCTGCTGCTCCAAAAGCCTTCATTGGCTAGGGATGAGTTGGCTAGTTGCAGGCCAGTCTCCAATCTACCTTTTCTAGGGAATGTGAAGGAGCATGTGGTGACAGAGCAGCTCCAGGTCTTCCTGGATGACATATCTGCCCATTTCAGTCTGAGTTCGGGCCTGGGTTGGATACCAAGACAGCTGGACAATCTCCCCTATTGATATTGCTGGACCTCTCAGCAGCCTTCGACAGAGCTGAGCACTCCATTCTTACCTACCAGCTTGAATACGGAGTTGGTATTAAGGGCACAGCCCTTCAGTGGTTTCACTCTTTTCTCTCTGACCAGAGGTGCAGAATCAATGTGGTGGGATTTATCTTGTGGAGCGACCAGAGGATTCTACGCCCTCACTCAAGCCACAGGGCTCTGTTCTCTCAACCCATGCTGTTTAATACACACATGAAGCTAAGTGAGATTGTCTGGAGCTTTGGGGTTGGGTGCCATCAATATGCAGATGACCCCAGAACTATATTTCATTATCCAAGCCACCAGATGTGTCCATCTTGGTTCTGAACAGGGGGTTTGAGAACATAAGAGAAGCCAATGTTGGATCAGGCCAATGGCCCATCCAGTCCAACACTCTGTCACACAGTGGCCAAAAATACCAGGTGCCATCAGGAGGTCCACCAGTGGGGCCAGGACATTAGAAGCCCTCCCACTATTGCCCACCCCAGCACTGAGAATACAGAGCATCACTTGCCCCAGGCTGAGAGTCCCTATCTATACCTTGTGGCTAATAGCCACTGATGGACCTCTGCTCCATATGTTTATCCAATTCCCTCTTGAAGCAGTCCATACTTGCAGCCGCTGCCACCTCCTGTGGCAGTGAATTCACTCTTTGGGTGAAGAAGTACTTCCTTTTATCCATTCTAACCCGACTGCTCAGCAATTTCATTGAGTGCCCAAGAGCTCTTGTATTGTGAGAAGGGGAGAAAAGTATTTCTTTCTCTACCTGCTCTGTCCCATGCATAATCTTGTAAACCTCTGTCATGTCACCCCTTAGTCATTGTTTCTCCAAGCTAAAGAGCCCCAAGCACTTTAACCTTTAATCATAGGGAAAGTGTTCC
Organism: Gekko gecko; assembly: GCA_029375565.1. Taxonomy (NCBI): domain Eukaryota; kingdom Metazoa; phylum Chordata; class Lepidosauria; order Squamata; family Gekkonidae; genus Gekko; species Gekko gecko. The sequence continues at coordinate 7,999,726 of JAPDNY010000010.1, forward strand.
AACCCTTTTATCATTCTAGTTGCCCTTTTCTGTACTTTTCCCAATGCTCTAATATCCTTTCTGAGGTGTGGTGACCAGAACTGTACACGGTATTCCAAATGAGGTCACACCATCGATTTATACAGGGGCATGATGATACTGGCTGATTTGTTTTCAGTTCCCTTCCTAATAATCCCCAGCCTTTTTTATTGCAGTCGCATACGTCTCAACTGTGATTAGGTGGCTAAGGCAGAACAAACTGAAGCTGAATCCAGACAAGACAGAAGGAATGCTGGTCAAGAGTGCGGATATTCTGGAGGGATTGTCCTAGATGGAGTGATGTTGCCCTTTTCAGTGCAGGTTAAGAGCTTGGAGGATGCTCATAGACCCTGCCTTACTGTTTGAAAAGCAGGCTGGTACGGTGGCCAGGGGCACCTTCTATCAGCTGCATCTGATTCGCCAGCTCTCTCATTACCTAGACTCATCCGATCTGGCCTTGCCGATCCATGCTTTTGAAACCTCACAGGTAGATTACTGTAACACACTCTACCTGGGGCTCCCCTTGAAGACAACCCAGAAACTACAGTTGGTCCAGAATGCAGCAGCCCAATTCTTGACAGGGGCTAGCCACTGGGAAATATATTGCCCATTTTGACACCACTTCACTGGCTGCCATTCTGTTTCTGGGTTCAATTTGAACTAGACCCCTACGGACTTGGTGAGTTTTGAAAAAAATGCTGGGTGCTCCTTACATTTTTATCACAATCTTTTGCCAGCAGGTGAAGCCTTTTTGTTTTATTTGGCGTTCCCCCTGATAACTGTTACCGGCACTCCTCCCTGGTTGTCTTGTTATGCCTTGTTTGTGTGTTTATACGTTTTGGACTGTTTATTTTAGAAGCACTACATTTTAAATGCTGCTTTAATGTTAAAGCGTTGTGATCAGTGTTTCCTCTAAGCTGAGTTAAAGTGAGCTAGCTCACAGTTTTTCTGCCTTCCGGCTCACACATTTTCATCTCAGCTCAGGAGGGACGGTTCTAGAGCAAACTAAGTGATGCAGCAGCCAAATCGCTCGCTCACAACTTTAATGCTGGTAGCTCACAAAGCAGAATATTTGCTCACAAGATTCCACAGCTTAGAGGGAGCATGGCTCCAGTGTATTAAGTTCCTCCGTGTTCTAGCTGTCGCGAGGGCTGGGGATCTGCAGCTGGAAACCTGCAGCTGATTTTGGTTCTCTAAGACGACTCCAAGCCAAGATAAAAAACAAACGGTATCAAAGCCTTAAGTACCAATATAGCAAAATGTTTAGGTGACTATGTGCCTGGGACATTTCTAGCCTCATGCACAGTGCTCTTGGTTTTTCTTTAACACCCACATTTACATTTCTCAGAAAACACTTTGAAACCTAGAGAAGTATGAAGATCAAAGGCCCTCCTAAGGATACCAGAATGAAACTAAGTATTTACAAGGCCTTATTCTCATTTAAGCAGGAAATTACAGCCAGTCAGCTGAAGAATAATTTACTAAATCTGGGGTCCCCGACGGGGTGACTGCCACCAATGTTCCCTCTAAGCTGAGTGAGTGTGAGCTAGCTCACAGTTTTTTAGCCTCTGGCTCACACAATTTTGTCTTAACTCAGGAAGGAGGGCTCCAGAGCAAACTAATTGATGCAGCAGCCAAATCGCTCGCTCACAACTTTAATGCCAGCAGCTCACAAAGAGGAATTTTGGCTCACAGGACCCCACAGCCTAGAGGGAGCCTAGAGGGAGCTATCTCGGGGGCCCTATTTGGGTGGAAGGGTGGCATAGAATTGCTTTAAATAAATATATTTGTTTATTTACATCGCTTATAGTCTGCCCTTCTCCCTGGGACTCAAGGCGGGTTGCACAGAATAAATCAGTACAATCAATCGAATGGGATATCCGAAAGACAATGCAATAGGATTTGACTCATGGAGGTCCAGAAACCAACCAGTGCTGAAGCATAAGTATTAACATGACCAGTGTTCCCTCTAAGCTGAGTTAGCGTGAGCTAGCTCACAGATATTTAGCCTCCGGCTCACACATTTTTGTCTTAGCTCAGGAAGTATGGCTCCAGAGCAAACTGATTTATGCAGTATCCAAATTGTTCGCTCACAACTTTAAGGCCAGTAGCTCACAAAGTAGAATTTTTGCTCACAGGACTCCACAGCTTAGAGGGAGCATTGGACACGACACGGTATTTCTTATTATATTTATCCCACTCTTCCCGCAGATGGGCTCAGGGCAGCTTACATTTATCGGCAGCATGTGCCAATCAATGTTCTCTCTAAGCTGTGGAGTCTTATGAGAAAAAAATTCTACTTTGTGAGCTCCTGGCATTAAAGTTGTGAGCGAGCAATTTGGCTACTGCATAAATTCGTTTGCTCTGGAGCCCTCCTTCCTGAGCGAAGACAAAAAGGTGTGAGCCGGTGGCTAAAAAACTGTGAGCTAGCTCACACTAAGTCAGCTTAGAGGGAACACTGGTGCCAATCCACGATAAAATACTTCATAACAGTTAAAACAACCAAACAATAGGCAATTCATACTTTAAAAATGCTCGCAATAATGCTCGTCCCTTCAGTGAATTAAGATGGCGTTCTAAAATCCCGATTCAGGGGTATCCCGGCCTCCCACAAAGGTAGGGCTTGTTCTCCATACAGGGCCGCCTTTGTCATAGATGCTGGTAATGACAATGGTTAACGGTGGTAATGATGGTGGGAGGCTCCTAGTTGAAAGCCTGGCGGAAGAGCTCCGTCTTGCAGGCCCTGCGGAACTGTACAAGGTCCCGCAGAGCCCTAATCTCCCCCAGGATGAAAGCAAAAATTGCATAAGAGAAGCCTACTTACAGCGACAGATTGTACAAATTATACAAAGTGGTAGAGTCTACAGTCCCTGACCCTGACCCTTTACCCCAAGCTTCTTTCTGACCCCTATTGTTACAGCGCAGCCCTCTTTCCTGTGCAAGAAGCTGTCTTGAATAATTCACCTTTGCACAGCTTCAGCGCATTTTAACTCTGGGCAGTGTTCCACCTACATCGAGTTAGTGTGAGCTAGCTCACAGTTTTTTAGCCTCTGGCTCACACCTTTCTGTCTTAGCTCAAGAGCGATGGCTCCAGAGGAAACTAATTTATGCAATAGCCAAATCGCTCGCTCACAACTTTAATGCCAGTAGCTCACAAAGTAAAATTTCTGCTCCCAAGGCTTCACAGCTTAGAGGGAGCATTGATCCCTTCACTCACAGGTACATGCTCTTAGCCCGCTTTAACTTTGGCTAATGTTAACCAGGGTTCCCCTTTAACCACGCTCTGTTTTGCTAATTCAGATTGCTTCCAAGGCAGTCCTTTCCCTCTGCAAATAATATAAGTGGTTCAGCCAGTGATAACAGAGCATCCAAATAATGTCACTGACAAATAGCTGCATTCTAGTGGCTCCCGGTCTTTTCTAAGACTTGGCGTTTTGGCGATTTTTCCCCCTGCTTCTCAGCACCTGCCTGTCTAGTATGGACTGGAAAGCACTCCTGACTTATCACGTGAAGGAAGGGATCCGAGAAGCACCCAACAGCAGGGTTGGGAAACCCCAGTTTCCTTAATCTTTCCCTCTCGATCTAGAGTAAATCTGTTTTATCCAATGTGAGGCTCCTTCTTTGTTCACACAGGCTCCTGGCCTTCAGCCGTGATGCCGCACTCTCCCCCGGGGGTCTCCCCAGACTTCAGAACAGGAAAGGGGCTTGTGTCCAGTGTTCCCTCGAAGCTGAGTTTTTAAGGGCCCGGTCACACTGACGTTTTGATCGGGGTTCACAGCTGTTCCCTCGCACATGTCAATTTCACATTCACACGCGCCAATCCGCCTCCCGCCCCGAAGCAGGTTCACTCTCGCAATGCTCCCGGGTTTTCCTGACCCTTGGAAAATCAGGTGTTTTCCTGGCACTTGCGGTTTGAATGCGTGATTTCGCCCATCTGGACAGCTCATCTTTCGCAATGATTGCGATTAGGGCCATCTGACCGCTCTTTGTGCGTTTGTTTTTTTAAAGCTTCTGGTTTGAGCGCTTGAGCAAACATGCACTTAATAAATCCATTTAACGTTTAATAATGGATATATTAAGCGCATGTTTAGTCAAGCGCTCAAACCGGAAGCTTTTTTTAAAAAAAACCAACCGCACAAAGACGGCCCTGGAGGCGGGAACGAGAGGCAGGGGCTCTGGCAGCCTGGACGGGGCCGGCAAGGAGGACGGTGGACATGGTGGAGCCTGTTCTCGTGTGCAATGGCGGCAGCAGCGGCGGCAGCACCCCCCCACAAAGTGGCGGCAGAAGCAGCAGCCGCCCGAGCCTCCCCCGTGGCCAGCAGGATCGCCTGGAGGGACGGTGCAGCAGCAGGCGAGCGGGTGCTGTAAGAGAGGGGCTGGCTGCATCTAGCCAGCCCAATGCGAAGAAAAATGTTCCCAATTTAAACAAAGTGGGAACAAAGTGCAATTACCTTTGCAGTATGACCAGGGCCTAAGCCTCCGGCTCACACATTTTTGTCTTCACTCAGGAAGGAGGGCTCCAGAGCAAACTAATTGATGCAGTAGCCAAATCGCTCACTCACAACTTTAATGCTGGTAGCTCACAAAGTAGAATTTTTGCTCACAGGACTCCACAGCTTAGAGGGAGCACTGGTTGGGTCACCCCACGTTCCCACTCTTCCCCTGGAGTGTGGCCCACACTTGGCTTAGATACTCTGCTCTGTCTGCTCTCCAGCCTGGTTGTGGAGTCTCTATTTATCTCCCTTCCCTGCCCCACCATTTAACCCCAGCCCTGCCACTTCTACCTGGGCCAGGGGTTGGACCACCACCCCTCCCTATCTCCTGCCCCACCTTTGGCCACCTCCCTCCAGCCGGTGAACAGCTAATGCTTGAGGGAGTTCCAGCTGGGCTTCCCCCCCCCGTCTCTCCTCTCCACCCCAATGCCTGGCTTGACCCCTTTCCTGTCTTACCTCCATCATCCCACTGGGCTGTCCCTGGCCATCACCATGACTACCGGCTGCCTTCCTTTGTTGCTTCAGCGCTGGGTGATTATTCCATTGGCTGACGCCCACCACCACTCCAGGGCCGGGGAAGTGGCAGAGGGGCCGGTCTTCGGCTGCTGCACCTGGCATTCTCCCAGGCTCCCATCCTAGAAGCTCCAGCAATGCCAACGGGGGCTGTTTGAGGTATGGGGGGAGGCAAAGGACCATCCCATTCTGCTTTTGCAGCTCTAGGGAGGGGCCTGGCCTTGCTGTGGGCAGGCACTGCATCCGAGGCCAGCCCGAGCCCAGGCATTCACTTAATTAATAGTATTATTGGACACAAAATCAATGGTGGCACAGACAGGTAGTGAAACCTCCTCTGCCCTCTAGTAATGAACAGCAGAGGCAAGGGGGAAGCCCCACTGATCCTCTTTCCCTCTACTGCTGTCTCTGCAAACCAGGGTTTTGTAGCCAATGTCTGAGCCTAACCGGACTGCTGCCGGCATCTTCCTCCCAAGCAACTGCCTTCCCTCTTTTGCTCTTCACCTCCCAGAAGAAAAGTCAGTGCTGGAAACTTAAGAACATAAGAGAAGCCAATGTTGGATCAGGCCAATGGCCCATCCAGTCCAAGACTCTGTCACACAGTGGCCAAAAATACCAGGTGCCATCAGGAAGTCCAACAGTGGGGCCAGGACACTAGAAGCTCTCCCACTCTTGCCCCCCCCCAAGCACCAAGAATACAGAGCATCACTTGCCCCAGAGTCCCTATCAAAACTTGTGGCTAATAGCCACTGATGGACTTCTGCTCCATATGCTCCCTCTTGAAGCTGTCCGTGCTTGTAGCTGCCACCACCTCCTGTGGCAGTGAATTCCACGTGTTAATCACCCTTTGGGTGAAGAAGGACTTCCTTTTATCCGTTCTAAACTGACTGCTCAGCAATTTCATTGAATGCCCATGAGTTCTTGTCTTGTGAGAAAGGGAGAAAAGAACCTCTTTCTCAACCTGCTCTATCCCATGCATAATTTTGTAAACCTCAATTGTGTCATCCCTCAGCCGTCCTTTCTCCAAGGTAAAGAGCCCCAAGCACCTCTTCCTTTCTTCACAGGGAAAGTGTTCCAACACTTTTCTCATTCTAGTTGCCCTTTTCTGCACTTTTCCCAATGCTATAATATCCTTTTTGAGGTGCAGTGACCAAAACTGTACACAGTACTCCAAATGAGGTCACTCCCCAACTTATGCTTGGGGAGGGGGGCGGCAGGAAGATGCCAGGAAGGAGATGGCTCAGGATGCAGCAAGAAAGCGCACCTGGAAGCGGGAGGGAGGAGGAAGAGCAGGCGGCTGCCCACATACGAGAGGGATGGAGACTCAATGCCTGGGAAAGGCACCCAGGAGAAAAAGCAACTGTGACTGACAGTCTAACCTATTTGCTGGTTTGAAGGGAGGTATATGGAGCTGTATCACAAAGCAAACGTGCCATCACGCATTGAAAAGATTAAAGCAGGAAAGGCTGAAATAGATTTCTAGGTTGCAATGGCTGGAAGCAGCCTGGAGAGCCCATATTTAGCCTAAGCTCATCTTGGATTTGGAAACGAAGCAGGGTTGGCCAAGGTCCAAACTTGGATGGGAGACCACCAAGGAAGACCAGGGTTACTGTGCTGAGGAAGGCAATGGCAAAGCACCTCAGCTCCTCTCTCGCCTTGAATGCCCCGTGGTTGGGAATGCCAGGAATCAGTTGCGACTCAGTGGCACATTCTTCTTCTCTACTGTGGCTGATACGTACCGTTGCTGTGGGGAATTGGGACTTTGATACAGTGTACAGAGCTATTCTGAGCATACTGGATTATAATTCCTTTCCCAGCATTGTCTCAGCAGCACAAGGATATTCTCCAGCAGGAAAGGCCTGGTTTCAAACCTTGGCTAATCTACTTACTTAGTTTGGTGTAGTGGTTAAGTGCGCGGACTCTGATCTGGGAGAACTGGGTTTGATTCCCCACGCCTCCACTCGCAGCTGCTGGATGACCTTGGGCAAGCCATAGTTCTGTCAGAGATGTTCTTGAAAAGAGCAGTTTCTGTCAAGAGCTCTTTCAGCCCCACCTCCCTCACAGGGTGTCTGTTGTGGGGAGGGGAAGGGAAGGGAGTTTGTAAGCCACTCTGAGACTCCTTCGGGTAGGGAAGGGCGGGGTATAAATCCAATCTCTTCTTCTCTTCTTCTACCTTATACCCTGCTTTTCTCCCCATTGGAGACGAAAGCAGCTTACAATAGCGTTCTCTCTTCCTCCCTTTTATCCTCTCTCCAACCACCCCGTAGAGTAGGCTCGGCTGAGAGATGGTGAGTAGCCCAAGGTCACTCAGCAGGTTTTGATCCTGGGTCTGCCATGTCCTAGTCTGATGATTCTCTAACCACCACACCACCCCAGAAAATAAGTTTGGGTAAGAGATGCAACAGAAGCTTCAAAGGAAACAAAGGGAGAAATGCACACACACACGGACAGCAGTGATTTCCATTTAAAAGAGAACAAAGTTTGAGTCCAGTGACACCTTTACGACCAACAAAGTTTAGTTCTGGGCATAAGCTTTCATCTGCGTGCACACGTCTTCAGAATGCAGACGAAAGCCTCTACCCAGAATTAAACTTTGTTGGTCTTAAAGGTGCTGCTGGATTCAAACTGTGTTCTATTGCTTCAGACCAACACGGCCACCCACCTGAATCTATTTCCATTTAAAATGTCTTTGCGCCTAATTCCAAAACGAGTGAAGTAAATCAGGACATTTTCAAAGGAAACTCCTTTAAAAAACCAAGTGCCCATGGGAACTCTGGTTAAACATTACATCAGAGGAGATGTAAGCCTTATTAACCTCACCTCGAGTATTGTGTTCAGTTTTGGGCACCACAATTTAAGAAGGATATAGACAAGCTGGAAGGTGTCCAGAGGAGAGCAACGAAGATGGTGAGCGGTCTGGAGACCAAGTTCAATGAGGAAAGGTTGAAGGAGCTGGGTATGTTTAGCCTGGAGAGGAGACAGCTGAGAGGTGATATGATAACCATCTTCAAGTACTTGAAGGACTGGTGCATAGAGGATGGTGTGGAGTTGTTTTCTGATGCCCCAGAAGGTCGGACCAGAACTAACAGGTTGAAGTTAAATCAGAAGAATTTTTGGCTAAATATTAGGAAGAACTTCCTGACAGTTAGAGTGGTTCCTCAGTGGAACAGGCTTCCTCAGGAAGTGGTGGGCTCTCCTTCTTTGGAAGTTTTCAAACAGAGGCTAGATGGCCATCTGACAGCAATGCGGATGCTGTGAACTTAGGCAGATCATGAGACGGAGGGCAGGAAGGGTTGCCTCAGTGCTTAGTTCTTGTGGTCCTTTTTTACATGCCCAGGGAAATGCTGATTGCCATTTTGGGTTCAGGAAGCAATCCTGGAGGTTTTTTGTCATCTTCTGGGCATGGAACAGCGGTCACTACAGGTGTGGAGGGGGAGGTATCTGTGAATTTCCTGCATTGTGCAGGGGGCTGAACTAGATGAACCTGGAGGTACCTTCCAGCTCTATGACTCTATGATTCTAAAGCCAGCAGCAGAATCTCGGAGGGGGGGCACACTAAGAGGAGTAGAGAGCGAATGAGCCCATGGCTTGTTCCAAATCTCTTAACCTTGTTTTAGAAAAATTAGTGCAACTGCACTACATGAGAGTGGTTAGATCTATGACCTGTTTCAAGGTACCTCCCTCACCCTTTCCCCATTTTGGCTTTCCTGAGATGCATATAGGCTGGTTGCCTACCTCTAAGTGACATCTGGAGATCTCCTGCTATTTCAATTGATCTCCAGATGATCCAGATTAGTTCCCCTAGAGGAAATGGCTGCTTTGGAGGGTGGACTGTATGGCGTCGTACCCAGCTGAGGTCTCTCCCCTCTCCAAGCCCCACCCTCCTCAGGATTCACACCCGATATCTGCAGATATTTCCCAACTCAGAGTTGGCAACCCTAGACATATAAGGTGATTCCACAGTAGACCTTAAATCCTGGTTCAACTCTGTCCCTGAACTTACATTCTACGCTAAACTCGAGTTCCCGCCCTGTAATTATCTCAGGGTATTTTTTGTGTCCATATTACATTGAGGTCACCCTGGTTTCACCCCACATTTGTCCCGGGATAAACGGATGCTGTTATAACAAGGGATAAATGCAAGGTATTGTGTCATGAGTTGAACTCCGATGAAACCAGGAATGAGATCCAAGTGCGGAAAGGACCATAGGGTGGAAGGGACAAATTGTGCCTATTCAGTATTGCATTTGGAGGTAGGAATAAACACACAAGCTTGCAGTTTTGGAAGAAAATCTCACATACGGAATTTTTTTTTTAAAGTTAAATGAGGCTTTAAAATGCTAGTATGGGTGACTTCCAATTGGATAGGCGTTTTCATGCCAAGTCTTTAACTAGCATTGACTTTATATTTTTTAAAGAATAGGCATTCATTAATTTTCATAGCCTGTTTGTATCTCAAGTATTTATTAACAAAAGTGTTTTTCCTGTTTATGGTAACCCAGGTGCTGCGCCTGGGATCATTTGAGATAACAATCAGGTCACTGAAAGGAAATTTCCAGTCATTGTAACAAATTAATTTTGGGGTGGTGGTGGAGTGGAGTGCGCATATATACAACCATGGGAAATGAAAAATGTTTCCATTACTCTACTGTTTAGGAAGCCAAATTTTGCTTAACACATCCAACTTCTATAATAGTGCAATTCAGAGGAGGGTTAGTTTCTGCCTCCATTCAAGGAATGACTGAACCTTATTCCGAGTATTCCTTCCTTTAATGTTTAGCTACACAACAAGTGGTTAAGACGCTGAACTGCAGGCTGTGGAAGGTCAGTAGTTCAGCAGTTCGAGACCCGAGTGTGCCGCATGACGGAATGAGCTCCTGTCTCTAGTTCCAGCTCCTGCCAAACTAGCAGTTCGAAAGCAAGAAATTGCAAGTAGATAAATAGGTACCACTTTGGTGGGAAGGTAACAGCGTTGCATGCGCCTTGGTGTTTAGTCATGCCGGCCACATGACCACGGAAACGTCTTCGGACAGCGCTGGCTCTTTGGCTTTGAAACGGAGATGAGCACCGCAACCCTAGAGTCGGATTCAACTGGCTTTTGAGCAAGGGAACCTTTACCTTTACCTTTACACAACAAATCCCGAAATCTCAAAAACTGCATCAAATCAGCGCATATTTCGGCAGGTGTGTTAGCATGGGAAAGTGTCATGCATCAGTGTGCATACAGTTGCGCTGGCCACTGGCCAGATTCTGATGTTGCTGCTGTTCTGTAATGATAGATAATTCGGGCTCCTCCGTCTGAACTTCCCTGTTTGCTGGATTATGCAGATGAAGCCATTCTCTGAAATCCACTCCCAAAGGAGACTGACTTCTTGCTGCTTACTCAGAAGTCCCACTGAATTCAATAAAATCCCAGGCAGGTGTACATAGTTTGCAGGCATACAGCCCAATTTCATGCATACTCCTTTTGGGAGTATGTCCTATTGAATTCAATGGGATGTTACACTGAGTAAATAGTCAAGGAATATCTGATATGCCACTTTGTTAATATAAAGGTAAAATAAGAATTCAGCAGTCCAGTTTAAAACCACAGAATTGCAACTCTAGAGACACAACTTGGAAATTGTGCCCCCCCCCCTGCAAGCTGGACAACATCATTTCAAAGTTTTACAAAACAGGCACTGTCCCGCCACCCTAAACTCCCTAGTGGGTGACTGCCACTGTTTCTAGGTTTGGATTCAGCTGAAATTATTGTTCTTTAAACCACTCTTTCAGCTGGGGTGGAGGATCAGCAGTTTTCCTGAAAATTAACTTCATGCTGTCATCCTGCCCCTTTGAAAAACAAAGCAAATGCAGATAAAACAGTCTTTTACTAAGTCTGGAGACAGGCGGCCTTCAAAGTAACTATTCCCAAAAGTTCCTCTCTATATTTGTGCACTGTTGAAAGGGGGGGGAAACCCACTGCTGTAATACTGATTCCAGGAAAAGCAGGATGCAGAAACGATGCCCTTTTTACCTGGAGTTATAACGCAGACTTGAAAAGCTGTTACAGAAAAGGTCTTGATATTTCCCTGGAATGTCAGCCAAAGACAAACTGAAGACAGTATTCAGTACTTTACAACTGACAATAAAACCAGAACTTTTGTCTGACTATTGGTTGTTCATTTAACTCTGTGATCACCTCAGTTTTAAAAACATCCTTCTTCATTATACAATTCAAAACCTCCCCCCCTCCTCCCCACTGCCACTGGTCGCAATCAACATGATGACTGGACAGAAAGAGCTGCTTTGGGAACAGCAACTCCGCATGCAGTGCACAGAAACAAAAGCAAAGGTGCAGCCGCAACGAGAAATGACAGTTCTGCAAGGCAACTGAGGATTAGACATCGATGGTATTTCCTGGTCAACCACGCAGACTGAACAGACGCCCGTGCTACTTTTTGCAACATAAAAAAAAATAAAAGGGTTGGGAGGGAAGAGGCACAAAAACAGTTCTATGAAATGTCCCTTTCCTGGAACCGAACACTAAAACTCTGCTGGTGCCTCAGGGAGTTATATTATTTCCTAATTAAAGAGGGAGCAAAGAGAGGTTTCCACAACAGCACCGCTGATCGTGAACCAAAGAGCGATCAAGCACATGCCAACATTCAAAAAAGCTCCCCCCCCAGACACACAACTAGGTTTTTGCCTATTAGACTGTTAACGACACAACTACCCGAGAGATGCTGTGCATCTTCATACTTACGTTTTTCAGCTTCCTGCTACCATCAAGATTCCTGGATGTGCACACACAAGACAAGAAAGGAGAGAGAGAAATATCAGAAACCAGAAACTCTTTCCAAGAGCTTGTATTATGCAGCAGGTCACATGTTTCCCCTAACAAAAGCCTGCAGGATGTGTCTGCTGGTTAGAAACACATGAGGGAAAAAAAATACTAGGAAGGTGGAACCCAATCATTCATACATCTGGTAGCAAGCATGAAGCGCCCAGTGTTGCTGCGGTCAACACAGCTAAAACTTTATTGGAGCAAAACAATTAAAGGAGGCAAACAGCTATTCTTAAATGGAAATATGGCCATGAGAAAAGAAAGATAGACAGGAAAGAAGACTCTACCCCTCCAGCATCAATGCAAATGGTTGATTTTATGAACTCTGAGCAATATCTGTTATTATTTTTGCATGATAAGACAAAGCTATGTCATGCGACGCCAATAAACACCATTTATGAAGGCGCTGAGCTGCCTGGAGTTCATTTGCAGGTTTGAGACAAGACTTCACTGGGCCCGAAGCATGATTTAGGGTGGTTCTCTCACCTCAAAAAAAGGTAAACATCTCACATTGCAGTGTCCTGCAGACGGGGAGCCAGTCTACAGTGGCTAAGCGTGCCCAGACAATGTAAAACTAAAAGCAGACACAAAGAGTCCACAGGGGTAGGGAGGGGGAGAAGGGGAACCTCCCAAAAAAGTGCACAGGACGAATCGATAGCAGAAATTCTCCCCATGCATCTGAGGCAGGGCTGTTTGTCAAAGGTATTTTTCGGCTACTTGAATAGAGAGACAAGTTCCGTTGTGCAAACATGGGAAACCACTTGTGACAAAAAGCATGCCCTCAAAAGGCACGGGGTCAATTTCTATTACTGATTTTTGCACGCACATTTTGGAATGTTGGAGCCACCAATCACACAGCTCCAACCCTGGACTGCAATCGCCACCACTACCACCACCACCACCACCACCATCATCATCTTTGTTCTCTTTAGATATTCTAAAAGGTCCTTTTGCTCTATTTTTAAAATCTGTATTTTAGGGCACTTCCTCCATGCCTTTTTCCATACTGTACTCATAACTGTGCCCTGATTCTAGAAATGCAGTGTTCAGTTGTACATGTGTAATTTGTTCATTTTATTCACACCCCATCTCTCTCTTGTGTCTCGAGGCAGTTTACAATTCTAAATTAAAACTGTCCGCAGTTAGGGATGCCAGCCTCCAGGTGAGGCCTGGTGATCTACCGGAATTACGGCTCATCTCCAGACTACAGAGATCAGTTCCCTTGCAGAAAATGGATGATTTGGAGGGTGAATCCTACGGCATTGCATCCCACTGAGGTCCCCGTCCTCCCCAGGCTCCATTCACAATATCTCCAGGAGTTTCCCAACCTGAAGCTAGCAACCCTACCCCCCTGCCCCCACTGGTGGCCAGGGGGGACCTTACAACTCTATCCGCAATATCTAGGGTTGCCAACCTCCATGCGGTGGTGGAAGATCTCCTGGGATAACACCTGATCTCCAGGTGATAGAGATCAGTTCAACTGAAGAAAATGGCTGCCTTGGAAGGCGGACCCTATGGCATTGTACCCTGTTGAAGTCCCTCCCCTCCCCTCCCCTCCTCTCCCCAGGCCCTGCAATCCTCAGGCTCCACCCTCAGAATCTCCAGACATTTCCCAACTCAGAGCTGGTGACCCTAGTAATACCATAAAATCCCATTCCCCCCCCAAAAAAAATGCCTGCAACTGAAACCCCCTTAAAACCCATCCCAAATAAAACAGGCTTACAGTGATTCCTACAAGGGTGGTGCCTTCTCCACCAGCTTAGGGATTCCATTCCACTAAGTGAGAGCAATTATTGAAAAGGAACGGCCAAGCGGACAACCTCGGGGTGGGGGTGGGGTAGACAGAAGGTGGCAACCTGAGGAGCATAACTGGCAGGGCACACAGAGACACATAGGGAGAAATTGTCCTGCAAATATGCAGCCATGAAGGGTTTTACAGGTTCGGAAATGAACTGGCAGCCTACATAGGTGAGCGGCCTTCCCATTGGCTAGTCCCTGACAAGGCAGTTTGAACCAGGTACAGTTCCCAGGTTGTCCACAAGGGAAGCTCAACATAGTGAGGCTGCAGAAGCGTGAATAAGAGTGGCAAGAATGGCAGAGTCCAGGGAAGGAGAGAGCTGGCAAACCAAACGCAGCTGACAGAAAGCGCTCATGCCCATTGCGCCAACCTGCTTTTCAAAGAGCAAGGTGGGCTCCTTGAGTGCCCCCAAGTTCTTAACTCGGTCTGCAAATGCCAACTCCACTCCATTCAAAGCAAGTGCATCTGATCCCTCCAAACTTAGCATCAGCCTTCCTGACCAGCAGCATCCGACTCAGCCACAGAAGCGCAGAAGTTCCCGGGCTCAGGCCCTGTGTCAGGAATGTGTGCTTTAGACAGCAGTCTACTGTTCTTTGACAGCTCGTCAGGAGGCCAACAGCTGGAACAGGGTTTGGTGGGAAATCACAGCAAGTCATGAGGAACCTGGGATTACGGCGGATGTCAACGTGCCTTCCCCTAGCAGCCAATTTTCTTTGGTTTTGGCTTACACTTGACTCTTCAGAAGGCCATGAGCTAAGTCTAGATAAACTACCCGGCGTGTGACCCTACAGATAACAGTGTTTACATTGTTGAGATGCAGAGGTTGCAGTGATGGGTGGAGACACATTTCTTCATGCTGCATGGGCAAATGAAGTGCAGTTGCTAGGGTGACAGGGCAACAAACACAGTCTTAAAGCTCCGAACCATCTGGTTCCATGAATCACAATTTCCGTGGAACACAAGGACCCCCCCCCCAAGAAGAAAAGGGTCAGAGACAGGAGAATGGCCCACTGACCACTGCCGTACGCACTGCTGGTCTACGGAATGCTGCAGGGACCTTGGAAAAAAAACTCAGGGAGCTCAAACAGGAACTTTTGGTAACGATTGGAAGAGGGCCATGGGTGGCTGTACCCCCAAAAAAATCTCAGGGGAGTAATTCATCCCAGAGTTCCTATTGCCTGTTGGTGAAAACAGAGGCAGAGTTGGGGTTTAAGTTGGAAACTAAGTGCTCTGTGAACAAAATACTCAGACTGAGCGATGCATGATCAGAAAGGAAACTGTACGTAGCACCAATGCTCCCTCTCAGCTGTGGAGGCTTGTGAGCAAAAATTCTACTTTGTGAGCTGTTGGCATTAAATTTGTGAGTGCGAAATTTGGCTGCTGCATAAATTAGTTTGCTCTGGAGTCATCCTTCCTGAGCTAAGGTAAAAATCTGTGAGCTGGAGGCTAAAAAACTGTGAGCTGGCTCACACTTAGAGGGAACACTGCTTAGCACCATTTTGCTTGCGCAATCAGTAAGACAACAGAAGCAGCCATACGTAGTACTTGAACATAATTTTCAATGAAACAATAATGTGCATATGGAGGAATGGGATTGTTCACATGATTTCATTTAATTTAGTTCTGAAACTGTATCAGAAGAAATGCCTTCGGGCTTTGTCTTGTGCACGTGGAAAAGACAGTCAGGGATGCAGCTGCTTTAGCACAAGCAGACAGCAAGGAATGATTTCACAGCTTCCTCAAGGAGAGTTGCGCACATGGAAATCTTTCATGGGATGCAAGCCACTGGTCGGTCGGCCAAGCAAGGGCAGAAAATCAGTTCCTGGTATTAAGCCAATCCAAATGATTCATGCCACCTGCCAACTGCAGCAGTGAATGTTGTGCATCTTTTTTATGCTTAAAGAACCACGAACGCTCCCATTCTCTCACTCAGGGAAGGGGGTAAGCAGCATCTTCAGGGTCAATTTGTATACATAAAAGGCCCAGGATTAAACTGTGCTCTCTTCAGTGCTGTGGACCTGATCTAATTGCCCACTAGTGGCAACTTTTAAAAGAAACTGGCAATCAGATCACAGATCTCCAACATCTTGCCTAGCTTGATCCCAACCCCAAGCCTCTGCCTGAAGAGTTGCATGTTCATTGCAGTCTCTGACAGGCAGGATCAAAAATGGCGCCAGGATGGGGCAGAAGTATACACCGAGAGCAACCAGTGACCCCACCCAAATCACATTAAGAGTCCAAAAGCTGAATTGGAAAGAGGATCATAGAAGAAACTGTGGTAATAGGGGTTGCCAAGTACTTACCGTAATACGGCAGGGGACACACAGTCCCCGGCCAGAACATTCCTCCTTGTAACACCCATGCTGCACGATGCTGTCACCAGGAAGTGACACTGGGCGACACGCTAGCAATGGGGCTGGAAACTCAATGGTACCATCAAGTTTCCAGCCCCATTGCCAGAGCGTTGCCTGGCGTCACTTCCTGGCGACGGCATCATGCGGCATGTCCCCCCCCCCCCGGGAATGGTCCTGCCATGAAATATGCATCCCCCACCGAATTATGGTAAGTACTTGGGAAGCCTGTGTGGTAAGTTAAGTGTCGACAAATCGCTTCTGACTTATGGCAACCCTATGAATTAACAACCTCCAAAATGTCCTATTGTTAACATCCTTGTTCAGGTCTTGCGAAGTGAGGGCTCTCATGGCTTTGTTGATTGAGTCAACTCATATCATGTTGGGTCTTCCTCTTTTCCTACTGCCTTCAACTTTTCCTAGCATTATTATCTTCTCCAGTGACTCTTGATGGTGTAGTGGTTAAGTGCATGGACTCTAATCTGGGAGAACCGGGTTTGATTCCGCACTCCTCCACTTGCAGCTGCTGGATGACCTTGGGCAAACCATAGTTCTGTCAGGGGTGTTCTTGAAAAAGAGCAGTTTCTGTCAGAGCTCTTTCAGCCTCACCTACCTCACAGGGTGTCTGTTGCAGGGAGGGGAAGGGAAAGGAGTTTGTAAGCTGCTCTGAGACTCCAAGTGAAGGGCAGGGTATAAGTCCAATCTCCTCCTCTCCTCCTCCTCCTCCTTCTTGACTTCTCCTAATGTGACCAAAGTATAATACCCTCGGTTTAGTCATTTTAGCTTCTAGGGAGAGTTCAAGCTTGTTTTGATCTAGAATCCATTTATTTGTCTTTCTGCCAGTCCACGGTATCCGTAAAACTCTCCTCCACCACCACATTTCAAAGAAATCAGCATTCTTCCTGTCAGCTTTCTTCACTGTCCAACTTTCACAGGGAACACTGTGGCACCAGTGACACATCCTTCTAGCTCCTTCACGGCTGCCCTTCTGAGTCCCAATCTCTTTCTCATTTCCTGGTGGCAGTCTCCCTTTGGGTTGATGAGGAAGCCAAGTAATAGGAAATCTTGAACAATTCCAGTTTCTTCATTGTCGACCTTAAAGGCGATCCAGAAAACTGAGATTTTCTGCAGGGCTGACTCAACTTCTGTTTACTGCTCATAATAGTGGCTACGTATGCCAGGATTCATGCCTTTGTGCAGGTGATCAGGTTGCTCACAGGTTTCAGAGCCCAGGCCCTAGTTGTATGAGAACTGCCAGTGACCAATGAACTCCACAGATCACACTCAGCAGATAATAAACTACATTTTTTCCCCAAAGTGTGGTCTGAAGGAAGCTGATGCAGTCTAGCCCCTGAAGCAGAGCATGCCTGGAACAGGCTGACTCCTTGAGCAAACCCTGTTGCCGATCCCCAGTCCTCTTAGCTGCTCTCCTCTGACAAAGTGTGGATCCAAAGAAGAGGAACAAAGGCACTGCAGATAGGGTTGCCAGCCTCCAGGTGGTGGCTGGAGATCTCCAGGGATTCCAGCAGATCTCCAGATGACAGAGATCAGTTCACCAGGAGAAAAGGGCCACTTTGGGAGGTGGCCTCTATGGCGTTATACCCCGTTGGAATCCCTCCCCTCCCCTCCCCTTCCCAAACCCAACCCTCCTCAGGCTCCACCCCCAAAATCTCCTGGTATTTTCCTGCCCAGAGCTGGCAACCCTGGCTGCAGATCTGGAAACCAAGTCCTACGTGGAAAGGATGAAGGAAGTGGCCTTTTTGTTGAGTTCGGAGAAGAGGGGCAACGTGATCCAAGATAGCAAAGTTCTCTTGTGCTCCATTGGGCTAGACTAAATCTAATGGGTTTAAGTTGCAGGAGGAGAGATTTCAGTGGAACGTTTGGAGAAGTCTCCTAATGGTTGGAACAGTAGAGGGCTTCTAGTGTCCTGTCCCCACTGCTGGACCTCCTGATGGCACCTGGTATTCTTGGCCACTGTGTGATAGAGTGTTGGACTAGATGGGCCATTGGCCTGATTCAACATTGGCTTCTCTTATGTTCTTATGTAACCAGTTATCATGGGGTGGGCTCTCATTCCAGCCATCATGTCAGGAACACTCTAGCTCTTGCACTCCTGCACTGAGCAGGGGGTTGGACTAGAGGGCCTCCTTTCCAACTCTAGGACTCTTCTTAGTGTAGGGTTGCCAGCTCTGGGTTGGGAAATACCTGGGAATTCTGGGGGTTGTAAGAAAAGTTGCATTTGATGTTTCTCACTGAATTCATTGTTGTATGTTTCCTAACCCCGCTATGCGCTTGCGTAGGTATGCAGGCAGAAACGTGGGAGCTTCTTCCCTGCCGCTTCTCCTTATCACGGTGGCCTTGAATGTAGGCTTTGGGCTATTCTTGTGTAGATGAGAATTTTCCAGTCCTGGGAAGGCAAGGGGAGGGGGGGAGTAGTCTCCCGCTCATAAAGTATTTCTCCCGCCGGGAGTTCCCGCGCGAGTGCTCAAGTTCTATTTGCTAGGCGCTTCATTGCATCACACTATAAGTTAGCTTGCTTTGCTTTGCCCCCTATTCCTGACAATGACCTCCTACTGTGGGTTTATAGCAAGATAATCCAATAAACCTTTCTTTGTGCAAGAATGACTGGATCTGCTTGATTTTCAAAACCTGACAGAAATTGTCAGGAATCACCATCATTCCCATTACCGCCAGTTTCCGCCGTCTACCAAGATGAGTGGAGCGGGTACGGGAGCCACGGGAGCAGCTGCGGCGGCTACCAGTCCAGGAGCCACAGGCGCAGCGATAGTATCAACTACTCCAGGGGCCACGGGGACTGCAGCGGCGACGGCCACTACAGGAGCCACAGGCGCAGCGGCGGCGGCCGCTACCTTAGGAGGCACGGTTCCTGTCACCACTGTGGCGGCCACAGTGGTCACCCTTCCGACCACCACTACTGTGCCGGTGACTACCACCACAGTTTTGATCGCACCAGCATCACAGTCGGGAGCCGGAGTGTTGACCCCGCCAGTACTAGGCACATTGGGGATTCAGTACGCTCTCCCAGTCTATAGCCCGGCCGGGCACCTGCCGTCTCAAGGAGGAGCGCTTCCCCGAACCTATGTTCCCGGAGTCCCAACGCCATGGGATAAAGGGGTGACCTATCGTAAGTCACGCGATTGGTCAAAGAACCTGTTGGATACTACCCAGTCGACATGGACTTTGCCGGGGAGCCAAAGCCGAGACAGTTTGATTGATCCCAGAGGCAGTTTTGGACTTCCCCAGGGGAGAGTACCTCGAGGTTCTCCCAGAACTGGGTCGGGGCCAGATACCGATGCTCGCATGGACTCTATCCAAGAGGACACTCGACGTCTGGTGAAGGACATGAGCAAGCTAATGCAATCCCTACCACAGATGATGGACCAAGCTATTCGGGCGCATCCACTGACACAGCCCAGACCAGCACCAGCCCCGGCGCCACCGTTGATACCGGGACGACCACCTCCTCCTCCTCCGGGCCCGAGGCCAGGCCAACCAGCACCTCCGGGTCCAGGACCGGCTCAACCAGCACCTCCGGGTCCAGGACCGGGCCAGCCGGCACCAGCTCCGCCTCCACCAGTCGGGCCAGCACCAGGTCCAGGGCCAGGCCAACCAGGGCCACTCCAGCCGCCTGCTGCACCTCCGCCCCAACCACCGGCTCCAGTCCCCCTTATGCAGCCGATCCCGGTTATGGCTCAGGCCCCCCAGTAATCCGACCTAAGGATATGCTTGAAATCACATTTGATGGAGATCCAGAGACTGTGTCTTTTTTCATATTGCAAGTCGGAAAATTTGTCCAAAGATGGGGCCACGTTTTCCCAGATGAAGAACAGCAGGTGGAGTTTATCGCATCCAGATTCCGAGGGAGTGCGACAAGCTGGTATGTTGCTCTCCATGACCTGGAGGCTGCGGAGCTGGGGAATGTAGATGACTTCATGTGGGCTTTGAGAAACCGCTTCGAGGATTCGGGGGCGGCGGAAAAGGCAGAAGCTTTCCTTCGTACCTTCAGACAAGGTAAACTCTCAGTGCGAGAGTATTCCAGGGAGTTTCAAAGGCATGCTGTGAAAATTCGGGATTGGACTGATGCAGTGCTGGCCCAACAATATCGAATGGGTCTAGCAGTAGACATCCGCAATAACATCCTCAGTTCTCAGCAGCCTCGTACCCTCCAAGGTTGGATGGAGGAAGCCGAGAAGGCCGAGAGTCGTCTACGCATGATGAAACTGGACTCATCGTTCGGTTATCACCGTCCGAGTTCGACGGCGGGCCCAGCCAAGTCCAAACCGGCAACCACCCCAAGTGGAATGAGGGATCAGCGTATGCGGCAGGGACTCTGCCTGCGGTGTGGGGAAAAGGGACACTTCGCAGCGGCTTGCCCGAAAGGAGACCCCAATCGGGCCCTACAACAAGAAGAACCCAGAAGATGGATGAACCCCACCCCGAAGAAAGGCACAGCAAAACCACGCAACCCACGGGCCCTTTTCGCGGGACCGGACCAACTGGATAACTTCTTGCTGGAGGAAGAGAATGAGGTGCAGGGAAATGAAATGGTCCTGTTTGTGAATGGCGCTACACAACAGGACCCAACACCCGAGGCGCCTAAACTGGTGAGCAATTACCCCTCTCTCTTCTTTGTGACTGTCCTAGTAATGAACCCAGCAATGATGACCCACATTCGGGTTCGAGCCCTCATTGACTCGGGGTGTGGGAGGGATCTCATAAACCCGTCTATGGTGGTAGGGCTGGAGGCAGCCGTGGTCAACTTGAAAGACCCAATAACTTTTACACAGATGGATGGGTCTCCAATGAAAGAACCATGCCGATTTGAGACTGTCCCGTTAAGAATAGGCATTGGTGCCCACTGGGAGCTACGTTCATTTGTGATAGCTCCTCAAGCCCAATTTCCCTTAGTATTGGGTAGCCCTTGGTTGCATGGACACAACCCTTACATTCTATGGGAAGAGGGGGATGTTCAATTTATCTCACCGAAGTGTGCCGAACACAAATGGGACCCAGGGTGGGGAAACCTTCCCTGCAATGAACCTCCACGCGCTTGCTTAGCAATGGAGGACCTGAACCGCATCCCTAGGGATTACCAGTATTTGACTAGGGTTTTTGAGGAGGAGGAGGCAGATGAACTACCTCCCCATCGCAACTCTGACTGTGCTATTGAAATTCTTCCGGGGCAGAAATTGCCAAAAGGGAAAATCTATGCCATGAGCCCTGGTGAGAAGCAAGAACTGCGCCGCTTTATTGATAAAAATCTGGCTCGTGGATTTATCAGGCCAGCGTCGTCCCCGTTCGCAGCACCTGTATTGTTTTGTAAAAAGAAAGATGGGGGGCTCAGGCTCTGCACGGATTACCGGGGTCTTAACGCAGTGTCTGCAACCAATGCCTACCCAATGCCCCTCATCAAAGACTTATTGGCAGAGGTGGCAAAAGGGAAAGTGTTCTCTAAACTGGATTTGAGAGATGCCTATTTTCGAGTTCGCATCAGAGAAGGGGATGAGTACAAAACTGCATTTAATACCCCGCTGGGGCAATTTGAATATCGGGTGATGCCATTCGGTTTACAAGGGGCACCAGGGGTCTTCATGAACTTAATCAATGAGGTCCTACACCCCTATTTATTCAAGGGGGTGGTCGTTTACTTGGATGATATCTTGGTCTATACCCCAGACCTAAAATCCCACACCATACTCATGCGAAAAGTACTGGAAAGGCTTTTAGACAACAAACTATTCGTGAAACTGTCAAAGTGTGAATTTCATCAGGAATGTATTGACTTTCTGGGGTACCGCATATCCTCTGAGGGGTTGGAAATGGACCCAAAGAAGGTCCAGGATGTTGTAATGTGGGAGCCCCCAAAAACCAGACGACAGCTCCAAAGTTTTCTCGGTTTCGCCAACTTTTACCGTCAATTCTTACCCCATTTTGCCCAAGTTGCCCTTCCCCTTACCGAACTTCTTAAGACTAAGGGGAAGGGATCCAAGGCTTCAATGCCGGGGGCCCCATTGAACTGGACGCCTCAGTGTCAATATGCATTTGATCAATTAAAACGGCTGTTCACGTCTGAGCCAATACTAGCACACCCCGATGAGACAAAGAAATTTGTGGTCCAAGTTGACGCATCAGATACTGCTATGGGTGGGGTGATTTTACAAGAGAATGCGCAGGGACAGTTACAACCCCTAGCTTATGTATCAAGAAAATTCAATGATACCGAAAGGTTCTGGCCCATTTGGGATAAGGAAGCTGCATCTATACGTTTGGCATTAATCACATGGAGACATTGGTTAGAGGGTTCCCAAGTACCGTTTGAAATATGGACTGATCATAAAAACCTTGAGGTACTGCGGAAACCCCGAAATTTAAATGCTAAACAATTTAGGTGGGCTGAGTTCTTCTCCAAGTTTCAATTTACTCTTCACCACTTTCCAGGGAAGGCTAATCACCTGGCGGATGCTCTTTCCCGTCTTCCCCAACATTTCAGTAAGAGGGTGGAGGTACAAGAGTCTATGTTTACCCCAGAACAACTGGTTGGTGCAGTGGTAACCCGCAAAGCCAAACGAACCTCAGAGAATCTTATCCAAACCTTACCCTGGGAGAAACAATTTCTCACTGACATCACCCCGCAAGAAACAAGTGAGTTGCAAAGCAGGGATGATGTGAGATGTGATCCAAACGGTTGCTGGTTTAAAGGGAATAAGATGTTTGTCCCTGCAGCCACTCGATCCCAAATGCTGCAAACAGTTCATGACTCAAAAGCTGCAGGGCACTTCGGATATGTGAAATCCTTAAAACTTCTGCAGCGTGGGTTCTGGTGGCCCCGAATGAAACAGGAGCTATCACTCTATATACAGTCATGCCAAACATGCAACCGTTGTAAAAACCGACCGGGGAAACCTCCAGGTCTCCTACAGCCTCTCCCCACCCCGACCCGACCCTGGGAAGTAATTTCGATGGACTTTATCACTGATCTTCCCCCTTCTAGACAGATGACGGTCATTTGGGTGGTGGTAGACTTGTTCTCAAAGCAAGCGCATTTTATACCGTTCCCCGGTTTACCAACTGCCAGGGCTTTGGCTAAGGCATTCCTTCAACACATTGCCAGACTACATACATTACCACTGAAAATAATATCCGATAGGGGAAGTCAATTTGTTTCTAAATTGTGGTCGGAATTAATGACCCTCATGGGTATTGAACGTGCTCTCAGTACTGCCTATCACCCTGAAACTGATGGGCAAACGGAGAGAGTAAACCAGACATTGGAGCAGTACCTGAGATGTTTTTCTAATTATCAACAAGACAATTGGGTTGATTTACTGCCATTAGCGGAGTTTGCTTACAACAATTCATGGCACGCTTCAACGAAGATGTCACCATTCAAAGCGGCTATGGGTTATGACAGCCCCCTCTCCCCTTCTTGCAACCGGGGGAAGGGGTGGGGAAAGCTTCAGTATGGTGTAAAACTTTTCGCGAGTCTTGGCCCCTAATTATTGAGACTTTGAATGAAGCCAAGGCCCAGTACAAGAAACAAGCAGATAAAAAAAGGGCAGGGGGATGGAATCCGAAACCAGGGGACTCTGTCTATCTATCTACAAAAAACTTAAAGTTGCAGCAACAATCCAGAAAACTGGCTTGGAAATTTGTTGGTCCTTTCAAGGTGTTAAGATGTATAAATCCAGTGACTGTTCAGCTAGACCTGCCTAAGTCTCTTAAAGCTATACATCCAATTTTCCATTACAGCCTCCTCAAACCTGCGTTACCCCCGACTAAATGGCAAACTACGATGCCGGAGCCTCCCCCCCCTCTGATGATTGATGATGAGGAACACTACGAGATTGCGGATATCCTTGACTCTAAGATTTTACGTGGACAACTTCTGTACTTGGTCCAATGGGTACATTTCGGGCCCCAACATAAAGAATGGGTGAAAGTTTCAGATATCAATGCACCTGAACACTTGCGAAACTTTCACAATCGATACCCTCGCAAACCCGGGGGGCCCACGTTCTCTCCTTCCTAAGTGGCGGGTGGGTGGTGTTTTGGGAAGGGCAGAATGTAAGAAAAGTTGCATTTGATGTTTCTCACTGAATTCATTGTTGTATGTTTCCTAACCCCGCTATGCGCTTGCGTAGGTATGCAGGCAGAAACGTGGGAGCTTCTTCCCTGCCGCTTCTCCTTATCACGGTGGCCTTGAATGTAGGCTTTGGGCTATTCTTGTGTAGATGAGAATTTTCCAGTCCTGGGAAGGCAAGGGGAGGGGGGGAGTAGTCTCCCGCTCATAAAGTATTTCTCCCGCCGGGAGTTCCCGCGCGAGTGCTCAAGTTCTATTTGCTAGGCGCTTCATTGCATCACACTATAAGTTAGCTTGCTTTGCTTTGCCCCCTATTCCTGACAATGACCTCCTACTGTGGGTTTATAGCAAGATAATCCAATAAACCTTTCTTTGTGCAAGAATGACTGGATCTGCTTGATTTTCAAAACCTGACAGGGGTGGAGCCTGGGGAGGGCGGGGTTTGGGGA
The DNA here is from genome assembly GCA_029375565.1 of Gekko gecko. Classification (NCBI taxonomy): domain Eukaryota; kingdom Metazoa; phylum Chordata; class Lepidosauria; order Squamata; family Gekkonidae; genus Gekko; species Gekko gecko. The sequence goes on from JAPDNY010000010.1 coordinate 8,024,272, forward strand.
AGGAAGGGATTTCAGTGGGGTATAATGTCATAGATTCCACCTTCCAAAACAGCCATTTTCCCCCCAGGTAAACTGATCAGTTGTAATCCCAGAAGATTTCCAGCCACCACCCGGGGGTTCATGTATCAGTAAGAGAGTACGTCACTAAGAGCTTTGAGAAGACATTCGAGAGACGTTGCGTTGATCCCCATTATTGCCATTCCTGCAGTGCTCCGTCAAGAGACTGGTGATGAACACCAACAGAGAGAGAGAGTTGATAAAGATACCCGAAACCACTTGTTAATCCTAGGAAAGCGTGTTCTCTTTATCTCTTGTATTCCTTGGATTCACACGTTTTTAAACAAGGGAGTGATAAATGCAATTTAGGAGCTTGAAGAACAAAGACGTCTTAGTCTGCTTTTCCACTTCATAGCTCTGTCAAGACACCTTGAAGAGAAAACATTCCCGGAACATAGCCAGAACAGTGTCAAGAATATTTGCATCGAGATTTTGTATTGTGCTCACATCATTATCTACTGGCTTTATCTATGTTTATGGCGTGTACTTTACATAAGGATGATTGTTGTGTGACATAAGAAATTTGCATTATACATATAAAAAGTACAGTCAAGTGTGTTAAAATCATAGAACAGTGGTTTTCTTTGGTGATCTTATTTTATTTTTTACCACCTGGGGGTTGGCAACCCTATTTAGAGCCTTCTTAAGACCACTTTCCTAGGAGTAAGCCCCACTGAACAGACCAGTAGTCTTCAGAGTAGACTTGCTTGGGATACTCCAGAGCATCTGTGAGGAACAAGAGCTATTAAATGCAACAAATAATGCTATTTATTTATTCCCAGTGGTTTGGGTCTCCAGTGTTTGTTGCTGTGTATGTGGGTGAGTGGGATGGATAGGGTAGACATTTTGCCTGAATTCATTCTGTCTCTCATGGATACACAGACACACAGTCTGCTGTTTGGATCAGAAGTTAAACAGACTGATGGTTTGTTTAATCACAGGGCCATCAGCTTTTGAGGATCCTTTAACGAGTACAATAAAGCATCTTGAAAGCCCCTTTAATCTGCTGTAACAAAGTGCTTAATTTTCTCTGCCTACTGAGAAGCGCTGGTCGCATAAATGTAAATACGTGCCATCAATTTAAGCTGCTTTTTGAACAAATGCTTTCATCTCACTATTAACCCTAGCATTTGTTTTTTAAAGCATCTGGTTGTATTTTAATCAGGACTGGGATTGGGCAAAATGTTAAAACAATAGAAAACATTTTCTGCAAAAACTCCTGAAGCTCCTGGACCTGGCAGCACTGTGGCCTCGGGTGCCCTGTGTGGAAAGGCCCTCCTTCACCTGCTACTGCAGACATGTCCTCCTGGTGGTACTTCTTCTACCTAAGGACCAACCCTAGCTTCTGAATGCACTAGGCATCTCACCTGTCCTCTCCTGTGACTGCTGAGTCCTTTGACTGTCCCGCCCACCTTCCTGTAGCACTGACCCTTCCTTGTTCATTCTTCTTAGTACCTGAGCAGAAGCTGCCTGTCTTCTGAGGACGGATGGATACTAAACATCTGGAATTGCTTATTCGTGCCGGTTTTCGCAAGAGTGCTGCCTGGATCTTCCCTTGAGTAGCTTCAGTTCAACTCAGCATTTAATTCTGCAAATGGTGGCCACTATTAACCTTGGTCTAACCCAGTTAATACTCAATTATTTTTAGAAGCGAGACCACCTTCTAAATTTACTTTCAGGACTCATTTGTAAAGTAACTGCATGCAACTTCTCCCTCTCTAAACAAAACACAGGGATCTCATCTCAACTAACACTGAACAAGTTTGTATTTTATTTTTCATGTTTTAGTATTTATAAATAGAGACGATTAGGGAGCAACCGGCTGTGTTTTGTGGTCATTTTGCACGCTATGAAGAGGCAAACCCAAATTTGCCACCAACCTCTCCAGAGAGTCTCCTCTCCTAACGTAGACCATTTCTGCAGTAGTGAAATTCCCCACATTGACTTTTTTAAAACTATGCATTATGTGAAATTTTCTGCAGTAGATTTTTCCTAACCAGGTGCAAACCTGAAGTTTTCTGCTTCTTACCCTGCATTTTCAGAATCCCCAGTTTTAGCAAGTTCTAAAAATGCCAGTTAAGAAGGTGTTATGTATTGGGATTGAATAATCCCTGATTGAATCACCCTAGAGACTGACTGATTGAATCACACTAGAGACTGGCTGAGCTTGGAGCACAAGAACAATAGCCGACCAGGACACTGGAACAATCAAGTAGTAATGTTTTGTAAATAGCCTATCACGGGGAGTGGGTGTGGTGTTTTGCATGCATATAAGCAGGACTCCGGCCCTGCTAGAGTTGTCTTAGAGTTAAGCTGAAATCACTAATAAACTATGAGCTGATCACTATATACGTCTCGAACCCAGTGTATTTCAGAAGGAGAAAACTTCAGGTTTGCGCCTAGTGAGGAAAAATCTACTGTGGAAAATTTCACATAGTGCAGTTTTTAAAATGTCAGTGGAGGGAATTTCACTACTACAGAAACGGTCTTACCCTATTCCTCCTCCGCCCTCTTGGCCTTGCCAGCCACCTGCAAAGAGAATCCTAACTCATTTTGGGGGCCCTGACATTTTGAAAAGAACACTGACCTAACCACATAAACGCCTTCTCTGCCCCTTTCCTGGTTTATCCTCATCCTTTTCTCCCTCACTCTTAAAGCGGGGGCGGGGGGGAATAGTTGTGGTGTCACAGTGTGATGAACTGCTGCTGGAAACATTTCAAAGCCAATAAACTAGTGCACAGAATGCCACCAGCCTTGTAATTCTAGAATCCTTATCACACAAGCAAAACAAGGAATACCAACCGAGCGCATAGACTAGTCTAATTCCAGAAAAACAAGAGGTGTTTGGCTTACTTCGCTGTTGCTCTACTGGATGCATCCTGCAGATCTCCCGGGTCAAAAAGCTGAGATTCTTTAAGGCCCAGTTCCTTGCAGCCTCGTAGGAACAAGGCAACGTTGTCCTGAAAAGAGGCAAACAAAATACGATACCTCCTGGTTATCAAAGGTTATCATCTCCAGTCCCCCGTCTGTGTTCCGTGACAACCCAAACGGCCAGGGATCATTTCCAGTTCCTTAATTTCCCAAATCTGGAACCAGCATGTAAGTCACGTAATAAATCAAAAATGTGAAAAGTTCAAGATACGCATCATTAACACATCATTTCAATCTCTAGTTCCATGGGGTTTGGTAGGTCCTTTAGTTAAAAAACACAAACAGATCTCAGACATCTTCCTGACAGGTTTATTCAAACACACGTGAACTGTGACATACCGTCACAAAAACACGCTACGGCAAAGGTGAAAAATAGGGGCCATGATTCTTGTCACCAGCAACCAAGTAATGAACTCACTTCACTTTTTATATCCTTATTACCTCATATAACTGAGCCTAACCAGATTATCTGCAAGTCAATGACATGGAAACAGAATATATTCCTTTGTATACCACAATGATTGTTTTCCAACAGAAGATATTTAATGATTAAAGATTCGAGTCCATCCAGTAACACTTTAAGGATCAGCAAGATTTCCAAGGTATAATCTTTTGAGAGTCAAAGCTCCATTTATCTGACTCTCATCAGAGATTTGACTTTCAAAAGATTATACCCTGGAAATCTTGGTCTTTAAGGTGCTACTGGTCTCAAATCTCGCTAATCTAACTGCTGACCAATACGGCTACCCACCTGGAACTATCTTAATGATTCCAGGAAGTGGATTCTCACACAACTAGACAACCATAAGAACACGATCTCACAGGATTTTCAAGTCACAATGCTGTAAATTTTTTTAAAAATGCCTCAATCCTATTTAGAAGAAGAAGAAAAAGAAGAGATTGGATTTATACCCCGCCCTCCACTACCCAGAGCAGCTTACACTCCCTTTCCCTTTCCCTCCCCACAACAGACACCTTGTGAGGTAGGTGGGCCTGGGAGAGCTCTGAGAGAACTGCTCTTTTTTTCTTTTCTTTTTATTCATTTTTAAATAATAATCATTTACAACAGTGAACATCTAAAGCATTAAACAAGCAACAATAAGAGATAAGGATCAAGTCATATCAAAAGCCTATTTCTTAGCAGTAAAAACTATTCTAATGTTTTCGAACATTTATCAACCAACAAAAGAGGTTTGCTGGTAATTACTCTATCTCTGTCGATAAGGAGAATGTGAAGACTAGATTAGAGCTAGGTCTTAGATGTAGAAGGATTCTGTATGTATCCCTGTGTGTGCAAAAGAGAGCTAGAAGAAAAACCAAGAAGAGTAAGCAGTGTTAGTAGGAAGAAGTTCTGCGTCTGTCATGTACTGCAGCCATGGAAACCATGTGCGTACAAATTTAGAGTAGGTTGTGGTGGTGCCAGATCGTTGTCTTTGTAGTGAGTCAGAAATTTTGCACATAACAAACTGATCCCATACTTTGTTTCTCCAGATGGTCAGCATCAGAGGAGATGCAGATTTCCAGGTTGTAGCTATGGCCAGACGGGCTGCTGCCAGCAAAATCAAGGTAAGTTTGTTATAGCTGCATTGTGAGTCAGATGTTTCTTGTATTTGAAGTAAGAGAGAACAGCTCTGAAAGAACTTGTAACTGACCCAAGGCACACCAGCAGCTGCATGTGAAGGCGTGGGGAATCAAACCCAGTTCTCCCAGATTAGAGTCCGTGCTCCTAATCACTACACCAAACTGCCTCTCCATATAAAAGTTGTCCCACTGATTTTCGATGGGGTTTAGTTCCACATGACAACTGCTGATCGGCAACCCCATAGATACATGGGTTCCTTTGTTTAGTGACCCAACTACAAATCCCATTCAGTATAAACAAGGTCTGTAGGCAGCATGGCATTTGAATCAGGAGACCCGAGAGCTCTGCCCTGGCGGTGGGTCTGTGCAGCCAGCAAGCCAGCAGGTTGAACTCTACTAGCCAGGAGTCAGGTGATCTGGAGAAACCTATCACATCGAGTCTAGGTCCTATTGGTGCCCCTCATTCTAAGCAACATGTCATATAAGGAAGCCATTTTACTGCTTCGCAGTTCCAGCCAGCCAGCCTTAACAATCCAACTTGTTTTTACTTGTTTATTCTTCATTGTGCTTCCCAGCCTTTCTTGGCACTGGACACCTTGCCAAGCTCCATATTTGACAACATAAACCTATGCATGTTCCGCTGGATCATCCCAATCCAACAATCTATTCTAGGCATGGCTGATCAGGCACCTGCACAGAAATCTATTAATGTTGGTGGTCTGTACATACATCAGCCAGATGTACATTTTATAGGAGTGGGTCCAATTCCCAAAATGAATCACATCAAACAGGTAAAGCAACAGGGCTCCAAGGCAAGTCTGGAACAATGATGGGAGAACATTTATTGAGACAAATCAAGGTATAGCCATGCAATCAGAATAGTATGTAGTACCAGTGAAAAAAGCAAACTCTATGTTAGGGATCATTAGGAAAAGGATTGAAAATAAAAGTCAATATTATAATGCCTCCGTACAGATCTATGGTGCAGCCTCATATGGAATATTGTGTACAGTTCTGATTGCCATATCTCAAAAAAGATATCGCAGAGCTGGAAAAAGTACAGAGGAGGGGCAACCAAGATGATAAGGGGGTTGGGAGCACCATCCCTGAGCGGAAAAGCGGAAGAGTCTGGGTCTTTTCAGCTGAGAAGACAGGGGGCTAAGGGGGGACCGGATAGAGGTTTATGCAATTATGCACAGGATGGGGAGAGTTGACAAAAGAGAAATTTATCTCCCTCTCCCAAAATACTAGAACCCAAGGCCAACCAATGAAGCTGATGGGCAGTAGATTCAGGACGGACAAAAGGAAATACTACTTTACATAGAGAAGGATTAAAATGTGGGATTCACTGCCAGAGGATGTAGGGATGGCCACAGGAATAAACAGTTTTAAAAGGGGATTAGATAGATTCATGGCTACTAGCCACGGTGACTGAAGGGAACCTCCACATTCAGAGACACTGAATCTGAATCCCAGATCCAGGAGGCAACATCAAGGGAAGGTCTTCGCCTCTATGTCCTGTTGTTGGCCATCCAGAGGAACTGGTTGGCCACTGTGTGAGACAGGATGCTGTCCTAGACGGACCACTGGTCTGATCCAGCAGGGCACTTCTTATGTTCTCATGAGAGGAAGAAGAAGAGACAGTGATAAGAGTCCCATTATTTTCTGCATTGGGATATCATCTGGGGCAGCTTATAGGATCTTGAGGGTCCAAAGATTGATGAGGATCTAGGACCCATGCCAACCTGAATTCTGGGAGTTCCAGGAAGAGACAACGCTTTAGACAAGGGGGCAAGCAAGATTCTGCTAAGGCAGCAGGACAGGAGGGCTGATCATGGTTCAAAGAGGGATTGAAACTGGGGCCAAAAATGGAGGATGAATAGATACAATAACAATTCCCAGACATAGATCAGCTGCTTTTCATGTCACTGGAAAGGGGAAGTCATGCACTTGAAAATCTCTGCAAAGCTGGTCTGCAAGAATATGCCTGTGACTACTTGTTTCTGCACCCACTGCCTAAAAATACAAACAGGGAAAAGTATGCTGGGGACTCCCACAGAGACCCAAACCCCATCACAACCTTTTTTTTTTGGGGGGGGGGGACACAGTAGCTTGCAAAAAGGGAGAGTGCAGGTACCCTTTTCTAGTCTAGAGAGGGCACCGGAAGAGAAACAAAAATCAGGAAAACCTCAAAGGGACCTGTAAGCATTAAAGGTTGTAGCTCAGGGTTGTTGAACACAGCCCTTTTCATGTGGTTGCAAGATCAGCCATAGAATGGCCTCACTGCGCAACTCAGTTTCATGAGCTCCTCAGTCAAGAGAGAAGCCAGCAACCGCTGATTCACTGGCACATCTTGCATGGTTTTCATACATAAACCAGAGCTTGTAATTGTATCCCTAACTTTGGTTCCCCACTTACTGAAACCAGTAGCTGTAATTGTGGATATCCCTGGATTCCAAAGGAACACCACACAATTGCAAAAAAATAAACCTTCTTTGGGTTAAAAGAAGTTGTTTTAAAAACCAATATATAGGTTGCGGTCACACACACCAGAAAAAAATGTGGCTATTTCCTCCGGAGGAATTTGACCTGCAGTTGCATGATCAAACCTCCCTTTGAAACTGCGGGTCCGTCAGTGTGTGATCAGACACAATTGTGAGTGAGTTAGGGTTTTTTTGTGCTTTTTTCCTCCATGCACTTAAACGAGGGATCGATGAATCGCACCTTCGCACTGAGGGTTCTCTATGGAGTTCGCAAGGATGCGCATATTGTGAATGGGGAAAAAACCAATGGCACAGCGTCAGGATGGCCTGATCAGACCATCCCGACGCCATGAGAGCGCGCTGAAGCAATCAAACATGGGAAAGTCTGTCCGTGGCCCACAGCAACCCGTTTACTACCGGATTTTCCACAGTGTCTTTTAACTCCGCTTCTGCAGCAGAGCAGAATGGGTTGCCGACGGCTGCGGGCGCTTCCCAGATGTTGTCTGATTGTGGCCTTTAAATCTGCCCAGCATTTGCACCTGTGTCGGGTCTAATTGTGCGTATGATCGCAGCCATAGTCTATTTAGTAGGACTGCAGACATTCACTTCTTCCCAGCCTTCAGCAATGTCTGTCACCAACAAATGACACAGAACTGAATCTTCTGAAGTGATCCAGAGTGCACTGGCAGCTTCCTTGGCTACTCACCACATCTCAGCAGACTCGGGTTTTGGAAGGTTCCCAAAAGGACACAACTGACAAGAACTCACTACATGTCAGGCCATTTTACACGCATCTCTTGTAGCCTTACAACCTTCTTATAGAACCTTCTTATAGAAGAGCTATCATCTGAAGCCAACTGTGATTACACTTTAAGGTCACAGATGGCCAGTTCCCATAGAATCCTGTGTTGACTCATCTTAGTAGCTATTGAGATGGAAAAAGTTACATCATGAATATGTCTATTCATACATATCTTATCGGAATTCCAAATAAGTTACTCTATCTGAATTTTTACCCATTCTATTGCACAGGCTTAAAATACTTTAATGACAACTCCGCCACGGTTTCTTTCCACTACCTCTCTATCTACTCAAATAACACTACCCAAACCCCCTCCCTGATGTTTACTTCTCCACATAACATCCAGACTCAGGCCTCTGTTTTGACCTCCAGATCTCATATCAAGGGTGACTACAGCTTCTATTGCTCGTAGTTTCTCCCCAAACTCTCCCAAGGAGAGAAGCACACTCCCCATTCAGGGCCATTAAGGGGAGGGGGGTAATATGGGGACAAAATTATAGGGGCACTGCCCAACCTGGGGATCCATGGAATCTGGCAAGCAATGTGATTTGCTTTTAATATTATTGTTGGGTTTCATCGATGGGTGGGGCAGAGAAAGTCTTTTGTCTGGGGACCTGTCATGGCTGTCAGAAATCCCGTCCCCATTTCCAAGTTGTCTATAGCAGCTGGCCAATATTTGGAAGGAAGTATAATGGCTCTGAACCAGGAAACCCTGGATCACTTTAAGCACAAATTCACAACAAATTTGCAACCTACAGAGTGGGGATAACAGGGATACACCCTGCATGATTGCTGTAATGATTACTGAGATAGCATATCTTTGTAGAGGTCTGTGGGGCATCTCAAGCTATCGTAGTTCAAAGCAGACTGGCATGGACATGCATTCATCAGAGTTCGGTTGGCAAGATGAAGGTCATTCGCCATTTTGGCTTCTCCCCCTTTGACCTACAGGAACATTAAGAAGTAACAGTTGCTTGACAGGTGGCCTGGAAGGGAGTCACCGTAGCAAATGAAATTCAGTGTTGGTAAGTGTAAGGTGATGCACATTGGGACCAAAAAATCCCTACTTTAAGTACAGGTAAATGGGGTCTGAACGTGCTGAATGAGAGAGAAAAGGTATAGCTCAATGAACATTGCCAGAAGAAGGGAAGGAGGAAATACTGTGTGGAGGCGGCTACAGGGGAAAGTGAGGTGCCTCCAGGCCTGTAGCTACAGTGGGGCATCTTGGGGCCTGCCCCCCCCCACTTACCACCAAGGCCCCCTGACTTCCCATCCAACTCAGGCCCCCCAGCTTCCAATTTTTTATTTTATTTGTGGCACTCCATAAGAACATAAGAACATAAGAGAAGCCAATGTTGAATCAGGCCAATGGCCCATCTAGTCCAACACTCTGTCACACAGCGGCCAAAATATACCAGGTGCCATCAGGAGGTCCAGCACTGGGGCCAGGACACTAGAAGCCCTCCCACTGCTGCCCCCTCCAGCACCAAGAATAGAGTGCATCACCTGCCCCAGACTGAGAGTTCCCATCTATACCCTGTGGCTAATAGCCACTGATGGACTTCTGCTCCATATGTTTATCTAATGCCCTCTTGAAACTGCCCATGCTTGTAGCTGCCACCACCTCCTGTGGCAGTGAATTTGCCCCCAAATTATTTAAAGGCCCCCTCAATTAAAAAATCCTGGCTACGGGCCTGGGTACCCCCTCACAAGTCCTTGAGGGTTCCCTACCATGTAAGTGTGCCTGGCCCAGTGGCTGGCACCACCCAATTAGGCCACAGTTTTCCTAGGCTGAGGCTGCTGCAGGAGGGGAGGGAAACCTGAAGACAGAGGGGCAGATAAAGGTAGGTTGGCTGCTGGGTGGGAAAGAGATAGGGTTGCCAACTCCAGATTAGGAAATTCCTAAAGATTTTGGTGGTGGAGCCTGGCAAAGGTGGGGTTTAAGGAGAGAAGAGACCTCAGAAGGATATATGGACTCAGGGAACTAGGATTGCCAACTTCCAGATGGGGGCTGGAGATCAACTGGAATTACAATCCATCTCCAGAGATCAGTTTCCTTGGAGAAAATGGCTTCTTTGGAGAGTGTGGCATTACACCCTACTGAGGCTGCTTCTCTCCCCAAACCTTGCCCTCTCGAAGCTCCATCCTCAAATCTCCAGGAATTTCCCACCCTGCAACTGGCAACCCTAAGAGAAGGGGGGACTGATATCTGTAGTTGGGAGTTCTGGTGTGATTCCATGAGGTCTCCAGGCCCCATCTGGAGGCTGAAAACTCTAGAAGGAGAGGAAGAAGCAGGGGGAGAAGAGAGGCTACGGGGGCTTTCAGGAAAGGGAAAGAGGAAATAGCGGGGGAAGGGGAAATGAGATGCCTCCCACAAGTCCTTGCAGGTTCCCACTTGTAAACTTCTAGAGGGGAAGGGCTTTTGGGAGGAGGTCCAAATCATTTCTCTGCTCCCCACCCCAAAAGATTTCTTACAGGCCTACAGTTTGCATAAGAACATAAGAGAAGCCAAAGTTGGATCAAGCCAGTGGCCTATCCAGTCCAACACTCTGTCACACAGTGGCCAAAAATACCAGGTGCCATCAGGAGGTCCAGCAGTAGAGCCAGGACACTAGAAGCCCTCCAACTGTGGCCCCCCTCCCAAGCTCCAAGAATACAGAACATCACTTGCCCCAGCCTGAGTGTTCCTACCTATACCTTGTGACTAATAGCCACTGATGGATCTCTGCTCCATATGCTTATCTAATTCCCTCTAATAGATAAGAAGCAGAGGAGGATATAGCCAGGATGCTGGAAGTAATACAGTGCGTAAACTTTGCAGTTTATCATTTTCTATGCATTAAAATATTGTTACTTTTGTTATCATTCTTTGTTCTCAAAGTCTTTATTACTCTGCAGTTCTTTTAGTGGTAGAAACTAGTTTACTGTGTCAGGTTAAAGTTTGTTTCTGGAGAGCGAGAGCTATAAACAGATGACCTTTCATTCACCTGGATTCTCAAAAAAGATGACTTTGCACAAAAATAAATTGGATACGGGCTGAGATGTCATGGTAGTTATGACATGGAAAGAACTGACTTATTCAGATCTTTCCTGCCTGGCTTCCTGAAGGCAATAATGTTTATCAAAAGGGACCAGGAAAATGGATATTTACGAGCCTGCAGTGATATTACATTACAAATTGTGATATGTCTATTTTCTGCTTAAGGTGATAGCCATACGAGCAGTACCAGATAGACAAATAGAACTGTGATATGTGTCATCAATTACAGCTACAATTATAGCTAAAATAAAATGTTTTATTGGGTGATCTGGGAGATGTTTTGCTTATCTGCTTACAGAATCATGGCTGAAGTATTAATTGGAATTTAAGTCCAATCATATCGGCATTAGAACAGATGACAACTTTGATTTTGATGCTCTTATTTTGTCATATCTTTTGGCTAGTACAAAAGAAATCTGTCTTGACTATGGGCTGATACAAGATAATCTTGTGTCTTCTTTTTACTCATATGAACACATATGAAGCTGTCTTATGCTGAATCAGACCATCGGCCCCCCAACTTCGGTATTGTACATACATTGTCTACTCTATTGCACATAACATTGTCTACTCAGACTGGCAGCAGCTCTCCAGCGTCTCAGGCAGAGGTCTTTCACATCACCTACTGCCTGGTCTTTTTATTTGGAGCTGCGGGGGATTGAACCTGGGACCTTCTGCATGCCAAGCAGATACTCTACCTCTGAGCTACAGCCTCTCCCACCTAATGCATTGAAGAGAAAGACAGAAAGAGGTCCGAAATCAGAAAAATGTCAACGTTTCCTCAGTTCCCTTTGGTGCTCTGTGTGATCACCATGCGACAACTGTCCCTCTGTTCAGCCTCAGCCATTCCTTTTCAACCTCACTGTTTGTTTTGTAATTTAACAGTTTCGCAAGAGTTGCACTCTTTATTATTCCAGTGTGCAGTGACCAGTTCACTAATTGCTGTGGCATTTGGCATGCCAACCATCAGTACGCACACATACTGACACAAAGTCTGTAGTTACCACCACTTACATTGCAAAAACCCTGGCATGAAGTTGTAGGGAGCTCCCTATTTCACAGTAGTCGATGCACAATCCACAAACCACAGAATACAAATGCTAATATAATAGTAAGGATTCTTTCTTCCGGAGGGGGACGACGACGACGACTATATTCAGGGCACTGCAGAAAGGTTGCAAATCGTCCACCTCTGTTTTTTATGTAGCTTTGTGGATGGCGATTAAACTGAACTAAAGAAGAGAAAAAAGAAAGCCACCCTTTCTTTTACCAGGTTTCCCCCCTGCTATATTGCAACCCGTCTGTCTGAAGTGATGCTGGAATCGCCTCCTTTTGATGCAGTACGGTCTTGCTTCTCCCCGTCCCCACCTCGCCAGTGCAACATTAGGCCTCGATTCAGCATAACTGCAAGCACAGATTCCAATCTGCAAGAGAGTTCTGAGAACCTTTCCAGCTGAAGTTCCTTCCTGCATACATTCAGCGTGACGCCTGCAAAAACTGTTATTATATAGGTTGGGTTGAGATATGTTTCTGTCCGAATCAGTCTAATATGTGAAGGCAACTTAGACGTGGGTTTATTTATTGAAAACATTACACGTATCAAGGAGAAAGCTAGGCCTTGGCTCCATGTACAGTGTGCTTTTTTTTGCTTTTATGTGGGGGAGCAAAACATGTGGTGATATTTGGAACCCAGAATCACTTGGGTGGGGACTACTTGGTTTGAGCAGCTAGGAGAGAAGGACTCTCACGAGGGCTTCTGCTCTGACCACAGTGGCACGGAAACACGGCAGAGGGCAGTGCTCTGGGAGTACTGTTTGAAGGAGCCCAAAACCTTAGGACCTCATGGACAAAGTAGGGTTGCCAATCTCCAGGTGATCAGTTCACCTGGAGAAAAGGGCTGCTTTGGAAGTTTATGGCAAAATATCCCAAACTCTGCCCTCCTCAGGCTCCACCCCCCAAATCTCCAGGAATTTCCCAACCCAGAGCTGGCAACCCTGGACAAAGCAAAACAAAAACAAAATACAAGCTGCCTTGAATTCGCTTCAACACCTTTAATCTTGCCGTTGGGGAGACCACAAAAAGAACAGACATTTCAAGACAGAAATGAACACCATATGAAGTACTGAAAAGCAAAGGGTGTCGCCAGCTGGCAAAATCCTACAAAGCCTCTTGTAAACATCGGGCGGCTATTAACGCGGCTATATCCATCCGTTTTTCTTCCCCGATTTGTGTTTTTGTGTGTATCAAATTAAGCAATGTTATCTTTCATTTAAAGCCAGTAAACAGGAACCACTGGCCAATACCAATATTTTCTCCAGCAATCAGAACAAACAGCAACATGAGGAAAGCTGTCATGCTATATAGCCGGATGGCAGGCCCGGCTAGCCTTGTGTTCCACCCAGTGTTGCTGGATCTCAAAAGCAACAAGGCCAGGTCTGTGAGGGCCAAAGGCCTGGCAGTAGCGCTTATACCCAGACCTATTCCCAAAAGGCAAGTTGCAAAATATTTACAGCTGCCAAAGAATGGTTCATTCCTGCTCAAGTTCATGACCTCTTAAGGGGAAGAGCAACAAATTCCTTTCCTCTTTTAAAATTAAACATCTCCAGCTTGCGTGCCAAAGGATATGTTTCAATAATCTCTGATGGTCTGATTTTTGACTAAACAAAACCAAAACCCTTCTGCACAGGGATAGCCATGCTTGAAATGTTTTCTTCGCTTATGGCTTTGCTGTTGTTATGCCGGTGTTACATAAAAGAAAATCTAACAAGAGCCTTTCAATAAACAGCTTTCAATCTCTTGTCCAACAACATTTTAAAAACTCACGCTAGACAAGGGAGGAAGACGTGCTACCAACTACTTCTATCCTACTTCAAAGAGAGTAAGAACCATCCCATAGCAAAGAAACTAGATAATGGTCAGTGTGGATAAACAGGAAGGGGAGATGTTTCTAACAAAAAGGGGAGGAGAGAAATAAAGGTAAACAGTTCGTGAAGAAATCTTGCAAAGATCATCTCTCAAGTTCTCAGTGCCCATTTTGAATTAGTGTTGCCAACCTCCGGGTGGCACCTGGAGATCTCCCACTACCACAATGGATCTCCAGACAACCAAGATCAGTTCCCCTGGAGAAAAATGGCTGCTTTGGAGGATGGTTTCTATGGCATCATATCATGCTGAGGTCCCTCCCTTCCCCAAATCCCATCCTCTTTAGGCTCCACCCTCCAAATCTCCAGGTATTTCACAACCCAGACACGGCAACCTCGTCACTGATTTTGTCTGTGGTTACCCAGGAAATCTAAAATGGCGACCAAGATCTTGTGAGGCGATCTTGCAAGAATTCAGCAGTCATTTACTTCCCTTTGATTCCCAAAGATGATCATGGGGAGAGGGGAGCAGTGGGCAGGCATGAAGGACAAAGACTGGCTGAGGGAGTACGGCCAGGAAGGCAGGACAATGGAGTAAAAAGAAAGGAAAAGAGGGACCTCCACTTTCCTCATGGTTATATAGGAAGCAGCAATCAAAGTGGTCAAGGATGCCTTGATTGTGCCCTGGACCTGGATAGCCCAGGCAAGTCCGATCTCGTCAGATCTCAGAAGCTGAGGAGGGCTGACCCTGGCAAGTACTTGGGAGGGAGATCCCCTAGGAATACCAGGGCTGGGAGGTAGAGGCAGGCAATAGCAAACCACTTCTCTGAAATGTCCAAGCCACACTAGGGGTCGCCAGAAGTCAACCATGACTTCCAGGCATACACACATGCACACACACAAATACTCACACACAAAAAAGAATGCCTTGATAGTTAGTTATTTGTGTCAGTCGGGGAGGCTCTCCTTTCTTATTCGCTTTCTTCTGCGTGCTTTCCAGTTGCTGTTCCTGAAGGTGTCACAGACACATACAAAGCTGCCTAACACCAAGTTAAGCAAAATGTCTCCTCTAGCTCAGTATAACATACATCAACTGGCAGCTGCTCTCCTGGATCTCTGGGAGTGAAAGGTATTTTCGAGCACCTGCTTAATTAAGACCCTTTGATGGAAAATGCCAGGAACACAGCCTGGGACTTGGTTCATGCAAAGCACACACGCGCCTCCACTGAGTCAACTCTTCCATTCTAGCAACAAGAAGAAAACATCTAGAAACTGATAGCTGTTCAAATCTATATATCTAATTCCCAAGTTACCCCCTGCGTGCGGATATCTAAATCTGCACATCGGGGGCACCTGGGGGGCAGGGAAATTTTCCTGCGCACATGGGGCAGTTCCCAGGTGTGCAGAAAAATCAGAAAACTTGGAAAAAATACAGGGGGGATATTTAAATCCCCCCAAAAGTAAGAGTTCTAGGAAATCTGCAGCGGGCCAGCAGTTGGGAGTTGCTCAGGCCTTGCCACAGGAGCAGGGGGGAGGAGATTGGCGGCACCAGTGGCGGAGATCGCCGGAGGGGTGATCGGTGGGCCCGGAGGCTGGAAGCTGCTCGGACCTTGCTGCCAGAGTCAGGGCAGGGGAGGTGGAGGAGATCAGCGAGGCAGCTTAGGACTCGCCGCTGGAGCCGGGGGGGGAGGAAGAGCTTGGCGAGGCCTGGCAGCTGGCAGCTGCTCAGGCCTCACCACTGGAGTCAGGAGTGGTGGTGGAGGGGTGGTGGAGGAGACCAGGGATGGGGGGAATTGGTGGACTCGATGGCTGGCAGCCGCGCAGGCCATGCTGCCAGTGTCCAGGGATGGGGGGAGGCTTACTTGCTGCTGCTGCTGCTTCCTCCTCCTCCTGCTCTACCTGGAGCTCTTCTCCCCACCCCCCCGCCCGTGAGTGTTGCAGGTCCCCTTTCTTGTAAGCTCCCTAATCCTGGAGTCAACTAGGGTTTTGACAGAGCGTTTGGCCAAACCACGACTACAGAGTCACTCAAGAAACTCTTGGAAACCAGTTTTATCTGTCAGCCTCTAGGATAAGCCCATCTTAACATGTCTTCCGTCTCTCTGGAACCTCAGTCAAGTGGAAAATATTGCCCCTGCTTTAACCACTTAGCAATCCACCCATAACAAAAGACTTAAAACCACTTCTATAGGGGCAATGTCATTGGGCCCAATGGAGAAATCCACATGTATCCCAAAGAGCATACAAGTTTCCCCGGGAGGCCTAATAGCACCTCACCTAGGACCATTTCAGGTTGAGAAAACACTGCTTGTGTGGGGAGACTGAAGCTCCTTCTCCATGCATGCTGTGGTCCTGCTTCGAATCGTGCTCCCTGCATATGAGAACGGAGAACCCACAGCTCATGTCTGACTGTTATACAAGGTGGGGACCCCAGACCCAACCTGGGTACTCCACAATATGTGAATTAGCCCAAATTCAAGCCTATAGATTATGGAGTCAGGGTTCTACTTGTCACTATTTGTTCTACTATGGCAAGAAAGATGTCCTCCTCTTATTTCCAAACTCGCCCTGATATTTGTGCTAAGCCTTTAAACTGTTATATTAAACGCTACACAGGAAAAGGACTTTATTTTATGCACCTCCTAAAATCACTAGATAAAATTCTGGTATAATATGTAAAATAAGCCACTGAACAACAACTCATAGCTTACCTGACTTTTTTAAAAAAAATGTGTATTACCACTTGCTTACACAAGTTTTTTTTTTGTCTATATAAGGAAGAACTTGCATTTCAGCTAACACCCCCTCCCCACTCACCCCTTTTACTTTTGGTCCTTTCAAGGAAAACATTCCAAGGCAATTCTCTTGAGGAGTCTAACTGTATCCTAAAAACTATGTGAAAATGAAGATCTTAAAAGATTTTAGTTCTTCAAATCAGTTCATATGTTAAAGCATTAAATAATAGAGGGGCTGGATAGTTAAAAAGATTGTGTAATGGCATTTGTGAAAAATTAAGTTTGTGATCAGATTTTTTTAAAAAAAACTATGGACAAAAGAGCATTTGAGGCCAACCAGAACAAAATCACCAACTAATTCCGATCCTGGCTTGCTATAGCAGAGAGCAAAAAAACCACACACAACTAAGGCCAAGAAAGTAGGATTGGGACACCAGCTACAACACGAATGGCTTTTAGGTGTAACCACAACACTATCAAAATATTACAAAAGAACAAATAATAACCTACAATCAGCTAACCGCTGAAGCGTTACAGAAGTTTTGTCAAAAGAATAAACACGAATGCTTTCCAGCACAACAGGGTGGACTTCATCAAGCACAGATAATCAGAGCGAAATCCAAATGCTTACCCCTTGACATGGTACAAGTGGGCAGGAAGGGTCAAGGGTGGCATCTCAACAAGACATTACGGAGTCCCAGGAAAACATTCCACCCACATTCACTGCCGAACTAAGACTTGCACAGGGATGTGGAGAATGTATCACTTCAGAATACTGTGTGTTTATGTGTAGGGTGTTGCATGTTTCAGTGCCTCTCACTTAAAAAAATAAATAAATCCTGTACTTTAGTTCTAGCTCAGCCTTGCCTTTTCCCAACATTCTCGCTCCCTACAGGCAATAAGCACAGTGCAGTACCATATGATTGTTCTGAATACGCCCGTCAGTACTTAGGGCCAATGCATTCAATATATTCCTTATGCAGACCCTTTCAGAACTATCAAGGCCTACTGAGAGCCAGTTTGATGTAGTGGTTAAGTGTGCAGATTCTCATCTGGGAGAACCGGGTTTGATTCCCCACGCCTCCACTTGCACCTGGCTGGATGACCTTGGGCAAGCCGTAGTTCTGATAAGAGCTGTTCTTGAAAAAGAGCAATTTCTGTCAAGAGCTCTCTCAGCCCCACCTACCTCACAGGGTATCTGTTGTGGGGAGGGGAAGGGAAGGGAGTTTGTAAGCCGCTCTGAGACACCTTTGGGTAGTGAAGGGCGGCATATAAATCCAATCTCTTCTCTTCTTCTTCTACTCCACAGTGACTTAGTTAGAGTCCAGGTGCACCTTTAAAGTTTTAAAGTTTTATTCAAGGTATGAACAATCTATCCAGAGTGACTCATCACTGAATAGTCAATCCATGGAGTGGAGCAAGGCAGGCAGGCTGGTAGTAAAGAAATTAGTACGCAGAGCAACCGTTTGTCCTTGCTGAGGAGACCAGCTGCTCCATCCAACAGAGCAGGACAGTTTCTAATGGTTTGCCAGGGCAGGGTAAAACACGCAACTTGGCAGTGTGAGTCACCCAACAGACTGCTGAGTCAGGAAGGCCGAGCGTGACCACTTCAGTTTGGAAGCGGCATTTTTTTTAAAAAACAAGCTTCATCTTTTTCCAACGAGCTGCACTAGCACAGTGCAAGAGAAGCCAATAACAGGCTGAAGAGAAGAGCGTGGCTCTCTCTTCTGGTGTAGCGGGGAGGCCGGGGTTGGATTCTTGGCCCAAGACACGTGCACTCAGGGCCGGCTCACCCACTAGGCAAACTAGTCTTTTGCCTAGGATGGGCCTTCGAGGGAGGCGCCAAAGTGCCCTGCCACTCTCCCCACTGTGCCTGCACCCTTCCTTCCCTGTGCCTGTGCCCTTCCTTCCCCGTGCCTGTGCCCTTCCTTCCCTGTGCCTGCACCCTTCCTTCCCTGTGCCTGCACCCTTCCTTCCCTGTGCCTGTGCCCTTCCTGCCGGCTTGCTTCACCTCCACCACCACCTCCTCTGCCACTGCTGCCGCAGCACGGACCACCATCAGGAGGAAGGAGGGAGGAGGGGAGGGGGTGGGCAAGGAAGGATTGGGCGCGATCCTGGTGTTGACTCGCCCTGGGAGCCCAGAAGCACGGTGCTTTTTTTTTTTTTGGCCAGCCAGGCGAGCTTCGGGAGGGCCAGCCTCCTTCTTCCTGGCCTGGCTGCCTGGCCGGGGGACTCGGCTCTGCCGTGCAGAAGACCTGCCTCCTTTGGGTCTCCACCCGGGAGCCAGGATGCCCCCCTCACCAGGGGCTTCCTCGGCCTGCCCAGAGTTGCTCACCCCCAGAAGCCCTGATGGAGAAGCGGCGGGTCGGCTCCTCCGCCTTCCTTGCGCAACTCTCCCTATGGCCCAGGGGCTCCCGGGGGGGAAAGAGGGAGGTCCTCCAGGCTGCCCCCCCTCCCCAAAGGTGGCTTCCCCCGGCTGGGAATTAGCTCGGGTCCGTCCAGAGACAGTGCCCATTGTGGCAGCACGGCTCCAGGAGTTCCCCGACTCCTCTGGCCTGCATCTCCCTCCCACGTCTGCCACCGGTGCCTGCCAGGCCACCTTCACAGCCTGACCGGGGAGGGAGGGACTACCTTGGAGGAGCCTGGCTGGGGGCGGGAGGGCCGTGCTGGAGGCCTCCTCGATGCCCAAAGCAGGGCTGAGCACCCCTGGTGAGGAAGCGGCGAGCCCCAGGGATGGGCCAGGCCAGCAGCATGCAGGGGTACCCAAAGGGCACCAGGAGGAGCCTCTGCAAGAGCCGGGCCTGGCGAGCAGACTGGACTGGACTGTCCCAGGGCTCTCTGCCCAGCTCTCTGCCCTGCTGCCACCACGGCCTAGAGCCCCAATGCCGCCTTCTCAGGCCAGACTTTTCCTGCAGGGGGGTGCGGAAGCCTGCAAGGAGCCTTTTGAATGCAGGTGCAGAAGCCTAATTCCCCCTCCCAGAGACTCCCGCTAGGGTAGGTCTCAGGAACGGGCGACGAGGTTTGCACAGTGGACCGAATGGGCTGCACTGGGTGGGGGAGCAAAGAGGAGGAGCCCAGCCCAGCCAGTCCCGAAGTCTGCGCTCATGAAGCCTTTCGCGTTTGACAGGACCCGAGAAGCCCCAATGCATTCGGGAGGGCCTTTGGCTGGAGGAGAAGCCGCTGCTCCCACGGCCACCCCCTGTCTTTCTCTCTTTCTCTCTCTCTCTCTCCCCCCACATCTGCCTTGAGATATTCGGATCTCTGATCGCCCTCCAGAAGTGCTTCCAGTCCCGAATTCACCTGCCCCCGGAGAAGGGCTGCAGCAGCTGCAGAGGCAGCCTCGACGGATGGGGGGGTGACCGGGGGGCTGCTCTGGGAGGGGGCTCTCAGTTGCCAGGGCCTTCTCCTGCCCCCCAGTCCTCAAACCGGAAAATTTGGTTGGCACAAGGGGGGGCAGAAGGTATCCTCGCCTAGTGAGCAAAAAAATCTGGGCCAGCCCTGTGTGCACTTAACCCAAGAGCTGCTAACACAAGGGCACCACCATCAAATTGAGAACTCTCTACATTCCCATGTGATGTTCCTGGGAGCTACCATATCAGCATGCATAGTCAACAAGAAGAGAAGAAGAGACTGAAGAAGAAGAAGAGATTGGATTTACACCCCACCCTTCACTACCTGAAGGAGTCTCAGAGTGGCTTACAGTCTACTTTCCCTCCGTCTCCCCACAACAGACATCCTGTGAGGTAGGTGGGACTGAGAGAGCTATTTTGGGGACCGCTCTTGAGAGAGCCGCTCTGAGAGAACTTGTAACTGACCCAAGGTCACACCAGCAGCTGCATGTGGAGGAGTCGGGACTCAAACCCGGTTCTCCCAAATTTGAGTCCGTGCTCATAACCACTACAGCAAACAACCCATATAGCATTCTGCACTATATTCTCAGGGTCCATCTACCTGTTACTAAGTCCTTGTGTTCATCGGGGAACAGGACAAGGGCTTTCTTTCACATGTGCAGTTGGAAGTTTTGTACCTCCCAGATGCACTCTGGCTCTTTTCCATGTGTGAGAATAGCGCACAGCAAAAAGCAGCCCTGGCACTATTTTTGCATCCACACCATGAAGCCGCTATTGGTGCCATTGTCACAATCGCATTAGTTAACAAACACAACTTAAACAGAAAAGAGGTAGTCATAAAACTCCCAATGCAAGTGTGATACAAAGCCCCTGTAGGGGTGCCAACCTCCAGCTGGGGCCTGGGGATCTCCTGTAATTAGAACTGATCTCCAGGTGACAACCATCAGCTACCCTGGAAGAAATGGGTAGATTCTATGGCATCATGGCCCTCTGAGGTCTTGATGCTTCTTAAACCCCTCCCTCCCCAAGCTCCACTCCCCAAATCTCCAAGTATTTCCCAACCCAGAGTTGGCAACCCGAAGCCCCTGTGTTGTTCCCCAACCAAAATGAGGACTTTGTTATGTGTAGATGGACCCCCAGAGTGCCCCCCCACACCGACTACCTAGCCCCAAGACTATCTAGAGTGGCAGCAAAGATACAAAAGATCATCACAAGCAGCTTGAGAACAGAAGCAAAATCTGGGACATTCCAAGCTGTGCATTTCATAATGTTGTTACAGCTTCACCGACAGCAGCTCCCATCAGATGTTCTCCTTCATTCAGCTTGTCCAGTGACCCTTTCGGAGGCCCCAGCGCCAAAATGGCCAGAGGAAAGCCGTGAGAGTTGTTTTGCCTTCAGAGGCATATTTATCCGTTGTCCTCCTCAGCTCTTTTTTGTGTTCTGATAACTGGAACACTTCCAGTAAAATAAAGGGAAGAAGGGAGCAGTGACTCACAAAATTGTTAGTCTTTAAGGTACTACTGGACTCTTGCTCTTTTCTACAGTAACACAGCCAGTAACCTAAAGTCATGATTACATTAAAGGGGTCAAAAAATTCTGATATATGCCCACGCTTTCAGTCTTTCAGCCCTCAGATTTGCATGATCATGGATAGTACTCAAAGAAAGTCAGGAAAAACATGAGGGGGTGCGTTCAGACGCGCCGTTTGAGCCGCTTTCGGCACGCCTCAGAAACGGCTTTTACGTGCGCGTTCACACGCCCAACATCTGCGCACAGTCCCCAGCCGTCGCTTTCTGGAGCAAACCCCCCTTTAAAGTGGAGTATTTTGACACCATTTACCAAGTGGTGTTTTCCTGATTCTCCATTTCAAGCCGCACTTTCCGCTGTCTGATCGCTCCGTCAAGCCACTTCCGGGTGCTTCAACCCTACTCCCCTCTGGGAAGCTGCCTCCGGCTTCCGGTTTTAGTCCGCCATTTTTTTTTTTTGCCTTAGCGGTGTGCGCTTGAGCGGAGCTCCGCACTTAAGTTAAATAAAGAAAAGCTTCAATGGTGCCTAGTTTAGGCATTTAGACGAGTCCGGGATCTCGGGGAGGCCAGTTTCGGGGAGAAAATTTTAAACAGAAGTCTTCATTTACACTTTAAAGGGACCGGTTGAAATCTGTTCTGCACATGTGCCAAACTTTTTGTTCGGGAGAGGGCTGCCTGTGCGCATGCTCAAACGAGAGGGGGGAAAACCCCACCTGCATGAGGACGGCAGGGAGCCCCGAAGGAGGAGGTCATTGTGATCGCGATTCTCCAGTTTAAAAAAAAACACACATCATGCTGGAGCAGTTTAAACCGCTCCAGCACGCTGTCTGAACGCACCCAGAATGTGTCAGCCGAATTTACCACAGAGTTTGCCCAAATACCAAAGCATCGCCCCCAGATGTCCCCGATGTGCCTACGTCACTTCCAGATGACATCAGCACGTCAGACTGGGCACTGAAAAACATAATTTGGGAGTGGGATTTCCCCCCAAAAGCGGGAGTTCCCCTGCCTCCAGCGGGGATCTGGCAACCCTACATGTAAACATTTCTTCACTCTCTTCATCTATACAATTAACAAAGCATCGTAAGCAAATATTTAGTGATTTCTCTCTCTCAGATTTTTACCCCTTTACCTCAGTCTTCCTTTTCCCATTTTTATCCTCTTGAGACAGATTTTAGGCTGACAGTGTATGGGCTGGCCTAAGATCACTAAGGGAACATCACAGCTGAGGGGTTAACTACATGTTACATTTCCCCCTCAGGTCCTTATGACCTAACACAAGACTGGTGTGAGCCAGGGCCCAGATGTTCTGGTGGGGCTCACAGCTGCTGCCTCCTGCTCGCATCTCCGAGGCCCACCTGCAAGCCCTCCTGCCACCCATGCTCCTGACTACACATGCTGTCCAGTGCGGCTGGGAGAAGGGCGTGTGTGCCGTGCATGCAGCTGGGAATGCAGGTAGTGGACGGGCTTGAAAACAAGTTAGCTGGAAGGGAAGGATGCACATTCACATGTGGGCAAAAAAGGAAGAAGGGGGCATGGCAATGTACATAGAAGGGGGGCCAGGTATTTTCTGCCCAGTGTTCATCAAAACCCAGAATTAAGAACACAAGAGAAGCCATGTTGGATCAGGCCAATGGCCCATCTGGTCCAACACTCTGTGTCACAAAGTAGCCAAAACCTAGGTGCTATCAGGAGGTCCACTGGCAGGGTCAGAACTCCAGAAGCCCTCCCACTGTTACCCCCCAAGCATCAAGAACACAGAGCATCACTGCCCCAGACGTAGTGTTCCATCTATACTTTCTGGTTAATAGCCAGTCATGGACCTCTGCCCCATGTGTTTATCCCATCCCCTCTTGAAGCTGTCTATCTGCTCTGTCCTTACATATACTGTGAGTCCTGGGCTCTGAACATAATTCCAGGCATGTGCGGGCATTGTTCATACCAATGGGGTGCCCCTAGGGTTCCCCCCAAAAGGGCAGCAGCACCCTAAGGGCTATTTCAGGTTGGGAAAATGGCGTGGGGCAAAGCTTAAGCTCCTTGTTCTTGTGTGCTGTGGTCCCAATCCAAATTAAGCCTATGTGAACTTTAGATTAAGTGTTCAGCACAGAACTCGTAATGCACGCCTGCTCAACAGGACCTGTGAAAACACGCTGTGCAGTTAAGCCTCCTGAGCAGGTATCTGAACTGGGGGCTCCTTAGTCCGCAGATCCTCAGCATTGTGCCTCTGAGCACCACGGCATCTGCACATGGGTTTCCTGGCATCCGTCTACGACAGCCAGCATTTCTTCAGGACACTGCCTTTGTGCCCGTTTGGAAACAGTTACACTCCTCATGGAAGGGTGCTGGGCATGGAATCTCCTAACATTCTGAGGGACGATCCAAAGTGTTGTGACCACCGTCTCCCTCAAAGCAGTGGTTTTCTTGTGCTCTGAAAATTCCCACAGGTTGAACAATCCCCAGCCCGATATTTTAACCGCTGCACTTCACTGGGTGCTCATGTTGCCGTTCTGTTCAGATGACTGATTCCATTTCTTTCTTTACTTTTTCCCCCTCTAGGATGAGTCCGTTAGTATTAACCATTGTTTAGACTGACCAAGTTTTCCCTAAACCAGGATCTGAAACCATTGTGTTAAGTGAATGGGGGGTCCATCCCAGGCAATTGGCAACATGAACACCCGAAGGAACAGAGAAAGCCCAGCAAGTGGCAGAAATACCTCCAGAAAGGCGAGTTTGGTTTTCAATCCTCGTTGCCTGGCCACAAGTGAAAGTACTTTCTCAAACCTTGAACTGTGACTCAGTTTGTGGTGTTCACATCGGTTGTACTGATGGTTGCTTGCTTCTTGCATTTAATCATGACCAGCCCCCTCTCCCACACCGTTCCTGACACGTGGCAATCACAATTAATTCTTCAGTGCCATTCAGAGCACGGCCCGGTACATCCATCTGCTCCTTTTTAACCACTCAGTGTACAGTTTAGCAGTAGTTTCTGTCACCAGTTGGGTTATGCCACTGCTGTATCCTAAGAACCGACAAAGGGGTGCAGGACATGAAAAGGTCTGTCCGTAATGAGTGCCCATTAGTCACTGGCATTCTTTTGCCTTAACTTCATGAAGCATACAATAGGTACTTGCCCATTAGTGTTGGGAATTTTGATAATGCAAATAGGTATTGAGAGGGGGAAAGCATTATGACATCAACAGCCATGTATCAAAGTTTCTGTATGCAACCAGCATTTCAGTGGATTGTGTTTCCCTCTGTCGCAATGCAGAATGAGCGTGGGGGCAAATTTTCAAATCCTGAAGGGAAGAGGCAGTATGGGCTTTTAAATTACTCTTTTTCTGAACTTCTTCATGGTATCTCTTTCATTTGAGAAAGCGAGACAGGTCAAGAGAAGCAGTTATGGAGCCAAAAAACTAGAAATGTTGGACACTGAAACCTTGTATGGTCTGTATTCCCTTATCTTAGTTTGTTTTCTTTTTTATTCGTCTTTCATGTGTACCCTGGTAGTGTTTTCCACACAAACCGTCTGTTTATTGGCATGTGAAAACTTGGATGAAGAATAACATTAAGAACTATTAATCAAAACTGATGGACAGAGTCACATACCGACAGCCTGTATTAAATCAAATATTTCCCTGGTGTCTACACAATTTAAAATAAAAACCTACAGGAAACTCTGGCATTTCTACACTGTGTAAATTTGTAAGGGGATTTTCTGCAGTTTTATCCATTAAAAGCAACTACAGAGCCCAAGAAATTTCACTTTGAACAGTTATTCTGACCAAAATCCCTTTATTTGCTTAGAATAGCAGCTGTTAGATGACTCAACGATTCCTCCTTTTCTCACTCGTTTCTATAAACTCACTTCTAAGCAACAGAGTAAAAGACATTGGCCATAATCCAGCCCTTGGTCAATTAAATCAGTAGGATTTCAGTATGCAAAACCATATGCTCGATTGCCGTCATTTTATTTTCTCAGTAAATGGGGGCAAGTAATCCAAGCTTCAAATGATCTCTGCCTCGAGGAAACCTACATTCTACCTTTAGAATTAGGCAAAGGACACATATTTGGTGTAGTAGTTAAGTGCACAGATTCTAATCTGGGAGAACCGGGTTTGATTCCCCACTCCTCCACTTGTACCTGCTGGATGACCTTGGGCAAGCCATAGTTCAGGCACAGCTGTTCTTGAAAAAGAGCAGTTTCTGTCAGAGCTCTCTCAGCCCCACTTACCTCATAGGGTGTCTGTTGTGGGGAGGGGAAGGGAAAGGAGTTTGTAAGCCGCTCTGAGATTCCTTTGGGTAGTGAAAGGCGGGGTATAAATCCAATCTCCTCCTCCTCCTCCTCCTCCTCCTCCTCCTCCTCTTCTTCTTGCAACTATGAACTTATTGTGCATTTATTCCCCTTCCAAAAGTAAACCTTATTCCCATGTACTAAAATCACTTGGCAAAGACTGCAGGTTTGGAGGTGGAAAAGGGGGGAGGAGTGGTAGCTAGATGTAGGCCCAAGGCACTGTCTTCCCATGGCCACTCAAAATCTGGAACCAGCCAAGTGGGGGGGAATGGAAAGGGGAAAAAGAGCTCAGGGCAACAAAAGTAGTCAGTAAGGTTTCCATAAATCTTTCCTGCTCGTTTATAAAGTGCTAAGAAGAGAGAGAACATTGTGTCAGACCCAGCCAGCAAAGACAACAGCTCAGTTGGGTTAACAAATCAGGAGGCAATCTTGAGTATGTGCACTACACCCACCACCTGGGATGGACCCCCCATTCCCTTAACACAATGGTTGCAGATCCTGGTTTAGGGAAAACTTGGTCAGTCTAAACAATGGTTAATACTAATGGACTCATCCTAAGAGGAAAAGAAAGTTAAGAAACAAATGAATAAAGAAGGAATCAGTCGTCTGAACAGAAAAGTAGCCTGGAATCCATGTCATGCACTTCAAAAACCCAAAGCACTTGAACCGCCCCCTCCAAATTCTCCAATCCTTCCAAACAAATGAGCATTTCCACCTTCACCAGTCCCTCCTCTTCTTTAGCAGAACAACATTTTGGAAGAGGAAGCAAGTAACTACCTGTGGCCAAACATTCATGGCTTCTCTTTCTTGTAATTACGCATCCATGGTCATAACTTCCTCCTGAGAAATACAAGATTTGCCATTCGCTGTTCCTTCTGAACCGAACTAAAAGCCAGAGAAAGTGACAAATTCCATATTTCTCAGTAGGAATTTGTGGGAGAAGAAAGAGGCCCCATAGACCTACCTTCTCTAAAGCCCTCCTCACTAGTATTTACTTCCTTCCCCTTCCTAAAAGTGTGAGTTTACCACTTTTTGGAGTGGCGGGAGGCTGCCAGGGAGGACAGGGTAGGAAAGGGGGCATGGTGGATGCCAGCCCTGTTTTGAGTCAGGGGCACCTAGTTTTTAATCTTCAATTTATCTTTCGATTTCGATTCAGATTGGTTTGTGCCTGAACTGAAACAAGATTGTTAAGTTGGAAGTCTCTCCTTAACCCTGAAATTCAAATGGTTCACTAGTTTTATCAGTGCTGATAAAACTGTTCAGGAGTGGTTAAAGGGGAGATGGGAATTTGCTCTTGGGAGCAACGGGGCTGTGTGGGAGAGAGCACATTCTCTAAAGGCCGGCTTCCAATCTGTTAACCACTGATCTCTAACATCTAGCAATATGTCTGCATCAACCATCATTAAGAACACTTCCAGAGAAATTCGCCATGGCCTAAAGCATAACTGTGAGTTGACAGACTCTGCAATTGTGGCGACAACAGAATCAATTCTGTGGATCATATTCTTTTTGACTGCCCCAAATTTTCAGATCTATGAGCTGGATTGATCGCCCCAGTAGTTAATCAGAACTTTATCTCCTCAGAAGCAAAGTCATCTTGGCTACTCAGAGATAAACAAACCTCTTTGTGTGTGATGAAATTTCTGGCAGCTGTTGTTAAACTACATGCTAACTTTTGTAATTTTTAGGCTCTCCTTTTACGGGGGTGAGGGTTTGCTGTTTATGACTCCGGTTGTGAAAACAGTAACCAAGAAGTAAGTAAAATAACTGTGAGTTAGGTTTACCATCTGCCTGCCTGTAGTGGGCAAACTCCCATCCCTACACTCAATCACCCGCACTTGACTAACAGAGCAGTGGGATGAACTATTTATTTATTTAAACATTTTAAAAATATGTATTTATTTATAACAATGGGGGTGGAGGGGGAGAACAATGTTGTGTATGCTGTGACATCACTTTGCAGAAGTGAAGTCACAGCATCTGTGCCACTCTAGGCATTCCCCAAACTTCTATGTCTCTACCATAGAGATCTGGAAGATTTGTAGAAGACTGGGAGGGGGCTGTGATGTCATAGCATCCACGCTGCTTCCCATCTTCCCATGCTCCGCCTCCCCAAATCTTCCAAAGGCACAGGGCTAGAAATCCTAACTACAAGGCAAAGTTATGACTAAGAACTTGGCAGTGACATCTGTTTAGAGATACAAAAGGAATGAGGGAAGGATAGGTGACAAGAGCAAGTAAGTTCCCTTATCTTTCCTCAACACTCATATTTACAGGATAAATACTTACTACAATGGTAATTTAGGTTCACAAATACACAAAGCCCCTATCCATAGACATCAACTTGCTTGGTGAGTAACAGGCAAATACTGAGATTTCTGTTTCTTCTTTATTTTTGTGAATTTCACAGGGCTTTTTTATTGTGATCCAAAGGACTGGTAAAGTTGGTATCTTATTGGCACCGAATATGTTTTCTCAGGATGAGTTGAACTTTTATATACGGTTTGCAGAAGACGGTAACACAGTTTCTTTGAAGAAGTTCGCATAAATATGTCAATCTAGCTCATACTTCCAGATTTAACGAATTCAAATTTAATCCCCCCCCAAACTTTCAAATGCCATTTGTTTCTTATTTTATTTTCCCAGGTTTATAGTCTGCCTTTCTCACTGAGAATCAAGGTGGATTACACAGTGTAAATTGATTTGATCAATAGGATGAGACATCGAATAAGCCACGTACTAGGGCTAGATTAAAGAAATCCAAAACAAGCAATAGAAATCAGAAACAACTCATTTCCTCACATTCTTCCCGGTTCACAGATGTGAAGGTATCTACTAATTTCTGCAGCCAACTGCTCCTTTTGGTCTTCAGCTGATGAGACTTCACAGCTGTAATGACCCACCACTGGGCAGGTTTCCGTTTTCAGTCCAGGAGGACCAGCCCAAAAAAGCTTTTAATGAACACCTTTGCCCTTTTCATACAATACGCATGAGTATGAACGCAACATATGGCTCAGCTGAGGAACAGGAAAAGATTTAGCCTGTACGACTGCTTCATCCCTTCAAGAGTCATAAATCAAATGGAAATGGGGAGGGGGTGAAGAGAAGGAATGGAAAATAAATCTGCTAGATGGGTCTGGAGGAACTGGGTATAAAAATGAGCAGGCAAACATGCAAAACAGAGCTCTTTTGGAGGCTGGGTTGCTTTTTAACTTCACCATTCTTTTCTTAAAAGCATATATTCCAGCTAAACAGCCAAAATATTTTGCACAGTTCCAAACCACAGGCTTGGTTTTAAGCTGACCTTTCAGAGACTAGCACTTGCATCAACCATAGGAAATAACTGGTTAGCAGTGACAAAGTCTGCACCACTAAATCCATGGCCAACCTTGGAATGGGCTGACCCTTCCATCTTCTGTCCTCGCCCACAGAGCGGGATGCAGAGTGCCAAGAATTGCAGAGGATAACATGGCACTCCTAAATAGTTACCAAGTGATACATTTCATGGGAATAAAAGGGGAATTATTCTCAATAAACCTGTGTAGCATTATGCCACTAGACACAAACACACAATATGAAGAATTATACAATTCTGTCCTGTTTATGCTCAAACCTAAAATGGCAGGGGCAGAGCACAAGTTCCCATAGTTTTTCCTTCCACAGGGAAAGGGGGATTTGGGAGTGGGAAAACAGCCAGAGAGAAAACAAATATATAGTCAGTGCTGGCTGTTTTGGATTAAAAACAAACAATCCTTCCCCCTCCCGCAACAAAGAAGCCCCGTTCACATGTTACAATGAACGCATGTATATCCTGCCTACACATACACCTATTTGTAAGAAAGATCTAACAGACCTGGCCTGTAGTTATGGCGGGGCTATTGGGGGCTCTGCCCCCTTCCTTAAAGGGCCAGCCCCCTTCCTTAAAGGGCCCCCTGCTTCTTAAAGCCCCTCTGATCTCCCCAAAAGCATTTAAGGGGATCCTTTAAAGGCTTTTGAGAAGAAGCAGGGGTGGCATGTGCCCCTCACATTCCCCTCCTGCAAGATATATAGAGCCCTTCAGCTGATCGGCAGAGAGCACGTGACCCACCAATCAGCTGGAGGGTCCTTTAAATCTTGCGGGAGGGAGGAAGGAAGAGGGGCGCATGCCACCCCCTTCATTATGGCAAATAATGGCAGCCCCATCAGAAAAATCTCTGCCCCACAAGTCATAAAATCCTGGCTACAGGCCTGCACACATTCACTTTATGAATGAGGCCAGGAACCAGTACCTGGTTAAACTTGAGGTTTGTATCATACGTTCAGCTGTACAGGCATTGGCTGTAACATGACAACTGCTCAATGCACATACAAAGAACAGTCAAGCACACACTGTACACGGATGATACATGTGTTCATTGCAACTTGTGAAAAGGGACAGAGTTTAAGACTTAAGAGAAGACTCATCTCCCTGTAAAAAAGTTAGTTCAACAAAAGTTGCAGGTTGTGTTGGGTTGGATGCAGTTGAGTTGGATGCAGACTAAATTTTCTGCTAATGTAAAGGAACTTTTGCCATCAGAACAGATCTTTCCCCACCTGTCCTTCCCAACTGTAGTCCACTGATCTCCCGAAAGTGCTGTTCTTGGGGGACAGCAGACCCTCAGGAATGGCACAAGGGGCAAACTGCGGGGTCCACAACCAGAAGAGAGAATTGGAAGAAATCACAACTCCCCTTCCGTTAATGGAAAATTTATTTGAACCCAGTTCATTCTGTGCAGGTGTATAAAACCTCATCCGGGAAGGGTTACAGCCAATATTATTAATAATAATGGAAGAAAATGTAAAATAAAAATGAGAAGCCTTTAACACAAAATAATGGACCTTCCCATTGTGGCCAAAACAAATGGGTTCTGTGCCAGTATCGCTTTCTTTTCAAAACAAAAATAAAAGGCCTGATAATTTGCCAGCATCTGTACGCCCATTCAAATTCTTAACATTTTGGCCTGCACTTAATTGTACGAAAGAAATTCACCACCTGATTTTTTTTTCCCCCTGAATAAAAATTCCACTTATTTTGGAATGGGATTTAACCAATTTACTGCATTTATTTAACTTCTGACACACAAACACACACAGTCTTTAAATATCTTTGACTCAGCGTGTAAAGCAGGAAAAAAAACATAACAGAAATTATTTGCAGTAGCTCAGATTTTAGAACAAACCCCCAATAGATAGGCAATTCTCACTCCTAACAAGCCTTCTCTCCTAACCAAGTTCCTGCAGATTCCTGTGCCAAAATCAACTTCCTAAGAAAATAATCTAATAAGTATCCAGTTTTCCGTGGAGCTGTTCTTTATTAACCATTCCACAACGGTCCTCTTCCTTCGAAGGTACCGTAATTTACAAAACGCTCAGGTATTTTACAACAGAAAGAACACCTTTTCTTCTCCATTTCTATGCACAGCGAGTATTGCAAAGACATGTTTGCAAGCCAATATTGTGGTACACAGAGCTTTCCTCATTTCAGCTGAAAGCCGAGAGTCAGGAGCCAGGGAGCAGCAATAGTTCAGCCACTCAACTTTGCCTGTGCCATTTCCTACTATTATTTCAGAGTCCTTTTTCACACACCCTCTGAAGTAAATGTCTGAATTCCCATAGGGATAGTGTAAGGAACTGAAGTAATGCTCCAAACGCCACTCAATCCAGTCAAACAAAAGATAAGGCCGAAACAAGGAATTCATTTTCTCACAGTGTCACTATTCAGAACCAGGAAGGAAACTTGAGGGGAAAAGAGAAAGCCTTCCTACAGAAACGCTCCCTTGTAACTTCGAGGCTTTGAGTTTACCCAAAATGACATCCAACGGTGTGCAGCATGTCTGTAGAGGATGGTTTCAGAAATGAAGCATTAATTGAAACCATGGGTACCATACAAGCTAACTTTGGCCATTTCCCACATGGGTTATTTGTCCCAGGTTTGATGCTGCTGGGAAGTTTGGGGGGGGTCTTTCCCCCCCCCAGGACTGTGTGTGGTAGTGATGATGGTAGATTATTATTCATGGTGAGCACTAGAATCCTCTCATGAAAAAGTTGCCTATCTTGGCTCCAGTGTGTGTGCCCCTTCTGGAGGCTGGCAGAAACATAAAAGAAGTTCTGCTAAATGCCTTCGTCTATTGAAGGGAAAACAACAGAGTCCCAAGTAAGTGTATTCTCCAATTAACCATTAATGGAACTTTTGGGAGTAGGCCAAGGGCTGAAACACGGCAAGTGTGGGCCATTGGTCAGGAGCAGCTCAGTAGAGCTACCTTCTCTTTAAATAAAATATGCTTGTGCCTGGAAGAGTTGGGCAGTCAGGTCAGAGCACAGAGATCTTGGGAACAACCAAGCTTAACACAAAACTGCTGTTCACCTCAGGTGCGCCATTCTTAAAAAAGAAAAGGTTGAGAGGAAAATGTTTTTCTATTTCCTTTCTATCAATTCATCTGAGAGCAGAAAAAAATGGGCCCAGCAGGGTTTTTTTGAGGGGGGTGGGGTTGGGTCAGGTCTGGAGTTCAGTCTCTGGTACCTCCCAGTTAAGGGATTCCAGATAAACCGTGGTTGGAAAAGCTGTCTGCTTGAGACCTTGATGATCCATCGCTCTGAGCAGACAGTACCCACGGACTGATTCCCTGACTTATTCTGAGGCAGTACCATGTTCATATTTCTTCTGGAATGTTTCCTCTCGATACAATGGCGCTGATTGAAAACAACGTATAGGCTCATATGTGCAAAATATCGTCATGGAAAGTTTCTTCTGCGTGCCATGGGAATGCTTCTGTGGAGTAGCCTTGCACACAAAACACACAATGGATAGTCCGTATCCATGAGTATTGGGAATTCAGCCCAACTTTACATCTACAAAAAGAGACCTAAGATGTGCAACCCACTGAACTTACCAATACAATCAGTAACTATAGTCTGATTACAATACAATCAGTTAGAATAGTTTAATTACAAAAATTTAAAATGCGGATGTTTTCCCTTTCTCTATCTTGAATACGTTTCATTGATTCTTTTTTCTTCAGACGCCAGCTTTCTCCTAAGTTGTGCAACATCTGGTGGTCAGCTGTCACAACCCCCAAAACATTCTGTCTCTTTATATAGACAGAACTGTATCCGTTTAGCAACAAATAAACAGCTTCTAATAACCACATAAACATAGCCTCAGAATACACTTAAAAATCACTAACCTTAAACCAAAGCAAAAGTACTCATTTTAGGAATTTGTCTCATAATTATTTTTTTTCTAAGGCCTATTATACACAAGCACATCTTACTGCAGATTTTCTGGGCACTAAGCCTTTAAATTTGACTTCAGATTCTGTGCCTGCCTTACGCACTATACTTTTTCCTCAGTGTATTTATTCTGCAGCTACAGTTTTAAAAATGCACTTTTCTAAATCACGGTGGGAATGTCACTTGTGATGTGTTTTTTAAAAAATTACACAATTGCCCTATTGCAGCTGCACAGCGGCATCCAGCAAGCTCGGGTTTTGCACATGCATTTTAGCATTAGTTTGGCAGGCAAAGAAGGGAGGGAAATCCAATAATGAAACTGACAAGACTCTTTTGGAAACTTACAAGCAGCTAGGAAGCCCTTTTCCATATTGCCAAGCACTAGGGGATTCTCAGCTGTGTTATTGGCCACTGTGAAAAATGTGAAGGAGTCACACAGTCTCATAATATGGATGAACACGTTGAGTGTACAGAATGCATGGCAGAACCCACTGACCTGCAAGTTTTGATTGTTGACAACATGTTTGTGTGTTTGTGTGTGCATGTGTGCACCTGCCTGTTCAAAGCTGACTGCAACCCCACCATGCTTTGCACCAGGCTGCAATTTGTTTGAGGGAGGAGTCCTCTGGCAGAATCTTTAGAGAGCTTTTTTAAGTCTTGTGGACTAGTGATTGTGAAATTGACAAGGTGCTGTCTGAACATTTGAATAGAATGTAAACCTGCACTTTGATGTATTGTTTGGGTGAAACCTGTTTTGGGTAATATTTGACACCAATATTTATATAACAGTATAGAAAAATTAAAAAATAGAAATAAAAAACACAAAACTGATCTACCTTAAACATGCATGTATTATACACAGTGCAATATACTTCTGCATATCTTCCTAACACTGTGACCCTCAGTTTTTGTAACTTCCAGGTGGGGCCTGAAGATCTCCCAAAATGACAACGGATCCCCAGACAACAGACAGCAGTTCCTCTGCTTTGAAGGACTGACTCTATGGCAGCGGTGCCAAACATGCGGCCCAGGGGCCGGATCAGGCCCCCGGAGAGCTTCTATCAGGCCCGCAGTGGAACTGGCTGTCTTCTGCTTCGTCTTCCAGTTCTGCTGTTGCTGCATCATTGTAGGTTTGCAGCTTACAGATACACACCTGAACAGCATCCTCAAGATTGCACCAGCACAGACATTTTGATGCAATAATTCAGAGCAAGAGGTGTCAGTTATCAGACACTGTGAAATAAACAAAATACTGCAAGAGTGCTGATGTTTTAAGCATGTTTTTATTTTCAGTTTTAAAAAAAGACCCTTTGTGTCTGTGTCCTTTATAAAGTTTATATCTCCGCTACCTGGCATTACATTTTATGACACACATGGCCTGGCCCAACGGTCTCATTTATGTCAGATCTGGCCCTTATAACAAACGAGTTCAACACCCCTGCTCTATGGCATTATACCCTGCTGAGGTTCCTCTGCTACTCTCCCCAGGTGCCTCCCCCAAATATCCAGAAATTTCCCAGAATGGAGTTGGCGTCCCTAACATGACAGATCAGAAGGGTTGTCAGTATATACTACCAGGGGGCAGGGAGGTGTACATTCTGAGTTGGGCTCTTTATTAGGGCAGAGACCATATAAGTGTTCTTTATTCTAGACATATATTTCTTTCAGTGATTCTTTTGTGGCCATAGAGGTTTGCGTCTTTGAAGTAGAATTCGGCTGGGAAAAACCTTTCCATGCCTAGCCTCAGTAGAATGGCAGCCGGAGACACAAGAGTTAAATTTCTTCTACAAGATGTCTGGAGACCTCCACCTGTTTCCAATACAATCAGTTTTTTGCATCCCACCCTTTCTGACCAGGGGAAAGATGATATATAATCTTGTGAAAAGCAGTGGCTCAGAAGCCGTGATTGATCAGACGAAGCATTTTTATTGACGTACGCACTCAATGTTCTTGTAATAAATATTACAATTCAAAATGTGCTATTTGACAGCTTCCCCCCCCCCTTTCTTTTAAACTTCATTAAAGGCATGCATTGGATTTGATTTACTGACCACCGATTCAAATTTTGCAAGCCTGTTTTCAAAACTGCTCCGAAGTGGCCTTCCAGATTTCAGTGGAACAATCCAGAGGGTTTTTTAAAAAAAAAAAAAATTAAATCAACCCACGTTAGGGAGTAAAAAAAAAAAAATTGGCTTTCCAAGGACCATTTTCATTCCTGCAGAATGCAGTGAGTCATGCATACTTCTATCTAGTATATTCACCCGAGTGATTATATACTGCTCCCTCAAGCCAAGTACAGATTATATTATAAACAAGATCTTACGGCTGATAAAGAAAGAAGTGTCCCACAGCTAAGGCACAGCTGCTAGTATATGGCCTATGCTATTTATTTCCCCTGGCATAGTACAGAGCATAGTTTCAGTGGAGGAATAGTTATAATTTTATATAGAGTTAATATTCTTACTATACCGACTGCACATGGAGGGGCTTCATCTACCCCCTCAAGAATATTAATGCAAGTCTGAAATCCATCCGCAAGCCCCCGCATTCTCACCATAACTGCTATTTCCAGTGCTTTATGCCCTTAACTTGATTTCACTTATTATCTGAAATGTTTGTATTCTGCCTCATTCCCATCACCCTAAAGAACTGAAAGTGGTTGACAAACACATCACGATGGCAAGACTGGTATGGCAGAGCATGGTTTTTCAGGAGAAGAATTTTTAAAGTAAAGGTGTGGGGAAAGAAGGAGAGGGGTGCTTAATTTAATGTGGGATTTAATGCAGTTCTGCAGGGTCTGTAAGATGGAGATGTTCCGCCCAGCCCATGGCTGAGATGGCAGCAGTTCATCTGTACTGGCCTCCACTCTTTTGCCTAGCTTTAGTCCATCACAGCTGGCTTTCCCCCCACCTGTTTACTCCGCACCGTTCCATCTACGGCTACCCACAATAAAAATCCCTTTTGGACTTTCAATTGGTCAGCAGACGCCACCAAATGTTCTAGCAATGTTTTAATAATGTGTTGTGAATTGATTAATTAACAATTTCATAGATTTTTAAGGTTGTATTACATTTCAATTACGCTGTGTGTTTTTAATCATGTTGTAACCCACCCTGAGCCTGCTGTGCAGGGAGGGGGCAAATAAATAAATACTTCCCTTGCTGTCTATCTTTGCCCTTCTGTAATCTAGTCACATCTTCCCAGCTAGCCTCAAAGATCAAAAATGAGGAGAAATACTGGGGGGTTGGGGGGCAAAGTGATTTCAAGGGCAAGCACAGCAAGGGGGGCAGGATTCAGCACCTCTCTGCCTGCCTACAACTCTTCTCCTTTAAAGAGATCTACCTGCTTTTTAGGTCACAGGTAGTGCCATGATCACTTTTAGTTAGGAACATAGGGAGCTGTCCTCAGGTGGCCTCTCAAGCCCCCCCCCTCAGGTGTCACGATTGCTCTGGTAGGCTAGGCAAAGCACGGAAAATCCCAAAACACAGGCGGAGGTCGAGGCACCAGATCAGGCAGAAAGACAAGAACAGAGTCCCACAACATTCAGTCAGTACACAGTCTAAAGTTACCAGCGGATTGCAGTCAGAGTCTCAGAAGCCGTAGTCAGGAGTAAGGTTACACAAAGCCGAAGTCAGGGAGCCAGGGGGGATGTCACGCAATCCGAAGTCAAGAGCCGGGAGAGTCAGGAAGCAAATCAGGAGACAGGAACGCAGGGTCCGAGGTGCAGCAATTCGTCTAAGCGACTAGTTGCCAGCATGAGTTGGGGATTCAAGAGAGCCGCCTTAAAAGCCCGTTCTGCTTGTTAACTAATTACCGGCTGCTCCCAGAGTCCTGGCTTCTGTTAGTACTCTGGGCTGAGAGAACGCCGACCTCACATGCATGCTTCTTTGCGTCGAGTTGCCAGGTCTCGTCGTCTTTGATCTCTCAGCCTAGTCACAGCTGGAGGAGAATCAGGAGGCGTGGTGCTTGTGCTTGGCTCTGCAGGAGCAGCTTTGGGTGTGAATTCTCCTGTTAACTGGTGCTCATCCTCCGCAGGACTTAGGTTTGTTACTTCCAAGGGTGCAGGGAGCTTGTGCTCAGGCATTAAAGGTACAGAATCCCCAGGATCAGGGTCCACAGAATCGGGCTGCATGGTGGCCATGACACCCAGAGCCTGACCTGAAGGAACCCTGAGGAACTACTCTTTGCCTCAGTGGGAAACTTACTGTCAGGCCGATTTGTACACGCTAAAGCTTCCCAACATGGCCAACAGTGGTCCCCTGAGGCCTTCAGGTCAGGAAAATGGTGCAGGGGGTTGGGAGGAGAGACAGATTAGGTCCCCTCTCTTCATGTGACATGGCCTCTGATCTGAATTGGACCTGGAAGTACTTGGTGAGCACAAAATTCCCTGAACACATCTGTCCAACTGACCCTAGGACCTGTACAGGAAAACCGACTGCGCAGTTAGGTCCTCAGCATGGTATGTTCAGTGCATTACTCTCAGCCATATGACAAAGTTGTCCAGTTTCTACATTACTGTTACAACTAGGGCCCTGTGAGACCCAGTACAGTTTCGTGGGGCCTGCAAAAGGGAACTGTTCTGCCAGGCCTTCAGTTGAGGCGGCGGGCATCCGTTAATTGGCTTCCCTGCTGCAGTTATTGCAGTTTCTACTACTGAGAGACTACTACCAATGAGATCTCTATAACTCAGCTGTGGCCTCATTATTCCCCATCTAGGATTACTGAACATGTAATTGCTGCTATGCCCCATCTTTTAACTGTTGTAATGGTTTTTATTGCTTAATTTTTAAAAATTGCTTACTGTTTATAAACTATTGTTGTAACCCGCCCTGAGCCCATTCTTGGGAAGGGCAGAATATAAATATAAATCTAAATCAATAAATAAAACCTTTTCTACTCCTTTCTCCTGTCTATTCTACTCCTTTCTACTCTTCTACTCCTTTTCTACTTGCTGGACATTTATGTAGACACAAGACAAAGCAATATAACAACTCATTCACTGTGGGGATATATGTAATATGCCTAGCATTAGTTATATCCTTGGCTCAAGGCCAATCCTTAGTCTTTCATGTTGGCCCCACCATTTAAGATTGAGGTGTAAGATGTATAGAGCAGCTAATAAAAGAATAGACTGTCATTATATATTTTGTCTCTTCAGCCATACTTTTTTTCCCTGGGTTATTAATTCCTCTGCATGATGTCACTTTTTTATCATTTTGTGGTAACAGAATATTAAATTCATATATCATGAACGGATGGCTTTACCCTGGAAAGTTACAGAACATTAAAAACTAGAAATTTGGAATTATTCATTTTGAAATGTTAAGAGCAATAACACACAAGGACTAGAATTCTGAAACGTGTGCTACGTATTAAAGGAGTATATATTGTCAGGGAAGAGGGGGAGACTATTACAAACCACCAAAATCCATTTCAAAATCCATTCCAAGTTAAGCAGGGAAACCTTCACTATTCTAAAGCGCTTCCATAAGAACAGAGAAGGTAAGAGTGAAATAAGAGTTGATGCAGCCTCCAGACAGGAGGAAAAACATAGGAACAAAGAGCTGGAAGGGACCTCAAGAGTAATCCAGTCTACCCCCCTGCACAACACAGGAAATTCACAACTATCCCCCCCCCACAGTCCCCCAGTGGTACCTGCTGCATGTCCAGAGGAAGGCAAAGAACTCCAGGATCCCTGGCCAATCTGGCCTGGAGGAAAATTCCATCCTGATCCCAAAGTGCCAATTGGTATTACCTTGGGCATGTAAGAAAGGCTCACGAGACCTGGCTCATCTCTTCCTGCCCTCCCCCTCTCACAATCTGCCTAAGTTCACAGAATCAGCACTGTTGTCAGATGGCCATCTAACCTCTGCTTAAAGCCTCCAAAGAAGGAGAGTCTCCCACCTCCCGAGGAAGCCTGTTCCACTGAGGAGCCGATCTAATGACTGTCAGGAAGTTCTCCCTAATGTTTTACGTATTTACCTAATATTAAACACACGTATCAACATCTTTATTGCTTTAACATGCAGACGTATAATCTAACCCCCAGGTGCCTTGCCTTAAACTTTAAAAAGAAAAAAACCCAGAAAATCCAGCCTGAGTGACGGAAAAAAGGTCATCAGACTAAAAGTGGCCAGATGACAGCCCTTTGGAATTTCTCCCAAGAAAAGCACTAGCATCAAAGTGAATTTTCAGGGATGCTGCCCAGGTTTAAGAAGTACTTGCAAGCAGTGTTCTCTCTAAGCTGAGTTAGGTTGAGTTCAGACTGGCAATTTGACCCGCTATAGCCACGTTTCACCCACGTTTCTCAAGCGGATTAAAGGGGGCATTCACACAGGCACATCCGCCTGGCGTTCCCAACCTGTAGGCAACCCGAGCTGTTCCGCTTTGCTCCCGGGATTAAAAGATACCTGTTGAAAATGGTAGCACATCCCAGAGAGCCCGTTTATCCCACTGCATTCCGCTTCCCGGAAGTGTGAATGCTCAGCCGAAAGGCCGGGAGCAACCCGTGTTGCGCATAAGGCAGCAGCGATATGATGGGCTATGCTTCGCTTTACCACCCAATGCGGTGCTGATGAAACAGGATCCTCCCCAAATCAGCCGGATGCCTATGTGTGCATGAGCGCATATGCACTCATGTGCTCATGCACACATAGGCATCTGGCCGATTTACCAGGAAAAAGCCATTTCCAGCCGCGCCTCCAGGCCAGCAGTCTGAACAGTCCCACACGCCTCCTCCCGGTATGCTCCTACATCAGTCGGCACAGTGTGACTGGGGAAACCCAGAACAGTTTGTTCCGGGGCTTTTTGGCCATGACTGGTTCCCGCTTCAAACTGCCAGTCTGAACTCAGCCTTAGTGTGAGCTAGCTCACAGTTTTTTAGCCTCCAGCTCACACATTCTTGCCTTTGCTCAGGAAGGATGGCTCCAGAGCAAACTAATTTATGCAGTAACCAAATCTCTCGCTCACAGCTTTAATGCCAGTAGCTCACAAAGTAGAATTTTTGCTCACAAGACTCCACAGCTTAGAGGGAGTATTGCTTGCAAGTGTCAGGGAAAAGGCCATCACAACAATTCCGTTTAAGCAAAACAACACACACATCTTGGTTACTGATACTCACCAGACCTGCAATGGGAGTAGGCAATCTATTGATCTTTTTGACCAATCCGGGTTTGATGGTGTTCAGCAACCTGCCATGAAAAAACAGAGTTTGTCATATGATTCATCTGTCACAATACCTGACCTTCACGTGATTTTCCCTCAGCATGCCAAATGCTTAATACAACAGGCCTCTACCTTGAAACCTGAAGGTAATTAACTAGGAACAAAAAAAAATCAGACAAGACAATTATGGCTACGATCAGGTTGATTTCTTTAGCTTTGCCAAGCCATGAGTTTACAGAGTGTCCTGATGTGGCACCATGAGCGGAGTTAAAGTATGCACTGAACCTATGAATTACCACCCAAGCTCCAGACAAAGAGAGGAACAACAGAGACTAGCTATAAGGGCAAGAAAGTGCATTGACATGAATAGGCCACATATCTCTGACCTGAGCAACCATGAGATTTTGCTCTTGCTGCTCTTTCTTGGCCATGGACATCCACTGGCTTGTATCATTTCTACCTTTCTCCTGCAGAAGTTGGGTCTGGCAGTATACTTCAAATGGAATTGGTAGTCTGGTGGTCTAACCAGGGCTTTTTTTGTAGAACAAGCACAGCAGGAACTCATTAGCATAACAGGCCACACCCAGCACCAGGAACTCATTAGCATATTAGACCACACCCCTGATGGCACAGCTAATTAGCATATTAGGCCACACCCCCATGTTACTGGAAGTGTGGTCATCCAGCCACCTTTTGCTTCTTATTCTGTTTACCTTGTTTGTTGTCAAAACCCAGGGCTTTTTTTGGAGCAGGAACTCCTTTGCATGTTAGGCCACACACCCCTAATGTAGCCAATCCAAATGACTTTCTGCTGTTGAGTGTGGCCTATTATGCTAATGAGTTCCTGCTGGGCGTGGCCAACTTGGGAGCCTGGCGGAACTCCGTTCCTGTGCGTTCCTGCCCAAAAATAGCCCTGGGTATAACAGAAATAAAGAGTAACAAAGGGAGAACACAAGAACTAAGGAACAGTCTACAGCTCGGTAATAATAATTATCGTATGGCATTGTGTGTAGTGTAGCCAGGAGACCTGAAGACTGTCTGGCTGCCTTAAGTTCTAACTCATTAGCATCATGCTAGATGGTGAGCTAGACTTATTTTGGGGGGCTGAGAGCTCTGAAAGAGCTGTGACAGACCTAAGGTCACCCAGCTGGCTTCATGTGGAGGATAGTGGAAACGAACTGAGTTCTCCAAATTAAAGTCTGTTGCTCTTAACCACGCTGTCTGTCTGAACAGCTCGGTTCAGACACCGCACAAACCTATCGTTAGAGTGGCCACCTGAAAGCAGGCCACTCCACTAACTGTGGTTAGTTAAGGCCTATTAAACCAGGATCTGAAACCGTGATTTGAAGTTGGCTTATTAATTTCAGTTAGTCTTACCCACATTTTAATGTAACAGGCAAACACAGGCATTAATAGGGTTGGTGGCCCCCAGGTGGGAGTGGGGGATCCCCTGATTTTGCAGGGTCCTGCCTGCCAGTGGGGAACCCCCACCCCAAACATCCACAACCTGACATGACATCCCCAACATGATTACATCACACGAAAGTGACTTCATCACGCCAGGGATGTTGCATGGCAACACTCAGGTATTTTGGGCAAAACTCTATGGTAACCATAGAGTTTTGCCCAAACTACGAGGGCGTCACCATGCGGTATCTCTCAAGGACTGCTCTTGAGAGAACAGCTCTGAGAGAACGTGTGACTGACCAAGGCCACACCAGCAGTTGCATGTGGAGGAGTGGGGAATCAAACCCGGTTCTCCCAGATCAGAGTCCACGCTCCTAACCACCACACCAAACTGGACCATGTAGGCCCATAGACAGGACCAGATTGGGTAGTACACGGTGTGAAGAGGCAGACATACTCTCACTCCTCCACCATTTAAACAAACAGAAATTTGGCCAAACCAGACCAATATTCTAATTTCAGAGCCTTAGACATTCCCCCCCCCCAGGTTTTACATTCAATCTTCACTCCCATCGTTGGAAAGCAGGCAAAGGTAATCCAAAGGCAAAAGCGTGCACTGATGGTGACAGCAGCATCCCAAGTTCATAAGTGATAACTGCCATCAGCACACTAATGTTCCGCAGAATCCCCTGTGTGTTTTCTACATGAAAAGTATTAAAATCCTGAGCCCAGTAAAGCCAAGTTCTGCAACACTGCATAAATGAGTATAGAGCCTATCTGCAGAATTAATTCTGGTTTTAATTGCCATGGGCCATGGGCTATTAAATACTCACATACAAAAGCCCTGGAAATCTGTCACTTCTGAGGCTTGTGAGATGTCTGCAATACTGGCCACATGCCTTCAAAAATATATTTGTATCCAGAAGGGTGAAAAACTTGCCTTAAACAAATGACAACATGAGAACAGAGGTTTCTTTCTGCAAGCAGTATAGCCTGTTCAATTAACATGTATGCAAATAATCCCTTTCTATTTTTTCCTACCAAGGAAAATGACCATACCACCAGCCAACACTTTATTTTTTAAAAATTCTAATCCTTTAACCCACTTCCTGAATTTGCCACAGTGGAAAAGACTGCTGAATCAGGTATACAGATGGGGATCTGCAGAGATCTTTAAGGCTGCATAACTGTGAAACTTAATTGCAGGATTTCCCCCAGATTTCAGAAACAAACGATTCCGCCCCCAAAAAGCCCAGTCCTGAAGGTTTTAATATGAATAAAAGGTTCCCTTGCTCGAAAGCCAGTCGAATCCGACTCTAGGGTTGCGGTGCTCATCTCCGTTTCAAAGCCGAAGAGCCAGCGCTGTCCAAAGACGTTTCCGTGGTCATGTGGCCGGCATGACTAAACACCAAGGCGCACAGAACGCTGTTACCTTCCCACCGAAGTGGTACCTATTTATCTACTTGCAATTTCTTGCTTTCGAACTGCCAGGTTGGCAGGAGCTGGAACTAGAGACAGGAGCTCACCCCGTCATGCGGCACCCGGGTCTCGAACTGCTGAACTACTGACCTTCCACAGCCTGCAGTTCAGCGTCTTAACCACTTGAGCCACCGCAGCTCCACTTAATATGAATACAAAACATCAAAAGTTGCTCAAAATAATTTTTTTAAAAAAAATGTTTGCATCAGTCCCATTGAAGGTTAAGTCAGATGGAAAGAAGAATAGAAACGACAGGGCTCTAGCCTTGCAATGGGAGGAAATGAAAAAATGTGGTCAGGCGACCACTGTTCACAACTGGAAAGAAGGCTTGGGAGGAAGCAGGAAGAGGAAGAAGGCCAAGAGAGAGAGAAAATCCTCATTATTTGTTGCCTCAAGCAACAAAATAGCCTTGGCAATTCTCCCCCTCTTTAAAGTATTACTTTCAAAGCAAACTGGCTATTTCAAGAGAGTTGTCTAGTCACCAAAACCCATAAACGATATGGTCCAAAGGTCTCTCTTTCGACATATGAAATAAGTGGAGTGAAAGCAAGCAGGATACAAAGCTGTCCTTTGCTTTTACATCCAACAGAAAATGTAATAATGCAACTGCCTCATTGAGTACAATGCCCTGATTTGAATGCAGAATGTACTGAAAATCAGGATCATTAGTGATATCTCTCTTCTGGGAGAGAAACTGTGTGGTCGAGGAACAGTCCTCCTAGGTAGGAAAGTGAGTGTGGAAGCCAGTATGGTAGTCAAGAGAGCTCTGGACTGGAGAACCCCAAGGTCTTCAAATCTCCACTCAGCCACAAAGCTCAATGGCCATTTGGTACCTACGCTCTATCACAGAATTGCCTGGAGGAGAAGAGCAAAAGGAGGAGGGGAAGGGGCCAACTACATCAATGTTCCCTCTAAGCTGTGGAGTCCTGTGAGCAAAAATCCTACTTGGTGAGCTACTGGCATTAAAGTTGTGAGTGAGCGATTTGGCTACTGCATAAACTAGTTTGCTCTGGAGCCATCCTTCCTGAGCGAAGACAAAAATGTGTGAGCTGGAGGCTAAAAAAACTGTGAGCTAGCTCACACTAACTCAGCTTAGAGGGAATATGGGATACCACCCTGAACTTCTTAGAAAAGAGGTAGGATTAATATAATTTGGATCCCCCCCTTCCCAGATTTGCCCCTTCCCCAAAGAGAAATCAGGTTTTCATATGCACAGAGTTCCTCTGCTCCCTCACAGTAGGGAGAAGGGAATGACTAAACCAGGGCTTTCTGGTATAATTCGAATTCAGGATCTCCCCTCCCCCACCCAAGGGAAATTAACCATACGATCCTATGCAGCATTACTCCTGAACTAAACCAACTGATTTTGGAGGAATAACTGTTCCC
Organism: Gekko gecko; assembly: GCA_029375565.1. NCBI lineage: Eukaryota > Metazoa > Chordata > Lepidosauria > Squamata > Gekkonidae > Gekko > Gekko gecko. The sequence goes on from JAPDNY010000010.1 coordinate 8,068,610, forward strand.
AGGATTGCATTGCGAAGCTTTTTTCCCTTCAGATCTTTTAACACTCCATTTCAAACGCCGCCCAAACAAAAAAAACAGGCATCTTTGTTTTGAACTCTTACAGATACACAAACATATATGTCTAGAGTCCAATTTGGATAGTTTAATGAAAACCAAACTGAATGTGTCATTCCATAGCAAACATACACAGAGTGGCCTTCACATTACTCAGTTCCTGCAATCTATATATGGGCAGGGCCGGCTCGCCCACTAGGCGAGCTAGGTGCTCGCCTAGGGCGCCGGCCCTGCAAGGGCACCAAAATGCCCCCCACCCCCCCATGAAAAGCCCCCTTCCCGCCCAGCACCGGCAGCCCCGAGGTGCCCAGAAAAGCCGGCGCCGCCACTGGGAGGGAAGGGGCGGGCGTTCTAACCCCGCCCCTTCCCCGGCTCTCCTGGGCGCCTCACAGTTGCGAGGCGCCCAGAAAAGCCGGCGCTGGGAGGGAAGGGGCGAGGGTTCTAACTCCGCCCCTTCCCTGGCTTTCCTGGGTGCCTCGCAGCTGCGAGGCGCCCAAGAAAACGGCGCTGGGCCATCTCCAGGCCCCACCAGGAGGTTGGCATCCCCGGTGGGGTGGGCGCCCCAGACTGTCCTGCCTAGGGCGCCCAGACACCTGGGGCCGGCCCTGTATATGGGAGAGAAGGCAGCATGGTGTAGCCTGATCTTGGAACAGTTGGAGATCTGTAGTGAGATCTCAGAAGCTAAGCAGGAAGCTAAGCACAGGAGACCACCAAGGAAGATCCTGCACAGGAAGGCAATGGCCAACCACCTCTGCTTCTCACCTGCCTTGAAAGCCCCTTGCTGGAGTTGCCATAAATCAGCTGCCATTTGACAGCACTTTACACAGACAATCTATATATATTCTGATCAGGGCCTGCACTCTTCCTCAGCCTTTCTGCTAGGCTGGAGGCAACCAAGTGAGGCCAAGTACAGGCTGTGCAGCCTGCACATCTCAAGGATCGGTTTTGATGCTGGGGTCCCCCATTTCCTATTTTCCCAAGGGACTTCTTCCAAACATCATCTTGTTGCTTGATCAGTTAGGAGCAAGAGAAATTTCCTTGGGAACACACCATGAGTCCGCCCGTACCTGCACTGTGAAGCACCAGTCTGTTCTTAAAGAGATGGTTGTAATGAAGGAGGAGGATTAAGGCAAAGTAAAAACAGAGATAAACCTCCAATCTGACCAGCGTGCAAAAAGAACAGGCAGATGGGCTTCGACTTTTTACAACATTAACCCGTCATCTCCTCCTTGCAATGCCAGGCTTCCACAGGGCCACTTGACTGAAAGCTTGAAACCATCACTCCCAAGCAGGAAAACAGTTTAAACAAGAAGAGTTTGCCGGCATTTGTTCCCCTTTTCAGACCAATGTGCCCAAAATAAGTGGCATATGCTGTGCGAGCAAGTGGAATGACAGGGCCAATGATTTTTGTGGACTTAGCCAGGGTGGCTGGGAAGTATGCCGTACACAGTCTGAGCCAGACTGACTCTACGCAGAAGAGTCTGTGGTTCCATGACGAGAAAGAGAATGCATTCGAAATGCTCTCCCACTCACACGCTCTTTCCTGTTCCGCTCCTCTTCTTTCAGTTGTTAGACAGTGGGCTGAATCTAGGGCTGCCAGGTCCCCTCGTTGCTCCAGTGGGGGGATTTGGGGGCATTCTGGGATGTACCAGACATGATGGCGTCACCCAGAAGTGACATCATCACACTGGGGACGCTCTGATTTGAGGGCAAAACTCTATGGTAAAACTGGCTTAAAACCATAGATTTCCCCCCTCAAACTAGAGCGTCTCCACGCGAAGCCCTCGGTGTGATGGCATCACCTCTGGGTGACATCATGTTGGGGAAGTCACACAGGGATGTGGCTGTCTGGAGCTGGGTTGCTAATTCCTGTGTGGAAAATTCCTGGACATTTGGGGGTGAAGCCTGGGAAGGGCATAGGCTTACCAAGTCCCCCCGGGGGGGTGGGTAAACCCCCACCCGAGAGGCCCATTACCCACCCCCAGAAAATCGGGCCCCGAGGGGAACTCCACCCCCTTCCGGCAACGTCCCCAGCGTGATGATGTCACTTGGAGGTGACATCATCATGCTGGGCACGTTGGGGGTGGGACGCTCTATGATTCGAGGGAAAACTCTATGTTTTTTCCTCGAATCCTGGTGGCCCCGCCCCCAACGTCCCGATGTGATGACGTCACTTCTGGGTGGCGTCATGGTGGCGGCGTGTGTGCTTTGCGCGCGCGCAGAAGCTCCAGGAACAGAGTGGGACTCCCCCGCTCTAAGGTAATTCGCACTTGGCAACCCTAGAAGGGCAGGGAGCTCAGTGGGGTACAATGCTGTACAAACCACCCTCAAAAGCAGCCATTTTCTCTAGGGGAACTGATCTCTCTCATCTGGAGATGAGTTGTAATTCCAGGAGGTCTCCCAACCCACCTGGAGGTTGACAACCCTGGTCTCCCATCCAAGTACTAACCAGGCTGACCTTGCTTAGCTTCTGAGATCTGAGCAACCAAGCTAGGCTGGGCCACCCGAGTCAAGGCAGTGATATTACTGACTGTCATTTCAAAAACATTATAAACTAGGAAGAAGGCCCGTTGCAGCCATAAATGCAACAGGCGCTAGCTTGGGCGGGCAGCTGCGGGCCCCGTCTCTCCCCCCCGGCTGCTCGAGTCCCCCGCCATTGTGCAGGAAGGGCGAGCAAGCCGGATCTGAGAGGGAAAGGGAGGGGGTTTAAACCGCCTCTCCTTCCACAGGCTTGCTTGGCTTCCCTGCAGCTTTGGGGGGGGGGCAAGCAAGCCAGCTCTGAGGGGGAAGGGGAGGGGGTTTAAACTGCCTCTCCTTCCACGGGCTTGCTCAGCCTCCCGGCAGCCTGCCATTGTGCAGGGAGGGCAAGCAAGATGGCTCTGAGAGGGAAGGGGAGGCGGTTTAAACCGTGCCTCCTTCCATGGGCTCACTCGGTTCCCTGCGGCTGTGGGGAAGGCAGGAAGAGGAGCAGACCCAGCACCCAGCCAATGGCACGCGAGTAGTCTTGCATGGCAGCTGAAGGGCTAATGACTGAGGGAGTGCATGGAATCTTGCCACCCCAAATTGCTTTTATAATATAGGAGAGATGGGGAAAGGGGGGGGGGAGTACATTCTACTGAGTTGAATGACACTTCCTCTTAAGTAATGGTGCAGCCCATTGCAATCATAAACCTGGATTCAAAAGAACCACATAGCTGAGTGCCCTTTACCTAAGGATCCTTTGGGACTGCATGCATCAAAGAGTAGCGTCCCCATCCCCTCCCATTGCAGGTGGTAAATCCACTTTGGGTACTGTCCAGAGTCTTCAAAACAGCCCAATGTCTCAGGGGCTCTGCCATTCGTACAAATTGGTCACAAATTCCATTGGGCATGCCGAAGCCTTTGGCTAAGCCCAAACTTACTCTTTGGATCCCAGCTTTAGTAGGAAAGAGCTATTTACACCTCCATTTCTGCCCTCCAGCTAACATTTCTCCAAGTTTATTATGGAGAATGCTCATTCTGGCTGGAACTTTGCATAGTTTTCACTTGATGCACAGTTTTCCTTTTGCAAACCTTTTGCCACACTATACTAGTTTTCTCACCATATCGCAACTAGCAAAATGTAGCAGGTTACAAGAGCAGCCTAATACAGAAGCACACACAAAACCACTTCCAATGTCCTCGCCTGAACTCAGGTCTCCATCCCTAATGAGACTCAACATCTCCCCTCCACGTTGGAGGGGAGCCAAATCCACGAAGCCAATAACAGCTTGGCATCTCGATATACAGCCGAGGAAATCTCAGGAAATTGCCGACCGTGGGTCACCTTATAACGCGGGTCACTCACATTCAGCCTACAAAGACAAAACTACCTGCTTTTGGCGCACACAAACAGAGCTGTTATGTGGCTGCACAGTGAAGCTTAAGTATTTGGCAGGAACAAGAACCTCCTTAGCTAGGAGCCGGGCGGCTATTTGGCAGAACTACTGTTAATCATCTGCGGTGGCAAATTAACCAATTAAGGACCAGATACACTCGATCACAGACTGAACAGAAGATAATAGTTGACAATTAAAGCCCCGTGGATGGAGCTGAAACATCTTCCAAAGCCGGTATTCAATTGCAGCTACGAGATTATTTAACATCCAAGCAATTAGCAAACCATGTATATAATCAGCCTAGTCTGGCAGCCGAAGTTCCACAATGAATTCTGACATTGATTCTGAACCCATTTGTTTTCTCTTTCCTTCAGTCTCCCACAAGTAAAACTAAACCACCAAGAACCAAGAGGAAAGGCAGGATACAAATGTTCTAATAAACAAATAAGCTGGCTTTTTCTGGGAATGCTGTATTATTTATTTATTTTATTGTGCTTCTACCCCGCCCTCCCTGTGAACAGGCTCAGGGCGGATTATAGTCAGATGAAATAACTCACAACGTATGTGTAAATTATATGTAAGTAATACAGTTTATAGATCTTTAGTTTACACTTCTCAAATTTGTAAACATCTATTGGTTAATCAATAAAAAAACCCACCCTTGTGATTTTCGGTGTTATACTATTCTTCAAAAATGGACAGTGAATGGATTTGAAAATTCAAGTGGAGTCTTTATATAACTGCAGAGAAAGAATACCCCAGACGTATTTAATTGTCTAGCCCAAGGTATCTGTAAACAGTCTCTCTGTAATAGTAAGGAAAACAGAACACAGTTCACAAGTTTGGGGGGAAGGGGACGCTTCCTCTACCAATTTGAGGGACCACGCTAGACTTTGTTTCTGTTAACTGCGGTCTCTCTCAATGTTCAGCTTTAAATGCCAGCTAAAAGCACTGTTTTGATCACTCATTAAATGCTTTTTTTTAAAAGAGACTACTTGGTATTAACAGTGAATTACCACTTTAAAACAAACTGGTAAAATTAAAAACATCTGTTCAAACATTTGCCAGTAGGGTTAATCTAGCTTTAAGTGACAGGCAGGCAAATTTTACAAAAACAATCTGGCTGGATTCTCCTTCATGAGTTGGTCTGTGTGATTCTCTGCACCATATTTTATAGTAGAACCCATTTTTATTCTGCTGCGCAAGGGCTGCTTTTAGAGGACCAGAGGTGACACAGAAGTCACTCCATGCTAGAGAGCACACATCTATCTTGGACACGCAGCCGCCAGACTTTAATGCAACCCTCTTGACCTGCCAAACATCCCTCCCGATTAAAATTTCCAGACTAAGCAAGCCTGAGATGGAGACCAAAACACATTGCCTTTCCTTTTGACCTCTGAACTGTGCTTTCCTGCCAAATGACAGCACTGACTTAATTTTGTAACCAGATTTCAGGCCAGGCTCTTTCCATCCTGCTTGCCTAATGCATTTCATGTTGGTATCAACAAACCTTTTCAGCCTTCTATACCTACACTGAGAGGAGTGCCAATAGAGAACAAATAGTGTCCACGTCTCTAGCCCTGCATGTGTATAAAGTGCCGTCAAGTCACTGGTGACTTAATGCAACCCCAGCAAGGGGTTTTCAAGGCAAGTGAGAAGCGGAGGTGGTTGGCCATCGCCTTCCTCTGCAGAGTTTTCCTTGGTGGTCTCCCTTCCAAGTAATGACCCTGCTTAGCTTCCAAGATCTGATGAGGCTGGGCTACACCATGTCAACCCCCCCCTCCTTCTGTCCTAAATAAATTAAAATGCATAGTTCATCCATTGGCTTATCTAGTTTAGTGTAGTGGTTAGGAGTGTGGACTCTAATCTGGGAGGAATGGGTTTGATTCACCACTCTTCCACATGCAGCTGCTGGTGTGACTTTGGGTCAGTTACAAGTTCTGTCAGAGCTGTTCTCTCAAGAGCAGTTTTCGAAAGAGCTCTCTCAGCTCCACCTGCCTCACAGGGTGTCTGTTGTGGGGAGGGGAAGGGAAAGGAGATTGTAAACCACTCTGAGACTACTTCAGGTAGTGAAGGGCAGGGTATAAATCCAATCTCCTCCTCCTCCTCTTTTTCTTCTTTTTCTTAGACATCCAGTACCCTTCTAAATCATTGTGTAATTGTAGACAGATACAGATTTCCAGTTCTGAGCAAGAACCATCTTTGTAGCTACTATTTATTTTTTTGCTACAGTAGTTTGGTAACCCCTTTGCCACACGCATCCAAACAAGTCATTGTTAAGGTTAAATCAAAACTTTAGGTTGGTGCTCATCATTTGAAAAATGGTGGGATGGATCCAAATGGTTCTGTTTCGCTAACAGGTATAGCCTTCCTCAGGTGCAAGGAGTCCTCCACTGGTGGGACAGGACTCGTTCCGGGAAGGAGGTTTCATCATTAGTGGAAGAGAACCTTGGGATCTAACATTACTTGGCTCCCATATGATACATCAACATCCCAGACATTCATGAGTAGAAATTAGCTCAATCTCTTTGACATTTCCAGTATTTCAATCTATAATGAATGACTGCACTTAAGCCTGCTAGAATAAAGTATTGCTGGAATTTGCTAGATCTTCCTCCCTTTGTTCTTGAGTTGTTAGAGAAGACACCACAATGTAGAGAAAGATGGTGCAGATAAGATTGTTAGATAGACTGTTCTTTATTTTCCTTTATTTCCCATGCAAATTTTTTCTTAGGACTAAATGCATCCGACTCTGCATTTTACTGCATTTTCGCTGTTATACAAACGCTCTGCTTTTACCCAACAGAATGCCTTGTCATGAGCCACCTTGTGAGCTTGTGGCTGAGATGAGATTTCAGCATCCCAAATCACAGCTATTTTGCTACCTACCAGAAGTTCATTTTTCATCACATTCACCTCACAAAATAAGCATTTAACTGAGTTGCACGTTCTTAAAATATAGTATCCTACTAATGTTTGTCTTAATCCCTATGTCTAGATCTCAAATCATTTTCTAAATTTGGGACAAAGGAACCTTTTCCCCTTGGGCTCATTTCCATGAATTCCTCACAGTAATGATTAATTTCTTAGACGTCTTCTGGCCTCTAATTCGCATATGACAAATCATCTTTCCAGGAAGTATTGGAACTATGGTGGTGCCAAATCTTTTGACTTTAAGCCTGGTCTCATCGCCCAACATCTATCACTAAGGCTCTAAAGTTACAGCAGTTCTCTTTTTTCCTCTCAAGATTTTCTAAATAATCTGCACACTGGTTTGCATTGCTCACAGGCCTCCCCGATCTGAGCTATAAAGCATCACTTACTCCATTGTGCATTTCCATACTCTGTTCAGGTACAGCCCATGATATGGAACAAGTGCGAGGAAATCCACAATACAAAATATCACTACACAAAGTGAGCAACACTCCATAGCATCGCTCACAGCAGTTTGTACTCTTATCACTGGGCTCAGTCAAGTTTGAAGCCTTTCTCCAGTCTCAGGGGCTTTCTTCTGAGAGCAATGGCTGAGGCACTTCCATCGGTGAAAGGCTTCAAATTTGGCTGAGCTAACTGCCAATACAAGCTAGTGGCCCCCACAGCAGAAAAATTACTGAAAAGGCAGGGACTAGATTTGCCTGCGACTACTGCCCTGACCTGGATGACCCCGACTAGCCTGACCTCATCAAATCTTGGAAGCAAAGCAGGGTCGGCCCTGATCAGCAATTGGATGGGAGACCAGCAAGGAAACCCCAGGTTGCTATGCAGAGGCAGGGGATAGAAAACCACCTCTGAATGCCTCTTGCCTTGAAAAGCCCAAGGGCTAACAAAAAATATCACTGCTTTACCCGTGCACTCCACAGGAGTTACATTCTACCACCAGCAAAAAAAAAAAAATCTCCACTGAGAAAGTTGGCAAAACTGCAGGACGGGGGAAGAGAACCAGAAAGACTCAGAGCGACGGTGATCTCTTTTACAGTAACACTAACTCAGAGCAAAACGAAAAGAAACACAATGGGAACTGCCTCTCGTTCTGGCCCTTGCGGAAACTGCTGTGTGCAGTAATAGTCAATCCAAATCACCGTGCCAGAAGCCATGAAATCATTCCTTAGAAAACAAAGAGGTTCGCGCCTAAGCACAGCTGCGTTAACAATTGGAACTGGTAATGTTATGAAAAACAGAAGTGCATTCTCTCTAAACCCAGAAAGAAGAAGCACAGCCTCTCCAAAGGTTTTTCACACTCTCAGATAGATTGTACTGCTACAGTGCACATTCCTTTCCCAGGCACAAACTCAGAACCAAACAACTGCGGAAAAACAGAGCAGTGTTCGCACAAGATGGCAAGTTTCACAGATCTCCCTTTCCATAAGAGTCCCCAGAGCAACCCCACAAAACCAACTCTTTCGGATTGTTTTAAGGGAATGTTTAAACAAGGCTGGTTCCCCAGGAGAGCCAGCATAAAAATTCCCTAAAATTCACTTTGCACTTGATGAGGTATCATGGTGTTGTAGAATTTCCATGTCAAATATGGCAATATGCCTTCCCCGTCGAAGGTACCTTGAGTGTACGAAGGCTAACTTCCTCAGTGACAGGATTACACTGTTCCCACCACCTCCAACAAAGAAGAATTTTAATTAATTAATTTATTTATGATGAAGAAGAAGAGGAGGAGGAGGAGGAGATTGGATTTGTACCCCACCCTTCACTCAGAGTCTCCCAACAGCTTACAAACTCCTTTCCCTTCCCCTCCCCACAACAGACACCCTGTGAGGGAGGTGGGGCTGAGAGAGCTCTGACAGAACTACAGCTTGCCCAAGGCCATCCAGCAGCTGCAAGTGGAGGAGTGGGGACTCAAACCCAGTTCTCCCAGATTAGAGTCCACGCACTTAACCACTACACCAAATTGGCTGCACCAAAATATTTACAACCTGCTTTTCCCTTGTGGCTAATTCACTTGCTTCTAGCTGGGAACACAGTTATCATAATGCCCCACCCACCTTATTCAACTATTCAGATATTCAACATACAGAGAAGCCTCTGGATGCTTCCCCTACACACATTTGCTACAAATATTTAATTGCTTCATTTATACCCTGCCTTTCTTCCCGACATGGCTGACATCATTCTCCTCTCCTCCATTTTATCCTTGTAACAACCCTGTGGGGTAGGTTTGGCTGAGACTGTGCGACTGATCCAAGGGCATCCAGCAAGCTCCCACAGTAGAGCAGGAATTCGAAACTGGAGCCTCTCAGACTGGTATGCTAGTCTCCAGTCTGATACTCTAACCACTACACCAGACTGGTTCTCAGGTAAAGCTGAATCACTATACTATCTTTTCATTCAGTAGCATCCAAGAAGCTCTACTTTTGGTAGGGGCATATTTAGAGCTGGGAAACAGGAAGCAGGGAAAGGATTAATTGCCCTGCACCCCATTCCCTTCACTACAGCTACTTCTTCTTTTCTAAATAATAAAAAAGTAACAAGTCAGAAGATCACACAGACATTTTAAAATAATGCACATATCACTTCTGATATGCTGAAGGAAGGCAGTCTGCCAAAAATGCACCATGGATGCTGCCAGATTATCCAGTCATGGGTCAGCCAGGGCTCAGCGACAGTGAGGACTCCTCAGAGGAGGAGAGGCCTGGTGTAGTCAGTCCAGAGTCAACAGAAGCTGACCAGCAGGAAAATGAGGTGCAGGCACACCAGGACTTGCGGCTAAAAGCTGATTCAGAATCACCTCCACCCTCCAGCTCTAATTCTGCAAGCGAAGGTCAGTTAGCCACTCCCAGCCCTCCGGAATCACCTGCAACTTTGGAATACCGCAGAAGATGTCTAAGAACAGAGTTACAGGCTAGGAAGCAAAGTGCATCACTCTTGGCTCAACGCCAGCTGCCTGTTGATACTGAAAATGAGTCTTTACAGGACTGTTCCTGAGAAGCAGGCAGTTTGTGTGACATTTGGGTGTACACAGGGCTATTTTGGAGCAGGAATGCACAGAAACCCAGTTCTGGCTGGCTCCTGAGTTGGCCACGCCCAGCAGGAACTCATTAGTATAACAGGCCACACCCAACAGCAGAAACTCATTAGGATTGGCTACATTAGGGGTGTGTGGCCTAACATGCAAAGGAGTTCCTGCTCCAAAAAAAGCCCTGGGTTTTGACAACAAACAAGGTAAACAGAATAAGAAGCAGAAGGTGGGTGTGGCTGGATGACCACACTTCTGGTAACATGGGGGCATTGGCCTAATAGGTGCTGTGCTGTCACGGGTGTGGCCTAAAATGCTAATGAGTTTCTGCTGTTGGGTCTGGCCTATTATGCTAATAAGTTCCTGCTGGGCTTTTTCTATAACAAAGCCCTGGGTGTACAGCTATAAAGTCTCCTAAGAGTCAGTTTGGGGCATGAATGCAACAAGTACATTAGACACTGAACTGCTGACACTGCCTTAATTGATTACTGGAAATTCTGACTCAGATTGAATGACCCTGGACTTTGGAGACCCCTTTTTGCCTTGTTATCTTTGAGAAGCAGCAAGAGACACTGTAACCTGATACCAGAAGCTGGCAAGCCAGTACAGTAAGACTGCAAGGGTCAATCTACATGTTATGGTTTCCTGCAGGACATGTCTGGGTTCCTGTTATGTATTTGCTTATGTGTTATGCTATGGTGTTATGTATTTGTGTATACGTTATGCTATGTAACCTAAACCGGAGCTTCAGGCACAAGTTTAATTGACTCTCAGGTATTCTAAACCCTGAAGTCGGATTGGTCGCTATTGCATAACAGACCAGTCTGAAAGGACGCTGACTTCTGGCGGGAATGAATCCCATTGGTCCTAAGCTCTCGATTGTAATTGGTCATTACTGTGCTAGGGGATGTGGCCTTGCTAGTCCAAAATGCATAAAGTTGCATTCATTCTATGGTTGAGTTGCTGTGATCTGAGCTGAATAAAGAAATAACTTGTTTTGGAAACGCTGCCTCAATCTCAGTATATAACAGTTCTCAAGGTCCATCAATCCATCAGAATGAAATTAATAGAGAAGTAGGAGCTGAGCAGTAGCTTATTTTCTCCATTAGCAAAACACTTTTCTTCCAAATGTGCAATTGGCCAAGGGCCAGATGTTCAATCAGGAACACACACCATTCTAAGGTTTGTGTTTCAAACGTTAAATTATCACATACAGGCACTTTTATAACAGTTAGGAATCTGAATGAATAATAAAATAAAGAATGTTTAAAGGTGCATACAGATGCACGAAACTGAAGCCACACAGCTACTGTGGAAGCACTCAAGAGCATTCAAGTTCAGGGGAAACCAGTTGTGCCAGTCTGCAGCAAAAGCCAGATGTGCGCAGCACTGATCGGCTGGCACCTATAACGCCATGGATCTACTTCTCCACTTTTCTTAGCTTTTCACATTAGAAAATGTTGACTTGGATCCTGATATGCATCAGCAGAAACATAGATAGGCAGCGCAGTTCTGCTTGCACAAAATCTGGGCCAACACCTAGTGCTTTCCTCTTTCTGTATGATAAGTGCCCAGAAATTGGTTGCACAAGAGGAAACACAAGAGGGGATACTAGGTGTTAAATACTGGGTTCTGGACGCATTGCAGTGATCAGCCCTGGTTTATTAAGTGATTTCGGCCAACTACAAAGCCAAGCTAGCAGGGCTTGAGCCCTGCTTATAAAGCCTGCCAACGCCACACCCACTCCCAGTGATAGGCTATTTACATTACATCACTTATCTATTGGTTAGTTCCTGGATCCAGGCAAACTATTGTTCTAGAGAAGCAAGCTCAGCCCGTTCTAGGTACAGCTTGAGGAATGGCTTTAGGCTCAGTACATAACACGAGGGTTGCCAGCTCTGGGTCGGGAAATACCTGGAGATTTTGGGGGTGGAGCCTGTGGAGGGCAGGGTTAGGGGAGGGGAAGGACCTCGGTGGGGTACAATGCCATAGAGTCCGCCTTCAAAAGCATCCATTTTCTCCAGGGGAACTAACCTCCGTCGTCTGAAGATCAACTGTGATAGCAGGAGATCTCCAGGTATCAGCTGGAGGTTGACAGCCCGAGAGGATACACTAAATCTGATTTAGCACAAGCAGCAACCGCAGTGTTTTTCTTGTGTTCCTGCTGGTGCAAGAGCTGAAGCACTACCAGAAATTTTGCCCTGGATTCATCCCGTTTGCCTAGGGACAGCACCCCCAACCCCACACATCCCCATCGATGGAACAGCCCTTGGACCAGGCCTGGGGAGCCAGGGCAGTGAAGCCTCAGGAGACTGACCCAAGGATGGTGACGGAGCTGCACCTTGGCCCACAGCAACACTGGAAGCAGCCAGAAGGGCTGAGGAGAGCTGTGGAGGAGCTGCAGGAGGTGGCAGAGAGGCAGTGCAGCCGCAGCAGCAGGTGAGACCCCCACAGAGCTCCAAGCCTGAAGAGCAGGCTGCCAGCTGGCAACAGGCCCTAGCGACCCAGCGTCGGCTGCAGGAGGCAGGGGAAGTTGGAGAGGTGCAGACAGATGCGAAACATCAACCGGCCAGCGCCTCACAGGTCTTTGGGCCAGAGATGAATTTATCCCCCGCCCTTCACTCAGGAGTCCCAGAGCGGCTTACAGTCTCCTTTCCCTTTCCCTTCCCCTACACAAACACTATCAGAACAATTTCATGACTTGGATCCAAGGCGTCCACGGCAAGGCTGTTCTCCTTACGCAATCAGAGACCCACGTTTTTTTTTGTTGATTTCCATTTCTCATCACAGCCCTTCCCTCTGTGACATCATTCCCAAGCTTCCTCCTGCCCGTAGGGGCCTCGTTGCTGGACGTGCGGTGTGAAAAGGTCACACAAAAGCCCCATCCCCTGAGAATTCTGTTAGCTTCAATGGATCGAAGTCTTAACTGGCAATTTAAGCAACACGCATGGATGATAATTCGGTAACACGTAGATAGGTTTCCTCCACTGAAATCTACAGCAATTTTAACCATCCATTGAGTCAGTAGTCCATGATCTTAACATGCACTGAGGAAATTCAACAAATCATTATATAGACTTTGGGAGGTCATTGTGGGGTCAATTTCATAGCAAGTTAATGCACAATTACGGGCACTATTCACAGGTTCAAGACTTGCCTGGAGATTTCATATATTTTACTGAGCAGGTTAATATTTGTTTGCAACAAAGCATGCAAACTTCTGAATTGCTCAGAATTCTTCTTTTGATGACATATTAAGTGATAAGGGGTAATACATATATCAGTAATTCTGTAATGGAAGATGCTGTGGGCAAAAAGAGGCATTCCATGGGTAGAGGCCTTTCCGCCCACTGCTCTCCTCACTACAACTCTGACCCCAGGACAAAGTACTTTTATTTCCTCACATATGAGTGAAAGACAACCACTCTTATGCAGGGCAGCTTTTGGCTCTCTCGGATGTGTCCCAGACAGGCCTGTAGCCAAGATTTTGTGCCTTGTGGGGCAATTTTTTCCCGATGGAGCTGAAGTTCTCAGTGCAGAAAGAAAAGCCATTTAGCCAATAGAAAGCGGTTACCAGGACAGATCTCTGAATCGCAAGCTGTCGAACTACTTTAGATGACAGTTCTCAGCTGCTGCAAGTTAATCACTTCTGCCAGCCTAAGCAGCACTTCTGATAACAAGCCGGCAGGCAGGGGTGATGACTTATATAGTCAAGAAAGCTAACATTTAGGCAGAAGAACTCTCTTAAAGGAGACCAGTTTCTTGACAAGGAGTTAGAAGGGATCCTAGAGGTCACCTACTCCAACACCCTGGCTCAGTGCGGGAATTCGTGAACTACAGCACCCCACTCCGCTTGAAGGAGCACACATCTTTTTAAAAATGTTTTAAAATGATTGAAAAAAGCATTTACAAGACAAATTCTTGTAGGGCTGTGCCTTTAAGAAAGGGGGCAGAGCCCTCCAAAAGCCCCACCCTCCATTATGTTCCTTGGAGTGAAAAGCCCTACGAATTGGCTTCTACCACCACAAGTCAACACTCAAAGGGAAAAAATTCTGGTGGAAGGCTGCTCATCCTGAGCTAGTTCCTCTAAGCTAGGAAGAATGCTTCTGTGGAGATACAGGCAACAAGAGAAGCTTGTGTATTTAATAATGTTAAAGGAGATTGGCGAGGCCTCCCTGCTGAACCCTGCCAAGACATACATCATATCAAGAATGGCTCCGTTCCCACCAGATGTGCATGTGTACTTTGGGGATGCCTGAACAGCACACCACGAGCATCTAATTCCTAAATATGCAGCACATTTGATGATGAGCTTTGGTTGTTTGCTTTGGCTAAACTTGTTTTAAGCTGGAGATCTCCACACAAGAGGCTTCTTTGGCTGGAGGTCGGAGGATTCCTAACTGCAGGTTTGTACAAGAGTGCCTGGGGAAATAGATTTCCTTCTTTGATTTGAGTTTTAATGCCACCTGCTTTTTTAAAACAAGTTTTTTCCAGAACTTGTTGATGGGCAATCTTAGACAGGTGGGGAAACATTCACAAGGCCAGGTCAAGAAGCTGACTGAATCACCCCCAAGTTTTGTGGGTTTTTTAATGGTAATATTCTGCAGACCTCATAATAAGTTTAATAGTTCAGCATTTAATATTACTTACTCACACAACAGAACGCCATTTTCTAGGCCAGACCGAAAATCTTTGTCTCCGAAGTTTTTCCCCGTTGCTTCCTGTAAAAGGGGGGGAAAGAGAGAGAGAGAATTGTGAACATCCAAGCATGAATGAAAATCCAAAAGCTTTTTTCCTTAAAGATCCAGTCCACCAAATAGCATTTTCTTAACACACAAACTCTTAGCAATCCAATTTCGGGGCAGTTCTGGAACGATATACTTGGCCATCCTCCAGCCACGCCCTAGACCTCCATTTTCAGACTACCAGGAAACACGAAGGGTTCTTTTACTGACTTAAATGTTTTTTATAAATAAGAACGTGGGCTCTCTGCTTGAATGGATGGGCTACTGATGTCAGCGGGCTGAAGACTGTTGCCATCTATCAACTTTGTTACCTGCACAGCTTGCTTGCCAGCACACAATTTATGGTAACTATAAGAAAATTGAATATGTTGACTACTGAGATGCTCAGAACGAATTTCCATCTTCTTGCATATAAAGACTTATCCTCCCAATTAAGCTTACTAGTAGGAGAGATCCATGGGGCTCTCTAGAGCAGGGATGTCGAACTCATTTGTTACGAGGGCTGGATCTGACATAAATGAAACCTTGTTGGGCCGGGCCATGTGTGTCATAAAATGTAATGCCAGGTAGTGGAGATATAAACTTTACAAAGGACACAAACACAAAGGTTTTTGTTTTTTTTACTTAAAATAAAAACATGCTTAAAACATCAGCACTCTTGCAATATTTTGTTTATTTAACGGTGTCTGACAACTGACACCTCTTGCTCTGAATTATCGCATCAAAATGTCTGTGCAGTTACAATCCTGAGTATGCTGTTCAGGTGTGTATCTGTAAGCTGCAAACCTACAATGATGCAGCAGCAGCAGAACGGGAAGAAGAAGCAGAAGACAGCCAGTTCCACTGCGGGCCTGATAGAAGCCCTCCGGGGACTTGATCCTGCCTCTGGGCCGCATGTTTGACTTCCCTGCTCTAGAGCTTAATCTGTGAGAGACTTTAGGAATGTTTGCCTTGAGTAAAAAGGGCTATCTGCATCTGGTCTAATTAGCTACATGGTTTTTGTTTTTGCTTTTTTTTAAAAAAAGAGAGTCTGATATAATGGTTAAAGACACAGTGTGGTATATCACTCTAGGATCTGAAAGGTCCATGTTGTTTTATTTTATTTGGAAATGTACACCCTGCTTTTCTGACAAATGGGGATCCAAAGAAACTTACAACTTTGTTCTCCCCTCATCAATTTTATTTTAAATTTCCAGTCTGCTGTGAAGCTCTCTGGGTGAGCTTGGGCCAGTCATTCTCTTGCAACCTGGCCTTCTTTGCAGGGTTGTTGGGAGGATAACTATACACACACACCCCTCAGGTTTGTGGAGAAAGAGAGGGATGGAAATGTATTAGATAGGCAGAATAACGACTAATGCCAATGGGGAACATTATAGGATAAATTGCACTTTGGCAAATGCATGAACAGTTCAAGGGCAGGTGCCAAAACAGTTAGGAGACCTAAACTCTCCATTTAGAGGCCCGTGTCCAGCAACCCATCAACTCTGAAAAGATCGTTTATGGGTAAGTCAAGTGTGCATGTTGTCAAATTATGCCTGGCCAAGTCACCAACACCCTGACCTGGACAGCTCCGGCTAGCCCGATCTCGTTATATATCCGAAGCTAAGACCCCCCCCCCCCAAGGAATCCCAGGGTCATGACACAGAGGCAGGCAATGGCAAACCACCTCTGAACGTCTCTTGCCTTGAACACCCTACAGGGTTGCCGTTAGTCAGCTGCGACTGGACAGCAAGCAACAACACCACCAAGTTATCAACAATATTTCAACATACCCCACTTCTGTTTGGGGCTAGAGGGCAGGTCAGCCAGGCCAATGACCAATGAAGTTTGCTGTTATAATAAAGCTGAATCACTTTGCTGAAATCAATTCGAGTTAAGTTGCATACTTAACACTAAGCCATGCTCCCTCTAAGCCGTGGAGTCTCATGAGCAAAAATTCTACTTGGTGAGCTACTGGCCTTAAAGCTGTGAGCAAGTGATTTGGCTGCTGCATAAATCAGTTTGCTCTGGAGCCGTCCTTCCCGAGCTAAGACAAAAATGTGTGGACCATAGGCTAAAAAACTGTGAGCTAGGTCACACTAACTCAGCTTAGAGGGAACACTGGTGATAAGTAGCATTCACCAAGAGCAGATCTCGGAAGCTAAGCAGGAGCGACTCTGGCAAGTATTTAACTGGGAGACCACCTTGGAATATCAGCAGTTGGGAGGACAGGGGCAGGCTTTATTCAGCCACCTCTCTGAATATCCTCCAGGCCCCCAGTAGGGGTCAGTCACCAGGGGTCTCCATGACTTCCAGGGGCACACACACACACTCACATGCACACACCTCCACATATGAAAAAATACACACAAGAAGAAGAGGAGGAGGAGGAGGAGGAGATTGGATTTATACCCTGCCCTTCACTCGGAGTCCCAGAGCGGCTTGCAATCTCCTTTCCCTTCCCCTCCCCACAACAGACACCCTGTGAGGTAGGTGGGGCTGAGAGAGCCCTGACAGAATTATGGCTTGCCCAAGGTCATGCAGCAGCTGCAAGTGGAGGAGTGGGGAATCAAATCCGGTTCTCCCCCCAAAAGAGCATCTACTTCCTAGCCTGGTGATGGATTAATAAGTTGTATGGACAGCATGGAAGCCTTGAAGGAGGCCCTTGTCTGGGCCTTTTGTCCAACAGCCCCGAGTTACGAGCAAGCATTTCCTTTGGCCACCTCCTTAAAAAAATACACGGAATCTCCCAATCATATCTCGTGCTCTATTGACGTTTGAGATACTTGCCAAGTCTTTGATAAGATTTATAAAGCACAGAAAAACAGGAAGAGGCTGATTCTCATGTGATACCGTGATTAAAAATCAAGAACCAAAGCTAAATATAATTTGTCGTCACATTGCAACTGGCACAAGAAAATTGCATGAATTCATCATCTGGGATAAATTCCCCCTTCCCCCTTTAATGAGGCTATATCAGATTTCAGCCATGGAATTAGTCCACTGCAAATGGTAATCATCATCAAAATGTGCTTTTTAAAGGAAATTAGCATGAAGAGACTAAACGTACCTTAACAAAATTTGAGGCAGACTTTACAATACCACTGCTGCTCTGCATTTTCCATGGATTTTCTATTGCATCCTTTAGGGGTTTTCACAGTGGAAAACACACCACGCAACAGGGGCTCTTCCTGGATTGTGTCCATAGTCCCTAACAAGGCTACTCAAACCTAGATTTAGCCAGCCACTCAAAGGCAATAAGAAAGCCAGTGGTATGTAAAGGCTATATGTGACAAGCCACTGCATATATAACGAACCTTTTAAAGGGTTATTTGATAAGACCATGGATGTAAGAATACCTATGGGAACCTGATGCAACTATTGTGCCTTTATATACACACAGACACCTTCTTTCTTACTCCACTTCACATTTCTCAGTCTTTCTTTCTCCAGCATTCTACAATTACTCTCTATGGTCAACTGCATTTCCCCTAGCAAATCCTTGTGACTGCTCAGGAAGGGCTGCTTTCAAACTTAATTAGAGCCTAACTAAACGTTACATTTTCCACATATCTTTGGGCTCTTACACATTCTCATCTTCCTTGCTTGTGTGGTCCCTATTGCTTTTGGTGTGTTTTTTTTCTTTTCCATGCGTATTTTACTCTAGTGGATGATTTGATATTACATCTCTGTATGACCAGCATACAGTGATGTAATATTGAATTGACCACTAGAGGCAGCAAAACACCTGCGGAAAAGGGGAGAGGAACACCGGAAGCAACAGGGAGAACATGATCGAGGAAAATTAGAATGTGGAAGAGCCCTTCTGTGAGTCTTCTCAAATAATATCAGTAGGACATCAGTTGCCATTTCCCAGCTGAGAACTAAATTCCACAAGTGCACAGGGATCCAATTTGGACTGAACTGTAGTGCACAAAGGAAAACAGCTGTAACCTTCCCTTCCTGCCCTGTTTTCACAACCTGAAATAGTCCTGATGGAGCACTATTTACTCTGTTGGTGGCTGCCTATATGCTCACGGGGTAAGCATGGGTTTCCCCAATGGGACAAATAGCACCCCTCTGGAGCTGTTTCAGGTCAGAAAATGGGGCGAGGAGGAGGTTGAAGCCCCCAATGAGCTGAGTTCCTAGCAGGAATGAGCAGCGGACATCTGTCTGAAAATCAGAGTGGGGAAGCCAGATGCACCCCATGAAAAAACACAACATGTAGTTAGGGCCTTACACATCTGCCTGTGAGGGTTCAGCAACCATGAGCCACTGGGACAAAGCCAGCCCACTGAAGGATGCCACACAACTCTCCACATGCTAGCTACCAAATAAGAGGCAATGGGCCTCAAGCCATGCTGGCAAGTAGTAAGAATCCCTCATCCTCCCCATTTCCCCCTCAAGGTGACAACCCGGCAGAACAAATTGCCAACTAGACAACCAGGTCTGCCTCGTGGAAGAGCATTTGGCGTCACTTGGCAGCTATTTCACAACATGTACACACACACACACACACATTTAGAGCTCACGTTGCTGGGCTTTCAACTTGCAATAAAGAATAACAGAATATGACAAAGCCCATATAAAATTTTACACGAGAGACAGAGAGACTGAGATAGATTGTGGAGCGGATAGCATCAAACACGGCTGCTGTCTGACCGCTAAAACAAAGCCACATTACACAATTGTTTTCAGCATGGATCAGTTCATATTACTGAGGCTTGACAAGATCTACTGCATTAAGCTAACAAGCCCCAGGTGCCAGAGCAGCTTAAGGTAATGGGGAGGGGGGAGGGGGGAAGCAAAAGGTTACAAATAACGAAACAGATGCTGTCCCCAGGTGAAATATTTCCTAAACCACAAGATAGTGTTAAGTCTACCGACTCGGCAGTGCCAGAGCTTAATGAGACCCTGGCTCGTTACTTGGTACAATTATTTGGTTCCTAAGTGAGACGGAGAGCGAGCGAGGAAAGGCATTTGCTTCCAGAAATGTATTCGGCTTGCACTGTTTGAGATGCAGCCCTGAAGAGATCATTTGTCTCAGGATATAGGGAATCACGCTTGACAACGTGTCCATTTCTCGCTGGGTTTGCGCTAAATGGCTTCCATATTGCTCTGGGTGGAGAGAAAAATAGTCCGACGTGCATTCTTTTCCTCGAGGAAAGATACACTTCAAGTAGAGACTGCCACGGTCAGTGAACTGTCTAAAATAGCTACAGAGATTAACCTAAAGTCTCAGACAAGGGCTTACTCCAGGAAAGTTACCTGTCCTGTGACCATTCCGTTTACTTCTCCAGGCACTGGCTGATGGACTGCAGTGGAGCCTGTTACGATAAATAACTGAACATCAGCCTGTCCACCATGCAAGTCAGCCCATAACTAGGGTTGCCAGGTTCCCCTGGCAACCATTGGGGATGGGGGGCAGGGTTGCCAGATGCCATTTGGGAACCTCCTGGAGATTTGGGGTTGGAGCCTGGGGAGGACAGGAACCTCAGTGGGGTACAACACCTTAGAGTCCATCCTCCAACGCATTATCTCCCAGGGAACTGATCTCTGTAGTCTGGAGATGAGCTGCAATTCCAGGAGAACCCCAGGCCCCACCTGGAGGTTGGCATCCTTAGCCCATATAAAAGAAACCAGAGGTGGCCATCGGCACTTGCAAAACAGCAAGCCTTCACAGATTCACATTCTCTGTTTTTACTCCTCCTCCATCTTTTCCAGGAACCCAAAACAATATCCCACAGGGTAGGCACACTGCTATTTCAGATTACGATGGAATTCTTCCTGCGGCCGGTATCACCATACCACACATTTACTGGGTAGAACGTGGCAATTTGAATAAAAAGATTAGGGCCCAAAGTTATCATTATCATTATAAATCTTGCCACAAAACATCTTGTGTGATCTTTTGGAAACCACATTGATTCAGTCTCTAAAACAGAGCCGTTGCTTCCTTCCTTACATCTTTTTTCTTTCTTTTACTCAAATTCTTGCAGTGGCTTCAGACAGTCAGAACTAGTGGCTGGGTGAGGCAACACACTTCTTTGTTGCGCATCAGAGCCACGGACAACGAATCCAGGGCAAAACGGCATCTTGGGTCAAGACACCGCTTTCGTTAAAATTGATTCCCATGTTACAGAGATTACAGGTACATCCTGCCTGCGAGTATGTTACATCTGTTTGTAAGAAAGCGCCAACATGTGTTCAGTTGACAAATGAAACCGGCAACCAGTGCTTGGATAAATGTGGGATTTAAATCACATGTTCGATTGTACATGTGTTGACATGAGAATTACTCAACGCACAAAGAACTATCACCTGTACAGTGGACATGGATAGTTTGTGTATCTGTCTAGGCTTCACTGACTTGGACATCTGTGAAGTTCTTGCTGATACGATACGTCAAAACAATGCCTTCCCCTTGCAACCCCCTCTTTCCAATACTGTCAGCAGATCATAGCTTATTCAAGTGCATGGAATATGTGTATTATACATTAATTAATTACTACGTATGCAATCATGGCAAATTTGTTAATAGCCATGAATGGTGGTTCACTAGATAGGCAAAATGGGCTTCCCAGTCACTGCCCTGAAGATCAAATTGAAAGGACAGATGAATGGAACTTGTTTTCTGTCACGTGATTGTGATGTCATATAATTTGTTGCCATGTGCTTGTAGCTGAGTGGCTTCTGTGCTGCTGCTTCAGGTTAAAAGACAGTCCCAAGTGCTGAAAGACTGAAGAGCAATGGATTATATAATACAGTATACATTAGGCTGACTACAAAAAGCACTGAGAACCTTCAAGTGGTTCAGAATACATTTGGCCAGTACTTGCTGCATTGACGATCATACGGGGACTTACCCGTGTGAAGCAAAGCACCTTGCCCACCATCCCCTCAAGGGTTAATGTGAATGGTGATGGGCCTGCAGGTGTTGCTAATTGGGTTGTGGGGTTTTTTGGCCTGCCAGCTGCTTCTTCTTCTTCTGTATTTTTTTGTATTTTTAATATGTGCATTATTGTGTGCATGTGTATATGATTGTGTGTGCACCTGGAAGTCATGGCGACCTCTGGAGACTCACCCCTACTGGGGCCATGGAGGATATTCAAAGAGGTGGCTGAATAAAGCCTGCCTCCACCTCCCGACTGCTGGTATTCCAAGGAGGTCTCCCATCCAAATACTTGCCAAAGTCGACCCTGTCTAGCTTCTGAGATCTGATGGGACCTGAGCTATCCAGGTCAAAGTGGCCTGCAAGCTCCTTATCATCTTTAAGGCCAAAGATGGAAAACGGTTAATTACCTTCTTGTGGGGACCTGTGATCTCTGATGGGAGGGGGAGACTGGGAGAAGTGATGTAATCTTCTAGAGTTTTGTCATGGAGACCCGTTCTGATTGGATTGCCACCATCACCTGACTTGATGGGCCAAAAATTATAACTTGCACTGTGGCCTGGGAAGGGAAGAAGCTAGCTGAGATTTTCATGGACTGTGGGCCAAGACGATATCCTGCAATTGCTAAAAAAGTATACAGTGCTATTTGAGGCCTTCTTAATGAAGTTAAGATTGGTGCCACCTAACGTAGCTCTTTACAGTGTTAGGTAGTTGAAGCAGATGTTATTTTCTATTCTGTATGATTTCTGAGTAATGTGTTGGCAATAACTATTATTCTTAATACCGCTGAATAAACCTAACATTGCAGACAGATACTGGATTGTTGATAGATCAAGACTGTTGACATTTTAGTCTAATTTTTGGTTTTGTACTAGTTTTTAAATGTCGCATCGACTGATTGTACGTCTACTTAATAAAAAGTTGGGATACAACAATTTTATGTAAGTTTAAAATATGGCTGTGCACATTTATTTTAAAAGGGTCTCTCTCTGTTGATGTGTGTGTTGAGAGCCACTGTGATGTGGTTAGAATGCCAGACCACGATCTGGGAAATCCAGGTTGAAATTCTGGCAATGTCACAACACTCACTGGGTGACCTTTGGCCAGCCCCATAAACTCAGCCTCACCTACCTCGCAGGGGGTTCCCTCAGACTGACCTATCTAAAAAAGGCTGTTGTTGCAAGGATAAAATGTCGCAAGGGGGGAAAGATGTTGTAAGCTTGATTTGGGTCCCCTTATGTATCCAAACAAATTAAACAGTGAATCAGGGTCTAGGAAAGCCAGATTCAAAATCCACACATGAAACGGTCATCTCTCAATATCAGTATCGTCTACTCTGACTGGTAGTTGCTCTCCAGGGTCTCAAGTAGAGGTCTTCCCTATCACTCGCTATCTGATCCCATAATGCCAAGGAGTGAACCTGGAATCTTTGCATACAAAGCAGATGCTCTGTGACCACTGAATCCCACCCACACCCCTACATGGTTCATACTGGGTACCAGTCATGCTGTCCCTACCTCACAGAGCTGTTGTGAGGATAAATGGAGATGGGAACATCTGTTGGCATCTGAAGTTTAAATGCCAGCAAGATGACAGTCAGTCATCTAGATCAGGAAGATCTATGTGACAGTGCCAGAGTCACATGACGGACCAGTTGCATCAGCCTGGTGAGACTGCATCAGCCTTCTGAGGGTGTCATAACGACTCAGCATCGGTTCGGTGATTGGCTGCAGGTATGTATATATTCTGTACAGTTCTTTCATACCGTAGCCTGCATGGTTACTATTGCCTGGCGAAGCATTTTGTTGGAGAGAGAGCCGAATGCTAAGCCTTGTTGGACTGTATATAGTCTGTAAATAAACTGTATATAGCTCTGCAAAAAACAACAGCGTGTGTACCACGTCTTACTTCAAATACCGTCAACACCATGTATGCCACCCTGAGATCCTTGGAGGAAGGGCAGGGTCAAATATACTAGAGAGGCTGAATTGAAGCATCTGCAGATAGACTAAGAGCCGCAGATGAGATATTCTCCCACTGCACCAACTTTCTATGTATTTTGCTTTCCATGCGTACTCAAGCACATAACAAATTTTCAACTTTTTTTTTTAAAAAAAGTATAAAAGCAATTACTTTTTAGTAGGTGTCTCCCTAGTGTGTACCATGTGACAATAAAAGTAATAATTGGATGTAATTTTTCATTAGGTATGCATACGGCAGTTATCTGCGGGCTAGCAATACAGCCCTAGAAGACGCTGCATTACTCACTGGTTCCTACATAGCCAGAGATGGAAAAACACACCAATTTATTTTCCGACAGGGCCAATCAAGAGTGTTTGCAGTGCTGTATAGTGGCAGTTACTGTGACGGCTTATTTCTCCCTGCTGCTCAAGATAGAGGGAGGTTTTGTTGGCGGGGCGTA
Source organism: Gekko gecko (assembly GCA_029375565.1). NCBI lineage: Eukaryota > Metazoa > Chordata > Lepidosauria > Squamata > Gekkonidae > Gekko > Gekko gecko. The sequence goes on from JAPDNY010000010.1 coordinate 8,092,524, forward strand.
GGGGGTAGGGGCAGGGAGGTGGGGAGATGCCGGCTGAAACAATGACTGGCTCTTTTTTTATTGTTAGAACACCTGCTGCCTCCTTCAGCACAGACTCATCCATTATGTAACACGCCAGTGGTGATGGGACCACAAGCCGTAATTCTGAAACCCTGTCAACGCAAAGAAACAAAAAGGGGGGTAATTTCTCACTTTGCTTTTAGAAATGTGATCTGTTCTTCCTTAATTCCTGTTTGTGCTGCCACCGCTTGTTTTTATATAACAACTTGTAGTACGCACCAGGAGGACAAAGACAGAGAGAGAAAGAAGGAGAATAACCAAGCACAAGCATTTTTTTAAAAAAGAGGGGACGGATACCAAGCAGGATCAACTGAAACAAATTTACTAAAAACGTCTGCTGTCTTCGGTGTGGAGTCAGGATAGAATGCCAAAGGCACCCAAATTAAAGAAAGAAAATTCCATGGCAAAGCAAAAAGCGTTACCTGCAATTACATTTTTCATTTTTAGAAGTTTGCAATACACTCATTCTAAAAAGCATATTTTAAAAGCACTAATCATATTCATTCGGGCCCCATGGATCATGAACACAAGGGTGCACGGGGGTGTGTGTGTGTGTTTTTTGTGTGTGTGCCTTTCTGTTCCATCTGCATCTTCCTAAGACTTCCAAAAAGCTGATCTGGGAAGTTAAAGTTATGGGAGCCCTGTGGGGAAAAAATTACAAACAAAGCATGAGGGATACTTATGAAAAGGAGAAAACTAGGAAATATCATCCCCTTTGCTTTTCTGTTGCTGCAAGAAGCATTATCTGCATAAGGAAGAGATAGGGGTGAAACTACCCAATTTTCCTTTTGTTGTATACCAAGCGGAGACCGCACACGTGGTCAGGGAACCACGCGGTCGGGAAAAGGATGCAAGCTTCACCTCCAGAGACAATAGCCCGAATGGATCCTAGCCCACACCTATCAGGCAGCTAGGATCCTAGGACAAGCCAATGGGGAACAGGGTGCAAATAACCTATCACGGGTGTGTGTGTGTGTGTGTGTGTGTGTGTGTGTGTGTGTGTGTGTTGGGGGAGTGGGAAGCACGGCAATATAAACCAGCCTGCAAGCCAGGTAGCCATCCCAAGTCTTAAGTATACCTAATGAAGTATGAACTGTTGTCACACATCCACGCATCAGTCTCAGTACTTTATTGTGGTGATGAGGATGGGATCCGAATGAGCGATTTGGAACCTGAGCAGAGCATCGCACCGACCTTCCTGACAATGCACCTCGCATCGCTGGCCCCAAGAGCAGCACCATGCCATGCTCAGAGTCTTTGGTCACCACACCCTGCACTGCTCCGGACATCTCCACACCATGTGTGATTCCCATCATGGCAGCCGCCCAAGGAAGCATCCCTGAGTTCGACTTAGCCCACCCAGAAAAGTGGGAAACATGGCTCGAGCGGCTAGAATATTATGTGGACTACCATGACATCATGGAGGAGGGTAAGAAAAAATCCTTACTGCTCAGCTCCTGTGGAACCGATACCCTCCGCCTCCTGAAAGATCTGCTGGTCCAGAAGAAGCCGAAGGAGACCATGTATGCAGAAATCGAGACAGCGCTCACAAACCACTTTGCGCCCAAACCCACGAAAATAGCTGAGCACATAGACTTCTTTGTGCACATCCAGGGTCCCGATGAAACCATGATCAATTTCCTGGCGGCCCTAAGATGAGCAGCCACCTAATGTGGGTTCCCCAGCCTCAGTGACACATTGATGAACCAGTTCATCATGGGCCTCCAGGAACCCAAGCTACACCACAAACTCGCTACGCACGACGACCTGAATCTGGACCAGGCTCTGAAGAAGGCCACAGCATACGAAAAGTCCCATCAGGAGCGCCGCAGAAAGACAATAAACTTCACCCGCACATCCCCAGTAGGATCACATGAGGAGGACGTCCTCCAGGTGCACCACCCGGCGAGGAGGAGTACACGGCCCTAGACAACCACGCAGACCAAGAAGCCGGTCGCACAGACCTCATGCACGAATTGTGGAGAGACACACGAGCGGTGGGCCTGCCGTTTCCGCAATGCTGTTTGCCGGTCTTGCAACAAGCAAGGCCACATCACCCGTGTGTACAGATCAAAGGGGAGCCGTCGGACAATGTCCACCCACCAGGACCCCTCCACGATCACCATTCACCAGCAACAGCACCAGGTATTGAACTTGCCCCCTGAAGCCCCTAATAAAATGCATGCCACGGTGTTAATAGAGGGGTCCTCATGTAGAATGGAGTTAGACATGGGGTCGGCATTCTCCATTATATCGGCAGCGACCCTACTGAAGCTCTGTACACGTGGTCAGGGAACCATGCAGTCGGGAAAAGGATGCGAGCTTCACCTCCAGAGAGAATAGCCCGAATGGATCCTAGCCCGCACCTATCGAGCGGCTAGGATCCTAGGAGAAACCAATGGGGAATAAGGTGCACTGTAAATAACCTCACGGGTGGGTGGGTGTGTTGGGGGAGTGGGAAACACGGTCATATAAACCGACCTGCGAGCTGGGTAGCCATCTCAAGTCTTAAGTATATTTAATAAAATATGAGCTGTTATCACGCATCCATGCATCAGTCTCAGTACTTTATACCTTTCCCCCCATGTCCCGTGGCTAGCTCAATCTCGCCAGATATCAGAAACTAAGCACGGTTGGTCCTGTTAGTTTTTGGATGGGAGACCACCAAGGAAATCCAGGGTTACTACGGAGACCCAGGCAACAGCAAACCACCTCTCAACATCTCTTTCCTTGAAAACCATATGGGGTTTGACAGTACTTTTCACCATCACCACATCATGGCATTTTGGACCCGGATCTTTCAAGACACTGACTTTGAGCATCAGCTTTCCAATGGACGTTTCTGAAGGAAGAAAGAGGTTGAAGGAATCCATGACTGCCTTTTGTTTATCAACAGGACTGAACGTATTATTAATGCTACCAAATAATTGATTGTCTGGTCACCTGTGGTGTAAGCATTTCTTCCAGGTAACCAAGTCCTCATGAATTGTTAAAAAAAAAAAAGTTCTTTCTCTTTTTAACTGATAAAGTGCACAAAAGTTTGGCATTAATCTGCATAGGGAGACAGGCTAGAAATAATTTCAATGGATTAATAACTTCTGCAGATTTAGAATTAAAACTGGACTTAGGAAATGCAATTAATTTAATTGCATCTGACTACAACAATACCTGAGAGAAGGTGGAAATGGAAAATACATTAAAGCATTATCAGTGGGGCAGATTAGAAATATTATGCTAGGTATGTAGAGTATAACTTCACTAGTTAACCATTCAAAGTTGTTTAATATTGGAACATTGTAAAAAAACAAGACTCTTATTATACATGTAGTGACCACTGCAAGAATATTATATGCCAAATATTGGAGGGAAAAAGAAGAAATGATAAATAAAATTGTGAAAACTGCGGAGATGGATAAATTGACTTTAATATTGAGAGGACAGAAAGAAAGATTTCAAAATAGATGGTCAAGGTTTTATAAATGGCTTGAAGACTATAACAAATGAGCAATATTGACATTCAACGATTTAGAAGAGAATATAGAATACAAGTGTAATTATAATGCATAATACTTATACAAAAATGTATGGTGATAAACAATGTAGAAGGTAACAAACTAGATAAAACAGAGATGCATATGGAATCCCCAATCTATATGTATTTATGTTTTACCCACATACACACACCCTGGGTCTTAACAGGGACCTGGGGAGGAGGAGGAGGATGGCAATGACAAAGATGAGGAAGAAGGTTTTCATATCCCACTTTTTACTACCTTAAGGAGTCCCAAAGCGGCTTACCATCTCCTTTCCTTCCTCTCCCAAAAACAAGCCCCTTGTGAGGTCTGTGAGGCTGAGAGAGTTCTGAGAGTACTGTGACCGACTCAGGGTCACCCAGCCAGCTTCTTGTGGAGGAGGACTGGAGAATCAAACCCAGTTCTCCAGAGTAGAGTCCACTGCTCTTAACCAGTACAGCATGCTGGTTCTTATGATGTTACTATCTTGCACACGCTGCCTCATAGAGATCAACTATAACAGATCAACTATTTCTCTACCACTTCCTACTGTATCTGCTTAGTGTGCGCTAGAATTCTATGTTACCCCTATTCTGCCTATCTAACAACAATTAGGGTTGATCCTCATCCACTCCGATTACTTTTTATTGGACCTTGCTTTAAACCAGCCTGTTTTAGTAGCAGCTTACCCATCCATCCATCCTACCTTTCAGCTCCTGTGTATATAAATACACTTGTCTATTTACACCTCACTGCATGTGCTAAAGTGAGCTCTGTCTCCTCAAAGCTTGTACTGGAACCAATCCTAGAACTGCTTGACTCCTTCACTCATCCCTTCATTTTCACCTTGGCAACTGCTTATGTCAAAACTGACTTTAAGAAGCTGAGACCGCAACAAAAAGAGACTCCGATAATTCTGCCTTCCATTGTCTTTTTTTTTAAAAAAAAAATCAGTCTTGGCATGGGAGGCAAAGTAAAGAATATTTCTAATTCGCTGCTTTGAAAATCCCATTCAAATGATTTTATTTCTCATTTCAAGTCCAGAAGCACGTTGGCTGGAAAGACCCATCTACAGAGAGTAAAAAGCAGAGACCGGCAGCTTCAAAACACTTCTGAGAAAGAGCTAAGATGGCACATGGGGAATATACATTCTGCACATAGAATTAATTAGCAAGCACACGCAGTCTTTTTCTTGCCATGATTTTTAAAAGAAGAAGAAGAGATTGGATCTATACCCACCCTTCACTCGAAGTCTCAGAGTGGTTTACAAACTCCTTTCCCTTTCCCTTCCCCTCCCCATGACAGACATCTTGTGAGGCAGGTGGAGCTGAGCAGGGGTCATTTTGTAGAAAAAGAGGTGCAGGAGCTCATTAGCATAACTCATTAGCATAACTTATTTGCATATGCCACACACCCCGACATTACCAGAAGTGTGTCAGAAGGCATCACCCACCACTCAGGCTCCACCCCAAAAATCTCCAGGTATTTCCCAACTCAGCTGGTGAGCCTACCTGGAGAAAAACTGCTTCAAAACCACAAAAGCACAAAGAAAATTTGTAGCAGGGGATCAGCTTTTGTGAGCCACTGCTCTCTTCTACAGATACTTCACAGCTGAAGAAGTGATCAGTGACCCAGTTATGAACAGAGGCTACAGTTCCCGCATTTGCAGAAGTCTACAGATATGGGCAACAACCTCCTTACTTGCTACCTACATGTGATGGTTGATGACTCTGTTTCAATGTATCTGAAAATGAGTGCATGAACAGGAAAGCTTCTACCCAGAATTAAACTTTGTGGGTCTTAAAGGTGCCACTGGACACAAACTTTGTTCTATTGCTCCAGACCAACACGGCCACCCCACCTGAATCTATGCAAACCAGAATTATTCAAGAAGGCTCTTCTACACAGGCAATAGGGTTACACTGTACAAAAGACTTCACAAAGTTACTTGAACAAATTATTAGGGTAGACCCAACACTTCGTGTCCACACATGCTTAAGGTAGGATAGCAGCTCAACAGAACAAAGTCTGAATTAAGTGGCACCTTTAAGACCAACAAAGTTTATTCACATGAAAGCTTAGACCCAGAATTAAACTCTGTTGGTCTTAAGGTGCCACTGGACTCAAGTTTTGTTTGACACATTTTGTGTTTATTGACTGTTAACCTTTATTTAAGCTGGTTATAGCCTAACTCATTAGCTGAAAGAGAGAGAGAGAAGGAAGGAGGGAGGGAAGGAAGGAAAAGAAAAAGAAAAAATGGAAAGAAAGGGACAGAAAGGAATAGAAAGAAAGGGAAGGAAACAAAGAAAGGGAAAGCAATGGGGAAAAAGAAAGGGGAGAAAGGGACAGAAAGGGAAGAAAGGGAAAGAAATGGGGGAAAGAAAAGAAAGGGAGCAAAGAAATGGAAAGAAAGGGGAAGAAAAAAATGAAAAGAAAGGGAAAGAAAATGAAAGCCTCTGTGTATGTTTGCTTTCCCCAAGTTCTAAATCCCCCCACCAGCAGTTAAAAAGGAGCTTGAAAGCTTACATTTGAAACGTCCCCCTTCGGCTGTGAGTTCCCAGGCTAGAGTACTCACTCAGCCACCCTTTCTCAGGTCCATTCAGCATATAAAAATGAAAGTGAAACAAGAGCTCCAAGGGGACCAAACTAAATCACACAGATATTAAGGGAAGAGCAGACTGTTCCATTACACATAGCTTTGCCATCGGCTCCCACGGGCTTGTGCGGGCGGGAGAGACAAGGCTGAAAAGGGCTTGGATCTCTTAGATTCAAGCCCCTTTCAGCTTTGCCATCAACTCCTGCGGGCTTGAGGGGGGGAGAAGGCTGAAAGGGGCTTAGATCTCTTAGATTCAAGCCCCTTTCAGCTTTGCCATTGGCTCCAGTGGGCTTGGGGGGAAAGAGAAGGCTGAAAGGGGCTTGGATCTCTTAGATTCAAGCCCCTTTCAGCTTTGCCATCAGCTCCCGCGGGCTTGGGGGGAGAAAAGGCTGAAAGGGGCTTGGATCTTGGATTGAAGAGGAGGTGGGGAGACATGCCTGGCTTGGCTGCAGGGCACCTGGAGGAGCTTGGGCAGGGAAGCCAGGGATTTAACCCCCCTCTCTCCACAAAAACAGAGAGGTTCAGGAGAAAAGGAGGGGAAAAGGAAGAGGAGGCGGGGATTCATGCCTGGCTTGCCTGCTTGGTCTCCTCCATATGCCCCGTGGCTGAGGGCACCTGGAGGAGCTCTGGCAGGAAAGCCAGGGATTTAAACCCCCCCCTGCTCAGGGGGAAGGCAGGCATGTCTGCCTCCGTGTGCTCCCTGTCTCCAGCCAACCTGCGGCACCAGGCTGGCTGGAAACAGGGAGAGCAGGGAGGCAGTCATGCCTGGCTTCCCTGCCCCAGCTTCTCTAGGCTGTGGGGCACCTGAAGGAGCTTGGGCAGGGAAACCAGGGATTTAAAAAAAAATCTTTCAGCAAAAGCGGATAGGCTCAGGGGGGAAGGCAGGAGCATGGGGTGGGGAGTTGGGGGGGGGGCTTGCCGCCACCTGGACTGGTGGAGTGGCGCTCCAGCACACTCCGCCCCCAAAGGACCCCTGGAGCTGAGAGAGCTGTTTCAAGAACTGCCCATGGTCATCCAGCAGCTGCAAGTGGAGGTGTGGGGAATCAAACCTGGTTCTCCCAGATGAGAGTCTACACACTTAACCACTACACCAAAAAACCCTATTACTGATCAACTGGTCTCTTTTAAAGCATTTGTGTACAGTAATGCTATTAAATCTTCAGGGACCAAAATGTGTATCATTATTATACAAGACCTGCCAACCAAATGGAGAAAAGGAAACCGGAGTCCTCAGAGTCACTAGTGGGACAGGAACAGAAGTTTCTCCCTTCCCTGCCCCTGGCAGCCTCGGTTTCCAATTACACCTTGGCCCATTATGCACACACATCTTATTGCAGATTTTCCGAGCAGTAAGCCTTTAATCTTGACTTTGGATTCTGTGCCTGTTTTAAATACCATTCTTTTGTCTCCAGTAAATTTATTCCGCAGCTACAATTTTTAAAAACCCACTTGGGGGTGGAACATTACTTGTGACTTGTGGGGGGTGGCATCCAAAGTTTTTTTTTTAATTTACACAATTGCCCTATTGCAGCTGCGCAGTAGTGTCCAGCAAGCACCTTCCATTTAAATCCTCATGGTTCAGGTTCTGCACATGCATTTTAACGTTAGTTCGTTGAATAAAAGGGAGCAGAAAGGAACACCAGCAAAGGGGGAAACCCACTGTTGAAACCGACCAGACTTTTTCTGCAACTGACAAGCAGCTGCGAAGCCATTTTCCATAAGCATTAGGGGATTCTCTGCTGTGTTATCGGCCATGGTGAAAAATGGGAAAGAGTCACAATGATCTCATAATATACGGGAACACTTTGAGTGTACAGAATGCACAGTAGAACCCATGATGCTGGGATTGCAAGCTGTGATCATTGGCAGTGTGTGTGTGTGTGCATCTGTGCATGTGCTTGTGCAAAGTCGGCTGAAACTCAACCACGCTTTGCACAGGGTTGCAATTTGTATGGGGGAGGAGTCCTCTGGCCGAAGCTCTGGAGAACTTTTTTAGTCTTGTGCCACTAAACTGAAAAGGGGGGGGGTATTTTCACTGATGCCCTAGTGCAGCTGCATATTAACACTAACTTCTTGCCCTTCCCTGCAAATTTGTGTGGTTTCTCTTTGTGATTCTCTAATTTGATCCTGCACACTGGTCATGGTCTTGGCAGTTTTTTAAAGCCTGTCCTGTGCAGATTGCACTCTTCCTCTGAATAGATCAATCCCAAGTGATTCTTAAATTCAGCGGTTTGCAGCAGGTACATGTGGCTCAGCCACCATTTTTTGGTGGGTATTTGTGTGTGTGCGTGTGCACGTGCACACATGCCTGTGTGCCTGGAAGTCATGGCGACTTCTGGCAACTCCTACTGGGGGCTTGGATGTTTTTAGAGAGGTGGTTTGATAGCTTGCCTCTGTGTCCTGACCCCTGGTACTTTTTGGAGATCTCCCTTCTAATTACCAGCCAGGGTTGGCCCTGCTTAGCTTCTGAGATCCGATGAGACCGGGCTTGCCTGAGCTATCCAGGTCAGGGCCTCAGCTGCCATTTTAATGCCAGGCTTCCAGAGAGTGCCAAAATGCCGCCCCCCAAAAAAACAAACCCTTGTTCACTAAAGCATGAAAAGGAAAAATATTTTCAAAGTTTTAGGCTTCCCATCCCAGTCTCTCTCTCTGTTTACATTTCATGTCAATTTCATTCCCCACTGACAATCCTTCTCCCTTTATTTTGTTTGCATGCAGCACTGAAATCCCCCTTTTTTTTTTTTTGCAATGGGGACCCTGCCGTTTGCCTCCTCTCCAATCCTCCTTTCAAGTCAATACCAGCAGGGAACTAAACCTCGCGCAGCTCCTTTTAAACTTCCCCCATCATGGGAAAAATTGAGTTTGTACACTGATGAAGGGAGGAGGATGGCCTAAGGTGCAGAGTGGGTGGAACAACTTTGATGTGGGCGGGGGAGTGACCTTCGAGGGGTGGCAAAAGGGCAGGGGGGAAATCTGAGGGAATCTGTACGCTTTTGAATTGTCTTAGGCTTGGAAGCGAAACAAGGGGAAAATCAGCATAAAAGTACCATCAGAAAACCCAGGGAAACAGTGACCAGAAGTGAACTAAGCACTGAAGAGAGGAAAATCAATGCAGAATGACAAAGAAAACCCGATGGACATGCACGGTGAAAGTGAGGGAAAACACCTGTGCATAATAGGCCATTGTCTACATTATTCCTTGGAATTTAACAGGGACCGACCATTATGCCTGCTTATCCTGGCAGAGCTCCACTTTAACTCCTATTGCTTAGTCATTTTAGAGCATGACAAAGAAACCAAACCCAGGAATTAGACATTTTCAGTGTTGGTAGATGTTAATGCACATGTGCTCAGGGAGGGGGTGCTGGGGGTTGTTAAATCAAGGCAACAGGCTCTGTCCAGCCTCACATTACTTAGAACATATGAGTACAGGTAGCCGTCCTGACCTAGACATCCCAGGCTAGCCCAATCTTGTTCAGTCTCAGAAACTAAGCAGGGTTTGCCCTGGTTAGTACTGGGATGCGAGACCAACAAGGACTACCGGGGTCCCCTATGCAGAGGCAAGCAATGGCAAAATGCCTCAGAATGTCTCTTGCCTTGAAAACCCTATAGAGTGCCATAAGGCAGCAGCAACTTGATAGCAACCCCCCCCACCAAGTATGTGTAGAGATCTCCCCATGTGATCAAGAACCCTGGGGGAAACCCCACAAAGAGCAGCTGAACAGAGAAAACCACGTTTATGCCTACAAGACCTTACAGAGGAGTTTTAAAATGGAAGGCCCAGAGTGTATGGTGTCCCCTTCTGGATCTACTTCCCATACTCACTAGCACTGCTAGAAGTCTAAGATGATAATTTCATCATACAGGACCACCACCTTAACTCTGTTGCATAACAGAAACACCCCCCCCCATTTTACTAGTTAAATCTCTTGCTAGAATGAATGCCCATTCAACGATGGTTATGAGAGGCCGATTTTTGCATCTTCCCTACTCTGACAGAATTTGCTTTTGCACCTTTGGTAAAACAGATACAGTTTCTCATATTCTATTGGACTGTCCCTTATATTCCAACCTAAGATGTTGTTTCATTTTACCATGGTTGGTGAATTTCTACAGTTCTACTCCAAGTTGGGCGGTCCCCTTCCTACTCTCAGATCCAAACCCTGATATAACTTTGGATATTGCCAAAAAAAAAAAAAAATCCTCCTACTTTTGTCTTTTGGAAAATAAATCAGGATTACAAATGAAATTTCAGGTTGTTCTACTGCTCAAGGCATTGAGTCATAGAGCTTTTATTGGACAAGGACTAGTTAAATCTCTTTAATGTATCTAGGTAAGAGCCAAAGATGTTCACTTCGTGTTACTTCTCCAAGCTGCAAGTCAGTACACAGCACTATTTACTCCCAGGCTAATAACGAAAAATTATGCTGTGGTCTTTGGTCACCATTTCAAAGCCAGATATTTCTTTAAAGTTTGTTTTATGTCAAGAAGTTTATAGGCTGCCAAAACACAAGCAGGTTTGGATGGATTAAATGTGCTCCTGAATGTGATTTAGCAGACCCACAAAGCTCTGCCTGAAGAGATTCTCACACTGCAGCCCTCAACCACATCCTGCAGCTGATTACCGAGGTCCTTTTCCCTCAACCTTCCTCCATCCCTTGAACTTAACTGAGAAATTTGGGAAATGAAGGGCACGTCAGTAGACCTGTGGAATAACTCTTTCTCACGCCTTCTCAGTGAAATGTGTTGGACCATTTCCTCAGCACCTTCTTACCTCATTTTAGCGGCAAGTGGAATTCACATCTGATGCTTTGACTCTGCCCCACTTGTTCCACAGTAGGGCTTTTGCCTCAGGAATGGACCCGCCCCATGCATTCCTCAATTAATTTAAAAGGGGGAGCCGAAGCCACCTCCCATCATGCACTGCGTCAGTGACATAGCCTATTTTTTTTGTGTGCATGCATAGTTACGTTGCAACGTTATCAGAGGGGGAAAACGAAAGCACCACGGAACGCTGGAGGGGGGAGACGTTTATAACTGTAGAAAATATTGTTATCCGAATAAACTTTCCTGTGTAAACAAGGCACCAAGGTTGAAGGCTCTCTAGAGCAGGGGTGTCAAACTCATTTGTTATGAGGGCTGGATCTGACATAGATGAGACCTTGTTGGGCCGGGCCCCATGTGTGTCACAAAATGTAATGCCAGGAAGCGGAGATATAAACTTTATAAAGGACACAAACCCAAAGGTTTTTTTTAACTTAAAATAAAAACATGCTTAAAACATTAGCACTCTTGCAATATTTTGTTTGTTTAACGGTGTCTGATAACTGACACCTCTTGCTCAGAATTATCGCATCAAAATGTCTGTGCTGTTGCAATCTTGAGTATGCTGTTCAGGGGTGTATCTGTAAGCTGCAAACCTACGATGATGCAGCCGCAGCAGAACTGGAAGAAGCAGCAGAAGACAGCCAGTTCCACTGCGGGCCTGACAGAAGCCCTCCGGGGGCCTGATCCAGCCCCCGGGCCGCGTGTTTGACACCCCTACTCTAGAGGGTTCATTTTAAAATGAGGAACCAGCGAGAGGCAGGCAGAGGAGAGCAACTGGAGTGCTGATGTTTCACAAGAGTCTGGGTGCCACAGCCAAGAGGATCGAATCCGCCTTTTGCTCTCCCCCAGGGCTCGAGTTGGCCGCCCACCTCGGCCGTAGGAGCTGCGCCAGGCAACCTCACCCCTCAGCTGCTATGAGGCAGTCGATGCTTAGGTGCTGCTGAGCGAAGGTGAGACCTGGGCGTGCATTGCAAAAAAGAAAAAGAAAACACACATTGCTGTATTGTAATGGTCAAAACTGCATTGTAACGCAATCAATCCTAAATTTTAAAAAACAATATTATGTGTTTGTGTGTGGGGGGGTGTTTAGTGGAGAGGGGCTTCCTTGCATGCAAGCTGGAAAGGTCAGAAAGCCTGGGGTTGTTTGCTGTCCTCCCGAAGGAGCAGCTACAGTACTTGGCGGAGTACTTCAAGTGACCATTCAGAAAAAGCAAGACGGGTCGGTAGCCGTGTTCCCTCTAAGCTGAGTTAGTGTGAGCTAGCTCACAGTTTTTGAGCCTCCAGCTCACACCTTTTTGTCTTAGCTCAGGAAGGAGGGCTCCGGAGCAAGTTAATTTATGCAGCAACCAAATCACCTGCTCGCAACTTGAATGCCAGGAGCTCACAAAGTAGGATTTTGGCTCACCAGGCTCCACAGTTTAGAGGGAGCATTGGTAGGTAGCCGTGTTAGTCTGCCTGTAGCAGTAGAAAAGAGCAAGAGCCCGGCAGCACCTTAAAGACTCACAAAATCTGTGGTAGGGGAGGAGCTTTCGTGAGTCACTGCTCCCTTCTTCAGGAAAAAAAGGGGTTGTTCAGTTGTTGCTTTTTAAAGAAATGCCCGCTTAAAGCCAAACACTCTGCCCCCCTCTGAGGTTCAAACTAAGGACCTTCTGATGATGAGGCTGACACACTGCCTACTGTGCTGAAGAGGCTTCCATGCATGATGGTTATAACTTTCCTGTGTAAACAAGAGGCACCAAGATTGAAGTGTCTTTCCCCACCCCTGCCTGTTTTTTTAAATATCTACTTCTAAAAAAAGGTATTGAGCAACTTTATTTAGGAGTCTGGATTTAGGCCGCGCGGCTACCATAGCCTGTTGTTTCCATATAGGCAAGAGAAGAGAGAAGAAGAAGAGACAGGGTTTACACCCTGCCCATCACTACTGGAAGGAGTCTCAGAGCAGCTTACAATCCTTTTCCCTTCCCCTCCCCACAACAGACACCCTGTGAGGTAGGTGGGCTGAGAGAGCTCTTTCGAGAACTGCCCTTGAGAGAACAGCTCTAAAAGAACTTGCAACTGACCCAACAGCAGCTGCATATGGAGGAGTGGGGAATCAAACCCAGTTCTCCCAGATAAGAGTCCGCGCTCTTAGTTACTACACCAAACTGGCTCATGAGGGTTATCTGTACACAGCAATGATCATGAGGAATACTTATTTTGAGTACTGGCAGTCTCTAAGATGTGGACTCCTGTGAGCAAAAATTCTCCTTTCTGAGCATTAAAGTTGTGAGCAGGTGATTTGGCTACAACCTAATTTAGTTTGCTCTGGAGCCCTCCTTCCTGAGCTAAGACAAAAATGTGCGAGCCGGAGGCTAAAAAACTGTGAGCTAGCTCACACTAACTCAGCTTAGAGGGAACACTGGTCCATACTGCCCCGTTTGTCACAGCGTTATAACACGATCAATATTGTGGGGGGTTTTAATTGACATTAAAAAATGGTGAATGTCTCCAGGAAAAATGGGGGGCTTGAAGACTGCCATTGAAAGAAGTACATGAAAGAAGTACTTTTCTTCCTTTCTCACAATACAAGAACTCGTGGGCACTCTATGAAATTGCTGAGCAGTCAGGTTAGAACAGATAAAAGGAAATACTTCTTCACCCAAAGAGTGATTAACATATGGAATTCACTGCCACAGGAGGTCGTGGCAGCTGCAAGCATGGACAGTTTCAAGAGGAAATTAGATAAACATATGGAGCAGAAGTCCACCAGTGGCTATTAGCCACAAGGTATAGATGGGAACTCTCAGTCTGGGGCAGGTGATGCACTCTATTCTTGGTGCTGGAGGGGGCAGCAGTGGGAGGGCTTCTAGTGTCCTGGCCCCACTGCTGGACCTCCTGATGGCACCTGGTATATTTTGGCCGCTGTGTGACAGAGTGTTGGACTAGATGGGCCATTGGCCTGATTCAACATTGGCTTCTCTTATGTTCTTATGTTCTTATGCCAGTGAGGTGGAGCTCACCACCTCCCTAGGCAGCCGATTCCTCTGCTGAGCTACTCTTAATGTAAAAAAAAATCCCCAAATCCAGCCGGTACCTTCCCACCCTTAATTTAAACCCATTATTGCAGGTCTGTCCTCTGCTGCCAACAGGAACAGCTCCCTGCCCTCCTCTAAATGACAGCCCTTCAAATACTTTGAGAGAGCAATCATGTGTGTCCCCCCCCAATCCTCTTCTCCAGACTGAACGTTCCTAAGTCCCTTCACCTTTTCTTGCAGAGCTTGGTCTCTGTCTATGGCCATTCACACACCGAATGACAGTCATCACTTGACCCAGATGGCCTTAGAAAGTGTGGCCCAAAGTGGAACTCTATTCTGAAGTGAAAGGTAATTTTAACATTTTTGTTCCAGCTTGCCTTGGTTCATTCAGTTCACGCTGCCTGCTTCACTCTTACGCCAGGGAAAATTAACTGACATGTCTGACAACAACTTGAAAGCGGATGTTACACAACCATCGCAAAGCTGCAGATTGAAGACATGCCGCCCCTTGCTAAACACTGCCTTCCAGATGTTCCCCCACAAAGCACTCGGCGCCATTTTTAAAGTCATTACAGACACCAGATGGCCGTTTATAGTTTGGGCCGTTTTTATAATTATTTACAATTGCTAGATCAAGTTTGTGAACTCGACCCAACAGTCCATTAGCACTTTACAAAGAGGGAAGGAGTTATAGCTCTATAAATCTTCCCCAGGGAAATTTGTACCAGGAACATCATTCTCTATGGTAAGCTAAATCTCACTGGTATCTCCCCGTCCCCCATTCCTTTCCAAAATACGAGCAAACTAGGCATGTTTGACTAAGTCCGACAACATGGGAGACAACATGGGAGACACTGGCACACAAGTGAAATTCTAATGCACAAAGGTATTTGAGTACATAAACAGAATCATTCTTGCATTTTAACAATTTACTAATGTACGAATTATATCAAAAGGAGTATTAATCTCTACCCCAATGGCACGATTCATCTAACATAACCAGATCTTAAAAAACAAACAAACAGAGGTACTTGAGGCAATTATTTTTCAGCACTAAGCAGCCATTGCTACACTGAAATAATAGTGCAGGCATCAGGGTGGAGAAATAGCTCTCAAAAGAAGTTCTATAACTTGGGCACAGTTCAATAAAAGTTCAGCACAAGGAGGAATGGCAGCTAAACCTACACGTTTCTCCCTTTTTTTTTGCAGATATCCAGCACAGACAGCGACTGGCCTTGATTAGATGCTTCCTGTGGTAGATTCCAGGGACAGGTTTGGGATGCTACTGGTCTATCCGATGCCTAGCTACATCGATTGATCTGACTGGAAGACTAAAAACATCTATGCAGAGGTCCCATCTGATCCGGCTGAGGAATTCTGGGCTGTCTTAGACTCTACCAATGTTCCCTCTAAGCTGAGTTAGTGTGAGCCTCAGCTCAGGAAGGGATGGCTCCAGAGCAATCTAACTGATGCAGTAGCCAAATCGCTCGCTCACAGCTTTAATGCCGGTAGCTCACAAAGTTGAATTTTTGCTCACAAGGCTCCACAGCTTAGAGGGAACATTGGACTCTACCCGTATTAAAGCCAGTGTGACCTAGTGGTTACAGTGTCTGACTAAGGTCTGGGAGATCCAAGTTTGAATCCCCAGCTCTGTAATGGAAAACCACTGGATGACTTTGGATCAGGCTCTTTCTCATCCCAAGCTACCTCACAGGGTTGTTGTGAGGATAAAATGGAGGATGGGAGACAGCCGTATGCTGCGTTGGGTTCCCATTGTAGAGATGAGTGGGATATAAAGAGATAAATAATTAAAAAGTAAAGGGAGGACTTAGATTTACTTTCTGTACTGGTCAATGTAGTTGTGACCCGAAAGTGGGAAGACTATTTCAGTTCAGTTTATTGTTACGGTCCTTAGACCAGTTGTACAAAAAAAAAAAAGAAGCACACTTTTACAATATTCCAAAAATTTTAAATACACCAATAGACTATTAAAAGCAGACTAAAATTTAATCTGATGTCTAACTGCTGTAACTACTTAACTACCATAAAATTTCCATAACCTGAGTATCACCATACAGAAACTGCCTACTTGGTAGGTGATCTTGGGATTTCTATCGGATAGAAAGTTGGAAGACTGGCCGGTAAGTTTTTGTCATAGTCAGTATCTGATGAGGGTATTTTGGGATTTGATCATGTCCTTCCACTGGGATGGTCTGCTCCCAGAGACTTGGGGTTCCAAAAAGCTTTATGGGAGTGAGAGGACTGCTCTTACAAAGCTATTTAAGTTCTTACTGGGAGGTGAAGGGATGGTGTGTGTCACCGAGGCAGCTGACCAGACTGCTCCCCAGCACTGTATCCCTTCAACACACCACCCTCCGTCTCCTTGGTTGACTGAAGAGTGGGAGGACATGTAACAAGCTGGAAAGATCTAGAGAGTGAGGGCTGAAAAACTCATGCAAAATCTAATCAAACAGGCCACAGGACCCCTTTACAGAACCTTTCTTCACTTGCGCCACTGTGAAAGTTGAATCATATCCAGCATATTGGTAGAATGTTGTGGCATAACCGGCCTGCTGCTCTGGCCGACAGGCCCCATTCCACCCTGCCCTCCAAGGTTTTCCCAACACCAAAGGCTTTTCTCTCTCTTCAGTAAACCACCACTGTCACCTGACCTTTGCAGGAATTGCCTGCAGGGAAGGTCAGGACTACCAGCTTTCCCTTCGAAGTTCTGAGGCCTTGCCCCTGTGTCTCCCGCTGCCCAGTGCCTGGTCACCACTGGGATCAACTGACTGCCTTCCCCCCTGGCTCTCCTTTTAAAATATCATGTCCAAGATGGAGGTTTTTGTAGTACAGAGAACCACTACCAGCATCAAAAGTTATAAAGTCTTTATTAAAAAGAAATGTTCACAAGCATACTTCTAGCACAGCACCAGACTGAGCAAAGGATTCAAAAGAAATGGGTAAAACTCAATTCTTCTGTCCCTCTCTCTATACATGCCCAATCAGATGTTAAAATATAGGACAGGCTCCTTAGCTTAGGAAGTTACAGATCTCTACAGTTTTAATTACCTTGAAGCTCCCTCCAGCTCTCCAGGCCAGCACATGATTAATGGCTGCCTCCTCCAGACCTCAGTTAAGACTTCTGTCTGCTCTGATGGACTCAGCACAAAAGAGCGCTTCTTCCTTGCTCCTCTGAGTTTTATCACCTCTCTTTTCCCCACCCACTGACCAGGTCAGGCCACATCTGAAAAGCTTTTCTTGAACCCTCCAGAATTTCCTTCCTGAAGTTTCTCTAGTATTTAACACCTCCAAATCTCTGTTCCCTGCTTGAAGGGGGGTAGCTTGACCATCCCATTGTCTAGACCTGTTAGCATTTGTATGAAGGTGGGCTGAGGTAAGTCTGGAAAGCAATAGAACTGACTTCTCCTCTTCCTGCCTGTTCTCTGCCCAGAGAAGGGGAGAAAACTTTTAAAACTCAGAGTGAAGGTTTTGCTCATTTCAAACCTCCAAAGAAAAAAATGCATTTCTTCACAAATGTTAACGCAGATGTATTGGAATGGAATGTGAACCACCTGAAGCTTGCTGTGATACCATCACTCAGTTTTTTGCTTCTGGAGAGCATCCTGTGTCTATCTGGGAATCTATGTGGGGTAGCAAATCTATCGCCCTATAGACAGGGCTTTTTTTGTGATGGTACTTGGGGGGGGGGGTGTCTTCCAAGACCTGATCGTTGTGCACCAGCTTGCACCAAAGAAACAGCTAGTGGGGGTCTGGTGAAAATCAGCACAACCTTATATATGAATACCGATTGTTATTACTGCTGTTGCTGTTGTCGTTTTTACAAAAACAAAACACAGATGTGTAGGTGTGCATCTATCAGTTTTTGCAAATAGAACAACTTTTAAAAATATATAGATTGCTTTATTTATGTTATGAACTGCACTGAGCCCTGTCACAACAAACAAACAAACAAAATACATCTCCAGTGCTCTCTGCTCCAAAGAGAATTAACTCAGGCACATAGGATCCCATTTGCAGAAGAGGGATGCAAGTAACAGTGCAATGTAAATTATCCACATGTATTCTCTATGGGTATTCTTAACTCAAGTGGATTTTTTTTAGTGATGCCCCTATTGCAAACATCTACAAACCACCTGCACAAAATGCGTGGGGGATCCCCAAAATGATTAATTTTACAAATTAGAATGAGATGTAAGCATGCACATATCGTCAAATCTCCATCATACAAAGCACATGAGGAAGCATAATTTTGGAGAGATAATAATCAGAGATTTCCATAAAGAAGAAAAGCTTGAAATGTTGACAATGTGAATTGGGGAGGGAAATCTGTCTCATGAGAACTGTTATTTAAATCTTCAAAGTATATTGTTACATTTGAAAGGCAAGAAGAAAAACTGATAATTACTTTAAGAAGGTTCTAGCCCAGAACTCTCAAACTTGTGGAGTACTTCACCCCTCGGGAGGCTAAATCCCATGGAAAAGATCTGGGCCTGCATTTGTCGCTGATTCTTCACTCCTATGGATTCCCTCTGACTGTCTCCCTCACGTATTTCCTCTTCCCCCAGAATAAAGCAGCATTTTGAGGGGCCTGCTGAGCTGCACTGAAAGAGGGGAAGCCACAATTCCATACTCAATCACCCTTCTGTGCATGGAAACTTTAGACGGGATCCAGCCCATTATTATCAACCACAGATCAGTAACAGACTGCCATCCAACCACACGGAAAATGTAGGAAAGTCTTACCACTTAGTAAAACCTCCCAACTTTACCATCCATAAGACATGTGGTACTAAATTGTAACACAACGTCTTTAATACGATAGATGACCCAACAACCACTTAAAAAAAAAAAAAGCACTGCCAATGTAGTTTATTGGTCACCTGTGCAGAGAGAGATAGCATTGATCTTGCTTCAATGAAATATTTCACCTGCTGTGCACGAAGATGGAGGTCATAAAAGTAGGGGACTCACAAGGCATCTTTCAAAAAAGCGTCGTGGGATGAGCTCGGCTTCCTTTCGCTTTTGCGATGGGATTGCTGGCTCTTGGAGATGGAGAAGGGTAGTAGGAGCCCTTTGCCCTTCACGGGATTCTGAAAAGCGGACAACTCCCAGCCAGGCAGTAAAGTATACAAACCAAGGGGCAGCGTGTAAGAAGGAGCACCAAGATTACTCGTTTGTCTGACCAGATTTGCCACACATGATTTTCAGACTCTAAAGTTTCCACAGAATTAGACAAAGGAAAAAAAAATATCTGACTCCAGTTCCCAAAAAGCTTGGCATGCTTTCCCATTCCGGTGAAGTCCAAGTTCAGAGTTAACACCTGCAGCCCAAGCCCTGACAGCTCCCCTGTTGACTGCCCACTGGAAAAAAAAAACTTTCAAAATCCCACTAAAACACAGACAGTATGTTTTTTCCAGAATTCCATGGTCAGCTCTCAGGAAACACATTTTTGGCTATATCAGTGCATTTTCACCCCTTTTGGGGGGGAAAAACCTAAGGAGAAACGAAAAACTTTTTTGGGAGTTTAATCATCCCTTCAAAAACTGTTCCAAAGTCATGAAAATCTTTTAGCACTGACTTAATACTGCAGGAATTTGTGTGTGTTATATTGAACAGGGACGATTCACTCTATTTAATACTGAGGGGCAGGACAGGTGGTTATAGAATCAGGACAAAATCCTGCACAAAATCCAAGAGACGCAAATCTAGAGCTTACAAACATTCAGGATCAGCATGCAATGCAGCTCACAGACGTCTAAATCAATGCAAACAATGCCATCCTTGCCAATACAGACACTAAATGCTAAATGTAGTAAATTTTGTGAAACAGTAGGCTAGTTCTGACATACATCTATCACAGATCTAACATTGCCATCTTTCTGGAATTTTCCCTAGCAATTGGAAGGTAAGGAACAGAGAAAATTACCATCGTGAGATACTGGTAGGAAACAGAAACCAGCCAGCTAGGACCTCTTTCCCTGTAACCAGAAACTGCTTGGCCAAGAGTCAATTTCTACAAGGTTGGAGCCCACATGGTGAGGGCCACAGACCACCGCTGTGAACACTGACTTGTGTGTAGTGCTAAATTCCCAGGCATTAAGGTCCTCCTCTGGACTGGGATCATGGTGCATCTGGAGAAAGAACTTCAGTCTCCCTGGCACTGTTACCCTAAACTGAGGTGGTCCTGGGAAGGAATTATCAGGCCTACTTGCTGAAGACCACCTGGTGCCACATGGAAGAACAGCTCCGCCCAGATTGCTTTTGTTCGGGATAACAGCATGCAGAGTGCGGTCAGGTCGAGGCTCCTTCTCCACACACATCGGTGGCCTGATCTGGAGCAGGAAATGAGTGCGTTGCAGTTGAGGACGATATGCCAAGTCAAGTATGACATTGTCTCTGTTTGCAGGTCAGGTGACTCATCTTCACCCTGTGAACTCCAACTCCTGGAAAGCATCCCCAAGAGTGAGTGAAGAAGCAGCCGTCCAAGCTGCTCCAACGATGCCGATCTGTCGGGACAACTTGTGAAGGGAACCCTTCTGTGCTCTGTCTATACCAACAAGTCTGGCCTATTTGCCATACACAAGTAGGATGGAGTTCAACTCTTTTACAGGCTGCAGAACTCAGCAAATTATTGATGCAGAAATCCAATGAGCTAGAATCACCTTTGCATTTATAACTTTGTATTTATAACCCCCCTCGCAGTCTTTAAGCAGCGGCTGGACAAACGCTAGTCAGGGATGCTCTAGGCTGATCCTGCACTGAGCAGGGGGTTGGACTAGATGGGCTCTATGTCTCCCCCTTCCAACTCTGTGAATCTATGATTCTAACTGGTGATCTAGGTACACCCTGACCTGGACAGCCCAGGCTAGCCCAATCTCATCAGACCTCCGCAGCTAAGAAGGGTCAACCTTGGTTAGTGTTTGGATCATGGGGGAGTACCAGGGTCCTGACACAGAGGCAGGCAATGGCCAACCACCTCTGAACGTCTCTTGCCCTGAAAACCCTACAGGGTCACCATAACTCAGCTGCAATTTGATGGCAAAAAAAGGAGAGAGAGAGAAATCTAGGCACAGCATGCAAGAGTGGAAAATAAACTGTCCTCGGCCGCCTGAGTTTAAAAGGCATACTTCTTTGCCCCTTCTGTTGCTTTCACACACTGGAACCTGCACACAGTACTTCAGCTTCCTCTACTGTGAGTCATGACCAGAGCAGGGGAAAAGGCATGAATGTACATCCATACACACATCCCACAGCCGAAAGTAATGCACACACTGTGTTCCTGATTTTCATCCACTTATTACCTTAGAGAAGGATTCTGAGTTTTCTGTTTAAAAGCAGGCAGAATCCTGTTCAAAGCTTTCAGAGATACTCATGCAAAGATGTGCAAGAGATTTTTTGAAAAAAACATCCTGAGCTGGCTGAGTTCTGTAGCCACAACGCTAGGGTTTTTTCGTCTTTCATTGACAAAGTATAAAACTTAAGTAACAGAAGGAAAACAGAGAAATATAATGAATTACATCAATACATCAATGCTCCCTCTAAGCTGTGGAGTCTTGTGAGAAAAAATTCTACTTTGTGAGCTGCTGGCATTAACGTTGTGAGCGAGCGATTTGGCTGCTGCATCAATTAGTTTGCTCTGGAGCCCTCCTTCCTGAGCGAAGACAAAAATGTGTGAACCTGAGGCTAAAAAACTGTGAGCTAGCTCACACTAACTCAGCTCAGAGGGAACACTGAAATACATACACATTGGGCTCCCTTTATCTTCAAGAGATCTTGGGCAGCCAAACAGGAGCCAAAAATTCAATGTGTCTGTCTCACACTCTCGCCAAGGCCACCGCTACATACTGCATGCGGGAATCTCCTCTCAACAGCCCACTGAAGGCATCCCCCTTCTTTACCTACATTATCTTCTGGTGTTCTGGGCTAAGATGCACAAACATACTACCTTAGTACCCACAACTTACAGCTGCTACCATTCTCATCCAGTCTTCTCAATAATTCCCACATTCTGAAGGCGCAGAAGTCCTACTGATATGACAGCCATTTATTTGGAGGAGTGCCATGGGACGGATCTGTTTGAACAAGGCAGAGTGTGATCACTCAACACAAAAGAGGAGGAGGAGATGAAGATGATGATGAAGAAGAGGCAGCAGCAGCCATCAAGCCACAAGCACTGGGAAGAAGCTTTTGGAGGAACTGGCTAAGCCACTGGTTCCCAAAGTGGGCCATATTTTGCACCGCCTGGAGGGCGGTGGAACAATCAAGGTAGGTGGTAGGAGCCTTGGGTGCAATTGGGGGGTGTTGAATAAAAATAAGGGGGCGGTGGAAGCATAAAGAAAGAAGCCTTTTCCTGCCTTCTCCTGGTCTTCCCTGGGATCAGGGAGGGAGGGGGAGGGGGAGAGGGGTCCCCACAGCCAATCACAGCCATGCATTTGCAAACTGCAAATGCACGTGCACCCTCGTAAGACTGGTGTTGCTGCAGGGCTATTGTGTGGTGGTTGCTGCTGGCCTCTGGCTTCAGGTCAACAACATCTTTCTTTACTATGTGCAAATTTGTCACGGCATCTTTTTGTCCACTTCTTGAAGGTAGATTTCCAGGGGGGCGCTGAGTAATTTTTGTTTCTGAAAAGGGGGCGGTAGGCCAAATAAGTTTGGGAACCTCTGGGCTAAACAAACAGAGGCGTCTAAAAGGAGTCCGTTTGTTTTGATAAATTGTAGAATAGCTTATGCGGAGAGCAATTAAATAAATAAGTAGGGCATTTAGAAATATATCTTAAGCGGTAAATATTTAGTCAAAGTATACAAGGGGACAAATCGTTTAGAAGCAGAAGTCTCAGCGCCAGAGGGCATGGCAAGGAGAGGAAGGGTGTGCTCCCCCCAAGACCTCTGGTAACGGGGCGGGGGGGGGCACCCTTCTGCGGAAGGGGCTTCCTCTTCAGCTCCCAATATCAGAGGCAACCCCATCCAGCTTTCTTTTTTTAGGTATAGTAGTAGTAGATAGAATAACAATAAAGATTGAAAGAACAGAAGTTAGAAGACTGTGCAACAATTTATTGGAAGACTTAAAGGATGCATAAAGGAATAAAACGTGATTTAAAGAGAGTGGTTTCATATGCGGGTAGGATAAGGGAATAGGAAAAGAAGAGGTTGCAAACTGGATTGGGATTAAATTTAATTTGTTAAGATTTATAGATGGAATGTAACCTCATTTTTAATTGTTTTTTTTTCTTTCGTGTTTAATTTATGAAACGGAGTATAATATATAAGGAGATGAATTATTTTTTATGTAGTATGAAATATATACTCAATTAAAAATATTATTGGGGAGGGGGAAGTCACAAGCAATCCCACTCTTCCTTGGTGGTTGTCCCATCCAAGCACTGACCATGGCTAACCCCACTTAACTCCCAAGCCCTGATGAGCTCAAGCCAAACTGGGCTATTGGGGCTGTTCCAAAAGTTAAAAGCTACCATGATTGTAAAGGGAGCATCCAGGAGGACGTCTACAGCCACTGGCTTTGGTATTTCAAACAGGATAGGCCAGCCGTGTCTGACACTGACACTGAAGCCAAATCTATCAACTTCCATCCAAGTGTTAATTTTTGCACCACTTTGAGCCAGTTTGGTGTAGTGGTTAAGTGCGCGGATTCTAATCTGGGAGCACCGGGTTTGATTCCCCACTCCTCTGCTTGCACCTGCTCATGTGACCTTGGGTCAGTCACAAGCTCTGGCACAGCTGCTCTTGAAAAAGAGCAGTTTCTGTCAGAGCTCTCTCAGCCCCACCTATCTCACAGGGTGTCTGTTGTGGGGAGGGGGAGGGAAAGGAGATTGTGAGCCGCTCTGAGACTCCTTCGGGTAGTGAAGGGCAGGGTATAAATCCAATCTCTTCTTCTTCTTCTTCTTCTTCTGATCATCCATCCTAAGCCAGAAAATGAACACCATCCCACGAATGCTAGAAATAAGCCTTTGAGTGGTATTCCTGGGAAGCTATGATTGTCTAAAAGCAGTAACAAAGGGGTAGCAATTGCACTGCTATTCCTTCCTGAGCTGAATTACAAGGCACATCATGCATTACCAACATTTGGATGCTTAACCCAGGTAAGACAATTAACCGTTTCATTTGGAGGTCCACACTGGGGGGGGAGAGGGAATCACCAAGCACTTGGATCTGAAAGGCTAAATGTACCTTATCATTTACGCTACTAAATTCTACACTTTAAAAGTTTTAACCTAAAGGCTGGATCTCAAACACTTAAACACAGAAATTACACAAGTTATTAAACAAAACCCAGACTTTATTAGTGTTTTCAGTAAACTCAAACAAGAACCTATTTCAGAAGGAACAACGCAGTTGGAAGATTTATGTCATGCATGCTTTAATTGTACTCTGAGCCCCTGTTATTCTGGAAACCAAAACTTCAGCCTATTGAAAATAACCCACTGAAACTTTCATCCGCGATCATATAAACGAAAACCCTGGATCAGAAACTTACGCTTCAAATTGCTTTATATTAAGCACTGCAACACCATGTAAAGCAGCCCACAGGGGCCATTTGCTAAAACGGAGCCCAGACTCTGTCCGTATCCTGCCAACTATGCCAGCAGGCTCTAATTATAACATTTCTTTGTAATGCTGTGTATACCACAGCGTTATTCCCCACCTGAACATTGTTATGAGATGCCTTTTCACTTTTAAAATAGCAAAACCGCATGGAAGTTGAAGGGTTAAAATCCTCGCTCAGGACCATGCGTGGCACCAAAGCAAATTGAGGCTTCCTGAGCCCGCACTTGGCATCTGATGGATGCAACCAGAGGAGTGATCTATGTCTCTCCCATTTAAGCCCAGGCTGTCACACTGAACAAAAGCCTTTTGAATGCAGACAGAAAATCCCTGAACAGTGTGCACAGCATACAGATGCACTCCAAGTCCTACAAAATGATCATGAGTGACACGAGCAAGTGCCTCTTTTTTCTCCTTGCTCCTTTCCTTCTTTTTGCTACGTCTCTTTTTTCAAACTCTAGGTATATTCCTTTCATTTTCCTTGAAAGGAAACTAGTCAAAGCCTGACATTTTTTTTTAAAAAAGACAGATATTCTCGAATGCCGATAAGATGCAGGTGTGTGCACATTTTGGAGTCAGCACTATCAAAGTGGATATATGTTTTATGTCAAGCATCAGAGTAAGAACTTTTAAAAAATTACTAAGTAAAGGTCAAAATATACGTGCAAACCAGACGACACTCTATTTAGGGCACTGGACAGTTTTCTAACTCTAATTTTTCCCAGACAACCCAAATCACAATCTTGCACATGCAACATCACCCCGTTACACTTTAAACAGCAGTAAGAGAAGTGAAAAGGAAGGAGGGAATACGTGAAAGAGGACACACAAGGCAAGGCAAATCAGAGATAAACATATGGAGCAGAAGTCCATCAGTGGCTATTAGCCACAGGGTATAGATGGGAATTCTCAGTCTGGGGCAGGTGATGCACTCTATTCTTGGTGCTGGAGGGGGCAGCAGTGGGAGGGCTTCTAGTGTCCTGGCCCCACTGCTGGACCTCCTGATGGCACCTGGTATATTTTGGCCGCTGTGTGACAGAGTGTTGGACTAGATGGGCCATTGGCCTGATTCAACATTGGCTTCTCTTATATTCTTATATTCTTATAGACAGCCCAGCTGACTATGCAACGGCTTGCGCAAACTACAATCAGGGCATGCCGGGGGTGCCAGCCTCCAGGTGGGACCTGGGGGTTCCCCAGAATTACACCTCATCTCCAGACTACAGAGATCAGTCCCCCTGGAGAAAATGGATGCTTTGGAGGGTGGACTCCCTGGCATTGTACCCCACAGGGCTCCCTGCCCTCCCCAGCCTCCATCCCCAAACCTTCAGGAGTTTCCCAACTGGGACCTGGCAACCCTTCCCGCCATCCCCTGCCGGTGTCCATAGGGGATCTGGCAACCCTCGCACGCACTCCCTGATGAAAACATTTCTGCATCTCACTGAAGCTGTGGAGGGAACTGAGAGCAAGAGAGCACTAGCGTGTGTGTGTGTGTGTGTGTGTGTGTGTGTGTGTGTGTGTGTGTGTGTAAATTGCTATCAATGTGCAGCCAACTGAACGGCAACCCTGGAGGGTTTTTAAGGCAAGAGATGCACAGGGGTGGTTTGCTCTTGTCTGCCTCTGCACCACAGCCCTTGAATTCTGTAGGTGGTCTCCCATCCAAGTACTAACCAGGGCCGACCCTGCTTAGCTTCTGAGATCTGACAAGATCAGGCTACTCAGGTCAGGGCAGAGCACTTAATAAGTCCTCTGAATACCACAGCAATCGCCATTTCATCTTTTGGAGTATTACTACATTTGGGAACTGGTTAAAAGTTCCACTCCAAAGAAGTGCAAGAACCATATTGTACTGTTTTTATGTGCAAAACAAAAAATATTATTTTCCTGAGGAATATGTATCTCTGGAGAGTCTGCCTAGCAAAAAAAAAAAAATGCCTAACATCAACATTCATCTGCCACAGTTCATCCAGAGCGTTTCCCAGAAAGAAAACATCCTCCCTCCCTCCAACAGATATGTTTGTGGTACTTCATAACTCAACTGATCATTTTAAAGTATTTATTTGTAAGGAGGAGAAATGAAGGGGGTCACAGAATTTATGGAGCCGGATCAGGGCACTGAGGCATGTTTGGTAATACACACAAGATTTTTTTTCCCACTGACATCTGTAGCTCCCAAGGATGTCACGACTTGCATATTATACTTTTGTTTCCGCATGTGCCTCTCTTCAGCTGTTGCAGAGGCAGCCCTTCGCTGATGAACACATTTCCTTCCCATGTAAGTTATCTCAGAGCTCCTTCAGAAAATGTGGATATTGCACTTTGCCTGGCCCCACTGCTGGACCGCCTGATGGCACCTGGTATTTTTGGCCACTGTGTGACAGGGTGTTGGACTAGATGGGCCATTGGCCTGATTCAGCATTGGCTTCTCTTATGTTCTTATGTTCTAAGTACTCTTCGGGGGAGAACCATCCACAACAGATGAAGACAAGCCCATATGGAGTGAAGGTAGAGGATCCAAGTCCACAGGTATACCTGTACTGTCTTCTTTCATACAGCACTCTTCCACATTCTCATTTTTGTGGCTTGTGGGTTCCTAGTGCTTGGAGGGGGGTGTTTTTCTGTGCTTGTTTTGCTCCGTCTCGTGGTCAATTCAATATGACATCACTTTGTGTCCAGCATAAAAACCTGCAGTTTAAATTTGTTGGAAGATAATGCTGGCTATACAGTGATGTAATATCATATGCACAACTAGAGGGCGCAAAACACATGCAGAAAAGGGGGGGGGGACACATTGAAGCAATAGGGACACACGAGCAATGAAACTGACAATGCGGGAGAGCCCCTAGAGGCCATGTGACTTTAAAGTGCTTTCAAGTTGCAGCTGACTTATGACAACACAACATACAGTTTTCTAGGCGACAGAGAGAGGTAGTTTGCCATTGCCTGATTCTGGGTAGCCATAGATACTATGCCATGGAGTTTCCTAAAACAGCTGTAGTTAGTCTTCACCCAAAGAGTGATTAACACAAGGAATTCACTGTCACAGGAGGTGGCGGCGGCTACAAGCATGGATGGCTTCAAGAGGGAATTAGATAAACATATGGAGCAGAAGCCCATCAGTGGCTATTAGCCACAAGGTACAGATAGGAACTCTGGAGCAAGTGATGTACTGTATTCTTGGTGTTTGGATGGGGGCAACAGTGGGATAACTTCTACTGTCCTGGCCCCCACTGCTGGACCTCTTGATGGCTCCTGGTATTTTTGCCCACTGTGTGACAGAGTGTTGGATCGGATGGGCCATTGGCCTGATCCAACATTGGCTTCTCTTATGTTCTTAATGTAAGAAAGTCAGTATGTAGCATAGTTCGGCATGATACATAGATTGAACAGCAATCCTACTAAGGATGAGGGACTTTATTACCTTCAGGGCTCTACAACACAGATTGAGCTGGGAAAGTATTAAGTTTAGTTTCAATGAAACAAAGAGAAAGAGGACACAACCATGTAAGCGGCAGACAGATTAGAAATTGGACCTGTGTGTTTTGATGGCTACATGCAGGTTTCTCCAACAGAGCTCCCAGAGGCTCTTCAGTTTGGGGAAACGGCAGGGCTCTTTTTATAGCAGGAACTCCTTTGCATATCAGGCAACACACCCCTAATGTAGCCAATTCCCCAAGAGCTTACAGTAGCCCCTGTAAGAAGAGCTCTGTAAGCTCTTGGAGGATTGGCTACATTAGGGGTGTGTCGCCTGATATGCAAAGGAGTTCCTGCTACTAAAAGAGCCCTGGGAAACGGTATGGATGAGAGGCTGAAGACCCTTCTGACAGTATGTCATGGTCCTGATGTAAATCAGATGCTTGCCTGCCTGGGAAATAAGGTTTTAGCACAGAACCTGCAAGACATGTCTGATTGAATGTGCACATGCCAGATCCAAGTGTGACACAAGGATAAGGTAATATATAGTTCGGCTAGGGTCTTACCTGGCTGCCCGCAGGGGGCTCCAGCCCTCTGTCTGGGTGTGCATGCTTTGCAGGCATGCCGCAATGTCGTCTCCCAGAAGTGATATTATTGTGCCGGGCACGTCATGCAGGGTATACTCTAGCATTTAGGCAAAAACTCTATGGTCACCATAGAGTTTTTACCCAAATGCTAGAGTGTCCCACACATGACGTGCCCAGCATGATGACAGCATTGCGCTGGGCATGTTAGGCATGCCAGAGCTCTTTGAGGGTGGGGCTCCCCCACCAGCCAGTTAGGCGGCAGCAGATTGGGGCCCTCGAAAGCAGGGAAAGCCCCGCCCTAAAACTGGGAGACCCAGGCTCAAATCCCCATTCTGCTATGAAGTTCACTGGGGGACCCTGAGCCATTCTTTCATACAGTTGTTGTGAGGACAAAAATATAGGGGGGATGACCCAGAGCTTTTTGGAGGAAGAGCAGAATACAAATGTATATGTGGAGCTTGTAATATGCTGTGGTAAGAAAAGTGGAGAACAAAACAGCTCTCATTCAGGCATCGCATCTGGGGAGCAGAAACCGTAACAATAAATGAAATGAATAAAAATTTTGTAGGTGGTGAAGCTGGATTTGTTTCAGTGTTGTGCTGATGAGCAGACAACCCAAATCCAGCGGAGAAACCTGCCTGTCAAGAAATGTATAACCACTGCTAAAATTAGCAAACATTGCTTCTAAAGGAATTTAAATAATCAGCCTAGTTGCATCAGATCTTTCTTGCTGGGGAAGTTCAGCTATTCCAGGGACGTGGGCTGTGCCCACTGATGCAGGCGCCAATCTGATCAGATGTAAGCACAACCTATTCTGCTTCTCTTGGGCCACTGCCAAACGTGGCAGGCAGGGCTCCTGCTGACCTCACAGCTTTACCCAGCCGTCTGCTCTCCCCGAGCCTCAGGATGCCATAATAAGTTAGTCAATGGTGAACTCGCTTTCCCTTCTGCTACTGTTTCATCCCCATGACGGATGACGATGCAGATTTGTTACCTGCACCCCAATTCTCTGAGCAGAGAAAAGGTCTAGGGGCCAGCACTTACCCAGTTCGTTTCCTCGGAGGAGAGAGTAGTACAGGCTTGTGATATTTTTGCAGCACTTTATTTGCCAAATATACAGGTAGAGAACAAGTGGAGGCCCAGAGGTTCTCCTCTCAGGTGACACAATCCAAAACCTCGCACAAGATCCCCAGAGATCCTGTACCCCAATGACCTTCAGACACCCCCCCCGGGAATGGCTGGCTGCTTCTCAGCCCCTCCCCTGATCACCTCTAACAAAGGGCAGAGATCTTCCTTTCAACTCTCTCCTATTCCTGTTCTTCCCCTTGGAAAATTATTAGCTGCTGTAGTGTCAGGAAATGCTGCTTGCCAGATTTTGTGTCAAAATGCCACTGAGCATGCTCACTGACAAAAGCCCGTTTCTCTTTGCCCATTTCTTGCTCACAACCGGTATCAGATTTATTTGCGCCACAGAAAACGCAGCCAGAATAAATCAAAAGAGGCTCAGACATTCTGTAATGGGTTATTTTAGACCCCAATATGGGGAGACGTGGGAATGGGAACGGAGCAACATTGCCTATTATGGAAACTCTGCAGCGCTTCAAAATACCTCCAAATCTCAAAGCGCAGAAAGTGCCAAGTCTCTCCCACTGCCCACTGCTGCCCTTGCGTGCCCATACTGGCTGGTATTTGAAGAAGGGAGCCGTGACTCACGAAAGCTCCTGCCCTGCCACAAATTGTGTTAGTCTTCAAGGTGCTCCTGGACTCTTGCTCTTTTCGACTGCTACAGATAGACCAACACAACTACCCCTCTTGATCTGGTTACCTGCAGAGTTTGCCTGTGCGACCCCTTCCCACAAATACAGTCAATCTATTGTACCGGCAACTGTGCTCCCTCCTCCGTGTAAAGGGGAGATTGCCCGTAGATTCCAAACTGGGTATTTCTTCCTCAAAATATGTGATGCCCAAAACCTTTCACAGGGAAAACACTTGGGGGAAACTGTTGCCAGCATGCTGTCGTTTTAACATGTGGAATGCAGGAACACAAGGTTTTGTACCGCAAACCTGAGGAAGCAATGGTTCAGATCACATGCAAGTGTCTCTTTGACAGCTGTCATTGGTCACTTAACCTGGCTGGATGCAGTGTTCCCTCTAAGCTGAGTTAGTGTGAGCTAGCTCACAGTTTTTTAGCCTCCGGCTCACACCTTTTTGTCTCAGCTCAGGAAGGAGGGCTCCAGAGCAAACTAATTTATGCAGCAGCCAAATCCTTCGCTCACAACTTTAATGCCAGCAGCTCACAAAAGTAGAATTTTTGCTCATAAGAACTCCACAGCTTTGGCTGGATGCATTAACTACAAAAATGGAATCGGGAAGGAAAAGGATCTTTCACAGAACCACACATACAAAACCTCTTACTACACAACCTGTGGAATACACAGGAGCGCAAACCTGCCTTAAAAGTTGCAGTCTTTATTTTCTATGTCTGATATCTCCCTCTGCTTTTACAAAATGAGAACGGGGGGCGAGTGCGTGCAGCACCGTTTTTTTCCGGGCCACTGATTCTCATGGAAAGGTTGTTTCTGTGACGCTGCCCATCGGAAACAGTCTCCCATCAATCTCCCAGAACGATTGCCATTTTTGTCACACTGGCCATCAGAGACAGCCAGATCTGGCGACCGGTGATATTTTTCGAGATTCGGTTTTTTCCAGCCATCGTTCCACTTGACATCAGAAAATGAGGTTTGCTGTAATTTTGTTAAAGCAGACAGAAATGTCAGATGCGTAAAAAAAAATAGAAAATTGTAAGTCGGCTTTGTGTTTCCCAGGTTGTGTAGTAAGAGATTTTAGTGTGCCATTCCATGAAATATCCTGTTCCTCGTCATCACATCACATTCCACAACATCACATAGTTCATACCCTGCCTGATGAAGTGATTGCTGTCTCCTTCAAAAACACTCTGTACATGCTCTGAGGCAGTTTCCTCATGATACAGCAGCTGTGTAATATGTCCCCTCCCACTGGCAAGTTGGAATTGCTCCGCCATGCCCCAACAGGTCCGTTTGCTCCCAAACCCCATTTTCATTGTCAATATTCAGACAGGTTAAGTGACTACTGTCAACCCACCTAAGATACTCTATATATGCTTTGAGGAACTGCTCTAATTTTGGGCTTTTCCGCATCCTCATTTTCCTCGCTTGTTAAGTTCCCGTTTCTTGGGGGGGGGCCTGTTCTGCACATGTTTTGCACCCTCTAGTGGTCAGTTCTATATTACACTGATTTATGTCTGGCATATCTCCCTTCAGATT
Organism: Gekko gecko; assembly: GCA_029375565.1. Taxonomy (NCBI): domain Eukaryota; kingdom Metazoa; phylum Chordata; class Lepidosauria; order Squamata; family Gekkonidae; genus Gekko; species Gekko gecko. The sequence continues at coordinate 8,124,420 of JAPDNY010000010.1, forward strand.
TAAACAGGGTCTTTATGCCAGACATAAACAAGTGTAACATCAAATCATCCACTAGAGGGAGCAAAACACTAGCAGAACTGGGGGGGGCGGGGACAAAGAAGCAAGAACCGACAAGTGAGGAAATGAGAACATGGAAGAGCCTTTTATAGTTAATACTATGGCAGATAAAGTGATTGGTTGCATATATCAACAGCGCCTTCTCTGTACCCAGAGTCATTGTTTATTCATCATGTGGCAGTTGTGTAATTGTCACACCCCTCCCCTGGCAGCTGTTTCGGCTCTTGAAAACGAGGAGGGACAAGAGCACCGTGCTGCAAGCCTAAACGGGATGGGGCCCTTGCAGCACTTTTAAATGACTTTAATATGGCAGTGGTGTCCTTGTGGCCACAATGAGGACACCGTCATGTCTAGTTCAGACCTCTGACCAACAAGAAGACCTCTGATTAGCGTACTGTTTTGGTTTACTGGAAGATGTTATGGGTGTGGGGTCTTCCTGTCCCCTGGGTGCCAAAGTAAACAAGAAATGAAGGGGAAATTAAGTCCTCACCTCTGTCTCCATTTCTGGGGATTGGGGTGCCACCATGGTGCAGCCTCTGCCCGAGGAAAATGCAGAATAGTCCAGGGAGAAGGCAAGCTTGGTAGCAGCAGTTCTTTTAGAGCAGTAATAACCTTTTTCTTCTTAGGATCCACCTGCTCTGAGGATGTTTTGAGGCCTCCAAAGCCCTTACTTCACACTGCCCTCCCTTCCTCCTAGTCTGGTGTAGTGGTTAGGAGCACAGACTCTAATCTGGGAGAACCGGGTTTGATTCCCCACTCCTCCACCTGCAGCTGCTGGTGTGACCTTGGGTCAGTTACAAGTTCTTTTAGAGCTGTTCTCCAGGAACAGTCCTCGAAGGAGCTCTCTCAGCCCCCCCCTACCTCACAGGGTGTCTGTTGTGGGGAAGGGAAGGGAAAGGAGATCGTAAAACACTCTGAGACTCCTTTGAGTAATGAAGGGCAGGGTATAAATCCAATCTCCTCCTCCTCCTCTTCGTCTCCTCCTCCTCCGAAGTCTGAAGGCTGAGAGGCCCACAAGCATCTGAGGGTTCTGCCTCTTCAACCTTCCTGGATTCTTGGACAGGTAGCTATAAAACAGTATCTGCTTGCTTACTGGGAAACTGAGCTATAAACAGAAGGGCAGGAGGGTGATAGGGTGGGAAGCATTGCTTTCATATTTAGACTGCCTAACATGCCTTAAGTATGTAATTTTTTGTTTCACCTGTAGGTACAATGCCTAGTAGCTTATGGCTCATCTCTCTACTGCATCGTGTGCCCTCTACTGAGAACCAATTTAGAGCTCTACTGCAGACTTTTTGCTCATGCTTACACTCTGCCGATGTATCCCGTATTAGTTGCTGCAGCCATATGCATCTTTCTGACGGTTTTCTATCCATGCCTTTTCATACGTATTCATGCATCATGCATCTGAATCAATTCAGAGTTTGCTTTAATAATAATAATAATAATAATAATAATAATAATAATAATATACTTTATTGTCATTGTACATAGTACAACGAAATTAAAAGTGCAATCATTTCAGTGATCTACAACAATAACCATGCGCGCTCACACAGCCATTCACAACTGCTTCATAGCTCCCCTAAAGTTCACATAGCAACTAAACCACTGATGTCCCCAATTCCAATCTCATGCAGCATTTAGGGCAATAATGGCTCTTGGATAAAAACTGTTTTTTAATCTATTTGTCCTTGTTTTAATTGTCCTGTATCTTCTGCCCGAAGGCAGCAATTCAAACAAGGAGTGTTCAGGGTGTGATGAGTCCTGCAAAATGTTCTTTACCTTTTTCAAGCATCAAGAACTGTACAGTTGTTCCAGGGATGGGAGAGGGCAGCCAATGATCTTCTGAGCTGTGGTGGTAACTCTCTGGAGTGCCTTCCTATCCGCAGCCGTACAACTGGCAAACCAGGCACAGACACAGTATGATAAAATGCTTTCTATTGAGCAACGATAGAAAGACATCAGTGGTTTCTCACTCAGGTTGTTTTTCTTTAAGAGTCTGAGAAAATAAAGCCTCTGCTGGGCCTTCTTCACCAGACCAGTGGTGTTAGCGCTCCAAGTCAGATTTTGCTCAATAGTCACTCCCAAAAACTTAAAAGTAGAGCATATTATGCAATAGTGTAGCATATTATGCAATAGTGCCTTCTAATAAACCATTTAATTTGTATCAGTAACCCTTTCGAGTCTGTGTCTTCCTATTGACAACTGTCCACCCACCAGGCTGATAACAATCTGTAAGAACAGAGGCCTCCTGTTTAAGGGGAATGAATCAACCCTACGCTCCTGATTTCTGTAGTTCATAACCTGGTGCGTAAAGTGACTGGTGGAAAAGGCCACTGACATTCTGCACGTAGCATTATTTCACCGCGGTGTGGCAGCTGTGTCACTTGCACATTGCACAGGTAGGCATTTAAGTGACTTCAGTTGTTTGTTTTTGTTGGTCACTGAAACAAAGAACGACCACACTTCACTAAGCAGTTTTCGACAGGTAGGCTGCCTTTGTTGCCCTGAGTAACAGAAAAGGCTTCCATGGCACAAACTCTGAAAGGTAGCACTTTCTGACATTGAAATTCCACTGACTTTCGGCATCAAAGGAAAGGTTAGTTTGTTCTGTTGGGCATGGCATAGCAACATGCAAACTGGTCTACTGCTAGGCTGAAGGCTAGCAATGTTTGGCTTGCCTAGGAGGGTATTTTTCTGCTTAATTTCCGAGTGCTCACAGAAAGCAAAGTAAATTTTATACCCAAGATTACTGCAATATTGTACGTCTCGCATATCCTCTCTGCTACACATTCTCCAGAATTTTTATGTAGATGGAAGGATGAAAACTACAAAAATTCGCATTCCATAGATATAACGGTTGGCTGCAAACAGTTTGTGCTTGTGGCAAATGAGAGTAGCATCTAGATCACCGGCAAGGAAGCTTTTAGAATGTTGGCGCTCTGTCTCGCTCTCAAACTATTAACATCCCACACAGGGGAATTTAAGCAAACAGACTAGTAAAATGTTCTGCGGATTAGCTTGCAAGTTTGGGTTTTATTATTAGCCCTTGCAATTTTGGCCAACGCAAGCCCCCATGGGAGTGGAAGGAGGATCGCCTGGCTCCCTTCCACAATCCGCTCACAGGATATATAGAAAGAAAAGCAGCTGGCTCCACATGTCAGAGGCGCGAAAGTGTCTGTTACAGAGTGGGACACACGGAGCACATAAATAGGAAGAGAAATACACTTGAGAAGTTTCTACTTTCTCTTGGACGGGGCTGGTCTGCATCTATTTTTTGCCTCTCTCTGAGCAGGCCCCACACATTCAGGCCCCCCGAGAGGGGGTCTTGCTTCCCACAAGATGAGCTCAAGTTCCCCATGATGAGCTCAAGTTCACAAGTCTCGGCAACTCCGGGAAGTAGAGCAAAGTGGGTTATATTAATATAAATGCAGAGACATTTTAATGAAGCGGCATTAGCCCCTGTTTAACTTGCCTGCTACTCCCCCCCCTCCCCTTTTGCAGAATTATTTGGTTTTAGAGACTGGTGCTCTGGAGACAAAGTCAGCTGTTTTGTATTCCGGCCACCGTCCTCTCATGAAAAGCTTGCTGTTTCTGTCCGCCTCTCACAGACAGACGCGCTTTCAAAATATTTAGAACAACAAATGCACTGCCATCGAGCAGAGCACGCTATGACACAGGGCCAGCTATATTCTGAATTCCTCCTAAACAACATGATTCGCAGTAACATCCTACAGCAAAATTTTTAAACGTTTTTATTATAACATCGAAGAGAAGATGTTATTTAAAAAAAAAAACGCCTAATAAAAGCTGAGAGCCAACAACCGGGCCATTAATTCCACTATGGATCTGTAGATGTTGGGATGCAAAGTGAATGCCCAAGTTTAGCCGGGCCACCGGCATAAAACCCAAGGACTGCAGCACGTTCCTATGAAGCCACCTTTTCTAGATTTTGCTCATAACTGTAAGCATGGAGTGGCCAGACAGGACAAATATTAGTATAGAAGTTGCAGAGTTTGTATTTCTTTTAGCTCTAGGTCGCCAAGAAAAGTAACACGAGCCAAAAAAAAAAAGTATTAAAATTAAAATCACATTTACTAACATTTAACAAGACACTGTTTCTCTAGAGAGGGCAAAAATAAAACATCACCACAAAAATGCATCAAGAACAATCTATGTATTTATAAGGAAATCTGTATTTATGTATATACATGTACACACACACACAAAAGAGGAAAACTCTTTGTGTCTGATTAAAATGTCCGTTCCATTGTTTTATTTCACATTTTATGATACTGATACTTTAATCTTTGCACACCAAGGGAAAAAAAATATGTAAGCTTTCTCCACATTTTAGGAACTGTGTCAATAGCTAGATAGAAAAACGATCGTAAAACTGTTGCAAAGATACGTGAGGGTTGAGAAGGGGAAAATATTCAAGCCAAAGTAAAACAATGATCTGTCGTCAGCACAACAGAAAAACCACCACTCAAGACTTCATTTAAGAGTCTTTTCACTTTCCAATCCAAGAAATTTTAATTAAATACATTTCAATGACTTGCGAATGTTTCTGCTCACATCATATATTACATATAGACAAGCTCCACACAAGTTAATTCCAAGCTCAGAGACAATGTATACTGGGAACGTTTGCAGAAAAAGGACACTTTTCATAAAATTCTGTTTACACAGTTGGGAATAATCCATTGCTGAAGGCAGTATATAATATATATATATTTTTAAAAAAAAAGTAGATACCAGATGTTTTCATTACCTCCCCACAAAGTGAGAGAGGTCAAAATCTCTTAAGAATGAAGACAGACAGATTCATCCTGGAAAGCATCTATGAAAAACCCCGCGAACCATATGCGCTCAGTAACTGCAAGGAAGACATAAAAAGCAATTCCCTTTGTTCCTGCGCGCATATAAAATATCACAGTTCATTCTCGTTGCTACTCATCCCAGTTCCAGAGACTGCTCTGGGGAACCCCCGAAAACACATGCCACTCTCGGCCTCACTCTGGCCTTATTTTTAGCACTCACGGGGTGGGGAGGGGAGGCTAACTGAGGTTCACACCGGAACCAGTTGGGCAGGTTGATCACCTAACACCCTCCCATTTAGATTTAGGGAGGGAGGTGTTCTAACAACAGTTGCATAGTTGGATTCGCAGGTGAAGTGCAGGAAGGAATGCACATGAAAGATAACGGAGCTATTTCAAATATTTTGAGACGGTCACGGAATCGGCCAAGGGCTTCTGAATGCCTAGGCACAGTATAATCCAGAAAAAAATACTACTGAGTTGCCAGGGATCCATATATTTGCTCATTCTATGGCTGTCGCCAGACAGATGTTGTGCTTCATCTTGGCTTCTTTACAACAGCAGTGGTTTCAGGAACATCCACCTGATGTCATCATTGGTTTGTCCCGCTTCCATGTTTTCCCTTATGTTGCTGCTATCTTCCCCAAACCTGGGTCGCGATCACACGCACAATTAGCCGTGCCATAGGCATGAATGCCAGGCAGATTTAAAGGGTGCGATCAGACGCAAACATCTGGGAAGCACCCTGCACCTATTGGCAACCCATTCTGCTCCCCTGGAGAAGTAGAGTAAAAGACACTAGGGAAAGTCCAGTAGCAAATGGGTAGCTACAGGCCATGGACGGACTTTCCCCTGTGTGATCACTCCAGCGTGCACCCATGGTGTTGGGATGGTCTGATCAGGCCATCCTGACTCCGTGCCCACCCCCCGGCATGCGCATCATTGCACATTGCATAGGGAGCCCTCAGTGCAGAGATGTGAATCATCGATCCCTTGTTGAAGCGCACTGGAAACACACGAGGGAAAAAACAAAACGACTCAACCGCAGTTGTGTCTGAACACGCAGTGGCAGGCTGTGCCCACAGCTTCCAAGGACTGTGTGATCGTGCAACTGCGGGTCATATTCCTACGGAGCGAATAGCCTCGCTTCCCCCTGCTTTATCTTGCGCACGTGACCACCACCCTGGTTTGGTAAGATCTTTTTGGAAAGGCTGCCATGCCTTTGGATTCTACATGGATAGAAACAGTGCACATTTTCTGCATGCTCTGCCCACGTCAGAGTAATTTTCCTCATCTTGGCCCCTGCAATTACCGTTCTCTCCCCCACCACAACCACAGGATTTTTTAAAAAGGCTTTTTAAAAAATGAGTAATAGCTGGATCATTATAACATAGTAACACTATAACGATCTATCGGAATAACATACTAGTTCCCAGCTTTCATTAAAAAAAAAAAATACTTTCTAGCTCTTCTTACTGCCAAGTTAGAAAAGGAAAGGTGCAAGTATACAAGTTCACTTTTGTCAAAATTTATCCTCCCAACAAATTTGCAAGGCAATTTAGCTTACTACACATGACCTTCTTCTCTACAGTTGTCATTTGCCCAGTGTGAGGCAGGGGATCCCCCAATTTTGTGGCCAGTGGGAGAAAATCCCCCCAAAAAACAGTGATGTCACATGCGATGTGCCTGTGCTACCAGGAAGTGATGTCCGGCATGTCGACAACATTGGAGATGACACTCTGGCTTCTGGGCAAAACTCTATGGTTTGATGCCGATTTTACCATAGAGTTTCACTCAAAATCCAGAGCATCACCCCTGAAGCCTCCAACGTGCCGACGTCACTTCTGGGTGATGTGGGCACGTCACATGCAACATCATTGTTTCCGGGGGAATGGGGGGGCGACATTACCTCCCACTCACAGAATGTCCCCCCATCCCCCCGGCAGCAGGTGAAAGGGACCTGGCAACCCTATTCTCCTCATGTTCTCTCTGGCCCCTGCACTGTGGGTACCATTAACAGAACTAAAATTCCCAGGTACAGAGGGGCAGATTCAGATTGGGACCGTGATGCATGGGGGGAAAGCACTTAAACCCTTCTTTTAACATCATTGTCCAGACCAAGGACAGACCCAAGGAGGCGCTAGTTACCCTAGAGGGGGAAATTAAACATGTATGTGTGGTTCCACCCATGGGCTGTTTCAGTTTGGGGAAACGGGGGGGGAGGCTTAAGCCTGCTGTCTGGGTGTGCCAGTGCCCCAATCCAAATCAGCCTCTGCATGCCTGGGAACTGAATTCTGAGCAATGAACTCACAGCACATGTGACAGAGCATGTTGCTAGATGACAAGCGATGGCAGGTGGCCCAAGGTCAGAACTGAACTAGAAGAAGAAGAGGAGGAAGAGGAGAAGGAGGAGGAGGAGATTGGATTTATACCCCACCCTTCACTACCCAAGGGAGTCTCAGAGCGGCTTACAAACTCCTTTCCCTTCCCCTCCGCACAACAGACACCCTGTGAGGTAGGTGGGGCTGAGAGAGCTCTTTCCAGAACAGCTCCTGTCAGAACTATGGTTTGCCCAAAGTCATCCAGCAGCTGCAAGTGGAGGAGTGGGGAATCAAACCCGGTTCTCCCAGATTAGAGTCCACGCACTTAACCACTACACCAAACTACAGTCTCTTTAAGCCTAACACCCTGTCTGTTACTACAATACGCTGCCTTCCAACCAACAACAAGCCAGACTTGAAAACCTCCACTCACATGGTCACCTACAGCTCACAAAAGAGGCACCAGGGGTATCAGGAACAGAAGAAGGGGACCCTCCCTTCTAGAGCCTAAGTGAGTTTACACAGCCTCCTGTGGGAGGAATCCAAGTACACATTTTTGCAGGTTAGTACCATGTCTGGATTTATTTGCAACACTGTAATTTGCTTCAGTAGAAATCCAGGAAGGCACGAGGCAAGCTGAGGATTAAAAGGGAAGACACCAAAGGAAAAGAGAATCGTAATAAGGGATGACTTCAAACACTCACTGTCCTTGGCTGAATGCCTCATGATTCTCAACAAGTGCAGGTGGATGCACAGTATTTTGGGCTCTCCAACATAATATATTTTTATTTGTTCATCTTATTGGGAAGGAGGGGCTTCTGGTATCCTTCAAGTGAAGATATCTTTCACGTATACAGTTTTATGGGATCTCTTATAGCAGGATAGAAAATACTCAACACTTGCCGCCAGTCTTTGGACATCTCTCTTGCTCTCTTCCCCAAAAACTGTTGGGATTGAAGGACTTTTTACGCTGTCTCTTATTCTCAGGTTACAGAGGAAGATTACAAGAGAGTCAGAGAGCTAGGCAGGCAGGACACTGACCACCCTTGCTTTTACTACTCTCTGCCTCCTTCAGGCTTCCTTCCCTCGTTCTCCACACAGTGCCAATTTTCTCCATCTTGGCAACATGTGAACAGGATTTCTTTCCTGCATCTCCACCCATCTAGCTAGTTAGATGAGATTAATGAATCTGTCTCTCATATATCCAACCTAGAAATGGAGTTCCTTAAATAAAAGGACTCATGTTAGTTCTGCAAATATAAAGGGACTCCATACAGTTTATGAGTCTTTGTGCACTCTGCTACCGATATAGCCCAACAGAAATTACTACGCACAGTCTTGCTCATGTCATTAGAACTACTCTATAAACACACAAATGAAGCTTTATATTTGCTGGGTTGGATCCTACGGCTTCCTTACACTAAGCTGGAGCCTAAGAGCCTCTTCCACTAAGTGGTCCTTGCATTTAGAAAGACTTCCTCCAACAGAGGGTGACTTTTTTTTCTGATGGAGAAAGCCTCCTTCTGGTGAAGAAAAGTCCTGTCTCTGTAGAAGGAAATATTCCCTCTTTCGGAGGAACATTTGGTAGCAGGGAGTCTAGGATCCAAAACAGTGGGTTGGATGAAACCAGCATTCCTGCTAGCAGGGGAAAAAGAGAAAGGGATCTCCCTCCCCCCAGCCCTGTCTTTGACCACAAAAAGGTTCTGTTGGATGGGCAACAGCCAGGTGGGAAGGGGATAATAGCAAGACAGAAAAACTGGCTGGGACTCAGCAAAAACACTGACTGGATCCAATTCACTGGATCCAATTCAAAAAACAGGATCACGAAACTGCGGGGGAAATCGGGCGAAGCCGCGGGTCAAAATGCAGCCCCGCGGCTTCGGGTGTGAAATTGACGAATAGTATCGGGGCAAACGGCAGCGCAACCCCGAGGCAGCTGTAGTGGGAAATCAGCCTATGTTGAACAATTTTCATCTTGACTTTGTATTTGATTCTTCCCCATGGAACAGGGCTGTATTAGCCCATAGCCCAGCCCCTGGGCTTTCAGGTATTTTGGGGGCCCTCCAGCAGCTTTACAGGCTATGTAGAGAATATAACAGTATCTCTGAAAAAAAAATTGATGGGCCCCTAGTCCCTGCAGGGCCCCAAGGCTTCAGCCTAGCCAGCCTTACAGATAATACAGCTCCACCTCCATACTTGAAAGCTCAACAGGACCAGTCCCAAAGTCAAGCACACGGCTAGTTTTACTATATAAGCCCAGGTGGTCCTTTTTTTCAAATCCATTTGTCTGTGTAAGCAGGAGTTATTTTCGCATCATTATCCCATTTTATGGGCTATTAGCAACTGATGGGGCACTCTTCGCCATCACTTAAATCACTATCAAGCCTGGCAGATAACATCCACTAGAGTCACTCACAATTACTACCTTTAGGCGGAATTTGGCAAGACATCCACGTACTTAAGTTACTAGTCTTGCCATATTTCGACAACACAACAGATGTTCACAGCATTTTTATCTGGCATCTTTAAAAGGAAGATGTTGGGGGAGGGGAATTCATGGCAGAAAGTTCTGTGCATCATGGTTTTACTGGATGGATCCTTATACGGTTCTTCTTTAAAATTAATTTTCTTTTGTTCAATTGAACCATACGTACATTAAGTATAATTACAAACATTGCATATGCAATTAATTGGTTACTAAGGTGATATACAGTTAAGTATAATAAACAATTTAAGAATCCTCTTGTGCATCTCACTAGTTTCAACGTGCTCCTGTTTTATTAGAATTTTTTCTGATATAGATACACACACACACATATATGTATCCATATAAACATAACTATCAGTCCTGGAAAACTGATGATTACCCTGATCATGCATATAAAGCACTCTGAACACTAGAAGCATTGCAAAAATATTATTACAACTCGCATGGCTGATTTTTGCTAACCCTGTGGGTGGAACAATTCCTTCTAAAATATTCCAGTTTGCTTGGTTGAAGGGACATTCACTGGCTTGTTGCTGTTACCAGCACAGGGACTGAAAGAACAGATTTTGCAGCACACATTTGAAAGTGGGCGGGCGTTAAACATACACATGCCTAGCTCCAGCATAGGGGTTTACTTTGCCAGAGGTGAAAAAGAAAAACCACACACATTTTAAATGGCAACCAAAAGGGAATGTAATCACACCACATTATTCTCCTAGCAGTGGTGGTTCTCAAGCAAGAAGGTCATTCTTAAATGAGAATCCAAGGGTGTGAAGCTACAGGATACACTTGAAGAAGACTAAAATCAATACACACACACACTCAGTTTAAGCATATAATATTACCAAGCCAAAAAAAAGCACCCGATGTAGTCCATTGGTACTATTAAGCCTACGTGTCCCCAAAGAGGCCATGATGACTCAGCATGTAACATGTTTTGTTTTGTATGCAGAAGGTTCTGGGTTCAATTCCAGGTATCTATGGGTTAAAAAAACAAGACAGCAAGACTGGGAAATACTTTGCCTAAGACCTTGGTGAGATAATGCCAACAATCAGGCCTTTAGCAGAAGAGTAGCAGGCATCACTGTGAAACAACTGCCATGGGAGGCAACTACAAAATGCTAGGAGCCTTCTGGCTAAGTATCCTCCCTATGGGGCAGCTATTTCTGGGTAGGTGATCCCTACTGAATGAAATGTGATGCTTCTTGGGGTTTTCTAAAGAATCTCCTTTTCCAACAAGGCAGTGGAAAGTGCTTTGATTTGAAGAAGCAGCAAGTGAGCTCAGGAGACCCATCGGTGGGCGCCAACCAAGGATCAGTGATCTAATGAAATACAGAATTGCAGAACAGCATATTCAGCATCCCTTGAATGTACATAAAAGGTGCTAACCACAGTATCAGAACAGTACAGGTAGTACTAGCAAAGAGACACAATTAACCAGTTTCCACAAGGCTTTGCTACAAGGATCAGGACTGCCACGGAAAATTTATTGTAGTAAACATATTTTTCCTACTTTTCCATATTCTCATTTTCCTGGCTTTTGTGTTCCCGTTGCTGGGGGTGGGGGGGGTCTGTTCCACATGTGTTTTGCTCCACCTAGTGGTCAGTTCAATGTTACATCAATTTATGTTCAGCATATCTCCCTACAGATCTAAACTGTAGGTTTTTATGCTGGACATACGGCAATATAATATCAAATCAGCCACTAGAGGGAGCAAAACATGTGCAGAACAGTAAAAAACCGTGAAGCAACAGGAACACACAACTGCGGAAAATAAGAATGTGGAAAAGCCCTAAATTTAACAAAAGCTAATTTTACCCCATTGATGCAGTACAGATCCAGTAGTACTCCTGCTCAGTACAAGAAGAACTGTAGGTTTAGACTTCTGGTTATGTGCCTGTCTGATAAACTGATGGTGCGGTGCTACTGTCTCCGGCTTATGGCTGAATTCCTCCAAACAAGAATACCCCTGAGCAGATTTATACCAGTTAGTATTACTCTGCAGATGATATGTTGTTTCAATAAAAATCCTGATAAATGCATACAGAACTGAAGGCTCATTAATTAACTTTTTTTACAGTAGATGCCATGTTGGAGAAATAGGGAAAAAACCCAAACGTAAGCCAATAACTACAATTGGAAACACTCCGGAGTGTGTCACATGGATTTATTACATCCAATGTGTCACAGTCAAGATGTGTTAGGCCTGTGTGCAGGAACATCTGTTTTTAATAACCACTGTGGAACTGTATTTTATGAAAAGCAACTTTTGTTTTAAAAAAAATAAGTTGGCAAAAGATAGAGCCAATTCATATGACAAATGGGCACATGGTAGCCACAGGAAATCCACTTGAAAATCCAGTGCATGCCAGCAATTCCACACATAATTCCTCTTGCATACATCCTATGGAAATCCACAGGATACTAGAGCCAGATTCTTATGTTATAGAAAGTGCATGGTTGTTGCTATTCTGGCATTCAGGTAACAGAAAAACCTGGAAATCACGCAGGGATGAAGAAATCAACACTGTCACAGATGAAAGCAAAAACACAATGCATGTGTGGACAGGGTTGTGGGTGGAGTCTGGTTGCAGACAATAGTGTGGCCAGCTCCATCGAGGCTCAAAATGGCACCACAAGCTGAAAGCATGCACGCGGATGGCTCTGGAAAGGAGACATATCAAATACTACACAGACTATATTTACAGCCAACACATTACATTTGTGAAATACGGCGGACACTGGGCAGCCCAAGAATAGAGTAAGACTAGGCTCAACATCTGTGGCACAGAATTCTTAAGCAGAAGCAATAGTAGTAAAGAAAGAAAGCACCTCTGAGCATGTGCAGAATGTTTTCCCCTTCACCACTGAATAGAAGTTTGACAACGCACAGGATTCAGAGGAGAGAAGTGAAGACTCAAAGAGGAAAGTTAGAAAAAAAGAGCGTTTTTTCAAGGCCTTTTGGTTGTTGTTGTTCCCCTATTCAGATTAAATCCCCTGCAGTTTAAATTCTGACTCATCCAGCAGTAATCTGGAACCAGAACAGAAAGTCACCGCTCCCTCTTAAACGTATATTCAGTCCTTGCTTCCTCCACACACCCCTCCAGCAACACATCACAAATACCGATTCCTTCTTCCTCTTCTCTCCCAGTTTACAGTGCCATTCTAAGCAGGTCTACTCAGGGTTCCCAGCCTCCAGGTGGGGCCTGGAGATCTCCCACTTTTACAACTGATCTCCAGCTGACAGAGATTAGCTCCCCTGGAGAAAATGGCTACTTTGAAAGGTAAACTGTATGGCATTGTACTATGCTGAGGCCCCTCCGCTCCCCAAATCCCACCCTCTCCTGGCGCCACCCCCAAAGTCTCCAGGTATTTTCCAACCCAGACCTGGCAACCCTACTCAGAACTCTACTTAATGGAGCTTACTCCCAGGAAAGTGTTCTTAGGATTGGACTGCTGGTTACTTAATTTGTTCATTCTCACCTACATGTAACCCAAAGGTCATCTGACCACAAGTTTAGAAAGGATATTCAAACTCAAAAATATGTATGGTGCCTTCCTGACACAAAATGGCAACTGTGCATCTCTCCCCTTATGCATAGTTGAATCACCAAACTGTAATGACTGAGAAGGCCTTCTGACTGCACCAGTCTGCTTGGCATGCAAAAGGTCCCAGGTTCAATCCCGGCTATCTCTAGTTAAAAGGATCAGGTAACAGGTGACCAGCATTTCATAGCAAGCCTTTATCTGAGGAAGACCTCTTCCTGAGACCCTGGAGAGCTGCTGCCAGTAGACAAAACTAACCTTGATGGACCAAAGGTCCAATTTTAGTACACGGCAGCTTTAGGTCTTCAAGAGGAGAAGGAAATAGTCAATAATGGACTCAATCGTACAGCTTATGGGAGGAAAGTTCAGAAAGGGGGGGAGGAATCAACAAATTCATTTAAAAGAACATTTATTCATCCATTTATTCGATTTATAGCTCTCCCTCCCCTGTATACAGGGCTCGGAGCTGGTAAAAGCTGTAAAGTACTGGGTTTCAGGCCTCATGACTCGGACGACGACATAAGAGAAGACGCGTTTATTCGTACTTCACATAAGACAAAGAACACACAGTAACGGCCGGAGGCCAACTATATACAGTTAGGGGGGACGGCCCTATATTCCTATTGGCGGGTTTGAATCGCCCGCCAATGCTGCCATTGGTTCACTACTGGCGAGCTCAGGAACCTAGTCCCTATTGTTCTCAGAGAGCGAAGCTTGGCAGTGTTTCGCCAGCTCAGCCCTCTGATCTCAGGACACAACACCCCTCCCCCATGGTTCGTCCCCTATCAGGTGACGTAGTCTTTTAAGTATGCTGGTGGCCTCCTTTCTCTTAGCGAACGTCGGGGGCCGGTACCGGACTGGCGGGGCCCCTATCGGTTGTTCCGCCCGCACACGGAGCTTGGGCCTCTGGAAGTCGCCGAGGCGGTGACGGTGGCGGCTGTAACGGTGGCGGCAGCGGCGGCGGCGACTCGGCTGCTACCGGGGCCAACGGTGGCGGCAGCGGCGGCGGCGGCTCAGCTGCTACCGGGGCCCCCTCCGGATTCCGTGGACTCTCTGGCGCTGGCTCCGCTGTCGGTGCTTGCGGTCGATCGGATGATGGGGCAGGGGCGGCATTTCCCGGTAACTCGATCTCTCTATCGGGGTCTTGACGCCTCCGGAGCTGGTCGATGTGTTTGCGGAGGACCCGGTCCCCATCGGTTAGGACCTCGTATGACACTGGCCCGGTGGGTTTTAGGATGCGCCCTGCCACCCACTGCGGCCCCGCTCCGTAGTTCCGGAAGTAGACAGGGTCTCCCGGTAGGAAGCTCCGGGGCGCCTCCCTGTTCTCGACCAGCTTTCTCTCGGGGGCTCGGTCCGGGTGGAGTCTGTCTAATAAAGTGGTAGGGCGGCGGCCCATTAATAGTTCTGCGGGGCAGTGTCCGGAGATGGGGTTTGGGGTGGTGCGGTATGTGAGAAGGAAGCGGGCCAGCCGGAACTCCCAGTCCCCCCCGTTATGCGGCTCAGGGCCTCTTTGGCGGTGCGTACCGTCCTCTCCGCCTGTCCATTAGTGGCCGGGTGGAAAGGCGCGGATCGTATGTGCCTGATGAGGTTCCTTTCGAGGAACGCTTGAAACTCCGCAGATGTGAATGCTGCCCCGTTGTCCGACACGATTGTGTCGGGTAACCCGTGCGTTGCAAATATCTTCCGCAGGGCCCTTATTGCCGCCTTGGTAGAGGTGGTAGACACTGGGCTTATTTCCACCCATTTTGAATAAGAGTCTACCGTTACCATGAACTGGAGCCCCTGGAACGGCCCCGCAAAGTCTATGTGCAGGCGTGACCACGGCTTGTGGGTAGACTCCCAGCTTTGGGTTGGCGCTCTCGGTGGATTGGGGCGGACCTCCTGACATCGTGTGCACCCTCTGACCCAAGATTCAATTTCTGCGTCCACCCCGGGCCACCACACGTAGCTCCTTGCCAGAGCTTTCATTCGTACGATGCCCGGGTGGGCCTCGTGCAGCGTTTCTAGCACCCCTTGTCTCATGGGCCCCGGAATGATCACCCTGTCTCCCCATAGTAAACACCCTTTCAATGCGGACAGCTCTTCCCGCCTGGCCTTGTACGCTGTGAACTCTGGCCCTGTCTGTTCCGCTGGCCACCCCCTCACCACCCAGTTTAGGACCCGGGAGAGAATGGGATCTCGGGACGTGCGGGCGGCCACATCTGCAGCCTGAAGGGGGGTTTGGCAGTTCCTCCATCAGCAAGACAGCGGGGGCTGGGGCCGGATCTTCCCCTGTCTGCGGCAGCGGTAGGCGGCTCAAGGCGTCGGCATGACCCAGCGCCTTGCCCGGCCGATGCTCCAGTCGGTATTGGTAACCCGCTAAAAATAAGGACCAGCGCAACACCCGGGGCGACAAAACTTGCGGTGTTTGTTTGTCCGCCGCGAACAGTCCCAGGAGCGGCTTATGATCTGTTACGAGCGTGAAGGGCCGCCCGTACACAAAATTGTGGAATTTTTTACCCCCGCCACCAGTGCCAAGCCCTCCCTGTCGATTTGGGCGTAGTTCCGCTCCGCGGGGGACAGCGTGCGGGAGTAGTAAGCCACCGGGACCTCCCTCCCATCCGGTAGCTTGTGTGCCAAGACTGCCCCGACCCCATACGGTGATGCGTCGCACGCCAGGATGACCGGGAGCTTTTCATCAAAGTGCGCGAGTACTGCGTTTGAAATCAAGAGGACTTTCACCCCCGAAACGCCGCCTCCTCCCTCGCTCCCCATGCCCAAGGTGTCGCCTTATCCAGCAGCCTGTGTAGGGGTTCGGCCACGGCGGCTTTGTGGGGGAGAAAGGAATGGTAAAAGTTCAGGAGGCCTAAGAACGCCTGGAGCTCGGCCTTGGACTTCGGGGCGGGGGCCTCCACGATGGCCTTCACTTTGTCCCTCGCCGGATGCAGGCCTGATGCGTCTACCCGGTATCCCAAGAACTCTACTTCCGGCACCCCGAGGAGGCACTTTTCCCGCTTCACTTTCAGCCCCGCGGCTTGGAAGCGTTCCAATACAGTTCGGAGGCGGGCGGCGAAGCTTTCCGGGGTGGTCGCGGCGATGAGGACGTCGTCGAAGAACGGCGTCACTCCAGGGATCCCTTTTAACAAATCGTCCATTAGATTTTGGAAGATCCCTGGGGCCACACTGACCCCGAACTGCAGCCTCTTCACCCGGAAAGCTCCCCGGTGGGTCACTATGGTCTGTGCCTCGGCCGTGGCCTCATCTACCGGGAGTTGCTGGTACGCCTGTGCGAGATCCAGCTTTCCAAATATGCGCGCCCCTGCCAGTGTTGCTAGGACATGGCTGACCACTGGTACGGGGTATGCGTGCGCCTGGAGTGCCTGGTTAATAGTGCACTTATAATCCGCGCAGATGCGGATCTCCCCGTTTGGCTTGACGGGTGTCACTATCGGTGTCTCCCATCTAGCGTTCGGGACGGGCTCTAAGACTCCCTGGGCCACCAGCCGGTCTAATTCGGTCTCTATTTTAGGGCGGAGGGCCAGGGGCACGGTGCGGAAGCGCCGACGGATGGGCGTCACGGTGGGGTCTAAGTGGAGCGACACCGGGGGCCCTTTGTAACATCCCAGTTTCCCGTCAAAGACCTCTGGGAATTCCTTGCACACCGCCCCCCAGTCCCGCACCCCACATTTATTTACTCCCCCAATCGATATGCCTAGGGCCTCGAACCACGCCCGCCCCAGGAGACTCGCGAGATTTCCCTCTACCACCACCAAGTCCAACTTCCCCTCAAAGTCTCGGTACTGCACTCGGAAAGTGCCGACTCCCCGGATGGGGACAGGGTTCTTTTGAAAGTCCACCAAGCTTAGTGGCGATGGACGTAGAGGGGGTCCCCCTAGTGGGCAAAGTCTTTTTAAAGTGTCCAGGGAAATGATGGACGCCGCCGATCCCGAGTCCACTTCCATGCAACAGGGGGACCCCTCGATCCGCACGGTTACTTGGATCTTCGGGGCAGAGGAAAGGTTGGGGTTGGGGAGGTGAAGTACCTGTAGTGGTTGGTCGGTGAGGTGGTACAACTCGGCGACCTCTTCCGTTGTCTCGTGTGCGGTGGACGATGCGCGGTACTGGGGGACCGACGATCTCGAATTCCGGGAGCCCTTGGACCGGCAGACCCGGGCGAGGTGTCCCTGCTTTCCGCACCCGTGACAGACAGCGTCCCGGAACCTGCAGGATTTCCGTCCGTGGCCCTCCCCGCAGCTGGCACAGACGGCTCGGTTGCCGGAGTACTTGGCTTGCTCCCTGTTGGCCTGCTGGAACGGCGCCGGCCGGCGTTGTTGGGGTTTGAGGGCGAAGACCTCGTCCGTCTCTTCGTTTCCGGGGCTTGGGCTCCTTCCAACCACCTGCGCGGCCGCGACCGGCCGATCCCCTTCTGCGGCCTCGTGGGCAGTGGCGGCGTCGAGGGCCTCGTCCAAGGTGAGCTTCCGGTGTCCCACCAACTTGCGCCGCAGCTTGGAGTCCGCCAGGCCCCACACGAACTGTGTCAGCAGGTTGTCCTCCACCTTCGGAAACCCGCAGTCCACGGCTAGTGCCCTTAGCGCGGCTAGGAAGTTGGCAATGGATTCCCCTCGGGTCTGGACTCGCCTCTGGAAATCCATCCTCTTGGCCAGGAAGGTCGGCCGGGGGCTGAAGTAGCCATTTAGGACGTCCAGGATTTCCCCAAACGAGCTCTCCAAGGCCGTGCGGGGCACCAAGAGGCTCTTGGCGAGGCGGACGGTTTGGGTGCCGCAGGCGTTCAGGAGGATCGCTCGTTTCTGGTCGGGGTGGCGGATTTCGTTGAGCTCCAAGTAGCTGATGAGCTGGTCGACCCATGCGTCCCAGGTTTCTGGCTGCGACTGGTCGAAGTGCTCCAGTGTTACGTGGGAAGCGGCCATGGTTCTGTCAGGAACGGCGCGCGCCGGGGCGAGCGGTGCGGTGCTGCTCTCGGGGTCAGCGATGCTATGCTCGGCGAGCGGTGCGGTGCTGCTCTCGGGGTCAGCGATGCGTTGCTCGGCGGTGTCCGTTTCGTCGTTCATGGAGTCACAGAAGGCGTTAGAATCCCACCTTCGTCGCCACTGTAAAGTACTGGGTTTCAGGCCTCATGACTCGGACGACGACATAAGAGAAGACGCGTTTATTCGTACTTCACATAAGACAAAGAACACACAGTAACGGCCGGAGGCCAACTATATACAGTTAGGGGGGACGGCCCTATATTCCTATTGGCGGGTTTGAATCGCCCGCCAATGCTGCCATTGGTTCACTACTGGCGAGCTCAGGAACCTAGTCCCTATTGTTCTCAGAGAGCGAAGCTTGGCAGTGTTTCGCCAGCTCAGCCCTCTGATCTCAGGACACAACAAAGCATTCATAAAACACTCCATACAGGTAAAATATTAAAACAATCTTGTAATATCAGGGCTATTTTGGGGGCAGAAACGCACAGGAACAGAGTTCTGGCTGTCTTCCGAGTTGCCCATGCCTACAGCCTCCTTCCCTCTTGGGGAAGCCAAGCTGATCCAGGGAGGGAAGGGGCGGGTCACCTGAGGAGGCCAATCCTGGGAGCGAGCTGCGCTGTCAGAGGTGTGGCCTAATATACTAATGAGTTTCTGCTGTTGGGTGTAGCCTATTATACTAATGAATTCCTGCTGGGCTTTTTCTACAAAAAAGGCCCTGGCAACAACTACCGACAACTAATAGATGGCATATAAAAGGGGCGCAACCTACTGCTCCTTGTCCCGGACAGGAAATAAATATCCTAAAATCTGACTGATGAGAAGGGAGAGGAAGGGGAAAGAGGAAGGGAGTCCGGTCTAAGGTGGAAAAACCTGTCGTTGCCCTCAACCGTAAGCCTGGCATCTTGCTCCATCTTATAGGCCCTGTGGAACTGCATGAAATCTCACAGGGCCTGGATCTCACCTGGCAGAGTGTTCTACTAGGTCAGAGCCAGGGCTGAAGAAGCCCTGGTTCGGGTTGAGGACAGCCAGACCCTCTTTGGGCCAGGGATCACCAGTAGGTTGTCATCACCAGAGTGAGGACGCTCTCTGGGAGATGTACCAGGAGAGGAGAGGGATGTACTGGGAGAGGCAGTCCCTTGCTTCCCCAATCATTGAAATGTTTTTTAACTGCAGTTGTGAGCCGCTTTGAACCACGAGGAAAGGTGGGATACAAATAAATGAGATAAATATATCTACTTGCCCCGTATCTTAATATCTGAAGTGATAATAATCCTAATTACTGTTGTCGTTTTCTCTGAGGTACGTATCTCCCTTCTCCTTGGAGTTCCAAGTTAGCAGGAACAGAACTACCCCCTTCTAAGTCCATGGAAGTCGATGGGCTTCGAAAGGTGGGATTCTGGTTAGGGTGGCACGCTTATTAGGCATGGCTGCCCTCAGGTCCTTCTGCTGAAGTCACTTCTTTCTGCTGCACTTTGAATTATCCCTCATTTCTGCACCACAATTCTTTCTCCGCTGCTTTCTGCTTTTCTACTGTAGATATACACCAGAAGGTCAGAGCTACAAAACGAGGGAAAAGAGTCCCCCAGAAGGTTTTAAAATAAATATTCAAGCAACAGGTGGAGATATTTACTTGCAAGTCATGGATGTGCCTGTCCCAGCTTGCTGTAATCTTGACGGGGTCCACAGATTCTTGCAGCATCCAAGAGACATTGCAAGAAACACTGAAAGAGGCTTACGGTGCCACGCTAAACAGAGTCACACCCTTCAAGTCAATGGGTGTTTCAGACTGCACTGCCCATGCTCCTGGAAAGAGGCTCAATGACATCCATGAGGTAAATCCTGCATGATTACGGATACGACCCAGAAAAGAGGCGCAAAGCATACTAGCTGTTCGCAATATGCTCAGAGAAATATCCTGAGGTGGCAGGGGCGGGGACAGGGACAGTATGTATATACACGAGCTAAGATTGCCATCCCCCTGGTGGAGCCAGGGTATCCTCTATTTTGGGGGGGGCTCAATTTGCCACCAGCCAGCTGGCCAGCAGGGGAAGCCCCACCCCTAAACGTCTCCAGTAGTCACATAATCACGCTAGGGCCATTGTGGGCAACACTCTTAGCATTCAGGGGGCACTCTATGATTACCATAGAGTTTTTGCCCCGGATGCTAGAGTGTTGCAACACCCCTAGCATGATGATGTCACTAGTGGTGATGTCATCACACTGCACACATGGCACAAGACTCCCAACAAGGAGCCGGGAGCCCCCCGCTGCAGCAAAGGTGAGACCTGGCAACCCTAACCCAAGCCCCTGGGTCAGCCACTCATTTCGCTGGAGATGGGAGAGGGGCTGACATGCCGGCCCCCACCTGCCCAAGCACCTGCCAGGAAGTCTCATTAATGCCCCTGCATGCTGTTCCGTTTGAGCTGGTAGTCAGACAGAAATCGGCAGGGGCCAGATGCAGGCCTTTCATTTACTGATGGGCATCCCTGGCTCAGGATAGCAGCAGCACCGTCACCAGCATTTCATAGCAAGAAGTCATGGAACATATTAGATGACTTTTGAAAAACTGATTTCAAAGCAGACATTGGAGTCTGTAGAGCTTTCACATTACACGGAAGCTCACTTTGCTGCTGTACAGGAAACTCAAACAAGGAACTCCTTCAGTTTTGCTGAACTAATACAATCTGTTAGATTTAAAAAAAAAAAAATCCATGTTCAACATGGCCCTTTTAAAACTGAGAAGGACAACAGCAACCCGACCCATAATTACTGTACACTTCTGATTTTTATTCTTACCACCAGTGTGTGTTCTGACCCACAGGGCTGGACAAAACAGATGCACCAGGCTGTCTCCAATGACACCATTTCACTGTGCACAGGCCCACATGAGCTAAATATTCAGGTTGCATCTGGCTAGCACTGTTGGCTCAGCACACATGAGAAATCACGCCTGCAAAAGCTGGCAAAGGCAAAACCAGATCTCTGTGTGGCTTCAAAGATGAAAGCATTTCATCCGCTGTAAAATGCAAACCATAAATCCCCCTTTCTGTGCTTTGCTGCCCCATTCCCAGTTCACATAAACTTGCACTCCTCTGCTTGCTTGTCTTAACTTTGTTTTGGGGGTAAAATGTCCTCCCTTCCTTTTTAAGTATCTTGAGTCTCTGAACCATTATCAGAAGGGTACTGTATGCATCTTGGTCAGGATTAATCGGGTTGTATTTATGTCAGTAATTCCACCCCACCAAACTTTAGGGTTGTAAAAAGTGGCCATAAGAACACAAGAAGAGCCCTGCTGGATCAGACCAATAGTCCATCTAGTCCAGCATCCTGTCTCACACAGCGGCCAACCAATTCCTCTCAATGGCCAACAACAGGGCACAGAGGCCGTGGCCTTCCCCTGTTGTTGCCTCCTGGCTCTGGGATTCAGAGGAATAGTGCCTCGGAACGTGGAGGTTCTCCTCAATCACCATAGCTAGTAGCCACTGGCAGACTTATCCTCCATGAATCTATCTAATCCCCTTTTGAAGCTGTTTATTCCTGTGGCCATCACTACATCCTCTAGCAGCACTCTGGAGCACTTTTCACCCCAAGCAGGAAATGTGGGGGGGAGGGGAATCTGGCACACAGATATTATGGTGTTCTGACCAGCACACGGCATCTGAACAAGTTTGTTTCTTTTTTAACTATACACGGGCAAAATAATTTGGGACAGAAACAATTTACATAGTAGCTACCCTATGAAATCCATTGTCTTTGTTTTCTTGTTCTTTGCAGGGATAGGTAACATTTTGGGCTCAAGGGCTCCCAAAAATGCATTATCTGCCTTGGAAAATGTTGGTGGGGGTGGGGTGGGGTGGGGAGAGGCAAGAGCTGCATTGTGCCAGATGCGTTGGAGCAAGACAAACCTCAGCGGTGCTGCCCGTATCACAGGGATGCACAGTGGGGGACTCCACTGGGGGCTGTGCAGGTCTGGGACATGACAATGGACATAAGCCAATCTCTCCCCCTTCAGCTACCCCATTCCACCCCCCTCAGCATTCCATACCTTCTGGAGGACAATGAGCAAGTTCAGTCCTCAGGTGGCCACAGGGAAAGTACCCAAAGTAACATCCTTCCCGCCTAACTGGGGATTCTTCAGTTATGAAGAACACCGTATCTTCTTTATTGACCCATTTGGCTACCCTATCTAGAGTCATCTGTCCATTCACTGAAATTAGGGGGCTGCGGCCTGCAAGAAACTTTCAACCCTCTCCCCAGAACTTCTGGAATTCTATGAATACTTAGGGAGCAGAAGTGGGTCAGTTTCCTCTGTTACTACCCCTTCCCATTGACTCTTGTGGTTTCTTTCGGTTCGTTTACGAAACCATTTCTCTCTACATACCATTGGAGTCCCCCGAGAATGTAAAAGTCACCATCTTGGCCCATGGGTGTCCTCGTTTTGCACTTTGTGTTTGATTTGGGCCACCCGCTCTCCTGTAAGATATTATAATACCAATGATATCCTCTATTAAAGGCTGAGAAAGCATAGGCTTGCCAAAGACCACCTAGTGTATTCATGAACTGAGGATCGGTGTGGTTGAAAGCCGTCTCCCAGCCACTATCTTAAAGGCCACTCATAATACACAAAGCACTGAGAACCCCCGGGAAGGAAGGATAGGTACCACCGCACTCGGACCTTGATGAAAGAGGTTCTTGCCTTTAACGCCATAACTTTGTTAGCCTTCTAAGTGTCAAATGACTTTCTGTTGTTTTTGCTACCGCAGAGCAACACAGCATTCCTTCTGGAATAATCCTCACTACAAAAGCTGAAGTTTCATCCAAATCCCAAAAGAAGTTACATTTAGTAACCTAAATTTTTTAACACAGGGTTTTTGTCCTGGCAGCGGTGCAGCTCTGTGTGTGGTGTTCACAGGCTAGGGGTGAGGGGTGTGTGTGAAAATTCTGCTTGCAAAAGCAGAATCTTAGCAGTTGGGAGGTGCTACATACAGGATAAAATAAGTTTTGATTCCCCACGCCAAGACTGAAGAATGCTGTGAATTGCAGACATAACAGCGGCCTTCCTGTTTCTTCGTGCAAATCGGATAACGAGAGACTATTTGTGATTGGGGAAGTCGGTTAAGGAAGGAAGAAGATGTGTGCCAAAATTCACAGGCCTGAACAAAAAGTATTATATGCATATTAAGAGGAGAAGAGTATTCCGCACTGTCGGGTCAATGGCTGTGCAGGGAAGAGTCCGATTCGGAGACGCGTTAGTCAAGAAGTAGACTGAAGACCAAGTCCACCAATGAGCCGCTCTCACCTCTGTCTCCGGCTGTCTTCCATGTGTCCAGAAACACAGCTGTGCCAGAACTGGTTGGTTTTAATATTACTGGAAAACTCCCAACAACCCCTGATTTTAGATGCGGAGTTAGGATTTTAGACAAGGAGCCATCTGGAATGGGGTGCCATCAACAGACATAGTTTTTAACAGGACAAGTCTCCATATGTGCATCTTTCTCTACAGTCTGATAACATAACCCACACATTATTATTAAACTTGGATCGGGATTGCCTGGGCTATGAGAACATGCCCTATGAAACACTGGACATTTTTTCCCACGCACTCCGTCACCAATATCCCAGAACTCAGAAATAAGCATATAGGTGCTCAAAAATATTTTTTTAAATTCAGGGAGCCTCTTTCAGTCCAATTCTATAGATTTGCTTATCCACTTCCTAGCAAGCGGATCAATACACTAGCACTCCTCAGACAACATATCTAAGGAGACTACCATAGATTAAGGGAGAGCAGGAATGAGCACATAAGAAGAGCCCTGTTGGATCAGACCAGTGGTCCATCTAGTCCAGCATCCTTTCTCACAGAGTGGCCAACCAGTTTGTTAAGTATGGAAAACTCAACAATGATTTCAGCAAAAAGTGATTTCAGATTTATTGAACAGCAAACACCAACTCAGAAACACACAACAACAAGGGGAGCACAGCTCCTTCTTTTAAACTCTCCCAGGCTGTCAAAACCACACCCACAACAAGTTAAAGACCAATCAGAATACAGGGATAAAGTCCAATCAGAGACGTTCCCTCTTAGATACATTATCACACAGTGATTGGCTACTTGCATAGGTTTCGCAGAAACCGACCAATAGTAATGTGACAGCTGAGGAGCCACATTCAGAGTCAAGCTTAACATTGCAAAGTATAGGCTTGATTTACAGTTTAATACCCAACACAGTTCTTCCGGAGAGCCAACAACAGGGCATCAAGTCTGAGGCCTTTCCATGATGCTGCCTCCTGGAACTGGGATTCAGAGGCTGACTGCCCCTGAATGTGGAGGTTCCCTTTAGTCACTGGCCTGTCCCCACCCTCTTGACGGAAAGGGTCATCACTGCAGTGTGAATATGGCACCTACTAACTCTGTGCACAATGATGCGTGCGGTTGGAGTCATGGGGAATGTCGAAAAAATAGCATTCCCGCTCATGCAGATGGAGAATGCGCATATAGCTTGCATGTCCACACAGATTCTGTGCTCACATTCTCACAATCATATGTAGACATCAACTAGGTTTGGGAACTTAATCCTGTGCTCCCTTTATGCACATTATCTTCTTCCGAGGTATTTTGCCTGAGAAAAGGGTAGTGCTGGAGATTTTCTTTCCTGGCTTTTCCTAACCATAGTAAGTATAGGAAAAGGGCCATGTAATTCTAAACACAGCCAAGAAACAGTGTGCTATATCTTTAAAATAATCAAAAACATTCAAAATGTGGGGAGCCCTGGAAAAACGTGGACCAAACTGGTGGACTTAATTGCCTCATGACAGGACACTCAAAATTAGGGACCTCGTTCCCAGTCCCTCAGAGGTTATTCAGATGCCATGACAAACCATTAGTTTGTTTAAACTGTAAAGTAACAAATATTTTATGCCGTCTGCTTCTTACTTCCACTCCTAGCACAGATAACACCCCCCATAACACTATCTTCACACAGGGCCGAACTACATGTTACACTTTCCCAGGGACTTCACCAGGTCAGATGGATGGGCCCATTCTGCTTCCCAGGCAGGCACAAGCCCTACTGAGATCAGGACCACAATGTTATTGAGTTCAACATTTTTATAAATAGGAAGTTGCCCAAAAAGACTGACACAACCACTTTTAACTTTAAAAGGGGTAACTTCTCTGATATGAGGGGACATGTGAGGAAGAAACTGAAAGAAGAAGTAGAAAGGGTCAAAACCACTGGGGAAGTTTGGAGACTATTTAAAAAGAAATCTTAGAAGCTCAGAAAAAATATATACCACAGGTAAGGAAAGGCACAAATAGGTATAGAAAAAAGCCTGCATGGTTAACAAACAAAGTAATGAAAGCTGTAAAAGGTAAAAAGGATTCCTTTAAGTGGTGCAAAGCTAGTCTCAGTGAGGCTGATAAAAGGGAACACAGGCTGTGGCAAATAAAATGCAAGTCTGTGATCAGGCAGGCAAAAAGGGAATATGAGGAGCATATAGCAAAAAACATAGACCAACAATAAAACTTTCTTCAAATACATTAGAAGCAGGAAACCAGCCAGGGAGGCAGTGGGGCCCTTGGATGACCAAGAGGTAGAAGGAGTACTGAAGGATGACAGGGAAATGGCTGAGAAGCTGAATACATTTTTTGCCTCTGTCTTCACTGTGGAAGCTGAGAAGGGCTTGCCCACTCCAGAACTGCTGATTTCGGGAGGGGTGTTGAAAGACCTGAGTCAGATTGAGGTGACGAGAGAGGAGGTCCTACGACTGATAGACATCTTAAAAACTGATAAATCGCCAGGCCTGGATGGCATACACCCAAGAGTTCTGAAAGAACTCCTGACAGAAATATGTAATTTTTCATTAAAATCTGCCTGCATTCCTGAGGATTGGAAGGTAGCTAATGTCACTCCCGTCTTTAAAAAGGGTTCCAGAGGAGATCCGAGAACTTACAGGCCAATCAGTCTGACATCGCTATTGGATAAGTTGGTGGAAACTGTTATTAATAATTAGTAGGCATACTGATGAACAAAAACTATTGAGGCAGACTCAGCATGGGTTCAGTAAGGAAAGATCTTGTCTCACTAACCTGTTAGTGTTTTTTGAGGGAGTGAACAAACATGTGGACAAGGGGGACCCAATAGATGTTGTTTACCTTGACTTCCAAAAAGCTTTTGATAAAGTTCCCCATCAAAGGCTCCTAAGTAACCTCAATAGTCACGAGATAAAAGGACAAGTCCTCTTGTGGATCAAAAACTGGCTAATTAATAGGAAACAGAGAGTGAGTATAAATGGGAAATTTTCTCAGTGGAGGGTGATAAGCAATGGGGTACCACAGGGATCAGTACTCGATCCAATGCCTTTTAACTTGTTCATTAATGATTTGGAGTTGGGAGTGAAGTGACTAAATTTGCAAATGACACGAAGTTGTTCAGGGTGGTGAGAACCAGAAAGGATTGTGAGGCATTCCAAAGGGATCTGTCAAGGATGGGCAGAAAAGGGCAACTAGAATGATAAAAGGGTTGGAACACTTTCCCTATGAAGAAAGGTTAAAACACTTGAAGCTCTGAGGCTGAGGGGTGACATGATTGAGGTTTATAAGATTATGCATGGGATAGAGCAGGTAGAGAAAGAAGTACTTTTCTCCCTTTCTCACAATACAAGAACTCCTCGGCACTCAATGAAATTGCTGAGCAGTCAGGTTAGAACAGGTAAAAGGAAGTACTTCTTCACCCAAAGAGTGATTAACATATGGAATTCACTGCCACAGGTGGTGATGGTGGCTACAAGCATGGATGGCTTCAAGAGAGAATTAGATGAGCATATGGAGCAGAAGTCCATCAGTTGCTATTAGCCACGGGGTATGGATAGGAACTCTCAGGCTGGGGCAAGTGATGCTCTGTATTCTTGGTGCTTGGGAGGGGGCAGCAGTGGGAGGGCTTCTAGTGTCCTGGCCCTATTGCTGGACCTCCTGATGGCACCTGGTATTTTTGGCCACCGAGTGACAGAGTGTTGGACTGGATGGGCCATTGACCCGATCCAACATTGGCTTCTCTTATGTCCTTATGACCACAGCGTGCGGGGAGAGAGGGGAGTTGGACCGTTCCCTTGCAATGTTGTACTAACCTGGGATTCTATTTAGCCATACACGTTACGTTTTTACAATACGGCAAATAATATCCCCTCAGGTTTATTTCAAGTTGGGAAGACAGTGTGTGTGTGTGGGGGGGGGGCAGAGGTCTAAGTCTCTCCTTTCAATGTGTTATGGTCCCAGTAGGGGCTCACACATACCTGAAAAGCGTGGAAATTCAGAATATGGGGATACATCCCTAGGGAAAACTTTATGTGCAGAAAAGGTCCTGCCGCTAGGTCACTGACAGGGATGGTGTTATTCCACAAACTGTGATCTGCAAATTCAGAAGTCCCAATAGTCCACCATTCTTTGGTGCCAACCAACAAGCCCCAGTCTATTGGTCCATCTCCATCCAGATGTCACAACTAACCAAGTGTCACATATGCCCAGTGCCTCAGACTGGGCCCCCAGCCATGCACTTACTGGCCATCCCCTAGTGATCCTCCTTGGCCTTAGGGTGCACAGTGTCCCAGTTCCCTCAGTTCTTTTGAGTCCCCTGCACTGCTGTACCAAGGCCTCCCCCTCAGCCTTCTCGGCTTCACCAGCCGTCCTCTCTCTGAGGCTGCCTCCTTCCTGCCTTGGCTCCCCACTGCTACCTTCCTCTCCAGGGTACGTGAGGCTTGCTCAGGTCCAACAGTTTGTCCTCTGTTGCAGGTGCCTCCCTGGCCTCCTCCTTGCTGGTACCCAGAGTTCCCTGGAAGGTCGCTGCCTTCCCTGGCCCTCCTTCCCCCACACCTGAAGACCGCTGTCTCGCAGCCTCTTTGGCTCCCACAGGGGCTGGTGAGCACTCCCCTGGTCCCACCTATCCAGCTGCCGCCGCCTTGCTCCCACTCCAGGCCTCTCCTGGCCCCACCACAGCTGTCCCAGCTTCCTCAGGCCAGTTCCTCCCAGCCTGTGCATTCTCCCTGATGCCTCTGTCACCGTTCGACCTTCACAGCTGGTCCAGGGTTTTTTTGTATTTTTATGTGTGTGCATGTGAGTGTGTGTGCACCTGGAAGTCATGGCGACCTCTGGTGACTGACCCCTACTGGGGGCCTGGAGGATATTCAGAGAGGTGGCTGAGTAAAGCCTGCCCCTGTCCTCCCGACTGCTGGTATTCCAAGGAGGTCTCCCATCCAAGTACTTGCCAGAGTCGACCCTGCTTAGCTTCCGAGATCTGACAAGATCAGGGCTTGCCTGGGCTATCCAGGTCAGGGCAGCGGGTCCACCTCTTGACAGCCCAGGCATCCAGAGCAGGCCCCACTCTTCTGGTGGTACTCTGGCTCCCCTTGCTGCCTGTCTGGCCATCTTTTCTTCTGGCCAGGCCATCAGGAGCATCGAGGCCCCATGGAAACATTCTGGCAGCCACACAAAGGTTTGGTCAAACTACAGAAACACAGGGTGATTTCCCACTACAGCTGCCTCGGAGTTGCGCCACCATTTGCCCCGATAAAATTTGTCAATTTCACACCCGAAGCTGCGGGGCTGCATTTTGACCCGCGGCTTCGCCCGATTTCCCCCGCAGTTTCCTGATCCTGTTTTTTGAGGATTATGAAACTGAGGGGGAAATCGAGCGCAGCCGCGAGTCAAAATGCAGCCCCGCGGCTTCGGGTGTGAAATTGACGAATAGTATCGGGGCGAACGGCGGCGCAACCCCGAGGCAGCTGTAGTGGGAAATCACCCACAGATTATGGTGACATCAGAATGCAACCTTTAAGACACAATAAAAAGTTATGGAATCTACGAACTTTTAAAGCCTCAAAGAAGTCACAGGCTAAGACTGAAGCTGCAGCACGAGCAAGCAGAAAGTATAACCCTTTCCAAGGCCAACGCTGCTACTGGTTGGGGTGAAGGCATCCCTATGTTGTACCCACCTACTTTCTGTTTGCACCATTATCCCCATGAACACATTGACACATCACACAAACCCATGAATCTGCCTTAAACAGCGTCAGATAAACTGGCCTATCAGGATCAGCATTGAAAACAAATCAGCCAGTATCATCATGCCCCTGTATAAATCATTGGTGTGACCTCATTTGGAATACTGTGTACAGTTCTGGTCACTACATCTCAAAAAGGATATTATAGC
Source organism: Gekko gecko (assembly GCA_029375565.1). Classification (NCBI taxonomy): domain Eukaryota; kingdom Metazoa; phylum Chordata; class Lepidosauria; order Squamata; family Gekkonidae; genus Gekko; species Gekko gecko. The sequence continues at coordinate 8,153,827 of JAPDNY010000010.1, forward strand.
ATTGGAAAAAGTGCAGAGAAGGGCAACTAGAATGATAAAAGGGTTGGAACACCTTCCCTATGAAGTAAGGTTAAAATGCTTGGGGCTCTTCAGCTTGGAGAAACGACGGCTGAGGGGTGACATGATTGAGGTTTATAAGATTATGAATGGGATTGAGCAGGTTGAGAAAGAAGTACTTTTATCCCTTTCTCACAATACAAGAACTCGTGGGCACTCCATGAAATTGCTGAGCAGTCGGGTTAGAACAGATAAAAGGAAATACTTCTTCACCCAAAGAGTGATTAACTTATGGAATTCACTGCCACAGGAGGTGGTGGCAGCTACAAGCATGGACAGTTTCAAGAGGGAATTAGATAAACATATGGAGCAGAAGTCCATCAGTGGCTATTAGCCACAGGGTATAGATGGGAACTCTCAGTCTGGGGCAGGTGATGCTCTGTATTCTTGGTGCTTGGGAGGGAGTCAACAGTGGGAGGGCTTCTGGTGCCCTGGCCCCACTGCTGGACCTCCTGATGGCACCTGGTATATTTTGGCCGCTGTGTGACAGAGTGTTGGACTGGATGGGCCATTGGCCTGATTCAACATTGGCTTCTCTTATGTTCTTATGTTTGTTCTTATGTCTACTTAGACTGGCAGCAGCTCACCAGAGTCTCAGGCAGATGCCTTTCACATCACCGACTACATGTCCTTCCAACTGGAGATGCCAGGGATTGAACTGGGGACTTCCTGCGTGTGAATCGGATGCTCTGTCAGGCAGTCACAGTCCCTCCACATCAAAATCACACACAGACCCCAGGCAGCTTCAGTGGGGAGAAGTTAGTTTCAAAAAACCCTCCCCTGGGGCAACAGTCTTGGTTCATTTTTGGTGATGAGGTATAGTTTGGTCCTTCTTTGATAGTCCACAAGGAAAAGCAAATCGTATCCTAGCGATCACCACGGCTGCCTCCCCCAGATAGCAAAAGTAGACTTGGCCACAGAGGGCCCCACCTCAGCATCCCTCTTGAAGAACAAGATGATTTAGAAGAACTTAAAGTCTTAGGATCAAAGGTCCACTATTTGAAAGCAGCTCTTTCACCCAAGCCAATTCAAACAAAACCGCTCTCTCAGAACCATAATCCACTCAAGCAGGCACATTCCACAAGGGGAGGAAATGTCAATACATTCTGCTTTTTTCTCCTACTTGTTCTTAACATTTCAAGCTGGTCCCCATTTGTTAAAAGAAACAAGCGCTTTGTTGTTGCCAGAAATGTTACACAAGTTCTTATTATTACTAGTTAACCAAATTATCACTACAAACTTCAGAACGGGGGCACGCAGACTACTCATAGCGAGAAGTACAAAAAGAAAGATACCAGACTCCAAACTGAGAACGGGCAAACTGCTGGGAACTGTAGAAGACTTTTCTGCCATCGTGCATTGACATAGACTTGGTTCAGATGCGGATAAGCTTGGGGGAATTCTCCAGATGGCACTCTATCCCTATACTCTCTCACAGGCAGGGCTATTTTGGGGCAGGAACGCACAGGAACGGAGTACCGGCTGGCTCCAGAGTTGGCCACGCCCAGCAGGAACTCATTGGCATAACAGGCCACACCCAACAGCAGAAACTCATTAGGATTGGCTACATTAGGGGTGTGTGGCCTAACATGCAAAGGAGTTCCTGCTCCAAAAAAAGCCCTGGGTTTTGACAACAAACAAGGTAAACAGAATAAGAAGCAAAAGGTGGGTGTGGCTGGATGACCACACTCCTGGTATCACAGGGGTGTGGCCTAATATGCTAATGAGCTGTGATATCAGGGGTGTGGCCTATTATGCTAATGATTTTCTACTATTGGGTGTGGCCTGTTATGCTAATGAGTTCCTGCTGGGCTTTTTCTACAAAAAAAGCCCTGCTCACAGGAAGCACCAAGATGGGTAGCTGTGTTCGTCTGTCTGTAGCAGTAGAAAAGAGCAAGAGTCCTGTAGCACCTTGAAGACTAACCGAATATGTGGCAGGATATGGTTTGGAACATAAGAACATAAGAGAAGCCAATGTTGGATCAGGCCAATGGCCCATCCAGTCCGTCACACAGTGGCCAAAAATACAGGTGCCATGAACCAGTCTTTGGAATCCAGGTCCTCAGGGCAAGAACAAACCAATTCTGTTAAAATGGCAAACTGTGGTTTGCTGCAAGCCTGCAAATATCTATGTTCTTATGACTTGCAAGGTTAGGTTGGAGATGGCAATGTGCATTACTAAGAGTCCTGAGCATCAGTCATGTACAGCAAACCATCGACTGGCATGCACAAAATCTTGGGTATCAGGGCAGGTCAAACGTCTCACAGGAGGGAACTGCAGGGCCTTTGTTGACTGCCAAATGTTTATAATGTTTAAATGTGGAGAGACCAAGTCTTCGGTCACATGCACTAAATAATCCACTTTCAATGCACTTTCCAACTGGATTTTGCCAGTTCGCACCGTAAAATCCAGTTGGAAAGTGCACTGAAAGTGGATTGAAAGTGGGTTATTTAGTGTGTGTGTGACTGCAGTCCCAGTGTGGCATAATGGGTGGAGTGCTGCAGAGAACCAAGTTTGAATTCACATGGAAACTCAACTAGATTACCTTTGGCCCATCAAATCTTAGCCCACAGCTTTGCTGTGACAGTAATGGTACAAGAGCAGAGAATGTATGCGATAAGCCCCTCTGGATCTCCCCTGGGGAGAAGAGCGGGGTATAAAATAAACTGTTAATTTAAAAACAACAACAAGGAATGGACCTGAGAAATCAAACACGTACCAAGATCAACTAGAAGTATGAATGTGCTTCATAATGCATTTTTTTAATATCTATCAAATTTGGAATCAGATAAAGCAGCAAAGAAAATCCTCAAGGACGGCACCAGATACAAAATAAGACTCTCCTCTGTTCCTGTTAGATGCCAGACCAACTTTTGGGGCTGGGAAAGTGCCGTCAAGTTGCAGCTGACTTATGGGAACCCTGTCGGGTTTTCAAGGCAATACATAGAGGGGGCGGCCATTACCTGCCTCTGTGCAGCAACCCTGGACTTCCTGGGTAGTCTCCCATCCAGGCACCCACCATGGCTGACCCTGCTTAGCTTCCAAAATCTGACAAGATGGTCCAGCCTGGGCCACCCAGGACAGGGCAGACCAGCTTCACCAACTGAGAAAGGCAGATGTCTGCAGTGGTCCATGAGACAAATCTACTGGAGAGACTTCATCACATAGGTTTTGGTACAATTTTGTTGATAGCACCATCAACTGCATTTTGGATTCAGCGCTATTTCTCTCCCCCCCCCAACTCTCCTTCATACTGGGCTTTCTGCCCTTAGCTGTAGCTTTAAGACCCTAATGGCAGACATGATTGCTAAACATCTTGTACTTCAGAAACTGGAGAACAGCTATTCTGTTACAGTTTTTTGTTGTTGTTCAGTCGCACAGTCGAGTCCGACTCTTCGTGACCCCATGGACCAGATCACGCCAGGCCCTCCTGTCTTCCGCTGTCCTCTGAAGCTTGCTCAATTTCATGTTCATTGCATCGATGACACTGTCTAACCATCTCATCCTTTGCCATCCCCTTCTTCTTTGACCTTCAATCTTTCCCAGCATCAGGTTCTTCTCTAGTGAGTGCTCAATTCTCATTTGGTGGCCAAAGTATTTGAGCTTCAGCTTCAGGATCTGGCCTTCCAGGGAACAGTCAGGGTTGATTTCTTTTAGGATTGAAGTTTTAAAGATGCTTTTAACAAAACAGCATGTGGAAGAGAAATTCAATTCTGTTTAATCTGCATTTCTCAAATTATTTGAAATCAATGCACCCTATTATGCGTGTTTAACTGGAGCATGCAACTTCATTCACATTATTCTTTTCCACCACCTTTTAATAGCCTTCTTTCTATTCCTCTACATCTTTGTCCTCTTTGGACTACCGTGCCTATGCTATGGAGGGTTAGAGGTAGCGGTTTCTCTCTTCTCATATTTGCTTGTAAAATATGGGGAAGACAGGGACTCCTTGAAATATAAATTAAAAGTTCAGGATAGCATGAAGATCAAAGTTAGAGCATTTGCTTCGCTGAGGCTTTGGCTCAACGGCAGAGCATCCGCTTTGCATGCAGGAAGTCCCAGGTTCAGTTCCCAGCATCTTCAGTTCAAATGATTGCATAGCAGGCAATGTGAAAGGCCACCACCTTGGAAACTCTGGAGACCTGCTACCAGTCAGAGCACAGAATACTGACCTTGGCAGACTGATGCTCAGCTCCTGAGTTTTGTACAGAATCACTTTTGACCTTCTTCGGCTATAAAGAGTCATTCCGTGGTCAAAATAGTTCTGAAAGTTGGTGGTCTGTATAGTTCTGAAAGTATACTGTATTTCTCCTTTTGTAAAATCTTAACAAGTGGCTCTTCCGCTAATCTGATCCAGTGGCACCTGGACACCCATTCTAGAGAGTATCAATGAAATAACCGACAAGGCCACATCAAAATGTTAAGACGGTGGGATACCCCTTTTCCCAAAAGCAGCTTTGCTTGATCTTTGTCTTTTGCCATCTTCCCACGTCACTTTGATGGCAGATATACGGAGAAGCTGTTAGCATTCTTTCACATTCTGCTCCCCCCCATAAGATTTTAAGGAGGGGCAGGAAGAAAGAGATGGACAGAATAGGGAATAGTCGCCAATATCTCGTCTATCTGTCACACAGCTCGCTCCATTCTCTTCCCAATCTACAGTCGCCAGCACAAAGCCACCTTGTGCGAGGGCTTCTTAAACTTCTCAGATTACGGTCTGCTGGTACAAGGGACTTCTGCTGTTAACATTTTCCCAAGGCTCCAGCCAAATGTTAATTTTACCTGCTTGTTCCCCTCCGTGTTTTCCCTTCGGGGAACCTGTGGTCTCCTGCTACTTTCAATGATATTCTATTGTTTCCAGACATTATCTGAAAAATGGCAGGGGGGGGGGACAGAGGGAGTCACCAATATGATTTATTTGGCAACCTCCAAAAGTCAAAAGGATACAATATTAGATCGGTCTCTCACTCAAAAACTGAAACCAGTGCCAGTCCGAAAGCTGGCTACCCCTATTCCTGCTCGTGATTTACGGAGGTGAAGACAGACACGGGGATTTTAAGAGCAGATGTTGCAAGCTCTTCACCCACAGCGTGAGCCTGGCTTCGCAATCCGCACACATGCGGACCTGTCAGAGGAACCGTGGCTGAGACTTCCATAGCTCCTCGTTCATCAAGGAGGCTGTCCACAATTCTTTTGTTTAAACACTAGGTGTACTTTTAGTTCTATGCATGTTCATCCTTAATATTCCAAAATTTTTTAAAAAACCCTCCCACACAATTAAAAGACAGTTACCGAAACAGCTCTGAGGACTGGAGAAGGTATGTTTGTGATGTCACAGGGACAAGCCAATGGGCCCCTTCCACAGCTGTTTCCCCCTCCCCCATTAGCTGGACTATTCTGAAAAGAAAGAAATGCTTTCCCCAGAACTGATCCCCAATGAGAGAAAAATGCAGAGTTGGTTACAGAGAAGTACCTCCAAACTGCCTCCACCCCCTTAAAATGTCATATCTATGTAACCCAGGCATTGGAAATATGGGCAAGTTCAAGGCCCTCATTTTCTTAACGCCCCCCTCCCACTCACACACCTTGGCTTAAGCAAAGTAATTATTTATTACAACAGGGAAAATATGATTTTGCACACAGGGTATGGCACTCCCCACCCACCAAACTCCTTTCCCTTCCCAAATCAAAGGTTCAGGAGTCAGTGTCCCAGAAGGACTGCTCTCTTGTTGAAGGTGGTCCAGCCACAGCCCCTCAGAAGGCAGCCTCCAGTGCGGAGGAAAGTTCTCAGGGCCCCACTCCTCACCGTCCGAGAGAGAAGAAATTCAGCTTCAGTTGAAAGACAGATGGGCTGGGGGGCTCACCTCTTCCAGATGAAGTGATTTCCATCAAGGGAGCACACATATGACACAAAAACTTCTTCGGCTGAGGCCTCTAGTCCTTGGGGAGGAAAAATGACTAGGCCTTATGCTCCACACCCTACCCAGTTTCTTTTTTCTTCCTGTCACTCCTACACACACTCCTCCCAATATGCAAATTGAGTAGTTTCACTGCTCCAGCCGACAGCATATATCTCCCGATGCTCTATCTTCACATCTGTTTTCATCCTGATCCACACATCACAGAGTACACAGGTTGGGTCCCCATCATACATAACAGCCAAGTATGAGTCAAGAGTTCTCCTCAATTACCACATATGTTGATACCCAGTCTAGATCAGGACCATGGTGCACGTGGAGACGGGGCTTCAGCCTCCTCCCTGCACTGCTTCCAACCTAAAATAGTTGCAGGGAAGTGTTATTTGGGCCACTGGGAACCCCCATGTCCTCAGTGGGCCAAATAACATCCCCTGGATCTGCTCCAGGTAGGGAAAATGGTACGGGAAGGATGAAGCACCTTTTCCACATGAGCCATGGCCCTGGTCCATATCAGGCACTATACACACAGAACTTGAGGCAAACCTGCAACTCACACTTGACTGTTACAAAAGTTGGGGGGCCCAGACCCAAGCTGTATACTCCATAATGTGTGAAGTCACCCCAGACCACTTCTTCACAAGACAAGCCTATGGCTCTATCCAAATCAATTCTGGTGCTATTACATGCACACTTAAAGAAGTGTACTGCTCATAGAATCATAGACTTGGAAGGGACCTACAGGGTCATCTAGTCCAACCCCTGACACAATGCAGGAAATTCACAAATAACTCCCCCACACACACACCCTGTGACCTCTCTTCCATGCCCAGAAGATGACAAAGAACCTCCAGGATCCCCAGCCAAACTGACCTGGAGAAAAATTGCTTCCTGACTCCGAAGTGGCCATCAGCATTTCCCTGGGTGTGTAAGAAAGGGCCACAAGGACTAAGCACTGATGCAATCTTTCCTGCCTTCCCTCTCATGATCTGCCTAAGTTCACAGAATCAACATTGCTGTCAGATGGCCATCTAGCCTCTGTTTAAAAACTTCCAAAGAAGGAGAGTTCATAATAAGGATATCCCTCTATAGTTTATCCTCAAAATAATGGTTGACATCTAAAAGAAATCACACATAAGGCCTGTCTCCTTTAACTAAGGCTCTCTTGCTATGCATGTGAATGTTTGGTCATTATTAATGCAAAACAGAATGTGGAAGGAGGCTCGAGTAATTCAAATGTCCCTTTGTGTGAATTTAGGTTGTAGTACAAAACCAAATTTAGGCAAAAGTCACGTTAAACTTTGTGTGAAAAATGCCCTAAACATCTGCTTCTTCAAGCTTTGATTCCTCGGGAGAACCACTGTCTCTCTGGCAAGAAGACTGAAGAGACAAAACAAATCTATTAGCTATTGAGGGAAGGAGAATTATGGGTGGGATGGCTCTAGAGGACCCATTTGCTTCTCCCACCACTTTCGTTTGGCATTGCAGTCAGCAGCATCTGCCAAGAGAAACATCAAATCAGCAGATTTTGGCAAGGCGTGGAAACAAGAAATCCAACCAACCAAAGCCTGGGATGATGTAGTGTATAAGCTGTCTAGCTGACTGTTGACAAGGGCCTCATAGTTTTTATTTTCCTAGGAAAAATGTACCACTTCAGAGGCTAGGGGTTGGATCTGTCTAGCTTTTTCACTCAATCTCACTCAACTTCTCTTCTTACAATAACTGCTGTCCAACATAGATGTTGGCCAACCAGATCCCATGATCCCCAGCTCAGCCTTTTTGGTAGTGAGAGTAGACTCCGCCTTCCCTTTTTCACCTCCAGAAAAACTGGTCGGATCCAGGCCTTCATCTCTAAATGCAGCAAAATTATCTGTATCATTTCAGACTACAGTGGCTGGAGGGTGGGGTACAAAGCCACATAAAACATCATTCCAAACTAGAAATTTTAGCACACCTTAATTTTTTCACATTGTGCTGGTTTTCGGCTAAAGGCACTTTGAAAACAAAACATAATCCTGAGCTTCCAGTCTGAAATGGCACTGTCCATTCTACCACCTCATTCCTCGGCCATCTTGGACACCCCCCCCCCGATTGGGCTGCATGTGTAGACCAGACCCAAACATCCACAGAATGAGATGGTAACCTAACGTGGACTGTACCAGTGCAGGGTTACAGATGAGGGGTGCCGTTTTAAAATACATGTGTGTAAAAACGCCCGCAAAAGTCCAACACTGACACACCAGAGAGAAGAACTGCAGTTCAGCCCACTGTGCTACACTACACTAGTTTTCTATTTGCAGGATAAGTAGGTGACTAGGGGAGTATTTTAAAAAGGTGAAGATGCTCCACCTGTTTGAAGTGGTATAGTCCATTCTACCACTTCAGGACTCTACTACTACAATGGCCACTTGACTCTAATACATGTGAAGATCAGACCAACTTACTGTGGAAGCTGTTTGACATAATTATTTTCATCTGTGATTGAGGAATACCTTTCTAGGCTCGCTACATATGACTTTTGTTGTGAAAACAGTGATTAAGAAGAATTCCTTTCTACACAAAGAAAATGTGGTTATCAGGAACAGTTTTGCCGTTGCATCTGCTGCTAATGCAACTGAAACCTCAGAAGCACAGGTCTCCTCGATACCAAGCTCAACGCACATTCTGTGTCCGCTAACAAGTTTCCCAACTGCACTTCTAACTCTCTGTAAGCACCGTAGTCCCCAGTAGTGTTCCATACTGGGTTCCATGGATGGTCTGACCCCAGGCCTAGTGATGAGCTCTGCTTTATTAGTGATTCAGCAAGAACAAGACAAAGACACAGGGCAACGGCTCTGTTTAAATAGCATGCAAACTCCCCCACTTCCCAAACGACCACCAACGAGAGGCTATTGTCAGAACCATTAATTCCTCATTGGCCGCCTCCAGAGTCCTGGTGGGCCATTGTTCTAGAGCTCCAAGCTCAGGCAGTCTCTGGTAGAAACAGTCCTGGAATGTTCTGGTCCCAATACATAACTGGTAGGTTGGCAGGTCCTTCAGACCAAGTCCTCTGAAATGTTTTACATGTGATGTAAATCGTACAGACGTAAAAGAGTGGAGATAACCAGCAGCTCTCACTTCATTGTGAACTGAATGGCAAGGTAAAGGTAAAGGTTCCCTTGCTCGAAAGCCAGTCGAATCCGACTCTAGGGTTGTGGTGCTCATCTCCGCTTCAAAGCCGAAGAGCCAGCACTGTCCGAAGACATTTCTGTGGTCACGTGGCCGGCATGACTAAACACCAAGGCGCACGGAACGCTGTTACCTTCCCACCAAAGCGGTACCTATTTATCTACTTGCAATTTCTTGCTTTCAAACTGCTAGGTTGGGAGGAGCTGGAACTAGAGATGGGAGCTCACCCCGTCATGCGGCACTCTCGGGTCTCGAACTGCTGAACTACTAACTTCCACAGCCTGTAGTTCAGCCTCTTAACCACTTGAGCCACCGCAGCTCCTCATCTTGCTTTACGTTGCTATATTTTTAGAATGAAAGGTGAATCGAAGTCTCCTGTTATTTGCGTAGTACTACACAGACAAGTAACCAGAATGCATTGAGGGTTACTAGGGCTCTTTTCATGTCTAGACAGACGCAGTGGCTGCAAGTTATTTTCTTGTCTTTGCTCCCCTCATCACGGCACCTGTTGCACGTGTACAAGAACAGAAGCAAGAAGCCCAAGGAGACCTTCTACATTTATGGTGGGGGGTGGGGAGCATGAAATTTGGGACAGTTCTTAAAACCAACAATAAGTCTTTATTCCAAAATCTGCCATATGAAATTGCAGGCAGCAGCAACTTCCAAAAGAATACTGCTTTGTGTCATATTAAATCCCCCACCCTTATATTGTGGGTGTTTAATTGCTGGACTTTGGCCTTTTCCCGCTCTCTAGCTTATGAAGAAGTCCATCACCTTCGCAAAGCACCAAAAACACAGACATAAAGCAGATTTTAAATGTGACGGGAAGCAGATCCGAAATGCCATCAAGACAAGGAACAGACCTTAACCCGCTGCACAAATCTTTGGTCCGAACCCTTTATAGAACAGATGCATTTTGATCTATTAAGTTTCACATTCCAAAATCCAGCCAGAGAATTCAGACAATTCAATTGATTGCATCTTGGTATTCTCTCTCCCACTCAGAAAAGGCACATCTTGGCAAACAGGAAAAAAAAAAATAAACAAAACCTTTCCCACTTCTCTTTACCTACCCCTCTGGCCTTTCCCATCAAAAGAAGTGAAACTCTTTGTTTATTCAGGGGAATGAATTTTGGTAACAGGATTCCCTGAAATCGTCAGAGGTGCTAAGGGCCTTTCTTGTTTTCAAGCCAAGCTATGCTTTTTTTTAAAAGGGAAAAAAAGAGAGGAAATTACATGAAGAGGAATATTTTGTAATGAGTTGTATCTGGTAAGACAAATACAACCACAGTTTATGTCAAGAAAGCACAACTGGTTCACAGCTTTTTGGAGTGGGGTTACCCATTTGAGGGGGGGATTATGCAGTCTCCAAAGAGAAACAGCACAGACTTAAAATGGCATTTGAGTAGGGGGATGCAAAAAGTGCAAAAATACTAAAAATCATCTGGGAGAATAAACCGGTGACCTACAAATCAGGAAATCTCCCAAGTAAAACCCACATCTGCCATGAAATCATTGGAGGTTGCCGTAAACTCTCTCAATCTCAGATCCGCCATCTGCAATACAGAGTGTGTACCCTACCTTACAGGGCTGTTCTGAGGATTACAAAAATTTGGCTTTCCAGTCCTCTTTATCAAATGGATTTGGACTTCGTTCCAGAACCCTGAGACGCAGATCATTTGCCACTGGTATAATTCACAATCCATCCAGGTGCAAAGGGTCACAAAGGTACCCTCAAATGTAAGGTAAAGTAGAACCATTAGCAAGGGAGAGGAATCTTGCCAGCTGAATGAAACCTGGATTGAGCTTCTGCTTCTCTTCTTGCTGAAGGTGTTAAAGACCAGGGATGGCCATAGGCTCAAGCCTTTTCACAAAGGCCAAAGGGGCCTTAGCTCTCAGCTGTATGTCCACGTGAATCAGTCCAGTGGATCCAGGACTACTGACTAACCCATGAGCTTCCCACAGTTAGAAAAGACACCTTTAGACATTTATCTGCTATTCGGACATATTTATTGCTTTACAACTGTTTGACTTTGCATATCTTACACATCATCATGTTACATGTCAATTTCCCTGCCTATAAATGTGAACCTTACACACCATTCCAATGTATTTGAAAAAGTGTGTGTGCACATGAAAGCTCATACCTTGAATAAACCTTTGTTTGGTTTGGACCAGTGTTCCCTCTAAACTGAGTTAGTGTAAGCTAGCTCACAGTTTTTTAGCCTCCGGCTCACACATTTTTGTCTTCGCTCAGGAAGGAGGGCTCCAGAGCAAACTAATTTATGCAGTCGCCAAATTGCTCGCTCACAAGACTCCACAGCTTAGTAGGGAGCATTGCACTGGACTCTTAATTGGTTCTAACCCATGAACTGTAATACATATTTTTGTGGTTTCCTTTTCTTCCCCTTTGTAAGCCACTTTTGGGCCCACCAGTGAAGGGGAAAAACAAAAGAGAAATGTTTAAACACATGTGTGCCATCTGACACAACCAATCAATAAATAAAAGGCCTGGAAGCAAGAAAGAGGGATATAATGTTTCATCCTGTGTAGCTAACTCTCTGTATTGAGCTCCAAATCTCATTCCCCTAATTCATTTAGCTCCATCTCAATATATGCAACAAACTGGCTAACACCAGAAGTAGTATACCTTTGAAAAAATGTGTCAGAATTGGAATTTTAAATACAGTCCCCTCAGGTGCAAAATTCCCCCGAACCATTTAGGCATTAAAGTTATATTTTGGTTGAGGGAAAAATCTAAAGAGTGTCCCGGCACATTTTTTTTTAAATGTGCATTTAAAAAAATGTCTGTTTCCTGAGCACCACAGGACCCAAGGTGAGTAGACGTGTCACACTGCTGTTAACTCTGAAAGCTCAGTATTTCGATTCCTTGGCACACCTGTGTTCACCTTTGATTACCTTTCATAAGAGACAACTAATGACTGATTGACTGCATTATTACCATAGCTTAGAGAATAAAAGCAGAGAAAGCAGATAGTATTAAATAGTACGCTTTTAAAAGGTACCTTCACAATGGTTTGTTCCTGCCTCTGTTTCCCTGATCAGCACCAAATTGCCATTATGTAAATTCATGGAAAATCTGGGTACCGCATGGCAACGAAGAAGCCACAGTCACACTTTGGCTCAAGTGACTTTTGTCCAGGGCCTAAATATCTGAACTCCACTCACTTGCTGTGGCAGGGGCTCACGTGCGTTAGAATTATTTACAACGGATATTCTTCCGTCTGGTGCCCCCAACCGCTATGCACACCATGGGGCCACATGTGTTGCAGTCTAAATATGTGTCCCGATGTCTAAGGACACTCCAGTTGCTCCAGAGTAGTGCAAACAGAGCAGCTGTGATCCAAAGTGTTACAAAGATCAGAGGCACTGAGGGAACAAAGCCAGTAGAAACAGTGTGGTGTGGTGGTTAGAGTATCTGAGCGCAACTGGGAGGACCCAGATCCAAATCCGCACTCTGCCATGGAGCCCATTGGATGACTTTGGACCAATCACTCAGCCTAACCTTCAGCCTCCTGGATACAGTTGGTTGTTGCTAGAAACTTCAAGAGGTCCCTCTCAAATTCTAATTTCTCTCCCTGGAAACAAGAGAGTGAAAAAAGTGGTACAAATTCGGGGGGGGTGAACTCTGTGTGCACATGTATGCGCACGCATGTATATGCTTGAGAGCCATCTGGTGACTCCTAGTGGGGCTAGGACATTTCAGAGAGGTGCACTGATATTGCCTTCCTTTGCGTCCCAGCCCTGATATTCCTAGGAGGTCTCCCTTCCAAGTATTTGCCAGGCAGGACTCTGCTTAGCTTCTGAGATCTGAGGAAATCGGACTTGCCTGGGCTCTCCAGCTCAGGACAAAAGAGGTACACGTTTTTAATGGTGTTATAGGAGCAACAAACAACCCCACCCCAAAAAAATGCTGGCTTGCGTAGTGGTCACTGCACTGATATCCACAGTCTGCAGGTAAGATGGGAGCCTGTGCTGATTCTAAGGCAGCAACACAAAGGTAACTCACACATCACAGAGACCGCAACTCTACTCAGCACAAGCAGCCACACAAACCCTGCAACAAGTCAGTTCTTGGAAGAATCAGAATCGGGGCGGGGAGGGGGGAATCTCTTTTTTGAGGAAAAAGACAGATCTCTCTCCTAGGTCAGCCGAAAAGCTAAACATGACTTCCAAGTCTAATCTCTCACTTATCTTTGAACCATAAGGCATGTCTAGCATGCTAGGAACTTTCTTCATAAAAAGAAGAAAAATGCAGAATGCAAAGAGGCAAGTAAGCAAAATCTCTCCGCATGCCTTTGGTTATCTCCGTCAACAAAGCCAACCGCAATAATAAAAGGCCTAAACCATTTTTTCCACAACAAGGGTGCAATAAGTAAATTGATTACCCCTGCTCTACTAAGAAGACAAAGAAAACAAAGGAAGCATTCTTAAAAAGCACTACCGGAAGTTGCTTTAGACTCTTGGGGGCCAGAGGGGTTTATTTATATATTTACCAACTAACAACAAAGTCTGAGGAAATGGACCGCAGACAAAAGTTAAACATAAAAGACCAGGAAGAGAACTGTGGAAGCTGATAGCAGGCAGGGTGGAAGTCATTCTTGACATTTCTACAAGTAAAGAAAGAACCGATCAATACCTCCAGTGTTCAAAGGAGATGCCAAACGTATACCCTCACATCCACTGAAATCTCACGAGAGTAAAACACCTGTATGTTAGTTGCAAGGACCACAAATGTGAAGGAGAAAAGATGCCTGGCTGAAACAGATCTTTCAGTCTTTAAGCAGCAACCTACTTAGGCTTACTCAATGGGACTTACTCCTGGAAAAGTGTCTTTCGGATTGCACTGTAAGTCTACTAGCAACAGCTTTAAAATTATTAACTGCAAGGTCTGCGACCCTGGTTTGGATGCCGCACCAACCCAGAATGGGTCCATTCATCATCTGCTACTGAGCCATGATAGCACTACAGCAACCACTCACAACTGGATTTTCCAGTGTGGGCAAGCCAATTCAGATGGCCGTAGCACAATATCCAATAGGAGGTGACTAGTATGTTGGGTCTAAATCAATCCAGCATCGAGCACTGATGTGCACAATCTCCCTGAGGAATTCATTTAATCTCAGGGGAACTTTTTGCTTCTCTTGAAGTTTTTTTCAAAATGGTTCACCCAAGAAGGAATCCCCAAATTCACTCATGGTAAAATAAAAATTAAAATTGGCAATTCTAGTTTCAAATCATTAGTAACTCTAGTTTCAAGCACTACAAAGATCCTGCAAGTGTTCGGAATTTAAGGCTCTGACGGAGAAATTTTCTAATCCCAAACAACACAAGCCACGCATCTTGCAAGCTTTCTCCTCCCCAAATCCATCTGTTCTACTCCCAAAGATACCAACTATTGCGACTTGCCTTTGAAAGAGCCGCAGCTTTAACAGCGGTGATAGATAGATAGCACTTTAAGTGTGCAGAACTCTACAGGCAAACAAGCAGGACTGGAGAAAGCCATTAATGACAGTGAGTAATTGTTACTAGGAAAAATGTTAAGCAAATAAAATGTCAAAGAGACACAAATATGAGACACACTAGACACATCATCACTTATGTTAGGAAAGGCAACACATTCAGTGCCGGGAACAAACCATGTCTGTCCGTGGGGGGGGGGGAGTGGATTCGTTCAAGATCTCTCAACTACTACTCAAGACAAAGCTTCGGTTTTACATGTAGTTGGTCAGTGCACCATGGATTTTTGACAATGTAGGTAAAAGCAGTAATCCCAAGGGGTGGGTCACACATCATGTCATCACTGGACGATATTGACATGTGAATGACCTTGTAATGTATCCAAGCCAACCGTGTGCTCCGACCGGTTTTAACTGGTCCGACATGCGGCCAGGCGAAGAGCCTGAGCTTGGACTTTGAGGACAATAGATGCTCAGATCCTGAGTCCCCTCCAATCGGGGAACTAGGATCTGAGAGGTTAATGCAATTACTGTAAATAGACCACTCACGGGTGTTTGGGGTGTGTGGGGTGTGTTTTCCTTGGGGCATATAAGCCGGCCTGCGAGCCAGCTACTTTGTCTTGTTCTTCACCTAATAAAGTATGAGAGCTGAAATCACTCGTCAGTCTCAGTATATTTCAGACCTGAAGATGGACCACCCACAGAGAGAACTTTCATTACCCCCCCACCTTCAGTTCACACCTCCACCAGCAAGTGATAAATGCGCCAGCTAAGCAAGCAATCTACATGCATTTCAATTGGACCTAAGAGTTTTCTTGATTACAGAAAACCACAATACCAGGCCATGGACTTCTCTCTCCTCCTAAAGGCAGGTCCCAATTCACTACCTCACACCTACAATGCAACTACTCTGGAGAAACATCCTAACAGTGCAAGCAGAACTCCACAAAACAATCAGTAACAGCCATCAGCAACACTTAGCAGTTTCCCTCAAACTATGTTTTCCTCCGAAATACTACCTTGTATACATGGGACTAAAGGACCGTGGTGAGCTCCACCTGCCAAGTAACTCCTCCCTCACTCGCTGCAGCCTTCCCTAAAGTGCTACGTGGAGGAAGGGGCGGTGAGTAGGACACTTTCAGGGTGGTGCACAATACGAGTCTCTCTCTGCAGGAGGGGAAAATCAACAACAACAACAAAAATCACTCTCTGGTTTCCAGTAAAGGAAGAAGCCACTTTTGGATCCAACCCCTAATTTTCATTGTCCATAAATACTGCATCCTGCTAAGTGGCTGTTAAAAATGATGGTGAAAATTTGCCAGTTGTAATCCCATTTCACGTGGAACCATTTCTGCTTGGGGTTTCAGACTGTCGCCTTCCTTATTTTGTGAGGGTAAATTAGATCTGAGCCCAGACTGCTCACTCCTCTCAAATATCCTTGTGTCCCCTCAAATCACTAAGCTTCCCTGCAGCCTGGTGGTCTTCTACCAACAGCAGGGCCTTTTTAGTCATGGCCCTCAGGCTCTGGAATTAGCTTCTAGGAAGAGAGTCTAGACTAGAGCGAACTTCATGTGGATTTTTAGAACGGTATAGAAAGTACTTGTGAAGGGCTATGCCAATACCTTTTTTGTCCAGCTGTTGTTTTTAGAGGCTGCTGTGCTGTTATCCAATAGTTGTATTTTGTTTTCAGACTGCATTATACTTATTTTTGCTATGGTTTCATTGTCGGATTATACAATGTACGTGGATTAAACCAATGCAACAGGCAAGCAAGAAAATAAACATTTCACAAGATGGCCACCTCACCGAGTACCACCACCACCACCGAAAGCTCTCCATTGTTTCTCTTCTTTTGATCATATAGCAGAAGTGGATGAGCCCGCTATCCCCAAGCACCATCTCCTCCTTAAACAGGACTGTCTGCATCACACGGGATCACATGCATATCTTGAGCAACTTCTCCTTGGAGTGTTTTCATTCACTGGGAGAAGATCCCAGGTGTCATTTACCAAAGTGCACATGCAAATGTACCTAAAGGAATGGCTGCCCATGTTCCCTCTAAGCTGCGGAGTCTTGTGAGCAAAAATTCTACTTTGTGAGCTACTGGCATGAAAGTTGTGAACGAGCGATTTGGTTACTGCATAAATTAGTTTGCTCTGGAGCCATCCCTCCTGAGCTAAGACAAAAATCTGTGAGCTGGAGGCTAAAAAACTGTGAGCTACCTCACACTAACTCAGCTTAGAGGGAACACTGATGGCTGCCAATCGCCCCCAAGAATGTGCAAAAGACGCCTCAGCTGAACAATAAGTGAGACTGAAAACAATGAAAACACCCAGGATCCAGGAATGAGTATCCTGTCCTTAGTCTGGTCCCCTTACAATCCCATTTCTCTTTCCCTCCTAAAGGATCCGATGTATGTTGAGCCTTGGTTTTCTCTATTGAGAGCAAATTGCTTTAAAAGAACGAGGTCCCAATGGCCTTTCCACATGCTGAAAGAAGAGGTTTCAAGACCAGATGCAGCAAACCCATCACTCTCATTAGCAGACTGGCCCCGTTATTACTGTGTTATCCACTCATTTCAAAACTCAATATGAACGTACAAAAATAATGCAGAAGAATACATTTAAAGATATTAAAATACATTGGATGTTCCTGCTGTTCTTTTTAAAGACCACCAACAGAAGACCCTTTGATATGGTTTAATATAAGATGGTTTTGCTTACCACCTAAAACCATAGGAGCAAGAGCATGGCGTCTATTCCATCCATGGCATCCAACCACTGAGCATTACCAGCATCAGGTTTTAGTTTAAGAACACCATGACCCGAGCCACACAAATCACATCCAAAGTATTTTAATATCTCTAAATGTTTTTTTCTGCATTATTTTTGCACATTCATATTGAGGACTCCTTGTGTGTGGTTTTTTTTTAAATGCAAAATCCAACAGGCCGTTGAGCTGTTTACATAGATTTAATATAGACTGTCTTGAAGGTAAACTGTAATATCATAGAGAGTTGCAGAGCTGGAGAGAGTCAATGTTCCCAGGCATCAGGAACAGAAATGTACAGAACCTCTGAAGGCTTCCCTGAAACTAGATCCAGATCATTCAGAAGTCTGATCATGAGCCAAAAATAAAAGTTAAATTAAATTACTGGAGAACAGTAGTACGATAAGGAGTAACAAAAGTCCATATAATGAAAACCAAATAGACAGGAAAAAAAAGGCAAATATTCGGCATTGCTCCATACACGTGCAGGCAGATCTGCTACTAAATGCTGCAGTTCACAATAAGGCTAATCCAACGAAATTCTCCCTTGTTATCCTGCTATAGGATACGAGGCCATCAGAATGTTACAATCAGAGCTTCCATTTCACCGTGGAAGAAACTCAGAAAAGTTATTGATAATGAATCAAGTGTCAAGGGAAATGGTTCTGCTCCCACCCCAGCAACTTTACACCTGTTTTCACTTAACATTTCTCTGTGGTGTATAATGTGTCATCATTCTCCAGATTTTTTTGTCAAAAAGAGGTACAAGCCGATCTCCTTGGAGGGAACAATTATATTCCTGCGAAGGAACTCACATAAGCTGGTAAGTGACTGCCTGGCTTGATTACGTTGGTTAAAAATGGATCCTCCTTGGCAAGACTGTATGACTAAGTCCAGCAGCCTGGCTCGCTTTATTTTTAAAACCACCCAGCCTCCCCTGCCGCCTCCTCCCACATCCACTTCTCTGCTCGGCATGGATTTGCAAGCAACCCAGCTGTGACACGCCAATCTTGGGCCTTCTGAATGCCAGGGATCGCTAGAAAACAGCCGCTGCATCCACTTTTAGCAGCACCCTGGCATGCCTGGCCAGTTAAAACCATTAGCCTCCAAACAGTCCCCAGACCTTGCACTCCAAACATTACGCCGACAATATGACAGTTTCAAACCAAAGGTCTCTTAGATAATGAAAAACTGTATGGAGCCATGTCAGGTTGCACATAGGAGATGATAGATAGATAGATAGATAGATAGATAGATAGATAGATAGATAGATAGATAGATAGATAGATAGATAGATAGATAGATAGATAGATAGATAGATAGATAGATAGATAGATAGATAGATAGATAGACAGACAGACAGACAGACAGACAGACAGACAGACAGACAGACAGACAGACAGACAGACAGACAGACAGACTGACTGTTTTGGCAGGTGAAAATATTCTTCAAGAGTGATCTCTGTGGTTTTAGGAAAACAGGAAAAGGAAAAATCCACCAAAGCAAAAGCTCCAAAGCATTCTATTCCTGCAGACTTTTGCACAACAGATTACTGGAGCAATTCGGCTACACGCAAAGCTGGTGAAGAGGGAGACGGGGAGATATGCGTTGCTGAACCAGAACTCTCCCTGCATTAACAAAGGATCACTGAGTCCAAACAGCCCCTTCCACCTCCCAGAACAGGTGGCCCTTGGCCTGTGGCAGGAGATGTGTGGCATGCATGCTGCTGTGCAAATTTCTCCCCAGATCAGATCCATCTGGGGTTAGTCCTGATCTCACGTATGGCTTGAGAGTGCAAAACAGCAAATGCCTGGCCCTTCTGTTGCCAGAACTCCTTGATATGCCAAACGAGACTTGAGGGTCACACTGGTACAGGTGTGTTTTCACCCAGCTGTGGGGTATCACTTGCTGCTCTAGGGCTCACTCGATATATCTGCCAACTGTTTCCACCAGCCCGTAAAGGTGCCCGTTGAAGAGAGGGTGCTAGTGCATGCCCAAACAACTTGCAGATCGACTGCAAATGGGCTGCAGGCTATGTGCACACCCCATGCTCTCTGTGCTGCATTACACACAGACTTTAAAAATAAATGATTAATATGGTGTGGTTTCTCCCTCAGCTAGGAAGAATGCTTGCTGTGGAGCTGCACCGGCCAACTGAGAACTAGTCCTCCTCAAGGGAATTGTATTTGGCTCCAAAATAAGTAATAAAATTTGAGCATTGGCACTTCCATCAGACTGCATGCCCAACTGGGGCATCTATAGGAGAAAGCACCGCAGACAGATGGCACTGCCCAGAATGTGGAGCCGGTACCTCCACCACGAGGCGAGCCATCAGGATGGGAGCAAGAAATCAGCAGCAGCAAAGCCAACAGCAATGCCAACAGTCTGGGACAGGTGTGGTCGTCTGCTCCACTGCACTAGGACTGGCAAAGGGAAGAACCGCATGCTCTGCAAATTTGTCACATTACCCATACATGAGTAACTGTGCTTGCCTTGAGTCAAGTGGCACCTTTAAGACCAACACACAAAAGCTTCTACCCAGAATACAACTGTGTTGGTCTTAAAGGTGCCCCACTGGACTCAAACATTGGTCTGCTGCTTCAGACCAACATGGCTACCCACTTGAATCTGTGTTTGCCTTATTCCTGAGAAAACAACCTGAGTGGTAAAAAATTTATACCTCCTCAGATTAAGAAACTGGCCACCCCTGCTCAGTCTTGAAGAACCAGCTACACTAATGAAGACTGTAATGCTTTTTATGAGGTCACACATGAAGCTGCCTTATATCAAGTCGGACGACTGGTCAATCAAAGGCCTATGATGCACAGGTGTTTTCCCTCGCCTTCACCGTGCATGCCCGTCAGGTTTTCTTTCTCGTTCTGCGTCGATTTTCCTCCCTTCAGCACTCAGTTCACTTTCTGTTCGCTGTTCCCCCGGGTTTCTGAGAGTGCTTTTGTGCTGGTTTTTCCCTTGCTTCGCTTCCAAGCCGAAGGTAATTCAACACCCCCCCTGCCCTTTTCCCGCCCCCCATAGGCCACTCCCACGTCCATATCCAGGTCATTCTCCCCACTCTGTGCTTTCCACCTTTCATCTGTGTGTCCCTCATTGTTTTACATTAAAAAAAAAATAGAAGAAGAGGGGCCTGGATTTATACCCTGCCCTCCACTAACCGAAGGAGTTTCAGAGTGACTTACAATCCCTTTCCCTTCCCCTCCCCACAACAGACACCCTGTGAGGTAGGTGGGGCTGAGAGAGCTCCTTCCAGAACTGCCCTTGAGAGAACATCTCAGAAAGAACTTACAGCTGACCCAAGGTCACACCAGCAGCTGCATGTGGAGGAGCAGGGAATCAAACCCGGTTCTCCCAGATTAGAGTCCACGCTCCTAACTACTACACCAAACAGGCTATCTAAAGTCTGCTCTGACTGGCAGCAGCTTACCATGAACTCACATAAAAGCTATCACATTTGTACCTCCCTTCCTCAAGGGAGCTCAGGGCAGTGTACATGATTCCAGGCGGGAGGGAGGGAGAGAGAAAGCCCAAGCCAAATCATTGAGCTCCATGGCAGAGAAGGCCTGATCCTTGGACTTTGTCTGATATTTTAACAACCACACCATGAGTTTTAGGTATCACCATTAATTTTCTGAATGCTTTTATAGCACTTTGAATTGCACTATAAGGGAAACCTATATATTAGAGAAAGCTGCAGACATGAAGATGTCATTTCTTTTCTAAAATCTGAAGATATAAATTCTGTACTGTTTAATTGCCATTACCTCTTCCCAATCCTGATACAATCATTTTGCGCGTCTTGTTACAGATGCTTTCCGCAGGAAAACGTTTCCCTGTCCTCCATGCTTAATGATTTCCATTAATCAACACGTTGGCAAAGCTATTGATAACACACGCAATTGTTTTGCTTAACTTAGAGCTTTCCTGTCTGTTTCCAGAGCACATAGTTCATATTTAGCTTCTGGTCCTTTTCCTGGTTTTAACCACTGCTTTGAAACAAAAAATAACAGAGACAACTACGTATTATTCAAATGTACACATGGTTGTTGGTTTTTTTAAAATAAGGCATTGATTTCAGCAGTAATGGCATACTCATCCAGTGCAAAGGATCACTCTTACCAACGGGGCTTGGATCAGAGTTCAGGGCCCAGCAGTGATCCCCACATGTAACATATTTATTACTTAATTTATAGCCCTTTTCCTCACTGAAACTCTAGACAGATTATAACTAAAAACAAAGCAGTAAGAACAGTACAATGCATATTACCAACAATTACTCCATAACAGTTCTAAACCACATTAGAGAACATTGCACTACAAACGACAGTCTAATTCAGACCACATCACAGGAGTTACAGGACCAGAGAACAATGTAATTGAGTCATACAGCAGACACAGCAACACAGCTGGATCATAAAATTAAAAGACAATGCCATAAAGGCGGCATAATACAGGAAGACTTTTAAAATTCCACTGGAATTAGATATAATCTTATCCACTTTATAAAATTCCCCTTTTGAATCATTCTGTTTTACACATTCTACAGGACAACAGGACCATGGGTGCCTTCTTGACCTCATTTTCTGATGAAGTGCCCCACCTTCTCTCCCAAACTTAACCCAGATGTATGTCAAATACAATCCCTGAAAGCATCTACAGGATTAAGGATAACGTGGGGGCCAGCCACAGGAGGGTTCAAGAAAGCTACTCAACTGGAGTTTTCAATTTAACCACAAGCAACAAAGCCAAGTGGAAACCAGGGTGGGGTTGGGGCAACAGCTCCACTCCTCAACCCACTATCTGGGGTCCCCAACCTTTTTGAGCCTGTGGGCACCTTTAGAATTCTCATATAACATGGCGGGCGCAGCCACAAAATGGCTGCTCCAGGAGGTGGAGCCAGACACAAAATGGCTGTCGCAGCTTACCCTTCACTCACACAATGAAGATCCTTGTGTTGCAGTGGCATCCAATGCTCCCTCTAAGCTGTGGAGTCTTGTGAGCAAAAATTCTACTTTGTGAGCTACTGGCAAGTTGTGAGCGAGCAATTTGGCTACTGCATAAATTAGTTTGCTCTGGAGCCATCCTTCTTGAGCTAAGACAAATATGTGTGAGCCGGAGGCTAAAAAACTGTGAGCTAGCTCACACTAACTCAGCTTAGAGGGATCACTGATGGCAGCTTCTGGGAAAGCAGCATTTAAAAAAATCTGCCCAGCCAATCAAATTTCCACTGTCCAATCAGAAGGCTTGCTGAGCAAAAGCCCTACTTGGCCATGCCCACTTTCTGAAAACACTTGGTGGGTACCAGGAAAGGTATTGGCAGGCACGCCATGGCACACACGGGCATCACATTGTGGACCCACATGATCTATTGGTTTTTTCCCTCCTGTAGGGCAGTTAGTACAGTCACCGCTAGATCTAGTTTTTTTCACCCGGTAGCTGCTCCTATTTTATGGAATAGTCTTCTCCAATTGTTGGAAACACTTCCACTTCTTTGACAGTCCACAAGCTAGGTAAAGCGAGATTATTCAAGAAAGCGTTTTGAGTAACCTGCCACCTAAGTTTTAATCAGGTATGTTTTTTAGGGTTGCCAGGTCCTTACCATCTGCTGGCAGGGGGCTCCAGGCTGCTTCCCTGGATCTTCTGGTGTGCGCCTGACGTGTCTGGCATGATGACATCACCCGGAAGTGACGTCATCGCGCCAGGCGCATCGCATGGGGGGTGCTCTAGCATTTGGTCAAAAACTCTGTGGTGACCATAGAGTTTTTAGCCAAATGCTAGAGCATCCCCCATGCAACATGCCCGGCATGATGTCATCACCTCCAGGTGACATCATCACGCCAGGCACGTTGGACATGGCGGGGCTTTTTGGGGGGTGAACCCCCACCCCCATTGGGAGGATGGCAACCAATGCTCCCTCTAAGCTGTGGAGTTCTTATGAGCAAAAACTCTACTTTGTGAGCTACTGGCATTAAAGTTCTGAGTGAGCAATTTGGCTACTGCAAAAAATAGTTTGCTCTGGAGCCATCCCTTCCTAAGACAAAAATGTGTGAGCCGGAGGCTAAAAAACTGTGAGCTAGCTCACTCTAACTCAGCTTAGAGGGAACACTGATGGCAACCCTAATGTTTTTGAATTGTTGACTATATTGCTTTTATCACCATTGTAATTTACCTTGAGTCAAGTTCTGGAGAAAGACAGACTAAAAATTGTGTTAAAAAACAGGAACACCCAAAGACACTCAGGGGGAGACCAGGAGGAAAATCCAGAGAGGAAGGAACAACACCAGAAAGAAATAGGAAGCGGAAGAGCAAAGAATAACACGCACAGTAACTGCTGCTCAGGCCAAAATCTTGATACTAATCTGTAAGCACAGGCATAAGGCAAAGGACATCAAGACGTTCTGGGGCTGGAGCAAATTCCCAAGCAGCAACAATCCCATGGCAGTAAAAAACATTATCATCGAATACCAGAGGACTGGCTCTCCTGTAATATTCTATACCCTCACTACCTTTTTCCTCATTCTGTTTAATGGTAGGCACAGCCCGGTCTGAAACACTTTCACCAAAATCTGAAGAAGTGTGCTTGAGCACTGAAGTTTATACTGTGAATAAAACTTTGTTGGTCTCAAAGGCGCCGCTGGACCCAAACCAGAATCTTTTAACACAAACCTTGGGTGACACCACTAAGGGACATACGGAATAATGCCGGCCTCTGCCAGTGCAGTAGACCTGCACACAATGTGCAACAGCTTGCAATTTAGGGATCTATCCTGGTAACAGCTTTCAATTGGCTAAATGGCTTTTCTTTCTGCACTGAGAACTTTAGCCCCATGCTAAAAAAAAATGCACCACAAGCCACAGAATCCTGGCCACGGGCCCGGTAAGAACTGAACGAGAGTAGCATTTCTTGGTGAGGTCGATGGAATGTACCTGCGAGTAAGCATTCACAAGACTGTCTGTAAGAAGACTGCCATGGGGAAGTGGCTAGAGTGTCAGAGCAAGACCTGGGACAACTAGGCTCAAATCCCCACTCAGCCATGGAAGCTCACTGGGTGACGCTGGGTCCATCCCAATCTCTTGGCCTCACCTACTGCACCAGGTTGTTATTGTGAGGATGAAGTGGAGAAGGGGCAGAATAATGCAACAAAATATACTTTGGATCCTGATCAGGGATAAAAGCAGGATATTTAAAAAAAAAAAAAAAAAGCATAAGGATATCCAAAATCCCACTGAAACCAGCAACCCTGATGAGTCATGATGACTGGAGAAGAAGTAGATGGTATCCCTTTTCCACCATCAGGATATTTCAGGAGAAAATGCAACCCAAAGTTTATTTATTTGCTTTACCAACTGACAGTCCACCTTTCCCACAAACTCGAAGTGTATGACGCAAACTTAAAACAATGCAGAAAGAGCAGTATAATCACACATCTGGGTTACAAAATTAGAAAACGGCACACACAAAAAAGCCACATAATACACTAAGGGACAGGAGACAAAACTGGCCTTCTCAGGCCGGCCATCTCAACCAGGCAGGAGCCACAACAGAAAGCTTGAGTACAGGCAGCTTATGCTCTTATACCCCTCTGCAGGCTGGCACTGTCAAAATGCTTTGCTCAAACAAAGGAAGCTGCCACAGTGGAACATATTGAGAGAGACAGTCCTGCAATTATTCCAGATCTCAACCATGAAGGGCTTTGTAGGTGATGACCAGTACCTTGAACTGAATCCGGGAACTAATCAGAAACCAATGGCAGGAGTAATATGCATACTTGGTAAATTAACTGTGGCGTTCTGTATTAGCTAGAATTCCATAGTTGCCTTCAAGAAAGACCCACACAAAACACGTTACAGTAGTCTAGCCTCAAAGTTACTATGGCATGTAGTAGACAGATTGGCCAGGTAAAGGTCCCTACCATCCTCTGGGCTAAATGAATATGGAAGAAAATTTAAAAGTATGATGGAATAAATGTTATCAGAGACATCACTGGCTTCTTTACTGATTTACCCGGGCTTCAAATGATCTATCTTTGACAATTACATAGAGCTGGCAATTAAGTCTGCTAGCTGCAGCCTAAATAGCAATCACTTATGAATGATGAATTGCCTGGTCTCAAACAGCTCAATATTAACTGCAATACAACTGGGATATTGCCAAAATGGTAACACGATAATATTTCTGTTGCATTACAGCAAACTCAAAAGTTGAAGGTGTATGATCTAAACAGGAAGCCATTCATAGCAGTCAGGAGCAATTGCCTTCCCCCCAAGCACCAAGAATACAGAGCATCACTTGCCCCAGAGTCCCTATCTATACCTTGTGGCTAATAGCCACTGATGGACCTCTGCTCCATATCCTTTCCTAATTCCATCTTGAGGCCGTCCATGCTTGTAGCCGCCACCACCTCCTGTGGCAGTGAATTCCATATGTTAGTCATTCTTTGGGTGAAGTAGTACTTCCTTTTATCCGTTCTAATCCAACTGCTCAGCAATGTCATTGAGTGTCCACGAGTTCTTGTATTGTGAGAAAGGGAGAAAAGTATCTCTTTCTCTACCTGCTCTATCCTATGCATAATCTTATAAACCTCGATCATGTCACCCCTCAGCCATTGTTTCTCCAAGCTAAAGAGCCCCAAGTGCTTTAACCTTTCTTCACAGGGAAAGTTCTCCAACCCTTTTATCATTCTAGTTGCCCTTTTCTGCACTTTTTCCAAAGCTGTAATATCCTTTTTAAGGTGTGGTGACCAGAACTGTACATAGTACTCCAAATGAGGTCGCACCATTGATTTATATAGGGGTTATATAGAGCAGGTAGATATTGGCTGATCTGTTTTCAATACCCTTCCTATTAATCCCCAGCATAGCATTGGCCTTTTTTATTGCAGTCACACACTGTCTAGACATTTTCAGTGAATTATCTTGTACGACTCCAAGATCTCTCTCTTGGTCAGTCTCCGCCAGTTCAGACCCTATCAACATGTATTTATAGTTAGGATTTCTGGCTCCAATGTGTATCACCTTGCACTTGGCCACAATGAACCCCATTTGCCATGCTGATGCCCACTCAGCCCATCCTTGACAGATCCCTTTGGAGTGCCTCACAATCCTCCCTGGTTTTCACCACCTTGAACATCTTCGTATCATCTGCAAATTTAGCCACTTCACTGCTTACTCCCAACTCCAAATCATTAATGAACAAGTTAAAAAGCATCGTACCGAGTACTGATCCCTGCAGTACCCCACTGCTTACCACCCCTACTGAGAAAATTGCTCATTTATACTCACTTCTGTCCTATTAATTAGCCAGTTTTGATCCACAAAGGACTTGTCCTTTTATCCCATGATTTTTGAGCTTACTTAGGAGCCTCTGATGAGGAACTTTATCAAAAGCTTTCTGGAAGTCAAGGTAAACAATATCTATTGGGTCCCCCTTGTCCACATGTTTGTTCACCCCCTCAAAGAACACTAACAGGTTTCTAGGATTTTACAGGAGACCTAATAGTCTGTGGCAAATCCTTTTATTCCAGTCATTTTCTAACTTCTTGAAGAGGAACCCACTTCTAAACGTACTCTGCTTTTCAGGATATACTGCATACAAACCAATTACTTGCTGTTTTCCCCCTCCTTCAATGTAAAACATAAGAATCTTGCATCAGTTATCAATGAAAACAGTTTATATTTTATTCGTCATTCTTAATCTTCATAAATATACACTGAAACACAGCACCAAAGAGTATTTTGTGGTCATTTCACACACAGCACAGAGGCAAATCCAAGCATGCCACCAAGCCTCCTATCCCAGCTAGGGTTGCCAGCCTCCAGGTGGGGCCTGGAGATCTCCCGCTTTTACAACTGATCTCCAGCTAACAGAGATCAGCTCCCCTGGAGAAAATGGCTGCTTGGAAGGGCGGGCTCTATGGCCTTGTACCCTGACGAGGTCCCTCCCTCCCTCCCCAAACCCCGCCCTCTCCCAGTTCCACCCCCAAAATCTCCAGGCATTTTCCAGTCCAGAGCTGGCAACCTTAATCAGAGATCACTCTGGCATTATGACCCACCTGAGAGTCAGAACGCTTTGTCATGCCTGAACTCTCAGTCTGAGAGCCAGTGCTTTATTCTTCAGCCAGTGGTGAAAGGATAGCCAGACTAATGGTACCAAAAAGCGAAGCGAAAATCAAAACCGTGTAAAAAAATGGGTTTTAAAACCATTAAAAACAACAACAAAACACATCATTAAAACCAGAACTAAAGTATATACAAAGACTTGAACTATATCAAAATTTGCAGCGCTCAACAAAGTGGCGCATCCTGGACAGCAGAGTAAGTTTGCAGTGATCTAGAGCCATTGTAAGAGAACTGATCCACATAACTGAAAATTTACTGCTTAACTGAAAATTTACTGCATAACTGAAAATTTACTGCTTAACACCACTGATAATTGACGTAAAGCTTCTCCATCCCAAATTCTGGCTGTTGTGAATTGGAAGGGGCACATGATCAGTACACAGGAGCACCCTACATGATTGTTTTAGTGCACTAGCATAAATCTGCACATAGGTCTTACTTGGATTCCTGGCAACTCTTCACCTGTAGCATTTCCCTTTCTGGGAACACCTCTAAGCCATTTCGTCCCATAAAAATCTTTGCCTACCATTTCCTTCACACACTGGTTACTCTAGCATTCCAGCTGCCCCTCAAATCTGCCTTAACTTAAAAGATTCAATTTTCTGTTTTAAAGATCCATACTCAGCTCTGTACTGAACCACATTTGGGTCTAGAGCCATGGGCTGCAGATGCAGATCCTTGAGTTTAAGGAATGGAAAGGAAGGTAGAGAGCCACAAACAAATAAGGCGGGGGCGGGAGGAGACTGAGCATTTGCAGGAAAGCATCTGGTCTTAGAAGAGAACCTGTCCGGGGCAAACAGTTTTGCATAAGAACAGGAAAGAGAAACTAATACACAAAATTCACGCAGTGTCAACAGGCCTCAGAGCCACCAGGCTTGCGCAAGGATGGAGAAGTTCATGGCTACGATTCCTAATATGAACGTTCCTGTAAGGGTGTTTTACAAGTCTGTCATTATGAAAGAATCAGGTCAGTTTTACTTTAAGAGTAGGTTACTAAGCAACAAGGGATATTTCCAGAGTATTCTTGCATGCATGTAGTCCAATCCCAAGAAGAGTTAGGTGCTCTCAGACTCACAGAAAAGCAACAAATTTAGGGTGCACCCAGCTGCACCCAGAACTGGGAGTTTCTACTATGGAGAATTACTACTGAGTTACTAAGGGGAGTTACTACTGAGTAAACACACACAGGATCAGGCTGCCTTTTAGCTTCAGGAGAGGACCCTTCTCAGTCTTAGCAATTTACCAGCTCTTCCCAGGGGGAAAGAAAGAGCCAGAACAGCGGCCAAAAACCTGGCAGCAGATTCATAATGCTGCAGAGAGCAGTGATATTATAAGCACCATCCAACAGGTGCCTGCAACTCTAGCACAAGTGGTGCCCCAAAGCCACATGCACCGAACTTCTTGGGGACAAGAATGGCCACCACTTTCCAGTAAGTACGCTTGGCAGACTCAATATCAGGAGTCATCTCTCCATCTCAGGTGCATGGACTGGGGCAACATCATCAGAATAGATTAGCAATCACTCTGCAATCCGCCTAGGTTGGAAAAACCCACATAGTACAAAAGAACCCAAGAAAGTTACCATATAAAGGAGGAAAGGACTAAATGCTCTCTGGAAGTGTGGCTGGTCTCCAATGGGAGGTTATTACAGGCAGAGTTACAAAGCTGATATGTGCCAGGCACCTGGCCTTGTCGTCTACAATTATTAATGGATTCCTCCCTCCCCCTTCACAACCTTAAGGGGAAAATACACACCCTACTGGTGTAAATGCACTGATCCACGCCATAAAGAGGGAAGGGCACAGGGCATATAAAGCCTCATACATAGTTCCACTGGGTAGGCAGGAAGAGTAGCCTAGATAATCTACACAGTACCCTCTGGAAGCCCACAAAATTGAGTCACGAATTGGGCCCCTGTTGCAAAGATATCAGGGGCATCTCTTGGATCTCATGTTAGAGTCATCTGGTCATCTGGGCCAACAAACTGTCTTGGGCTGGCACTACTTCTACGAGAGAGAAAGAGACAGACAGACAGACAGACAGACAGACAGACAGACGAGACTGGATGTATTACCCCGCCCTTCACTTGGGGTCTCAGAGAGGCTCACAATCTCCTTTCCCTTCCCCTCCCCACAACAGACACCCTGTGAGGTGGGTAGGGCTGAGAGAGCTCTTTTGAGAACTGCCCTTGAGAGAACAGCTCTGAAGAACTGACCCAGGCAGCTAGCACTTGTGGAGGAGTGGGGAATCAAACCTGGTTCTCCCAGATTAGACTCTGTGCCCCTAACCACTACATCCCCTAACCACTACATCAAACTGGCAGGCAGGCAGGCAGACACCTAACAATTGTCTCAATCAGATTCGCAGCAGCTTCATCCCAACAAGGAAAATGGTAGACAGGAGTCAACCTGTAAAAAGTGTTTAAAGCCACATGTTTATGCCACTTGGAAGATAAATGTTTCAGAAAGTCAATGCCCAGACTTATGACTCCACTGTCCTGGACAAATTTTCTCCCAAACATAGGGAACATGGCCACAATCCAATGAGAGTTATGTGCACTTAAATCCTACTGAAGTCAGTTGGGCTTAGGGGTGCTTAACTCTGGGCTGGATCGTGGCCCGTGACTTCAAGCTCAAAGTCAACAGAGGTGTTTTTTTTCCATAGACACCAGTAAACTTTGGTGTGGACCCAAGCCTACGTATTTTTAGCAACACCTGTTTGAGCGCTGACACAATAGGCCTCCAGATTCAAAAGGCAACTATGCAAAGAGTAGTGTTTACTCAATGTAAGAGTTATTTTAGGGCTGGATCCACACTTACCAAGAATAAAATATCAGAAATAGATCGAGCGTCATGGCATAGAACTATCATAGCACAGTGGCATACTGCTCAGTATGAGAGGATGATTGCCTTAACTTCCACGGAGTTGTCAACGCAAATTTTTCCAGCAGTACCTGTAACTGGGCTCATCCCAGCCCTACCCACCTCCATACTAAGGCCAATGCCCATTTGGAGGAGTTTCCGGCTCACCCAAATCTTCCTCCCTCTCCCCCAGCTCACTTCCTGTGAAGACTGGAGCAGGAAGCTTGCGAACTCCTCACTGGCCCCTCCGCTGTCTCTGTTAAAGGCTGCACTGCCGATCGCTGCCATTCCCATCTCTTGGGGATGTCCCAATCCCCCTCATGAAAAGAACAGGCAGTCAACAGGCTCGGTGGCAAGGCCAGGCCTCACCTCCCCATGACACTATTGCTGACTGGCTGTAGGTCAGGCAGTTCTTGAAAGGGGCAGCCTGCTGCTGCTCCGATTTGCCCCACAGACGTCACTTGCTGGAGCTGGGATCTACTCCACTCTCTGACGACCTGTTTTCATATGTTTCTCCTTTATACATTTATTTATTTTATGGATTGAATTTGATCTTTAGATTGCCCTTCCCTGTGAAACAGGGCTCAGGGCGATGCACATCAGTATAAACACGCACACACACACATATATAATCATATTTAAAATCCCTACCATTATAGCAATAAATAACCTATAACCAATAAGATGGCCATAAAGCAGAACCTTCCATTGTGGTTTTCCATTACTGAAACGGGCCAAGTTCCACACGAATGACATATCTCATGAGCTATTACAATCTACCACATATTGGAAGCCACGGTTGACTCTGTCTTAGCACCTACATGCAGCAAGACCTATGATGCATTTCCCACAGGATATGGCCTGTATTTTCCACATGGGAACACTTTGCGTGTAGAAGAATTATCGCTTCCGATGAAGGAGACCAGCCCCCTTATCAGTCCTCAAGGTTGAGACACAACTGATTTAGCACAAACCTACTCTCCATAACACACATGCCGAGTCTTCCTTATTAAAGACGCTGCTTTTTTGGCCAATATAAATCTCCAGGGAAGGCAGCTTTATACACAGTATGTAACAAGATGAAAACAGGACTTGTTTGCGGCCCCCTTGCAGCCATTAAGGAAGCATTCTTATCAACTGGCAGCCTTTCTAAGGAATACTAGCCCATGGGAAAGCCACCCCTACACTGAAAAAGCCTAACAAAAAGTTCCAGCCACAAGGATATAGCATGACAATAAGGCATGAATAGGAGGTGTGATTCGGAGGAGATAATAATGCCCCCAGGAATTAGTCAGGCACCACATGCAATTTTATTGCTGTTATTATCTTCCTATAAATCTGCGGAAGTAAGAACTATTATTTTTACAGATGCTCTTTTTAGCCATCTGTTATCCTAATCTAAAACAAAAACAAAACCCTTCCCTCTGCCAACACTGATGTTTCGAGGTTATAGTTCACTCCGTCACACAGCTTGAGCCCAGACAACCTTCGGGAGGGACTCTCCCCATACCACTTCCTGTGCCTTTCGAGACCCACACAGCGAGCTCCTTCTCTCGTCTTGGAGGTTATCACCAGAGGCAGCTGGGGAAGTTTCCTTTCTACAATGCCTTCTTTTCACTCAACTTTCTTTCAAGGATGGCCAGGATTTGCCCAGATTGGGCAGTATTTGAAAGGCCAAAATGCAACAAGCCTTCTTGTGCTTTAAAAAAAACCCGGCCACTCTGAGATTTATTAAGTATTAAGTATAAGATGGGGACTGGAGATCTGCGCTATGTTCTTGGAGGGGCTCCCCCATCTGCACTCTGTTCTCCATCTGCTGGGTTGTGTCCCAAATACATCATGTGAAATTAACGATTTCAGTGTCATAACCCCGCCATACTTTTGCAAGGCTGATCTAGTTTTTCCATGAAATCGAGACACATTAATTGAAAGGGGATCTGTATCCGTCCTTCAATAATGCAGGCTACATTAAAACAAAAAGCTTCACAGTGTAGGTGTGTTTATTTTAGGTCTTCTCGTTACTAAAAAGGGCTTTTTAAAAATGGGTTATGATTAACAACCAAGACAGGCCACTAGTATAATTTTTTCACCCACAATCTGGTTTCAACCCAGCATTTATAAAAAGATTAAACAGGTTTTTTTTGTACCCTAAGAGTTTCCAAAGGTGCTTTGGAGGCCTCATCAATGAATGAAGGTAATGCCCCTGCCATTGTGTTTAACATGCTGGCTCTTGTACCAGTTTCCTGATTCACAGTGTAAAGCTCCCAGGTCGTGCTTAAGCCAAAACAAAACACTGTCAATCGAAAGCTAAACCCTTCACACCAACCAGTTAAAACGGCTATGAGTAGCAGTAGGTGCAAACAGAATCCAACCAGACTCCCCCAAGAGCCATGCCTGCAAGCCAGCAACTTGGAACAAACATCTTACAGATTCATGCGGCACCAGATGTGTTCATCAGATTCCTGTTGAATGAGAAGAGCATGTGCTGGAAGGATATATTTGATGAGCCCTGGTTGAAAGGGTAAACTCTGCATTCAAGTGACAGACACTTTCACTTAAGATGACATGGCATTATAACCTGAATTACTGAAAGGTCGTCAGTAAGGACAGCCACCGAAGTAACATCCAGTCTACTCACCATCCTGGGTTTATCATCCAACATAGAGAGAGATGCAGAAGTGAGCCTCAGAGTCACACAATGCCTGACAAAGCTCATAGACCATTTTCAAATGAATTATCCCTGAAGAAATTACATTTTTGGAATCACAAAGTCATGGCCTACATAGGCCTACATACACTATCCACAAAGAGCAAAAGTTAACAGCTAAGGCTTGGTTTCTTGCCTCACCACACGTAGGATGTTGACAAAGCCACATGTGAAACTGGGCCTTCAATAGAGAAAGCTTATGAGTTGCATGGAAGTTATCAAGTTACTTGTGCTGGACAGTATAAGTATCAGCAAGGACTACTAGAGACTTAGTGATGTACCCAGCAGGAGACAGTGTGGTACAGTGCTTAGAGTGTCCAGTGAGGATCTGAGACACAAATCCACACTCCATCACAGAAGCTTGCTGAGTGAGCTTGGCCAGTCTTTCTCTTTTTTTATATAATATTTTATTGATTTTATATTCTACATCCTAAACCTAAAGGAAAGGGTACAGGGGAGTACTACCACTAACCTGAGACAAGAATTTAACGTTAGATTACAGATAATCAAATCACTCCTGCAATAACAGTAATATACTGAAGAATATAATGATATACTGAAGATTATAAAAAAAAAAAGAGTCCGAGCCCCTGGAAAACAGAATTTAATTACGCTAAAGTCAAATATTTTGTAATCCAGAGTAAATTGTTTATTTCTTCCATTTCTTTTTCATCACTTTTGATAATTTGGATGCTGCTGCTGCTTTCTCAGACTCTGAAGCAAAATTGCTGTAGTCACTTGAAGTATTATCCGACTCTTCCTCGCTGGGTTCCTCTCCTTCCTCCAAATTTGGGTCTTCATCTTTATCCATGCACAGTTGTTGCTTCAAGAAATTTTTGGCCTTTTGGACAGAGTCAATTTTAATTTTCTTATCCTTACGTTTGAAGACAAGTCCTTCCGGAAAGCTCCATCTGTAGACAATTTGTTGATTTCTCAGGAAAAGTCTTTATATTAACATCTTAATTTCCAGATCTCAAATGGAATAACTTTTAAGACTTTAATTTCTTCCTCATTGACTTTTAATGTTTTTCCTGTTATAGCTTTTAAAACATTGTCTCTCATTGTTCTCTTAGAAAATGTAACATAAATTTCACCAGGTAATTTGTTTTTTCTTATAAAATCAGGGTATGTACGATATGCCAAGTCCATGTCACTCTGGAGAGCCTCTTGTTTTAGGTCCAAAACTGAAGCTCTCGCTCCACTTAATGATGTTTTTAAATCTTTTCCCTTCTGTTCAGACATTCCTTGGAAGCGTAGCCCATACATAGATCTTTCCAGTTGCAGTTATAGTAGTTGGTTTTTGTCCCTATTTATTTCTTTTTTGAATTCTTCCAGTTCTTGCTTAACATCTGTAGTCTGTTTCAACTTTTTCAATCCTTTTGTCTGTCTTTTTGGCCTTTTTTCCCATGTAGGCGAGTTGATTTTGCACAGAATCCAGTTTGTTGTTGATGGTTGACATCTGCTCCAGCAGAGGTCACAATGCTGCAGCAAGCACATTGGAAAAGTCTGCGGTCGCTTCTTGTATCTGGGGCGGGGAGTCATTGGCTCAGAACTTCCTGGAGTAGGTTTCTTTTCTGGCGCTGTTCTCCTCCCCCTCCCAGACATTTTGTTTACAAAGAAGAAAAGTTTTATTTTTAAAGTAAAGTTTATCTGAATTCAACATTTCTTGGCTTAAAAGCTCAAAAGGAGTCTCGTACTGTCAGTTCTGTTTCTTTTTTCTTTTTTAAAACGCTTAAGAACCACTCCATTTTGGGGGGGGTGGATCTCCAACCCTTCCTTGCCTGCCGCTCCTTCTCAGATTGATCTAGCAGACCGAGACTTCTTTGCTTTTACAGGGGGTTGATTGACTCACTGTTTAGATGATTTTGGTTGTTGATAGGGTTACTTTTGCTTATTTTCCTCTCCGCTCGTCTGGAGGCCGGCTCCAGTCGTCATGATGGACAGTCTTTCTCAATCAGCCTAAATGGCCTCACAGGGCAGTGGTGAGGATAAAAACGAATATAAGAGAACATAAAACAGAAGGTAACAGTACTGCAGACTGCTTTGAGTCCCCACTGGAGAGAAAAGCAGGATATAGAATATCTAAATAAGTATCGATGGGGAATGGAGACCAGAAGTTTTCCGTCAATTCACAGCTTATTTCAAGCTTCGCAAAATTCTCTTGAACCAAGCAGCAAATGTGTAACGTGAGCTGGCGACCATGCAGAAACCATCCCTATTGCCAATGGCAGCCAGTTGACAAAACCAGTTAGAATGCGGGCAGCTATCAGTTCAGACCGGCAAAAGTATGTGTGGACTGAAAAGGCTTCAGTGGAAATGTACGGCAAACAGTGGGGTGGGATGCTGCAGACTGAACTCTCTCTCCCGCTTGGTGATTGGTGTCCAGATCTCACTTAGGCAAGAGAGAACAGGGAGGGAGAGCCAACACTGCCACCCCCTCAGCCCTTTCTCAGCTCAGACTCAGCCGGTGCTAAATACTGACTGACAACCAGCTATGGAGTCAACAAGTGCTAGGAAATTGATACCTCGGAGGAGGAGAAAGAGATTGGATTTATACCCCACCCTTCACTACCTGAAGGCATCTCAGAGCAGCTTACAATCTCCTTTCCCTTCCCCTCCCCACAACAGATACCCTGTGAGATAGGTGGGGCTGAGAGAGCTCTTTTGAGGACTGCTCTTGGGAGAACAGCTCTGAAAGAACTTGTGACTGACCCAGGGTCACACCAGCAGCTGCATGTGGAGGGGTGGGGAATCACACTGGGTTCTCTCAGATTCTGTGCTCCTAACCACTACAACAAAGGTTCAGTCAAAATCACATACATATGGTAAAAATCAAAAAGGAAACAGAAAGGACAGAGTACCCATAGTATGTAGCATTCTCAACACTCGCATTGGCTGCCGGTACGTGTTCAAGCTCAATTCAAAATGTGGGTGTTTATATTTAAGAACCGTATGATCTACATTCTTGAAAGACTGCCTGTTTCCATATTAATCTGGTCAGCCATTTCATTCTTCCAGTCCGGGTCTGCTGGCTGTCCCCTCTCACGTACACAGGATTTGCCCATTTGCAAGCTCTTGTTCTGTTAGTGTGGAAAAGCCTCATGGAACACGGTAGGAAAATTCTACTTTAATGTGGGTCCAGAAATTACACAATGGTGAACTTTTTAAGGAGGGCCATTACAGACAAGGTTTATCTGTTTAAGTGAATTTGTTCTTCTGATGGACTTTACAAGTCACCTTCAGTTCATTAGTGGAGCAAAATTTTCAATAAATAAACAAGACCACAAGAAACCGGCTTTTTGTACACCCAGAATACAATGCAGACGTTATGCCTCATTACTTACAGCAGCTTTTATCCTACACAATCCTGAATGTTCACTGTAGATACGCAACACCATGGTTTAAAACTAACGGAACAGTGAGATGAAATTCCAACTACATTGCAATCCAACTAGTGTCACACCCATTCCTGTCAATTCCCACACGGTATGGAATGGCTCTGCAGAGGTTGTCTTATCAGGGCACACATCACACACACAAAAGTATTATCTCTGAGGCCACATCTAGACATGCAGCCCAAAACCTTATCCACATACTTTGCCTGTCCAAACAGCAACCCAATTCAAAGATTGAACCAATTCTCAAATAAGACCATTTAGAGTAGCTTAGCCCCTCACTGAAGTGTGATTTACTCTCAGAGAAAATGCTAGCGAGCCAGTTTGGTGTAGTGGTTAAAAGCGGTGGACTCAAATCTGGAGAACTGGGTTCGATTCCCCACTCCACTTGAGCCAGTTGGGTTACCTTGGGTCATTCACAATTCTCTTGGCCCCAAAAATAAACCTAGCTTACTACAAAAAGAGCTAGAGTTTCAGGTTGCCAGACAATCTTTGGATCTCCTGGCTATACTACACCCACTGACATGCGATGATGATGATGATGATAACGACGATAACAACAGCAACAGAAAATGCTCTATAAGCACTTGAAACTGCCTTACTCTGAGTCAGACTTCTGGCCTATCAAGGTCAGCACTGTCAGTTCTCCAGGGTCTCTCACATCAACTACGACCTGATGCCTTTTAACTGGAGATGCCAGGAATGGAACTTGGGACCTTCTGCATGCAAAGCAGACACTCTACCTTTACCCCAAGCACACTGTCGCCAGTCTTGCTGGAACTTCACTCGTGTTACATCAGAATTC
Organism: Gekko gecko; assembly: GCA_029375565.1. Taxonomy (NCBI): domain Eukaryota; kingdom Metazoa; phylum Chordata; class Lepidosauria; order Squamata; family Gekkonidae; genus Gekko; species Gekko gecko. The sequence goes on from JAPDNY010000010.1 coordinate 8,191,117, forward strand.
TGGATGTAAGAGCAATTAAATATTTTTATTTAGAGCTATATCCAGCCTTTCAACCAATCTGATTTCCAAACTGCTGGTTGTGTATCAATGTCTGCAATCCAGGTACATCCTTCAAATATCATTATTCTTTCTTCAAGTCATGAAGAACCCATTAGATTACATCTATTCCATTTGGGCTTGATGGAGGAGGGAAACAAGGACAAGAGAGCCTGTGACCAGGTGAATGACAATAGCACATTATTATTATTATTACTATCATCATTATCATATGGCATTGTGTGCAGTATAGCCAGGAGATCCTAAGATTGTCTGGCAGCCAGCAGTTTTAGCTCTTTTAGTGTTATGCACTACTAGGTGGCAAACTAGAATTGTTTTTCTTAAGAGACATTTTAGAGGTGGTTTGCCATTGTCTGCCTCTGTGTCATGACCCTGGTATTCCTTGGAGGTCATCCTTCCAAATACTAGCCAAGACTGACCCTGCTTAGCTTCCAAGATTTGACGAAATTGGGCTAGCCTAGGCTATCCAGGTCAGGGTGACAACAGTACTGGCATTGAATATTAATACTATAAATAATAGATAGAAACAATCAGTTTTTCCTCTGCGGAATTCTTTCAGACGAGGGAAAACAGACCAAAAGAGCCTTCTACCTGATCACATTATGCTCCAAACACACATAAGTCACCATGTTGACTTTTCCCCATATGTTCCCTTCAACAAGACCATGATGATGGCCCCTCGCCACAATGCAATAGATGGTTCAGCTTTTCTACATGATGCTGTTCACCTCCTCCTTTTAATTTAAATAAAAGTCTGTTTAGAGGTGTACGAAAGAGTAAGAAGGTCCCGCCAAAGAACAAATGAACAGGATACACAGAGGACTAAGTTCACAGAAGGGTGCTGAAGGAGTAACTTTGTCACACACACACATAGGGATGCTGATGAAGCACAACACCCCTGATGAACAGCAGACTTCTGACGTCTTAAAGACAGACACATTTTTGGTGGTGGTGGAAAGTGTTGTCAAGTCACAGCTCACTTCTGGCAACTCTGGAGGGGTTTTCAAAGCAAGAGACGTTCAGAGGTGGTCTGCCATCGCCTGCCTCCACGTCACAACCCTGGTATTCCTTGGAGGTCTCCCATCCAAATATTTGTCAGGGCCAACCCTACTTAGCTTCAGAGATCTGATGAGATCTGACTAGCCCAGGCTACCTCGGTCAGGGCCACACATTTTTAGGGTAGCATTAAGCTTCCAGGGCCAATTAGACACAGAAGTGGGACGGAAACATAACACAGAAAGCTTTTGCTAGAATAAAAACTTGTTAGCCTTTAATAGGGATGGGCACAGACCCAAAAACTGAGCCAAAGTCTGGCTCGGACTGTGCCCAGGTCAGGGCTCATGAGGTGAGGTCTGGGGAAGGCACATTCCCCGGACCCTCACCTCAAACGTTTTGGGTGGGCTCATGAACACATTCAGCCCGATGTGCGCCCACCACTTCTGGGTGGCATCGGGCTTCCGGAAAATGGAGTTCCAGTTTGGGTGGAGTTTTGGGCTTGGGGGTTCGGTCCAGGGTTTGGTCCCAGACTGCCTGGTTCGTGAGCCAGTCTGTGCCCATCCCTAGTCTTTAAAGTACCACAAGATTCCTGCTTATTGTTTGCAGCAACAGACTGGTGCAGCTAGCCTTCTAGAATAGCCAGGAGGTGAGCTGCTGCCCTTAGGAGTGTAGAAATTAACATCCCTGTAATCCTTGGAAGAAACAGCTTGTACAAAATAGATGTGAAACAAAAGGGCATTTGTTTTTTCCCCCAGAAATCCATTCTCAAGAGCCTTTCTGAACAAACAGTGATTAGACAGTATCTATCAGCCTTATGAGACACAAACTGGAGTTGAGGACCACACAGCATTCACTGATCCTGCTCCGTCTGAAGAGAAGGCAAATGATTCTAAATCAGTTAAAACACAAAGTTGAGTTAGTATCTATTTTAAGGCTAGCTCAGAACAGCCAGCTATTATGTTTCATCATGCACACAGCCCAAAAGAGTGTGGGTGGCGGCATGCAACCCTCAAGGCACATTTGACATTTTAGGATCTTGAGCAACCCTCTGTTACGGCTCCTTAAAAACTGAGGAGTCCCCAGGGTCATCCGGATGCATCACGTCATGAATCAGGTATCAAGAAGCCCAAATTGATTGTCTTTTTGTGCTTTCTAAACCAAACGTTGGAAAATGTAGCTCCCCAGTATCATTTTACCATTGCCAAGTGGTAAAAGTCCATAAAGGTTGCAATCGCACACACTAGATAATCCACTTTCAATGCACTTTCCAGTTGGATTTTTTGACCTGGTAAAATCCAGTTGGAAAGTGCATTGAAAGTGGATTGCAAGTTGATTATTTAGTGCGTGTGATCACAGCCTAAGAGATGGAGGCTTAACCATGGCCTGTATCAGCAAACAAAATGTCCATTTTGGTTCCAAAACATGTATCTTAATATGTAATTTGAGCAGTTCCTTTAGAGAAGGGATCTAGTTCCCATTTGGCTCTCACTAATAAACAAACTGTTCGTTTTTAGACTAAAATGGGTATCAATATATAATCATATGACCCATCTGGCCAGATCACATAGTTCCAAGCCAGTAAAGGTGGAGCTGTAATGGTATTTCACACTCACATGGGAGTAAGTCCTGCTGAGCTGAGTGGGGCTTAGATTCTGAATGAATATGTATTGGTTCAGGCTGAGAACTCCTTTCCATCATGTCTTGTCAGCTGTTGATAATAGGACCTGCCCCATACCACAGCAGAGCCACCAGAAACACTGGCAGCCTTAAAGATCTGGCTAACAACAGGTTCCCCCAAACTATCACACCATGTATAAGCTCCTCTCATACCTACGGCCCTCTTTCTTGAGGCACAGTGAAACCCTGGGTCACTGGCAGTCACAAGGAAACGCCAAGGGAACCTGGGTGGTAAACTGACCACAATGAGAACAGTTTATTTTATAAATGTCCGCCCCATTCTTTTACAGAGCAGGAAGTGGGAGGACCACATTTTCAGGGCCCAAAGCCGAAGGGAACAGAATTCTCGCTGCCTCCAATATCACCTTGGGATCTTTTCTCTCAAGTACCAAAATATCAAAAATGGAGCAGGTTGACAGAAGAAGAGGAGGAAGAAGAGGAGATTAGATTTATACCCTCCTTCACTACCCGAAGGAGTCTCAGAGCGGCTTACAATCTCCTTCCCCTCCTCACAACAGACACCCTATGAGGTAGGTGGGGCTGAGAGAGCTCTGAGAGAACTGCTCGAGAGAAAAGCTCTGAGAGAACTGTGACTAACCCAAGGTCACACCAGCGGCTGCATGTGGAGAAGTGAGGAATCAAACCTGGTTCTCTCAGCTTAGAGTCCGCGCTCCTCACCACTACACCAAACTGGCATGTAAGACAAACAGGAATGTAAGAAAGGCACGTGAGAAAGGCTCAGGACCTACGTATCCTGTTGACATTAAAATCAGACCACTCAGTCCTTTAGACATGCATCCGGTAGGTGTGTGAACAACAAATATGGCTGTCCTTCTGCCTCTAGCACAGCCCAGCCAGGAGGTCACTCTACAAATGCGCATAGACCAGAAGATTCTCCTCTCCAAGACCAGAACATATCTCAAGCTTGGTACACAAATAATTTTTTTTGTTTTCCTGGTGTTACAAAGCCCCCCACCCAAAAAAACCACCCCAGTTTGAACACAAAGTTTTATGCAGCCATTCAAATCACACAGAACTAGTTTTCCACCAGAATGGGAAGGCTGCCATTAATCAGCTGGTGGCTAAGAACGCAGGCCCTTAAGACTGCCTGAGAAACCTCAAGAGTGGTGACTGCACAGGTGCACCTCTGCCAGTCTGCAGGGGCCTCCTCCAGACACAGTGGTTGAGCTCTTATGTATAATTCAAGGAAGCAGATATCTTGCAGTTGGCCCAGGAGAGAGTTCTTGGGCAGGTCTGAGACTTGCAGTCCCAATCAAAGTGCCCACACAATAGCAATTCTAAAGGCCCGATCCGGTACTCTCCAAGGGAAACCGCTGGTGTCATAATTAAGCCATGGTAGGCAGTCATGTACAGGACACAGAACGACCCCAGGCCCAACGACCAGCGCCCTCCGCCGTTCCCACGTGCGCTGCCTCCGACTCCTTCGGACGGGCATCCAGTGCCTTGACTACAGCGGGCGTCCCTCACCGCCTCGGGATATCTCTCAGCATCCCGCTGACAGCCAGCAATGCCAAACCCCAACGGGAGTCTTGGAAGACCCTGCCGGCCCCCCCCGAGAATACGATGGGCATCTTTCTCCCGTCCGCTCCTCTGGTTTGCAATCCCCCCCTTTCATCTCATCCCATCCAGAGGGGAGGAAAAAACAATGCGATTAAGAGATTAACCGGCGGCGGGGGGGTTGATGGTGGCACCGAAAGAGCCGGGAAGCGCGTCGCCTCGTCCTCCCGCCCGTCCCCGGCGCGTCCTATCAGGGCACCCCCGCCCCGGCTTAACCGGCCGCTGCAGTCCTCCTCTCCCCCCCTCCCCGCCCCCGGCTAGGCTCCGTTTGGCACCGGCGGCCACTCTCTGCATCACCCGGGCGGGGGGGGGGGAGAGGCGGGGAGCTGCCTGCAGCCACCCATCGCGCCCGCCAGCCCCCGCCGCCTGCAAACTGCCCGTCCCACTGCGGAGGGTCGCGGGGATCCCGACGCATTCCTGGGGGAGGGGGGGGAATCGTGGCGGGGGTGCGGTTCTGTTACCTCGATCCACTTCTGAGCTTCGGCCAAAGCGGGCTCGGGCTGCGGCGGGGGGTCTCGCGGGGGCTGGCCGGGCTCCTCCATCCGCTGCTCCTCCGGGCAGCCGGGGCTGGCCATTGGCAACGGCGAGCGGCGCCCCTGCCGCAGCAGCAGCAGCAGCAGGCAGCAGCGGGGAGGCTGGGCGCCCACTAACGGAGCCCTCCTGGCTGGCAGGCAGGCAGGCAGGCAGGCTGCGCCAAAGGAGCCCGAGGCCGCGGCCGCCTCCTCGCAGCCCAGGGAGGGAGGGAGCAGGGCACCGCTTGCAGCAGCCCGGCGGCTGCTACTTTGCGCCTGCGGGGACCTCGTCGCTGGGGGCTCCCTCCTGGCCAGCCGGCCGGCCGGGTACCTGCCTCGTCCCCGCCCACCCGCCGCCGCTGCCGCCGCTCTCGCAAATGGGAGCGCGGCCGAGCGGGCGGCTAAAAATAAAGCCGCAGAAGCCGAGCGCCGGGCCGGCCCCTGCCGCCAAGTGCCCGCGAGTCCGCTTGCTCGCCAGCGCCCCGCAGAGGGAGAGCAGAGCAGGCGCGCCTCCCGGCTGAGGTGGGCCCTTCTCCCTCCCAACCAACAGCCCGCCCGGGGGACCCTGGGGTCTCCTTGGTCTAGGCTGCGCGGATCAGCTGCTCTCTCCTTCCCCTCCACGGGGGTGGGTGTGTGTGGGAATCCTTCAAGAGTTGTGTTAAAACGACCAGGGTCAAAAGAAAAGACTAAATAATAGTAATAATAATAAGCGAACCTTTCAAAAGGGCCACAACAGCCCTCTTCCCAGGTCAAGGGCTAAGCAACCCAGCTCACCATTCCATGGATTGAGTAAAAACATGTATAAGGGCTTTTTCCCTGGGGGAACATGGGCCGGAGCAGAATTCCAGAACTTCTTCGACAAAATTCTTTTTAAAAATGTTTAAAAGTCCTTGAGTGTTCAGTATACAGACTGTTCCAGCACCTCTTTTAAAAAAAAAGCCCTCAGTGGCCCCTCTAAGCTGAGTTAGTGTGAGCTAGCTCACAGTTTTTTTAGCCTCCGGCTCACACATTTTTGTCTTAGCTCAGGAAGGATGGCTCCAGAGCAAACTAATTTATGCAGTAGCCAAATTGTTCGCTCAGAACTTTAATGCCAGTAGCTCACAAAGTAGAATTTTTGCTCATGAGACTCCACAGCTTAGAGGGAGCATTTCCTGTATAATCTACTTCTCAACCAGGATTTTCAAGGTGGATCAGGGCAGTATGACATAATAAACTTTCATTTCTAAGAGCATTGCTACAGTTTCCAAAAATCTCTCTCCTGAATTTCTTTAGAATATTTCTGTGCCTTCTTTGCAGAGACCTGCTCTAGGAGGATCACAGAGTTAAAAACAATACGATACAATAAAAAAAATTGTAAGCATTATTAATATTAGAACAAGTCATAAAACGACATTCCACAGTATGAAATTATGACCATAGAACAGTCCCTGGGCTAAAAGCAGACTCTAAAAAGGACCTCTAAAAGACAGACCCCCCTCTGTTGAAAGCCTGGGTAAAAACATTTCAGCCAGGCACCAAAAGGATTGTAAAGTTGGTGCCAGGTGAGCCTCATGAAGAGGACATACCAAAAGCAAGGTGCCACCATTGAAAAAGCTCTGCCTCTGGTTGCCACCTGCATTATCTCAGCTCTGGGTTGGGAAATACCTGGAGATTTTGGAGGGCGGGATTTAGGGAGGGGAGAGACTTCAATCAGAGTATAATGTCATAGAGTCCACCTTCCAAAGCAGCCATTTTCTCCAAGTGAACTGAAACCTGGAGCTCGATTATAATCCCAGATCTCCAGCTACCACCTGGAGGTTGCCAATCCTTCTCTGTGGGGAGACGGCATAGAGTGCAGGGCCTAGGAAGAGGATCTTAGCTGGGGGGCTGATTTTTTTAGAAGACGTTCCATACAGTCACACTCCACCCTGTGGGGAGGGGACATGGCTCAGTGGTAGAGCATCTGCCTGGCATGCAGAAGGTCCCAGGTTCAGTCCCTGGCATCTCCAGTTGGAATGATCAGGTGGTAGGTGAACTGAAAGACCTCTTCCTGAGACCCTGGAGAGCTGCTGCTACTTCTGAGTAGACAATACTGACCTTGATGGACTGATAGTCTGATTCAGGGGTCATTTCGTAGAAAAAGAGGTGCAGGGGCTCATTAGCATAACTCATTAGCATAACTCCTTAGCTTAACTTATTTGCATATGCCACACACCCTGACATCACTGGAAGTGTGTCAGAAGGCAACACCCACCGCTCAGGCTCCACTGGACTGTTTTGGATTGCTAGCTATTGTGGGGGAGGTAACGCGCAGATCTGCCCTCACAGAGGAGGGAGAGCTTGTGCCTGAATAACCCTTGGTCTTAAAGGGGCCACTGGACTCTTTTGGGTGGCCGGCAAGTGCAGGAAAGTGCATGGCTGCTTGTGAGTCGAGGAGGACGGCACGGAGGACGCATGTGGCTTCAAGCAGGTAGGGGGCCGGGGCGGCGGCAGGGCAGAGGTGCAGGAGGAGGCCAAGTAGGCGCAGGAGGCCAGGGTGGAGCTCCTTGCAGGCCTCATGGGAGTTACCAGGGCCCACCTTGTAGAGGTGCCGTGCCAAAGCCAGCATGAGGCAGACAGGCAGAGCCTGAGCAGGCTGGGTGCCATGGCCCAGGCAGTGGCAGAGCAGTTCGAGGGCCAGCTCGTGGCAGCGCTCCGTTGGGTCAGCCAGCAAGCCAGGAAAGGCGAGGTGGGCTGCTGGGAGCAGGGGGTGGGGCTTGCTGCATGTGCCCACCCCCTGGATGCCTTACTGCCGGAGCTTTGGTCCTGTGCGCTCCTGCAGGAAATGAGCCCTGGTCTGATTCAATATAAGACACCTCCATGAGAATAGACCTGCTTTCCTTCCTGCAAAGCTACGGCTATCATGTCTACTTCCTGCAAAGCTACAGCTACTTTAAGAATGACTATTTACACTGAACTGCTTTATATCAAGACAGACCATTTGTCCTGTATTCTGCTCTGCCTGGCCATCTCTCTCCCCAGCGCCTCACATAGAGAAGAGTGCACCAGCAGCACCACAGCTTTAATACCTTTTAACTGGAGACCCCAAAACCTGAACTTGGGAGATTTTTGCAAACGAAGTCTGTGCGCATACACTGAACTCTTGGCTCTCCCCCCAGGAACAGTACAACTGCTTCCAGATGTGAGGATCAGGCTCCTAGACATTTTTACTCACAGATCAAACTGGAAACCATGTTGGAAGAGAAGGCCTTGGTGCTGACTCTTAGCCTCAGATTCCATAGAGGGGGGGTCTTAGTTAGGTAGACAGGAAAACTGTGGGTTTCTTCTGCCTCTATCCCTTTGAAGTGCAGGCTGATAACTCTTAGGGAAATTGCCTTCTCACGTCCTTCCATTCTCTCTCTTGCACACAGACAAAGAAGGAGCATGCCACGCTCTCCATCTTTGGCACCAGGGGTGCAAGAATGCTCTCTCCATCCACATCCATCCTAGGTAGTTACAGTAGTTAGATCCTGTATCTGTACTATCTAAATGTACTTCCAGAATAAAGGCTTCTTGTTACTTTGAACCGTACTAGAGGTTCTGTGCAACTTTGTAACTTTGGTAGCACCCGCTCAGAACAAACAAAGCTTCTGCTGTGTTATTAGCACTAGTGCACTCTGCTACTTTGAGACAGATTCCTGGTTTACCATTCCAGAGAACCTAACAGTTCACTTGAGCAAGTCACACACCTACCCCAGAGGGTTGATGTGAGAATAAATCTGATACTCACATGTATGCTCCCATGGGCTCCTTGGTAGGGTTGCCAGGTCCCTCCTGGCCTTCAGCAGGGGATGGGAGGGCAGGGTTATCAGATCCTGGTTGGGAAACTCCTGGAGATTTGAGGGGGTGGAGTCTGGGGAGGACAGGGACTTCAGTGGGGTACAATGCCATTAGGGCCAGCCCGAGGTGTCTGGGTGCCCTAGGTGAGGCCAGCTTGTGGCGCCTGCATCCCCCCGGCAATGTCAACCTCCCGGTGGGCCCTGGAAACAGGGGAGGGCACCGCAAGCTGGTCTCTTCCGCTGAGCACCGGCTTGCCTGTGCGCCCCACAGCTGCGGGGCGCGCCGGCAAGCCAGGGAAGGGGCAGGGGTTTAAACCCCCATCTCTTCTGCTGAGCATCGGCTTGCCTGTGCGCCCTGCAGCTGCGGGGCATGGCAGCAAGCCAGGGAAGGGGTGGGGTTTTTTTGGTGGGGGCTTTTGGCACCCCTATAGGCTGGTGTGCTCTAGGCGAACGCCTAGTTCGCCTAGTGAGTGAGCCGGCCCTGAATGCCATAGAGTCTACCCTCCAAAGCATCCATTATCTCCAGGGGAACTGATCTCTGTAGTCCGGAGATGAACTGTAATTCCGGGGGATCCTCAGGCCCAACGTGGAGGCTGGCATCCCTGCTCCTTGGAGAAAGAGCAGATATGCATATAAGAAAGAAAGAGAGAGAGAGAATCCAATTCAGACACAAGTTTACCACCTCATCTCCTTTTGCAGAAACTATATTCCTTGGGACTGAATTCCAATTAATTGTGCATAGAACTGCAGCTTTAAATTTCAGGTCTATATACAAACACCTGTAGCTGATATGAGATAATCACCCAAGCCTTGTGGTTGCAATGCCTTCTGCACAGGACAAGGAGCCATTATCAAATAACTTGTGCACCCTTGATTGTGTCAACCAGGCCAGTTTAGTTTGGACATCATGAGTCACTGGGCCAGCCTTGTGAATGCTTAAAACCTTTCCAGGCCTTGCATAGGCAGTACTTGGTCGAAAGAGGCCTACTGCTGAGATTTTGAGTGAGAATACCCAAATACTGAAGCGCAAATAGAACACCAGTTGCTTTCGGAGAAGACAGGATTAGGTCTTCTTTAGCTTTGCTAATGCTGAACCTGTTTCCCTTTCAACGGAGCAGGCCAGACAGTATCTCTGCTCCACAGTTGCTATGGAAACCGGCCTAGCAGCAGCACAAGCCACTTTTTTTTTTACTGCCATCTGCCTGTGGATTTGCACAGCTTTCCATAAGCTCCAAGGCAAAGATTTCTCTTCCTTCTATTCAAAGTTGTTACCCTTTCAGGAGGTAAAACAGGACACAAAAGTCTTGGGGAGAAGGGAGAGCTTGCTGTTTTCTGGCTTTCCATTTTCTGTCCGGCAAAACCTTTTGCCAGAGGATACAGAGCAGTGCAGCCCCAAGGGCTTGGGTCAGAGAGATAGCAAAATGGCCCATGCTCAAGCGTAGGATGCCTCATATGTCAATGAGAATTTGCTGTTTAAACACAGAACACCACAAGATCTAGGCGCTGTACAAAATAAACATTTTTGGGGTTCTCTGAGTGTTGCCCCTACAACAGTGTCTGCAGAGTCTTGATAATGTTCTTGAAAGAGCTCTCTCAGCCCTACCTACTTCACAGGGTGTCTGTTGTGGGGAGAGGAAGGGAAAGGAAATTGTAAGCCACTCCGAGACTCCTTTGGGTAGTGAAGGGTGGAGTATAAACCCAATCACTTCTTCTTCTGGCAGGCAATGGGAGGCTAAAGTAGTCTTGGGGAGAGGAACACCCACTGGGTCTGCAATTCCCCTGTGAGTCACTTTCATTAGACAGCTCCCAGAGAGAATCTTTGCAGTCAACCCTGGCCGATGTCTGTTGGGGAGGAGTGGGAAATTAAGATAGAACCACAAAGGAAAAGGAGGGATGAGATTACTGGACATTATTCTTTGACTCCTTGAATTTAATTGAAGTACTCTTCCTGTCAAAGATGGATTCATTTCCTTATATTCATAGAGCTACCAGATCTGGGATGGGAAATACTTGGGGATTTGGGGGTGAAGTCTGAAGAGGACGGGGTTTGAGAAGGGGAGGGACCCCAGCATGGTTCAATTCTATAGAGTCCACCCTCCAAAGCAGCCATTTTCTCCAGGGGAACTGATCTCTGTATTCTGGAGATCAGCTGTAAAAGCAGGAGAACTCCAGGCACCACCTGGAGGTTGGGAACTCAATCTGTTCAAGATACAAAAATGATAAGAATTGCTGTGCTAGATCAGACTGATCACCATCCTTTCCATCAGTGACTAATTAGATCAGTGGCTTTCAGAGAGCCATGTTTGCAGTTCCCGTCAACCAAAAGAGTGACATTGAATTCTGTCCTTGGCATGAAGCCTGATCATCAAGGGGCTTGCAGCTTATCCATTCTGTAAGCAACTGTTTCAAGATGGGAACTACTTGCCATCGGGAACCACCAGGGAATAGCTTTGCCCACTTTCCAAAAACATGGGGAATGAGGCTCCGAAGAGCCACAAGTGGCAGGGCAAACCTCTGAATTAGTGTCACTGAACTAGATAAGCTTAGGAAACCCACAAGCAGGGTAGACTTCTGACATCCCCCTGCCCAACGACTGGTATTCAGAGGCATACTATTAGGGAACCTGGGTGTTCAGTTTAGTTATCATAGTTTACAGCTATCCTTCATAGATTTGTCTAAGCCCATTAAAAGCTATCCAACCCAATGACCGTCAGTTCACCATATCTTGTGATCACAAAACAGAACACTCTAGGGTCAAGCGATACGTATGCAAATATAGATGGCTTTTTTCCCTTGCTTGATTTCATAATTATTCTAGGCAATTATTAAACCAGAATTATTTTATAATGACTAATTGCTTCCAATCTGTCCACTAGAAGATTCATATCTTCAGTCACTTAACTAAATGCTGAAACTGCAAATATTTAATCAAGACATCTGTTATAATACATATAGAGAAGAATGCTTGCCTGCTGGCACCTGTTGATTTACTCTTGCCATGCTTCCTTCAAGCAGAGTCACATTTCCTGCTAGACAATTCATCCTGGAGAGCATATTGTCAAAACTGGCATCAGCAATTGGTGTCATTTGAAAACACAGGGCGAATGTGTCAGATTCTCTGGTTCGGTATAGCCAGGAATCTTCAGAAAGTTATCAGAGTGCCCAAGGCTTTAACACAGCAGAGGCATCTTGAACAGAGTGTGCATGAGCAAGAAACAAAAGTTACACAGAGCCTATTTATAATTGGTAAACTAATAACAGGATTTTATGATTGGAACTCCATTTCTGGATAGGAAAGTGGAGAGACAGATTCTCTAATCTAGTCTAACTAGCTAGATGGATTGAGATAAAGGAAAGCATCCTGTTCTCATGTTGCCAAGATGGAGAAATACAGCAGTGTGTGGTAAGAGTGAGGGGGAAGCCAGAAGGAAGGAAACTTTCCCTGAGAGCAGCGATCTACACTTCAAAAGAGATAGATCAAGATGGGTAACCGTGTTAGTCTGTCTGTAGCAGTAGAAAAGAGCTAGAGTTCAATAGCACCTTAAAGACTAACAAAATATGTGGCAGGGTATGAGCTTTTGTGAGTCACTGCCCACTTCTTCAGATCTGAAGAAGTGAGTATTGACTCACAAAAGCTCATACCCTGCCACATATTTTGTTGGTCTTTAAGGTGCTCCTGGACTCTTGCTCTTTTCTACACTTCAAAGGGGACAGCATCAGAGAGAGAGAAAGGATATTTATTATCCTACCCTCTCTATCTCTCTAACTCTCTTGTAGTCTTTCTTTGTAGTCTGAGTCAGGCAAGAGACAGCACAAAGCCCTTGGACTTCCAACTGAATATCCATCTTGTCTGCTTTTGGTCTTTGGCATTATACAGTAATCAATGTTCATTCAACAATGGTATCAGACACTAAACAAAAAAAATCAGTAGCAAAACCATCTTCTGTAGTCTTCAGATTGGTTTGATCTGAGGCAACTGATCTAGCAAATATGATACAGAGACAGAATATCAAACATAAGCAGGGGAATCCAGGCTAAAATCTGTGCTCTCCCATGAAGCCCATTGGGCCAGTGACTCTCTCATTTAGCCTAAATTACTACACAATGTTGTTGTAAGGATTACAATTACTTCCTATGTCTCTTGCAGCCAGCAATAATGGATCAACTACAAAATACAAATGATCAGTTCTTGTTCCCTAGGGGAAAAGGGTGTATGTGTACAAGTACTACTTTTCATTTTGTGTCCATCAAAAGCCACTGCTAATTATTTATATTGCCATTCTTTCATAATCACAATTTTGATTGTAAAATAAAACAATCATGAGTAATGGCTTTGGCTAGAGGCAAGGTGGAATAAACACCTTGTACGTACAACCTCTTTCCCAAGGGAGCAAGAATTTATAATTCACAATTGATAATGGCCCATTACTCACACACATATCTTACTGCAGTTTTTCCAAGCAGTAAGCTTTTAAACTTGACTTTGGATTCTGTGTCTGCCTTACACACCATTCTTTTTTCTCCAGTGTATTTATTCTGCAGCTACAATTTGAGAAACACACTTTTCTAAATCAGGGTAAGAATGTCACTTCTGATATGTCAGGGGTAGCATCCAAAAGTTTTGTTTTTTTTTAATTTACGCAATTGCCCTATTGCAGCTGCACAGTAGCATCCAGCAAGTGCTTTCCATTTAAGTCCTTGTGACTCAGGTTTTGCACATTCATTTTAGCATTAGTTGATGAATAAAAGGGAACAGAAAGGAAGACAGGCGAGGGGGGGGACAATACTGAAACTGACAAGACTCTTTTAAAAAAACTGACAGGCAGCTATGAAGCCATTTTTCATACTGCCAAACACTAGGGGATTCTTTGCTGTGTTATTGGTCACTGTGAAAAATGGAAAAGAGCCACACGATCTCATAATATCAGGGAACACATTGAATGTACAGAATGCATGGTAGAACCCACTGACACTGGGATTGCAAGCTTTGATTATTGGCCATTTGTGTGTGTGTGCCTGTGCCTGTGCAAAGTTGGCTACAACTCCACCATGCTTTGCACAGGGCTGCAATTAGTATGGAGAAGGAGTCCTCTGGGGAGCGTTTTTTAATCTTGTGTCACTAAACTGGAAAAAAAATGGAGGAGGGGCAAAAAAAGAGGGGCGGCAAAAGGGTGGGGTGAATTGGGGGGAATTTGTTTGCTTTTGACTTACCTCTGGCTTGGGATCAAAAGCAGCACAAAAGCACTCTCAGAAAACCCAGGGAAACAGCAACCATAAAGCGAACTGAGCACTGAAGGGAGGAAAATCAACGCAGAACGACAAAGAAAACCCAACGGACATGCACAGTGAAAGCGAGGGGAAACACCCATGGATAATAGGCCAATGAATGCTAGTTACTAGAGAGACGGAATATAATTAAGTGGACTGAAACCAAAATAATGAGAGGGAAACTGCAGGAAGAAACATAACTGCGCTGTATAGAGTTCGTTTCCAAACAGACATTTAGCAGGATATGGCCAGTGGATATGGATTGGGGGGGGACTTATTTGGACACCCAGTGTGGTGTAGCAGTTAAGAGTGTTGGATGAGTATCTAGGAGGCACAGATTTGAATCCCCACTCTGCCACGGAAACTTGCTGCGTGACCTTGGGCCAGTCACACAATCTCAGCCTAACCTCCCTAACAGGGGTGCGTGCAGAGAGGGGGGGGGAATAAAATGGAGGAGAGGAGAACAGTGTCAGCTCCCCACTGGGGAGAAAGGTGGAACATACATAAAACAAGTAAAGTATTTGTTTACTTAGCACATTTTTAGGCCAGCTATGAAATAAGCAATACGCTGAAAATTCTCCCAAACTATATAGCATTATATTAGGCACCATGTGGAACCCAGGATAAATTCTGCTTCCGCATGGTTATGTAAGAGCAATCCTTCAAAAGCAGAGAGCAGCTTTAGTGTTGATAATCCCATAATGATTGGACAAAAGTCAGTGAGCTTTATGGCTGACTAGAAATCTGAATCCAGACTTCTCTGACCCAAGTCCAGCACCCCCACAGTCTCTCGATTGGACTGACATCATACGTCAGAGGCTTCTATTAATTGATCCGCAAGGATCAGTTACATATCCAATGGAATCAAATTGGTATAGATTTTCCTGGACTATGCCACTTTGTGCTGTATGCAGCATTCACACTTTCTGATACTTTCTCAGAAAGAAAAATTCTGTGTACATTTTTTCTAAAGCGTACAAGGTAGAAGCGTTCCACTTAAACTTTCCCCTGACATACAGTTTTCCATATACAGTGCATTTGGGGAGAGAGAGAGAGAGGGAGAGGGAGAGAGGAGAGAGAGCATTAAAAATATGAGCTAGAGTCTAGTATCACCTTAGAGACCAATAAGATTTCGGAAGTATTAATTTAAAAGATATGATTCCCCACCTCCCACCTCCATGTGGAAAACCTTTACTACTTACTTGAATCTGCTGAATGTATAAACTGTCCACAGCTTTTGTTGAAGGCAGCAGCAGTAGAACTCTTGAGACATACCATTTTTGTACTGCGGGGAAGGGGGGGTTGTAATTATTATTTTATCAGAATATCCATTGACTGTCTTTCCCTTGCAGCTGAAAGCAGCTTGCAATTCCAAGACTAAAAACATATTTAAAAGGGTGGTCTTAGCCCATGGTCTGGTTGAGATGACAGAAAGGTGATACGATCACCATGTTCAAGTACTTGCAGGGCTGTCATATTGTTTTCTGTTGCCCCAGAACCAATGAGTTGAAATTGAATCAAAAGAGTTTTTGGCTAAGCATCAGGAAGAACTTCCTGACAGTTAGAGCAGTTCCTCGGGGGAACAGGCTTCATTGGGAGGTGGCGGGCTCTCCTTCTTGGGAGGTTTTCAAACAGAGGCGTGTTGAACTCATTTGTTATGAGGGACGGATCTGACATAAATGAGACCTTGTTGGGCCGGGCCATGTGTGTGTCACAAAATGTAATGCCAGGTAGCAGAGATATAAACTTTATAAAGGACACAAACACAAAGGTTTTTTTTACTTAAATTAAAACCATGCTTAAAACATTAGCACTCTTGCAATATTTTAATTATCTAACAGTATATGATAACTGACACCTCTTGCTCTGAATTATTGCATCAAAATGTCTATGCTGTTGCAATCTTGAGTATGCCGTTCAGGTGTGTATCTGTAAGCTGCAAACCTACTTTTGGTTTATTGACATTCACCACAGAAATCTCATGCTCAGAGTTCTGAGTCTAGGACCCAGGTTAAAACATGAAATGGCTGAGTGATTAAGACAGTCTGGCGAAGCGAGCTATGATGCAGCAGCAGCAGCAGAACTGGAAGCAGGAGATGGCCAATTCCACTGCGGGCCTGATGGAAGCCATCTGAGGGCCTGATCCGGCCCCCAGGCCACGTGTTTGACACCCTTGGGCTAGATGGCCATCTGACAGCAATGCTGATTCTGTGAACTTAGGCAGATCATGAAAGGGAGGACAGGAGAGGTTGCATCAGTGCTTAGTTCTCGTGGCCTTTTCTTAACACACCCAGGAAAATGCCAATCATCACTTTGAGGTCAGGAAGTAATTTTTCTCCAGGCCAGTTTGGCCAAGGATCCTGGAGGTTTTTTGCCATCTTCTGGGGGCAGGGGGAGGTATTTGTGAATTTCCTGCATTGCGCAGGAGGTTGGAATCGATGACGCTGGAGGTCCCTTCCAACTCTATGATTCTATGATTCCAGGGGCTGCTGCCCTGGCCCCCATACTGGGAGGGGCCCTGACCACCCAAATCCCCCAAGGGGGGGAAGGGGAAGAAGATCAGGTTCCTGGTGCCTCTAATGCCTGACCATATCGGGCTTGGGCAGCTGGCTTCCAGAGGTAGTGGCTACCATCCATCTCACACAGGATGAAGGCCCTTACTTGCCCCTGGTGGGGGGTGGCAGTCATTCCAGGGCTCCAACCTGGACTTTTGCCCAGGGTCCCAGAATCACTCCTTGCATATAAAACCATATAACATCCCCCCAAAATGCCAGCAGCTTAAGCCCCATTAAAAGCCCTCGCAAATAAAGTGGCCTCAAAGAGTGCCTTCTAAAAGCTGCTAAAGATGATGCTAAATAAAATCAAGATAGACAGATGCTGTCTGTCGCTCACTTCACCCTTCATCCTAAACTAGCTACCTCCCCAAACCACATGCAGCAATGAAAAGCTAATCGAAATATCAGTTTGAATATAACTTTGTTGAGATTGTGGAGCTGCGGTGGCTCAAGTGGTTAAGACGCTGAACTGCAGGCTCTGGAAGGTCAGTAGTTCAGCAGTTCGAGACCCGGGTGCCGCATGACAGGGTGAGCTCCTGTCTCTAGTTCCAGCTCCTGCCAACCTAGCAGTTCGAAAGCAAGAAATTGCAAGTAGATAAATAGGTACCACTTCGGTGGGAAGGTAACAGCGTTCCGTGCACCTTGGTGTTTAGTCATGCCGGCCACATGACCACGGAAACGTCTTCGGACAGCGCTGGCTCTTCGGCTTTGAAACGGAGATGAGCACCACAACCCTAGAGTCGGATTCGACTGGCTTTCGAGCAAGGGAACCTTTTGTTGAGATTTCAGTCAGGGTAGGGGGGCACACAATAGATAGGAAGACAGCAGGCTGCTGCCACATCTCCCTCTGGCCTTGCTGATGGCAGCTAGCCGCTGGAAAGAGGGACGCCCTCTGCTGAAATCAGTCTTCAGGATGGAAATGGAATCATTTCCTTTTCTCTGACAGCCTGTTCCTGTGCTGGGTAACAGACAAAAATTCACCAGTGGCTCCTGCATCGGAGATAGTGCTGCCAGCTTTCAAGATAGCTGCTATAGCTGCCTCTTTCTTAGCAACCTGATGTGTAGGCATTAGCAACTGAGCCAATGACCCTGGGAACAAAAAAATTTAGATTCCAAAGGCACCTTTAAGACCAACAAAGGTTTATTCAAGGTATGAGCTTTCATGTCGAGAAAAGTCGAGAAAGAAGTACTTTTCTCCCATTCTCACAATACAAGAATTCATGGGCACTCAATGAAATTGCTGAGCAGTCAGGTCAGATGAAAGGAAGTACTTCTTCACCCAAAGAGTGATTAACACATGGAATTCACTGCCACAGGAGGTGGTGGCGGCTACAAGTATGGATGTTTTCAAGAGGGAATTAGATAAACATATGGAGCAGAGGTCCATCAGTGGCTATTAACCACAAGGTATAGATAGGAACTCTGAAGCAAGTGATGCTCTGTATTCTTGATGCTTGAGGGGTAGGCAACAGTGGGAGAGGTTCTAGTGTCCTGGTTCCACTGGTGGACCTCCTGATGGCACCTGATATTTTTGGCCACTGTGTGACAGAATGTTGGACTAGATGGACCATTGGCCTGATTCAACATTGGCTTCTCTTATGTTCTTATATTCTTACTAGGAATAAGGCCCATTGCGAAAATACATACGAGCTCTGGGCAGGTGCCCTGGTCTTGGGCACTCAGTGTCAATTTGCTGTGGTGACCTCGGCAGGGTATAATGATACAGAGCTTAACATTTTCTTCAGGGGAACTGATCTCTGCCATCTGAAGAGCAGTTGTAATTCTGAATGATCTCCAGCCCTCCCCTGAAGATTGGCAACAATGGTTCCCCAGGAGGAAATGGCTGGTTTGGAGGTTGGAGTCTATGGCATTGTACCTGCCTGAGGTCCCACCCCTCCTCAAACCCCACCCTCTCCAGGCTCCACCCCTCAAATCTCCAGGAATTCCCCAGCCTGGAGTTGGCAAGCCTATCTCCTTCCCCACCAACCGTCAACCTACCTTTATCTTCCCTTCTGACTTCAGCTTTCCATCTCCTCCCCCCTCCCTCCTGGATAGCAGTTGTATCTCTAAGTGATCTCCCGCCCTCCCCTGTTGGCAATTTTATCTCCTCCCCTCTCAGCAGCCTCTTCCTAGGCAAAGTTTTGTCTTTCTCGTTAGTGTGGAGCAAAGCAGCTTACTTCATTCTCCTCTTCCGCTTTGTGATCTGTACAGCAACCCTGCAAGGTAGGTTAGGCAGAAAGTCTGTGGCTGGTCCAAAATTACCCAGGCAGCTTCCATAGGGAGGCTCCTGCTGAACAGGAGCAAGCAGCCAGGGCTAGTGAAGTAATGCCTTTCAGGAGACATGAAGTCACCCTGAGAGTGCTGGCAGACCTAGGGTTGACAGAGTGATGCAACAAAGACGGAGTGATGTAACAAAGACAGAGTGATGCAAGGGAGGATGGAAAAGTCTCCATATCTCTATTTTGCCTTAAATTGGTTTTGATGTCAGCAGAGTGAGAAAATGCCAGAGGCTCTGGATGGGTGCCCCATGGTAAATGGACCAAACAATTCCTAAAGATTTTCCAAAACATTACTCTGTCGATAATTCATTTTCTACACTCACTGCGTCCCCTGCCAGAATGCAACACATCCTCAGCACTTTGAATTAGCACCAGATCTTTAAGAGCTCTCCAGCTGTCACCTGGAGACTGGAAACAGCTTGTTTGGAGGGTGGGGTCTATGGCACTGTATCTGTCTGAGGTCCCCCTCTTCCTCCTCCTCAGACGCCACCTTCAGCAGGCTTCATCCCTAAAATATCCTGGAAGTTTCCAGCCTGGAGCTGGCAACCCTATGTCCTTTCCAGGCAACCATCAGCCTACCTTTATCTGCCTGTCTGTCTTCAGGTTGACATCTCCCCCCCCCGCCCTGCAGCCTCTGCCTAGGGAAAGGGCAGTCTTTCCCTGCAGTGGGAGCCAAAGCAGCTGACATCATTCTCCTCTCCCCCGTATGATCCATACAACAAGCCTGTGAGGTATGTTAAGGTAGAAAGTCTGTGAATGGTCCATAATCCCCCAGGCAGCTTTTATAACATGAACCTGGGACCTGCACACCATCCTCTGAAGCACTCTCAGGTACATATCTGTGGCATTAATGGGGTGACTGCTGGCACCTTTTCCTATCATTTTTTGCCTTGTGGTGTGAACTTTTTTGTGATGTGGCATGGTTGTGTTATTGGGTTTGTTTCTTTTGAAGGGGAAGTGATGTGTTGTGGGTGAGGACATATTTTATCTCAGAAAACACCAGGTCGCATATGCAACTGACAGTTCCAACTGTCTCACGGGGGGGGGGAGTTTGAGGTGCGGAATGGTGTGAAGTCCAATCAGCTTCCATATGTAAATAACCTTGAAACGCTGGCCAGTGACAGATCAGGCAGCCAACTGATTTTGCCAAGTATAGAATGTTGCCACGCGACTATGCTTTTCTATAACAAGGAAGAATGTGTGCATGCACACGAAAGCTCATACCTTGAATAA
This sequence comes from Gekko gecko, assembly GCA_029375565.1. Lineage (NCBI taxonomy): Eukaryota > Metazoa > Chordata > Lepidosauria > Squamata > Gekkonidae > Gekko > Gekko gecko. The sequence goes on from JAPDNY010000010.1 coordinate 8,211,069, forward strand.
AACTATGTTGGTCTTAAAGGTGCCATTGGACTCTAAATTTTTTATACTGCTTCAGACCAACATGGCTGACCTACTGGATCTATCTTGCAACAAAAAGTTCAAGGGCAGGCAAGGTGATAATCTTACGATATTGACTGTGAATGTGTGAAGCTGCTGTATACTGAACCAGACGCTTGGTATATCAGCATGGTTCACTCGGACTGGCAGTGGCTCTCCTGGGTCTCAGGTGGAGGTATTTCACATCGACAGCTGCCTGATCCTTTTAAATGGATTGATCCTGGGACCTTTCACAAACAAAGCAAATGCTCTGCTACTGAGCCATGGGGAAACTATTCTTTGCTAAACCTTTTTGTTGTCATATAGCTATTCTGGGCATAACCAGGAAAGCTGCCGTGGCTAAAAAAATTGTTCTTCTTCCTCGGTTTGTTGTCATTTATCCTCCTTAATTCCATTTTTATTTATCTGCACCCCATGATAGAGGGGCTAGAAACTCTGACCTCTCATCATCTATTTTGCGCAACAACCTCATCTGTCCCGTTCCCTTGCTCAATGAATCACACCTGAAAGATTTATTATGGGATTCACACCAAGCCTCTCTCTGCCCCCAGTTCCTTCTTTTCCTCCCTTCCTTCTGTAATTTTCCTTATTAAAATGTGGGAAATGATTCAAAGCACCTGTAGAAGTGAGCTCCGACTCATGAAAACTTATGCTGGAACAAATGATACATGTCAAGGTGTTACTTAGGGCTGCCAACCTCCAGGTGGTGGACGGAGCTTCTTCTTCACCCAAAGAGTGATTACTTCTTCACTGCCACAGGAGGTGGTGGCAGCTATAAGCATGGGCAGCTTCGAGAGGGAATTAGATAAACATATGGAGCAGAAGTCCATCAGTGGCTATTAGCCACAAGGTATAGATAGGAACTCTCAGGCTGGGGCAAGTGATGCTCTGTATTCTTGGTGCTTGGGAGGACAACAGTGGGAGGGCTTCTAGTGTCCTGGTCCCACTGGTGGACCTCCTGATGGCACCTGGTATTTTTGGCCACTGTGTGACAGAGTGTTGGACTAGATGGGCCATTGTCCTGATCCAACACTGGCTTCTCTTACATTCTTATGTTCTTATGAGCTCTCCTGGGATTACAACTGATCTTCAGGCAACAGAGATCTGCTCACCTGTAGAAAACGGCCAGTTTGGAAGGTGGATGTTATGTTTTTATGTATCATAAAGAGAAATCAGTATGGTTTCGAACAGGAGAACAGTTCATCCTTTTCTGTCTGAAGCTACAGTGAGTATAACTTCCTTTTCCCTTGTTCCTGCTCACCCCAAGTCCTGGAGTGGACTCATGCAATCTAAAGCACTGACCTGGATTCAAGAACAGAGTTGTCAAAACACCACAGTGGACTCTGTGGCATTATACCCCACTGAAGTCCCTCCCCTCTCCAAACTCCACCCTCCTCAGGTACCCCCCCCCAAATCTCCAGGTATTTTCCAACCCAGAGCCAGCAACCCTAGTGTTACTCAACCTCTGATTTGTTTTTCAGTGGAGATGGGGGTCCCCCACTAACAGGTCCCACCTCCTTGCTGCCTATCAGCTGGCCAGTGGAGGGAACTTACCCTGAAAAAGAGGGAGATCCATCCAACATGCTGTGATGTGTCTATATCACTGCCTGCATGACCCAGAAGTGATGTCATCACATCCAGGACATCAGGGCAACACTCTGATATTTGCGCAAAAACTCTATGGTAGAAGCCAAATCTATCAGAGTTTTTGCCTGAATATCAGAGTGTTGCCCCGATGTCCCGGGTGTGATGACATCACTTCTGGGTCACATGGGCAGCGATGTAGACACATCACTGTACCTTGGATGGGCCTCCAATGGGCCTCTGGTCCTGGTAAATCCCCCCCCCGAGTGACCTGGCAACCCTATGCAAAGGGGAAGATTTAGTACTGCTATAGCAAAGTGATAATATCTTCTTCTTTTTTAAGTGTATTAATTTAGAAACTTCACTGTTAATATTACTGTCCTAATGACTCGCTAAATCAGACAGATGAGGCAGAAGGAACAACTGAATCCTGTTGTCCCATATTTAATCCTGCTAGCCAGGCTGCAAATATTTATTTCCTGCTAGCAACGTATGTACCTATCAGTGTACGTGCTAATATAGCAACTAGGCTTACTCCAATTGTTCAGTGCAAAGACAACAACTGGCTTTATCCCTGCTTTGAATTGGAGCAAATCCAGAAAGTCTAGCAGTACTTCCTTGATGCTTCCTTCAATGTTTTTCCAAGATTTCCTTCTTTTGAAGAGCTCAGCAGTCTGTTCCCTCCCCCAGCATCTCCTGTCTCATTTGCGGCTTGGGATGAGGCAGGCCACAACTTCAGTGCATACTTTGGCTGTATCTCTTTCAACTGCTGCCAGCTTTCGAGTGAGAACCTACTCTCCTGTGTATCATTTTAAAGTGCTGGCTAGCACTTTTTAAAAGTATATTACGTAAAGGTTGTGAACTTCTTATTTTACTAGTCCAGATTACAAAATGCATTGTGCCTCTGCATCCTTTACGGCACCCCTCCCACCTGACTGGGATAAAAAGACTCTGTTCCTACTCATGTCTGGCAAAGGGAGCTTTGACTGAAACGCTCATTAGTTTCTAAGGTGCTACTGGACTCAGATCTAACAGGCCATGATGTTTATCCTGTTAGAATACACAAGATTTGTTGTGTGCATGGAGCAAGAAGGATAAGGGCTTAAGTAGCTAGCATAGTCAGATTGAGGACTTCCTGGTATTTTTTAAATGATCCTGCCTCCTGGTTGGTTTTTTGGAGACTTCCTCCTCTTTTGAATCCTCTTCCTCCCACAGATAGATGGTTAAGACAGTTAGAACCTTTTCTCTTCTCTTTACACAGTTGTTTCTCTTCTAAATAAAACTGTTTATTCTTTCAGCAGCTTGAGCTCCATTCCTTTTTGCATATTTAAAACTCTGCCAACATGTCGCACCTAAAATGCTTCTGTAGCTCAGTCTGCAAATCAAGCTGGTGTTAAAGGAGCAGGGCAGCTGTCAACCCTTCATCTATATACTAATTGCCAAAGTCCCCTTTGTGTGCTGATACTTATTTCCACCGACAGAGGGCTCACTTTCCCCAAACAGGTTTTTCTCTAAACTCAGCGGACTCTGTGGGTCTGCAGAAAAATTCAAAAAGTTAAAAAACCCAGGCATCAACAGTGAGAGATTAGAACATTCGGGGAGGGGGGAGGCTTCTAACTGGTTCTGTCAGTAAAAGGCAGGGGAAGGAGGGAGGGCCCTTTCCAGGCTGATTTTGGCCTTTCAAGGAGGGATCCTTAGGGCCAGGCCTGACAAGGGTTGGCAGAGCCAGGCTGGGAAATTCCTAGAGATTTTGTGGTGGATACTAAGGAGGGCTGGGTTTGAGGAAGGGAGAGGCCATTTTCTCCACAGAGACAGATCTCTGCTGTCTAGAGTTCAATTGTAATTTTGGGGGGTCTCCAGGTCCCACTTGGAGGTTGCTGACCCTAGGCCTGGCAGTAGTCTAGACTTGCCAGATCACCCCTGGCCATCGGCAGGGGATGGGGGGGGTAAGGTTGCCAGATCCGGGTGGGGAAACTCCTGGAGATTTGGGGATAGACCCTGGGGAGGACAGGGACCTCAGTGAGGTACACTGCCATAGAGTTCCCCCTCCAAAGCATCCATTTTCTCCATGGGAAGTTATCTCTGTAGTCTGAAGAAGAGCAGTAATTCCTGGGTATCCCCAGTTTACCCCTGGAGGCTGGCATCCCCAGACAGCACCCTCTGGGTGACTTGACACCACCTGACTTGCATGACTCAACTAGGCCTGGCTGCTTGCTACCCTATGAAAGCCAGTGTGGTGCAGCAGTTAGAACTTCAAGGCAGGTTCACAAGATCCAGGTTCAGATCCCCATCTTGCAGTGGAAGCTGACTGGGTGATTTTGGACCAGTCATATACTTTCAGCCTAACCAGCCTCATAGGGTTGTGCAAATAAAAAGGAGAAGAGAATAATGTAAGCTGCTTTGGTCCCCCACTGTGGAAAAAGACTGTAATTTTCCTAGGTAGAGGCTATGGGGGATGGGGGTGGAGATGAAAAGCTGAAGACAGAGAGGCAGATAAAGGTAGGTTGGCTGTTGGGTGGGAAGGAAATAGGGTTGCCAACTCCAGGTTGAGAAATTCCTGGACATTTGAGGGGTGGAGCTTGCAGAGGGTGGGGTTTGAGGAGGGACAGAACTTCAGTATAATGCCATAGACTTCACCCTCCAAGACAGCCATTTCCTCCACAAGAACTACCATTGCCAGCCTCCAGGTGAGGGCTGGAGATCACCCAGAATTACAGCTGCTGTCCTGGTGATGGAGATCAGTTCCCCAGGATAAAATGGCTGTAATTTGGAAGGTTGAGTCTATGGCATTATACCCTGCTGCGGCTGCTTCCCTCCCCAAGCCTCACTGTCCCAAGGCTCCACCCCCAAATCTCCAGGAATTTCCCAACCTCGAGCTGGCAGCCCTAAAGTGAATTGATCTCTGTGGCTGGGAGATCCGTTGTGATTCCCAGAGCACTGCCACTGCTACTGTGGGGGGAGAGGGAGCCAATGGGTGGCTGGGAGCACCGCCACCACTGCTGCTGCTGCTGCTATGCAGGGCGGGGGGAGGAAGCAGGCAGGAGGCTGGGAGAGTGATGGGGGCAGAAAGAGAGAAAGAGTGATGAGGTGGGGAGGCAGAAAAACAAAGAGAATGTTGAGGGGGCAGAAAGAGAGAGGAAGTCACATGCATGGAGGAGAGGTAGAGAGTAAAAAGGGAGGGCACAGGGTGAGAGAGGTAGGGGACAGGGGAGGAAGCAAATGTGTGAGGAATGGGATAAACCATCCCACAAGTTTCTCATGGGTTTCCACTTGTTATATCCTGTTTGCCCATTGCAGTATCTATACGACAGACGTAACCTGGTTTAATACTAACTCTTTAATTTTGTTAGTTAGGTGTGCCCTGGGTTTCTCCCCAGTGGCTTACAATATTGTTTTCCCCTTGCTCTATTTTATCCTCACAGCGACCACCTTGTGATGAGTTAGGCTAGGCCCAGAGAGAGGGACTGGCCCAATGTCAGCCAGCGACAGGGTTCCTCTTCCCATAGCAGAGCGGGGATTCACACCTGGGTTTCCCAGATCCTAGTCCAGTACCCTCACCACTCCACGGCACTCAATCTTCCACCAGAGGAATCTGGCAGAGAGGAAAGCACAAAACCCCAATCCCCAGGATTATTTTTAAAGGGAAGTTATTTTCTTTTGTTTATTTATAGTCCACTATAAAGTACTAAGGAGCTGCGGTGGCTCAAGTGGTTAAGACGCTGAACTGCAGGCTATGGAAGGTCAGTAGTTCAGCAGTTCAAGACCCAAGAGTGCCGCATGACGGAGTGAGCTCCCATCTCTAGTTCCAGCTCCTGCCAACCTAGCAGTTCGAAAGCAAGAAATTGCAAGTAGATCAATAGGTACCACTTTGGTGGGAAGGTAACAGCGTTCTGTGCACCGTGGTGTTTAGTCATGCCAGCCACATGACCACGGAAACGTCTTCGGACAGCGCTGGCTCTTCGGCTTTGAAACGGAGATGAGCACCGCAACCCTAGAATCGGATTCGACTGGCTTTCGAGCAAGGGAACCTTTACCTTTACCTTTACTATAAAGAAGAAGTTTAGAAGAAGAACGAGATGCCCTTGCTGGCTCGCAGGCCGGCTTATATTCACAACTCACGACTCACATCACACCCACACTCACACCCATGACTGGGTATTTATAGTGCACCCTTGAACCCATAGGTCCCCCCTAGGATCTTCGCCTCCTGATAGGTGCGTGCTGGGATCCGTTCAGGCCATTGTCTCTAGATGCGAAGCTCGGGTCCTTTGCCCGGCCGCGTGTTCGCCCGACCATGTGCGCGGGCTGCACTGAGTACACAACATCCACATTTCTTACTGAGACTCAAGGCAGCTTACATGGTGTAAAACAATGCAATCAAAGAGCATGAGAGATCTAATAAGCAATGCAATAGGACTAGGATTACAAACAGCAGAACCAGTGCAAAACTGTAACAGACATGCTCTGCAACAAATGGAATTTAAAAAGGAGAAAACAATGCACTAAGGGCAGGAGAATACATGCAACAGAGAGGTTATCCGTAGCATACACAGTGGCACCGACTACAGTCCTGTTCACTTGATAAAAGCACCTTCTGGAATCAATTGTTTTTACCTCTCTTGCTGCATTTTTTTTCCTAGCAGTGGAAAGCCTAATGCCAGTGCTGTCGATTCCAGCAGTTTTCCAGCCCTATGATTCAGCAGTATGCACACTGCCAAGAGACAGCAGCGGTTGCAACAGACCTGTCTCAAGAACTCAGACGTGAGCGAGGCCAAAAGATACACTGCAAATAAAAGAAGTATATTTACTAATTGATTGTACCTGCTTGAGTTGTGCCCTGGATTTTCCAGATACTTTCCATAAGTAAATGGCTCCCAAAGGCACTCTGGGTGATGTCAAGTTACAGTGAAATGAATATATAAATATATATTCAAAGGTATGTAAAAATATGAATGTATAAACCAAACTGCTACACATGTATGAGTCCAACGTGCCTGGCCAAATATTTTATCATCAACAACATTTATTATGATCAACAGTTCAGTCAACAACAAAGCACAGTTTACGTATAAATGTAAAATCAATATACAGTGATTAAAATTCATAACCTTATTGTGCTGTCATTAATCATACATAACAGTTACTTAAAAGTCTGGAATATCTGCTTTCTTGTGGACAGAGTCTCAGCACAGAATTTGGCCACTTAAGAGGTGGTCTCATTGGAGCGGTCTGCAGGGAGAAGAGATGTATGGAATTTTTCCAATCTTCCTAGGCACTTGAATAGGATAGAGGTGAGATAAGTGGAATGGATGTCCATATAAAATGGACAATATAATAACATGTGTTCCACTGTTTCCACTGCGTTCAATTGGCAGGAACACAGATGTTAAGGGTGGGGAAAATGTAAATATCTCCCTTCCAAGGGAGGGCAGGCAGTTAAAACGGGCTAGGGTGAAAGCTCAGCGGCATTTGGGGAATTCTAAAGCGTAAAAATAGTTCTCTGGCACAAAGTTTTGGCAATGATTCCCTCCCACTGACTAGAGATGTGCCCGAGCTCTATCAGCTTATAGAGCTGTATCCCAGATTCGTTGTCTATTTCTTTTGTTTCTGAGAACCCAAAACGGTATATTGCTAAGGGCAGGGCTTTTTTTGTAGAAAAAGTCCAGCAGGAACTCATTAGCATAATAGGCCACACCCCTGGTAGCACATCTCATTATCATATTAGGCCACACCTCCATGTTACCAGGAGTGCGGTCATCCAGCCACACCCACCTTTTGCTTCTTGTTCTGTTTACCTTGTTTGTTGTCAAAACCCAGGGCTTCTTTTGTAGCAGGAACTCCTTTGCATGTTAGGCCACACACCCCTAATGTAGCCAATCCTAATGAGTTTCTGCTGCTGGGTGTGGCCTGTTATGCTAATGAGTTCCTGCTGGGTGTGGCCAACTTGGGAGCCAGCTGGAACTCTGTTCCTGTGCGTTCCTGCCCCAAAATAACCCTGGCTAAGGGGGAGAAACCAAGCAGTTGCATTTTGCTCTCAAACACAGCCACCCAACCTGAGTGGTTGCTATCTGCAAGATAAGTCCAATGTGCCTCGCCAAGTATTTTATTAACAATCACTCTGAAACAAAACCAAAATATATAATTCAAATTAGGGCTTTAAATATTCCAGGTCTATCTATAATATTTCTCCTTAGAGGATGGAGAATAACTAAAGTTGCTGACTGGATTTAAAAAAAAAAGTTAACTCTCTGACTGGAAGAACAAAGTTTGAATCCAGTAGCACCTTTAAGACCAACAAAGTTTTATTCAAAGTGTAAGCTTTCATGTGCAAAGCACATTTCTTCAGACAAAGTGTGCTTTGCACATGAAAGCTATGCTTACACTTTGAATAAAACTTTGTTGGTCCTTTGGTCTGCTGCTTCAGACGAACACGGCTACCCACCTGAATTTTTCCCTGACTGGTAGTAATTCAACAGTTTCTTTTTTTCAACACGAGGGATTTAATAATGGAGAAACTGATGGTGCATGGAACAGTTCTGCAAATAGTGTTACTGTACATTTAAGACACACTATCTTTTTCTTTGCTCTTGACTAGTAGTTTTAGTTTGATGGCTGCAGTTAGCCCTACGCTCCTGGCCTAGGTTTACTAACCTAGATTTACTAACCTAGGTTTACAAAACCCGGCCTGGCAACCAGTGGGAGACAGGGACATAGGTCGGTGGCCACTGGCAAGATGTCACTTCCAGGAAAACCCAGAAGTGACGAGATGCCTCTGTAGGAATTGGCTGAAATTCCATGGTGAAACCATAGAGTTTTTGGTGCTTCCTAGAAAAGACTGACTTAGAGAGGATTCACTGGAAATGTTATGTGTTTAACCGCAGAGTTTCGGCCAACACTTAGAGAGGCTCGATATCGCATAAGAACTTAAGAATGTAAGAGAAGATAATGTTGGATCAGGCCAATGGCCCATCCAGTTCAACACTCTGTCACTCAGGTGCCATCAGAAGGTCCACCTCATGTCTGGGCTTTCCCAGAAGTGATATCACAGTGTCAGACATCAGCCACTTTTTATATTTTACTCCCCTTCACACACACTGCTCTAAGTGGTAGTGGGAAATGCCAGTCGGGGCTGAGGAATCCCCTGACCTCAGTGGGCGTTGGCACAACCCTGTTCTAACCTGGTCTTTTAGTCTCCAGTAAGGTTAGCTGAGAGCTTATGTTGTCTTTTTTTTTTGTAAATACAATTTATTATTGGATATCTCACAAGTTCATACAATTTAAACATACCAATACATACCCATTTTTCTTTTTTCCCTCTCCCCCCCCACATCAGGCTTCCAGCACTGCTCCAACCCCATTAATATCTCTCTTATTCCATTACAATTACTTCTAAACTAATTTCTTCTTATTAACGGTAACAATACAAAGTCTAATTCTCTTTCCATTTCTTCTTAATAACTATCAAAACTAATCAAACCACTTTTAATGTCCCAATTTTTCAACAAATACTTTTGAAAGTCTTTCCAGTCTTTGAAAAAAGTTTCATCTTCTTCGTTGTTTAACTTTCTTGTTAACTTGTCCATTTCCGCCAAAAACAACGTTTTTTTAATCCATTCCCATGTTTCAGGTACTTTATCTTGTTTCCAACATTGAGCAAAAGTCAGTCTTGCTGCTGTAGTCAAGTACCATAATAATGTTCTCTTGGCTACATTTATTTCTTCCATTTTAAGACCTAACAGTAACAACTGTGGGTCTTTCTTAAAAGTACAGTTCAAAATTTTTTGTATCTCATTGTGGATCTCTGTCCAATACTTTACTGCTTTATCACATGTCCACCACATATGGTAAAAAGACCCTTCATGTTTCTTACATTTCCAACATTTGTTAGACATACTTTCATTTATAATAGCAATTTTTTTGGGCGTCATATACCATCTATACATCATTTTATAACAATTCTCTTTAACATTTACACAAGTTGATATTTTCATTGACTTTTTCCACAAGTATTCCCAAGATGTCATTAATATCTCTGTGTTAACATTTACAGCCCATTTTATCATTTGCTCTTTTACAACTTCATCTTCAGTATACCATTTCAATAAAACCTTATACAGTTTAGAAATCATTTTTTTTCCTCTCTCAAACCATACAGTTTCAATTTCAATATTCTTTTCTCTAAAACCATATTCTCTTTTATCGGTCTTAAATAAGTCATAAATCTGTCTATACTTCAACCAATCATACTCAAATTCAACATCAAATCTATCTTTTAGCACAAAATTTTTCCCTTCAGATTTTAGAAGATTTTTATAAGGTAGCCAGTCTAGTCCTTGGTTTCTTGAATATGGATTAATCACTTCAGCTGGTACAATCCAAAGTGGTCTTTCTTCTGAGAAGAATTTTCTATATCTAATCCATGTCTCGAACAGTGATTGTCTTACAAAGTGGTGTTTAAAAAATTTGTCCATTTTTACTTTTCCATACCATAAATATGCATGCCATCCGAATTTGTTATCATGCCCTTCCAGGGCTAATAATTTTTTATTCTCCAGATTAATCCACTGTTCTAACCATGTTAAACAGACGGCATCATAATACAGTCTTAGATTTGGTAGTTGTAGGCCTCCTCTTTCTTTTGCATCACACAAAATTTTCATTTTAATCCTTGGCTTTCTTCCTGCCCATACAAATTTGGATAGTTCTTTCTGCCACGAATCCAGTACTTTCCTTTGTTTTAGTATTGGAATAGTCTGAAACAGAAACATCAAACGCGGCAAGATATTCATTTTTACAGTCGCGATTCTTCCCATCAATGATAAATTCAAAGTGTCCCATTTCTTCATATCTTGTTGAATCTTGTGCCACACCTTTTCATAATTATTTTTAAACAAGTCAATGTTTTTCATGGTTAATTCAATTCCAAGATATTTAGTCTTTGTGACTACTTCACATTGTATTTTCTCTTGAAGTTCTATTTGTCTTTGTTTCGTCATGTTTTTGCACAACACTTTGGTTTTACTTTTATTAACATAAAATCCCGCAACTGAACCAAATTCTTCAATTTTTTCCATCAATTGTGGTATTTTCTCAATTGGGTCTTGTATCATAAACATTACATCATCTGCAAATGCCCTGTATTTATAAGCAAAACCTTTCACTGTAAGTCCTTCAATATTATTATCTTTTCTTATCGCTGTTAGTAATATTTCCAATATCCAAATAAACAACAACGGGGATAACGGGCAGCCTTGACGTGTTCCCTTTTGGACTTGGAAGAAGTCCGTCTTTTCTTTATTTATATTCAAAGCCGCTTTTTGTTCTGAATAAATTGCCACAATCATATTTAAAAAAGACTGTCCAATGTCCATTTTTTCGATAACTTGCAGCATGAACTCCCAATTTAGGTTGTCAAAAGCTTTTTCCGCATCTAAGAAGAGGAATCCAACTTCTTTTTCCGGATGTTTGTCATAATATTCAATTGCATCTATCACCACTCTTAAATTATCTCTGATTTGTCTGTTTGGTAAAAATCCAGCTTGTTCTTCCGCTATTGTATCTTTCAAATATTTTTTCAGTCTCTCCGAAATTATTTTTGCAAATAATTTGTAATCATTATTTAATAGCGATATTGGCCTATAATTCTTTACTTGAGTCAAATCCAAACCTTCTTTAGGTATCAATGAAATATTTGCTTCTTTCCACGAATCTGGGATCCGTTTGGTCTTTCTTATCTCATTTGACAGAAGTACTAAAATGGGGGTTAGCTCCTCTTTAAATTTCTTATAAAACTTTGCTGTAAAGCCATCTGGTCCTGGAGCTTTGCCCAACTTTGCATCTTCTATCGCCATTGTCACTTCTTCTTTCTTTACTACACCATTTAATAATTCCTTAATTTGATTTCCCAGTTCTGGAACTTCAATAGTCTCCAAATAATTTTTAATTCTCTGTTGATCAATTCCTTTCTTTTTGAATAATTTGGCGTAGTATTTAAAAAAAGCTCTTTTTATACCATTCAAACTCATGACATCCTTTCCCTCTTCAATAATCTTAGATATAAAATTCCTTTCTTTTCTATTTTTCAATTGCCATGCTAAAAACTTTCCTGGTTTGTTTGCACCCTCAAATGCTTTTTGCTGTAATTTCTTCAAATTCCAATATAATTCTCTGTTTAATAAAACATTCAGCTGATCTTGTAGAAAGTGGATCTCTTTAATAATCTTCTTCTTCCCTGGTCTTTTCTTTAATTCCTTTTCTTTTTGTCGGATTTTTTCATGAAGGTCTTTCTGTTGTTGGATTTTTTGCTTTTTGTCCTTGGAGTTCAGAGAGATAAGTATACCTCTCATTACCGCTTTGTACGCATCCCATACAACTTGTATATCTGTACCTTTATTCAAGTTCAATTCAAAAAAACTTTTCATTTCCTTTTTTAAAATTTCATTAATTTGTTTTTGATTCAATAAATCTTCATTAATTCTCCAATATAACTGTTTAGGTTTTGCTTTAGATATCCAGAGTAAGGGATTATGATCAGAATTAGTTTTCGGTAAAATTTGTATTTTGTAAGTTTTTTGCGCCATCTCCTCTGACATCCAAATCATATCAATTCGCGAAAAGGAGTTGTGTCTATTCGAATAAAACGTATAATCCTTAGTCTTAGGATTCCACTTCCTCCAAACGTCTTCCAGTTTCTCTTGCTTCATCAACTGAAAAAATTTTTTTGGTAACTTTCCAACTGTCTCTCCACTTGCCTTGGATTTTCTATCCAATGTGTTGTTCACTGTACCATTAAAGTCTCCAGCAAGAACAATTTGATCATAATTTAAACACTCCAACTCTTTAGTCAAATCATTAAAGAAAGTCTCTTTTGCACCATTGGGTGCATATATATTTACAAGCAATGTCTTTTTTCTGTTCATCCATATTTCCACGCCAACATACCTTCCTTCTTTATCTGAGAAGATTTGTTTAGGATCCAATTCTTTTGAAATATAAATCACTGTTCCTTTTTTCTTATTAATTGCTGAGGAATGAAATTCTTCTCCCAATTTTTTATTGGTCAAATATTTGTTGTCTTGTCTTCTAATATGTGTTTCTTGTAAACAGATTATATTACATTTTTGTTTCTCCAGCCAATGATTTACTAATCTTCTTTTACTTGGTGAATTTAGTCCATTTACGTTCCAAGATAAAAATTTGTAATCCATAGTGATGTTAAGTTAAATATCTTTAAAGTCATCCAGATTGCTCTGTTTGAATCTGTATAAATCTCCTTCAGTTTTGAGAGTAGATCTCACCGAGTTGTACATAAATGTAAGTCCATATGGAATCTCCCATCTGAACCTAATGTTCATTTCTTTTAGTCTATCTGTCAATTTCTTGAATTTCTTTCTGTCTTGTAAAATCGATCTCGGAATTTCTCTCAGAATTATTATTTTCTTTCCATTAATTTCCAACGGTTGTGTAAATTGCTTCTTGAAAACGTCTTCCTTCATTTTTGTAGTCACAAATTGAACAATCACATCTCTGGGTAATTGCTTTCTTTTGGCATAGGCTGAGTTCACTCTATAAATCAAGTCAAAGTCTGCATCCAAATCTCCTTCATCTTCCCCTATATAAGTTGTCAATGTCTTAATTACTAGAGCCCGTAGATCCTGATCTTCCTCCTCTTCTATCCCTCTCAATCTCAAATGATTCTGAGTAGCTCTATATTCCATCATGGTCTCCAGCCTTGTATTTTCTGACAGGGTTTTTTTAACCTTTTGTTCCATATCTTCAGATTTTGTCGCCAGACTTTTGACTTCCTTTTTAAGTTCCTCTGTATCTTTTTTTATCCCTGACACTTCTGTAAGTACCAGTTCTTTAAGTTCTTCCATGTTTTTTTTCTGTACTTGAATTTGCACTTGTTCTATTTGCTCCAATTGACTTTGCAGCTGTTTTTGCAGTTGCTGTTGCTGTGATTCTATTTGTTTTCCAAAATTCTGCACCACTTCGGTCATCCGTTTTTCCATCGCTTCCATAGCTGCTTGCCACTCTTTTTTTTCTTTTGCAGTCATTCTTGGGCTAGGTGATGAAGCAGCTCTAGGTCTTAACCTCAAATCCGTCTTGTAGGCAACTTCAATACTAATCAGTTTTTATATTAGCAATCCTCAAGCCAAATCGCCACCTTCAAGACTCGTTTAAACGCTTTTTCGGCTTAAAAAATAACTTTTTAAAATTTAGTCCTCCCCAAAATGTCGGGCGCAATTTCTCTATGGTTTTCTGGCTAGAGTAGGCTCCTTCCGAACTTCCTGTTCTTCTGTCCGTCTCTGTAATCCAACTTCCGGCAAGGGTGGTGTCTCACAATAAAATGTCCATCCGTTTCCAATACAACCGCCTCTAAAATCTCCACTCTAGCCCACTTCCTGTATCATAGAGCCACAGTTAGTTTCGTTTCTACTACGTAAAGTTTAGACTTGACTGACCACAGGAATGCAAAACAAAGTCACTTTTTAGCCTTTTTCTCTAAAGGAAAGCTTTCGTTTTACTTCTAATTCAAGCGGAATAGTTCCTTAAAGGCTTCAACGCTTATCCGTACGTTTCAATTTCTCATTCTTCTTTAAACCGGTAAGCGCTTATTCGTTTGTTACCTTGCTTGTAATTTCGGGGTTTCGCGGTGCTTCTTCTGTAAACGGTGTTAATCTTGATGTTAAAGAGATCGGTAGATGACGAATTTATGCTGAATACTCAGCCCAGCTGGCATCTGTAGAGTTGATTTGCAACTGCCCTCTTCACGGAAGGAGATCAAAGTGTAAACAAGCTTCCTCCGAAGCTTATCTACACCGATCTCGACTCCCCCTCAGGCTTCGCTGCTTGCTTGCCACTCCCCCGCCTGGAGAGTGCTGCGCTGGGCCAGATAAAGCCCAGACTGTCGTCAGATGCCGCAGTACACTCTGCACAACTCGCAAAGTGTGTCAATTCGCCATTTTACTCCGACCGGAAGCCAGAGCTTATGTTGTCTTTGTGTGAAGCCGTTATTTAACAAAACCATCACTTGTGGATGCTCAGTGAGGAAAAACAGGGTGCCAACTGGACCTGGAAAAAAATGTCCTGTCCTTTTAATAGAGGCTTAATGTGTAGCAATGTGCAGCGGAAGTTTTTATGGGATGCAGATAAATAACATCGCCTAGTTAAATAACATCCCATTAAGTCTCTATTAGAGGGACCGATTTAGGGTTGCCAGGTAGGGGGACACACCAGTTGCACAGGCCCCCACCAGGGAAGTAACGATGCCACTGGCAATATGCTGACATCATTCACTCTGTGCCCAGAAGTGATGTGTGCACTGGGAGATGCCAGGGTGTCAAGGTCAACAGTAAGCAGGTCCAAACACATACCAGGGAAAGTTGTGCTTTATTGGAATACTGTTCTGTTGCCAAGTAGTACAGGTACATTGTCAGGAATAGTGATTAGTGTAGGGGATGCAATACATATACTCTGATGCTTCCTCTAGCTAAGCCAATGAAATCCAAGCGTGCGCACGGGAATCCTCCCGAAGGGACATGACATCATAAACGGGAGACTCTCCCCAACCCCCTGAGAGCAGACATATTCACACTGATAATGGAACTCAAGCCCTCCCTTTCCTCCAAGTTTACACTGATAGCGCCGGACCTGGCCCAGCAGCTGACACCACACAAGTGGGCCACAATTTTCTTAGGTATAGGCTGCTGGCAGGGGTGAAGGAAAGCTGAAGACAGTTAAAAGTAGGTTGGTTGCTGGGTGAGAAGGGGAGAATGAAGAAGGAAAAGTGGAGAGGTTATGGAAGCTTTCAGGAAAATGAAAGAGGATATAGTAGGGAAGGGGGAAATGAGATACCTCTGCAAATCTTTGCAGGGTCCCACTTGTACCCTTCTAAATACATTGAAGTAAATAATCTTAGAAGGGTGTAACTCCATTTAGGATTGCACTGTTTATGACTTTGTGCCAGGCTGCTGTTAAAGGATCAAGGCCAGACAAAAACTATAAGATTTGACAATTTACCAGGCAAAAAAAACTGGCCTGGCCTCTCCTGTACCTGAACAGCAGCTGGCTATGCGAACAATGGAGAAAAACTGTAACATGCCAAAGAGCTGCAGGTTACAAGACTGGCAACTTCATGAAATAAATGCAAGTATCGTTGTGAAGTCAGGTCCATGTACCTAGGAGTAAGTACCATCAGCATAAACATACATAGGACTGGGCTGTACATGTGTTTAGGAAAGAATGGAGTTGAGGTCAGGTAGACCCGCATTTGCTTTCGTAAACAAATACAGACAGTATTATTTAGATAGCGGGTTTTTAAAAATATAAATGTTGTTAAGGATTTTTGAACAAAAGATAAAATAAAAAAGGAGAAAAATAAGGAGAAAAGAACAAAACAGAATTATAACAATTATGAAGAAACAGAAAGGAAAAACTTCCAATTTTCTCTGTGACAGATACATATACAATTACATGTTGCACATGTACTCTAATGTTACAATAAGAAAAATACATCTCCTTTCCCTATAATCATTTTTTTGCCTCTTAATCTTGAAAAGCACAAATCATCAGTTCATTTTTTTCTGTTTTGCACAAAAAGTCTATAAGGGGTTTTTAGATAACAATACGTTTAGATAATGTCTTTTCCCTAAACAAAGCAGTAAGTTTGGCCATCTCTTCAAGCACCAATATCTTCACCAACCATTCCTCTGTTGTAGGCAATTCCAAAGTTTTCCATTTTTGAGCATATAACAGTCTTGCTGCTGTTGTCATATGCAAAAACAAAGTTCTATGTGTGATTTCTGACAGCTTTTTGCATGCAATGAGATTCACCTTCCAAGACTGATGCATTGCCAAAGAGGACCCTTCCTGTTAAGTATGAGACTTCAGGCAGCTCTTAAACAAGTGATTCAGCTTTATTTGAACATGACAGAAACCAACACGAAAACAGGAGAGCAGAAGGCTCTCTTTTAAACTTTCCGGGCAAGTATAACCATGCCCCTAAGTGAGTTAACAACCTATTAAACTGCTTAGATAAAGACCAATGAATTCAGTTCCCTCCAGAACCTTTCTTATGTTCTGATTGGTCTACTGCGCAGAGTAGCCAATCAGAACGTGCTGTACACGATATCAGCTTTTAGTTGAAGCTCAGGCATTGTTTAACACAATACATAATAATACATAACACTTCCCAACACTGCTTAGAGCATCCAGTAAATTTCTCCCTTCGACCATCCACCTCTTGATAATATTAACATGAAGTATATACCAGTAAATTTCCATTCTTTCCCATTCCATACACCCACGTTATCTGTTTACTTCATCTGTTTCCGGGAACCTGCTTAGGGATAAATGCTTGACAAAGTGCTTACTTGTGTAAATACAATGACTTACTGGAAGCCTGCCCAGGAATGTGGTGGGAAGACCAAGAGGAACAACACAACCTCCCTCACCCGGCAGCATTTCCTTTTCAACATGACCATCCAGGAAGAGTTGGCAAATAACCTGTGCTCTTTTAGGGTCTCCCTTAATAATATTCTGTGCAAATGCGAGGGGGAATGCAAAGGACTGAATCAGGAGTTGGGCCTATGCCAGGATGGTGCTTCTGCCCTGTTAGTTCCAAAGGTGGCAGGACGGGATGTTAGTTCAGGATAAGGAAATCAGATGGGAAACCAAGATAGATGTAAGGAAATTTAAAGGTAAAGGGGGAAAGGAAAGTCACTGAAGCTAGCCAAAACAACAGGAGGAAAAGGGAATGCTACTGTGGGAGAATAAGACTACACCTTTGGTGTAGTGGTGTGGTGTAGTGGTTAGGAGCATTGACCAGGTTTGATTCCCCACTCCTCCATATGCAGCTGCTGGATCACCTTGGGCAAGCCATAGTTCTCTTGGAGCTGTTCCCTCCCAAGCAGTTCTCTCAGAGCTCCCTCAGCCCCACCTACCTCACAGGGTATCTGTTGTGGGGAGGGGAAGTGAAAAGAGATTGTAAGCCGCTCTGAGACTCCTTTGGGTAGTGAAGGGTGGGGTATAAATCCAATGTCTTCTCTTCTTCTTCTTCTTCTTCTTCTTCTTCTTCTTCTTCTTCTTCTTCTTCTTCTTCTTCTTCTTCACCTTTGGATATCGATAATGTAACTCAGGGCAAAATTTCCCAGGTGTATTTTTAGTACACAAGAACATAAGAGAAGCCAATGTTGGATCAGGCCAGTGGCCCATCTAGTCCAACACTCTTGTCACACAGTGGCCAAAAAATACCAGGTGCCATCAGGAGGTCCACCAGTGGGGCCAGGACACTAGAAGCCCTCCCACTGTTGCCCCCCCCCAGGCACCAAGAATATAGAGCATCACCTGCCCCAGACTGAGGCTGATTTCCTACTACAGCTACCTCGGTGTTGCGCCGCCATTTGCCCCAACACTATTGGTCAATTTCACACCTGAAGCTGCAGGGCTGCATTTTGACCCGCGGCTTCACCTGATTTCCCCCCGCAGTTTCGTGATCCTCAAAAAACACCGAGGCAGCTGTAATGGGAAATCAGCCTGAGAGTCCTTATCTATACCTTGTGGCTAATAGCCACTGATGGAGCTCTGCTCCATATGCTCATCTAATTCCTTTTTGAAGCTGTCCATGCTTGTGGCCGCCACCATCTCCTGTGGCAGTGAATTCCATGTGTTAATCACTCTTCGGTAGTTTGTCAGTTAACCATTTTTATACTGTTTTATGTTTTGTCAGTGTTTTACTTTGTAAGGCACCTCAAGCAGTTTCTCTGGAAAGGAAGCACAGAAACTTCCTCAACAAATAAACAAAAAAATCTTCATTTGGTTAGCATAGCTATTGCTAATGTAATCAAGGCAGGGCTTCTTCTTTTTCTTTTCTGGGGGAACATGCCTAAACAGAGTTCCAGAACCTCTTTGACAAAATTATTTTTTTAAATGTTTAAAAGTTCATGAGTTTTCAGTATACAGATTGAAAACTGCATTTTCCCTCTTGAGAGTTCCAGTACCTCTTTTTTAAAAAAAGCCCTGAATCAAGGTATAAACATTAGTGGGCTCAGGACGAGCTAAAAGACAGCATGAGCCTGATTCCTAGCTACTTGGAACATACTTGTAGACTTCGTGTCTTTTGAATCTTGCTGGAGCTCAGTTGAGCTCCATCACTAAAGAAAAGCAGCCTGATGAAGCCCTAAGAAACGGCAAAGCAACCTAGGCATGCTGTCACCGCCCTTTGGTCCGCACTGCAGCTAGTCCTGAGCTCATG
Organism: Gekko gecko; assembly: GCA_029375565.1. NCBI lineage: Eukaryota > Metazoa > Chordata > Lepidosauria > Squamata > Gekkonidae > Gekko > Gekko gecko. The sequence goes on from JAPDNY010000010.1 coordinate 8,229,964, forward strand.
CCGTCTATTGCATGCTTTCTTCTGGAAACTCTTCTCTGCACCATGAGCTGGTGACCACATCAATCTAAAGAGAGACTTGTACTTCCAAGGACTATTCAGTCACTATTCAAGTGGTGCAGTTGTCATTTATGCATGGTGGCAAAACTATCTCTCCTTATATATAAAGCTGATTTGGGGTAACTCCTGGACATGCTCCTGCAGCCTTTGGCCCCCTCATTTGCCACTCTCCCAGTCTGTCAATCCCCTGGCTACATTGCCTCGCTGCGTTGGCTCAGCCCTGCCCTGCTGGAGGGAGCCGGTAAATGGAATGGAGTCTTGCCCTCAGTGTGCTGGGAGCCCAGGGATGAGATGGACCTTCCACCAGCCAGAAGGTCACAAGTCCAACTGCAAGACAATGCAGGGGAACAGTGCGAGATGCCAGAGACGCAGGAAGGGCATGAGTCGCTGTGCCTCACCATTTGCAGGGCCAGGCTAGGACGGAGTGGTGGCCAGATACTGGGAGGGGTGGGCCTGGCGAGCAGCAGGGAAGGCAGGACCTCCCTCCCGTCCCCGGGCCAATGTCAGGCCCCGACACGGTTGGCGATAGGGAGTTTAGGAAGGAACAAGCTGGTCACTCTTTACCAGTTTGACGCTATGTGATACACGGCCACCTGTCTGGGGGGACCATGCTGCATGCCCCAGCGCCGATGGTTCTACCACGGTGAACCGACGGGGCACTGCGCAGGGTTCCTGGGTGAGGACCTTCAGCTCACGTTGGCCTCACATGCCTACTTGGTCTGCTCCTGAATGCCTCCCTTCTCTATGGCTGGGCCAGGCCGCAGCCAAAGGTGACACTTACCTGCTGCATCAGCCCGGGGGTTGGCCCACCTCACTCTGGGCTGCCGCAGCTGCTCCATTCACCCCCAGCCTCTTCCTTTCACTACGATGGCAGCGGATAGGGGATGGGGGGCATGAGACCCAGTCACCACAGCCCGCCCTTTGCGGAGCTGGCCAAGCTCAAAGAGATGGCCAGGTGCTGGGAGGGGTGGGCCTGGTGAGTGGCAGGAGAGGCAAGACCTCTCTCCCTGGGCCAATGGCAGGGCCCCGGTGCGGCTGGCGAAGTGGAGCCTTCAAACGAGGAGGCTGGCTGCTCTCTGCCAGTTACAGGCCAGGTAATATGGGCCCGCCCATCTGGGAAGGCACGTCGTGCAGCTTAGCGGCTATCAGTTTCCCCCAGTGTGGGCCCACGGGGTGCCGCGAAGGGTTCCTGCACAAGGGGGCCTTGCCTCGCATCCGGCCTGGTGCCTCTGCTCCCTCTGCTCCTGAACATTTTTCTAGCACCCTTTGTATTGCAGCTACAACGGGCTTCACTGCTAGTTTGTTCTGTGTATCAATTTTGTTTGTAAATAGAACTGTATAGGAAGACAGTAGTCTCTAGTGTGATTTGTACAGTGCGACAGATTGTTCTCTTTATTTGTTTGTAAGCCTCCAGGTGGTGGCTGGAGATCTCCTGGGATTCCAACTGATCTTCAGGAAACAGAGTTCATTTCCCTTGGAGAAAATGGCCACTTTGGAAGGTGGACTCTATGGCATTCTACCCTACTGAAGTCTCTCCCCTCCCCAAACCCTGCCCTACTCTGGCTCTACCACCCAGCTCTCCAGGTATTTCCCAACCAGGAGCTGATGGCCCTACTACAGAAATAACTTCCCCAGGAGAAAATGGGCACTTTGGAAGGTGGACTGTTTGGGCATAATGCCCCACTAAAGTCCCTTCCCTCCCTGAACCTCACCCTCAGGCTCCACCCCCATCCTGGAGCTGGCAACCCTACTTGTGGTCAGAGCTTTCACACACAGACTCTAGGGTTGCCAGGTTGCCCCTGGTCACTGGGCAGGGGATGGGGGGGTAGGGTTGCCAAATTATTATCATCATTTATTATTTATTTGACTTCTACCCTGCCCTCCTACCGAGGTGGCTTACATAAAACCATAACATTCACACAAAATACAATAAAATACATAAATACAATTCATACAAATACAAACCATTTATGAATGTCGGTAACAAAGTGCAGAGCGTAGCTGGAAGAGCAGCGTATAGTGCTGCTTCTACTGGAACGCCAGGTGAAAAAACTCTGTTTTCACGGCCTCACGGAATTGCTGGAGGTCCCGCAGGGCCCTGATCTCGCCGAGGAGCTCATTCCAGAGTGCTGGCGTCACCAGGGAGAACACCCTGGTCCTGGTCGATGCCAGCCTGGCGTCCTTAGAACCAAGGAGGGTCAGGTGGTTTTGTGTTCCTGATCACAGTGTTCTCTGGGGGACATGCAGGGAAAGGCAGTCCCTCAGGTAGACAGGCCCCTGACCATAAAGGGCTTTGAAGGTCAAAACCAGCACCTTGAAGCAGATCTGGAATGCTGTTGGCAGCCAGTGCAGTGACTGGCTGGATGTACTCCCACACAGGGAGGCACATCAACAGCCTGGCCGCTGCATTTTGCACTAGCGGCAGCTTCCGGAGTTGCCCCAAGGGCAGCCCCATGTAGAGTGCATTACAGTAGTTCAGCCTCGAGGTGACTATTGCACGGATCACTGAAGCCAGAGCTTTGCGTTTGAGGAAGGGAACCAACTGCCTAATCAGCCAAAGATGGTAAAAGGCTGTCTCCAGGTTGAGAATCTCCTGGAGATCTGGGCATGCAGCCCAGGGAGGACAGGGACCTCAGCCATACATTCCACCTTCCAAAGCATCCATTTTCTCCAGGGGAACTGTAGTCTGGAGGTGAGCTATAATTCCAAGGGATCCCCAGGTCCCAGCTGGAGGCTGACCCCTACTTGCTGCTCCTCTTGAAGCACTCTAGGGAGGGGCCTCCTCACCTCTTCAAGGAACCCTTTCCACAGAGCCCCAACGGAAAAGGCCTGGGCTCTAGTCAATGCCATATGGGCAACCCTGAGTGGTGGGCCGGCCACCAGATGGCTGCCCAAGGACCATAGTTGGTGCACAGGCACATAGAGAAGGAGATGGTCCTTCAGATATATGGGTCCCAGGTTGTGAAGGGCTTTAAAGATCATAACCAGCATGTTCTTGCATAACCCAGAGGCAAACCCAATGTTATGAGTCAGCCAGGGGAACTGGTCTCTGTAGTCTGGAGATGAGCTGTAATTCCAGGGGGTCCCCCAGGTCCCACCTGAAGGCTGGCATCCCTAGACTCTGCCTCCAGGTGACATGCTGCTTGCCCTTTGAGACAGTGCAAACAAAGTTGTTCTTGACTCCTGCTTATAAAGGACAGTCCCAGTAGCACTCTTTCTGAGCATGGTGTTTGTGGAAGCTCTCAATGAAAGAAGGGGCATGTTGTAGGCCACTCGGTGGAAAAACAAAACCTACGTGGAAACAGCTAAGGAGGGAGTTCAAAGAAAGGAATGGAAGATCAGTGACCTTCTCATATCTGATTAACAGAACCTTGTTACCATCGAGCCCAAGATTTTGTGTGTAGTTTAGCTGTCTATGACTGGTTAGCACCAGAAAAGTATACATTCAATATTTATTTTGAGTTCAGGAAATGGTATCTATTTATAATGCTTTCCTTAAACAACACATGCCTTGACTTCGCCCTTTCCCCTTTAAGCGCTCTGCTGTATTCAGTCACCATCTGTTAAGGGGGGAATCCCCCCAGATCAGTTAAGCATGACAAAAGTGACAGTGATCTTGAAAAGTCCGCCCTGAACCTTGACTGGACAGAGTTCAACAGATCAGGCTGTGCAGTTTGAGGCAGAATTGGGAGGGGCACTAAGTGTCGCTATTTAAAAAGAACCAGAACTATTCCTGTTCCAAAAGGAAGTTCCCATTCTTCAGATGGAAGCTGTCATGTTGTGAATTTAAAAGTTTTTTAAAACTACAACAGCAACAAAACATCCTTGTTAGGTGGAGGGTATCAGGGTTGCCAACTGGCCTGGGAGAAATTGTCCTATCCCTTTAATTATTGGTTTAATGAGATGTTGGCTGCGGTCAAACCACCTCTGATTTTACTGGTTTAAAGTGTTGTGGGGCATATCATCCAGACGTCACACCCTCCTGCAGGTCACCCATGCGGCTGTCCCGTAGTCTAGCTTCCACATTACTGCAGCGCCTCAGCCATGGAGTGTGCTGCCCAGTCAGTTTTTTAAAAATACAGGTGAGTGCGCATATGCGCTCATGCGTATATAGGCAAACACTTAAAAAAAACACAAACAGCAGCAGAAACAGACCGACAGGTTCAGACATCCCTTCTGGGTTCCTTTCACTTCAGGAGAGTTCAGAAATCAGAAAACCTGGAGGGAAACCCAAACAACCCATTAATACTGGACTTTCCCTGGTAGATGTTTATTCCGTTTGCATTGCGGAACAGCATGGGTTACTGATGACTGCGCCATGGGAGGCAGATGTTCTCATCTGGAGGGGTCCATTTATTCTGCTCAGGTAACACTACTATAGTGCCACAAACTGTGTGTATAACCTCAGCCGTTGTTTACCGGAGGTTGTAAATTTGCCTCCTGCCTTTAAATGTGTCAGTTGCCCATTGCCACACATTAAACCCCTTTTAAAGGGACAGGACATTTTTCTCCAGGCCAGTTGACAGCCCTGGCTTTAGGTGGGATGCGAGTGGGGTACTCGCGCTTCCCCAATACACTGAAAACTAAAATGCTGTCCTATTTCTGTAAGAGATAGTATCCTTTGGATCCTACATTTTGCCATCAATTTCGCCCTTCTTCTTACATCGTGGTTTGGAGCCTCCATCGTATTTCCCCTTATCTCTTTGGATGCAGTGCCAACTAGCTGCATCTGAGGAAAAAACATCATGTGATGTTGCTGGATTGTTGAATAAAAGTCCCATAAATTATTTAGAAGATGAGAGCTGCCCACCCAAACCAAACTGGAAAACACTTGGTGGTGCCAAGAAATCTTCTCTCAGCAACAGCCTGCCGCCAGGAAAACTCACTGAGGCTGGTCTCAAAACAAATGAAAGGAGGGGAAATGAGAGGAAGAAAATCCCTGCTAGGCTATTTTATGGGCTCCTTTATGTTTCTACCATTTTAATTGTTGTTTTTGTGTTTGGTCAGCAAGAAGAGCTTGGAGAGGTTCCTAGCTTCAGAGGCTCCACCCCTTCCCCTTAGAGCCTTAACAAAAGCATTGGCTTTTATCACTTCGATTCTGAGGATATTTCAATTACTTTGCAACTGAAATTAGGCTATGCTTCATAATCCTGCTAAATAACTGCTGAGCAGTTATTCATCCTGTTTTTTCAGCAGAGGCAAAAGCAGGCTGAGGCTGACTTTTTTTTTAGTGGCGAGATGACACGGGGCAGAGCTCCCCAGCATGTGCTCATCAACACCTTTTCTGGTGCCCGGCAAGTGTTTTTGGGAAGTGGCCAGGGCTAGATAGGGCTATTGTCCAGCAAGACTGCTGATTGACAACTGGAGATTTGATTGGCTGTACGGATTTGTTAAATGTTGCTTTGGCAGCAGCTGCCATCACAGCAGAAGGATCTGCACTGTGTTACTGGAGCCTTGGCAACTGTTTCACGGCTGGCTCCCCCTCCTGTGGCAGCCATTTTGTGGCAGCCATTTTGCTGTCACACCCAACAGAATTCCAAATGTGCCTGGGGGGAGAGTTTACAAATTATTTCCCCCCACTATCTGGCAATGGGACCCACCTCTCATTTGTGGGGGCAACTCACCTTGGCTTAGACCAGGGGTGTCAAACGTAAGGCCTGGGGGCCAGAACCGGCCCATCCAGGGCTCTTATGTGGCCCGTGAGCAACTAGTCCAAGGGAGGGAACAGGTGATTCTTTGTGGGGGGGAGTGGGCACAGCCACTCTGATTGTGGCTTCAGCATGGTGGAACAACCTCGTCTGCAGCAGTCAAGCAGTGTGGGGGCGTCTGCCCAGTGCTGCACTGCTGGCTCTCCAGTGTGCCCATATGGGTGTGCCTTTGCACCTCCTTCCCAGCCCATGGAGCCTTGCAGCGAGGACAGAACAACTCGAAGCTTACCACCTTCTGTCCTTTATACAGTTTATATCTCCAGCACCTAGCATCACTTCTTATGGCACACATGGCCTGGCACAACAAAGTGGCATTTATGTCAGATCTGGCCCTTGTAACAAATGAGTTACACCTCTGGCTTAGGCCAACCATATACAACCGGCAGCTGAAACAGCCTGGCCAGGAGGCACCCAGGACAGGCAGGGCGAGTGCTGCAGACTCTGGGTTCCACGGTAGTTCAGCAGCCAGTTATAGACTGTCCTATTGTCAAGCCCTGCCTGGGAAGGATAGCAAGCTGGGAGGCAGCTGCAGCTGAGATGGGGCTCCAGGATAGGGTTGTCAGCCTCCAGGTGGGGCCTGGGGATCTCCCGCTTTTACAACTAATCTCCAGCTGACAGAGATCAGCTCCGCTGGAGAAAATAGCTACTTTGAAGGGTGGACTCTATGGCATTGTACCATGCTGAAGCCCCTCCTCTCCCCAAACCCCGCCCTCTCCTGGCTCCACCCCCAAAGTCTCCAGGTATTTCTAACCTAGACCTCCAGGATGCTAGATGAAAGCACATATTAAGTGGCCTTGTCCTGAATCAGAACCTTAGTCTGTCAAAGTCTGTAGTGTCTGTACTCGGACTATCAGTAGCCCTCCAGGGTCTCAGGCAGAGAAAGGTCTTTCACATCACCGACTGCCATATCCTTTTAGCTGGAGACACTGGGGCTTGAACCTGGGACCTTCTCCATGCCAAGAAGATGCTCCGCCTCTAAGCCAGAGCCCCTACCAAGCCAGGGGAGGGGACTGGATTGGAAGGGTGGCCTATTTGAGGAACATCTACAGCAGGCCAGGGAGGATGAAGTATCTTTGCTTGCCGGGGGGAGGTAGGAATTGCTCTGCTTTCTCCAATCTGATGCCTTACAGGGCCTCCACTGCAGGGAAGGTCACAACCAAGCAACCCTGACCAGGGGAAATATCACATGTGCAGACCAACTACCCCATTCAGATCTTAGCCCCAGTAGCTAAATTCATTAAAAGAAGTGGGGAATTTGTTACAAGCATCATGACAAATGTGGAACTTGTAGTTCCAGTCTCGGGTAGCAAAGATAAGGCTGTTTGCATGCAGGTTAACACAACCTGCCTTTTAGCGCCTCACTGCATCTTGTATGGTCTATGGCTGCAATCACACACACAATTAGCCCCACCATAGGCGCGAATGCCGGGCGGATTTAAAGGGCGAGATCAGACAACAACATCTGGGAAGTGCCCCGCACCCATCGGCAACCCGTTTTGTTCTGCCACGGAAGCAGAGTAAAAAGACATCAGGGAAAATCCAGCAGTAAATGGGTTGCAACGGGCCGCGGATGGAGTTTCCCATGTCGGATTGCTCCAGCGTGTTCTCATAGTGTCGGGATGGTCTGGTCAGGCCATCCCGACTCCATGCCATTGTTTTTCCCCCCTTCTCAGTATGCACGTCATCACAAACTCCACGGGGAGCCCTCAGTGCGGAGATGCGATTCAATGATTCCTCGTTTAAGCGCATCGGAAACAAACAGCAAAAAACAACAACCCCAACTCACCCGCGGTTGCATCTGATCACGCAGTGGGGGGCTGTGCCCACAGCTTCCAAGGACTGTGTGATGGCGCAACTGTGGGTCAAATTCCTCCGGAGGAAATAGCCTCGCTTCCCCCCCCCCCACGTTATCTCATGAGTGTGACCGCACCCTATATGTCCCCACCTGCAGAGCTCACATCAGAATTCAAAGGTCTGATCATGGATATCTTCTGAGACAACATAAAGTAGTTGGACGAAGCTTGGGAGCCCTCCTCGGTTCAAAGCACCACCCAACAATGAAGCATGCTGCGGGAGCTGAGCTGTGGGAACATGGTCTCTCTACGTGTTCCAAAGTCTTCGTGCTGGCGGACAACCCAAGAACTGTTTCTCAGGCATGCAAATGGAGTTTTGTACAATCCCGTTGCCCATCAGCCCTTTTCTGTTCTCAGCCATGGCCTGTAGGGAGAACCAGCATCATCCTCCACCCCTGTTGTTTTTTGATGTCCCCAACCTACTCCATGCAGCTGCTGCCGGCTCTGATGTAAAAATATTGGACCACCTAAAAACAAGACAAACATTCCAGGAAGGACCAAGTCACTCAGAAACTGGATGTGAGTCATGCGGCTGTAATTTTTCTTGTTTTAGCGGATGGTGGACAGTGACAATCCAGCAGTGCGAGCAATTGAGCTCGGGGCCGGGTTGGTGTAAGCTGTTGGAAGTTCCAGGTGCGATGTCCCCTGCCTCAGCCTCCAGACTTCATGGCAAGAGAGACTAGATAGCTAGATAGGCACACTAACCTTTCTTCCTAGGTTTACTCTTCTGCCACTGTCCCCTTTGAAATGTAGACTCTGTTCTCGGGGACAATTTCCTTCCTTCCGTTCTCTCTCAGATGAAGATGAAGTCTCTCCCTGCACACACCAAGAGGGATGACGTGCTTTCCTCTCTTGGCACCATGCGGCAGATGGCCCTCTCCCCATCATCTTCCGTCCTTAGTTAGTGAGTTAGTACTCTGTTCTGTCTCTTACCCAATGCTTCCTCTAAGCTGTGGAGTCTTGTGAGCAAAAATTCTTCTTTGTGAGCTACTGGCATTAAAGTTGTGAGCAAGCAGTTTGGCTACTGCATAAATTAGTTTGCTCTGGAGCCATCCTTCCTGAGCTAAGACAAAATTGTGTGAGCCAGAGGCTAAAAAAGTGTGTTAGCTCACACTAACTCAGCTTAGAGGGAACACTTGCCTATCAAAAGTGCACTTCTCAAATAAAGAAAGAAGTATTTCTCTTCTAAACATGCACCGCAGCTCTGTGTAGCTTTGTAAGCTGAGTAACCTGGTAAAGTAACGCTGCTGCATTTGTTGCTTTATTTAAGCACTCTGCTAACTAGTGGTAACTGGACGGATATGGGTTACCTGCCTCTTGTTGGGAAGCAATCCCCCCCCGCTTCCCCACAATATTGTGGTACGTTTAGAGTTGCCAGGTCCCTTGGACCTCCTGGTGGGGTGAACCTACCAGGAGAAGGGAGGAACACACTAAAAATCAATGCAACATCCCTACGTGTCTCGGAAGTGGCATAGGCACATCGGGAACATCTGGGGTGACGCTCTGGTTTTGGGGCAAAACTCTATACTAGAATTAGCTTCTACCATAGAGTTTTGCCAAAAAAAACAGAGCGTCCCCCCCACCCCAAAGTCACCAACGTGCCTACGTCACTTCCAGGTCACATAGGCACATTGCGTTTATTTCCAGCTTTTTGCATATTTGTGGGTAGTAATGGGGGGGGGGGCAGAGAGGAGTGCCTGAAACTGGGGGACCTCCACCTGCACTGGGGGGGTCTGCCACCACTAGGTACATTTGTTTGTCTATGGGGTTTCCCCAAGCTTTTCTTCAATTTTTCTCAAACCTGCTTTGCTCCAAAGTTTTGGGAATGATTGCAGTAGAGACTGGATAGCTTTGGTGTGGGTAGAGAAATTAAGTTTTTTTCAGCCCATGTGGCATCCGTTTTACCTTACCCTGTCTTTGCAGTAGCTGTTTCTTCTTCCCACCACTGGGAGGCATTTCATTTTTAAAAATCAGGACTAGGATATTGCGATATCAACATATCGTTGAAACAACAGGTGTTGCAGGCTGTCTGCATTTTCAGGTTTCAATTAAAAAAGTAAATTTCTATCCTCTTCCTTTGTGGCCATAAAAAGAAAAAAGAGTTACCTTCACAAGGGAAGGAACTAGAGACATACTTTAAAAAAATGAAACGTGGACATTCAGAGAACTTGCTATACCTATGATTACAATGGTATATTAATATTCTAGTACCAATTTTTTTATTGTAAAAGCTTTAGTGGTTCCATCCAAGGGAAGGTGGGTGGGCACTTCCAGGCATTTGGGGCAGGAAAGCTGTGGTGAATCCTGTCCTATGGGCACCCCGTTTATGCTACACTTCATCTGTAGCTGCAGCAATAACAGGAAAACGATAAAATTCTGTCCCCGTGTGGAAGACATGCGTGTCTTAGAATGATATTGTACATCTTTAGATATAAAAGATTAATTCACAGTGTCTCAACCTTAGTAAATTTTTAATAGTGTATCATGTGAATAGACATGGCACTCAGTACTGTTAAGAAAATGGTTGAAGTAATACTGCTGATTTCCTTCTTTGAGCTCCTCCCTCTCTCCTCCCTCCCAAGAAAGACCATACCAATTAGAAATTTCACCTTTGGACATAAATCTACAGTATCTTGTAACTCTCGCTTCTCCCAGAGCTATTAGATTATGTCAGAATTCTGGGTCATAAATTAGGAAACTCCATTACAAATTGTATTCTAAAATCTAGGCCAATGGGAAAAAAGGTGCAGTATTCTCAAAGGCCAACATTTCAAATGAGTTGCCATTTTAAATGAGCTGTGAAATTAGATGCCGTCTTCTCTGCATTGTTGGCCCTAAAGCACTGCATTTGAAGGCACTAATAAAACCGTTGTGGCACCCCTGGAAATAATTTGAAAGAATTGTTAGGAATAATTTCTGTCATGTTAATTCAGGAAACAAAGCCCCATCTTAACCCAGGGAAACTGTGCGGTGTCCCAAAACACTTCCGTTTTCCTCGACTATTGCCTGCTAACAAGAGCATCTGCTTGTTAGGCGATCCTGTCACTTGTGCTTCTAATTAAAAAGCCCCGGTCTTGTCAGTAGTTTCATTTAATGGTTGCACATTATCTGCCAGAACACCATTCAATAATGACTAATTTCCAGATCTGAATGCAAGCAAGCAACCAGCTATTGGTGATCAAAAGGCGTTTTGCTCATCAATTAAAACCTGCTTTGAAAATGAGTGTTTTTGTAAAATGCTGACTGGGCTACAGTCTTTAGCACAGACCAGCAACAGCACAAGGGTATGTTTCTGCATCAACCAGGTCACAGGGTATAGGTCTAAATGAATGCTCACATTTTCACAATAACTGGCATACTTCCTTCAGGCTCATTCTGAATGGGAATTGCCTGTGTTTGTTTATTCCTTCATTTCTATCCCGCCTTTCCTCTTGGTTCAAAGCAGCTCATGATAATAGTTAAAACATCCCCAGCTAAAATCAAAGATAAAATAAGCCCCAAATCCTTCTCCCTTAAAAGATGCCTGCCATTTAAATCCCCTCAAAAGCCCTGACAAAGAGGCAGGTCTTGCAGCTATGGTTGCGTGGTCCTCCTGGTCACCGGTGGAGGATGGGGGTAGCATTGCCAGATCCCGATTGGGAAACTCCCAGAGGTTTGGGGATGGAGCCTGGGAAGGACAGGGACCTCAGTGGGTTACAATGCCATAGAGTCCACCCTTGAAAGCATCCATTTTCTCCAGGGGAACTGATCTCTGTAGTCTGGAGGTGAGCTGTAATTCCAAAGGATCCCTAGGTCCCAGCTGGAGGCTGACCCTTACTTGCAGCCATTCCTGAAGCACTCCAGGGAGGGCCCCCCTCACCTCTTCAAGCAGCCCTTTCCACAGAGCCGGAGCCTCAATGGAAAAGGCCTGGGCTCTAGTCAATGTAGGGTTGCCAAGTGCCCCCAGGGGGCAGGGAAACCCCTGCTTGAGAGGCCCGCTTCCTACCGGCCTGAACTTGGGCCAACCGGGGGAACCCCACCCCCGAAGTGCCAGACGTGCCTGGCACCATGATGCCACCCAGAGGTGACATCATCGTGTTGGGCACGTTGGGGGTGGGACCATGATCATTCAAGGGAAAACTCTATGGTTTTCCCTTGAATGATCGTGGCCCCTCCCCAACGTGCCCAATGTGATGATGTCACTTCCGGGTGGCATCAATGCGGCACATGCGCTTTGCATGCATGCAGGAGGATTCCCAGTGGTGTCCAGGACTTCCCCCGCTAAACCAACGGTAAGACTTAGCAACCCTGAGTCAATGCCAGGTGGGTGGGCCAGCCATCAGATGACTGTCTGATGAACATAGTTGGTGCACAGGGGCATAGGGAAGGAGATGGTCCTTCAGATTTGTGGGTCCCAGGTTGTGAAGGGCTTTAAAGGTCATAGCCAGCAAGTTCATGCATAACCCAGGAGCAAACCTAATTGTCATGAGTCAGCCAGGGCTCAGCAATAGAGAGGACTCCTCAAGAGAAGAGGAACCCTGTGTAGCTAACCTTGCATTGACAGAAGCTGACCAGCAGGAAAATGAACTGCAAGCTTGTCAGGATTCACAGCCAACAGCTGGTACAGAGCTACCAACACCCTTCAGCCCTGATTCAGTAGGTGAACCTCAGATGGCCATTCCCAGCCCACCAGTATTGCCTATACCCCTAGAGCACCGCAGATGAAGGCTGAGAACTGAGCTACAGACAAGACAGCAAAGTGCATGCCTCCTGGCTCAACGCCAGATGCTTGCTGATAATGAAGATAAGTAGTTGCAGGATTGCTTCTGGTTGCAAGCATGAACCTTAGGCATGGGGCTATAAAGCCAGCCAAGAGAGGCTGTTAGGCGTGGATGCAATGTGTATGATAGATGCTAAGCCATCGACTCTGCTTTGCCTGACTTCTGGATCCCCAACCTTGGACTGAACGACTCTGCTTTGCCTGACGCCTGGCACCTGCAAGCCAGTACACCCAAGTTTGGCACTTAGGGTTGCCGGCTCCGGGTTGGGAAATTCTTGGCAATCTGGGGTGTGGAGTCTGGAGAGTGCAGGGCTTGGGTAAGGGGGGACTATAATGCCATAGTTCACCTTCCAGTGTAGCCATTCTCTCCAGGGGATCTGACCTCTGTCCCCTGGAGGTCAGTTACAATCCCAGGAGATCTCTTAACAACCTCCTGGAGGCTGGCAACCCTACTCCACAGGGATCTGCCATCTATCAAGGCTTCCTGATGAGCTTATCTGTTAGGATAAACATGTTTTCAAATACGATCACCGCTCTAAGATTTCATAGGCCTTTGAAATGTGATTTGTAACATGGCAGCAACTTGCCCAGTTTTCATCTTCTAGAAGCATTAACCACAGAAGCATCAATAAATACAATAAGCACTGTTGTGCAGTTGTCCCAATGTCAACCTAGGATCTGAGAGTCTTGGGACTAGTCTTGGACCTGTTGCGAGGTCCTAGGTTGCACAGGGCAGTGGCTGGAGATCCCTGTGGATTACAAGTGATCTCCAGGCAACAGAGATCAGGTCACCTGGAGAAAATGGCCGCTTTGGAAGGTGGTCTGAGACACGATGTCGTCATATCCCATGTCCTGCCCCTCGCCAAACCCCGCCTTCCTCAGGCTCCACCCTCCCAAATCTCCAGGTATTTCCCAACCCAGAGCTGGCAACCCTGAGTGAGGATAAAATGTACGTGGGTTTTGATCCCTCTTGGGGAGAAAGCAGAGTATGTATAAACAAATACACCGGGCTTTTTTTGTAGAAAAAGCCTAGCAGGAACTCTTTAGCATATTAGGCCACACCCCTGACAGCACAGTCTATTAGCCTATTAGGCCACACACCCCATGTTGCCAGAAGTGTGGTCATCCAGCCACACCCACCTTTTGCTTCTTATTCTGTTTACCTTGTTTGTTGTCAAAACCCAGGGCTTTTTTTGGAGCAGGAACTCCTTTGCCTGTTAGGCCACAGACCCCTAATGTAGCCAATTCTAATGAGTTCCTGCTGTTAGGTGTGGCCTATTATGCTAATGAGTTCCTGCTTGCCGTGGCCAACTTGGGAGCCAGCCAGAACTCCATTCCTGTGCGTTCCTGCCCAAAAATAGCCCTGCAAATACATAAAGCTCCTAGCCCCTGTTCTCACCTATAACATACATGGCTTTGTGCACTGAACTAAGAAGAAACATCCTATATAAATAAAAATGTAAATTCCACTGAATTTGTTAGAATTTCCTCCCAGCTAAATGTGTTTAGGACAGAAGTGTACGTTTTCTTAATTTACATGCATGTCCCATTAATTTCAAAGGAGGGGAACCTATGCTATATGTGCGTGGCTTCCTCTCTAATGATTAAGGCCCCTCATTGAAATTAATGGGAAACTTATGTAGGCAGGAGGAGTCAGTAATATGCACTGTGTTTGGTCTTGCCGGAGCTGTAAATAACCGCAAGAGTCCCCAGGGCACATGCCCTCTCCGCCTCTCCCTCCGTGTCTGTCTTGAGGACTGAGATTTTGCTAGCCTGAGAGGGCTCTATTTATTCTGATGGGATTTGCAGAAGTGAGCTTCCTAATGCATGGGGCCTTATGTAGGAAATTATAAACTAACCAGATATTGATATAGATGCTTTTAAAGAACAATTCACAGCCATGAAATAAATGATCCCACCCAATGCTCCCTCTAAGCTGTGGGGTCTTGTGAACAAAAATGCTACTTTGTGAGCGACTGGCATTAAAGCTGTGACCGAGCAATTTGGCCGCTGCATAAATTAGTTTGCTCTGGAGCCATCCTTCCTGAGCTAAGACAAAAATGTTTGAGCCAGAGGCTAAGAAACTGTGAGCTAGCTCACACTAACTCAGCTTAGAGGGAACACTGGTTCCACCCTGGAAATATCTATTCTATTCATTTATTTATTTTGCTTCATTTATACCCCACCTTCTTCCCCATTGGGGACCCAACATGACTCACAAGATAGTTCTCACCTCCATTTTATTGTCACACAACAACCCTATGAGGTAGATCAGGCTAAGAATGTGACTGGCCCAAGGGCATCCAGCACGCTTCCATGGCAGAATGCAGACTCGAACCTGGGTGATCCAGATCCTAGTCCAGCACTCTGACCATGCCACCATTCTGGCTCAGAAAGTGAGAGAAATATTTATCCAGTACTATTTTTATTTTTAATGATTAGAAATAGGCATGTGCATAGCCTAGACTAAGTTGTGTTGGTGGCCTCGCAAGAGTACAATGTGTGGCCCTGACCTGGATAGCCCAGGCAAGCCCAACCTCATCAGATCTCAGAAGCTAAGGAAGGCTGACCCTGGCAAGTACTGGGGTAGGAGACCTCCAAGGAATACCAGGGCATGGACTCTGAGGCAGGCAATAGCAAGCCACCTCTCTGAAAAACATCCAAGCGCCACTAGGGGTCGCCAGAAGTCAACCATGACTTCCAGGCATGCACGCAAGTGCACACACAAACACAAACATGCACCAAAAAAAAGAGCACAGTGTATGAAATCACAATGACAAAAGTTGCATCCCTTTCACATTTTTCCCAGCCTTATTAGATTGTCTGGAATAGTCTCTGAACAAATGCGTTAAGGATTTTAGCTTGGTGTATTTTATTTATGCTTTGGTGCATTTCTGTTCCAAGCATCCATTAGGTTATTAACATTTTCAGCATTTTAATGCTTGCATAAACATTCATTCCACTAAAGGCAGAGCTTCAGCTCAGATTAATTGTAATTTCCTAGGATAAATACTATTTGATTAATGTGAATTTGAAAACTTAGTCCTCGGAGGGGTGCAGGTTTTGAGAACTGTCTAATCTATGTTGATCATATGGATTTTTGCTTAAGGCATGATTTAGCCAAAGCTGAAGATAATTTGTTTTACTGGTCTTTTGGACAAAGGTTTCACTGTGTCTTTCATCCCGACTATTGGCCTGTCCTTCAACCTTCCCATTTATTGACCGCTTAGAAAAAAAACACATACTTTTCTTGGATTATGTGCTCACTCTCCAAGAAGCCTTGCTTCTTTCTACCCCCAGCTTGCGATCCTTGCTCATTTGGCATGGCTTCTTCACAAACCCCTTAAAAAAAATGTTCCTAGCCCTACCAAGTTAAAAAGGTCGGTAGAAATGCAGTAGGAATTGCATTAGTGTCTTTTGCTTCTAACACAGTAAAAGGGGGGGGCTTGCGATAAATTGCTGGGTGGGGAAGGAAGAGAGGCTTCTTACACATACACAGCAAGATAGGCTCTCAGTCACCAGTCTCTGCTTGCAGTGGTTTTGGGGGTTCAAGAGAGAACTGAGTACATTTAAGCCCTCGGGTCTTTTTGGCAAAGGCAGCCCAACTCATCACTTTGGGTGATTCTGCACTGGCTTTACGAGACCGACCTCTACGCTGCATGCCACTTTCACTTTCTTCGATAATCGGGTTTTATGGTACCTTCTGCATAGATTTATGGCTGTCCAGGGGTGACTTCACAGTCAGTACGGCGTTGCCCTGGGGTATCTGAATGTGGTTTTGAGCTGCACCTTTGGTAAAACAACGGAGAGAAAAGCCAATGCAGACTCACCCATGATCAATACCTGTACCTTTATGGGATTCAGACAAATTACAGATCAAAACAGTGAAAGAGGTTGCCTCGACATGTCGATTTTTCCTTGTGCAGCCATTGCCGCTTCAAATGTGGAGGACTTTGCAGCAATGAGAGAGCATCAACATGCCAGTGTTCTATGGGTTTTCCTTTAGTCATCTTCCCCAACATCACTGGAGGGCTTTTTGCTCTCCTCTACGTACACTGTGTGGATCTTCTTTGACTGTGATCTTTTAGAACAGACTATGGCAAAGTAAATTTGGGAAAGAATGGAGCAAAGCAAGGGGAAACCTGGAGGATGGATGATTAGAGGACAACGTCGGGCAGATACTCAAAAAAATCCTGCTCAAGTGTGGTTTTCTGTCAGTTGCTGGTTGTTGTATACCATGAGGACATGAACTCGCAAATTAGGCTGATATAATTTACAATCATACGTTTTTTATGTGTGAGCATGAAAATCATGGAACATTATTATGCATGGCATGGAGAGAGTTGACAAAGAGGAATTTTTCTCTGTCTCCCAAAATACTAGAACTTGAGGGCATACAATGAAACTGATGGGCAGTAGGTTCAGAATGGACAATAGGAAATACTACTTTACACAGAGAGTGATTGAAATGTGGAATTCACTGCCAGAGGGTGTAGTGATGGCCACAGGAATAAGCAGCTTTCAAAGGAGATTAGATAGATTCATGGAGAATACGTCTATCAACAGCTACTAGCCATGGTGACTGAGAGGAACCTCCACATTCAGAGGCACTAATCCTCTGAATCCCAAAGCCAGGAGACAAAATCAGGGGAAGGCCTCTGCCTCTATGGCCTGTTGTTGGCCGTCCAGAAGAACTAGTTGGCCACTGTGTGGGATGCTGGACTGGATGGACTATTGGTCTGGTCTAGCAGGGCTCTTCTTATGTTCTTATGATCCATGATTTTAATAATGTCATCATTTGGACATATGGAATAATATGTGAATCAATCAACACCTAGTTTGGCTTAGCATATCAACACTTGTTCTTGTCTGTATGTATATGTGTGTATTTGTGACCACTGAAGAAGGCCCATAGGGGCAGAAATGTGTTTGGTCTTGTTCACTGTGATTGTGGTCTTGTTTGTACTTCATAAGCTTTGGGATATTCATATGTGTTATAAATTATACATTGAAGACTACTTAGTCCAGTGACATTCAGCCTAGAGGCTAAATTCAAGACCTATGTTTTTAAATTTGTATTTTAAATGCACTGTATAATAAATTGATTTATTTTGTTTAATTCATTTTTATGCTGTTTCTGCTCAATCTTTGGGGCACCCAACCCAGAAGAAAAGCTCCATGTGGAAGGAATGAGAAGTAACAGGACAGCAAGAACTGGAACTTACTAAGAAATGTGACACAGAAGTAGGGTGTGCCATTGCAGACCAGACATTGCAGACCAGAGCCAATTTGGTGTTGTGCTTAAGAGCGGCAGACTATTTCGGAGAACTGAGTTTGATTCCCCACTTCTCCACATGAAGCCAGCTGGGTGACTTTGGGTCAGTCACACCTCTCTCAGAGCTCTCTCAGCCCCACCTACCTCACAGGGTGACTATTGTGGGGAGAGGAAGGGAAGGCAACAGTAAGCTGTTTTGAGACTCAGCCAGGTAGTAAAAAGTGGGGTATAAAAACCAACTCCTCCTACTCCTCTTCTTCTTAATCTTCCTCGTCTTCCTCTTCATCTTCTTCTGGAACATAAATCTCTGTTATGAGGTATGAAATGTAACAGCAATAGAGGTTCCTAGGGTAACTCTGCTTTTTTACAGTTCTGTACTGAAAATATCCAAAAGTACAGACTCTGAAACGCTATGAATTCTTCTCCCTCCTCTCATGGATACCTCTGCATTTAGTGACATCAGTACAGTACGGAGGACTTTCCGAGTAGCTGCAAATAAAAATAGTTCAAGAATTTAAGTTACTACATCTTGTAGATATCAGAGTTGCTGGACTTCATTATGGAAGCACACTGCACTGATTTTAGTCACTCAGTTTTTTCCCCTCTTGGTAACGGTGACTTATGTTGCATATAGCAAACGCTGCCATTTCCATACGTTAAGTATTTACATAATTGTGGGCTTTTGCCATCTTTGATTCGTTTCTACTGCACAGTTAACTGATTGTGGTGAAGGGATACACATCTCCCTAGGGTACTGAGTGTGTCCCTGTACAGCATTACAGTATTATTTACAGTACATCTCAGCCACTCCCATGATCTCCAGGAAAGGAGAGTCCCAAGGGAGCTCTGCTACGACCTCTGTCTGGGTCTGGGATTCTGAGTGAGAATTTGCTGAGCTGTTAGAAGGGAAACAAATGTTCATGAACTGAGTGAATGAGGAAGACGGGGGAAATGGGTCTAAAGCCCTTCAGGCGTTAATGCTTGTATAAATGGAATCTGCAAAGAACAGTGTATTTATTTTACTTAAGGTGTAAATGTACCATTTTGAGAGAGTCAGAGGCAGTTTCACTGCTTTGTAAACATATACATATTTCTTGTGCTCCTAGAAGAATGTTTTTTTAAATCCTTGAAAAGCCTAGGTCTGCAATTTTTCAGAGTGGTGGAGCTTGCATGAGGAAGATCTATGAAGTGGGTACCTATGGGCCAGTAGCTGAGCCGTGAAGATCTGTCTTTCAGCTCCCACTCTCCAGAACACCTTTGTAACATTGTAAATGTCTGTGATTTATTAAATGTGTAGGTGCCAACTTTTTAAAAGATAGATAGCTGTCGGGGGGGGGGGGAGACTGATGTCTGAACCAGCATTTGATTGCCTGCTATATATGGGGCCTTTTTGAGTCACGTTTTTGACAATGTCCATGGCCACTAAATTCTTCTTCGGGTAGAAAGATCTTGTATGACTTTCAGAAGGAATACCTTCTTGTAGCTTCCCTGATCCCAAATATAAAATTGGGCTTGCTTAGGCTACAGGGCAGAAATATCCAGACTTTCCACCAAATCCTTCTCCAGTATCCGCTGTCTGTACAAAGCTGTTCTGTAGCTTTCTTGACTGAGAATCTAAGTTCTCCCTCAGAGTAGTTCTAATATATTTAAGACTGGGGGGGGGGTTCCTTATTCTTCTCTCTGTAGAAGTACTTTTCTGACAATTCCCTGACAGAAATCACTGACTCCCAAAGTCTCTTCCCTCAGAAGCCAAACCTTGTGGCTATGAGCCAGATGTTAGATTTCAGACAAAGACCAAAAGGCAAACTCAAAAGGGGAATGAATCTTTCCCCTACAGATCATCTGTTTTATTATCTCTCTATTGATGCTGGCCAATCAGAGAATGAGTAGAGCAGCAAGTCACATAAGCTCTTCTCTCCAGAGAAAATTAACTCTTGAACTCCCTGACTCTGTGACACAAGCAGAATTTTAAAAAGCCTGCTTTTCTGTGCAACCCATTAATGCTGGGGTTTTGATAATACCTTTTGTATTTTTATGATGTTTTGCTTTGTAAGCTTTGTTGAGCTGATTCTCTGAAATGGCTGCATAGAAATTTTCCAAATAAATAACTTGTATAAATTTGCCTTCATTTGGGAGGAAGATATTTGTCAATTTTTCCACTGTCTTGTCTACAGTTTTTTAAAAATGGTACCTAAAATTCTTGAGAATGAGTACATGGGAAAAGAATATTATTGTTGGTACCTGTATTCCTGCATCTGTTCAAGGTTTTAAAAAATAACTTTGCAATATATAACTTCTTAAAATTCGCATTATGCATTTGTGCAACTTGTCACCAATGATGTCACAGGAACTGTACAGTAAGTGCCTCTAACAGCTATGATCATATTCCAGACAGGATTTACGGGCAACATGGAAGCAGTAGCTGAAGAGGGAAATCTCTCTCTCCTTTTTTATAGCAAAAACCCCTTGTGTTTCAAATACAAGGTAACAACACTTCCTGGGTGTACTTCCTTAAACGACTCCATAGTTCATCTGGAATTGTTCCAAATTAATAAGCAAGGCTGTACAAAGAGATACAGTTCCACTGCTATCCTTATTGCCATTTCCAGGCACTGAATTTAAATTTTTGCCGTTTGATCAATGTAAAATGTACAGCGCTTTCACTATCCAAGAAAACAGAACAATAAGCCCTGACATCTATTGAGAATTATGGGCAATGGCAACATTCTGTTAAACACTACAGCTCAGATTTGTGTGTGTGACTCTAGTCTTTCTCTGTCTCTCTGAATGTGTATAATTCTGGAAAAGAAAAAGCTTGTTAGTGTTCAGTTCCTGCTTACGAATGCATTCAACAGTGTCTCAATTCTGCCATCTAGAGAAAAAAGCATGGAACTAATAAAGAGAACCAACAATGCAATCCTATGGACATTTATTCAAAAATAAAGCCCACCAAATTCAGTAGAACTTTATACCTAGGAAGCAAGTACAGGACTGCAAACTAATGTATCTCTTGACCTAACAAGAAAATGTACTTTACTAATCTGGTGTGGGAGTCAGATCTCTGAAAGTAAGTTAAAGAAATAAAAACTCTTGGAGGTTGAAGTGAGCATGCCGAGGAAATGACCAAACAATTGTATTCCCCTTTGGTAGTAAAGGAATAGAAAAGCAGCAAGTAGATCAGGAAGAAATGATAAGAAAATTACAAAAAAGCTTTCTCCTCCATTTAATCCTATAAATTAATATCAGAGTCCTTTACAGTGTAATTTTGGGTAAGAATAATCCCAACATTATCAGAATTCACACAAAAAAAATTAAAAGACAAATAGTATATTTCTTTCTTCTTTGTTTGTTTCTCCAGTTTAGATTTGACTCCACTTGTCAGATTTGGGATACCCAGAATATATTGGTCAGAATAACCCAACCCAAATGAGAAGGGAGCACTCACTGGAGAAGACCCTGATGCTGGGAAAGATTGAAAGTAAAAGAAAAAGGGGACAGCAAAGGATGAGATGGTTAGACAGTGTTATTGATGCAATGAACATGAAATTAAGCAAACTCCGGAGGACGGCAGAAGACAGGAGGGCCTGGTATGATGTGGTCCATGGGTTCGCGAAGAGTTGGACTCAACTGTGTGACTGAACAACAACAACAACAACAACATGGTTATTCATGCTGAGACCAGTATATGTACACATTTATCCCACTGTGCAAAAAACATCTGAAATTGGGAATCAGCTTACCAAAAATGCCATTTTGTTTGGCAAGGGTCACACACCATGCGATGTGCATTAATATTCACCTTCTGCCAAAGGATTTGAAGTAACGTATATGTCAGAAGCTGAGCAGGACCAGCCCTGGTTAGTATCTGGATGGGAGACCACCAAGGAATAGGAAGAGATGGACTTGACTGTGCGACTGAACAACAAAAAGAAGTGAGAAAGCACTAGACCCCTTTATTTGTTTAGCCCAATGTCAGCTGATACAAATGTCTTGGTTTGGTTCAATGGATATGGGGACCTGGGCTATGATTCCTTTTACAGAGAGCGCCTGTGGTGGAATGGATGAAAGCTGGTGGAAGACTCGGGAGAGTGGACTTGTGCTACCTGAACTCAGTAAGCAGCTGTTGAAAACATAGTAACACTGCCCTACCTTAGAAAAGCTGGAAAACCTTTAAAAATATTTAGAAATTACCAACTTTAAAAAAACACATAAGAAATATAAAGAGAATTACTGTACTATAGAAAAAGCCTACTAATGAGAGATATCGGCAAAGCAGGCAAGGTTTGGGCCTGTTTCACAACTAACCCATGGATTCATAGTAAGTATGAAAGAGACCATTTTCATTCAAAGATTTGTCTCTTCTCTCTCACTCTAATCAGATTGGTGAATTTTAAACTACAAAGTGAATCTGCAGATTTCTAGTTCTAAGATGGTTTTGTTTTACAAGCTGTTAATAAATTGGCAATGACTCCTACTGAAAGAAGATCTTTTTAAAGCGCCTGAGTGGTGGTCAGAGGTGTCTTGTTATGTTCCACTTTAGCCTCTAGGAATATACATCCTAAAAGGTCCCATAGAGATATGTTATGAGCAGAACAAGACTACCCTGTAGTATATTCAGATGTTTTCAGTGACTGTGGATACTGCTGATCATTGTGAGAAGTCATTGCAGGCTGGGGCATACGCTTGCAGGACCACTTTGAAGTGGATCAGACCCATTTTAGCCGGGCTTTTCAGAGTGTGCACGGAAGCAAGGATTCATGCTTGAAGTTTCTGGGCAAGATTTGGAGGAAGACACTAATGATACCCATCTCTGTGCAGCTTTTCCTCTGGCGTCTGGCCTGCAGTCTTTGCTTTCACACTGTTTAGCCGCAGACTTCCTCTTTTAACATTTTTATTGCTTTTATATATACTACACAATTATGGGAAAGGGGAATGGGAAGTCACTATGACCAAAAAGTGAAGCTAAAAAATTAAGGCAAGGATCATATTTCAAAGGTTACCCTCTTATAGATCGTTCTTACAATACCCTATAATAAAATATAGGCTCTGTGATCAATGTCGTATTTTCTTAATAAAGCTAGCTTGAGCCTTTAATACTAATCTGCAGGTGATTTATAGTCCATTATATTTTGCTGTTCTTCTTGTTTACTTTTTCTTGTATTTCAGTTTAACTTTGAGTAGTTTGGGAGCAGCTGCTTCTTTTTCTGAGTCAGAAACAGAGGTACTACCAGAACTGCTTGAGCTGTCCTCTGATTCACATTCGCTTTTCTCTTCTT
The DNA here is from genome assembly GCA_029375565.1 of Gekko gecko. NCBI lineage: Eukaryota > Metazoa > Chordata > Lepidosauria > Squamata > Gekkonidae > Gekko > Gekko gecko. Next base: position 8,252,892 of record JAPDNY010000010.1, read on the forward strand.
CTTGGGTGTTGTCCTTAGTCTGTCTTTCATTTTTCTTTGGGTTTTGTTGTCATCCCAAAAAGTCTTTAGCTTTCTGGGCAGAGTCAGCTGCAGACTTCATGGAGGGGGGGTTGTTACAGGGGATTTGGGTTGATGGTAATTGCAAATGTGGCTCTCTGCGAGCCACAGAGTAAGTACCACTGATTCAGAGAATCCTGAATGACTTACAGATTTCATCAGGACTTTTTTAGTAGAAAAAGCCCAGCAGGAACTCATTAGCATAATGGGCCACACCCAACAACAGAAACTCATTAGCATATTAGGCCACACCCCTGACAGCACAGCTCATTAGCATATTAGGCCACACTCCCATGTTGCCAGAAGTGTGGTCATCCAGCCACACCCACCTTTTGCTTCTTATTCTGTTTACCTTGTTTGCTGTCAAAACCCAGGGCTTTTTTTTGTAGCAGGAACTCCTTTGCATGTTAGGCCCACACCCCTAATGTAGCCAATCCTAATGAGTTTCTGCTGTTGGGTGTGGCCTATTAGGCTAATGAGCTCCTGCTGGGTGTGGCCAACTTGGGAGCCAGCCGGAACTCCGTTCCTGTGCGTTCCTGCCCAAAAATAGCCCTGGATTTCATTCTGTACATCTCAATGCCATCTTTACGGTCATTTCTACATGGGCACACACTAAAGTATTCTCCCGTGACAGCTCTTGGAAGTTCTGCAAATACCCAGGTGAAGAAGCAGTGCAAAAACAGTTTGGTCCATCATGAGAAAACCAGAACCTATTTTCAACTAGCCAGTACCCTTATCATTATAATGCAAAGAAGTGAAGATGATGGAGTGGTTTTGTATATGGACAGTCCTGGCAAGAAAATTACTAACTAGAGAATTCCCTTCAGCTTGGAGCCCTTTCAGTGATAAGTTGCAGCTACAAACACTGCAAGAGGGCCACGTGCAGCATCCCGGCTTGCTTAATATTCATCCCATATTGCACCTACTTTCTTACCATTAGAACTGTATAGGTGATGAAATGACGGAAAGTGACATTTGCCAGCTGTTTTATTTTATTTATTTATATGTACATTTATATCCCGCCCTCCTTGCCCTTCGGCAGGCTTGAAAACACCAAAGCTTGACAATGCTATCAACAAAGAGCGAGTAAAAAAGAAAATATTATTAATACCATTTGGATGTCTTGGTATCTACCTCTCCCCCCCCCCCGGTCTACTTCCCTCATAATGAGTTTAATTCATTGTAAATTGGCTACAGTTTTGTCTTCCCACAGGACTTGTAACCAAGCTTATATGAATGTTTGTCTGCACCCAGATACGTTGCTCTAAACCAGGATTTTCATGTCGAGCAGTGTCCAAATTGTAAATGCAGAAAGGAAGACATTTGTCATGGGCATGGATGAGGATGGGCTGACAGAGCCTGCAGAATCCAAAGCTGGCCCCTCTGAAGCAGCAGAGGAGGAGAGCTGGCAAGTGCCTGCAACAGCAGTCTTCACACCTGGCTCAGATAAGAAGGAAGAAGTGCAAGCTGAAAGTCCTCCTGACTCACCCCAACGCATGACTCATTTAATTGAGCGACTACAGCAAAACTTAGCAACCAAGCGAAAAGAGGCCAGGCTACAAGGGAGGCGATCAGCTAGCCCAGAGTTTTAACAGGAGCTTGGGCAATCATGCACCTGGCTAATTGGTAGCAGCATTTAACTCCACACTGGGCAGTACTCTTTGTGGAAGCAATGTCGTGCTGCTTGCAGCCACTTTGGTTTGGCTCTTGCACTGAGACCGTCAGACTCCCTGGCTTTGGACTTGGCTCTGTGTTCCTGGCTCCTGATCCTGGCTTGGCTTTGGACTCTGCACTGTCTTCTTGGCTCCTGACCTTGGCTTGTTCTGGACTCCCTTTGACTGGCACCTCAGCCCGTGACAAAATTTTGCCCTTGTGTTTTCTGCTGTGGGGATGGGCTTGCAGCAGTGACTTCTGGATGGAAGGCAGTGGGGGGAAAGAAAGCAGCCTTGAGAAATGCATGAGGTGAATGACTACATTTTTTAATTTTCCAGAGAGATCCCCAGGAAATGCAGCAGATGGGCAGCCACTGTTTGGCAGGGGATTTCAAGATGCTTTTGCTTACTCGAGGTGCATGCTGGAGTTCCAAGAAAGAAAGAAATATAAATGGCTGATGGGTTCCTCAAGGACAGATTAGTCATTCTATTTACCCCAGATGTTCACTGAAATACAAATTCACAGAGAAGCAACAGTTGGACCAATTCCCTCCCTTCAAAGGATGCTCAGATGAACTGAAGGGTGTGGCCGTGTAAGTTTATTTCCATGTCCTCCACATTCACATATAGAGCTCTGTCTGTCTATGATATCAAAAGTGGCAGACAGGGTGAAGGGAGATTAGCTCTCCTTACCCTCCCCAACTTACTTCCTTGCAGTTTGTCACTTCAGGCACTTTTCTGCCCAAACAACTATATTTTGGTATTTCAGTCAGGGTTTCAGAGCCTATATGGGAGAGAAGGCAGGAGAGGGTACACCTCCCCTCATCCATACACCTATTTTCTTGTTAAAATAAGGACTGCCTTCTTCATTACAAACCTATTTGACCATGGCAGTCATCTTCAGAAGGCCTGCGTCAGGTGCCTGTGTCTTCTGAGATTAGGCACCTGGCACCTAGGAGAAGGCCTTCTCAGTAGTGGCACCAAAACTCTGGAACTTTCTCCCAAGGGAGATTTGCCCATCGCCGTCTGTGGCTGTTTTCCTTGGCATTCCCTCAATGATTCCCTCTTTCCTCCCCAGTGTTTGAACTGTTGTTTTTAGCCTTCATACTTATTTTTTTGGTTTTAACTTTTTAAATGATGTATTTGTATGTTGGTTTTAATAACCTTTAAGAAAGTATTTTAATTGGTATGTTTTGTTAGCCAGCTTGGTGGCCCTATGGGGACAGAAAGGTGAAGTAAAAAACCTTGCTAATAAATAAATAAAATAAAATGAGGTCATGCCCAGAACAGAGTTAGACACATGAACAATAAACAACTTTTTTTTGTCAAATCTAGCTCTGACAGAAATATTATCATGTGTGTACTTCCTGTGTGTATGATCACATTTATATTTCACTAGGATTGCCAATCTCCATGTGGGGCCAGAAGATCAGGAATTACAACTGATTTCCAGAATACAGAGATCAGTTCCCCTGGGGAAAATGGCTTCTTTGGAGAGTGGACTCCACCCTCATCAGACTCTACCTCCAAAATCTCTAGGATTTCCCCAACCTGGAGGTGGCAACCAATGCTCCCTCTAAGCTGTGGAGCCTTATGAGCAAAATTTCTACGTGGTGAGCTACTGGCATTTAAGTTGTGAGTGAGCAATTTGGCTGCTGCATAATTTAGTTTGCTCTGGAGCCCTCCTTCCTGAGCTAAGACAAAAATGTGTGAGCCGGAGGCTAAAAAACTGTGAGCTGACTGTTCCTGGAAAGCCAGATGCTGAAGCTCAAATACTTTGGCCACCAAATGAGAAGGGAGCACTCACTGGAGAAGACCCTGATGCTGGGAAAGATTGAAGGTCAAAGAAGAAGGGGACGGCAAAGGATGAGATGGTTAGACAGTGTCGTCGATGCAACGGACATGAAGTTAAGCAAACCTCAGGACGGTGGAAGACAGGAAGGCCTGGCGTGATGTGGTCCATGGGGTCGTGAAGAGTTGGACTCTACTGTGCGACTGAACAACAAAAAAGCTCACAGTATCTCAGCTTAGAGGAAATCCTGGTGGCAACCCTATATTCTATCTTCCCTCAAAGGCAGGGGTTCCTCTTGGGACATTTGCAAGTTCACTTCCTGATGTCATGACAGAGTTAAGATGTTTGCTTGTGTATGCCAGTTTGTCATTAGTTAGCTTACAACCTCAGATGTCGAGTAGAAGTTCCCACACTAGAAAGGGACGTTCATAATGAAGTGACCTTTAGCCTGGTCATTGGTCAATTTGTAGTTAAGTGATGTTACCTGAGATCTTTCACGTACACATTTAGGGTTTCTTCTTCTGCCCCTTTGTTCTAAGATCAGACCAGAGAATCATCTTGAAGCTAACATTAACTAGAAAGATGTTGCTAGACAGACTTATTGTTTTTACCACCTTCCTAATTTTCTTAGCAAACTTTCTTCTTAGTTAATTTCAGGGCTCTTTTTGTAGCAGGAACTCCTTTGCATATTAGGTGACATGCCCCTAATGTAGCCAATCCTCCAAGAGCTTACAGTAGCCCCTGTAAGAAAAGCTCTGTCATGTTAACTTAATTTACATGTGTGCTGTGTGGTTCCCTTTTACTCTGCTAAATTATCCCACAGTTGTTGAACTTCTTGGAATTTTGAGAATGGGGAATGAGGCCTACCACAGAGTGGCTGCCACAGGGATGCAATCTTAAAATGGCTGTAATGGGGTACGGGGGCCAAACTGTTGGGCGGTTCAAGCCAAGCATCCACCTCTGGTGTAGGCAGCTGTTTCTGAATGGGGGCTTGCTGCAGACACAAAGGTTGTGTCACAAAGGACACAAAGAGCCCTGAAATTAACTAAGAAGAAAGTTTGCTAAGAAAATTAGGAAGGGGGTAAAAACAATAAACCGTCTATCTATCTAGCAACATCCTTCTGTGTTTTACGAAGCGTCCATTGCTCCAGTGAGGTGGAGGAAAGCCAGGATTGGTCATTTGCTGTGGGGAAGTGATGCAACAAATGGATGCCAGGAAACCCACTGGTGGTTGTCATGGGGAGGGGTCAGTGCTGTAAGACATTCAGGCCAGAATACAGAGGTGCATTGCCATAATAACCCGGCGAAGTAAATTTAGAGCATCACTGGCTCAAGATCAGTCAACGAGCATCTCAGAGAAGCAGACATTTGAACCTCAGTCTCCCCAGTCAAGTGCAACACACAAGCCATCGTGGTCTGCCTAATTTCCATAACTGGTAAGAGTTTGTTTTCCAGCCACCAAGCAATTCTGACCCTTCTGTTTTGGGGGCTGAAGCCACATTTTAGTAAGCGCTTTAGCTGAAAATCTGTATTGATTCGAGTGAAGCTTTACTTTCAAGTTAGTGTTCTTAAAAATGCAGTGTTAGATCCCATTAATGTTAATTCCATTTTAAGCTCTTTGACAAATCACAATAGGCAAAGTTGAGAACTTCTAGATTCCTTTGATGTTAAGATTAAGCATGTGCACAAGTCTTTCCCACTGAGATCAGTGGGGCATAAAAACAGTTGATAGCAGCTATTTAATGAGAGCTACTATTGAGTGTGACTGTTTTCTTCTCTCCATTATTTAATTGGAAATACTCTAAGGGTGCAATCACATGCACAATTAGCCCTGCCATAGGTGCAAATGCTGGGTGGATTTAAAGGGTGCGATCAGACACAAACATCTGGGAAGCGTCCCGCGCCCATTGGCAACCCGTTTTGCTCCACTGCAGAAGTGGAGTAAAAAGACACCGGGGAGAATCCGGTAGCAAACGGGTTGCTATGGGCCACGGACTGACTTTCCCCTGTCTGATCGCTCCAGTGCGCTCTCATGGCGTCGGGATGGTCTGATCAGGCCATTCCGACTCCGTACCATTGTTCTCTCCCGCCCTTCTCAGTATGTGCCTCATTGCACCCTCCATAGGGAGCCCTCAGTGTGGAGGTGCGGTTCATCGATTCTCCGTTTAAGCAAATTGGAAGCAAACGGTAACCCCCCCTCCTGATTTACCAGTGGTTGCATCTGATCACACAGTGGCGGGCTGCCCCTGCAGCTTCAAAGGACTGTGTAGTTGCGCGACTGCAGGTCAAATTCCACCGGAGGGAATAGCCTCGCTCTCCCCCCCAGGTTTATCTGGCGCGTGTGACTGCAACCTCAATAAGGTTGTCAGTCTCCAGGATGATGGTGACTGGAGATCTCCCAGAATTACAACTGGTCTCCGTGAAGAAAATGGCAGCTTGGGAAGGTGGACTCTCTGGCATGGTACCCTGTTGAGGTTCCCCCCCCGCCTTCCTCAGGCTCCACCCCCAAAATCTCCAGGAATTTCCCAATTCATACCTGGCAACCCTAAATAAAATAATCTGAAGAACAGATTACGCATACACATATACACACTGAAGCTGTATTTTGAACAGGGGTGGCCAAACTCACTTAACATAAGAGCCACATAGAATAAATGTCAGATGTTTGAGAGCCACAAGATGGGAACAAATATAACCCACACGTTTTTATAGAAAAATATGCAAATATTCTTTTTCTTAACATTAAATGAGACTGCCAAAAATAAAAAACAAAAGGCGTAAAAATAGATATTGATAATGATTAGATGGTGGGAGGGGTGAAAGAGAGAGAAAGAAAAGTGGAAAGAAAGCGAATAGATGGCAGGGAGGGAGAGGTGGAAAGAAAGCAACTTTAAATGCATCTTCCAAGCCCCCCATGCCCCCATGCCAGCTGGATTGACTTGGAGAAGGGGTTTAAAGAGACAAATGCCTTCTCCAAGTCGGCCGGCGGGGGGGGGGGTCTTTAAGAACACATTTAAAGTTGCTTTCTTTCTCTGCTCCTGCCCCACCTCAAGCCTACCCAGGGAAGGGAACACTGGCTGGGGAAGGGAAGGCCAATGGGGAAATATGCCTCCCTTTCGCTTCCCGAGCCACACAATATGTGTGAAAGAGTCACATGTGGCTCCCAAGCCGCAATTTGGGCCCCCCCCCCAGATTTAGAACTTGTTCACAATACTTCAGCATCACTCTTCTCTTTGAAAAGGCAGGCTCGGTAAGTAGCTGCATTTAAAAATGAAAAAAGTCTTCAAATACTAAAATGGAAGAAAATGTAAAAAGGCAGATCTCATTTCAGGCTGTAGGAGTGACAGGCATGATGGAACACTCCTCTGTACAGAAAACTCCCTTCACGTAGGACTGTAACACTTTGGGAAGAAGGCTAACATAAATTAGAACCCTCTAAGATTAAGTCTTTGAGTCCCCACTTGCAGTCTGAAGTGGTATAGCCCAGACAATGGTTTGAATCTCAGTAAGGCTAAACTACATGTCACTGTGACATGGGCTGTGCCAGGGTCCCCCTGCCTTAAAGTTGTCCTTTTGCAGACAAATGTGATGTCAGAGAGCTAACATTTCCAAGAGTGCTGGGACCCAGTTTAGTTCAGGAACACAATGTCAGTTTTCCACGCGAGGCTTGTCACCTTAGGGAAGAAACAGAAGACCTTTATTGTAAAGGAACTCCACACTTTGATAGGAAAGGAAGAATAAGCATCCTGTCTTTCTATCTAGGCTAGGTTAGAGAGAGATTCCAGAGAGCAGATCTTGCCCTCATGGTGGTTAGAAAGAGACGCAAGAGGAGGAGGAGCTAGCTGGAAGGAAGGAAGAAAGACACCCCTAAGAGTAGCATTCCAGGTAAACCAAGAACCAGCAGCAGAGCAGACAAGGAGGAGAATGCAGGAACTGCATGGTCTTTCACTTCCAGGGGCAGTCCATCCACTAGAGCAGGGGTGTCGAACTCATTTGTTACGAGGGCTGGATCTGACATAAATGAGACATTGTTGGGCCGGGCCATGTGTGTCATAAAATGTAATGCCAGGTAGCGGAGATATAAACTTTATAAAGGACACAAAGGATTTTTTTAATACTTTAAAAACATGCTTCAGACATTAGCACTCCTACAATATTTTGTTTATTTAACAGGGTCTGATAACTGACACCTCTTGCTCTGAATTACTGCATCAAAATGCCTGTGCTGTTGCAATCTTGAGTATGCTGTTCAGGTGTGTATCTGTGTTATGTCTGCTGACCGCCACTAGGCGACAGCGACGTTTACCAGAGCTTGGAGCTCAACAGACAATAGGGACTAGGATCCTGAAACCTCAAGAGGTCACCAATAGGAACCTTAGAGGGAAGTTTAAACCCACCATTGGGACCTGTGGGTGGTCCACGGGGACTGTATATAGTTGGCCATTGGGCTGGTATTTTCTGTTCTGTTGCATACAAGTAAACCATGTGCTGAATATCACGCTGTTTCCTGATTCCTTAATGCGTCGAACTCACTATACAACAATCTGTAAGCTGCTAACCTACAATGATGCAACAGCAGCAGAACTGGAAGAAGAAGCAAAAGACAGTCAGTTGCACTGCGGGCCTTATAGAAGCCCTCCGGGGGCCTGATCTGACCCCCAGGCTACATGTTTGACATCCCTGCACTAGAGGGCTCTAGGCAACTACCTAGGGCACCAGTGGTGGAGGGGTGCCATCCAACCATGTTGCCCCCCCCGGTTGCTCCCCCCCTGCCTGGGAGTGTGGGAGGGCAAGAACAGGCGGGGAGATGGTGGCTTGGATGCCTTCATTTAGGATACCCCAAATTCTGGGAATGGTCCTTTTCCCTTCCAACCACATGAACCAAGATCTCCTAGTATGATCAGAAACTATTAGCTTTGTACTCTGTGACAACAAAGCTCTGTGCTGCTATACATTCTCCCAGAAGAAGGCTGAAGTTTCAAGGTCATCAGCTATACTGTACACTTGATTGCTTCCTTTAGGACTTCTATATATAGGGCTGTGTTGGCTCAGAGGTTAAGACACTGAGCTGCAGATCGGAAGGTCTGTAGTTTGGCAGTTCAAGACCCTAGTGCCGCATGATGGAGTGAGCTCCCGCCTCTGGCCCCAGCTCCTACCCACCTAACAGTTTGAAAGCAAGAAATTGCAAGTAGAAAAATAAGTACCGCTTTGGTGGGAAGGTAACAGTGTTCCGTGCGCCTCGGCATTTAGTCATGCTGGCCACATGAGCACAGAAACGTCTTTGGACAGCGCTGGCTCTTCGGCTTGAAAACGGAGATGAGCACCACCCCCTAGGGTCGGATTCGACTGGCTTTCAAGCAAGGGAAACCTTTACCTTTAGACCTTAGGACTTTTATGCATGGCTGCTTACAGTATTTACAGTACACCAAAGACTGGACATGGGAGGCAATAACTTGGCACTGTCCACTCAGCTGCCATTTGCATGTAGCACATGGTCAGTTTTCATGCTATGTCTCGTTAGCCTGGTAAAAAGCCCATCTCTTCAAAGCTACAATTGTGCCTAGGCACATCCAGAGTTAACATGTAATACCATACCTAATGGCAGGGCTCTTTTTGTAGCTTACAGTAGCCCCTGTAAGAGGAGCTCTGTCAGCTCTTGGAGGATTGGCTACATTTGGGGTGTGTTGCCCAATATGCAAAGGAGTTCCTGCTACAAAAAGAGCACTGCCTAACTATGTGTGGAAGTACTACTATTAATATCACACTGTCCTGTCTTATGACATCACTGGTCCTTGTTCATGAGCTAATCAGGCCCTGCTCAATGTGTCTTGTGGTCTGGGGTCTTACTGCCTTATACCCCTTCAGTGTACTGTTATGTTCCCTACTATAAAATTTATTTTTATTTTTTTTCATTAGTGTGTGTGTGTGTGTGTGTGTAATCGTGCCTGGAAGACATGGTGACCTCTGGCGACTCCTAGTGGGGCACAGAGGATGTTCAGAGAGGTGGCTTGACAGCCTGCCTTTGCCACCCGGCCCTGGTATTCCCTGGAGGTCTCCCCTCCAAATACTTGCCAGGGTTGCGCCTGCTTAGCTTCTGAGATGTGACAGGTCAGGGCTACTATAAAAATTTCTGAATAGTAATAACTCACCTGCATAGGAAACAATAAAAGGACACTACAGGGCTTGCGGGGTGTGTGAAACATGCTCTAGTCCCTTAGTTCTGAGCTGCATCATCTCATCTGTTCACCTGCATGGCACTATTTTGCATTCTGCTACTGGGTTATTCCTGTTATGGATGCAGCTAGCATGAAATTGAGCAAACTCCGGAGGACAGTGGGAGACGGGAGGGCCTGGCGTGATGTGGTCCATGAGGTCGCGAAGGGTTGGACTCGACTGTGCGACTGAACAACAACGACCAAGTAAAAAGTTAACATCTGAAATTGGGAACCAGCTTCCCCAAAATGCCATTTTGTTTGGCAAGGGACACACACAGTACCATGTGCATTAGTACTCTTCTTCTGCCAAAGGATTTGAAGTCATGTATACTCGGAAACTGAGCAGGTCAGCCCTGGTTAGTATTTGGATGGGAGACCCCCAAGGAATACCAGGGTCGTGGCATGGAGGCAGGTAATGGCAGACCGCCTCTGAATCTCTCTTGCCTTGAAAACCCCACCAGGGGTCACCATAAGTCAGCTGTGACTTGAAGGCTAAAACAGCAGCAAACATTTTGGGGCTGGGGGAGGGGAGGAAAAATATTTCCTTTTGGAGTCCTCACTTTTCCCACCATGCACTAGACCAGGGGTGTCAAACAAGTGGCCCAGGGTCCAGATCAGGCCCCCGGAGGGCTTCTGTCAGGCCCGCAGTGGAACTGGCTGTCTTCTGCTGCTTCTTCCAGTTCTGCTGCTGCTGGGTCATCGTAGGTTTGCAGCTTACAGATACACACCTGAACAGCATACTCAGGATTGCAACAGCACAGACATTTTGATGCAGTAATTCAGAGCAAGAGGTGTCAGTTATCAGACACTGTTAAATAAACAAAATATTGCAAGAATGCTAATGTTTTAAGCATGTTTTTATTTTAAGTTTTAAAAAACCACTTTGTGTCCTTTATAAAGTTTATATCTTCGCTACCTGGCATTACATTTTATGATGCACATGGCCCTTCCAACAAGGTCTCATTTATATCAGACCCTGCCCTTATTAACAAATGAGTTTGACACTCCTGCACTAGAAGGATAGAGAACCCTGGCAGGAACACATGGGCTGCAACACACGCACTTAATAATCCACTTTCAATGCACTTTCCAACTGGATTTTACTGTGTGAACTGGCAAAATCCAGTTGGAAAGTGGATTGAAAGCGGGTTATTTCGTGTGTGCAGTCCCAGCCTTGGAGGGGCTTTGTAACGCCTTAGACAACTTGGCCTATCCAGACCGGTACCGTATACCCAGGCGGGCCGCGCTTTGCCAGAGTCCCGGGCAGAGCTCTTTCAATCGCCTACTGCCCGACCCATTCAGCTGGAAATCCCCTGCTGCGCCCAAACCAGAGATGCCCCTCTCTTCTTCGGAACCACCCCGAAGCCGCCTGATCCCCAGGCAGAGTCAGATGCTCTCGGCTGCTCCTCCCCAGCAACGCAGCCTCCTCGCGGCTTTCTCCCTCTGCCCGCCGAAATTTCTTCCCCTCCCTCCGCTTCCTAGCCGGCCACGCCGCCTTGCAAGGGCCAGCGGCGGCCACGGCGCGTCGCCTTCCTCCCAGGAGCGGCCCGGGCTTTGCGGGCGGCCTGCGCGCTCCGCTTCCCAACCCCGCTCGGGAGGAGGAGGGAGAAGAAGAAGGAGCGGGAGGAGGAGGAGGAGCCGCCGCCGCCGCCAGAGGCCGGAATTGTTTCCTGGGGAAAGCGCAGCAGGCTGGGAAAGCGTTTCCGGAAGGCTGCCTGCATCCCGCATTGAGGCTTGGGAAGGAGGTGGCGCGTGGGGGCGACGCCGCGGCAGCCAGCCAGCCAGCCAGCCTGCCTGCCTGCCTGCCTGGAGAGGCAGGGGAAAGGGGACGGCAGCGGCGCCAGCTCAGGGGTAAGTCGCCCCGGGAGAGGGGGCATCGGCTGTTCTCGCGGCCCGCTGGCTTTTATTCCTTTCTTTCCCGCCGGTTGGATTGCGTTCCCCCGGGCTAGGGCGGGCGAGGGAGCATGCGGAGGCAGCGGCGGGGCTGCGGGCGGGCACATCTGTCTCTTCCAGCTGCCACATCTGCAGCGGCTGCTGCGGGGGGGGGAGGATGCAGACTTGCGGGGAGATGGGGGCGTCGTTGTGGCCCTGCAAGAGGCAGCGGGCAGGGGGGGAGTTTCACGCTAAGCTTCCCCAGCGGGCTCGTGGAGTGCCCCGGAGAGGTGGGCAGCCAGGCAGCAGGAGAGAGCCGTGGGCTCTGGAGTTGCTCTGAGTGGGGGAGACCGTGGAGAAGCGGGTGAGATCTGCATTGGATTCCGGGTGGGAAGAGTGGTGCGGGGAGATGGTGAGTGTCAGGCTCCGGGAGGGGGGCGACTCCGCTGCAGTGGGAGGCCGGACGGATTGCGAGGAGCGGCTGGGTGCAGAGTCGAGGGAGAAAGGCCGGCGAAGGGACCTCACGGTGTGTGTGTATGTGGGGGGGGTAGAAGAGCAAGTGGTGGAATGGATCCGGGAGAAGACGGGCTGGGGGGACGCAGAGATGGGGCGGAGAGAGGCGAGGGGTGGGGTGTGGGGGGCTCGTGCGCCCTCCTTGCAGTCCCCGCTTGGCATTTCCGAGGGCCCTGCCTTCTCGGCGCCTCTTTGACCAGGCTGCGGTTCCTGCCTTTCTCATTCGGGCCCGGTTGGAGCCTCCTGGCTCCATCACATTGTCTCTTCCAGATGCACCGCTGAGCATTCTGTGTGGGGTGCTGGGCTTGATTTTTTGTGCTTCCCCCGCCCCCTCGGTTTTTGTGCATGCTTTTGGGGAGGGGAAAGACAGCACCCCCTCGAGGGCCTGCAAGCGTTGGCTCGTTCTTGGTGACCTCCCCGGGGGAGATGTGTGGCTGCAGGTTTGTGATGTGCTGTCAGAGGGTCTGACCAGTGATGATTTTTTGCTTAAAGGACGGAAGGAACCCAGTGTTGGCTCTGGGGCTTTGAGGGCAAGGCTGAAGTTGTGCAGTAAAGAAAGAGGGGGATTATTCTAAAGGAGCCGTGGCAAAGGCCGCGTTAACGTGGTGGGCTTCCTGCACCATAACCCCATGGATATCCCCATGGAAAACTGGACGGAGACTGTGCGTCAGGGAACACGGGGATCTGGCAGCGACTGCACAATGCAGATTGAGTTCCGACTCCCAACTGCACGGGAGGAAATGACTCCTACAAGACGCAAGAGGTGTTTGTCCTTTATTTAGAGAGTGCTGATGCAGGGCCACGGCACGGGGTTATTTTCGGACTGTTTGGCTTTCTTAATTATTTATTGTATTTTTTTTACTCCCCCGGATTGGCTCGCAAAGCAGTTTGTGGTAACAATAACCACGGCAAGTATTCCTTTCACAGTCATAAAAAAGGATGTGGGGGGGGTTCTTGGTGAGGTTTTGGTCCAGGCATGATGGAAGGATGCCTGGCTGCTGCCTGCCTCCCTTTCTTCTGACCTCAGTGGAGCTGAGTTCAGGCACAAGGGCTGGTGGGGGGTGGGAGATCTTGGGTGCTGATATCTGTACTCCCCCCCCATAGGTCTCTAGTAATGTAAGTTATGCAAATACAAGGGGCAAACTGCAATCAGTAATCTACTAATCTCATTCAGTTGCTCATTTAAGAAATAGATCAACCTTTCTTTTTCTGGCCAGCGTGTGCCAAGATGCTGAAGTGGTTGACAAGCAACTGGTGCTTCTTTGAGTGATTTAGATTGTACCAGAGTCCTTGGATCTAAGTTTGGTCTATTCTTTATTGACTGGTTATGCCTCTTACATGCCCACCCCTCTCAAAGTATCCACAGCCACAGAATGGTCCAGGCTGTGGGCCTTGGCACACTTTGTGAACACAATGATCTCAAATTCTTGGTCACAGTTATGGTTGTTAGATGCTCTGCAAATCAAGGTACCTTTTTTTATTCTGGAAATCACCATTTTGCCAGTTTTAAGGGCTGCCTTTTAATCCCAGAATTCCGTGGAATGTTAACAACCCATCATTCTAGCTTCTTGTTCTTTCACAAACTGTAATAAGAAAATTCTTGGCTGGCCTCCGTTATTTGCTAATAAACTGAACCATGAAAGTCAGTCGGAGCCTTCATACCACGTGGCTTCAAAACACTCGGCCGGGGCTGATTTCAGTGAGATAGTTACAAATGTGTTTGGAAGTCTTGTGTACTTAGTTGTGTGATGCTGGGGAGAACTGCCTGATAAGGATAAATTTTAAAGTTCTTTTAAAGTACTTTTACCAAGTAAGAAAAGCCTATTAGCTTCTTTAAAGCTAGAAGCATGACCTGGCCTCACAATGGAGATACGGCGGTTTCATCCACCCCTAATAGAATTCTGTCAGAGGACAAAATTAAACACCAGAGTTTTGATTTAAACTGGATTCTTCTTAAGTGGATTAGTAGCCTGATCAGGGTGTGGTGGATACTGACCCTTATTCGGTGCACCATTTTGCACCATTCTGTGGGACCGCCTCCTCTGGTACACCCCTGGGAGAGCATTACGCGCTGCACAGAACAAGTTGCTGATGGACCCTAGTCCTAGAGATATCCAGCTGTCAATTAACAAGGCTAGATCCTTCTCAGCCCTGGCCCCGACCTGGTGGTACTCTCTGTCAAATGACATCAGGGCCCTGCGGGATCTTGTGCGATTCTGCAAGGCCTGTAAGGCAGAGATGTTCCATCAGGCATTTGGTTGAGGACAGCGATGGCTTACATCATGGCTGGCCACCCTTCCCAGACATCTGTCCCCTGAAGAATTTAATTCCTCCTCTCCCCATACCCATGAGGCACCCACAGGCTGGAAATGGGAAGGAACCTTAACATTTCACCACTTGGTTTTAATTAATGAATTATATGTGTTGAAAATGGTTTTTTGTGGTTTTTATTGTTTTAAAACTCTCTACATCACCTAGAGTCCCACAGTTGTGGGGATTTTAAAAAATGTAATGAAATAAATAAATAAAAGGTATAATTTAAGATGTGTTGCTCAATCCCTTGTGATTACCTTTTGTATTAGGAATTTGTTCCAAGTGGGATTGCAATAAAATGCTGTTTGGTGGCGGACGTGGTCGAAAGGAAGACTTGAATTCTGTACCACTCTGAGACATTTTGAGGGCCCTGTTGGGCAGCCTAGCCTTCATGCTTAGAGAGCTATCCTAATGAGGTCTACTCAAAATCATATTCAGGTCTATTCAATGGGACTTACTCCCAGGAAAGGATTGCACTGCACTCATAGAATTGCACTGCAAGTCTCCTCCATGCTACGTAATATTAATGGGATGCAACCCTTGGACTTTGGTTCTCTTGCAGCATTTCTGTTTTCCTCTGTTGCCTTCTCTGCCACTTCTTGTTTCTATTCTGCTGTGGCTCTCAGCCTGGCCCGTACGGCAAGGCCTGGTGTCCTTGTCATTGCTGCTTATTTCTTGCTGATATTCAGTTTTGTCATTTTGAGGGTCCTGTGCTCCCCGTAAGTAGTTACTGTTCCCCTATTGTCAAGGCTGAGATGGGGGAGTGTAGTTGATTTTGTTATGCTGTTGACTGTATTCCATCTTGCTGATGTTAGAACGTAAGAAGTTATTTAGTGCCTTTCTATCTCACCCTTCCCTAAGAGTGGCAAACATTGTTTATTCCTACTTCATTTTCACCGGTAAGTTTATCATTTGCCGCCTTTGGGAGGAGAACCGCTCAGCTGATGAGCCATCCCACCTGCCCTTGTGTTTTGGCCAGTAGGAGAAATGGGGGGAAGCTGGGGGTGGAAATGACATTGTGTGGCATGTCTATTTTCACTGCATACTATAGTAAGAGGAATGTTTGGGCAATTCTGTCTAATGGTTGAAGGTTTTTGAGCTCATGTACTACTGTACAGTTAGGCAATGTATAGTTAGGCAGTGTCTGTAATCTAGTTCTGAACCAGATACACTGTGGATGTTACGACTGATATTATCTACTTTTCATATCAAATTTATGGTCCTGTGCTGTCTAGGGTTGCCAACTCCAGGTTGGGAAATACCTGGAAATTTGAGGGATGGAGCCTGAGGAGGGTGGGGTTTGGGGAGGTACTTGAGTGGCGTATAATATCATAGCATCCACCTTCCAAAGTGTCCATTTTCTGCAGGGGAATTGATCTCTGTTGCCTGGAGATCAGTTGTAATCCCAAGGGATCTCTGGCCATCACTTGGCAATTGGCAAACCCTGGTGCTGCCCCACCTGCATGTTTTGAAACCTGCTGTGCTGAAGCTGGTTAACAGCACCAGTGGGATCACATCGGAACACCTATTAGTTCTTTTAGTTGCGGCATAATCAAGCATGTGTAATGTTTGGGATAATAACTACTTTCCCTTCCTGTTTGAAACCTTTAGAAACACCAAGTACACTTTATGAAATCACTATAATAATATCTGGTTAAATTTTGAAAGGCGGACAGCATTTGAGACTTTCAAAAGTCTGCTTCACCCCACCCTACCGCCACTTTAACTTGGATTTTGTATTCATTTTTTGGCAGTGATAATTTTGTGCTGTGATGTTTAAAGTGGGTTTCTTGAAGAGCATCACATTCCATAAATTACTCTTGCGTGTGGGAGCATAACAAAGGTTCCTTTATGCTGAGTCAGACTGCTGGTCTGTTTTGTTGCGTGCTGTCTACTCAGATGTAGGGAATGTTAGCGACTGAACCATCTGTGTGCAAAGCATTTGTTCTACCATTGAACATTGGCTCTTATAAGATTTATTTGTTTAAAAATGATAAGAACATAAGAGAAGCCAATGTTGGATCAGGCCAATGGCCCATCCAGTCCAACACTCTGTCACACAGTGGCCAAAAATACCAGGAGTCATCAAGAGGTCCAGCAGTGGGGCCAGGACACTAGCATACAACATGGAGTAGTTACCCATAATATTATGTTCTACATGTGTAATTAAAGATGTGAAAGCTTGGGGGGGATGGAAAAATTGGTAAAAAATACTCTTGACCCCTAGCCAAAAGAAAACATTTTGTGGCAATAGGAAAACTGGGAAATTTGGGTGAAATAAGCTCCTACGATTCCCCCCTCTTTTGGAATGAGGAAATGCCTTTATGACAAGGTTTTACTCACTCAAAATGTATAGCCATGAAAGCATAATGACCCTCTATTTTTCCAATGGAAATTTTTGGGGAGTACTTGAAAAAGCTCCTTTGAAATTTGTTTCCATCTTTTGAAATAAATGAAATGTGCTAAGATAGCATCCAGTGGAACTTTCGGATTTGACATTGGCAGAATGTGCCAAAGCAGGATTACAGGTGAACATCAAGAAGACAAAAGAAATGACTACTGGGGAATTATAGAACTTTAAAGCTGATGATGAAGAAATTGAAATTGTTCAAGATTTTTCTGTTCCTTGGCTCCATCATCAATCAAAAGGGAGATTGCACCTAAGAAATCAGGAGGGGACTGAGACTGGGAATATTTATTTTTATTGAGTCGAACCATCCCATGTTGGGTCTTCTTCTTTTCTTGCTTCCTTCAGCTTTGCCTGCAAGTGACTCTTGTCTTCTCATAATATGACCGAAGTACAATAGCTTCAGGAGCTGTGGTGGCTCAATGGTTAAGACGCTGAACTGCAGGCTGGAAGGTTGGTAGTTCAGCAGTTCGAGACCCGAGTGCCACATGATGGAGTGAGCTCCCATCTCTGATTCCAGCTCCTGCCAACCTAGCAGTTCAAAAGCAAGAAACTGCAAATAGGTACCCCTTCGGTGGGAAGGTAACAGCGTTCCGTGCACCTCAGTGTCTAGTCATGCTGGCCACATGACCATGGAAACATCTTTGGACAGTGCTGGCTCTTTGGCTTGGAAACGGAGATGAGTGCCGCAACCCTAGAGTCGAATTCGACTGGCTTTTGAGCAAGGGAAATCTTTACCTTACAATAGCTTCAGTTTAATAATTTTAACTTCTAGGGAGAGTTCAGGCTTGATTTGATCTAGAACTCTCCTATTTGTCTTTTTGGTGGTCCATGGTATCCGTAAAACTCTCCTCCAACACCAAATTTCAAAGGAATCCAAGAGACCTTTCTAGGGTAGCAAATAGGTGGTGTGCATGAGACCAGAGGAGGAGGCATGCCTGGTTTAGAAATGGCAGTTTGAGACTTCACGCACCTCCAGTTGTTCTCTCTGGGCTGCTCATATGACAATTGCAAGTATCTTATTATGATAGCTTGGATGGTTATTGTGAAATGTTTATTGTTAGAACTTTTGTGTCATGCAACTCCAGCACCTCTTAATAGGGCCAAGCTTTGTTAGTGTTCAAGCCTACGGTTGCCTCACTAGCTTTTCAAACAGCTGCTCCAAATGAATGTCACAGTTGCACCACACAGCAGTGCAAGGCATTGTGCAGGTGCGTTTTGCCCCTCCCCAAGCCATTGCGGCCCAGCAAACCCCTGCTGTACCTGGGCTGGAGCAGGTATTGGGGCCTGCTGACCTCTTTCTTCTGTGCTTTCTACTCTGTGCAAAAGAAAGGCGTTTTTCTCAGCAGCCTTCATCCAGGAGCAAATATGAGCATGAAACTGTGCCATCTGCTCATTGTATCATCCCATGGAGGCACATGACAGAAGGCCTTGTGGGTCTCTGCCCACTGAAGAGGGGCGTGCCTGAGAGCATTGTGAGGGGGAAAATAGCAGTCAAGATGGCAGCTGATCAAGATTCCCTCTCCCCGTGTATCTGCCACTGTGCAATTATTCAGTAAATAAACACCAATAATTGGAAAACCTTTTAAAAATGAGAAGAAAACAAATCAAGTGATGAAAGGAAGGCAAATCTTGTTTAAAGACTAACTCCTTTAAAAGGAATGACTGGAGTCAATTTGTTCCCACAAGAAATCAGAAGAAACATCCTGGGAAGAAAGGTTTTCCGTTCCTGTGAGGAAGCAACATGTTAAAAGACTTTACTGTTACACCTGAACTCACTTGGTCAATGGAAGTTGCAGCCTGCCAAGTGACTTGTATTCTACGGTTAAGAAGGAAATAACAAAGGGAACTGTATAGTCCATCCTGAAGCTCTTGACAAAGGACACAGGAGAGCAGGGGAGCCAGAGGGTGACTAATCTGGTTCTCATAATTAGGAAATGAAGAGGGTGGACCCAGAGTAAAATGGAAGACCTTGAAACAAAGGAATGTTAGTGAAGAACACAGTGGGATGTATTTATAGGTCAGTACCAGTTCAGGAACGGTCAAAGTCGGTATAAATGACTCTATTTGACAGCAGTTGTTAAAAAAAATTATACTTTTCCAACTGTGTGCAAAGGCCCCTGAGTGAATGGAAGTAAATCAAACATAGTGATCAATACAGTAAAATTAACGGAGATGATTAAGGGAATTTAAAGTAAATTCTGTGGGGGTTGGATGTTTACACATCTGCCTACCTAAAAATGAGATATTTTATCCAAAGTAAAGTCATAATTTGCCCTTTGGCATTCTGCCGTCTCTTGGCCTGATCTTAATTCCTGTGTAGGTACACGATTGGGTGGCTGTCACTTGGTCTCCATGACGACCATGTCACTCACCTGAGAAACCGAGCCACAGTCTTTTCCGTCTAGTTGACAGTTGACTTCCTTCCCCAACCAAATCTTCTGATTTTGCCTGAACTAATATCAGCAGGTGGAATACACAACCCAGCCTCCCACATGTTGAAAAATAGCTGACCAAGCTTTCCTTGATATGACTGAAAGAGGGTTTGCAGAAGGAGCACGCCTTAGCTTGCAGCAACCATATGAAGCTTCTGCCCTGTGCTGGGCTGTATGAAGAACATATCTGCATCATGTCATATAATGGTTGTGTTTCATCCATGGGGTAGGAAGTTTGCATGACACAAGCCTGTTGTGCAATAACCACCTTGGTCATATGAATCCAACTGATGGTTGCTTGTTCTAGAGCCCCAGGCTTTATGGCCAACTGTCCTGCACACCAAATCCAAACCATGGCTGGGATCACACACACAAAATAATCTACTTTCAATCCACTTTCAATGCACTTTCCAACTGGATTTTACTGTGTGAACTGGATAAATCCAATTATAAAGCTCACTGAAAGTGGATTGAAAGTGGATTATTTAGTGTGTGTGATCGCAGCCCCTCATTGACAAACTCTAATAGGCAGCCACGGACCATGATGTAGGCTTGCTTTTAACTGATGGGCTCAGGTTGCAGGCAGCAGAATGGGAAAGTCAGGCAGGAATGTAATCCTAATTCTGTGCTGCAGGATTCAGAAAAAACGAGACAGTAACCCCATGGGAAGAGATGCTGGGCCTCCTGTCTCCCTGTACTGTATCAGTACAACTCTTGGCATTTCTCATCTTTCATGGATTTTAGTGAGATGCAAAAAATATCTTTCCTTTATACAGGATCTGCATTCTTTTAAAAGAAAAATATATATAATTAAATAAGTACATCTCTGAGTATTTCCTAGAAGATGCCGTTATGCAGTGTAGCCTGCTTCAGCCAAGTAGCACCTGAAAGTTTCCAGTGTAGTCAAGCAATAATACTTGAGGTAGCCTAGTATAAAAACCAGCATTTGGTATAAGGAGCTGTACACTAAAGTTGATCTGTGAATTTGGAATTGGAGCCATGAACACTCTAATTTCTGTCTTGACAAATGGTATCGTTCCTGGGAAGCTGCTAAGGTCTGCTTCAAGAAGTACAGCGGAAGTCTTAAATTTGAATTATTCAACTGGCATGCATGTGTCAGCATTTAAAATAAGACTGCCGAGTTCATATTAGGTAGACGCGACAGCTGCAACATCGACTGTGGATCGGCCTGATAGCTGAGCGGAGAGATTTTGTGCCTTCTAATTAAATCTGGGTGTTTTTTTTCTGCATTCAGTATTTTGATCAAGAAGGGAGCTTCATCCCTAATATCCCTGTCTTTTTTTCTTCTTAATGTCATAAACATGAATGTTGTGAATGCAAAATTGTCTGTCCCCTTCTTTGAAATGACATTATTAATCCAACTTGATCCTGAATGCAGGCGAAAGTCTTTGGTGCCCTACTTAAATATTTGCAGTTGAGACTGGATTCATTTCAAGAGCTTTAGGGAGAATTCATATGGAAGAAAAGTTTAATCTTATTTGTAGCATCAAAGATGCTTGGAGTGGAACACATGTGCCCAATGCATGTGTCTCATGATAGCATTCACACATCGTTGAATATTGCTCTCTCGTTGCACTATAGCAATCATTTGTAACTGGATTATTTTGTGTGGGTGGGACAATCCCGTTGCATAAGATCGGCCGTAGCAGAAAGAGTACTGTATCCTGTGATGGGAGGATACTGCCTTGGTTTGTTTAAGTAAGTTATTGCATACGGAATTCTTAGACAATTTGTCATCCACTGGTTAAATCCAGTTTGGTTTCAGTAGTGGAATTTGCATCACTTACCGTCAGAGCCAGCTAGGTGTAATGGCTAGAGTGTTGGACTTGGATTGGGGACCCCAGCTTGAATATGATTGGCAGCCTCCAGGTGGTAGCTGGAGATCTTCTGGGATTACAACTGATCTCCAGAAGACAGAGTTCACCTGGACGTAATGGCTGCTTTGAAAGGTGGACTGTATGGCGTTATACCCCATTGAAGTCCATCCCCTCTCAAAACCTGGCCTTCCTTAGTCTCCACGCCCAAAATCTCCCACCCTGGAGCAGGCAACCCTACCCATGAAACTAGCTCAGTGACCTTAATCCAGGTATCCTCTGTCATTTTAAACTTCTTCCAGGGTTGTTATAAGGGTAGAATTGAGCAGAGGAGATGGATGGATGTTGCCTTGAGCTTCTTTGGAGGGAAGATGGAATTAAAATGTAGTAAATAAGTTGTCAGGGCAAAAATACTTTTAAAATTCCACACTGACCTTTCTGTCCTTGACCCATCCTTAAGAGTATTCCCAAGGTTTTTAAGGCAGGACATCATTGGCAATTATTTCCAATTTTACAAAACTAATTGAATTGCATTTGAAATGCTTTTGGATTTAGAACTGTGGGTATGCTTCTTCAGTGAAGGCAATTCCTGTCAGGAATTCTAAACGAAGTTGGCAGGATGCACGCTGAGCATATAACCAGTTCATGGCATAGTAGAACCTGTCATAGAAATGCGAAAGTAGTTCCAGGTGGGAAAAAAAGAAATCTTAATTCATCTGTAAACCAAGAGAAAAAATTCTGGAAGAGGGCATACACTAGGAAATGTTATAGATTGAAATATGCGTTCTAATAGTTGTGTAATAGGAATACTACATAGGGGCTGTTATTATTATTATTATTATCACACAGCATTGCGTCTAGTATAGACAGCAGATCCTAAGACTGTCTGGCAGCCAGAAGTTCTAGCTCTTTTAGCATTATGCACCACGAGGTGGTGAGCTAGACTTGTTTTTTAAAGGCAAGAGACGTTTCAGAGGTGGTTTGCCGTTGCATCATGATCCTGGTATTCCTTGGAAGTCACCCTTCCAAATACTAGCCAAGGCTGACCTTACTTAGCTTCTGAGATCTGACATGATTGGGCTAGACAGACAGATCCATTTTAGTAACCAGCTGCTAGGAGAATTTATTTATGTGTTCATACAAACCCACTTGCATTGGGTTACCAAAGCGTGGTTGAGCTGCTTTTGAGTGAAACCACTTTTTCCCATTTCCAACTGCTTTGTTGCACTTTTAATTCACTGTGGTGTGCTGTTTAAAATGTCCATAGCACTTCCTACACCGCACAATCTTCCTCGGACTTTTAAAAAATATTTTAAGGTGAACGCCATAGCCAATAGAGTCAATGCATCTCAGTGGTGCTGAGTGCTCACTGAAGTGCTATAGCTGTGTAGTGCTATAGTGCTCACCTTAGAATGTTAAAAAAGTCTGAGGAAGATTGCACAGTGAAAAAGGGTGGTGGGGGAGAAGTGGCACTGTTTGAAATGACCATAGTGCTTCAGAGACGGGTCATTAACAGCAGGAAATTCACTGTATGAGACCTGTATTGCTTTAGTTGAAATCAGGCCAACAACGGATAACATCTGGTTTAGAACAGTAATGTGAAAAGGGCCAGTGGACGTGTGTGTTTGTCAGTAACTGTTTAATTGTTTGGGCACGAATGGGAGGAAGAACTAACAAATGAGAAGGAAATTATCTAAAGAATCTGAATTATGGACCAGGAAGCTAGCACAGCAAGAACCACGCAGATCCCAAACCAAGCGCAGGACTCTGAGTGCAAAAGCAGGAAGACTGAATGTGGGTGAGACTGTTGGCATTTGTGAGTGACAGCAGCTGGAATCCTAGGAGCACTGTTCTGGGAGAGGGGCCCACTGGTTAAAATGTGGACTTGTTTCTGAGTGCTCCCTGTTTCAGCATAGTTCTCCTAAGGGAAATACAGGGTAAAGACTTCTAACGCGAGATCTATTGGCCATTTTCAGTGTTTTTGCCAGTAAGGCACCAGTGGAAGTAGGCTGAGGGTCAAACTTGGAAGACCAGTGAGCCATTGGGTGGGTCTTTTTTAATTGAAATGTAGCAGTGCTGAGGATTCATGTCTAAGAGCATGAAAAGGTTCCTAACCATTTTCCCAGGCCATTTCCATTCAAAACCATAGTCTGGGTGGGTGAGCAGCTGGCAGGCATCACTCATCAAGGAAAAAAGACTAAAATGGACTGCAGGGAAAGCGTTAAAGATGTCCTTCCGTTTTTCACTATTCTGAGGAGAATTGTAAGGAGAATAGCTGCATTTTGGTGTTGTTTTTTTTAAAAAAATATCAGTTCACGGGTCTCCCATATCATGCCATGTTTGGCACTAAGAACCAAGAGCCAGTTTGGTGTTCTGGTTAGGAGCACGGACTCTAATCTGGGAGAACTGGGTTTGATTTCTCACTCCTCCACATGCTGGGTCAGTCACAGATCTCTCAGAGCTGTTCTCTCAAGGGCCGTTCTCTAGAGAGCCCTCTCAGCCCCACCTACCTC
This sequence comes from Gekko gecko, assembly GCA_029375565.1. Lineage (NCBI taxonomy): Eukaryota > Metazoa > Chordata > Lepidosauria > Squamata > Gekkonidae > Gekko > Gekko gecko. Next base: position 8,276,496 of record JAPDNY010000010.1, read on the forward strand.
ACAGGGTGTCTGTTGTGAGGACAGGAAGGGAAAGGAGATTGTAAGCCGCTCTGAGACTCTTTCGGGTAGTGAAGGGCAGGGTATAAATCCAACTCTTCTCCTTCTTCTCTGTTTGTAAACATGAAATATTATGGTACCTGCTACTCTATGCCAGGAATAAAAAGTCTGCATTTCAACTTTTGATAGACTTGCATTGTTCTATGAGGTTCGTCAGCGATTTGTAATCTGTGGAGTGTTCTTTGTGGCCTAATAAAAGAGCGTGTGATATCTACATGGTTGCTTTTAGAATACTTCAAGAAGCATTAGAAGCGATCAGAGATTTTAATGGGAAACCTAGAGAGTAGCTCCAGGGCATTTTGCGGGTACAAACGCATTACCTTTGCTAATTACAGATCTGATGGGGAAACCTACGTAGTTCTGTTTTTCTTCTCCTTTTCCATTCACTAGTGTTCTCAGGAGAGGGGGGTATTATACTTGTGAAGCAATTAAGCCTACACAAATAATTTCTTGTTTCTTCTTCTCTCAGTGTTTCACCAGATTCTCACAATGTCATTATTCTTTTGTTGGAATAATACCCCCGCCCCCCAAAAAAAAAAAGAGTAGCCATGGGGGGGATATCTTTGTTGAATTGGTCAGGTGAGAGGGGAGAGATCTTTAAGGAGAGATTGTAAGGGGAGAGAGTTAAGGTAAAATAAGGTGCACTTTTGACTATATGGAAGGTCAGATTGCAAAAAAGTAACTGTTAATAGAGTTTCTTGTGGTTATTGAGAAATAGCCTAATAACCATTGTAATGTTATCAGTAAAGGATACCCTCCCTCCCCTCTTTTGCCATAGCTACATAGGGTTGGATCCCACTTAGCATTTCTGATCCTTGCCATTTCTCACTGCAGCTTTATTCATGTGCTTTCCCCCCCTGCAATCCCCCTGGTCCTGCAATCCCTGGCATAGTTTTTTGATTGGTCAAAAGAAGAAGAGAAGATTGGATTTATACCCCGCCCTTCACTGGGAGTCTCAGAATGGCTTACGAACTCCTTTCCCTTCCCCTCCCCACAACAGACACCTTGTGAAGTAGGTGGGGCTGAGAGAGCTCTTTCCAGAACTGTCCTTGAGAGAACAGCTCTGACAGAACTATGGCTTGCCCAAGGTCATCCAGCAGCTGCAAGTGGAGGAGTGGGGAATCAAACCCGGTTCTCCCAGATTAAAGTCCGTGCTTCTAACCAGTACACCAAACAGGGACTCCTTCTCCCTCTTTTGCTACTGGAAATGCTGTTAAGATCCAACCCATAAAGCTTCTAACTCTTTGTAACAATGGTTGCTTATGGCAACACTACAATTAGGCGATGCCGGGTTTACTCTTATTATTTTCCATGGCAGATATGTAAAGTAAGAGCCTGTATTGTGTGATGGTTAGAGTATCAGACAAGGATGTGGGAGACTCAGGTTTGAATCCCCACATTGCTGTGGAAGCTTGGGGGTGGGGAGATTGGGCCATTCACACACAGGCTTCCCAAGAACTTACTGTAATTCTGCGGGGGACGGATATGTCATGGTAGGACCATTCCCGGGGGGAGGAAGATGCGGCGCACGATGCCATCGCCAGGAAGTGACGCCGGGCGACGGCATCGTGCGGCGTGGGTGTTCCATGTAAGAATGTTCTGGCCGGGGACTATGTCCTCCCCACTGAATTACGGTAAGTGCTTGGCAACCCTATTCACCCACACTCTGCCTAACCTACCTCACATGGGTTTTGTAAGGATAAAATGGAGGAGAGGAGGACTCGGTTAAGCGACTTCTGGGCCTTAATTGGGAGAAAGATAGGGGATAAGTGAAGTAAGTAAAGCTGGTCAGATTTCTTAGGAACATATGTTTAAAGATGTATACATATATGTATTCCTTCCACATAACACATTTACTGAGGAAACACTGCTGTTTCCCATAGCAGTTGTAATGACTAGCATTGCCTTCAGCCCAAAACTGGCCTGAAAGATAGACAATCATGTGTGGTGTGAAAGACTGTAGGGATGGGCTCTGCGGTTTCTCTCTCCTCTGCAAAATGGTGCTCCTGGTTGAAGTAAAAACTCTTATGTGGGGTTATTGATGAATGTTGTTTACTCCACAAACATGGACTAGCTGTCTGGCTTGTATGTATGCTTGGCAAAGGTACAATATGTGCTTTATTTTTGTGCTGGGCTCTGAAGCTGCAGTTCTGAAGTCAGGTATGTTAATGGCCCCGTCTTTGTCAAAACAACTGTAATCTTCTTCCTTACCGTCTGCTGAGCAGAGCTCACATCGAAGGGCCCTGGACCTGTTGTGATTGTGGGGTGGAGGCGTCTTACTTCGTGGCTTTAATGAAACTTTTACCCTCTTGGGATATGCACATGTTTTTGTTCTGTTGAAACTGGCAGTGGCAGAAACAGTCTTGAGTAAGATTGTTCTGTGATAGGTACTAAATGTTCAATTTCAAGAAGTTTTATCAGGGAAAAAAAAGAGAAAGAAACGGCTTCTTCTGCAAGCTACAGCGACATCGGTGACGTCACCAACTGAATGGATCCAGTTTCTGTTATGTTTTTGCCTCTTTTCTTAAGAGCTCGATCATGCTGTCTGGTAGTTTTAAAAAAATCCCTCCGCCTGCACGAAACTTAACTAATCTAGCCTTATCCTGGAAGATAATTTCCCCCCCTCAGAAAATGGGCTTTCAGATTTCTGCATTTAGCTATTTTAAGCTGCAGCTAAAATTAAACTAAAAAATCCTTTCCCAGCTATACTTTTTTTCCTACTGAATGGTCTTACTTTGGTCCAAATGTGAGTTTGTTCCATTGTGCTCATAGAGACTTCATTTATGTGTCCTAAACAGTGGTAACTATTTTTGGAAGGGTTATTATTTACTTTACATCTATACGGATCAGAACATCTTGTTCTAGATAGAGTGTCAGGGCAGGGTCTAGGAGACTTGGCTTTAAATCACCACTCTGCCAGAGATGCTCGGTGGCTGACGTTGGGCCAGTCCCTCTATTCCATCCTAACCTGCCTCATCAGGTGGCTATCGTGAGGGTAAAATGGAGAAGGAAAGAATTCTGAACACAGCTTTAGGTTCCTACTGGAGAGAAGATCAGGGTCTAAATAAATAAATAAAATCTTGGATACTGGATAAATTAAGTCTTCCCACTACAGACGATTGTGTTCATTCGGGGTCTTGTTTTGGCTACCCAAAGAGCTTCCTTTCTCCCACATAGTCTGGATGGAATTCTTTGGAATTAAATGAGTCCCGTTCCATAACATCTGCATGAATACGTTTGTTAATAGCGTAGGGTTGCAGACAGAATAAAAAACAACAACCGTGAACATCAGACCCCAAAGTGTCAACTGTCAAACAATTTGTAAATGCAATGAATAATGTCTATTTGAAGTGCATACAAGATACAGTTTCAATAAGACATAAAGAGAATTCTTTTTTAATGCAATGAATAATATCCATTTGAAATGTGTACAGTTCACAATTATTCAAAATACAGTTCCAATAAACCATAAGAAAAATCCTGTTCAATGTTGTTTCTGGATTGTTTTCAATGTTTCAAATAGAATTCTTCTTCAGGAAATATCTAAATATATATTTTTTTATTATTAAAGTTCAAAAACAAAGCTGTAAGCCATCAAAGATTTACTAAAGTTTTAGATGTTTCCTGAGGAAGAATTCCATTTGAAACGTTGGAAACACCGTTGAATAGGATTTTTCTTATGATTTATTGGAACCGTATTTTATATAATTGTGAATTGTGTACATTTCAAACAGATATTATTCATTCAATAAAAATTCTCTTTGGCTTATTGAAACTGTATTTTGTATGCAATTCAAATAGACATTATTCATTGCATTTACAAGGTGCAGAGGTGTTGAACTCATGTGTTACGAGGGCCGGATCTGACATAAATGTCACTTTGTTGGGCTGGGCCAGGTGTGCCATAAAACATAATGCCAGGTACCTGATACGTAAACTGTATAAAGGACAGCAGCTGGTAAGCTCCGAGTTGTTGTACCCTCACTGCAAGGTGCCATAGGCTGGGAGGGGGTGCAAAGGAAAACCCATATGGGCGGACCGGAGAGCCAGTGGTGCAGCACTGGGCAGGCGCCCCCACGTTGCTTGACTGCTGCAGATGAGGTTGTTCCGCCATGCTGAAGCCTTGCACCAGTTGCTTGCAGGCCGCAGAAGAGCCCTGGATGGGCCAGTTCTGGTGTTGTGTTTTCCAACACAGATACCTTGCTGGCAGTCTCAACCCTGCCTAACTCTTTCTATCCTCATATCTCTTTGCCTTCCTGTAAAAACTAGTTGCTAGATGCATCTGAAAATAAATGAATATGACATATTTCTGAGCAAGTGTGCCTGTCCCATTTCTTTGAATTGAACTACTTAGGTGCACCTATTTGGTGTTCAGAGGAATATAGCCACCTTAGTTGAATTTGGGACCTTTATCTTCCTTGAACCCGTGTTTAACTACTTGTCTCAAGGCCTGCTCTTGATATCCTTGTCTTGCCTCTGTTTCATTAACAATGGTACATTTAGCACAGTTTTACAAATGAGTTTTTATGCCTTTTGTTTTATTTCAGGTCAGTTTCTGAAATATTACCCTGAAATATTATAATATTGAATTTGACGGCTGTATTGTTCCCTGATATCATGAATTTAAAAATGGACACGTAGAACATGAAAATTTATTTGGGACGTATAATATGAAGGATTCTCAATATTTTATCACCTCAGAAATTCAATTTGTGACCCATTAAAGTAAATTAGAGTCCTGCAGTCACACGTTTGGCTAATAAATACATGGGCATACATCCATTCCACTCAGTGAACCGTGTGAGAATCTCTTCCCCATGCTGTCTTTCTGTCTCTTGCACATGATCCTAACCCCCCACCCTACTTATTGGTCCTCTGTCATAACCAGTCCTTACTCACAGTTCTCCTGCAGACTTACTCCAGAGTGATAGCCGTGATAGCTTTTTGCAGTAAAACCAAATGGGATTTTTGTGGTGTGTTTAAAGACTTTTTCTGCTGGTGTAAACTCATATGGATTAGAGCCCCCTTCATCAGAGGCAGGATAGCCCACGATCTGTGTTTTGCCACCCACCACTGGACCGTCTTCTATCTCTGCTCCCTGATTCATGTGCTGTCATTGAAACGACTTTAATTTCAGGAGTATTATACAGTATATGCTTCCTTGTCACACCCTGCGCACCCACCCCACTCCCACCCCATTGCAGCCTCCAGCACAGAAAAGCTTCTTCAGATGCTGTGGTCTCCACTTGAAAATGACATTTGAATCTTGTCTGCCATTCTAGGACCCCAAGGCCGGGGGGACATTTCAATATAGTCTCCCAACACCTTGGGAGATAGTTTAGTATGAAAGCCAGGAGAGCTGGTGGCTCAGAGGTTAAGATGCTGAATTGCAGACCGGAAGGTTGGTAGCTTGGCAGTTTAAGATCCTGGTACTGCGTGACGGAGTGAGCTCCCATCTCTGGCCCCAGCTCCTGCCAACCTAGCAGTTCAGAAGCAAGAAATTGCAAGGAGACAAATACTTCCCACTTTGGTGGGAAGGTAACAGCATTCCATGCGCCTCGGTGCTTAGTCATGCTGGCCACATGACCATGGAGAAGTCTTCGGGCAGCGCTGGCTCGTCAGCTTGGCAACGGAGATGAGCACCGCCCCCTAGAGTCGGATTCGACTGGCTTTTGAGCAAGGGAAACCTTCACCTTTACCTTTACTTTCTCTACCTTAATGAGTTTCAAAGCAGCTTTCCAATGGCCTTCCCTTCCTCTCCCCACAAGTCTCCCAAGTCACCTTGGGAAGTAGGTGGGGCTGAGAGAATTCTGAGAGTGGACCAAGGTTTCCCAGCCGGCTTCCTGTGGAGGAGGAGTGGGGAGTCAAACCCAGTTCTCTAGATTACAGCCTGCTGCTCTTAACCACTACATTGTGACGGCTCACTAAGGTGAGGTTCATGATTATGTAAGCACTTGAAAATGTGACATGAAGAGAGATGTGGTAGTTGGGAGGGGGGTGGAGAAAAGGAGAAATGAAAGAGAGACAAGGAGTGGTGTCTGCCCTTCATGTGGACAGCTAACTCTGTGGAGAAAAATACCCAAAGAAAGGCTTGTTATATTGCCTCAGAGATATTTCTGTTTTGTCCCTTTTTACATAATCCTTTGTTCACAGCCAGAGCCAGTAATCTTGCCAGCCAACTGGAAGTTTGGTATGGGAGAAGTGTGATAACTTCCCAAGCCAAGAGTGCGGTTGTCTTGGTAACCAATGTGCCTCTGTGAATCCCTGTCTGTTGTTGTTCAGTGAAGGCTTCGTGGCAGGTAACCCAGCACCAGCTGTATTGCCAGGCCCAAAGCCAAGGTGATTTGTCTAGATGTCTCCTTCTGAAGAGAGGTGGTGATGCTCTGTTCTCAAAGCAGACCAGATGCCAGGTTGCTCTCCAGTACACCAAAACGGCAGAAGCAATGATATATGCCTGGTATATGCCTAGTACAGCTAGGTGGTTAGGTGTCATGTTTTGTAGACCGTCAGTCATTGGACGAGGGTAACTTTTGCATCTAACAGTGAGGCAGGGATGCTTACCCAGCAGGGGCTTACATTGGGTTCCTCAGAAGGTGCCCTGACCTGGGTAGCCCCAGCAAGCCCAGTCTCGTCAGATCTTGGAAGCTAAGCAGGGTCGAATGTAGTTAGTATTTGGATGGGGGACCTCCTTGGAATACCAGCAGTCGGGAGGACAGAGGCAGGCTTTATTCAGCTACCTCTCTGAATATCCTCCAGGCCCCCAGTAGGGGTCAGTCACCAGAGGTCAACATGACTTCCAGGTGCAGACATGCAGACACATACCCACACATACCCCCCCCCCCAAAGAAGAAGGAGGTGCCAGTTACCCACACTTATGGACATGGTTTACAACCAATGAGAGATGGTTTTGAAGTTTGGGGTAGGATTTGGATGCAAAGTGTGGGAGCAGAGATAGAAATGCCACACTTAACAAAATGCCCTGTGATTTCCACTTTGATCTGGGGAATCCATCAATCTCTGCCTGATTTGCCTGCTGGGTTTGGCTGGCACCTATCAACAGCAGGAGAACAAAAAAAGATGGCAGGATATGGTAGCTATGACTCATCGTGTGCACTGTAGTCTTGGTAGTACAAGGGCACTGCTTTGTGCTGTGGATACTACACCTGTGTTCCCCTAGATGCAAATCTGTGGTTTGTAGTTGATTGGCAATTCCCCCTTCTAAAACCCATCCCATCTCTTCCAGTTTTCATGCCTTTCACCCATGAGAACTCCCTCTCTCCTCTGTCACGCTGATTCTGTGAACTTAGGCAGATCATGAGAGGGAGGGCAGGAAGGACTGCATCAGTGCTTAGTTCTTGTGGCCCTTTCTTACACGCCCAGGGAAATGCTGATCGCCACTTTGGGGTCAGGAAGCAATTATTCTCCAGGCCAGTTTGGCTGGAGATTCTGAAGGTTTTTTTGTCATCTTTGGGGCATGGAACAGTGGTCACTGGAGGGGGAGGTATTTGTGAATTTCTTGCATTGTGCAGGGGGTTGGACTAGATGACTCTGGAGGTCCCTTCCAACTCTATGATTCCATGTGTGCGTACATTACCTCATACCTGGGGTAGTGAGACTGTCACCTAATTCTGTGCTGCTTTGGTTCCCCAGTCTCTCTTCCCCTTCCCGTCTTGCTTCCATTTCCCTGCCAACTTAGCATCTGGCTCCTTCTGAGCACTGGATCAGCAAAATGCCAGGTTTTCTTGTAAAATAGTGACAGCTGCCCATCTGATCCGCCTCTACAAAGCAGGCCTCTGAGGCAGTGTGCTAATTTTTTCCTTCATTCTTGTGCTCTGCCAGAGAGAAATAGATGAGCCGTGAAGGTTTCCTTAGCTTGAATCTATATTTGGTCTTGCAAATTCCAGACTTTGCCTGTTTGTTTTGGCACAAGCCGGCCAGTGGCACTTCCTCTCAGCGCCTGGACTGTGGAAGCGTGTGCACACAAACACACACATACGCGCACACGCTTTCTGTGCTACAGCCATGAGGGAAGATTTTTTTTCCTCCCACCTAAACAGTCTCAAATCAAGCAGGATTGTTATTTGTACTTGGTGGTCCCAGACCATAGGCGGATCTTTTAAAAATGGAGGGAATAACTGAGCCAAAAGGAAGCCCTTTGAAGTCCCCTTTATTTCAATGGGAGAGTTACACACATGTGCTTAATGGTGGATTCCTAGGCAAGAGTTACACCCTTTTAAGCCCGCTGACGTCAATGGACTCAGAATTTTTATTTAGTTAATTCATTTATTTAATTCATTTATATCTTGTGTTTCTTCCCAGTGGGGAGGACCCAAAAGTGGCTTATGCCATTCTTCTTTCCTCCAACAACCCTGTGAAATAGGTTTGGTTGAGAGTGTGTGACAGGCCCAGGATCATCCAATGAGCTTCCACAGCACAAGTGGAGATTCGAACCTGGGTCTTCCAGATACTAGTCCGACACTCTCAGCACTACACCACACTGGAAAGGTGCATCTCTTCCTTAGAATTCCACTGTAAATCTCTGGGCTGAAATCAAGGGTCACTTAAAGGGGCTTCAGTTTGGTTCAGGAGTGGCCGTTGTCAGTGTTGCCTTTCTGTGGAAAGCATCATATTCAGCTGCCTTCTATTGAGTCATTATTTATTTACTCTGTTTATGCCCTACCTGATTCCTCAGTGGGTCCCTCCAATGGCTTTCTCTTCTCCATTTTCTCCTCACAGCAACTCCTGTGAGGTAGGTTAGGCTGGGAGTGTATGACTGGCTCCAGATCACCTGGTGAGGTTCCATGGCAAAGCAAGGATCTGCAGCTGGGTCTCCCAGATCCGTGTTCAACACTCTTTACACCACAGTAGTTCTCAGTTTAGTCCAATATTGTATACTCTGAATGGCAGCAGCTTTCTCAGGTATTAGACAGAGACCTTTCCCAGCCCTGCTACTGGAGACCCAGTGTGGGTTGATCAAAATGTCAGACTAGGATCTGGGAGAAGAAGAGTTGGGTTTTTTGTACCCTGTTTTTCACTACCTGAAGGAGTCTCGGAGCGGCTTACAATTGCCGTCCCTTCCTCTGCTCTACAGGTTCAAATCTCTGCTCTCCCACGGAAGCTTGTTGGATGACCTAGGGCTGGTCACTGTCTCTCTCAGCCTTACCTAACTCACTGTGTTGTTGTGAGGATAAAATGAAGAAGAGGAGAACCATGTTAATACTGGAGGCACTAAGACATCTGTGTGCAAAGCATGTGATTTGCCACTGATTTATGGCTTCTGCTTAGCCCCGGCTGAGGGAAATAGGCTAGCTTTTGCCTCAATGGGAAGGAGGTGTTGTTTTTCTAACCATAAAAGAAGTATGGACTTTTGTTTTCTTTTTTCTTTTTGGTGAGTATTTTGTGTGTGTGTGTATGCCTGGAAGTCATGGTTGACTTCTGGCGACCCCTAGTGGGGCTTGGACATTTCAGAGAGGTGGCTTACTATTGCCTGCCTTTGCATCCCAGCCCTGGTATTCCTTCGAGATCTCCTTTTCCTGCTTACCTTCTGAGATCTGATGAGATTGGGCTTGCCTGGGCTATCCAGGTCAGGGCTAGACTTTTGTTTTCATTGTGCTGCTATAGACAAGCATGCTTATGCACCTGGAATATTCTGACAGTGATTGCTTGAATAAATGCAAATTGAGCTGAGTTATGGTAACATACCTGTGGGGAGAAAAAGTGGCTTTAAAGTCTTGTGCTTCCTGTTTAAGTTCTTGGCCATTTGGGCCCTGCTTGTGGACAAGTGTCTGGGTAACAGTATGCTGGATGGATGGACCTTTGGTCTTATCCAACTGATGTTGTCATACGGTTTTTAAGTTTATGTGCTTCTCTGTAATCACTGGCATGAAACTTCATCATACTTGACCTGCAAATTGAGGTGCTTAAGCTCTTTTCATTAAATTTCTTCCCTGTCATGTTTGAAGCTGCGCAGACTTCCCCCTTAAAAAAGAAAGAAAAAAATGCTAAGTTACCCCCCCCCACGTGCCTGAAAGGAGACGAATGGAGAGTGTCAGTTTACTTCCCACAACTGGAAAAGATACTTTTACACATTTATCCCCTATTTTGACATAGTTATTGCTTTGCTGTCCTTGCCTCCCATAATTAAATCAAAGCAACTGTTGACCTTATAACCATAGCTTGTTGTTTAGTTTTGTCTTTGCATATCTGAAAACATCTTCATCATGTTACACGTTAATTTGCTGTTCAGCCTCTGTCTATAAGTTTGAACTCTACCTTCCATTCCAATGTATCTGAAGAAGTGTCTGTGCACACGGAAGCTCATACCTTGAATAAACCTTTGTTGGTCTTAAAGGTGCCCCTGGACTCAGAATTCCTCAGTGTAATAATGGAATCCTTGCATAATAAAACATCTTTGGCGGGCTTCCTGTACACCATGTTTGGGAGTGTGTGAGGCTGATCTTTGAACCATGAGGTACCTGGTTGGAATCTCGTGTCTGCTGAGTCTTCGCTGAGGTCATTGGGGTCTGCTCTCTCTCTTTCAGGCCCTCAGTCCCCCAATCTAATTAAACCTGCAGCCTGGGAATTGCAAAAATGGTCTACCATAAGGGTAGTTATAAAGGTCAGTGAGATAATGCATTCAAAGAACTCTGAACACTCCATGCTGCTTATTATTATTATTAGGTTTAAATTGATGTGCCAGTTTTTACAAATTAAACAAATGGGATTGTTTCCAAGGCTTTGGTTTGACAAGAGAGATCTTAAGCTGTAAATTTTAGTTGCTTTAATAGACTAATTGACTAAAATGCCCACATTTCCATATGAGAAATATAGTTCTATAGATGTTTATAGATGAAGTCTGCCCTTGTTCCGGCCGTTCTCTCACTCACCCAGGAAGAAATGCCTCTTCTAAGATGGTTCTTGCCAGATGCCGTCTCGATGAGTGGATGTATTGAGACTAATGTGTTTAAAAACCTTCTGCCTGATTAATCTGAGGCATCTTTTTTGTCTTTTCCAGTGTTCTAAAGGGGTAGCAGCCTGGGTTGTTTCAGAGAGTGATTCTTCCACGTAGGCCTGGAGGAGGACGAGGAATTTGACCAGGCGCTGGAGCCCTGCCCCTGGAATACTGGAATTCCTCAGCTTTATCAGGCATAGTTCACAGTTACTTTCAAGCTTATCTCTGTAACCCTCCTGGCTAGAAAACGGACTTATTTAAGCCGATCTCCTGAGGCGGCCGAGCTCTGTCTGTGTGGTGTTTCCCTCACGTTTATGGCAAGAAGGAATAGGTCAGTGATTGCAAAATGCTTTGGAGGTGAATAGTTGATTCTGTGTATGTCTCCTCAGAAGACTCTCGCTCTCTTGGCTTTCTGCAAAGCGTGCAAAACTGAACTATTCAAGAGGGCTTTTCTATACAGGCAGTGGCGTAGCGCAGTTACAAAAGGCTTCACAAAAGTGACTTGGAGAAATTATTGGGGTCTGCGGTCTCTACTACTGTGTATAGTTTGCTGTGGGCTGGCTCCCGTTGTGTAATTCTGCATCGTTTCACGTGTCATGTTAACACTTTTGCTTTGCTTCGGTTCTGGTTTTTTTAGACTTCTGGTTCGATCTACAACCCGAATCCTGTTTCCCTTGTTTACTGCACGTCCCATCTTGTTGGTTGTATTGACTCACTCTGTGTAATCCGCCTTAAGTCCCAGTCAGAAAGGCAGATGATAGATCATGCAAATAAATAAGTGAGTAGGTTTCACTGTATTCAGATGAAATGAGTGAGTCAAATCTGCATAAGTCAGACAGCCTTGGAAACAAAACTGTGCTTCATTTTTAGATGCCATCCACCTTGTTTCAGGGAGCACTGTCTTAAAGGTGGTCTGTCGTGGTTAGGCACGGCGCAACGTGGTTGTTCTGACGACGAAAACACTTCCTGGCCTGGGCCTATGGACCGACTCTCCCCATATGAAACTGTGCAGCAGTTTTGTGCTTCTTAGCTGTGCTTTATAGGTAGGGTTCCCAGCTCCGGGCTGGGAAATACCGGAAGATTTTGGGGGTGGAGCTTGGGGGGGGCAGGGATTGGGGAGATACAGTGCCGTGGAGTCCACCCTCCAAGGCAGCCATTTTCTCCAGAGGAACTGATCTCGGTCACTTGGCAATCAGTTTTAGTAGCAGGACATTTCTAGCTGCCGCCCTACTTATAGGACAGTAACTACAGTGTCTGCCCGATCCTGAGATTTCACTGGGGCCACCCCCACAGGTAGAAACGTTTGCTGAAAAGTGACAGGGCAACCTTTGTGCTGTTTTGAAAGTGGTACCAGGTAGAATTATAGGGGGGCTTGTAGAAAAGAGCAAGGGTCCAGTAGCACCTTAGAGGCAGACAAAATTTGTGGCGGAGTGATGAGCTTTCGTGAGTCACCGATCACTTCTTTGGATACCCGTTTGTAGCCAGAAGGGCTTTTGCAGGTGGTTGATCTGAAGACAATTCAGACGACTGTTCTTTGGTGCATGTTACATTTCTGAATGATTGTTTTGCATTTATTATGCAGGCTGCTTTCAGTCCAGTCAGAAGGCTGGGATAAGAGCCTTTTTAAAGTAAACAAATGCATTGTTACCCCTAATTATTTCTAGCATATTTTTCTTTCTTTAAATTTTAATATTATAGTTATCCTCTGAGGTCCCCAAAGGAAGGGATGGGTCTGCATATATGATAAATGAAATTGTTCTATTTTTAGGGGAATATATGTATAATTAAATGCAAAGTGTTATTGCTGCTGCCACAAGAGAAATTGTGAGTTAGAAAAATGCATCTTTTGAAAAATAACCTGCCTTCAGAAATTAAATCTCTCCATTCATTGCAATAAGTGTTCTTAAACTCGTTCCCTCCAGGCTTTGGGGTTTGTTGTTCTGTATAATTTCTGGCTGCTGTTCCAGCAGGGAATGTGAACCTACGTGGAGATGTTTATCCGTGACTGAGAGCAGCCTTCTTAGTTTTGAAACTCATTTTATGAAAACGAGCATCAGTCTTGTGATCGTCAGTGGCCGCACATCCATTTTTAAAGTCTGCTAGCGATTACCCCAGAAGGCTTATAGAATTCTGACATCCTGGTTTTTCTTTTCATGGAGCCGCAAACACATTCTGAAGCAATGTAATGTGTTTCCTTCTGGTCACTGCAGCAGTAATGTTCAATGGAATCCATGTCGTCTGTGCATTTTTTGTGGTGTCTTTAACTATTTTGGTAGGCCACAAAATGACTGTCAGATTAATACAGTGTTCATCTCACTTCATGATATCACTTCTTTCTTTCTTTCTTTCTTTCTTTCTTTCTTTCTTTCTTTCTTTCTTTCTTTCTTTCTTTCTTTCTTTCTTTCTTTCTTTCTTTCTTTCTTTCTTTCTTTCTTTCTTTCTTTCTTTCTTTCTCTCTCTCTCTCTCTCTCTCTCTCTCTCTCTCTCTCTCTCTCTCTCTCTCTCTCTCTCTCTCTCTCCTCCCTCCCTCCCTCCCTCCCTCCCTCCCTCCCGTCCCTTCCTTCTGTCTCACTGCTGCCAAAATATAGATCTCATAGTCTTTCCAAAGCACAAGGGGGCATATAGTGGGAAGCTCCTCCACATGCAGCTGCTGGTGTGACACCTTGGGCAAGCCCCGGTTCTTTTAGTGCTCTTCTCTCAAGAGCAGTCCTTGAAAGAGCTCTCTCAGCCCCTCCTACCTCACAAGGGTGTCGATTGTGGGGAGAGGAAAGGAAGGAGATTGTAAGTCGCTCTGAGACTCCAAGTGAAGGGTGGGGTATAAATCCAATCTCTTCTTCTCCTAACCTAGGGCTTAATTTGACGAGGTAGAAGCTGTATTGGAACATCTTCCTTGGCTGCTGATTTGTTCTCGAGTTCAGCTCAAAGTACTTGAGTGTGTCTGTGTTTAACGTGCCGTCAAGTTGCAGCCAGCTTATGGTGACTCCTTAGGGTTTTGAAGGCAAGAGTCTTACAGAGGTGGTTGGGTGTTGCCTGCCTCTGTGTAGTGACCCCAGGCTTCCTTGGTGGTCTCCCATCCAACTACTAACTAGGGTGGACCCTGCTTAGCTGCCAAGACGGTTTGGGACTTGTGTACTTGGAAGGACAGCCTATCCCTGTGTCAACATCAGCAGCCACTACAGTCTGTCCAACAGCTTCTGCTGAACATCTATGGCAGATTAGTAAGAACAGCCTAACGCTGATCTGGGCTTTCTCTGCAATCATCCCTACACTGTGGAATGGATGGATCTCAGAAGATCTACCTTCTTGTTAATTTTTAGGTAGAGGTGTGTACTAAGCTTTTCAGATGGACCTTTTTGGTTTGGGAAACTAGTGACGTTTATCAAGAGATTAATGCCATATATTAGTGTGGATGTTTACTGTAATATTATATGATATAACTTTGTGTATTCGTCCAGGTAGTCAGCCGTGTTGGTCTGAAGCAGCAGAACAAATTTAGAGTCCAGTGGCACCTTTAAGACCAACAAAGGTTTATTCAAGGTGTGAGCTTTCATGTGCAAGGCACTCTTTTTCAAATACATTGGAATGGTAGATGAGGTTCTAAACTTATAGACAGGGATTTAACAGCAAAAATAAGCATGTAACTTGATGATGCTTAAGTTATGCAAGGTGAAAAACTAAATAACAAGTTATCTTAAAGGTGCCACTAGACTCTAAATTTGTTTGTGTTTTTGTGTGATTTTAAAAACAATCTTACGTATTTTTGTGAGGTACTTTGGGTCCCTTGTTGGGAGAACGTAAAGGCTGTTAACCTTTAGATAAATGACAGAGGCATCCGTCAGAATGTTTATAATGCCAATCCTATTCACAGGTGGTGTGTTCGGTGGTATATAGCCGGTCAAAGGCCAGTGTGCCAACAGTACAGAGCAAAGTATGAAGCACCTAGCACATCGTAATCCTGAACGCATTTCCCCAGAAGTGAATCTACTTGGTTAATGTGTTGTCGAAGGCTTTCACGGCCGGAGGTCATTAGTTGCTGTAGATTTTCCGGGTTGTGTGGCTGTGGTCTTGGCATTGTAGGACCTGACGTTTCGCCAGTAGCTGTGACTGGCAACCTCTTTCTGAGTTATACCTCTGAGGATGCCAGTCACAGCTACTGGCGAAACGTCAGGTCCTACAATGCCAAGACCACAGCCACACAACCTGGAAAATCTATAGCAACTACTTGGTTAAAATTGAACCTGTTTTCTTTTAAGTGAGTTGAATAGTTCTATTTTAGTCACAACAACAACAACAACAAGCTTTTAAAAACTGGATAAAACAATCACCTGAAAACAAAAATGTATTAGGCTGCTTTGGAAGCTCATTCTGAAAGGTGGAATGAGAATACACTGTAGGTGGTGGGAAGAAGTGCCATCAAGTCTCAGGTGACTTATGGTGACCCTCTGAGGTTTTCAAGTCAAGAGACGTTTAGAGGAGATTTGCCCTTGCCTGCCTCCACCATCCTGTCCTTGGAAGCCTCTCCATCCAAATACTAGCCATGGCCGACCCTGCTTTGCCTCTGAGATCTGATGAGATCATGTTCTACCCAGGGCTATCCAGGTCAGGGCTGAGAATAATAAACTACCTTTGTTCAAAATATGGCCAGTATCTAGATCACAGTCCACTGCATGTAAATCAAAATGGGTTTGTCTTTGTTTGTGGCCACCGGAGCTAAATTGGCTAGAGGTCACCTAATTTCCTTTAAACAAGTTGCTGAGTTGACCAGTGTCCACGTTTGTTTGTTTTTTTGAAACTGACAAAGGAAGTCATTCCACTCTGAAACAAAGACCCTGAAGTGTACAATGTGGAACGTCTTCAGCCAGCCTTCCCTCTAATCCCCCCCCCCGAGCGGGGCAGTTCACATCCTGAGCAGAATATAACTGCTGTCATCTTAAAATGGGCAACGGGCAGTGCCAGACCCTGTACGGCTCCAGATTGTTGCTGAGCAGGGCTTCCTGTGTTAATCAGCAGCTGCTCACGAGCACATCTCAAAAAGGATATTATAGCATTGGAAAAAGTGCAGAGAAGGGCAACTAGAATGATAAAAGGGTTGGAACACCTTCCCTATGAAGAAAGGTTAAAACGCTTGGGGCTCTTCAGCTTGGAGAAACGACGGCTGAGGGGTGACATGATCGAGGTTTATAAGATTATGAATGGGATTGAGCAGGTTGAGAAAGAAGTACTTTTCTCTCTTTCTCACAATACAAGAACTCGTGGGCACTCCATGAAATTGCTGAGCAGTCGGGTTAGAACAGATAAAAGGAAATACTTCTTCACCCAAAGAGTGATTAACACATGGAATTCACTGCCACAGGAGCTGGTGGCAGCTACAAGCATGGACAGTTTCAAGAGGGAATTAGATAAACATATGGAGCAGAAGTCCATCAGTGGCTATTAGCCACAGGGTATAGATGGGAATTCTCAGTCTAGGGCAGATGATGCACTCTATTCTTGGTGCTGGAGGGGGCAGCAGTGGGAGGGCTTCTAGTGTCCTGGCCCCACTGCTGGACCTCCTGATAGCACGTGGTATTTTTGGCCGCTGTGTGACAGAGTGTCGGACTAGATGGGCCATTGGCCTGATTCAGCATTGACTTCTCTTATGTTCTTATGCACAGCTTAGAGGGAACATCGTAAATCTGCTCCCTCTAAATAAATGTGAAGTAAAGGGTACACTCTGCATCTCGCGATGCGGAGGCAAGCAGTGGCAAACCACCTCTGAACATCTCTTGCCTTGAAAACCCCACCAGAGGTTGCCGTAAGTCAGCCGGGACTTCACAGCCCTCCCCCCAAAGGTACACTTCAGAGTCATCCATCTAGAACTGCAATTGGGTGTTCGCTGAACGCTTAAATGAGGTTATGTCTGTTCTCAAATCAAATTTATGTAATGTCACTAGAGAGATTTCCAGGCCATTGTTTAACTTTGCCTTTAGGATGCTTAGCTGCAGACCGGAAGGTCGGTAGTTCGGCAGTTCGAGACCCTAGTGCCGCATGACGGAGTGAGCTCTCGTCTCTGATACCAGCTCCTGCCAACCTAGCAGTTCGAAAGCAAGAAATTGCAAGTAGATAAATAGGTACCGGCTTCGGTGGGAAGGTAACAGCATTCCGTGCGCCTCGGCACCTAGTCATGCCAGCCACATGACCACGGAAATGTCTTTGGACAGCGCTGGCTCTTTGATTTGGAAACTGAGATCAGCATCACCCCCTGGAGTCAAATTCGACTGGTTTTTGAGCAAGGGAAACCTTTACCTTTTTGTGCATACTGTGGAGATGCTTTAACAATGGCCAAAGGAGTTGAACCTTTTTGCATTAAGAAATAAAAAAAGCTCGGAGTGTTAGTTTAACTACAGTATGGCCCGCTATGACTGTATGCTGAAAAAATAATTCCTAGCAAAATCTTTTGAGCAGTTCTGTGAAATTTGATGTGGTAGTATTTGTTGGGATAGTGTAAATCTGCCTGCTTGCCTGCCATCATCCATCTGTCTGTCTGTCTGTCGCCTGTCTATCATCTGTCTGTCTGTCTATCATCTATCTATCCATTTGATTTATACCCTGCCCTCCCCACCAAGGCTGGCTCAGGGAGGCTTCCAAGGTATTCTGTCTGACTTACAGTTTGGTTAGAGCATGATGGCATACTCTAGCTTTTGGTGGTGGTCTGCACTACCTAATTGCACAAGTTTGAGGCTGCCTTACACCTAGGGTTGCCAACCTCCAGGTAGCACCTAGAGATCTCCTGCTGTTACAGTTGATCTCCAGGTGACCGAGACCAGTGCCTGGGAGAACATGGCTCCTTTGGAGGGTGGACTCTATGGTGTTATAACCCTGCTCAGGCTCCACCCCCAAAATCTCCAGTTATTTCCCGACCCAGAGCTGGTATCCCTAGTGGGAGTGGGCAGTATCAGGCTTTGCATGACTGACTCTTCCATAGTCAGTGAAGCAGCTCTCTGATAATGTGTCTCTGTGACCCATAGTTAGTAACAAAACATGCTGTGTGGTTGCCCCACGGGTTATGGGATGGGCTAATAGGTTATGAGTATTAGCTAATACTGTAGGGGATGAAGTAACCCTTACGTGGCTTAGCCAAGCGGTACGTACAGTTGAGTGTTTTGTCTCTGATCGGGACACAGAAGGTGATTCAAGAAATGAGTATGAGGCGTGGCTCTGTGCCAGGGCCAGTAGGCGTGGGCTTGCAAGGGCAGAGGCTGGGAGCGGGGTGTGCCTCCAGGCTCGGGCTTCCTCAGATCAGGACTCATGCAGCAAGGTTAAGCACAGCAACATGTCCTCTTCATTGTGTCCCCAAAGTCCGGGTTACAGGCTCACACGTTCTGCAGACAGAGTTACTTCACTTTGGTTTGCCTGCGGAAGTTTGCTTCTGTCGATCCCTTCCCCATGCCAGCCATAGGGTGCCTCCTCAATCCCAGGCCACCTCCTCTTGGCCACCAGCCTCAGTTCCTTCCCCAGTGAGTGGCTGGGTCCTTCAGCTCCAGGTGTGCAGATTACCACCCCAGTGGGACTTCTTCTCCCTTGAGGGCCTTCGTGTGGATCAGCCAGCCTCTCCTGACAGTGGGCATTCTGGGCCGGACTTGTCCTACCGGGAGGCAACCCACTTCTTCCACCCAGTAAACTTCCACTAGACGCTTTCCATCCAGTGCTCCCTCTAAGCTGTGGAGTCTTGTGAGCCAAAATTCTCCTTTTGAGTTACTGGCATTAAAGTTGTGAGCAAACAATTTGGTTAAAGGTAAAGGTTTCCCTTGCTCGAAAGCCAGTCGTATCTGACTCTATGGTTGCGGTGCTAATCTCCGTTTCCAAGCCAAAGAGCCAGCGCTGTCTGAAGACGTCTCCGTGGTCATGTGGCTGGCATGACTAAACACTGAGGCACATGGAATGCTGTTACCTTGTACCTATTTATCTACTTGCAATTTCTTGCTTTCAAACTGCTAGGTTGGCAGGAGCTGGAACCAGAGACAGGAGCTCACTCTGTCTTGTGGCACTCGGATCTCAAACTGTGGCTACTGCATACATTAGTTTTTTTCTGGAGCCATCCTTCCTGAGCTAAGACAAAAATGTGTGAGCCGGAGGCTCAATAACTGTAAACTAGCTCACACTAACTCAGCTTAGAGGGAACACTGTTTGCATCTGTGCCCCCGCCCCCGCCCATGTGTGCCCTGCCTCCTTCCTTCCTGGTCTTTAGAGTTATCAGCTCTGGGTTGGGAAATACCTGGAGAATTTGAGGGTGGACCCTGGGGAAGGTGGTGTTTGGATAGGGAAGGGACCTTGATGTCAGGTAGCACTGTCATGATTATTAAATGTGGAGGGGTACTTTTAATCCACCAGCCTCAGAGCGTTACCGTTTTCACTGTGTGTTATCGTTTCTTTGACCTTGTAGAAGCTCCAGCTGCAGAACTCCTAAGCTGGGAACCAACAGCTTTTAGATTGTTTGCTTGCTTTGCCTGCTTGCTTTGCCCGCACGCATGGGAACTATACTCATTGGCTTCAGCTTGTAAAGGGGGTGTTTGATTTTAGTATAACTTAGGAGACTCTACTGTTCCCGGGCATTCCTGACACAAGCTGTACACGTATCTTTAGCTCTGATTCACCAATAAACAGTTTTTTTCTGATGAAGCCCTGTGTTGTGTGACCTGACCAACGAGCCTAACAAAGTGCCATGGAGTCCATTCTCCAGAGATATATAGTGCCATGGAGTCCATTCTCCAGAGAAGCCATTTTCTTTAGGGGAATTGATCTTGGTCATCTGGAGATCAATTGTAATAGCAGGAGATCTCCAGATGCCACCTGGAAAGTGGCAACCCTAATGGTCTGCCACAGTGCATGTCCAGGAGTGGGCCTATCTGCATTACTTGGGAGTTGCAGGAGACTCATTTGGGAAGCCACTGGGCCGGCTACAGGAAAGCCTTCCAGGACAGTGGCAAAAAGGAGTTATGGGCCCTTTAAGGCCTCCGTTTGTTCACTGCCACCCAGTCATTTAGCTTGGCCAAGGCGATGGGAGGGGAAAAGAGGCTGCAGTTATGCCTAAGATTCCCTTGAAATCTCATGAGACTACTAGTTCTTGTGAGACTTCAGGCGAGTTGACTGAGCACGTGCAGTCTGCTGAAAGCCAGCTTGGTGTAGTGGTTAGGAGCGTGGACCCTTATCTGGGAGAACTGGGTTTCGTTCTCCACTCCTCCACATGCAGGTGCTGACGTGTCCTTGGGTCAGTCACAAGAGCTTTCAGAGCTGTTCTCTCACCAGCAATCCTCAAAAGAGCTCTCTCAGCCCCACCTACCTCACAGGGTGTCTGTTGTGGGGACGGGAAGGGAAAGGAGATTGTAAACCACTCTGAGGTTCCTTTGGGTAGTGAAGGGCAGGGTATAAATCCAGTCTCCTCCTCCTCCTCCTCCTCCTGTACTGGCCTCCTAAAGGGCTTGTATTTCTGAGTAAAACTATAATAAAAATCTTCTTGTTGTAGCATTTTTTCTTTTTTGCCTTGGTGCAGCCCCCTTTTTTCCTTTTAGAAGCAGGTCAGTGAGGTGTGGCTAGGCTCTCTTTCCAGGCTACACAGGAGAGACCCAGCAGAGAGGAGGAGGAGAAACCTGGGGTAGCAGGTCCATCCCCACACCAGTCCTGTGCTCAGACAGGGCAGAAAAGGGAGTAATGGACAAGGGTGCCATGGAGGGCAGGGGTGTAGATGCCCCTGAACCCCACAGTGTAATGGTAATGGAGTATTCGGATGCCTCCTTTCCACTGTCTCTTTTGGACTTCGATTTTTGGCTGTTGCTATGTCTGATAAGAGCTCCATTCCATAGATAAACTGTACTTGGTGGCACAGCATGGTTTTTGCTGTTTAAGTCTTCTAAATGTTTCATATTCTGGCAGAATTCAGGATTATTCTACTTTCCCCTATCCATTCAAGTTTCGTAAACTTCACATTTTATTCCCTCTCTGCTTTTTGCGGCTTTCTAAATGGAAAAGCTTTCGGATGGGGTTCACTAAGACCTGGTCAAATGATGTATCCATGCTAGTTTGCTTAGAAATGTGAACAATCATATTGTCATTACTGAATCGGCACCTCCTTCTGTAAGAAAAACCATTGGCATTTGATTCTACCTGTAGAGCGGCCGTGGTTGGAAACCAGCTCTGCTTAGAGCCAGCCATGAAAAGCTGATTCATATGCTTTTAATTAAGTACTTTCTCCCCTCAGGTTCAGGTTTTGAGAAAGCACAATGTTTGGAGATTATTTTGGCCCTTGGGCACCCTTGGAGTACAAAAGCCAAAGAATTTTTGTCTCTGGTATAAGTAAGTACTTGGCTTGGGTTCAGTTTGCCCTTTAGCAAGGAATGACTAAGGGCACGCCAGATCCAGAGAGAGATTTTGGCATGGCTTTTTGGCAGGCCGAGTGACCTTTAAAGAATTCTTTCCTAGTCCTTCTTTTTGCTTCACAGAACTTCTGGTTCCAGCAGTTTTGCTGGCATTGTTTTTCTTTCATAGAACAAAATCTAAGTACTCCCGCTAGCTGCTCTCTTGTTTTGCCTCCAATGGCACATAAGTATGGCTGGAATGTGAACCCTTATCACCGTGGGGCGAGAGAATTGCTTATATGGTTTCCTCTTTGCATGTAGCACAGCTGCAGCGGAGAGCTGTGTGATTCATTTAATAGCTAATTATTTGTTCACCGGTACAAACAACTATAAACACCACCTGAAATTCACTGAATTGAAATGCTAATGGGCCTTGATTCATTTCTCATAACTGCCAAACCTTTGTAATATAGCTTTTAATCCTGTAAAACTGGGAATTGGTGCTTGGAAACAAAAATCAGTGTCTTTGCATAAGCTGCATCAGTTTATGTGTGACACGTAAATACTGAGCTGAAGAAATGGAGAATGCCTTTTTGGATACTGAGTAAGATTACATTTATGGAATACTTTGGAGATTGTTGCACATGTTTAAACATGGATTGAAGCAAAGGAGCTGTGCCATATAATGGAAAGGCCATAAACTAAGACATTTGCCCTTCAGCCTTTTGTCACGTCCTCGGTTTTGTGTGGCTGAATAGAATCAAAACTAAAGTCAGATCTATCTGTCCGTCTGTCATAGCCTCTGAAGTAAAAAAAAATACATTTTTATTCTGAAATCAAAATCAAAATAAAGTCAGAATCATAGCAGCTGAAGGGAATTGCCATGAAATTTCCTATCAGAATTCCTCCTTTGGTAAACAAAAGTAATTATATTTTTTAAAATTAATATTTGTTCTCAGAGATTTTTCTTTACTAAATAGGCCCCAGAGTTGGGTGCTGTCATTGCCAGGAGAACGCCAGAATCAGTTTGCTGAAAGGTCAAAGTTTCGATGGTTCTGGATGGTCCAAAATAGGATCTGTACTGGCAGGGGTCAAAATTGAGGTATCTATGGAGGCTCGGAAAGGGTATAGGTAGATAGCAGACACCTGGGCACACAAAGTTCAAGACTCTCTTCTAAACAGGATTAATTTATAGCCAGGCTAGGGGTCAGACCATATTTGTGCCCAAGGAGGAGAATTCTGCCCCAGTTACCACCATTCTTGCTTGCCATCCTACAAGCCAGTGAGAAGCCCAGAATGCTTTGCTTCAAGTGTTGCTGACCCTTTCATATGGTGGAGAAAAGTCACCCTTCCACTTCACCCTGTGTCCTGGAAAATCTATTGCCATCCCAGAAATGCTACTGAAAGAACCAGAAATGAGTCCTGAAAAAAGGAGGGCAAGTAACTTGCCAGCCATTGACACTCCTTTCTTTTTCTTTCTCTACTGTCTTTCAAATTAAAGACATTCCAACTTAAATTTAAGCCAGCTGGTCCTGGCAGTTACCTTGGCAAGGTTCCAGGATGGAAATTGACTTTGAAATTGCAAGTGATGCTTTTATTCTTAATTAGTAGAATGCATATGAGTTGTCTGAGAAGAAGTTGTCTTCTTGGAGACCCTCAATCAAAGCTCAGTTGTTGTTATTTTTAAGTTCAGAATGCTAATGTCTAAAGGACAAGCTTTCAAGAGCTTGTTTTACATTCCTGAGGCAGCCATATTGCCTATTCTAAAACATCCAGAGAACTGAATATCAAGGAACGTGGAACTGCAAGCAGAAACTAGTCGTATGAGTGATTTGGAAAGTAGTGGAATGTAGGGAGTCCTTCTAAAATCACTGGAATGTGTGGGAATTTTGGTCAGATGCTAGTAGGTCACAAACAAACCAGGCCTTACGTGTTCAAACTATTATGCCTTTGATATCAGCATTCTGATCTTTGTGGGAAAGCTGATGTTTCATATGACTTGGGTTAGTCACAGTTCTCTCAGAGCTGTTATGGAAAGAGAAGTTCTCGAAAGAGCTCTCTCAGCCCCACCTCCCTCACAGGGTGTCTGTTGTGGAGAGGGGAAGGGAAAGGAGATTGTAAGCCGCTCTGAGACTCCTTCAGGTAGTGAAGGGTGGGGTATAAATCCAATCTCCTCCTCCTCCTCCACCACCTCCTCCTCCTCTAATGACAGTCATTTTATGAGATTCCTAGTTTTGTCTGTCTTGCAGGTAGAAATTTAACAACATGGAGGAAGTATGATGCAGTGGTTAGAATGTCATAGTAAAATGCTCAGGTACAACTCTCCCATGGCAACTTGCTAGGTTCTCAGTCTAACCAACTTCATTGGGTGGTGAGGATAAAACAGAGGAGAGTATGAGAGAATGCTGTAAGCTGCTTTGGTCTCTATTGGAGATAAAGGGGGGGTATAAATAAGTGGTGTAAAATGTCAGTGGCTGGTAAATAGGGTACTAGAGAATTCTGTTTCCAAGTTGGCTGGGTGCCTAAGGGCTAAACAAGGTGATAATGGGAGCCCTTTCATTTTCAAGCAGTGTGTTCCCACTGGGGAACTTTTTGAAATGCAACGCAGGGTCTGATTCTGATCGAGCCCTCTGTGGCATGGGGTGGGGAGAAGAAGAAGAAGAGATTGGATTTATACCCTACCCTTCACTACCCAAAGGAGTCTCAGAGCAGCTTACAATCTCCTTTCCCTTCCTGTCTCCATAACAGACACCCTGTGAGGTAGGTGGGGCTGAGAGAGCTCTTTCAAGGACTGCTTTTCACAGAACAGTTCTGAGAGAGCCATGACTGACCCAAGGTCACACCAGCAGTGGCAAGTGGAGGAGTGGGGAATCAAACCTGGTTCTCCCAGATCAGAACCTGCGCTTCTAACCACTACACCCAACTGTTAGCTGCCTTCCCCTCCTGCACCGTTCTCCCAAGCTAGAACGACACTGAAGAACATTATTTACCTGTAAGTCCCTCCTTACCATTTTGGTTTACAAAAGCAGCACGGTGGGAAGGCAGGAGTTCCTTCTTCTCCTCCATATGCGCAGGAGCTTGTGTGTGCGCGCATGTGTGTATCTTCCTCTGCCATAACCCAAACTGGACTTTAGCCTGTCACATTCACCAGCAGTTTGGGGCACCAGTAACAGGATCTAGGTGCATGCTCAAGAGCTCAGAGGCCCTCAGCTCCCACTCTTCTTTCCCCTCGCGTGCATGAATGAGTGGCTACGCATGTAGATGAGGCACTCTGAACACAGTCTGCTTGCTCAAAAGAGAAGGAACTTCATTCACTACAGCACAGATTTACAATCTAGAGCACCTTCTATATGGAAAAGGGATATCATAACACAGGGGTGGTCCAACTTGCTTAACATTAAGAGCCACATAGAATAAACGGTAGATGCTTGAGAACTGCCTATTTAGTGATGAATTTAACACAGTTAACTTGTTTTCCATAATTCTGATTTAGGTGGACAATGAGATGAAAAGTTTTTGTGATTTGTTTCATAGTGCTGTTTCAAGTTACTGGCTTTGTAATGACTGAGTGACACATTACGGATAAGACACAAAGGTTTACCTCCTTTACGGGTGAATGCAAAATCTTCCTCCCACTCTCACTTAAAATTTCTGTTTTCATCTTCATACATTTGATTCTTACAATTTGATGGCCCCATTTTTTACAATCTGATGATGCCATCTTCCTTCACAAATTTTTCACAGATACTTAAAGAGAGGGTTTCTGCACCCTTGCCCTCTTCCTCTCCCTTGGAGTAGTTCTGCTTTGGCAGTCCTCAACCTCTCCTCCTCGACCTCTGCTCCTCCCCTTCTTGTCCGAGGGAGGCAGGGACCATCCTGGCTGGCTGACTCAGCTGAGGCTCGTTGGGTGGGCGTTCATGCCATTTCGCAGTCAGCCTGCCAGCTCCCAAGGCACCAACCAAGTCCCTGCCCGATTCCCAGCTGTTTGAGGGTTGCAGCTTAATTGTAATGCAAAAAAGGAGCTCAGCCGATATATTTCTGTGAGCCACACAGTATGTGTGAAAGAGCCACATGCGGCTTGTGAGCCACAGTTTGGCCATCCCTGTAACACAAAGGACTGTTGCAGATCTAAGAAAAGAATGTAAAACTTTAACTAGCCTAACATTAGAGTGACAGCTGGTAACTCGTCATCCTTTCTCTGTGATGGGTGCAAGGTACTGGAACTTAAGAGAAAAGAGGCTGACATATCCCCTCTACTGGTTCGGTTTGAATGCCCAGCTTGAACCCATGTAACATGGTGCTCAGATCGTTTAACCCTTCCTGCCCTAGTTGGTTGGAAGTCCGATACCTAAACTTGAATTTGGGAAGTGATTCCCTTGTGGGACTCAGGCTCTTCTTCCTGCATTCAGCATGAAGTTGATGTCCTCTTGCTTTATTGCCCAGCTCATGTTCTTGCAAATAGCCATCCATCCTGCCCTTCCATGGGCAAATGGTTATCTCCTTGCAGGAAGTTCATGTCTGCTCTGCCAGTAATCTGGGCATTTTATGGCACTCCTCCCTGGGAAACAGCATTGTTCCCTGAGCTTTGGGGGGGACCACTGGGTGAGCTTCAAAGCAACTTATGTCTCCCAGTCATAACAGTCTTGACCCGAATGGGGTCCTACGGTGCAGTTAAAAGGAGTTCCCTACTGGGAGCTTGCTTCTTCAAAATGGAAGGGCATCTCTAGGTAAGCCCATATTATCTGATTTGACCCCCTAAGACTCACTGTTGCTATTGCACCAATCTGTTGCTATTGCACCAATATAGTAGGATATATATTGCTATTGCACCAATCTGAGTTCATTTCCTTGAATACAAGTCGCGTTGCATTTAGTGGAACTGGTTTCAAAATTAGTTCGCTTGTTTAGGATCACAGTTGGGACCAATGTACTCATGTTCAGAATGAGCTCATAGGACAATCACAGAAGGGCTGTATCCTGTGATTGTTAATGTTGGCTTCAACCCTACTTGTGTTGAAGACAGAAGTATATGGGAAGCTGTAAGAAAAATGGAATTTTGAAGTAAAGAGTATAAATGGGCTCGTCCAGTTTAAAAGGGCAGTAGTGCTGAACTTTAAAACACCTATTTTCGGAAAAACAAGATCTACCTGCGCGGTCCTGCTGATATTAAAGCAAGCAGACTTGTAAGTTGTCCAAAGGGCACATTCAAGCGGAGATTCTCCGTGTCATTAAATTAGGATCAAGCCCTTCTGAAGGGTTTTCTCCATTAGTCTGCTTCACTGACAACAAGTGGAGTGGATGGCAAGAAACGTTTTTATAGAAGGTAGACCAAAGAGTGATTTAGCTGAGTGACAGACAGCTGTAACCTTGTGAGTGACATTGTATTACTCCAGCAGTTGCAGAGTGGTGAACATGTCAAAGGTGATAAAATTCATCTTGTCTTGTTTCCACCTTTCAACTGAGACATACCAGTTATATGGTTGCTTGGCAACCATGGGGCTATAATGCCAATCAATTTAGTGGAAAACAATGCATGTAGTGATAAATAACTCCTTGACTTTTTACTAGTGCACTATGGTAGACTCTTTGACTTTTGTTGGTGTTAGTAGGATATATAAGCCTACTGTATGAATGATGGCGTGATACAGACTGAAGTGAGTTGCTGACCTAGTGGATCAGGTGAGTTGGGAGGTTGTTGGCTGACCCACAGAAACTTTACATGACCCAGTCTTGTGACCCATATCAAGTGGATAGGTTGTGGGCGTGGCCAAGGGACAAAGGCTAGTCAAGGGGTATAAAAAGGCCTCACCTTCTCCCTAGGCAGCTATGTAGTGAAGGGCCACAGAACATGAGCCGTGTTATAGCACGACCTGCTCCCACCTATATGACTGGAAATTTATATGCTTGTAAGTCAAGGTTGGAACTCCTCTTTGTCTTGAGACACCCCTTCACACAGGAGTTCTAGCCTTGACATATGGCATTTAATTGAGCTTTGCTAAATAGCTGCCTAGGACGGAGGTGAGGTTTGTGAACAAGGTGTTCCTCAGGACAAATGTCACAAAGAATCATGTAGAAGGTCATGGCAGGATTTTCCCCCAAATATATCTTCAATATATTGTGTATCTTCCATACACAATAACACCTAAATATCAGCTCTGTCGATTATGAAACATCATTCATTTTCTCATTTCCAGAAGGCTCCTGTTCCTCCTCCACCATCCTCCTCCATCAAAGTTCGTCTGAGGAAATGAACTCATGTTGATGCCATTTATTTTCCTCAGGGAAAACAGAATGTGAACTGACTAGTTAGCCATATTTTCATTGTTTTGTGGTAAGATTTGTTTTCCACCACCAGTAATAAGCGGCAAAGAAAGGGCTTCCTTCTCATTGCTGGCAACATTTGTGGGTGGAAATCAGAAATCATAATCTTGGCTCAGGCCTCCTGGTTGAGGCGAAGACCGTGAGGCAAGGGGGGGGCTCAGTGGTATCTGTCTCTCCTTTTCTTGTTCCCTGGTTCAGCTTCCAGGCACTCGGGCAATCTTCAGGGAGATGACTGTGTCCGGTCCTTAAATAGTGCTTCCTGCCAGTTGTCTACTAACTGCTTCCTGATCAGCTGTTGCTGACGTATGCCCTTCACATTGTCATTTTAAACTAGCCTGATTCCATGTAAAGCAACATGGGAACATCCATTCCTGGCCTGATTCCATGTAAAGCAACATGGGGACAGAGGTTTCAGATATTTTAAAAATCTGTTTATGAGCCGTATCTGAAGCACTCTGCCCATTTCAAACCACTTTTTGTAGCATATTCTGTTTTGGCTTTTTTTGGGGTGCCGGGGGGGGGGGGCGGGATGGTCTAACTTAGGGGTGTCAAACATGCGCCAAGGGCTGGATCAGGCCCTTGGAGGACTTCTGTCAGGCCTGCAGTGGAACTGGCTGCCTTCTGCTTTCTTCTTCCAGTTCTGCTGCGGTGGCGTCATCGTAGGTTTGCAGCTTACAGATACACACCTGAACAGCATACTCAAGATTGCAACAGCACAGACATTTTGATGCAATAATTCAGAGCAAGAGGTGTCAGTTATCAGACACTGTTAAATAAACAAAATATTGCAAGAGTGGTAATGTTTTAAGCATAATTTTATTTTAAGTAAAATAAAAGAACCTTTGTGTTTGTGTCCTTTATAAAGTTTATATCTCTGCTTCCTGGCATTACATTTTATGACACACATGGCCCAGCCCAACAAGGCCTCATTTATGTCAGATCTGGCCCTCGTAACAAATGAGTTTGACACCCCTGGTCTAACTTTTGAGCTATAGTGCTAGACCATTATAGCACTGAATTGCTCTATTAGTTTAATGCTGTAGCACAAAGGTTAGTAAGGTAAATGTAAAGGTTTCCCTTGATTGAAAGGTAGTCAAATCTGACTCTAGAAGGTGGTGCTTATTGTTTCCCAGCTGAAGAGCCAGCATTGTCTGAAGATGTTTCTGTGGTCATGTGGCCAGCATGACTAAATGCCGAGGTGCACAGAATGCTGTTACCTTCCCACTGAAGCGGTACCTATTTATCTACTTGCAATTTCTTGCTGTCGAACTGCTAGGTTGGCAGGAGCTAGGGCCAGAGACGGGAGCTCACTCCATCACACGGCACTAAGGTCTTCCGGTCTGCTGCTCAGCATCTTAACCCCCAAAAGCTGAAACTGAACACTGCAGAAATGGTGGGGGGGAGGCAGCACTTTCGGAACGTAAGAACATAAGAGAAGCCAATGTTGGATCAGGCCAATGGCCCATCTAGTCCAACACTCTGTCACAGAGTGGCCAAAAATACCAGGTGCCATCAGGAGGTCCAGCATTGGGGCCAGGACACCAGAAGCCCTCCCACTGTTGCCCCCCCCAGAAACGCTGCAGGCATTTTAAACACCACACTACAGTGATTCAGAAATGCAAGGAACACCTGAAAGTGGAAGAAAGGAGGTTTTTTTAAAAAAAATGGCTCAGCGCTGCTTTGCAAATGGGACAAGCAGCTTTGTAGGCAAAGGTTAAAAAAAAAACACCTGCTAGCAGCCGGGAGCCAAAAAGGTTGTGTCTGAAATGACACACAGGAACCCAGTTAGCAACTGGCAGCGAAAATGTCTTCCTCTTTCCTCTGTTGAGTTTCTGATGAGGCTAGGGGCTACGTCTCCAGTACCTGGCAATAGGCTGCAGTTGCTCTGATATAGTTCCCTGCGGTGGGCAGGGCAGTCTGTCCACTGCTATGGCAACAGAGTGATCAATTCCGATGGCAGGTTGCCTTTGGCTCATTGCCCTTTCCTGACTTTGGCTCCAGGGCCAGCCCTTCCATCATCTAGCAACGCAATCTCAAGAATACTTTCCTGGGAGTAAGCCCTAACGAGTAGACCTAAGTTTCTGAGTAGACCTGCTTAGGATTGCACTGTGAAAGTACCAAGGAGATCTCCTCAGTAACATGCAGAGAATTCCTGGCAGAAGCAAAATTCCTCCCTTGCCTTTTGGGCAAGTGGGCAGAATCATAAGACAGTGGGCCAGCCTGCCTTTTACTTCAATCTGTTTTATGTTAGAGATGTAGAGGTCTAGGAGGAGGAATGCAAACTGGGCGGGGGGGGGGGGCAGGTTTCTTGTCTCAGTTTTCCTGATCAGAAACAGTGGACATTTGGAAAAAGCTGGGGGAAAAAAGAATCCCTTAATGAAATATTTTCTTTGTTAGTGTGATGACTAAAATGCTCTTCAAGGGTAAAGATGCCCTTTGATCCCTCTAAATGCTTTCTAAGGACTACGTAAGACAATCTACGGCACTTATAATTAAGCGCTGTCAGATTGCAAGTATGGTGAACCCTCAAGGGGTTTTCTGGGCAAGAGCTGTTCAGAGGTGGCTTGCCATTGCCTGCCTCAGTCTAGCAACCCTGGTCTTCCCCACTGCGGTGGTCTCCCAGCCAAGTATTAACTGGGGTTAACCAGGGCTGACCCTGCTTCGCTTCCAGCTAGTCTAGGCTATTCAGGCTGCTATAGGGTGCACTAGACCTTAAATCCTGGTTCAACCCTGTCCCCGAACTTACATTCTACACTACACTCGAGTTCACCCCTGTAATTATCTCAGGGTATTTTTTGTTTCCACATTACATTGAGGTTACCCCAGTTTTGCTCCATACAGGATAAACAGATGCTGTTATAACCAGGGATAAATGCAAGATATTGTGTCGCGAGTTGAACTTTGATAAAACCAGGGATGACATCCAAGTGTGGAAAGGATCATAGTGTCGTCGTCGTCCCCCCCCTCAAATTGTGACAACTCCATGGGGTTTTCAAGGCAGACATTCAGAGGTGATTTGTGTGGCAGAACGTGCCATCTGCTTGGCATGCAGAAGGTCCCAGGTTCAAACCCTGACATCTCCAGTTAAAACGATCAGGTAATAGGTGGTGTGAAAGACCTCTGCCTGAAACCCTGCAGAGCCACTGCCAGTCAGAGTAAGCAATACTGACCTTGATGGACCAGTGGTCTGATTCAGAATAAGGCAGCTTCACTGGAGACCTCCTTTCTTTTGAACTGTAAATCCAATTTATGGAGAGATCTGAATGCAGAGGTCTGGACCAGATGACTGGTTCTTCCTTCCCCTCAAAGAGGTATTCTGAACCAGAAGTAAATTGCATTGTAGAATCCTGGTTTATGGAACAATCTCTTCTGTTACCCTCTGTGTGCAAGGAGCCAGGTTCTGTCTGTTTGTGATGTTTGAATGCAGCCAGTTCGTGAAAGGCCTCAAATTGCTTTTCTGGCACAGAAGGAAACCTGGAATGAGCAACGTTGGCCCTTCTGATTGCCAGACAGCATCAAGCCTTTGAATTGTCAGGATCCCAGAAACCCATCTGCCTGTCTTGCCTGGCTGACAGAGCTGGACTTTCACCTTCTACATTTCAGGTTCTGGCTTTGCCTTAACTGCAGTTCAAGTTGAAAGTCATTTTCAGTTACAGTCCAAGTTGCCAGCTCTGTTTCCAGTTATGGCTTGCAGGTTGCATGAGTGGGAAAGCTTCCAACTCTTCTAGGGTTAGGCAGTCATCTTTGATGGGGTTCTGTGATCCAAGTGAATTGCTTAACTGTATGATAAAAAAAAATCCGCGGTGGCTCAGAGGTTAAGATGCTGAGCTGCAGACCAGAAGGCCTGTCGTTCAGCAGTTCAAGGCCCTAGTGCCATGTGACAGAGTGAGCTCCCGTCTCTGGCCCCAGCTCCTGCCAACCTAGGAGTTTGAAAACAAGAAATTGTAAGTAGATAAATAGGTACCACTTTGGTGGGAAAGCAACAGCGTTCTGTGCACCTCGGCATTTAGTCATGCTGGCCACATGACCACGGAAACATCATCGGACAGCACTGGCTCTTCGGCTTGGAAACGGAGATGAGCACCACCCCCTAGAGTCGGATTCAAGCAAGGGAAGCCTTTACTTTTATCTTATGATAATTGTGGTGGGTGTGGGTTATTTTTGCTATAACTAAAGGGTGGGGGGAATGGTATTAGGAAGCTGACAACAGTCCAGTTCAGTAGTCAAGAGAAAGTGGCATAGACTGGGATGAATTATGTGCTGTTCTGCAACATTGATCGCTAACCACTTGGACATTGCATTGGCTGCTTTGATTTCTTTATTCAGAAATTCCGCAGAGAAATCCCTGGTTCAACTGAATCTCTTGTCTTCTTGGGAAGTACTGTAAGAGAAAGAGAGTGGAATTCTATGCAGAGTTAGTCCGGTCCAAGCCCATTGAAACCAGTAGGTTTAGACTAGCCTCATTCTGGGTTGGGGTTGTACTGACAGTTCCCAAAGTTAGTTCTGTTCAAATCCATGCTCTATGTTAGTCTTCAAAACAGTTGGGAGAAACTGTTGGAAAAGATGAGGCGTATAGGATGTGTTGAGGGAAAGAAATTTAATTGATGGGTAAGTGATTGAAGAGCTTTCCTCCAAAGTTTAACTTTTGATTTCCAGTTGCTCTGAAGCTGCTCATGTAGCTTTCATAGAAACCTTTATCCAGGCAGATAAACATTATAGCCAATGAGATTAACTATTGGAAATGAAAACAAAATGCCTAGGCATAACAATTGATATGATTACGAACACAGAAACTAAAGACATGAGGCAAATAAAAAACTAAGGAAGTTGTATGTTATAAGTACATCTATTAGGGTGTGCAGAGTATGTTCGACACTCCATTTGGGAGTTGCCCTCCCGATGCAACTGCTGAAATATTTTTTATCAATTGACAGTCCCAAAACTAAGAAGAGCTTTTACTTTGGCAAGAGTGAACATTCTTCCCTCGGTGGTTTCGGAGGGCAGATATAATAGAGTAACATACTCTAATAGAACATGCAGATGCTCATATAATAAAATCGATTAGAAACCATCAAACATATGATTATGGAGTGCCCTATATTCAACGAGTTGAAGGCTAATTTAGTCACCCCTTTACTTAAAAATATGGGACTGCTAAATGTACGAGCCCAAGTGTCATGGCTACTGTCAGATACAAATCCACCTTCCACCTTCTCAGTGGTGAAATTCATAGGCACAATAGTCAAATACTGAGTAAGGCCTTTTAAAATAATTTTTGGTTCTAACTTCTGCTTTAAGGCCTTGTGTGCAGTACTTGATAGATAGATAGACCTTTAATGTTAATATGCAATGGGTCTCTTCCAAAGAGCTAGCATGGTGCCTTGACAGCATTGTGAGTTGGACTGGAGAGACCCAGAGCCCAGTCTGCATTCTGCCGTGAAGCACAGGGGAGGGAGAGTGTGGCTCAGCGGAAGAGCATCTGGTTTGTACGCAGAAGAGACCAGGTTCAATTCTTGGCAGCTTCAGTTAAAAGGATCAGGTAGCAGGTGACTCTGCTATAGAGATGACTCTGGAATGCAGCTGCCGATTTGGGCAGAGAGCACCAGACTTGATAGACAGATGGTGGGAAGAGTAAAAAGCAGCTTCCTGTATTCACAGTGGATGACACCGAGCCAATCGTCTTTTCATCTCACCTACCTCACAGGGTTGTTTATGAAGACAAATGGGAAGGAGACGGCTATGTGTGCTGCAGGTGGGATAAAAACATAGCAAATAACACCGTTCATTGTGGCTACTTACAATATCCTACTTCCTAGGTTGTATTGGTGGAGAAAATGATGCAAGCATGGATAATTTTGATGAGTTTTTATTTGTTTATGTTTGGCATGACCATTTGTGCTTTATTTCCCCTCATCGTACATGCCCCCTGTTTCCTTCCTTGGTTAGTGTGAGGGAAAAATGGCTTTTGGCTTGATAGGGTTTCGAGCTATTAAGTGACCCATCCATGTGGTCTAGTGGCACTGCTGGAGTTACAAAACATACCGAAAGGAAAGCAACTTCTCAAAGCGTGGTACTACTCCGGGAAAATCAATAGGTGAAATGTGCTATGGACTGGCCAGGACAGGAATAGTCTGAAAAATTACTCTTGGGGTGGGGAGCCTAATAGCTCAAAAAGATGTTTGCATCTCACCTTTTCCAGCAACGGCAGTTGCATTTAGCAATTCTCACGTATGTCAGAGATGTGCTTCCGGGTAGAAGTACAGACATTAGATGCCATTATTTGTTTTCCCACCCTCCTTTCTTATCTTTGTCTGTAACCTGCTACCAATCGTTCAAATTCATGTCTCCCCCCCCGCGATATTATTTATCCCCACCCCGTGCCTTCCTAGGGACAGGAATGTCATGGCAACTGCAGCACCTGTGGCAACAGAACTGCTTGGCAGAGGAGGGTTGAGGTGTCTGCAGAGCTCCTTGCTCTCTCCTCTGGATGCTGGCTAAGGGCCTAGCCTTCCTACCCCAACAAATACACCTCCAGGCAAATCCTCGAATGCTGTGGGATAACATGGCAAATGTTGCACCTGTCAGGTTCAGTTGCACAGAGGAAGAGGCAGGGAGGGAGGCTTTCTTGAGCTCCAGGATAAGCCTAGAACTTGTACTGAACGTAAGAACATAAGAGAAGCCAATGATGGATCAAGCCAATGGCCCATCTAGTCCAACAGTGGCCAAAAATACCAGGTGCCATCAGGAGGTCTACCAGTGGGGCCAGGACACTAGAAGCCCTCCCACTGTTGCCCCCCCCCCAGGCACCAAGAATATAAAGCATCACCTGTCCCAGCCTGAGAGTTCCTATCTATACCTCGTGGCTAATAGCCACTGATGGACTTCTGCTTCATATGCTTATCTAATTCCCTCTTGAAGCTGTCCATGCTTGTAGCCGCCGCCACCACCTGTGAGAATGAATTCCATGTGTCACCATGGGTGAAGTACTTCCTTTTATCCGTTCTAACCCGACCGCTCAGCAATTTCATTGAATGTCCATGAGTTCTTGTATTATGAGAAAGGGAGAAAAGTACTTCTTTTTCTATCTGCTCTATCCCATGCATAATCTTATAAACCTCGATCATGTCACCCCTCAGCCATCATTTCTCCAAGCTAAAGAGCCCCAAGCGTTTTAACCTTTCTTCATAGGGAAAGTGTTCCAACCCTTTTAGTTGCCCTTCTCTGCACTTTTTCCAGTGCTATAATATCCTTTTTGAGGTGTGGGCACTGGTCTTTGCAACAGATATACAAGCAGATATACAAGCAGCTGGAAGGTCCAACACACAAAACAGAAGTATGTAAATGATGGAGAAGAGTGGGGAACCTCTTTCATTTGGCCGAGAATTTACTGTGCTTTTATGGCCAGAAAGATGTCTGAGAAGGGGGGTGGGTTTCCCCCGGCATTCCTTCTACATATCATTGTGATGAACTGACAGATTCATTAAACTCTGGCACTTCCACGCACCTCATTTGCGCTGTCTGCATTTTCACCTTCAGGCAGCATATTTCTTCCGGTTGCGTGATTGTGACTTGCCGACGGGAAACGAAGACGGGGGTAGAATGCAGCCTTATTGTGTGCCGTGCTCGATCTCGTCCATGACGTTATCATTTGGTCCTGCCGGTAACAAGGATAAATTGCTGTTGCCATTTTCGTTGGTAGTTATATGGATTAGTAATTAGGCTCTCCGGTGCAGATGAGGGCTTGGGTTCTGTGCGCAGATGGGTATCTTCTCTTCCCACAGGACCAAGCTGTCGTTCTCTCTGATACCAATGATGATTCACTTGCTTAGGCAGGAACTCAGGCACCCTGGTTATTCATGCATCTTTATTTTAAATGTGTGTAGTCCGCCGCCACCACCCCGGTGCTAGGCAGGTAATATGAGCTTCAAGGAAGCAGGGGTGTATAATCGAAGTTTACAAACGGTCGATTTCATAAAAGCAGAAACTGACTGACTTCCATGAAGCAGCCACTGGTACCAAAGCAAAACAAGAGTCTTGTGGCATTGTTAAAACTTAGACCGATTCCCCACAAGCAGCTGTGCTGCCCTCGCTCTTCCATTTCCCCCGGTCATATTGGTCAATTTCACACTATTCGCTGCGCAGCCGCCTTTTGACCTGCATCTCCACCCGATTTCCTCCACGTCTTCTCAATCCTCAAAAAACAGGATCAAGAAGACGCGGGGGAAATTGAGGGGAGATGCGGGTCAAAATGTGGCCGCGCAGCAAATAGTGTGAAATTGACCAATACGACCGGAGAAAATGGAAGAGCGACGGCAGCACAGCTTCTTCTGGGGAATCGGTCTCTATCTATTGTGGCACAAGCTTCGGGGGGAGTCAAAGCCCATTTTGTGAGATGTGTGAATGTTGCTCTCAGTTAGTGACCAGGTGCACACTCCCGTACGTAGGTGCAAATAGAAGAAGGGTGGAGGGAGAGGAAAAGTCTGTGTTACGACTAAAAGAAGCCAGAAGAGCTACAAATCCCAGAGGTGGAGGTGATCAGTGTAGCACACAACTGAAAACAAGATGGAATCAGAGTGAGTAGGGACCTTTCCCAACTGGAGATGACCTGGAAGAGGAAGATGAATGATCAACATCAATACTTGTTTACTTTTTTTAACAAAAGAAATTGCAGTGGGGTGGTGCCTGATCTTGCGCTAACTTTACCAGCAGCTATATGGTAGTGGAAAGTGCTGTCAAAATCACAGCTTGTGGCAACCCTTTCAGGGCTTTCAGTGCAAGGAATGAACATTTTGTGTTTTTCAAGACAGGAAACCATGCCCTATTTATTTTTAAACTCTCTTCTTTCTTGTTGAAATTGTGTTTTTGTTTATGAATTTCAATGGCTTCCCTGTGTAATCTGCCACACAGCATAGCAGTCAGACAAGAATAAAAGAACATAAAAGACACTGCAGACTGGGCCAACCTGAAAGATCAGCAGTGGCTGAACATAGCCTGACTCAAACAGGAAACACTATCTTATTCCAAGACACTGAAAGGCTGGACAACACATCCAATTACCATGTCAGCGCACTTGTGGGATAGGGAGGGATATAAATAAAATAAATAATATCTGCAAAAGTGGTGTTGGTCTGTGGTCCTGCTGAATGGCTCCAAGAATACTAAAGTGATCTGGGCCAACAAGGCATCACTTGAAAGCCCATTCCAGCACTTTTAAACTTAACCCAAAGGTGCACGTGGGTATCAGAATCCAGGGAAATTGCCTCTTGCCCCTAAGCAGTCCTCTAATTAGGATTGGAAGGCCCTCTTTGACAATGGAGCAGCTAAGCCATTAGCAGTAACTAAAACTACCAATATTAAGAAATGCCTGTGTCATCGTCGTCATCATCATTGACCTTTATTGGCATAAAATAATATAAGAAGAAAGGTAAAAAACAATCGGTTCATTAAAAACTAAGTGTTAAAAACTCTTGCTCTTAGCTTCCGTACAAGTGAGAGGAACTTGCTTCTAGATGCAGTGATTTCAGGGGATTTATCAGAAAGCAAGAAGTTGAACTCATTGCCAACAATCTTTGCAGCAGACAAGAGAGGGCCTATCAGGTGATCGTGTAGGCACGAATAACGGGGGCAACGAAGACGGATGTGTTGCATTGAGTCAGGTTCGTTATAGAAGCAGGTTCAAACTCTGTCCTTATAAGGGGTATCCTTGTATCTGCCTGTCAAAACAGCTGAAGGGAATAAATTAAACCTAGCCAACATAAAGACTCTGTGGTGAAGAGGGATTGTCAAATTGTGAAGATACTGAGCCTTTGAATGTTGTAGAGAGGGGAGGCCAAGAAAACGAGGGGAGCAGACTCCAGAGCTGCCTGCATTGATTACTTGGACTTCAATGTCCCAGATCCTCCTTTCTACAATCCGAAAAATGTCCCTTTCTCCTGAATTAACCAGAGAGTCCAGATCGATACCGATTGATTTAATTCTGGAAGTTATAAATTGTGGCCATTTCCGAGATATAAGGGTCTGTACGGAGGAGAGCAATAAGGCTGTTGGGCGGTGAACTGAAATAGAGACGGAGCCAGTATTGAATGGCTAAGATCCACGCCCGCGTTTCAATAAGATGGATGCCCAGCTCTGCACAGATAGTAGAATAAGCTACAGAGTTGGAAAGACCAAGGATCCTGCATAGAAAGATAATATTTATATGTTCAACTTCTTTGTTGAAGTTTGGATCCACACAGGGATCCCATAAAGCAGGCGTGAGATAACCGTAGCCTGGAAAATCCGGAGGGCAGCCGGGACATATTGATTACCTTTTTTGTGAAAGAAGCGTGTTATAGCCGTAATCTTATTCCTGGCCAGACTAAGAGAGAGGTCCCGGTGAGAACACCATTTTAAACTATATTGAAATAAAACACCAAGATATCTAAATGATTTAACCTGCTCTATTTCTCTTCCTTCGATTCCACAGCATGTGCACTTCCAGGATTTAGAAAAGACCAGTATTTTTGTCTTAGGTAAAGGTAAAGGTTCCCTTGCTCGAAAGCCAGTCGAATCCGACTCTAGGGTTGCGGTGCTCATCTCCGTTTCAAAGCCAAAGAGCCAGCGCTGTCCGAAGACGTTTCCGTGGTCATGTGGCCGGCATGACTAAACACCAAGGTGCACGGAACGCTGTTACCTTCCCACCGAAGTGGTACCTATTTATCTACTTGCAATTTCTTGCTTTCGAACTGCTAGGTTGGCAGGAGCCTGAACTAGAGACAGGAGCTCACCCCGTCATGCGGCACCCGGGTCTCGAACTGCTGAACTACTGACCTTCCACAGCCTGCAGTTCAGCGTCTTAACCACTTGAGCCACCGCAGCTCCTTTTTTTTTTTTTTTGTCTTATCGAAATGAATAAGAAGTGAGTTCTGTCTGCAATAAACAGTGAACTCCGATAGGAGGCGCATTAACCCTATCCTAGTGTAAGAGAGGATCACAGCGTCATCTGCATAGAGTAGGATCGATACTGAGGAGGAAATGCCTGTAAATACTAGTATTTTATATTAGTATTAGTAGCACTGGACCAGATAAATAAGTGGCATTAAGAGCTGTGGGTAATGTAGAGGAGTACAGGCAGAGGAGAAGGAAACAAAGCTGAGAAAGGTGACCAAGAACGTGGGATCACCAGGAAAGACGTTTGACATTTGCCACCCCCTGTGCTGCGGAACCTTTTGCTAGGACAAAGTTTGATTCCAGCAGCACTTTTGAGACCAACAAAGTCCAATTCTGGGTATAAGCTTTTGTGTGCATGTGCACTTTTGCTAATTACATTTGAAAAGACATGGCAGTAATAGTTCGGTGTTGGTGTTCTGATTAAATTGCTCTGCCAGATTTTTTTATATGGGAAACAGGAGGAATGTAAATATGTTTCTGAATTTCACAAAGGTCTTCCCATATCATCTCATTATTAATTGAAACTTTATGTGGAATATATGAGAACATCAAATATATATATGTGTGTGTGTGTGTGTGTATTTGTAGAGGATAGATAGATGTGGAAGGTTCCTGGCTCCTGTAGCCTTTGTAAACAGTCCTCTGAGAATAAACTTGGATGCCTTAATCTAGGGCATATTGATTTGTGTAAATGGTTAGCCAAGTAGTTAAGACTATCGAATAATAAATCTCCATCTGTAATTACAATATGTCTGCTTGTGCTGTGTTGAGGCCATCTCTTCCAGTGCAAGAGAATGGACCAAAAAAAAAAAATATGCTTGAGGAACTTTCAGCATGTTCTGAAGCCAAGCCTTCCATTCTCAGAAATGACCCCAGGTCTATAGACTCCCAGTGAAAATAGGGCACCATGCATGGTTCTTGCCGAGTTTTTCACTGTATGCTTTTAATTGTATGATATATGAGAGCCTTTTGGCAGAAAAAACAACAACTGACAGTAAAGAAAGCAATCATTAAATATATTTAGTCTGTGGGCTGGATGCGGCAAGGTTTCCCGCTGTTGACAGAGAGAGGATGCTCCCCCCTTTGACTACCAAAACGCTGTGATGAAGACTATGGGACCTTCATGGGTGTGAGATGGATGCGGCAGTAAGGAGGAGATTTGGGTCAGATGGAATGACAAAGCCACCTGTATCCAACTCCTTGCATCGTTACCACTGGAATTTTCTTCTTTGGTGTCCTCCTTCAGCACAAGCTACCAAGCTTTGCCCGTCTTTATTTCGACTAACATCTGGTGCATCTGTAATACCATCTGTCCTCCAAGGAGCTCAGGGTGCCATATATCGTTCTCCTGCCCCAGTTTTCTCTGCACAACAACCCTGCGTGGTATGTTTAGCTGAGAGAAGATAACTGAGCAAGGTCACCCAGCAAACGTTGTGACGAACTGCACCTCGCTGGCCTGTAACTGGCTAACAGTACAATCCTAAACAGACTTACGCCCTTCTAAGCAGAGTGCTTAGGATCGTGCTCTAAGAGACTAAGGAGTGAACAGCAGGAAATTACCAGTTCTAATCTTAACTATGCCTTGAATTCACCAGCGGAGCCACTGTCTCCACTGCTGCCTGAACACATGAAGGTTCCTTAAACTGAATCTGTCAAGATCAATAGCGTCTGCTCTGACTGGCAGGCAGCAGCTCTCCAGAGTCCCAGAGACTTCTACATCACCTACTACTGGATCCTTTTTCTGACAGATGCCTGGGATTGAACCTGAGAACCTTCTACATACAAAGCAAGGCCTCTACCACTGAGCCATAAGCAATGCATGGTGAATAATGCGGATGTTTTACAGGGTGGTCGTAAGGAGAGAAAATGCGTGAAGTGCTTGGAACACGATAACAAGCTATGGAAAAGCCATTTGCCGTGTTATTGTTTAT
Source organism: Gekko gecko (assembly GCA_029375565.1). Classification (NCBI taxonomy): domain Eukaryota; kingdom Metazoa; phylum Chordata; class Lepidosauria; order Squamata; family Gekkonidae; genus Gekko; species Gekko gecko. Next base: position 8,317,016 of record JAPDNY010000010.1, read on the forward strand.
GATACAGCATAGCAGAAAGTAATCTGGATTATTTAGATTTTGTCAAAATAACGAAATTGAGCTGAATATTTTTTTTTAACAGTCGTATTCTTCTGAAGACTCCTTCCCCAGCCAAGGAGAGCTCAGTGTATTGGTACGGCTGTAAAAAGTTGTAGCACAATTTGGCTACCTGTTTTGAGTTGGAACTGTATTTTAAAGGGTTGTCCCCAATTCCTGTACTGAAGAAAGCACCAATATCTATCATGTTGGATTTTTTTTTTGGCACGTGCTATGCCGCAGCAAGATGCTGAGAGCATGGGGTCACTGTTTTTTGTTGTGTTGCTTCTGTACTCTTTGTAAGCTCCAGCTTGCCAACACAAGTTGCGAATCACCTGGGTGGGGGGGAGCCCAAAGTCACTAGAACAGGCTCAGGTTGACCTAGGTGCCTTCCAACTCCAGTGTGAAAATGCCTCATTAGGCAAACACTGGACCCAGTAAGGAAGACAGACAAACAAATTAAGCGGTTTATTTGCAAGACGATGTGATGTTGTTAGAGTGTTGGACTAGGATCTGGGAGACCCAGGTTTGAGCCCCCATGCTGCCATGGAAGCTTGCTGGGTGACCTTGAGCCAGCTACACACCCTCAGCCTAACCGACCTTACAGGGTTGTTGTGAGGAAAAAAAGAAGAAGAAGAGGAGGAGGAGGAGATTGGATTTATACCCCGCCTTTCACTACCCAAAGGTGTCTCAGAGCGGCTTACAAACTCCTTTCCCTTCCCCTCCCCACAACAGACACCCTGTGAGGTAGGTGGGGCTGAGAGAGAGCTCTTGACAGAAACTGCTCTTTTTCAAGAACAGCTCTTATCAGAACTATGGCTTGCCCAGGGTCACCCAGCCAGGTGCAAGTGGAGGAGTAGGGAATCAAACCCAGTTCTCCCAGATTAGAGTCCGTGCACTTAACCACTGCACCAAAACACAGAGAAGATAAGAATAACATAAGCTGCTTTGGGTCCCCATCAAGGAGAACGATAGGGTATAAATGAAGTAAGTAAATAAAGCAATAAATAAATTTGACACAATGATAAAAGAAAGGGGTAAAAGACCTAAAATTAAAAATTAAGAGGCATAGCGGAGAGGCGAAGGAATGAATGAAAATAATGCAGACAAAGTAACTGAGATGCCGGGAGCAAAGGAATAAAAAGGACATGGTTATAGGGAAATGTAATTGAGTTGGATCTGTATTTCTCCTTTCCCTAACCGGGTAATCCCAGATCACATCTGATCCTGAACACTTACCATGTCACCAGGACAACATTAACTGTGTGGAACCAGAGCCACACCACGTATATTCCATGCTATTCTACTGAGAAGGGTGTGCCACTATAGTTTCCCCATCCAGCTCTCTTGATGCAAAACTGAAGCTCAGTCTGTGCCATAGGCCAGGTGTGTCCCTTTCATCCTCTTGTATGGCCCTTTCCCTGCAGACAAATAACTTTTCACCCTGTTCAAGGGGTCTGTGTCAGGGTAAAAGGTCACCTAAGCAAGCCCAGCCATTGCGGAGTTTCCATAGTATTGGTTCAGTTTACTTGGTTTGTGAGCAGAAAGCTTAGCTGCCCAATACTCTTGTCTGTTTGTCCTTGTCTTTGTTTCTTGGCTTCCAAAGACACAAATCTGTTTGCCTCTGGCTCTCTGAGGCATGATTCTTTCCGTTAGCTGTTGCTGGAACAACAACAGCGCTGCCTTGTACAGAGGGAAGGTTATTGAATCAACAATGTGCCCCATTGATTTCGGTGAGCCTGTTCAAACACGATCTGTGTCGCTCAGAATTAGAAGGGCACAGAACTTGACCATCCGCAGGCTTCTTTACTCTAGACATTTAAAGAAGTGTTGGCCAAAATTCGGTGTGCTTCAGGGTTACCGAAGGCTTATTTTTACTGTACTGTGCAATCAAACTGTGGCTGGAATAAAGTCTTTGTGAAGCTATTGGCCAGGGGATTAAATGGTGGAGCAGTTCAATGCAGTGGGATGCAGAGCCAGTTCAGTGTAGTGGTTAGAGGGGTCAAAATAGGATCTGGGAGACCCCAGTTCAAATTAGGGATGCCAGCCTCCACGTGGGACCTCGGGGTCCTCTGGAATTATTGCTGAACTCCAGGCTACAGAGATCAGTTCCCCTGGAGAAAATGGCTGCTTTGGAGGGTGGACTCTGTGGCATTGGACCCCGCTGAGATCCCTGTCCTTCCCAAGCTCCACCCCCAAATCTCCAGACATTTCCCAGCCTGGAGCTGGCAACCCTACTCCCCCTTCCTGCAGGCTACTGTAGAACCTTGGCAACCCTAAATTTGAATTCTGACTCAGCCTAACCTCTTGTTGGGAGAATAAAATGGAAGAGAGGAGAGAGTATGTAATGTGCTTTGGGTTTCCATTGGTGAGAGGAGTTTCAAATGAAGGAGGAGGAGGAGGAGGAGAGATTGGATTTATACCCCACCTTTCACTACCCGAAGGAGTCTTAGAGCAGCTTACAAACGCCTTTCCCTTCCCCTCCCCACAACAGACACCCTGTGAGGTAGGTGAGGCTGAGAGAGCTCTGAGAGAAACTGCTCTTTTTCAAAAACAGCTGTGCCAGAACTACGGCTTGCACAAGGTCATCCAGCAGGTGCAAGTGGAGGAGTGGGGAATCAAACCCAGTTCTCCCAGATTAGAGTCTGCGCACTTAACCACTACACCAAACTGGCAGAGTGGTAGAATACACATGCATTATGCTTTCTTCTGCATATATTTTTTAAAAAGATATTTCTTTCTTTCCCAAGTGCAGCTGCTGGGCTGTTTCTCTCCCCCTCCCCTCCCAGAAGACATAGTTTGTGGGAAGGGAGACTTTATGACCCTTCCCTCCCTTGGCTTTTTCCTGCTGCCCCCTTCCTCTGGGAAAAGAAAATGGCAGTGGAAGAAAGGTTTTGAGAGGTCTCTTCCGCCCACGCCATTCTTCTCTTCAGACAAGCAGTCTGAGTGGCTATATCTAGAAAACCCTTTTTAAAAAATCATGAAAGAGAACATATCACTGAGGCTCAGCCGTAGTCCATATGAGTCTAGTTTGCAGGTTATTGTTATTATTTTGGTCAGTCGTCTAGTTCTTTGTGTCCTAACTAGAAACACCCTTCCTTGAGGCATTTTATCACTTCCACTAATTTCTGGCCTGGCTTGGATAAGGGTGCCTACATACACACAGGAACAGCAGTTCAAGAAGACCATTCTTCTCAGACCGCTGTGTTCATTTCCCATGGAAATCTTTAAATATATATATATATATATATATATATATATATATATATATATATATATATATATATATATATATATTGTTCTTGTTTGCTATGCAAAACAAATTGCTCATTCCAAATATTAGTGAAAGAGAATGTGAAATAATCTTTTTTTAAAAAATCTTAGTAACTTTGAGGCTTACCATAAAAATAATAAATGGAAGGAGGAGAAATAGAAACAAGACGGGTCAGTCATATTCCTCCTGGGAAGCTGTACAATACTTAGAAGTTATTCTCAGTTTGCACTTAGCATAGAGCTGAGCAACATGGTCGGTAACCTTGCATGATTTATATATGTTGTAAGACTATAGACAAGCTGGATCCTGTCCAGAGGAGGGCAATGAAAATGGTGAGGGGTCTGGAGACCAAGTCCTATGAAGAAAGGTTGAAGGAGCTGAGTATGTTTAGCCTGGAGAGGAGACGGCTGAGAGGTGATATGATAACCATCTTCAAGTACTTGAAGGGCTGTCATATAAAGGAAGGGTGTGGAGTTGTTTTCTGTTGCCCCAGAAGGTTGGACCAGAACCAATGGGTTGAAATTAAGGTCCCTTCCAACTCCATGATTCTATGGTTCTATTACCACTTTCGGCGGGAGCTTAAATATGAAGTGTCACCCCACATAAATATGAATGTCACCCCACATAAAATATATTTGCCTTTACAATATATAACTACAGTGAAGGTGAGGCCAGAAAGTTCTTCCTAGCATGCCAGTGAGACATGTGGAGGGCGCTTTCTGTGTGTGATTGAGCACTCAGGGAATCATTTTGCCAGCTGGTTTTTGAAATGGCAGATTGCTGTTCATGTAGCTGGGCTCTTGGATGGAAAACAAACAGTCAAGTCCTGCGCAGTCCTGCTCCAACTGTAAAGCAGCGTTGCCAACCTCCAGGTAGTATCTGGAGATCTCCTGCTATTACAGTTGATCTTCACACGGCCAAGATCAGAACCCCTGGAGAAAATGGCCGCTTTGGGGGGTGGACTTTAGGGCATTTTACCCTGCAGAGGTCCCCCAAACCCCACCCTTTCCCGGATCCAAACCCCAACCCGGAGCTGGATCCAAAACCCAACCTGGATCCAAACCCCAACCCAGAGCTAGAAACTCTAACTGTAAAGACATAATTTTTAGGCTATTGGCTTGCACGATCAGTCCTTTATTTCTGTGTTTAAGGTGAGCAAAATGTCATGAGCGTGTACACAGTGTCTGCATCAATATGTGGGATTTTCACTGCTAATTTTTGTCCTTTTCCTGGTATCCTTAATGCTCTTTCTGTGTTTGATGCCTCCAGCTGTCAGTTTTGCTATGCTCTGCAGTTCTGTTTCTCTCTCTCTCTCTCTCTCTCTCTCTCTCTCTCTCTCTCTCTCTCGCTTTCTCCATCTCAGCACTGATGAGAGGAAGCAGGGAGGTTTGCGTGGCACCGAGACATAATAGGGCTGTTTTCTTTTCCCCTTCCTGCCCTTTGACATAACGTGACAATCAAGCAAGCTCGTGATATTGTGCTTGGCATCGGGGCTGGAGGAAAAGAATTGCTTTGTTGCCCGACAGCCAGGAGGTTGGCTGTTGGGTGAGATGATGGCTGTACTGTTTGGGGAAGCTCAGATTTTCAAGTCTAAAGCCGATACCCTAATCTGTACTTCAGCGCAAGTGGTGTAATTTTCAGATACCTTGAGCATTATCAAGAAACTTCACTTTAAAATCAGTTGGAACTGCAACGTGGCAAATCTTCAGAGGCCTCTAGTAACCTTGTGTAGGAAAATTTATATACTGAATATACAGCCGGTTATCGTGAACACTTCGCAGACTTTGGAAACACGAAGAGAAGAAGAAGAGGTTGGATTTATACCCCGCCTTTCACTACCTGAAGGAGTCTCATAGCAGCTTACAATCCCTTCCCCTTCCCCTCCCCACAACAGACACCTTGTGAGGTGGGGTTTGAGAGAGCTCTTCCGAGAACTGCCCTTGAGAGAACAGCTCTGAAACAACTTGTGACTGACCCAAGGTCACACCAGCAGCTGCAGGTGGAGGAGGGGGGAATCAAACCCGGTTCTCCCAGATTAGAGTCCTGCACTCCTAACCACTACACCAAGCTGGCTCACATGGCAGTGTGAACATACGGGGTGTTGCTTTGTGCTTGTGTTTTACTGGAGATCCTGAATGGGCACTTCAGATGGTCTCTGTGTCATCCGTACAGGGCCAGTTCTCTGGCCATGCTGCCTGGGGAGGGTGCCAGTGCTCAGCTCATCTTCAGCCAATAGTGACACAGGGATGACTGGCATCCTTACCTAGACCTGTGCCATCAGCCAGGTCCAATCCAAGCCACTGTGAGTGCTGCCACAGGAGCCCGATTGGACCTGGGCAATGGTAGTGTAAGCCTGAGAGGGGAGGGCTATCCCAGTTTGGTGTAGTAGTTAGGAATGCGGGACTCTAATCTGGGAGAACCAGGTTTGATTCCCCACTTCTCCCCATGCAGCTGCTGGCATGACCTTGGGTCAGTCACAGTTCTCTCAGAGCTGTTCTGGAAAGAGCAGTTTTGGAAAGAGCTCTCTCAGCCCCACCTTCCTCACAGGGTTTCTGTTGTGGGAAGGGGAAAGGAAAGGGGATCTTAAGCTGTTCTGAGGTACTGAGTGGGGGGTATAAATCCAGTCTCCTCTTCCTCCTCCTCCTCCTCCTCCTCCTTTTCCTTCTCTTCTTCCTCTTCGCTTGGGATTGTGAAGTACCTTGAACCGCCCCTGCACCGGAGTCTCCAGGATGACACTGGAAAGCTCGGTGCTCACTTTGTTATCCCTGGGTGATTCTGCTGTTCTGTGAAACGATGTCCATGTGTCACTATTTGCACACATTACAGAAAGCACAGAGAACAGAAGAAGAGATAAAGGCAAGCCAGGGCCTGTCCCATTTTTGTCCCAGTAGGATTGTCTGCTGTACACTTGGTCTTGTTCTTCGGCCTTTGACCAGTAACTACTCTGTTCGGCTGGTGGGAGGTTGAGGGTGCACCTCTTTTGTTGTGGAGTGCCTACTCTAGGTTGGGGTTTTTTTTAAGGTTTTCAAACTTTTCCTTGTACCAGCAAGGTAGGGAACTCCCTCCCCAGGGAGATTTGTCTGTCTCTATCATTGTTGTTCACCAATGGATGAAGACTTTTTTGTTTGGTTTGGTATAGCCCCAGTTACGGTTACGGACCATCTAGTTTTGGTGCTGTTGATGTGATTTTATTGAATCATGTATGAATCATGTAATAATTTTAAGTGTTCTTCTTAACTGTTCAAATGTTTTAATGCTTTTGTGTCCGCCACATTGGGGACCCTGATCAGGTGGAAATGCGGCATAAAAACATTTTTAAATAAATAAAAAGTACAACTGACCTTTCCTACCTGCCCATTGGTTAGTTATGTGATATGATGCTACTTGGGGCTAGTGCTAATACAATCCTAAAAATAAAATTTGATTTTTTTTTGCTCTCTGTTATTTATACAGGTGTTTTCTACCCTGCTTTTTCCCTGGGAGTGGTGGTGCTCAAGTGGCTTACAAATAAGTAGAAATCTAAGCTATATCTCTGGCTGGCCCTTCGACCAGCTCATCCAAGGCCACAGCATCTGAGCCAAGAGCCTCTTTTGTCTTGCAGCAAACGGCTGGTGTCCCTGGCCACACACCCAGGCTTTTAAAAGCAAGGTAATACAGAAATTCAGTTTGGATTGTATATTCCCTTCCTTTCCCCTCCTCCTGGCTTGTCTGGAAGTGTCTTTAATCTGTGCTCTCTTATATTTTGAGCATTGCTCCATTTTTAATTTAAATCCCGAAGTCTGCTCTGTGCTGATAACTTGGTCTGGAGAAGGAATTCATGATAAAAGCTTTGAGTACTCCATTGATGGGTGGGTTCTCAGGAAAAAGAAATATCAAACAGCATTTTCAAAAAGCATCTCCAGACAATGTAGGGCTCCATTTCATGTTTTCCTTTATAACCGTTTAGATTTTTTCCCCACGGTTTGCCACCTAAGACAAAAACTAGAAGAGGGCAGAAGATTTGTGTCAAAGCACAACTGGGTGGTTGAGAAACATTACAAATACAGGTGATGTTTTGAATTGGCTACATTTATTTCTTCCATTTTAAGACCTAACAATAACATCTGTGGGTCTTTCTTAAAAGTACAATTCAAAATTTTTTGTATCTCATTGTGGATCTCTGTCCAATACTTTGCTGCTTTATCACATGTCCACCACATATGGTAAAAAGACCCTTCATGTTTCTTACATTTCCAGCATTTGTTAGACATACTTTCATTTATGATAGCAATTTTTTTAGGCGTCATATACCATCTGTACATCATTTTATAGCAATTCTCTTTAACATTTACACAAGTTGAAATTTTCATCGACTTTTTCCACAAATATTCCCAAGATGTCATTAATATCTCATTATTAACATTTACAGCCCATTTTATCATTTGCTCTTTTACAACTTCATCCTCAGTATACCATTTCAATAGCACCTTATACAGTTTAGAAATCATTTTTTTATCTTTCTCAAGCCATACAATTTCAATTTCGATATTCTTTTCTCTAAAACCATGTTCTCTTTTATCGGTCTTAAATAAATCATAAATCTGTCTATACTTCAACCAATCATATTCAAATTCAACATCAAATCTATCTTTTAACACAAAATTTTTCCCTTCAGATTTTAGAAGATTTTTATAGGGTAGCCAGTCTAGTCCTTGATTTCTTGAATATGGATTGATCACTTCAGCTGGTACAATCCAAAGTGGTCTTTCTTCTGAGAAGAATTTTCTATATCTCATCCATGTCTCGAACAGTGATTGTCTTAAAAAGTGGTGTTTAAAAAATTTGTCCATTTTTACTTTTCCATACCATAAATATGCATGCCATCCGAATTTATTATCATGCCCTTCCAGGGCCAATAGCTTCTTATTCTCCAAATTAATCCACTGTTCCAACCAAGTTAAACAGACGGCATCATAATACAGTCTTAGATTTGGTAGTTGTAGACCTCCTCTTTCCTTTGCATCACATAAAATTTTCATTTTAATCCTTGGCTTTCTTCCTGCCCATACGAATTTAGATAATTCTTTCTGCCACGAATCCAATATTTTCCTTTGTTTTAGTACTGGAATAGTCTGAAATAAATACATCAAACGCGGTAAAATATTCATTTTTACAGTCGCGATTCTTCCCATCAATGATAAATTCAAAGTGTCCCATTTCTTCATATCTTGCTGAATTTTGTGCCACACCTTTTCATAATTGTTTTTAAACAAGTCAATATTTTTCATGGTTAATTCAATTCCAAGATATTTAGTCTTTGTAACTACTTCACATTGAATTTTCTCTTGAAGTTCTATTTGTCTTTGTTTCGTCATATTTTTGCACATCACTTTGGTTTTACTTTTATTAACATAGAATCCCGCAACTGAACCAAATTCTTCATTTTTTTCCATCAGTAGTGGTATTTTCTCGATTGGGTCTTGAATCATAAACATTACATCATCTGCAAATGCCCTATATTTATAGACAAAACCTTTCACTGTAAGTCCTTCAATACTGTTATCTTTTCTTATCGCTGTCAATAATATTTCCAATATCCAAATAAACAACAACGGGGATAACGGGCAGCCTTGACGTGTTCCCTTTTGGACTTGGAAGAAGTCCGTCTTTTCTTTGTTTATATTCAAAGTCGCTTTTTGTTCTGAATATATTGCCACAATCATATTTAAAAAGGACTGTCCAATATCCATTTTTTCAATAACTTGCAGCATAAATTCCCAATTTAAGTTGTCAAAAGCTTTTTCCGCATCTAGGAAGAGGAATCCAACTTCTTTTTAGGATGCTTGTCATAATATTCAATTGCATCTATCACCACTCTTAAATTGTCTCTGATTTGTCTGTTTGGTAAAAATCCAGCTTGTTCTTCCGCTATTATGTCTTTCAGGTATTTTTTTCAGCCTCTCTGAGATTATTTTCGCAAATAATTTGTAATCATTATTTAATAGCGATATTGGCCTGTAATTCTTTACTTGAGTCAAATCCAAACCTTCTTTGGGTATCAATGAAATATTTGCTTCTTTCCATGAATCTGGGATCCGTTTGGTCTTTCTTATCTCATTCGACAGAAGAACCAAAATAGGGGTTAGCTCCTCTTTAAATTTCTTATAAAACTTTGCTGTAAAGCCATCTGGTCCTGGAGCCTTGCCCAACTTCGCATCTTCTATCGCCATTGTCACTTCTTCTTTCGTTACTAAACCATTTAATAATTCCTTAATTTGTTTTCCCAGCTCTGGAACTTCAATCGTCTCCAAATATTTATTGATTCTCTGTTGATCAATTCCTTTCTTTTTGAATAATTTGGCGTAATATTTAAAAAAAGCTCTTTTTATACCATTCAAGCTCATAACATCTTTTCCATCTTCAATAATCTTGGTTATAAAATTCCTTTCTTTTCTATTTTTCAATTGCCATGCTAAAAACTTTCCTGGTTTGTTTGCACCCTCAAATGCTTTTTGCTGTAATTTCTTCAAATTCCAATATAATTCTCTGTTTAGTAAAACATTCAGCTGATCTTGCAGAAAGTGGATCTCTTTAATAATCTTCTTCTTCCCTGGTCTTTTCTTTAATTCCTTTTCTTTTTGTCGAATTTTTTCATGAAGGTCTTTCTGTTGTTGGATCTTTTGTTTTTTGTCCTTGGAGTTCAGAGAGATAAGCATACCTCTCATTACTGCTTTGTATGCATCCCAAACAACTTGTATGTCCGTGCCTTTATTCAAATTCAGTTCAAAAAAAACTTTTCGTTTCCTTTTTTAAGATTTCATTAATTTGTTTTTGATCCAATAAATCTTCATTAATTCTCCAATATAGCTGTTTAGGTTTTGCTTTAGATATCCAAAGTAAGGGATTATGATCAGAATTGGTTTTCGGTAAAATTTGTATTTTATAAGTTTTTTGCGCCATCTCCTCTGACATCCAAATCATGTCAATTCGAGAAAGGAATTATGTCTATTCGAATAAAACGTGTAGTCCTTAATCTTAGGATTCCACTTCCTCCAAACGTCTTCCAGTTTCTCTTGCTTCATCAGTTGAAAGAAATTTTTTGGTAACTTTCCAACTGTCTCTCCACTTGCTTTAGATTTTCTATCCAATGTATTATTCACTGTACCATTGAAGTCTCCAGCAAGAACAATTTGGTCATAGTTTAAACACTCCAACTCTTTGGTCAAGTCACTAAAAAAGTCTCTTTTGCACCATTGGGTGCATATATATTTACAAGCAATGTCTTTTTTCTATTCATCCATATTTCCACGCCAACATACCTTCCTTCTTTGTCCGAGAAAATTTGTTTAGGATCCAAATCCTTTGAGATATAAATCACTGTTCCTTTTTTCTTATTAACTGCTGAGGAATAAAATTCTTCTCCCAATTTTTTATTAATCAAATATTTGTCGTCTTGTTTTCTTATATGTGTTTCTTGTAAACAAATTATATTACATTTTTGCTTCTCCAGCCAATGATTCACCAGTCTTCTTTTACCTGGTGAATTTAGTCCATTTACGTTCCAAGATAAAAATTTGTAATCCATAATGGTGTTGGATTAAATATCTTTAAAATCGTCCAGATTGCTCGCTTTAAATCTATATAAATCTCCTTCAGTTTTAAGAGTAGTTCTCACCGAGTTGTACATAAATGTAAGTCCATATGGAATCTCCCATCTAAACCTAATGTTCATTTCTTTCAGTCTGTCTGTCAGTTTCTTGAACTTCTTCCTGTCTTGTAGAATCAATCTCGGAATTTCTCTCAAAATTATTATTTTCTTTCCATTTATTTCCAACGGTTGTGTAAATTGTTTCTTGAAAACGTCTTCCTTCATCTTTGTTGTCACAAATTGAACAATCACATCTCTGGGTAGTTGCTTTCTTTTGGCATAAGCTGAATTTACTCTGTAAATCAAATCAAAGTCTGCATCCAAATCTCCTTCATCTTCTCCTATATAAGTTGTCAATGTCTTAATTACTAGAGCCCGTAGATCCTGATCTTCCTCCTCTTCTATCCCTCTCAATCTCAGGTGATTCTGAGTAGCCCTGTAATCCATCATGGTCTCCAGCCTTGTATTTTCAGACAGAGTTTTTTTTACCTTTTGTTCCATATCTTCAGATTTTGTCACCAGATTTTTGACTTCTTTTTTAAGTTCTTCTGTATCTTTTTTTATCCCTGACACTTCAGTAAGTACCAGTTCTTTCAATTCTTCCATATTTTTCTTCTGTACTTGAACTTGCACTTGTTCTATTTGCTCCAATTGACTTTGCAGTTGCTGTTGCAACTGTGATTCTATTTGTTTTCCCAAGTGTGATTCTATTTGTTTTCCAAGATTCTGCACCACTTCGGTCATCCGTTTTTCCATCGCTTCCATAGCTGCTTGCCACTCTTTTTTTTCCTTTGCAGTCATTCTTGGGCTGGGTGATGAAGCAGCTCTGGGTCTTGTTCTCAAATCCGTCTTGGAGGGCACTTCACTACTAATCAATCTTTATATTAGCAATCTCCAAGCCAAATCGCCACTTTTATAACTTGCTTAAACACATTTTCGGCTTAAAAATAACTTTTAAATTTTAGTCCTCCCAAAAATGTCGGGCGCAATTTCTCTATGGTTTTCCGGATAGAGTAGGCCCCTTTCAAACTTCCTGTGCCTCTGTCCGTCTCTGTAATCCGACTTCCGATGAGGATAGTGTCACACAGTAAAATGTCCATCCGCTTCAAACACAACAGCCTCTAAAATCTCCACTCTAGCCCACTTCCTGTATCACAGAGTCACAGTTAGTTTCATTTCTGCTACGTAACGTTTAGACTTGGCTGACCACAGGAATGCAAAACAAAGTCACTTTTCAGCCTTTATCTCTAAAGGAAAGCTTTCATTTTACTTTTAATTCAAGCGGAATAGTTCCTTAAATGTTTCAGCGCTTATCCGTGCGTTTCAATATCACAATGTTCTTTAAACCGGTAAGCGCTTATTCGTTTGTTCGTTTGTTACCTTGCTTGTAATCTCGGGGTTTCGCGGTGCTTCTTCTGTAAACGATGTTAATCTGATGGTAAAGAGATCGGTAGATGGCGAATTTATGCTGAATTCTCAGCCCGGCTGGCATCTGTAGAGTTGATTTACAACTGCCCTCTTCACGGAAGGAGATCAAAGTGTAAACAAGCTTCCTCCGAAGCTTATCTCCACCGATCTCAACTCCCCTCAGGCTTCGCTGTTTGCTTGCCACTCTCCCGCCTGGAGAGTGCTGCGCTGGGTCCGATAGAGCCCAGACTGTCGTCAGATGCCGCAGTACACTCTGCACAACTCGCAAAGTGTGTCAATTCGCCATTTTCCCCGACCGGAAGTCCTTGATGTTTTGAATTCTGAGAGGTGGGTTTCAGTTTGGATTTGGCCAACAGGGCATTTGCCTAGAATTTGCCCCAAGCAGTTAGGCCAGGGTGGTTTTGTGATCCTCCACCCTCTTTAGGCCATTAATGTGTCCCAGATGGCTGGGATGAGTATGCCTGCGGGCCAGCAGATTGGTCGTTTTTATGAACGTATTTGTATGGCTGTTTTTTAATCCAGTCCATTTTTGCTTACCTCCAGATTCTCTCTGTTTGTGAGGTCAGAAAACGAAATCCCGTTTGGTCGGAGCATGCCACGCCACTGCGTTCTCGAAGGCAGACATGCGCTGAGCACAGGAGTCTGTACATTGGCACAAAATTTATTAGTTGCTGTAGATTTTCCGGGTTGTATGGCCGTGGTCTTGGCATTGTAGGACCTGATGTTTCGCCAGTAGATACTATGGTGTCCTACAATTCCAAGACCATGGCCATACAACCCGGACAATCTACAGCAACTAATGAACTTCGGCCGTGAAAGCCTTCGACAACATATTGGCACAAAATGTTTTTGGCAATAAGATGACCCAGTGATCTTGTTAAATACCTTCTTTATATACATTCTCTGTCTAATATACTCCCTGGTCCCCCTTGACACCGGTAACTATGATACAGCGTCCCATGCAACAGTTGTGCTGGATGAATTTAAGCCAGTTATGTTTGTCCTAATCTATTTTACAGGGTTGTTGCAGGGAGGGAGAACAATGTTGTAAGTCACTTTGGGTGTGTCCATTTGGGACAAAAGTGGGGTTTACATATCAGAACAAAAAAGCGGAATAAATTATGTAAAACAAGCACATGTGCTTTGCATAATTTAAGATGCAGAATGAATCTTTTCTCTGTGCAGAATTTTTTTCCTTCACTTATTGTTCTTATTATTCACATATTGTTCTTATGGTTAATTACTGTTCTTATGGTTAATAATGACTGTGGGGTTCACATAGTTGCTCAGGAATTCACGACAGAGGTAATTTAACTGCCATTTGTATCTAGAAGGCTCAATTTGATTAAGAGGGAACCAAGATGAAATGGCTGTCGGAAGGACTGCTAGATATGAGCCCAGACAGAATAACAGAAAAGGCCGGGGCATCTGGGTGTCTGGTACTGAAACTGAGCTTTAACGCGTCGGAAGTAATAGAGAAGATAAAGCTTTTCTTTTAGTTCAGTTGTAGCAGAAGTTCTTGTTTCATGATAGTAGTTAAATGTTAGTGAATAAAACAAAGCCTGCCTGAGTTAACCAAGCATCTTATAGTCTTTTGGTGTAGTGGTTAAGTGCGCAGACTGTAATCTGGGAGAACCGGGTTTGATTCCCCACTCTTCCACTTGCACCTGCTGGATGACCTTGGGCAAGCCGTAGTTCTGGCACAGCTGTTTTTGAAAAAGAGCAGTTTCTGTCAGAGCTCTCTCAGCCCCACCTCCCTTACAGGGTGTCTGTTGTAGGGAGGGGGAGGGAAAGGAGTTTGTAAGCTGCTCTGAGACTCCTTTGGGTAGTGAAGGGTGGGGTATAAATCCAATCTCTTCCTTCTTCTTCATCGGAGGGCTAATTCATATGTTACAAAATCCTGTTGACCTGACCAAACATGCTGTGGGAGTTCCAGGTTTAAAATTTAATTCTCAGGTGTGCGTGGGCCCGATTTGGATCAGACCTGTAGCCTCATCTGTGAACATGTAGCCCATCAATACATGTAAATTGCCCTGACGGAGCATATAGCAACCCCCTGGGACCATTTTGGGTCAACAAAACTGCGTATGTGTGTGTGTGGGGGGGGCTCCTGCCCACCAGAGCCCAAATTTGAATTGGGTTTGCGCACATCTCAGAATTAAGTTTGAGCTTGGACCTCCCAGACTACCTCTTGACAGGACACACAGGGAAAATGCAGACTTTGTAATGTGTGAATAGGCTCTGGGTGAAGCAGTGTCACTATGTTATGTATGTATGTACGTATTTATTTAATAGATGTTTATATGTAGTCCACCTTTCTCAAAGAGTCTCAAGATGGATTACATTAGGACCTGGATCTGGAAAAATTATGGTACCATTAACTTCGTTGTGGCAATGCAGCCCCCAAAATATGTATGCATGTTTGTTGTGCATCCTGTGAGTAACACCCTAATTTTATCATAAGGGCAAGCCAGATGGGGACCCCCCCCAAAAAAAAAACAATTTAGGAGCAATTTCATAGCACCTCTGAGGCAGCTGTATGTGGAGAAGCCAGATGTTATGCTGTTAAAAATTCCTTGGTTTGTGTTAAGCAGCTTTGTAGCGCGCTCCCCCCTCCGCACGCAGTCTAGGTGTAAGAAAATGGGTTAGCTGCAGAATAAGAGAACTGGCTCGGTAATTAGAGAATTTATCCATTTATTTATTTATTTATTTTGGTTGTTAATGGTGTAGGAAGGTTTTAGAGTTTCTTTACTCCACCAAGCAGCATGGAGCTAACTGCTCTGTTTTAACAGGCAACACAACAACAGTGTGTTTGATTTCATAGATGCTCAGGGCTACTTTTAACATAGAGCTAAGTTTCATAGGCTACCATGCTAGTATTTTTATATATTCACACACACAAACAGAGAGAGAGAGAGAGTTGGGGGGGGGTGTTAGAATTTTTCAGTGGTATGAAATTGCTCCTAAATGGTTTTAGGGGGAAAATCCATCTGGCTTGCTGTTATGATAAAATTAGGGTGTAATTTTAGATTCTTAAACAAATGCAGCAAAGTAATAGCAGGTTTCAGAATGTGAAAAATTAAAGCCAGATGTTTCTTCATTAGCTATGGAAACAACATTTAGACAACACAGGGAAGCCATGAACACAGTCAGTCACTGAGACATCACAGACTGTTGGTGAGTTTCACCGGGCAACTGTTCTTTCCTAGTTCTTTTCATACGCCCCTCTAGTGTTTCATTTTCAGAACGTAACTTTGGGGCCGCATCCTCACTTTAGAAGCACTTTCATTGAATTTTTTAAAAACGTTTTTGTGGTTGGTTTGAGTTCCTGGTGAAAGCGCTGTCCTCCAGCTGCTTTCCTTTGCTGTTGGGATAAACTGCAGTGCTGAAAAGGATACAGGACTAATTTTGGGTGAGCTCTGACTTTTGAATGGAGTCCTGGCCCTCCCCATTGTCTCCAGCTATCTTGTGTGGACTTTGGTCCATCCAGTCCTGTTTTTCTTCTGGCCATGTGGCTCTGACCTGGATAGCCCAGGTTAGCCCGGTCCTGTTAGATCTCTGAAGCTAAGCAGGGTTGGCCTTGGCTAGTATTTGGAAGGGCGACCTCCAAAGAATACTAGGGTCGTGATCAGTGTTCCCTTTAAGCTGAGTTAGTGTGAGCTAGCTCACAGTTTTTTAGCCTCTGGCTCACACATTTTTGTCTTAGCTCAGGAAGGATGGCTCCAGAGCAAACTAATTTTGCAGTAGCCAAATAGCTCGCTCACAACTGTAATGCCAGAAGCTCACAAAGTAGAATTTTTGCTCACAAAACTCCACAGCTTAGAGGGAGCGTTGGTCGTGATGCAGAGGCAGGCAACGGCAAACCACCCCTGAAATGTCTCTTGCCTCAAAAACAAGTCTAGCTCACCAGTTAGTGGTGCATAACACTAAAAGAGCTAGAACTTGGGGATGCCAGACCATTTTGGGATCTCCTGGCTATTTGTTGGAATACGAGTTGCTTACATTTCAGTCACTATGGAGTTAAAAATGTTGTTGTTAGTTAGCAGGATGTTACGGTATCTAATCTAGTTAACAGCGGGGAAGATTGTGGGAGTTGTTTATCTTAATGAAGGGACCTGTAACCTTTTGTATTGGTCAGCTAGCGTCTTGTTTGTAGAAATGCTTTGATCTAGCATTCATGTATTCAGCAAGTTTACGGCTCTTTGTTTGGCAGCAGCAAGAAGCACCGAGCAAGAGAGCCATCTTAGCAGTGTAACTGATAAGATGTAGTCAGCTGCAAGGATGTAATCTTTAATTTCTTTTATCCAAGGTGCCATCCCCTTGTTTTCTTCAGTAAAATTATGTTTATTTTAAAACTTGAGCAATGTGTGGCACTTGTCTTTTGGAACACAGCCTCTATTTAAAACAAAATCCCAACACTATTCTATACACAGTGCCATACGATAATAACAATAATCTGGCCATGCATTCTTTGTCATCACCGTAAAGAAGGAGGTGGCCTATCCCAGCTTTATCTATCTGTCCAGTGCATTTTTTTTGTCCTGCCTTTCCTCCAAGGAGTACAGGGATTGGTGCATGTGGTTCTCCCTTCCCAGGGCTATTTTTGTAGAAAAAGCCTAGCAGGAACTCATTAACATAATAGGCCACACCCAACAGCAGAAACTTGTTAGCATATTAGGCCACACCCCTGACAGTGCAGCTCCCTCCCAGGATTGGCTTCCCCAGGTGCCTCACGACTTGCGGGGCGCATGGGGGAACCCGAGGGAAGGAAGGCAGTTTCTGGATCGGCTTCCCCAGGCGCCCCACGGCTTGCAAGGTGCCAGGGGAACCCGAGGGGGGAAGGCTGTAGGCATGGCCAACTTGGAAGCCAGCCGGACCTCCGTTCCTGTGAGTTCCTGCCCCAAAATAGCCCTGTCCCTTCCCCATTTTATCTCCTGTGTGAGGTAGATAAACTTGAGAGAGAAAGAGACTGATAAAAGGTCACTCAATAAGCTTCATGACTCTGAACCTGGATCTCGCAGATTCTAGTTAGATACTCTTAACTGCTACATCGCTTGGACCTCATCCTTCCTTGTTTTCCTAGTCTCTGGGGCTGCTATTCCTAACATTCCCACATTCCTACATTTGAAACACATCCTGGACTTTCCAGGCTTCCCACACACATCATTACGTTCAGGGTTTCAAGTGGTCATAGAGGAGATGTCACTGTTCATTTACCGCAGGTCTTCAAAGATCCATTCTGGCATGTTTGGGCAAGCTCTGCTCCCTCCCACTCCTTTCTTTGGTCCTTTCTGCACTAGACCTTAAATCCTGGTTCATCCCTGTCCCCGAACTTACATTCTACACTACACTACATTCTACACATCTCTGTAATTATCTCAGGGTATTTTTACATTCTATGCTACACTCGAGTTCACCCCTGTAATTATCTCAGGGTGTTTTTTGTGTCCACATTACATTGAGGTCACCCCACTTTTGCCCCACACTTGTCTTGGGATATACGGATGCCGTTGTAACCAGGGATAAATGCAAGGTATCGTGCCCGGAGGTGAACTCTGATAAAACCATGGATGAGATCCAAGTGCGGAAAGGACCTTTGAGTACCTTGGGTCTCTACAACTGCTTGCCCTGTTCCAGGGCTCTATTGTATCGGGGCCTTCTGAAGCTTGTTTTGAGCAAGGCTTCAGTGGGGCTTGGCCCCAGAATTTGTCTCACTGCCAGGTTTCAGCTTTATAGCCATGTGAAGTACCTTTGCAGCTGAAAGGTGGAGTGCCCGGAGCAGTGTCCTCATTTCCTTTTTATTGCACAGGGACAGGCTGGCGTCTGGGGTGAGGAGGGACATTGTCTGCTGCTTCTTTGCCCAAACAAAGATGTCATGAGGCAGGAACATCTGGGAACAGTAGGGTATATATTCTTTGGAAAATTGA
The DNA here is from genome assembly GCA_029375565.1 of Gekko gecko. Lineage (NCBI taxonomy): Eukaryota > Metazoa > Chordata > Lepidosauria > Squamata > Gekkonidae > Gekko > Gekko gecko. Next base: position 8,335,308 of record JAPDNY010000010.1, read on the forward strand.
AAACAGCAAGAGGAATCAAAGAGTAGCAACACATACGCAAGGGAAAGTCTCTTCCTTTTAAAAGCAAAGAATAAAGTATCCTGTAGTCCTGAAATTTTTTTTGTGTCGCTGAACTCTTTTGCAAGGGGAATTGTCCTTATAAATATGTAAGGTCCTTGGGTCTAATTCTTTCAGTACTTGTGGCTCCCAAAGTGCTTCTCTTGCTTGTGAATGACCTGCTCAGCCTCCCCCCACCCCAATATAGGTGTGTATGTCTTTTAAATGGCTAAATCTATTTAAAAACATTAAAAATAATTGTGTTGTATAATTTTAAAAAACATAGCACTCCAGAAGGGGATTTGAGTACATCTTTTTTGGCATATCCGATTATATAAATGTGTGGTGGTCTGGTAAGATTCTATGCTTGGCAAAATCAGTTTGCTGCCTGATTTGTCATTCAGAATGACTCCCTAGGCGCTGGCTGAGTCGCCTGAGTCCCACCCACAGAAGCAGCAGGAGCCAAAACTCACCTCAGAAGACAATTTCACCTCAGGAGAGAGGATGGAGACTCCGGCCCTCTTGTTTCCCAGTGACTCTGGCCCTGCCACTTTGCACTGCTGCTGCTCCCGGCCCGGCCTCAGCCTGCACTGAGGCTGCTGCCTACTGCCCCTCCACACTGCTGCCTGTCCCAGCCTCTCCCAGAGCCCTGAAGACTCCCCAGGGTAAGTAGGCAGCTGAGCTGTGAACAGCCTGGCTGGGCCACAGGGGCCTTGAATGGGTGGGTGGGTGGGAAAGCCAAGGCCTGCCTGGCTGTTTGTGTGAGACTTTACTACCACTTCTGTACCTTTCTATACATTCGTTATGCATTACATCTTTCTAGAGCTCGTTGTATTGCTTCTGCAACGGGCTTTACTGCTAGTCCATAGAAATAAACTGGAGGTTTTGCGACATCTTCAGTGGAAAAGGGGAATCGAGAGTGAGATTAGTATTGAGAGCGTAGTTCGAGAATTCTCCCTGAAAAGGCGTTCAACTTGGAATGCAACTGGAATCAGGGGGGCTTTGTGTACTGACACAACTATGATTTCACTACCACCCATTTTGTGGCCTATTCTGTCATACAGTGCTGTTTTTGTGTTCTGATGAGTTAGGCCTGAAGACTAAAATTCTGTAGTGAAACTGCTCTGGGTCCTGCCAACTGTAAATTTGTATTTTTTGAAGGGAATACTGTCAGTGATTTAGCTGGCTGTGCATGTACTTTATCAAAATGTGCCTACTTTTATTCTGCTTGCCCAATTATTCTGAACTTGTCCGATTTTGAGGACAGCTTCCATGATCCATTGTATGGATCATAATCATTAAAATTCCTTAAACTCACTGGTCAACAGTAGCACTGCGAGTGTGTGTCTCAAATCTCTCTCTCTTGGTTATTTAAATTGTGCTCCGTGTTGATGACAAAGACCCCAACAGCGGCTCTCTCCGTGGCTGCCTAACAAGACCACTTGGGAATCCAGCGTTCTTGCGGTTGCTTATTAGATGGCCAAAGCTGTATGTTGTTAACCTTTTTTGTAATATTGGCTACTAATAACGTCCCAAACCCTCCTTTTAGAGGATAATCCTTGGTATTATGATTTGCAGAAATTGGTGGTGGAACAGAGAAGAGATCCTTTCTGTTAGGTTCTGCCGCTGTGTTCAGAGCCACATTTTGTTAATAATGAAATCTCACTTAAAAGCCTCAGTGTTGCCTGTTTGGCCTTTTCCTAGAATCTCTGCACTTTGTAGAATCACATAAATAGAAAGTCAAAGAGTTGATGCTTCGGTTTCAAAAGCTGGTTTCATTAAGCTGCAGTGCGACTGACTTATAACAAGTCAGTTGTGTCTTTGGTCAGCTAATAAAAAATGTTGCAGGAAAGAAACGGTCCCAGCAGTCTTTGCAAGGAGTTGGTGGGTGACATAACACCCCGGCGTGTTCAATGAAGATTAACTAAAGCTTGCTTGATGAATATTCATAAAAGGCACTATATTTAGTCGTGGATTAATTTGCCTAACATACTAGCAAAGTGAGTGCTGAGCCCTGGATTTCCAAGGCCATCTGTGCGCTACAGATAGAGTGTAAACTGAGCATTTCAGTGTCCCCTCTTAATATTAGAAATGTTTGCTTACAAGGGCATCTATAATCTGATCAAGGCTGCTTCCTCGCAGGGATTTTTTCCCCCCAGATGGGAAAACAGGAAGCTCCCGTGATACAGGAGAATGGCTGCATAATGTCTCCGAAAGAACATGACATGGCATTCCTGGGGCTTGTGCTATTTAAGCCCGATGAAAAATAAACTGTTTTTAAAGTGTGATTTGTGGAGGGGGTGCAGGGAGTGTCTGTGGGGACAACTCCTCCTGTTGCCACTACAGGGACAGGACAGCTCGCTAGCGTGCACCCCACTTTTAGCCCTTTAAAGGGATTTCCCCCTTTAAAGGGATTTCCCCCTTTGTCTGCTGAGTTGCATTGTAGTGTTGCAATGTTGCTTGGTATGGAAAGGGAAAGTGAGAGGACCACGGGGTCCTGATATGATTAACTGGAATGGAAAAGAAGAGGAGGGAGGAGGGATGGTGGCTGCAGGGAGGGTCGTGGGAGCAATGGCAGGGAGGCATTTTTTGTGCCCCATGAGGGTGTACCTAAGAAATGGGCACAATTTTAATTTATTCTTCCACCACCTTAAGTGTGATTCCTAGAGTTGCCAACCTCCAGATGGGGCCTGGAGGCAGGCCTGTAGCCAGGATTTTTTTAATTCAGGGGGGCTTTAAATAAGGCAAGGGGCATCCCTGCACACCCTATCCAGCGGTTTCCCATCTAGTGGCATGGGAGTGGAGGGCGGGGCTGACTGGCAAGGTCACAGCTTGAGGGTAGGGGTGGGACTCCAGCACATAGGTTCGGCTCGAACAGGCAGGCTCGATGAGGGCAGCGTAGGGAGATTGGAAACAGGTGTGTCAGCCTCATCCCATGCCAAGGGAAAGGCTAGAGGGTGGGTTCAAGGAGAGAGTGAGAGCAACCCATTGGGAGCAAGGGTTGGCTGTCAGATGGATCCTTATGGGGATTGGACGGTTTGGTGGGGCCTTGCCTGGAAGGGGAAGACTCAAGCAGGGAGCTCTAGGCTGGCCAGGGAGGAAGCGCAAGGGAGAGACCCAGAGGGCTAGAGAGAGCAACAGGGAACCCATGAGCAGGAGAGAGGGACTCGGGTGTCTGCCAGCCCCCCTCCTTCGGCATCATCCGAGGCCACTGCCAAGCTCCCTAGCATAGAAGTTGTACCCTGGAGGACTCTGCTGTACCCAGCTGACACCTTGTGGACCCAGGACCCGACACAAGGACTTCATGTTTTCTCTGTGATCTGCTGTGAAGGCCTGAGAACTGAGAGCCAGAACTGCCTAGCAACTCAGTCACTTTTGTCTACCTCACAAGCTGAAGTCAGAGGCAAGGTAGCGGCTAGGATACATGGAGCCATCTTGGTTGCAGACGTTTGCTCCCATTATTTCCAAGGCCTGCAGACTGTTGACATGACTGCCTGATAGTGCTCCACTTCAGTTTTTCCTCACCCCAGGGTGAACTTCCTTAGCTTTCCTAAGATTCATTCACAAGGCAATGGTTGAGGCTTCCTTAAGATGGTCTACACTCGATGCGTGACTGTGGGGTTGGGTGATGTCTTGACAGCTAACTGAAAGAGAGCCATTTGTCAGAGTGCCAGTTTCTCTCTCTAGAGCACGCCGCAGTAGCAAGCTTGGGATCTTGTATGTCTGTGTTCCTCATAAATCAATGTGTTTAATTCGGAGAACAATATATATAAAGTTTGTGTTATCAGTGTTATCATAAAGTCTGCTTAAACATGTGGGTGCTTTGGAGATCCAGTGTGATTAGCCTGAATATCTAGTTTGGCTCTAATACTTGAGGAATTTCAGCTGTGAGCTTGGATTAAAATAGCCCTGGAAGAAGCTGAGCTAAAAGCCCCACAGGGTCTGCTTGGCCCAGACCTAGGCTGTCGTGATGATGACAAAGGTTCCTGTGGGCCATGAGCCAAGTGGTTCCTGTGGGGCAACTTGGCTCAGCCCACTTCTGGCCACCAGTGGCCCTCAAGGGATGTGAGTCACTCTCGACATTCCTGGCCTTTTCTGCTTCACTAAAGTGGTTTCTGCTTAACTAGATGGTCTGGAAAGTGCAGAGTTCCATACCCCACTGTGGTAAACCAGCAGTTATACATAGATCCCATAAGAGAAAAGAAGCTAGATTATTTCATCTCAAGCATTCCCATGGTGATATCAGCACTGCTCCTCTCCAGGATTATTTTTGTAAGGCAGTACGAGGCCTTACACAGCATTTGTCTGGAGAGCTAAAGTTTACTCCCGTTCCATGTGGGCCTGCGCTGCCACCATCTGGTGAGTCCCTACATAGTGATTATTTCCCGGGGGTGTGGGGAGACCTCTTGGCATGCTATAAGTGATTTGTAGGCCTTATAGAGCAAGGAAATATGGGACAGTGTCTTCTCCTCTTCCCTGAGAAATGTGCACGAGGAAGAGAAATGGAGTCAGGGTCATTAATACACACACAGACACCATGTCGACATCAACGAAGCCTGTGCTGAGCTTTTTTCCCCCCTTGTTCATTTCAGTTGCTCGCTCTGACCTACAAAGTCCTTAGTGGTTTTGGACCCACACACCTGAGGATCACCTCTCCTGTTACGTTCTGCCATGACAGCTTCACCTGCCTGATCAGAGCCTTCTGAAGGTGCCACCCTGTGAATGGGTAAGACCAACAACTGTCTGTTCGTGCCTGTTCTTTGCCTGTTCTTTGTTTGTTTCTGATAACCCTGAAGTGGGGCGGGGCGGCAAACCAGGGGATCCCCTGGCCTCCAACTGGGGATTGACAACCCTAGTAAATCCTAATACCTAAACAACCTAGCAAGTAAACAATTTGCTATAAGAAAGAAAGAAGGGGGCCGAATAAAATGTACAAGCCTGTCCTGAAGAAGATGGAGTCCTGGAGGGTCTGGTGAGTGAAGGAAGAAGAGGGAAAGCGCATCAGTACTGTGTGTCGGGCAGTCTCAGGCAGCAATCCCAAGGAAAGGGAAGAAAAACAGGACAGAGACTGAGATGGGCTCTAAGTTTCTGAGGTTTTCCTGTCGTGGGGCACAGGGGCAGAAGGTTGCGATCCAAAAAACTGCTGCAAAATATCAGGGGAATTTATGGCCATATTTATACAGTGAAAGTGCTGGAAGAGGGGGTGCTCCGCAGTCGGGATTGGTTTGGAGCCCAAAAGTTTGAATTTTATTGGTCAATTTGGATTTTAACTGCTAGGTGGGAAAATTAGATATGGCAAAGTGGAGGGTGAGGGACTGGAATGAACTGGTCACCTGGTCGTCTGGAGGGTGAACAAAAGACCAAGAGTGTCAGGTAGCTGTGTCCAGTGGAAATAATGAGCTTAAGGTAAGGGGGGTTGCTGGCTGAATCCTTCTGTCTGTTAGGGCTGGTTATCGGATTCAATCATTGAGATATTGCCGGTGTTTTGGGTGGGGAAGTGACTGATTTGGTTGCTTTCCAGTAGACCCATTTAGGCTGCTTACCTTTTGTCCGGCTAGAAATGCCTTCAGACTGGAATTCTACTGGAATCCTGTCTTGATTTACTTCTGCAAGTCAAATCAGAAATCTTGGGGGAGCCTGAAGGAGAAAACAAATATGGTGCTGAATTTGTGGGTTCCTGTAGTGCATCAGAGGGCAATGACAACTGTAGGCTATCACCTTGTGATTATGCTTTCTGCATTGTTTATAGTACACCTTGTCTTAGACAGATTGCCACGTGCATTGTTTTCTAATTCTGTTTTCCTAGTCCTGTTACATTGTGCATCAGTGGTTTTATTCTGTCGGATTGTCCTGATTTGCATTCTGTGATCTGCCTTGAGTCTCAGCAAGAAATGCAGGTTCTAAATAAAGTATCTATGGGACCATCTCCTGGTATGTCCTCAGGAGAGCATTATGCTCCTTGGATAGCAATCGGTGGTCCCTGGCCCTAAAGATATCTAGCTATCCTCAAACAGGGCCAGGGCCTTTTTGATCCTGGCCCCGATCTGATGGAACTCTCTGCTGAATACCATCAAAAACCTGCGGAATCTTATGCAATTCCGCAGGGCCTGTAAGGGGGGACATTCCACCAGGCTCTTGGTTGAGGACAGCAGCGATTTCTATTCTGGCTGGCACCTTTTCGTTGCTCTCCAGACTTGCTCTATTCCTCTTCCCTGTACCCATGAGGTGGCCGGCAGTCCAGAATGGGAAGTAATGTGAAATTCATCATCTGATTGTTTTAGATTTTATTCTGTGGTCTTCAGTGTTTATACTGAATGTTGTATATCACCCAGAGCCCTGTAGTAGCAGGGATTGGGTGATTCAGAAATGTAAATAACAACAGCAGCAGCAAGTAAACAAATAAATAAGAACATAAGAGAAGCCAATGTTGAATCAGGCCAATGGCCCATCTAGTCCAACAGTCTGTCACACAGTGGCCAAAAATACCAGGTGCCATCAGGAGGTCCAGCAGTGGGGCCAGGACACTAGAAGCCCTCCCACTACTGCCCCCTCCAGCACCAAGAATAGAGTGCATCACCTGCCCCAGACTGAGAGTTCCTATCTATACCTTGTGGCTAATAGCCACTGATGGACTTCTGCTCCATATGTTTATAATTTTGCTGATGTTTTGTTAGTGCAGGATGCTGTTGAACAGCTGAAGAGATGAATGAATTAAGGATCCTCTTGCATTGGACGGTTTGTGTAGGTGGAACCAGTGTAAGTGCCACCTTGGACCATGATCCATTCATAGTGTGGTCCCTATCAGAAATGAGGCCCTTCAACACTCCAAAATCTAGTGTCTTTTGAGAATTCAGTTACTATATATAAGTAAGGAGAAAAAAAATAATGTGAGCTGTGGATCACTGAACAATAAAGCTGTCTAGTATTGTGTTTTAAAAATGTCCCAGAACAAATGGCAAAGGAACTGTAAGAAGAAATGGAACTGCAAATGTTATTTTTGCATGCAGATCACAGTTTAGGGAAGGGAGACATCAAGCTGTTGGCTCTTGCTGTGCGATAATATTGAAAATGTACTTCATTGGACCTTCCTAGCAATTTGTGTTCCTCCAGGGTCTCAGTCTGACCCTGATCCTTTTAACTGCAGATGCTGTGGATTGAACCTGAGACCTTCTGCATGCAAAGCAGATGCTCTGCTACTGAGCCATGGCCCCTCTTAGCTATTCACAATGGAATCAAGTGATCTGTGAAAGTAATGCAAGTTTTACTATTGTCTCAGCTGATGCAAGGGACGTCCAGATTTCCCCCCTTTTATGTAGAAAGTTCCTTCAAGGGTATCTGCAAAAATTGATCTGTGTTTTTCAGTATTAAAAAAAGAGAGAGATGGTATATTTAACAGCTTGCACCAATTATTGTTACCAAATCCTTTCTGTGAAAAGAGGGAAGGGGTGCAAGTCTCCAGAGCATTTAGTGCTTTTCAGGAGGGGGGAGGGTATGAAATAACTCACTGGACACTTTTTCAGCCCCAGCACCCCTGGTACGTTCTATAGCTTTGGACCAAAATGCACCCCAAGTGCAAAATCAATACATTTCCCCCCCAAGGATGTTTAATGCCCCCAGCTGCCTTGTTGTTTACAGAGAGAAATCATTGTGGCTGTATTTTGGGAACAATGTTTACTAATGTGAAGGAGACAGTCTCTTAAAATGGAAAACTCTGTAGAGGCACTTCTGACAAAACAAAATGTACTAGATCATCTGTGTCAGTAAAATTTTAACTCAATGCAGCCTAAATTCAGCCCTTTTCCTGTTACCGGTGTCTTGTTGAATGCCTCTGCAGTCGGTCCAAAATTAGCGCTTAGTAGAACTTGGCAAAGACAGTTGTTTCCAGTGTTTGGCATGGTACTTAACCTTTTGCTTAGGGAGTTTTTAACAGCTTCCGGGCTCAGGTCTCAGATGTGAGGCATGTGACTTGTGAATTCTGTTCCTGTGACTTCTGTAGCTTTTAAACCGAACCTACACAAACAGCTAAGAGTCCTGCCTCCAACTTCTTTTACCTTTGATGCTGTATTTATACATTTTTCCAGCCTTTAAGTCTGTATAGAAACAAAACCTGTACTAGATTAACCTTCTTTGTAAAGAAAGCTGAGATGCGTTACCACAGCACAAGGATCTATACTGTGTTGTTGAAGATAAGCTGTGGCAATTGTTTTGTCACTAGCTTCACCTCCTGTGGCAACCATTTTATGGCAGCCATTATGATGTTGTACCCACTATGCTGTGTCAGGATTCCAGATGTGTCCACAGGCTCAAAATGTTTACAGCTAGTCTTTACTTCAGGGATAGCGTGGTGTAGGGAGAAAAATTTGAGAGAATTACTGGAACTTTACTGCCTAAGCCCTAATCCTAATGATAAAACTTGTTAAGATTGTGCAGCCAGTTGTAATAATAATAACCAAGAGTGTTTCTGAGCATGTGCTGATTACTTGCAGAATGGCTGTACATGTGAAATTAGAGAGAGAAGAAGACAAGAGATTGAATTTATACCCCGCCCTTCACTAGCTGAAGGAGTCTCAGAGCAGTTTACAATTCCTTTCCCTTCCCCTCCCCGCAACAGACAACCTGTGAGGTAGGTGGGGCTGAAAGAGCTCTCTCGAGGACTGCTCTTGAGAGAACAATTCTGAAAGAACTTATGACTGACCCAAGGTCACACCAGCAGCTGCATGTGGAGAAGTGGGGAATCAAACTTGTTTCTCCCAGATTAGAGTCTGTGCTCCTAACCAATACACAAAACTAGATGTAATAGTGGGACATCTCCAGGCTCCACTTGGAGGCTGGCAATCCTGTCTGCTGGAGGAAAGCCATACAAGGTGGGGCCTGGAGATCCCCTGGAATTACAGCTCATCTCCAGACTACAGAGATCAGCTCCCTGGAGAAACTGGATGCTTTGGAGGGTGGGCTCTATGGCATTGTGTCCCACTGAGGTCCCTACCCTCGCCAGGCTCCATCCCCAAACCTCCAGGAGTTTTCCAACCTGATCTGGCAACCCTACCCCCATCCCCCGCTGTTGGTCAGGGGGGACCTGGCAACCCTACGTGGAGGAAGGTTATTTAGGCTGGGGGAAGACTTACAAGTTTGGAGTAGGAGGATCCAGGCCAGTAGTTATAATTTGCCTGGTGGGGAGAAATCCCCTTTGTATTTTTTTAAAATCTGATTTTAAACAGAATCTATTAACTTCAGAATCAAAATTAAGTCTATTAGAAATGATGCCTCTAAGGGAAAAGAGTCAGGGGTTTTCAATTTTCCATTCAATTAGCGCTCTTTTTTATACAGCAGAGGGTGAAACTTTCTCTCTCCAGGGAGTCCTTTCCATATCTGCAGAGGAAGTGCTGCACGTCTGCCGTGAGGCACCAACAAATTGCAAAGGAGTCTGGGAAAGATCTTGAGGGTGTTTCAACAAGGCAGGTGTGTTGACTCTCACCGTCACATTGCTTGTACTGAGTGTGTGCCCTCGAAGACTGAATGCACCGCTGGATCGGTGTATTGCAGGGGGATTTGGTAATGGTGGGCTAGCAGCTGTTCTGGAAAGCTTGCCCTCCACTGCCAGTCTTCTAACTGTGGAGTCCCTGACAAGCATCTGAGGAACCTCTAATTTCCCTAGAACATAGTTTGAAAGCCCATGTTCTCCAGCATATAGCCTCTTTCCTGTTTATAGGAGCTGTGACTCTCAAAAGCTTACACCCTGAACATCTTGTTGGTCTCCAAGGTGCTACAGGACTCAAATCGAGCTCTGCTTCTACACAGTGATCTCCCCCACCCCCACCCCCCGGTGTGGACAGAGAGATGCCCCCACTGTCTTGAGGAGCATCCACATGCCATTGTTTCCAATTCAGGCTGGACTCACGTGGCTCCTATACCTTTCCTTGCAGAGCGGGAGAAAAGAAGGGTTTCCGGTGCTCAGGTGCTGTGGGCGGAGCCTCCACATAAATGCTCTGCCCACAATGTGGGGAGGGGGTGGAGCTAAGCTCTGCCTTTCCTTTCTTCCCCTAGCCCTTTAAAGGGGTTTCTTTTCTTTTTTTTACTTTCCCAGCTGAGCCATGCAGTACACTGGGGGTGAGGATAGGGCAGGCCCGTAGGTGGGGGTGGTGTACTTGGTGTGACGCCCCTTCCCAAAACAGCCCCACACCTGAATCTGCCCTGCTCCCGGCCCTCCCACCTGCACCCTCACTTCCTGTCCTCTCTCTGCCGCCCTCACTCCCCTTCCTCTCCCAGTCCCCCTCTCCCTTCCTGGGAGCCTGGGGCTTTAAATTGCAGAGAAGACGGGTGGGTAGGGTGGCAGGCTTTGCCTTGCCTGCCGGGATTTCCTTCTCTCGCAGCCGCGGACATCCAAGAGGAGAGCTCAGCTGCTGCCCTGGCTGCCCTCTCCATGCCAAGGCTGCGAGAGGAGGAGGAAAGCCTGGTGGACAAGGTGAGGCGAAATCCACTGGCCTGCCCGCAGCCTTCTCTGGCTGCACATGGAGTGAGGGGATGGGCACCAAATCCGGAGCCAGGGGAGGTGAAACAAGGCACTCGGTGGCAGCTCCTGTGCGTCGTTGCCGCACAGCCTCCTCTTGCACCTGTCCCCGCTGCCTGAGGAGGTGACGCTGGCTGTTTCGCGCAGGGAGGGGATGAGTGGAGGGGTGATGCCACCACCCTGAGGGAAAGATGATGTCACCCGCCCCCTTGTTGCCCCCTCCCCCCAAAATGCCTAGCTACAGGCCTGGGATAAGGTGAATGTTACCGTTCCATTGAGTAATTTCTGTGCCAAGCAGTTCAGAAATGCAGTGTGCAGATCTGCACAAGTGTCACTCTTTATGCTGGGCCCTGAAAAGGAAATGGGATCTAATTTTGCCAGGGATTTTCTAAAACAGGGTTTCATACTGGCATTCTTAATCCGTATTGTACCAATGAGCACCTTGTTCGCAACAAAAGAGGATGCCCACTCTGACAATGATGTTTGGCCTCCTGCCTCGCTTCCAACAGACAGGACATGCTCACGTGAGAACAGATGGTCTCCATGGAAACCACAGCTGTAATCTTCACCCTTTACCAATCCTGTGGGATTGTTTGTGATTGTAATACCTGTTCAGTGGAGAAACGTAATTGTCTTTTGTTTCTTTTTATGTCTCCAGTTTTTTACTTTTGGTAGTTCAAAGATGACTGTCAAGTTAAATGGTATGTTTAGATTTCCAGTGCCTGATTCGCCACTGAATACTGTACACACAAATCTAGGATTTGGAGTCATAGGTTCAAGACCCAAGGAGGTGGCTTTGAGGCAACCTAGATTTGAAATGTTATGTGCCAAGAATATATTTGCCATTCGTCAAGCATTTTAACAGCCCGGATTTCAGGGGTTTTGCTTATTGGCATCTTTGGAGGCACACATTTCACCCTGAGGTATGCTGTGCCTCTTGCCTTCCAAGGTGGTGCTCTTCTGAGCAGGATGAGCATTTATCTTCATCCGTTCCATAATCCTCTGTCATCACAGTGTAAAGTAAAGGTAAAGGTTCCCTTGCTCGAAAGCCAGTCGAATCCGACTCTAGGGTTGCGGTGCTCATCTCCGTTTCAAAGCCGAAGAGCCAGCGCTGTCCAAAGACGTTTCCGTGGTCATGTGGCCGGCATGACTAAACACCAAGGCGCACAGAACGCTGTTAACTTCCCACCAAAGTGGTACCTATTTATCTACTTGCAATTTCTTGCTTTCGAACTGCTAGGTTGGCAGAAGCTGGAACTAGAGACGGGAGCTCACTCCGTCATATGGCACCCTGGGTCTCGAACTGCTGAACTACTGACCTTCCACAGCCTGCAGTTCAGCGTCTTAACCACTTGAGCCACCACAGTGTAATGACCTGCAAAATCAACTCATGACAAAACTTGCCGCTTCTGGCATTGGAAGGCTGTGAACATTTTGAATTGAGGCGTGGACCTCAGTAGCAGTGCAGAGAATTATAAAACCATAGAGTTGGGAGGGGCCTTACTGGCCATCTAGTCCAACCCCCTGCTCAATGCAGGATCAGCCTAGAGCATCCCTGACAAGTCTTTGCCCAGCTGCTGCTTGAAGACTGCCGAGTGAGGGGGAGCTCACCACCTCCCTAGGCAGCTGATTCCACCATTGCAAAACTCTTACTGTCGAAAAGTTTTTCCTAATATCCAGCTGCTACCTTCCTGCTCTTAATTTAAACCCATTATGGCGAGTCCTACTCTGCTGCCAACAGGAACAGCTCCCTGCCCTCTTTTAAGGGACAGCCATTCAGATCCTTTAAGAGAGCAACCATGTCCCCCCCTCAACTTCCTCTTCTCCAGACTAAACATTCCCAAGTCCCTCAGCCTTTCCTCATCAGGCTTGGCCTCCAGGCCTCCAATCATCCTCATCGCTCTCCTCTGCACCAGCTCCATTTTGTCCACATCCTTTTTGAAGTAAGGCCTCTAGAACTGCACACAGTACTCCAGGTGCAGGCTGACCAATGCAGTGCACAGCTTCCATTCTTTCCTTGCTAAATGGTTTCCCAATGGCTGGCTTTTTGCCAAGCTTCAAGTTTTTTCAGAAGTCATGGTCATGAACCTGGCCATTGATAAGCCATATGCGGACATCCCAGGAAGCAGGGCTATAAATAGCCAGAGGGCTGCATTTTAGGCGAGATATTTTTTCTTTGGTGATGGAAAGTACCGTCAAGTTGCAACCAACTTATGACGCCCCCGTGGGTTTTTCAAGGCAAGAGCTGTTCAGAGGTGGTCTGCCATTGCCTGCCTCTGCATAGCAACCCTGGACTTTCTTGGTGGTCTCCCATCCAAGTACTATCCAGGGATGACCCTGCTTAGCTTCCAAGATCTGAGGAGATTGGGCTAGCCTGGGCCATCTGGTTTAGCCAGTTTGGTGTAGTGGCTAGAAGCGCAGACTCTAATCTGGGAGGACCGGGTTTGATTCCCCACTCCTCCACATGCAGCTGCTGGTGTGACCTTAGGTCTGTTACAAGTTCTTTCAGAGCTGTTCTCTCACAAGCAATTTTCGAAAGAGCTCTCTCAGCCCCACCTACCTCACAGGGTGTCTGAAAGGAGATTGTAAGCCACTCTGAGACTCCTTTGGGTAGTGAAGGGTGGGGTATAAATCCAATCTCCTCCTCCTCCTTCCTGTCTTAAAGAAAGACTTTTTAGGTCCTTTTGTTTTGTTTTGTTTTGTTTTTAAAAAAACAACAAATTGGCAGACTTTGGTGTTATGCTCAGACTGTACTGATATGGAAGAAAAAGAGCCACAAACTTATTAAGCATCCAAATAGTTTGGCCAGTAGAAAACAAGGGTTGATTGATGGTCTTCTGCATCCAGCAAGAGACTGGTATGAGGAAGTGGTCAGCACAAATAAATCACTGCTACCTAGTCAATTCAAGTTTCTTTTTTGCATTGCAGAAATATGTTACGTTGGTATTGGATGGCTCTCAACCCTCCCCCATTAGGTTCCAGCTACCCGAGGACCCCCATTCTTCTTAATAAAGGAGACCTCTTCTTGAAGTTCTGGTTGCTCTATCTGCCTAGCTCTCTGATTGAGTTTCGGTCTGAGACCCAGTGTGGTGTAGTGCTTAAGAGCGTTGGACTAGTATCTGGGGTTTCAGACTAGTATCTGGTTTGGTTTCTCACTTGTGCTGTGGAAGCCTTTGGGCCGGTCTCTCACTCTCCCAACCTCACAGGGTTGTTGTGAAGATAAAATGAAGGAGGGGAGAATGACACAAGCCCCTTTCGGTCCCAATTGTGGAGAAAGGCAAGGTATACATAAATTAAATAATAATGGTAGCATTTATGGAGTCAGAACACTGTACCAAATTTCCCTAGGATTTTGAGTCAGAAGGACACAGACCTTCACCTCTGGGGCTACCTAGGAATCCCAGGAAAAATTCTTTCTCAAAGCCATCAGCCGACTTTCAGTGAGTTTCCATGACTCACAATCTACCATTGCTGTGTCTCAGTGGCAAATCAATCAATTAATTATCGTATGGCATTGTGTGTAGACTAGCCAGGAGATCCTAAGATTGTCCGGCAGCCTGAAGTTCTAGCTTTTTTAGTGTTATGCACCACTAGGTGGCGAGCTAGACTTGTTTTTGAGGCAAGAGATGTTTCAGAGGTGGTTTGCCATTGCCTGACTCTGCGTCACGCCCCTGGTATTCCTCGGAGGTCGCCTTTCCAAACACTAGCCAAGGCCGACCCCACTTAGCTTCTGAGATCTGATGGGATCAGTGGCAGAATGCATGCTTTGCATGCTGAAGGCCCCAAGTTTGATCACTGGCATCTCCACTTAACAGGATCTTGGGTAGCAGGTACTGGGGAAAGAAGCTTCTCTGCCTGAATCTGTGGAGAGCTGCTGCCATTCGCAGTGAGATATCCCAGGCTAAACACACTGGCTTGATCTGAAGAAGCTTTGCATTCTCATTTATGGGGAAGATGGGTGGGAAAATATTCTCTCCACTGGCAGAGTCCATTCTAAGAATGCGATTCTCTTGTTCAGGTTTGCTTATGGTATGCCCTGTGACCCCCTGGGGATGTCTGCCTGGTCAAAACCTGAATCTTCTCATTGCATAGCTTCCTGTTATGGACTCTGGGGTTTCTGTGGAGACTGACTGTATTATATTTGTAGTATATTCAGCTGTTTGCTGAATAGCAAATTAGAAATCGGTATTGTTGGCTCTTAATGCAAGTGAAGTTTTGCAGTTACTTAATAAGATGGGTATTTTTTTTGCAAACTCTGCTTACCATAGCAAAACTTGTAAACTGAAAAAACAGGTTCTCAGGGCCAGTTTACTGTTCCAGAGTAACACAGCCAGGGAAAATAGTAAGATTCTAGTAGCACCTTAAAGACTAACAAAATTTGTGGTAGAACAAACTTAGAGCCCAGTGGCACTTTTAAGATCAACAAAGTTTTATTCGTGTGCACGCACTTTTTCAAAATTTGGTCATTAAAAAAAAAAATTGTGGTAGAGTCAATGCTCACTTCTTCAGATACAGCTAGAATGATTAGATACAGGTAGAATGACATCCAGAGAGCTGCCGTTTCTGGGCATGTAAGCGCGTGAATGAGCTATCCTTTCTACCTCTTCATTTTAGCTTTTTAATTTTTTAAAAAATTGTGGATGGTCATTTATTAATCACCATAATGCCAATTATATGGTGCCTTAAAGAATGCAACAATAGCTAAAACCAACCCTGTAAAAAATGAGGCCATTGGTCACAACAATAAAAACATATTCAGCTTAGCAGAAAAACACATCAAAGTGTGTGCTTTCCCCCCCACCAGATAAAATATGCAAAGAGAAGGCCTTTCCCAATGTATAACTTCTCTATCCTGTGTTTAGAAAAATCCATTCCCCCCTGTGTTCCAAAAGGAACACTGCTGTTAATTCTGTTGAATAGTGCTTTCTCTCTGTGAGAAATGGTCTGCTCTTTGGGCACTTCCTTTCAGTGGCCAGTTCTCAGTTCATTATGGAAAAGAGCATGTGCCAGCCCCTTTCAGGCTGTTATCTTGGCCTTTTGTCTCTCCAGATGTTAAGCACCCTGACTTTCAACTTCTTCCCACCCTTTCACTTTTCATTAGGGTCCTAATAATGGGGCATCTGTCAGTCTCATCCCCTCCGTTTTTGACCACTCCTTGAGAAAGAGGCACATTGAAACTGATGCTCTGAACAAAAGTATTATCCTCCCGTTTTCTGTTTATCATGGCCTTCTTGGTGTAACAAAAAAGCTAAGAAAGAATGTCGGGGGAGTTCAGTGGATTTGGAACTAGCCTCTTAAGAAGAAGATATGAGTGGGTGTGTTGTGTTGAATCCAGTCGTGTTGAGGATTTTCGACTTAATTTTTAGAAAATATTCAGTTCATAAGTCTCAAACTGGATTTCTTTAATGATTGTTTAAGCAGACCAAAGAAAAATTCTAATTTAATATGTATGTGTGATTTAAATTTTCACCAGCTTTTGACATACATCATTTTAATGTATTACTGTGTATAGTTTGTGTTGTCGCTGGAAGTAGGATACTACTGTGTAATTTTTGCTTTGTCTAACGCATCATGATAATGCTTATGCTTTGATTCAGCTCTGATTTCTGCTAGATTCCAGATTTCTGCAATGCAGATGCTATTGCACTGTTCACTGGATGTCCCATCCTGGCGATTGTATTGGCTTACACTGGGCAGTCCTCCTTCACTCTCAGTGAGAAAGGTGAACTATAAATAATAAACAAACAGGGAAACAAAGGTAATTGGCCTTATTCTAAATAATAGACCAGCTCATATAACAGAACAATGAGTTATGATTATATAGAAATACTCTAAAATACAAAGAATCTAAAAAAAAAAAAAATCCCATTGATATGTAGGTCATCTTTACAAGATCATATCAGGATGTTTATCAGCTGGATTCTTGGTCCATCATACGTACCCCGTATTTGTCCACAGTTCAACATGATACCGATCTTTTATCCATTTTGGCAAATGCCTGAATTGGGGATAACCATTACTGTGTTTTCTATTGTGTTGTGTTTACCAGCCTGTAGAACAATCGATTCCTCCTTCCTGGAGACTCGATCAACCACAGACATTTCTGTGACATTCGAGGGTTCAAAGAACAGCTGTCTAAATTTCAGCACCTGCCATTTTGTTTTCTAAGTGAACAAATCAAACATGACATCAGGGAACACTCATGCAACCATCTGTGACTGGAGTTTTCCCCTCTGCATGTAAGTTTTGATGTTAAGACTAAGCACACTGATTACAATTCAGGTTCTTCAAAATGTAAACCAATCCATCTCTTTCTTTGCACACATAGCAACGGGGGAGCAGCTCTGTGCACATGGGAGCGGTTCCACGTAAGAATTTTGGGGAACCATCCCGAATAAATATATATGAAGGTGCCTTATACTGAATCCTACTGATGTGAATCACCAGTACGGTCAGTGGCCGTGATTCTCCAGGGTCCCAGGCTGAGAGAGCGCTTTCCCAATATCTGTTTCCTGAGATTCTTTAACTGGAGATGGTGGGGGTTGAATGGAGGGAATATCTTTTCCTTGACTCTCAGCTGGGCTGCACAGCAGTATGCCTGACCGTCCCCTCCTTCCAAACCAGAGACTCTTTCATTCTCATCCAGTAACTGATTCCACTTCCTGTGAAAGGATATGGGTAACCTGTGGAAGGATATGTTATCTGTGAGATATCTGTTTGGATATTCCGACCAGATGTGTTAAATCGACATTTAAGGTAAACTTAAAAAAAAAAAAACAGCCAAGGGAGGGACCCAGCTTGAACTGGCAATGCAGCATTGCAGCCGGGAGTTTTCTTTCTTTCACCCCTCTCTTCCTGTGCTCCGTTTCCAGTTTCCAGTAGCTATGGGGGAGGGAAGCTCTCTTCTTGGTCTCACGTGCAAAAAAACGGATGCCTCCATACCTGTCCATTTTCGTGACAACAGCCATTGGGGAGGAAATCCCCTTGAGCTTTAAAGAACATTTTGGGAAATCCCATTAAGTGTCCCATCTAATGTGCGGGTTTGGAGAACAGTCTGCGTACCTGTCGCTCCGACTTAAGGTGTGCATTTTATTTCATGTTGCTGCAGGAAGTGAGGTTCCCCCCCCCTTTTCCACCCAGAGAAATCTCATTTTTATGACTTTGGTATAAGGAGCCCCCCTTCCTATGCAGCATGGGAAAATCATTGCACGAAGCCTGAAAAGCTGTGAAATACCACACAGACATTCACATAAAACTAAAAATGCTGATCTCTTATCTTTCCCAGCATAAATTCATCCCTTTTCAAGATTAAAGCTAGGATGTTATACTTTTGCTACTCTGCTTCACCTTCCAAGGACAGTAGCCATTATGGCCGATGAGCTCTGGGGTACCTGCGAGCAAAATGCTGTGCGTAGTTGTCATTCCATGCACAGAACCAAAACAAGGGGGAGACTTGGATTAAGCACTGTGATCTTCATTCAGGAAGACTTCTTTCTTCCTGGAAAGAGAGCCTCGCAAGTAGCGTTAAGTTTGAGTCTTGAAGTACAAACAGAGATTTTTCCTCTTTTTAAATTTTGCTAACACATGTTTGAATGTTGCCAAAAGTATTCGAAGTAACCAGGTATGTGTGTGTGTTCAAGTTCTGTTGCAGATTACCTATAGAATGGGAAGTCGGACACTGTTTCTACCAACACTTTTACTAAAAGGTTAGGGGTTGGGAACCTGGTAGCAGTTGTCAGGAATTTCACAGCCTGAGGCTGGAGACTAATCTAGTAGCCTTATCTTCAACCCATGGGTCAAGACCCTTCGGTGGAACCCACATGGTGAAATTTGCTGCCAGAGAATATAGTGATGGCCGCAGGAATAGACAGCTTTAAAAGGGGATTAGATAGATTGACGGAGGATAGGTCTATCAGTGGCTACTAGCCATGGTGGCTGTGGGGAATCTCCACATTCAGAGGCATGAAACCTCTGAATTCCAGAGCCAGGAGGCAACATCAGGAGAAGGCCTCAGCCTCTATGCCATGTTGTTGGCCGTCTGGAGGAACTGGTTGGCCACTGTGTGAGACAGGATGCTGGCCTAGATGGACCACTGGTCTGATCCAACAGAGCTCTTCTTATGTTCTTACCATAAAATCTATAATCTTCTCTGAGGAAGACTCTTGAGAGTCCCTTGGACTGCAAGGAGATCAAATTAGTCAATGCTAGAAGAAATCAACACTGACTGTTCCCAGGAAGGTCGGATACCGAAGATGAAGCTCAAATACTTTGGCCACCAAATGAGAAGGGAGAAGACCCTGATGCTGGGAAAGACTGAAGGTCAAAGAAGAAGGGGATGGCAAAGGATGAAATGGTTAGATGTGTTATTGATGCAACACACATGAAATTAAGCAAACTCTGGAGGACAGCGGAAGACAGGAGGGCCGGGCGTGATGTGGTCCATGGGGTTATGAAGAGTTGGACTCGACTGTGCGACTGAACAACAACAAAACGACAACTTCTCTTCTTCCTACAGTGCCGGTGGGGCTAATGAAATGCAGTTCTGGAACCTAGTGTCCATAGATTTTGGGATCAGCCAAGATGCCCAGAACTGTAGATAGATGCAAAAGCAAGCAAGGGGAAGAAATCCTAGCTGGGCAAGACTTTATTTAGTGTTTTTACACACACACACACACACACACACCCCTTTGCTCATCTGAAATGATGAGTGTAATTTTCATACATTCTACAGCACCCTTTATTCTCTCATATTTCTATTCCACTCTTCTTCGAGGAGACTCATTGTGGCGTATGTGGGGCTTTCCATATGTCAGACACGTTGGGATGAAACTCTCTTTGTGAACGGTATCGCCACACTCTGGGTCCAGTGCTCTATCCACGTAAGCACACTGCATCAGTAATATTTTAGCTCCTTGGTGTTACTTCAAGATGTTGTTCCTGTCACCTGTGTTCCTAATAGCCAATAGGAGATCCTCCTGCATGTCAGCAGGGTCCATTGAAAGGCAAATCCTACTGGTCTGCATCTGTTATTAATTGTTCGAGATAATGCCATTTAGATTGGGATGTGGAGGAAGGGTTCCCATGTTTTCAATCATTTGTGGTCACCATTTAATTCAAGAACCTATTTCTACAGATTCTACACTGGTTCTACCTTTTGATTAGTTGCCTGGTTGATTAATCATTCTGATATGTAGTCCATACTAGACAAACTTCTGTTTCTGCTTTAATCTTGATAACCAATTCCTGGAATGTGAATTTCAGATGGGTGTCCCTCATTGTGGCTAGGTGTGGAGAAATAATCTGTGTGCATATTCTTCTCCACTCCAGTGATGTGGAGACATCCCTCTCCTTTTTTAAAAAACAAAAACAAGACCTCCAGCCTTCCAACGTTTTCCTATAAATAATGCATATCTCAAAACCCAAACTAAAGATGATTTGAACAACTTTAGCTGACGGCGGAATTAATGACTCATCATAAAAAGCATTGGTTGCAAAAAAATCTATAAAGTCAGCTCCTCTAGATCTTCATTTAAAAGGTTATTCTGTTTATTAAAGTCGGTAGCATGAAAACATTGGCATCTTGCTTAAGATTTCATCATTTTGGGCAGCAAATAAAATGAGGACCGGAGGCACCCTGTCAGACTCTGGTTAAAACATGTATACCTTATGTTCTGTGCCTTGACCATTTTGACTCCATTTGCTATTTTCCCCTATGTAACTGTTTTCCCTGTCTTGGTATGAGTGTGCTTATCTACCCCTCGCCTGATACTGTATTCCAAGGGGAGGGGGAGTGTGTATGTGTGTAGGAGTGGAGTCACTTGCAGACGTAACTTTCTATGGAACCCTCAAGAGAACGCTTTCTCACGGGAAGGTGTCCTTGAGAGACACAACTTTGATTAGCTAGAGGTGGTCCTTTCTGTCTCAGGTCCATGTAGGCTGCTGACGTGTTTGCATGGAATGTGTGATTGTAACTATAACCAATTTTCCTGCCCTCAGGTCTCAGACCTGACAAAAGTTTTGTTCCCTGCACATCTTTATTCTTCCAAAAAAATTTTCAAAACCGAAAGTTAGTGTGAAGAGTGAGTTGACTGACGGGGACCCTGACACACCCTCTAGAATCTAGTGACCTAGCTATGTTTTCAGGATTTCCTAGACCTGCACGATTTTTGCTCACATTAGGGACAGATAAGAATCTTTACCCACATGGATGGCGAGATGCCTGGAGATTTTGGGGATGGAGCCTGGGGAGGAGAGGGACCTCAGCAGGGTGCAGTGCCGTAGAGTCCACCCCCTCCAAAGCAGCCATTTTCTCCAGGGGAACTGATCTCTGCCATCAGGAGATCAATTGTAATAGTAGGAGATCTCCAGGCTCTACCTGGAGGCCGGCAACCCTACTTACCCAATATGCATCACTGTGATTCTACATCAGTCTAATTTGGGGTTATCTACCCCACCTTACGGACACTTCCTGGACGCAGAACATCCCTAGACACAAATTCTAAACAAAGTGACAGTTAAAGGAGGCTAACTCTGAAGTGGTACCTATAAACAAGCTGTTATTGAAGCAAAGGTGATGCTGTGGAATTGGTAGCTTAGAATACCCACAGATGTGTTTCTGTGCCCCCTGCCCTTTACAACCTTTCCAGGTTGATTTACAGGATAACATCTCAGTGAACTTTTACTTCTGCCACTGGATTCAAGGGCTGAGAAATTTGACCTGGTACAGAAGGTTTCGCCAAAGATTGAAGGCAGTATGTATTTAAATAAAACCTGGTTTTGATTATCTGCAATTTGACTCTGGCCATATTCCTGTCCACTAAAGAGACCAGTATCTTTGGGGCTGGGGAAATATGGGGCATAGTACCCAGCTAAGAAATCTACTTTAGGGTGACATGATCCCTTTCCACAGAATTTAAAGAAAATCAGTGGTGAGATGCCTGATCAGTAAGATTGTCTAACCCCACTCCTCAGTCACTATGTATAACTCAACCAGAACTGGATATTGTGTGGCTCTGTGCCATCTAAGATCCTTCTGGAGTTTCCTCCTAGAAGAGCCCTTCATTGAAGTTGTCCTGTCAGTCTTTTTCAACTGTGGCTGTGGCCGTTTGTGATGCTCTTCTGAAGGGTGTGAGGAAATTCCCTACTTTAGCCCACTCTCATAAAATGCTGCTTAATTCAGAAGGATTGGGAGCAGGTGACCAAGGACTATGGGAGTTGCATGCTGGTGCTTTGTTGATCAATGTCACTGTTGACTCTTGACTGTTTGTGGTTTTAATTGTTTGGTTGCCTGCTGACGACAGGCCTTTGTATACCACTGTTGCCAGTAGGAAAGGTGGGATAGAATTATTTTAATAAACTAAAAAAGCAAGTGTTATATGGCTAATATCCCAGGCTCCCAATACTCATGGCTAATACCCAGTGGTTAATACCCAATACTTATAGGATGATCCCATATGAAGACAGATGTTGCCCTTGTTCTATTGACAAAGAGGAATCGATGGTTCATATGTTCTTTAGGTGCCCGTTCCATCAAGTTCTTAGGGATAAGTTTATATCCCCATTTTTAGACAGACCATCAGTAGATGCAGATGAGACCTACCTGGAGAGACTTTTAGTTAATGAAAACCCAATTATCTCCAGACAAATAGCCAACTTCTCCTTCTACTTGGTAAAATTTCACAATAAGAAGTATGGTTATGTATAGTTTTTATTTGTAGGACTTGTAATAATTTTACATAAATTAGATATTTTAGATATATCTTAACTTTTTAAAATTATTATAGTTCATAACTATTTTAAGATTTTTATGACTAAACATACTTTCTGTGCTGGAATGAATCTCTTGGACTGTGTAAGATTGTATGCTTATGAAAAATGGTCTTTGACCACAAATAAACATGCATTCATTCATACCCAATACTCCTTCCATCTCTTCTCTTGTAAAAGTAGTCCAGAATGCATAATATGGCAGAACCATGTCCTGTTCCCCCACTCCTCAAACAGCTGCCAGTAAAATGGATCAGGGAAACGTCGGAGTGACATCAAGTCATGCATTTGATATTACTGAATGTTACAGGGATGAGAAGGAAAACAGACTGGTGAGGGAGGGGCTGCTGTACTGGGCTGCAGTCCTACAACTCTTTTAATATCTGCTTCCAATATCCACTTGGCAAATTCACTGCTGCGGCGAGACAGTGGCTGCTTTCCAACTAACTGCAGTTTCTGCTTTGAAAGGAGTCCGCTTTCCGACTCGCTGCTGCATTCTGATTTGCATTAGGAAATTCTGATGCAAGATGTGAGATTGTTTCATCAGGGTTTCTTTAGAGGCGGCAAGAAACGAGAGCTCCTTCGTGGTGTCTTTGCAACTCTTCGGACCGTTGTTTTCTAAAATAATAAACGACAAAAGGGGCAAAACTGATACCAGTGCAGTTTATAAATAAAGCCTTGAGGGGGTCACTCTTTCTTAACCTGTCCTTTCTCACACAGAAGTAAGGATAAAATGTAGGGTTGCCAGCCTCCGAGTGGTAGCTGGAGATCTCCTGGGATTTCAGCTGTTCTCCAAGTGACAGAGATCAGTTCACCAGGAGAAAACGGCTGCTTTGGAAAGTGTAGCCTGTAGAATTATACGTGCCGAAGTTCCTCTCTAGGCCCCCCCCCCATCTCCAGGAATTTCCCAACCTGTAGCTGGCAACCCTAATAAAATGGGATACTTGAAGGAAAGACAGGATACAAATGAGATTTTTTAAAGGAATGATAATTTGGCGTAATCACCGATATGGCCTAGTCCTCACCTGGGCTATACCATGCCAGACTGCAGGCCAGGGGCAATGGATTACCAATAAAACAAACATATCAAAATTGGAGCTGGAAGTTCTTTCGAGGAATATTATTTGGGCAGCAATCAGCTTTTGACCTTACTTAGGCCTGTCTGATTTTGGCTGCCGTGTCATGTGAATGGGTCCCTCAGCACAGTCTGGATGAGGGCAGCTGCCTCTGACAGTGAAAAGAAGTTCTGTGGTAAACGGAAGCCGTGTGGGCCCAAGAGAGCCCTCTGGAAAGCTCTGGCTGTATTGTCTTAGTCTGAGAATGTATGAAATATTGCTGTGTGAGGAGGCAAACAAGAACCTTGAAAGATCTATATGCTGACATAAGAACCCTGGCAGTAGCCAGTGCATAGTTGGGCTCCCTGTTGTACTTATATAACTTTATTAAAAGCATACACATTTACATCACACGGCATTTGACACAGTCCCTCAGATTTCGTCAGTACTGGTCAGAATTTCCTCACAGTGAGAGGCTTACGACTGCCATCTGCCTAATAAGTTGCCAGTGTCCATGGAAGTCCTCTGTTCAAATAACCACAAGAGGTGTCTGTTTTGAATCGGAGCACATGGAAAAAGCCATTCTCCTGATCTCCCCCCAAGTAGAGTCATGGAGACTGGTGGGAATAGTGCTAGAATAGACCTTTTAGTGACATTCCTAGACATCTTGGCCTGGTTTTGCTGGCAACAGATAATGGTAAAATGTCCTGTGTTCCAGGGTTTGCATGGATTCCTTTGAATTGTTAGTGCAAACTGACAGAAATCTGAAGACATTCTTAGTTCCCACAGTGCTGATCAATTTTCTACAGATCTTTCCCCCTCGATTGTCGCCTTTTTGCCTCTTGTATTACTAACCTATCAGAGCAGTTTAAATATACACATAGCTGACATTTTTACTCTATCTTTTGTCAAATTGACTGTGCGTTATTTCAAGGGAAGAAAAAAAATTGGGCCTTTGAGCTCCATATTGCTTTTGGCTTACTATGCACTTTTTCACCACACAAAGGAATCATAAAAAGGTACTAGAACTTTATCGGATTTCCGACCCAGTATATAATCACTGATATTTCTTGGCAAGCTTCTCAGAGGTAATTGTAAATATTTTATTGGCAAGTAGTTTATAATTTATTTTGCCAGTCAACATCTTGTCCAAGGTAATCAGGAGAACATTAAAATGGTCATAAAAGCTGTCTATCGTTTCCTTTTTAGAAGTGTTTGAATGAATGAACAAATAAAGCTTTGTTTTATTCTAGGAAAAAGCTTTATAAAAATTTGTGCGACAGCTTAGACCAACAATTAGATGGAAAGGAAATCTTCTGTGCTAGAATTTCCACCATTGTGCACACACACACCCACACACCCGCGGCTACAGTTTCTGGCTGCTGTATCTTTCTATCAGATTGTTTCACTACCCTTGAAAGCCTGAAGCACCACTGGGTAAATTTATTTATTTATTCACAAAATTTATATCTTACCTTTCTGCTGTTACAAGAGTCGCCAAGGTGTTTAACAATTTAAAACATACACAATAGAATACATGATAAAATCATTGAAATATACCCTTCTCCCAAACGTACCACATTAAAACGACTTTAAAAGTTTAGAAACAGAGTTAAAATACATATAAAACAGTTAACAAACACACACACATACATAGAGTTAATATATATATATATATATATATATATGTGTGTGTGTGTGTGTATACAGTTAAATATATATAAATATATAGATATATACATACAGTGTGTGTGTGTGTGTGTGTGTGTGTGTGTGTGTGTGTGTGTGTGTGTAAAAATCATTGAGGGAATGCCAAACAAAACAAAAAAGTCTTCATCCGCTGGTAGAAGACAACAACAGAAGGGGACAACCGAATCTTCCTGGGGAGAGAGTTCCAGAGCTTTGGTGCCATGACTGAGAAGGCCCTCTCCTGGGTTACCACCCATCTAATCTCAGAAAGTGGGGGCAACCTGAAGCAGGGCCTCCAAAGATCACTGTAGTGGTCAGGCAGATTCATAAGGAAGTAGGCGGTCCTTCAGGTATGTTGCTCCCAAACCATTATAGGGCTTTGAAGTTCAAGACCAGCACCTTGGATTGTGCCCAAAACCAAATTGGGAGCCGGTGTAAGTGGGCCAAGTTTGGAGTGATATGGTCCCTACGACCTACTCCAGTCAGCATCATGGCTGCACTATTCTGTACCCACTGACGTTTCCAAACACTTCTCAAGGACAGCCCCACAGAGAGTACATTGCAGTAATCTAACCTAGATGTAACTGGGGCATGCATCACAGTGACCAGATCTTTCTGTCTAGGAAAGGCTGCTGCTGGCTAACCAGTTGGAACTGGTAAAAGACACTCTTGGACACAGCTACCATGTGCAGTAGGCCTGGGTTCAAGAATACCCCCAGACTGTGCATATGTCCCTTCAAGCGGAGTGAAATTCCAGGTCAAACCTTCCATCTACTAGAAACACTTCCATCCTTGGGATTAAGCTTCAATTCTTAGCCTGCATAAATATATGCTATGTTCCTAGCTGTGTTTCAGGTAAGACAGAAATATAGACTGAAGCTGAATAGAATTAAAAATTATGATTGATTTCTCACAATCAATATATGTTATTGTCTTTGTGGTGCTTAGATGACTTTGCTCTGTGGAACCCTGAGATCCTGACTGAGGCTCCTCTTGAGAAAATCAGTACTGCCTGATAGAGACAGCTTGCCCACTTCTTCTCACTCCTCACTCACAATTTGGATCTGTGGAAAAGTCTTTGTGTTTTGAGGTGAACCCTTAATTGTGAGAGATTGAAAATGAGGACCAATTTAAGTGCATACCCTAAAATAATGCCCCAGATGTCATTGGATGCAGGGATTCTTCAACAGGGAAGGATGTAAAAGGTTCCTTGAATGGAGAAAGGTTAATAGGTGTAGGGCTGATGTAGTTCTACTGTCTAAGACGTTGAGGTGAGTTGTAGGTTCAGATGTCTCCTCTTGAGCCAATTTGGACTCTAATCTAAGTGCGCGGACTCTAATCTGGGAGAACCGGGTTTGATTCCCCACTCCTCCACATACAGCTGCTGGGTGACTTTGGGCAAGCCATAGTTCTGGCACAGCTGTTCTTGACAAAGAACAGTTTCTGTCAGAGCTCTCTCAGCCCCACCTACCTCATAGGGGGTCTGTTGTGGGGAGGGGAAGGGAAAGGAGTTTGTAAGCCATTCTGAGACTCCCTTGGGTAGTGAAGGGCGGGGTATAAATCCAATCTCTTCTTCTTTTCTTCTTCTTGAAGAACCCATAAGGTGGCCTCAGGGAAACACTATCTCTCTGCTTTGGGCTTTCACCTGCCTTACTTAAGTAATAATACTGTTCATTAGAAGATTGTTGCAAAGATTACTGTGGGAACAGACAGTGAGGGCTTCATTATATGAATGAGGGCTTCCTCTTATATATCCCTTCCTGTACTCTACAGTTTTCCAAGAAGGTTGTAGTGTTTGTGTGTGAGGCAGCATGATTTCAAAGCCTTTTCAGTGGTGATACCCCAGTTATGGAATTCCTTGCCGAAGGGGTAAACCCAGGGCTTTTTTTGTAGAAAAAGCCCAGCAGGAACTCATTAGCATAATAGGCCACATCCAACAGCAGAAATTTATTAGTATATTAGGCCACACCCTGACAACATAGCTCATTAGCATATTAGGCCACACCCCCATGTTACCAGACATGTAGTCATCCAACCAAAGCCACCTTTTGCTTCTTATTCTGTTTACCTTGTTCGTTGTCAAAACCCAGGGCTTTTTTGTAGCAGGAACTCCTTTGCATGTTAGGCCACACACCCCTAATGTAGCCAGTCCTAATGAGTTTCTGCTGTTGGGTGTGGCCTAATATGCTAATGAGTTCCTGCTGGGCATGGCCAACTCGGGAGCCAGCCGGAACTCTGTTCCTGTGCGTTCCTGCCCAAAAATAGCCCTGGGTAAGCCTGTGCATTTCTTTCTCCATTTTAGGAAAAGAGTTTGGAAGGCATTCAGCTTTCTGGATGCTGATTACAATTGGAGATAGATGGAGACTGGGTTTCTTGTATAACCTTGTGTAATTACATGTATTAATTTTAATGCTTTTAATCATTAATCGTTTTGAATTGTATATGATTTTAAAAGATTTATAGGCACATTTTTCAGCTTTCTATTTTTTTTTGTAAAACTCTCTTAAAAAGAGAATTTTATTCTTTTTATAAGAAACAGGAAGGGTAGACAGATGGAGAAAGAAAAGATGGAGTGAAATTTTCCTGTTAGTGAGGGTTAGTTTAGGTTAATAACCAATACCAATTTTGGCATCTATCATGGTTAGAAGATCTTCTTTTAACTATTGCAAAGTCCAAAGTCACTCTGTTAATGCAGTTAGTAGTCCATTGGGGTTAGTAATTAAACAGCTTCTTCCAGATGTTACACTGAACAGTCCTCAAAGTATCTTCTTTAAATCTCTTCCAGTTATGGATTGAGTCCATTTTAACTTTGAAGTCTTCCGTTCTATCACCATTTTCTGGGCTGCTGTCTTTTCGCTTGTCCCAGTTTGGAATACTGCATCTTCTTCCTGTTGTGCGTGTCTCTTCAGAAGTTTCTGTATTTTAAAGATGAAATCCTTCTTCTTTCTTTTCCTCTTCTCTGGCCTTCAAGCTTCTGGGCTCCATAAACTCTTCGGATGAAATTAGATCTCCAGTTTGTCGCTTGCTATGCTCAACATCCCCTTCTACTGGCAGAGTATTCTCTTTTATAAAAGCGGAATAGGCTTTGGGAGCCTCATCCACCTCTTCTTTTAATTTTATTGCTTCAATGCCAGTTAGGGGTGCCAAGACATTTGTCAAGGTAAATCCGAGATCTTCTTTCTCTTCTTCTTTAACGCCTGGAAACCTAGAATCAGATTCGATTTCTGTTCGATCTCCATCATCTTTCTAGTAGTTTCCGATATCTGTTTCTGTCGACTGATGAGAACATCGATCCATTTTAGACAGAGTTTCGTTGATTTTCTGCAATTGTTCCAGTAAGGGGCACAGCATCTCCTTTTCCTGTTGATTGACAGCAAGCTCTTGGGGAGGCTATCTGGACCGGAAGTCCCTCCTCTCTTCTCTTCCGGTGTCTGCAGGACTTTTTCCAGTATCGACATTTTGTTTTTTTGTTTACTTTTAAAAGTTCGTGCCGCATCCCCCGGGAAGCTAAGATGATCACAATCTTCCATGCAACCCCAACGGTACTTTCACCAACACTTTTTTTTCTCTCAGCCCCCCTTCGCGCTCCCTTTGTAGATCTTGCTTCTCAAAGGGGTGGAACTCTCCCTCCTCCCAACGCTTACGCATGCAGGGGGCTCCGATTTACGCTTCAAAATAGATCTTCAACTCACGATTCGATGCTACTTCTTCTTTTTATTTTAAACCATAGCGCTGTCTTCACTCCTGGAAATCGGTGGCGCCGCAAAGTCCCATTACGGGCACGCCGCAGCGGGGCCGATTGGGGCGGGGAGAAGCCTCAATTTCCGGCTGTCTGCCGGCAAAGAGGCTACTCCCCAAGCGCCCCCGATTCGGAGCCTTGCCTAAGCTCACTAGGGTCTTTCGACATGCGAAGACCCCCTAACTGCGCGTGGGCTAACCGCCTCCGGGAACGTCCGAGAAGCGGCCACCATTCGCGACGCCGAAACCATTTTTCAGCTTTCTAAACCACTATAAAATAGGATAGATTTGTGGTTTCGGGTTTCGAGCGTCGCGAATGGCGGCCGCTTCTCGGGACGCTCCCGGAGGCGGTTAGCCCACGCGCAGTTAGGGGGGTCTTCGCATGTGCGAAAGACCCTAGTGAGCCTTAGGCAAAGGCTCCGAACCGGGGGCGCTTGGGGAGTAGCCTCTTTGCCGGCAGACAGCCGGGAAATTGAGGCTTTCTCCCCGCCCCAATCGGCCCCGCTGCGGCGTGCCCGTAATGGGACTTAGCGGCGCCACCGATTTCCAGGAGTGAAGACAGCGCTATGGCTTAAAATAAAAAGAAGAAGTAGCATCGAATCGTGAGTTGAAGATCTATTTTGAAGCGTAAATCGGAGCCCCCTGCATGCGTATAAGCGTTGGGAGGAGGGAGGAGTTCCCACCCCCTTTGAGAAGCAAGATCTACAAAGGGAGCGCGAAGGGGGCTGAGAGAAAAAAAGTGTTGGTGAAAGTACCGTTGGGGTTGCATGGAAGATTGTGATCATTTTAGCTTCCTGGGGGATGCGGCACGAACTTTTTAAAAGTAAACAAAAAAACAAAATGTCGATACTGGAAAAAGTCCTGCAGACACCGGAAGAGAAGAGAGGAGGGACTTCCGGTCCAGACAGCCCCCCCAAGAGCTTGCTGTCAATCAACAGGAAAAGGAGATGCTGTGCCCCCTGCTGGAACAATTGCAGAAAATCAACGAAACTCTGTCTAAAATGGATAGTGTTCTCATCAGTCGACAGAAACAGATATCGGAAACAACTAGAAAGATGATGGAGATCGAACAGAAATCGAATCTGATTCTAGGTTTCCAGGGCGTTAAAGAAGAAGAGAAAGAAGATCTCGGATTTACCTTGACAAATGTCTTGGCACCCCTAACTGGCAGTGAAGCGATAAAATTAAAAGAAGAGGTGGATGAGGCTCTCAAAGCCTATTCCGCTTTTATAAAAGAGAATACTCTGCCAGTAGAAGGGGATGTTGAGCATAGCAAGCGACAAACTGGAGATCTAATTTCATCCGAAGAGTTTATGGAGCCCAGGAAGCTTGAAGGCCAGAAGTTTAAGGAAAAAGAGAAAAGAAAGAAGAAGGATTTCATCTTTAAAATACAGAAACTTCTGAAGAGACACGCCAGCAGGGAGGAAGATGCAGTATTCCAAACTGGGACAAGCGAAGAAGACAGCAGCCCAGGGGAAAGTGGTGATGGAACGGAAGACTTCAAAGTTAAAATGGACTCAATCCATAACTGGAAGAGATTTAAAAAGAAGATACTTTGAGGACTGTTCGTGTAACATCTGGAAGGAGCTGTTTAATTACTAACCCCAATGGACTTTACTAACTGCATTAACAGAGTGACTTTGGACTTTGCGATAGTTAAAAAGAAGATCTTCTAACCATGATAGATGCCAAATTGGTATTGGTTATTAACCTAAACTAACCCTCACTAACAGGAAAAATTTCACTCCATCTTTTTCTTTCTCCATCTGTCTACCCTTCCCGTTTCTTTTAAAAAGAATAAAATTCTCTCTTTTTTAAGAGAGTTTTACAAAAAAAAAAAAAAAAAAAGGATAGATTTTAGAGACCTCTTTAGATTTTAATATGTGGTTATATTCTTTTCCTATTTGATGTAGTAGATATGCATTTTTTCATCACTAGCTATTACTATCATGCTCTTTGCCCAAATATCACAATTAGTGACACATTACTTTTGTTCTGTATTGTGTGTTTTACGCTTTATTTTTGTTGGGAAGTATTGATGCATTTGTAATATCAGTTTGAGGGTACGGAACTTCAATGCAAGATTTGACAATGGGTGTAGGTAGCCCGTAAATCATTCTCTATAACAGCCAAGGAGAAATCACCCTGTTTCCACAGGATGAGTGTGTTTCCTGGCCCCCGTAAACATTTGTGATCCACCTTTTAGCCAGAAGGCTCCTTACAGCAAAAATGTCCAACAATTTACTAAATTTTAAGAATCTACCCCCAAACCACAAAAGGCAATCTCAAGCACCATAGCCATACTGAAAAAACAGTTAAGACCAACTGAAAAATAGCCTCCACAAACCATAGTCAGTCTTCTATTAATGCCTGTGTAGACCAACAGAACATAAGCATACAGAAAGATTATATTAGTATACAGATAATGTAGAAATCATAGGTATACAATAGATATACTTACATGGTAATTCCTTTTACATTTTTTTTGCAAGTATTATTTTATGCTGCTGTTGTTTTTGTTTTGCATGGGTCTGCAAGGGTTACATGCCAATAAAGGTAATTGGATTGGATTGGATATACAATATGGAAAACATAAATATAGAATTTTACATTAGGAAATGATGCCATTAAATGCCATAGACAGAAATTTTGCAGCTGCCAGAGTCACATGTGGATCCACATCTGCTAATAGCCTTGCTACAATCTCTTGTTTTGTGGCAAAATTCCATTTTTGGATATAGATTGTAATGCATTTGTCAGAGCCCAAATTGTTCTTATTGTAATCTATAAAGCAGTGCCAAATAGTGTCCAAGTCATCAGATTTACAGTCACATAGCTGCTCAGAGAAAGGAATTCCTAGGAATTTGCCTTCTAATTCTCCTAATGACAGGGCATTTAGTCTAGCCTTGGAGAAAAAGTATTCTATCATTGGGAACCATTAAATATTTACAGTAAGCAGGCAGAGACTTTGGGATTGAAATACCTAGATAATATAGGGAACATACCCTTTGAGCTCTGCATTTATCAAAATCCACAAACCATATTAAAGCAGAGCAGTAAACTTAAGCAGAAAGGTAGAGCAAAAAAAAAGTCCAACCTCATCCCCATTATGTATTAACTAGCCTACTCCGTAAATAGAATAAAATCACATAATAGCCACATTCAACATTAAAAGCTCCTCCATTCAGGGTCCCAGGCAAATAACCAGATGTGTGTGTGGGGTGGGACATTTCACAATTGGTGTGCCACAACTGAAAAAGCCCATTCATTCCAGCAGTCCAACCTTGCTTCTGCTACAGGTGGAAGAGGCAGATTCTGAGGCTTAGTCCCTCTGAATGTGGAGGTTCCCTTCAACTAGTAGCCATCGATAGACTTAAGCAAAAAGGTAGAGCAGTTGGGTGTAGTGGTTAAGTGCGTGGACTCTAATCTGAGAGAACCGGGTTTGATTCCCCACTTCTCCACATGCAGCTGCTGGGTGACCTTGGGTCAGCCACAGTTCTCTCAGAGCTCTCTCAGCCCCATTTACCTCACAGGGTGTCTGTTGTGGGGAGGGGAAGGGAAGGAGATTTTAAGCTGCTCTGAGACTCCAAGTGAAGGGTGTGGGTATAAATCCAATCTCTTCTCTCTTCTTAACTTCCATGAATCTATCCAATCACCTTTTAAAGTTGTTTATTCCTGTGGCCATCACTATATCCTTTGACAGCGAATTCCACATTTTAATCACTCTCTGTGTGAAGTGGTATTTCCTTTTATTCGTCCTGAACCTACTGCCTATCAGCTTCATTGGATGCCCTCAAGTTCTAGTCTTTTGTGAGAGGGAGAAAAATTTCTGTTTGTCAATTCTCTCCACCCTATGCATAATTTTATAAACGTCTATCAGGTCCCGCCCCCTTAGTTCAGAGGCTGCAAACCAAGTGTCCTTCTGCAATGGAGGTAGTAGTTTCCAAATGGTTTTTTCTGCCAAGCTGATGTGTCATGAGCTGTTCTGAAGCACCTCCTGTTCCAGTGAGGTGGATGAAAGCCCGGACTGGCTTCTTGTTTCACAGAAGAAGGAAGTGGGCATAAGAACTTAAGAGCACAATGTTGAATCAGCTGGTGGCCCATCTGGTGCCACTCTGTCACACAGTAGCAACACTAAGATCTATCAGGAGGTCAGCAATGGAGCTAATGCTTCATGGTGCCATAGCTGGAGAACACTAAATTAAAGCAAACACTGTGTATTACTGAGTTAAGGCACCGCAGTGGTTCAGGGGTTAATATGCTGAAGCTGCAGACAGGTAAGTCTGTAGCTCGGCCGTTTGAGACCCTAGTGCCAGTGTGACGGAGTGAGCTTTTGTCTCTGGCCCCAGCTCCTGTCAACCTAGCAGTTCAAAAGCAAGAAATTGCAAGTAGATAAACAGAGGTACCACTTCGGTGGGAAGGTAACAGCATTCTGTGTGCCTCGGCATTTAGTCATGCCGGCCATATGACCACGAGTGAGCTCCTGTCTCTGGCCCTCTAGAGTTGGATCCGACTAGCTTTCGAGCAAGGGAAACCTTTACCTTTATTACTGAGTTGTCTAGAGAAGCTTCACTTAAGACTAAAGTCAGCGTTTGGAGGTAGCAGTATCCCAGAATGAGCAACTGTATCCAGTGGCTCTGTTTGTCTTGAAATTATTTACGCTTATCAGCGGAGGACAAGTGCAAACAGTAAATTTGCTTTGCATCTGTGGCCCTAATAGTTCGTCTCTGTCGATGGCGTGTCTATGAATAATTTATAAACGTGGTTCTCCAAAAACATAGGACAGGGTCATTAGCATTTTAATGAAAAGATCCAGGCATTATACTAAATCTTTGCATCCTGTTTTTTCTTTTTCTCTTTTCTCCCCCCCCCCCAGTAAAACGGTTGTGCCGTATGCTTTGAAAACAGCTGACAACACGGGATAATGTGCTGACTGGCGCTATGGGCAGGCGATACCCAGGGGCTCACTGTCGTCAAAGCAATTCATGTGAGTATGCAGATCTCCTCCTCACTACCTGTCAATTTAAACAACAGCAGCAACAAAACCTTCTAGCCTTATCTGGGTTGACTTTAGCATACATAGTCTGTGTTTCTAGTGCTGTATCATTGATGAGCTACTGCTAATTATTCCTTGTACTTTCAAAGGATGTTGACAGGGCACTTCTGAGCAGAATTACACCCTTCTACCACCCAGTGGTCTTAGAAGGGTGTAACTCTGTTTAGGGTTGTACTGCAGCTTGCCTAGAAGAAATGTAAAAGTACAGAAAAAATTGTTGCATTGAATTCTGTTGAATCAAAAGCAAAGGACTCTAGTTCGGTGTACAAGCTGTTGCTATCACTGCTTCTGTTTTGTCCAGCTTTTAAAAACTGGATAGATTAAATCAGATAAGTTGGACCTTTATAAACAAATTTTTCCATGCATTGACTCACTTAATTCCATATTGTGGAACTCAAGTCCATGTGGTGGAATTTGCTGCCAGTGGATGGAATGATGGCTGTTAGCATAGATAGATTTAGAAGGGGATTAGACCAATTTGTGGAGTAGAGGTCCATCAGTGGCCACTACCCGCAGTGTCTACAAGGAACCCCCCATAGATAGAGGCAGTAAACCTCCAAACACCAGTGCTAGGAGACAACATCAGGAGAAGGCCTTTGCTTCTATGTCCTGCTTGTTGGCTCTTCAGGGAAATTGGTTGGCTGCTGTGCAAAACAAGATGCCGGTCTACAAGGACCAGTGGTTTGATCCAGCAGGGTGCCTCTTATATGCACTTTCTCCCCTTCAAGGGTGGCAAGCCTGGTCAGCAGGTATCAACAGCACCAACATTCTCATTTTGCACTGAGTACACAGAGTGATCCAAGGTATTGTGAGACAATTTCAAGTGTGCCTATCACTCCTCTGTCAAAGAAAGATGACCTACTGAAGGTACTTTGCCCAAGGGCAAGCGGTAGCATACAGCTGAGCACAGAAATCACAGTACTTAGAGGCAGGATCTTCCAGGTCTGGTGCCAGTTAGATGCAGGGCAAAACACCCCCAATAGTCTCATTACTGCAGCGGTTGTGTTACAGGAAGATAATCCCTAGGCAAGGCCTTTTTGATCCAATGGGAAAACCAATTCCCCCTTTTCCTCTAATACATCATGTGTTTTGCAAAATCATACTTGGTATCAGTGGCATCTCAGTGGCTCCCTGTCGGCTTTGCCAGATATTTTTCTCTGGCCAGTGTTCAGTTTCTCCATCTTCTTCCTCACTGCTGGTGTCCCATTTTCCCCCCAACACTGAGGGTGATAATTGCAGCAGTCTGACTAAACTAAACATGAACACACTTCCCTCTTGGAGCTACTGCACAGATAGAGTATCCTTCATCAGGAGAGAGAGATTTGGGTGCTAATTTTTGGCATAAATCTTCCTAATCTTAGGGATTTGCTTCTGTACTGGCACAGAACCCCATAGGTATGACTGCACAGATGACCACCAGCCACAGAAAAAACAGATTCCTTGCCTATAAGTGTTTATTTTTTCCTGTTGTCTGTTTCCTGTGGCTAATATGAGCAAAAGCCCTTAAGCCTTCAGGTCTGCTACTTTGCAAGGTCTGCTGAAGGAGGCAGGATGGACAAAAGGAAATAGTTCTTTACACAGAGAGTGATTAAAATGTGGAATACTCTGCCAGAGGATGTAGTGATGGCCACAGTAATAGACAGCTTTAAAAGGGGATAAGATAGATTCATGGAGGATAAGGCTATCAGTGGTGACAAGCCATGGTGACTGAGGGGAACCTCCACATTCAGACACACTAAGCCTCTGAATCCCAGAGCCAGAAGGCAACATCAGGGGCAGGTCTCAGCCTCTATGCCCCGTTGTGTCCCCCTCCCAGGAACTGGTTGGCCACTGTGTGAGACAGGATGCTAGACCGCTGGTCAGATCCAGCGGGACTCTTCTTAATCACAGAGAGGGTTTCTCATCTATCTACACACACTGTCAGACCACTCTCAAGAGACCCTCAACAACACTCTCTTTGGCAGTGATTAGTTTATTGAGATATCTGCATGGTCCAGTTAGAACAGTACTGTGTCAGAACTCAGGTTGATGTTGGAAATTCCATAGTTACAGACAGTTCAAGCAAGAGTGCACCAATCACACATTGCCAACCTCCCGCCTAAATTTCGGGCTTCTAATCCCTGGGAATATATGGTTCCCTTATCTATAAAAGCGAGAAAAGCACAGCTTTGACTTCAAGGTCATCCCTGGCATTCAGGGATGTATCTTGGAGGAAGAGCTATGGCTTCTACAACCCCGCCATTCACACACTCCAACACTCAAACCCACCCAGGAATTTCCCATCCCCCAGACATCATGGCAAACTAGAGTCTGACACACACATACTTTAGAAATTTGTGTTAAGGGTTGGCATTTTTGTGATGCCAGAGGCTACTCTGTTAGCACTCTGAATCTTTTCCTTGTTCTTTGTGTTTTTGCTGTATTCTTTTGGTAATCATTTTCCTTTGAAGCATTTTCGTAAGATAGTTTAGTAGTCATCCTTGTAATGGCTTCGGATATTATTTTAATTTGGGGTTTCCCCACCTGACTTT
The DNA here is from genome assembly GCA_029375565.1 of Gekko gecko. Lineage (NCBI taxonomy): Eukaryota > Metazoa > Chordata > Lepidosauria > Squamata > Gekkonidae > Gekko > Gekko gecko. The sequence goes on from JAPDNY010000010.1 coordinate 8,371,686, forward strand.
CCTTGTTACAGTCTGTAGAGATTCTGCCGAGGCTGCTACAGGCTGAAGGCAAGCCATGGCTGTAATACATTTATTGTGTGACAAAGAACAGTAATTTAACTTTTAGGTGTGTGCTAGTTTCAATGGTCTAGCAGAGATGACATAGCTGTTTCAGATAATGTATGTCAGTTAGAAAATTAGTTGTCTTTGAATCAAGTGTAGAGCATAATTTTTGGAATTACAGGAGGTGCTTTAGTTATATTTCTGACTGCTTAAGCCTTGAGTGGTTCATGTGATACTGCTTGATTCCAGTAAAAGCTTCCGTGTATGCCTTCCTGACTGCTCAGCCATTTTGGCCGTTACGATAGACGGACCCACTCTAGGCTTACCAATCTCCAGGTGGGGCCTGAAGATCTCCAAGAATTAGAATTGATCTCCAAATCAGTTCCCTTGGAGAAAATGGCTGCTTTGCAGAGTGGATTCTGTGGAATTATACCCACTGAGGTCCCTGTCCCCCACAGGCTCAACCCTCAAATCTCCAGGAATTTCCCAACCTGAAACTGGTGCCAGACACACACACCCATCCCCCAGTGGAGGCTGATGGGGGGACAACCTGGCAACCTTAACTCTTCCCCAAAGCTTGATAAGAACTGAGTCTGACAACCATAAGGGTCACTTCAGAAGGTCTTGGAGAAGGGTCCTTTGTGTATATGTGGGGATATCACATAAGATGTGTGGAGAGCAGGAACAGACATGAGATGTGAGGGCCCAGAAAACAAATGGAAAAATTTGTGTGGGGGGATGTGTCATTTTTCTTTCTGAGCACTTTCCCCCATTTTTCCAACAGGAAATATGGAAAAGTTGGGGGGGGGGACCACCTGCAAAATATTTTCTGCTTTAGAACGTGTAAAATGCTTCTTCAGACAGGGTTTTCCAAGTTCAAAATAACTTCTACGTGAATTTTATTTCAGTGGAAGCTGTATGCAGTTGTGCATCCTCTGTTTTTTAGTAGGCACAAAAAATGGGGTGCAGAACTTCACTTCTTAAGATATGCACTTTCATTAAGGCCTTCAGGGCTTACAAAGAGAAGCTTGAGAATGTAGACAAATCATGGTAAAGTCTCAAAGATGTGCCAGTGTAAGTGTTCCATTGGCCTTCTGTGTCCCTTCCAGTGTTTAGCAGGAGCACAATAAATTATGCAAAATAAGCAAGAAAATGCCTGATTTATGGAGATCACAAAATGTAGCTATTTTTGAGGAAACTGTAGATTCTGAATGATGACCATACAGAGTAAACCCACAGCACTCAGAGAGTATTCAATCTGATTTTTCTGTATTGGACTAAGCAAAGCAGATATAATTATGAAAGCACACACACACACACGACATTAGTACAATTACCATGCTGCTGATCCTGGATCAGGTCTAGTGGTTGAGACTGAACTAATAAGATGAAAGTGCTCTACAGAAACTCACTACCCACTGCTAGGACAGTTTGTAGTATGTTCAGTACCCTCCAGGCCTGGCTTAATGCCTCATGGACTCATATCCAGACCACAAGCATATGTGGAACATGTGAGAGAGAACCAACAAGAATGAAATTGGGAGGAGTGGATTGGAGGGTATGAAGCTGGTTTTTAAAAGTTGTACTTAACTAAAGCCACAATTCCAGATAACATGGGGAAAAATAAGTAAAAAAGAGTATCTCTCTCAGATAACTTCAATTGGTAAGGAACTCCAGTAGTTTTTAAAGCTAGCTTCAGGTGAGTAGCTGTGTTGGTTTGAAGCAATAGAACAAAGTTTGGGTCCAGTGGCACCTTTAAGACCAACAAAGTTTAATTCTGAGTATAAAAATTTGTGGGCATGCGCACTTCTTACCTGTGCAGAGTCCACAGCTTTTTCCAGGGGAAAGCAGAGAGTTGTGGTTCTTGAATTTTAGCTTATTTGCAGTAAATGGAATGGTCAGCATGCACCAGAATGTGCTGGTTACACTTCACAAGCTATAACCTTTCTTCTGCTCTTTGTGATAATACCCTTGGTTGTTTTATGGCAGCTGTTTTGGTTTTGGGTTTTTTTTAAATATAGGGTTGCCTTTGGAGAATGTTGAAGCATTCTGAAATGGAAATGTTGTAAATACTCTGATGTATTGGGAACTTAAAAGTTTTGGTGATTTTGGCTGAGCATTCCTTGAAAGTTTTTTGAATGGAAGACTTACTGAATTCTTGGCCTTGTGGCCAACCTTTATGCTTATTATAATTTAGTCCGAGCATATTCTTTATGCCAGGAAATCCACTTTGGTGAACTTTTCCAGCTTCTTTATGGAGAACTAAATTTAAAGAGCCACGAAGTATGCTTAGTATCTTCATTTTGTTTGGAGGAATGTAGTATATTTTTACAGTTGGCGTTAAATACAAGGAAACATCTACGTAAAACTGCAATGCCCTTTAGAAAACCGCAAGTGAGTTTCAACCAAAGGAAGCACAACAGAGTAAAAAATAAATAAAATCATCAGGCAGAACAGCAGGAGTCATGTGATAGCGATTAAATGAAAGGTGAGGCTTTTTGATCGGTGTATTTATTTTCTTATTTACAAGATTTATTAGCTGCCTTTCTTTCTTACAGAGCTTAAGGTGTCTCACAACACAAATAAAACACATAAAATGAAATAACATTAAAAACATAAAAATCACAATTTAAAATTACAACTCAGGACTGCTAGTAAATGTAACCAAATGCAGTCCTAAATCAAATCGTCTTCAACTGCCTCCTAAAAATCAAAAATCTCCCTGGGAATATTGTTTAATAAGGAATAAAAGGGCTGTCTCCTGTGTACCCACTAAACAAGGTTCTTTGATTGATGAGGCAGCCCCAAGGGCCTCTCCCTGTGATCTTAATTCCCTGGCAGGAACTTAGGGAGAAGATGGTCCCACAGATACCCCAGTCTCAAGTCTTGTAAGGCTTTGAAGATCAAACCCAACACTTTGATTTGGGCTTGGGGGTGGACCGGTAGCCATTGTAATTGCTGTAATATTGGGGTCACGTGCTTGTCTGGTCCATACCATTTTGCTTTCAGTTTTCCCAATCTTCATTTTAGCTTCTTTAATTCTTTGTTCCAGCCATACTGTCTTCTTCCTGGCCTGGCAATTAATACCAGGGAGCCAGGCACTCATGGGACTTCTGTCCCCAGCATTCTGGAACATCAGCATTGGAATTTACTTATAATTTCATCTTTCTTAAGATGGGCTAGGTGGGAATTCCACTGGATTCTTACATGCCCAGGGAAATGCTGATCACCACTTTGGGGTTAGGAAGCAATTTTTCTCCAGGCCAGTTTGGCCAGGGATCCTGGAGGTTGGTTTTTTTTGTCATCTCCTGGCATGAAACAGGGGTCATTGGGGGTGTGGTTGGGGAGGTATTTGTGAATTTCCTGCATCGTGCAAGGGGTTGGACTAGTTGTCCCTGGAAGTCCCTTTCAACTCTAGGATTCTGTGGTCTGGAAGAATATATTTCCTGATAACATCAATATTTTCTGGACCTAATTTGTTATCATTCTGTGGATGCTGTACAATTGTATAGGGGTCTGGAGTTTATAACACCTTGAGATGTTAGGATCCTTCCAGTGCAGAATTTCTGTATGTGCTAGAGTTCTTGCAGAAGCAGAAAGACAAGAAAAAGACCATAACAACTGATCATAGTAAGTCAGACTTATGGTGGTGTCCATTTGCATTTGTACTTGCTCCCGATATTGTGCAACCAGTTTTGGGGGCACCATAGTACAGGGCTTGACAAATCTCAGGTGCCAGAGCACCACTGTTTCTAGTATTTTCATCATTGATTTATTCTGAGTTCTTGGTGATTCTCAGATGATGTACAAAGCTTATTTAGATGAGGGTCAGAGGTTAGGTTTCTATTGCAGTCAAAACTAGGGTTACCCCATGTTTACTTATATACTACAACACTTTGTTATAACTTTAAAAAAATGACAAGAAACTGAGGAGGGTTTAGGATTAGGTTTTGTGGTAGCAACAACAAAATATTCCTCTTCTAGTATGAAGCACTGTATAAAGATGCAGTTAAAAGAGGGTCTTTATCTGGAAAGGTTTTTTGTGTCATGCGGCTGTTAAGAAATTCTAAACATTTAGCCCTTGGCTGTTAATATGGCTGATTTCGCACTAGAGCTCAGCTGCCTCGATGTTGCGCCGCCGTTTGCCCCGATACTATTGGTCAATTTCACACCTGAAGCCACAGGGCTGCATTTGACCTGCGGCTTCGCCCAATTTCCTCTGCAGTTTCATGGTCCTCAAAAAACAGGATTACGAAACTGCGGGGGAAATCGGGCGAAGCCGCGGGTCAAAATGCAGCCCTGCGGCTTTGGGTGTGAAATTGACCAATAGTATCGAGGCAAATGGTGGTGCAACATTGAGGCAGCTCTAGTGCGAAATCAGCCTATAACTCAGGGTTTTGGTGCTGGGATTATTTTGTCTTTGCTCAAGAGAAATGGTACTTAAAATATGAGCTAATGCTGGTTAACTTTGGGCTTTCTTGATTTTTTTTTTAAAAAAATGGTTCCAGTGCAATTTTTCGATCTATATTTGCAAAGGTTAGTTTTACAGAATGAGTAATCTGGCCTCTACTGAAATGTTTGGCAGCACCTGGTATCCATAAACATGCTGGCTTTCATTTGTGCCTTTTTGTGTTTGTTTTTAATTTCTTAAAATGATCCCTCTTTTCAGATTTCAAATTATAATCCCTTTCCTGATCCATTGCTGAAGCCCAGTGATCCATGTCAGAAGTACTTACAGGTTAGATGCCCTTTCACATATTTTAATGGAACAGCATTGCGCTTCTGTCCCTCTTGTTGCCTGGCCCATCCATTTCTCACTTAAGAATTTAAATGAACATGTCTCTTCTTTTTCCTCTTTCTTTCTTCCTGTCTTCCCATCTTTTAGTCAGCCTTTTTTTTCCAGAAAACCAAGAATGAACATCATGCCAGTAGCTTAACTCAGAGGAAGCCAAGGGGTTGTCCACACTCTCCCTCCCTCCACCTCTCTTCTGGACCACAAATCCCCCATTGGTGGACTTAACCATTCTATCAGCGGCATTGTTAATCATAGGCAGAGCTACATTTTATCACCCCAAATATGTGTTTCCAGGCCTTTAAGCCAAGATACCAGAGAAAAATATGGGGGGGCGGGGTTTCAGTGGGTGGAAGGAATACTTAATCTCCCTGTACTAGTTGAATCTCTTGTGCAAATCCCATACTCTGGTTAATTCCCTCAGTTGGGCTTACTTTCAGGTCAGAACCTAGCTTGGGGGGAGGGGAGGTGGGAAGAAGGGCATATTTCAGAGGAAGATCAGCAGGTGGGAAACAGGCTGGGTGCCCCCTTCCATCTGTAGATGCTTTTATTTGCTTCTTTGTAGATGTCCTCAGAGTAGGGTTGCCAGTTTCTAGCTGGGGCCTGGAGATCTCCTGCTTTTACAACTGATCTCCTGACAGAGATCAACTGCCCTGGAGAAAATGATTGCTTTGGAGGGTGGACTCTATGGCATTGTACCATGCTGAGGCTCCTCCCCTCCCCTCCCCAAACTGCACCCTCTCCCAGATCCACCCCAAAAGTCTCCAGGTATTTTCCAACCCAGACCTGGCAACCCTACCTCAGAGAAAAACATGGGATGGAGAACACAGCTACATTCTTCCTGTTAAAATATTTTCTTTTTTATTGCCCACCTGCAATCCCTGGGGTTGCCTTTTCAAGAAGAACAGTGTGGGGGGAGAGGGGATTCTTTAACCCTTTCTTCTTCAGCTTTTTTTCTGCTGAAAAACATTTTCAAGCAGCTTTTCTCTGTACAGGGGCATACTTACATTTGCTTTGACAGAAAAGCAAGCACCATTTGGAAAAGAAGAGTCCCCTTTAAATGAACGTGGAAGGACGTTAACAAGTAGTTTGACTGCTCTTAACTCTTAGATATGAACTTTGATGAAATAGTATAGTTTAAGGAAGTGTTGAGGTATAATGATTTCAGTTGTGAACCTGGAAGTCCCTTGTCGAAGTAACTCCTCAGAGGGCTTTTGTCGATCATCTGTTTTAATCTGTCACCCTGTGTACTGGGATAATACTGGCATATCATATGGCACTCATGTAACACTTACTGGGATAATGTAGGTGAAATGCTGAAGTGCAGTGCGGTGCTGTGATCCCCAAAGGTGGTGATGGGTATCTTAATGTCCATTTATTTCTTCCCCAAAGCCAATAACCAGCCTTGGTTTTCCTCCACTTTCTAGGAGCAGGAAGAGCTTCAGAACAACCCAATATCACCTTTGTGTCTGCGGGGAGCACCCATTCAGAAACAGCTACTTCCATTGTAGGAGGATGCTTGGCTTTGCATTCTCCCAGCTTTTTGTACTTGGTTGCAGCATCCTGTGCTAGTCATTTTATAGTGGCACCCACTCCATTTTTTTAAAATCCCAGTGGTGCCCACAATCTTAAAAACTTTTCATAGAGTTATATAAATACTAGGAATAAGGCCCGTTGTGGAAATAAATACAACGGGCTCTAAAAAGAGGCTCTGGGAGAGTGCCCCGGCTTTGGGCACTCAGTGACAATTTGCTGTGGTAATCTTAGCAGGGTATAATGACAGAGTCCACCATTTTCTCCAGAGGAACTGATCTTTGCTACCTGAAGAGCAGTAGTGATCTCCAGCCCACCCCCAAGATTGGTAACAGTGGTTCCCCAGAAGGGAGTGGCTGGTTTGGAGGGTGGAGTCTATGGCATTGTACCTGTCTGAGGTCCCACCCCTCCTCAACACTCACCCTCTCCAGGTTCGACCCCTCAAATCTCCAGGAATTTCCCAACCTGGAGTTGATAACCCTATCTTCCTCCCAGCCAACCATCAACCTACCTTTAGTTTTCCATCTCCTCCTCCCTCCCTCCTAGAGGCAGTTGTAATTTTGAGTGATCTCCAGCCCCCACCTGGAGATTGGCAACAGTGGTTCCCCATCAGGGAATAGCTGGATTGGAGCCCAATGAGTTTTTTCCCAAAGGCCAACATAGGTGTGGAAAGGGCCTTTTACTGACAGAGGAGAAAGTACAGGTGCCAACTCTGATTAGGGAAATACCTGGAGATTTGGGGGGTGGATCCTGTGGAGGGCAGCATTTTGGGGGGGGGGTGGAAGGACTCAGCAGGGTATAATGCCATACAGTCTACCCTCCAAAGCAACCATTTTCTCCCAGGGAAACCTCAATGTCATCTGGAGGTCAATTGTAACAGTGGGAGATCTCCAGGTCCAACCTGGAGATTGGCAACCCTAGGGGAAAGTCAGCTGCACAGAGGGGAGTTGAAGAAAATGGTTTGACGGTTGCTGGCCCACCTCGTTAGCCAGCCAGCCATGCTGAAGCTAAGCAGGAGAAAGAGCCTTTTATTCTGACAGGAAAGTGGCCATTGGGGAGGGGGTTATGCTGAAAGTCCTTTGTTTTTTTACTCACAGAACCAAACTTGGCTGCCTAACAACAGCCACTGAGGGGACAGTCCCTCACAGGAGTCAAGAGAACTGTCTTCCTCAGGAGAGAGAGCTATCTGCCAGGGGGAGTGGGTAGGGAAGAGGAGCAGACCCAGCACCCGGCCAATGGCACGCGAGTACTCTTGAGTGGCGGCTGATGGGCCAATGGCTGAGGGAGGGCATTTTACAGCCAATGGGAGCTCATGGAATCTTATGAAACCAAAAGATAATTATTATAAGGAGAGATAAAGTACAATAATTAGAATGACAATGAAGAACCATTTCTTTGGAAATGCATTGTAGGGATCTTAAATAACCTGAAGAATGGTGTACTCCTTCTGTCTGGTATGGTTGTCCTCTTCCACCGAGCACACAGCTTCAGGAGACACACAGTGCATAGGGCCAATGGCCATTACAAGAGGTTAACACTAAAAAAAACTGTATACAATAAAATACAGTACAGTACAGTGAGGCTGAGTTAATATACTATAAAAATTACATTTTAAAACTTGTTTCATAAGAGAAAGGAGCAACTCCCAGAAGCGACCAACCTATGCTGGCGTTAGCTTGGCCCGAATTTTCTTTGCCGCTAAGGCAAAAAGAGCAACCTTATATGAGACCTCTGATTCCACATCTGCAAGCAAAAATATAACTTGTTCCATCATAGTACCAACGCCTAAATGGGCACAAGATTGTACCTAAAAATTTCCTCCTTGGAACAGAATGAAGTGGGCAGGCCAGCTGATAATGACACAGGTCTTCAGGATCTGGACCTCTGCATATAAAGAGGCACTGAGCAACTGATTTTTGAGTATAGCGACCTTCAAGCATGACTGTTTGCATTGTTTGGATACGTGGAGCAGTGAGGGAGGTAGAGGACACCCACCTAGCCAGCCAGATCAGCCAAATCAACCTTGGTAATCAGTGGGGGTGACAAATTTCGTAGCCAGATCACCCTCACATCCAGGGATCTTAAACTTTGAGTTTATTCCCTCCCCTCCTCCCAATATCAACAACAGTTGGGTACAATCTATTGACCTGATGCATTCGATGCTTTCAATGCCCAAGATTTTGGCAGATAAATCTGTCCATGTTGCACATGACACCTTTGATTATGGACTTTTATGTTATCAGTATTGCATTAATAACAAGGGTGCATTTAAAGTGTGAAGAAAGTATGTACTCTTCTGTCTACCTCTCTGGTGTTCCTGTCAAGACATGTAGCATGTTTGTTCTTGGAACACAAACCTGTGTGGCATTTGGCCTGAGGATGAAAAAATTCACAAGATGATCTCCCTAGGATCTTAATTTGGGTCAACGAAGGCAGGCAGGGCCTCCTCAGGTAGCTCTTGCTAGGTTCCAGACTTGAAAAAGAGAAACTTCACCAGTTAGTTGCTGTAGATTTTCCAGGTTGGGTGGCCATGGTCTTGGCATTGTAGGACCTGACGTTTCGCCAGTAGCTGTGACTGGCATTCTCAGAGGTATAACACAGAAAGATGGAGTACTCTCTATGTCAAGGCCACACAACCTAGAAAATCTACAGGAACTAATTAACTCCGGCCGTGAAAGCCTTCGACAACATATAGAAACTTCACCCTCGTTTATTCTTTTATATTTCCATGTGATTCACTGAATTCTTATTACAGCTGAATTAAATGGTGCTCAAAACAGATTAGGCGAAAGGTGAAAAACAGCAAGATCTCGAAATGCTTGAGTCTTTTGGAGATGCTTTGAGGTCCATAAAGCAAATAGGATTTGACCCCATCATTCAGTCTCAGATAATTTCTCCCAACTCACTGGGCTTTCTCATGTTGACCTTCTCAGTTTGCTTCTCCTGTGCTTTGCCTTGGGGGGGTGGGGGCTTTATTTCCTGTATTTATTAATGAGTTTTGAAAATACAAAAGTCTTCTCATCTGTATGCTCTTGACTGATAGGGGATCTCTGTGAGCAGTGTGAGTCCTCTAAACTATCCACACTGATGGTATTCACTCTGCAGTTTTTGGAGAGCCACATTCACAATTATCATAAACCAAAAAAGATGCATTTTCTTTCGTTCCTGGAATGAGGCCTGCACTTCAGGGAGGCTCACAGCTTTTCTGTTCCTCTTCTGGCAGCAATTTCATGGTTGGGAACCAACTGCCCAGCACAGCCCCTGCCAGCCAAAGGTCTTACCCACTTTACTGAAACATAGGGTAGGTACACCCCTGGGGAACAGTGATCAGGAGAACCAAGGTGGCATGTCAAAGAGCCTCATGTGGCTCCCGAGCCACTTATTTATTTTATTTATTTGATGTATTTATATCCCACCTTTCTGTTCAAAAGAACACACAAGGCGGCTAACAAATATGAACAAGTAACTAAGAAAGTCACCCCGGCAGAATGTCGTACCTCCACACCAGTATCCCCTCTAAGCTGAGTTAGTGTGAGCTAGCTCACAGTTTTTTAGCCTCCAGCTCACTCATTTTTTGTCTTAGCTCAGGAAGGATGGCTCCAGAGCAAACTAATTTATGCAGTAGCCAAATTGCTCGCTCACAACTTTAATGCCAGTAGCTCACAAAGCAGAATTTTTGCTGACAAGACTCCACAGCTTAGAGGGAACGTTGCTCCACACTGCAGTTCCTTTATCAGCAGTCAAGGGGTGGGACTGAACAGGTGGAAAAGCTCGGCCTAGGTGACAAAGTCTCCCCGACAGCAATACTTAAATGAGTATCACTGATCTACATCTAGGGTAGCCGGTTATAGGTTACAGGGCTCCTAGAATCCTTGCCATATAAAACCTTGTAGTTCCAGTTGTTTCCTTAGGTGGGCAAGGGTTGTACAGAAAGCAGCTAGAGAGTGGTCCCTTGCAGGTGATGAGCTGCATCCTCTTCAGCGTTCCACAAATGAAAATGGGGACATTTTAGCATACTCGTGGTACCCCTGTTTATAAACCAGGAATTACTGCCTGGGGATCCCTTCTTCCCTCCTTTGCGGAAGACTTCTCCCCATCTACTGTATCCTCTCGATGTACTCTAGAGCAGTCTGTTTTGTGCTGGCTTCTAAAGCAGGTGTGTCAGTAAACTGACTATAATTCCTCTATAAAAGTTAAGGTTGTTTAGTGGAACATATACTCTCACAGTAGGTGTGGTTGAGTGTGCTATAAAGTAGCTGAACCTTCCAGAGACGCACACTATCTAGATAGGTGGTTGGGGTGAGGGAGAGAAAGAAAAGTAGTACCCTTGTGTGCACAAGTGTAAATGGTAACAAAAATAAGAACATAAGAGAAGCCAATGTTGGATCAGGCCAACGGCCCATCCAGTCCAACACTCTGTCATACAGTGGCCAAAAATATCAGGTGCCATCAGGAGGTCCAGCACTGGGGCAATCCCTCAAATTTCCCCCATAGGCAGAGTGGGGATGCTAATCTACTAGGGGCAGTTGCAGAAAAGGGGGACCACCTCTGTTAACATGGATGGTGGGAACACGTCTGTTAAGGCATAAAGTGGGAGGAGCAAATCTCTTTCTTTAATGGCTAAGAGCTGAACCTGGCAAGCTGTTATAAGAATGGAGCTCCCTGAGCTTTTCCCCCTTGAGAGATTGTGTGTGTGGGGGAATGATTTTGGTGTGAGAGCCAGCATGGTGTAGTGGGTAGACTAGGAACTGGAAGACCCACTCTGCCATGGAAGCTTGCTAGGTGACCTTGGGCCAGTGACAACATCTCGGCCTAACCTACCTCGGAGGATTGTTGTGGGGATACATTGGAGGAAGACAGGAAAAGAATTAAGCTGATTTGTGTCCCCATTGGGAGAAACGCAGGGTATAAATGAAGTAAAAATAAATAAAGTAAATAAAAATATGATCAGACAGCAGCGTCGGGGGTGTGAGTGTGTTAAGTTTTTTCTTCTGTGATGTTTTTCTGACCTGAAACTGCCCTGTGGAAGCCATTTTTGTTTTGTTGTGGTAATCCTAAGGGAACCCTTTGGGACTGTTTCTGTCTAGGAAAATGGCATGGGGAGGGAGACATACATTCTTCCCCCCTTTCCTGCAGCCCTGATGAGTTGGGCCCCTGTGTACCTGATAGTTGAAGGGTGGGGGGAGGCTGGGACCACCATTCATAGAACCCCAGTGCATGTTTAGTTTAGCCCTAGCTGATGCAAAGAGTTATTAATCCTTTCTCTGTACTGCCAAAGACTGAGAACGTTAACCCTCATCTGCCTCCCAAATCCAGCTCTTCTATCACCTTCAAGTTTTGCATTACAATCAGGTCTTTGCAAAACTGCGGACTCCTGCATCTTGAATCACAAAATATTCATGCTGCATACTGCTTTCTGTCATTTCTCCTCCTTATTCAAGAGAGAAGGAAGAACGATGTACGTTACCCTGAACTCCTGGGAGGAAAGCAGAATAAAAATGTATTTATTCATGTAATTCAGAGAAATACTAAACATGCATTTTTGCTTTCGCTACTCACATTTCTTTGATTCCATTTGAATTTGAGTGGTATTGTATGCAGTTTAACTACGGAATGCTGGAAGGAAGATCAATGTATGTCTGCTCATGGCTGTTGCCTAGGATGTCTATTTCTTTATTTAGATATTTATAATTGAGCCCCTCTCTCTCTCCTGGGGACCCAAACCAGCTTACAACATTGTTCTCCCCTCTTCTGTTCTAATCTCAGAAGAACCATCCTGTGAGGTCGGTGAGGCCAAGAGGGTGTGTTCTGGCCCAAGGTTACCCTGTGAGCCTGCATGGCAGAGTGGCGATTTGGACCTGGATTTTGCCACTTCTAGGAGCTGCAGTGGCTCAAGTGGTTAAGACGCTGAACTGCAGACTGGAAGGTCGGTAGTTCAGCAGTTCAAGACCCGAGTGCCGCATGACGGAGTGAGCTTCCGTCCTTGGTCCCAGCTCCTGCCAACCTAGCAGTTCGAAAGCAAGAAATTGCAGGTAGATAAATAGGTACCGCTTTGGTGGGAAGGTAATAGCATTCCGTGCACATCGGCGTCTAGTCATGCCAGCCACATGACCACGGAAATGTCTTTGGACAGCGCTGGCTCTTCAGCTTGGAAATGGAGATGAGCACCGCATCCCTAGAGTTGGATTCGACTGGCTTTTGAGCAAGGGAAACCTTTACCTTCACTTTCACCGATTCTAGTCCAATACTCTTAACTGCTGCACCATGCTGTGCTGATGGATGCAATGTGGCACTACATGAAGGTGTAAGAAGCCATAACTGTTTCCAAGTAGAGAGGCAAAACCCCAGACAGCATAAATAGAAACAGTCCAACAGAAAAGCAATTTTGTTCATGTTGAGATCTACATATTGCTTACCAGGGCTTTCTTTGTAAAAAAAGCCCAGCAGGGACTTACTAGCATAATAGGCCACACCCAACAGCAGAACCTCATTAGCATATTAGGTCACACCCCTGACAGCACAGCTCATTAGCATATTAGGCTACACCCCCATGTTACCAGAAGTGTTCAGGGCTCTTTTTGTAGCAGGAACTCCTTTGCATATTAGGCGACAAACCCCAAATGTATCCAATCCTCGAAAAGCTTACAGAGCTCTTCTTACAGGGGCTACTGTAAGCTCTTGCAGGATTGGCTACTTTAGGAATGTGTTGCCTAATATGCAAAGGAGTTCCTGCTACAAAAAGAGCCCCGTGTGTGGTCACCCAGCCACACCACCTTTTGCATCTTATTCTGTTTACCTTGTTTGTTGTTAAAACCCAGGGCTTTTTTGGTAGCAGGAACTCCTTTGCATGTTAGGCAACACACCCCTAATGTAGCCAATCCTAATGAGTTTCTGCTGTTGGGTGCAGCCTATTATGCTAATGAGCTCCTGCTGGGCATGGCCAACTTGGGAGCCAGCCAGAACTCTATTCCTGTGCATTCCTGCCCCAAAATAGCCCTGTCGCTTACTCAATGAACTGAGCTTTGGCATTTCACACCTGGGCTTAAACAGTCTGTAGTTTAAGAATCATTCCATATGGCTCTGTAAACCATCATGTGCTGCTTAAAAGAGAAAATCTGAAGGGACCTTAATTTGAGGTCTCCACTGTGTGGCAGCAGTCAAGCTTTCATTCACATAATCCACTTTTGTAATATGGAATTTCCTGTTTTTTCATATAAATCTCGCTGCAACTTGTTCCAGTTTTGAGTTCTCCGTCTTTGGAATTATGGGTCTGTACACAGATGACTTTCTGCTAGTAGAGCTGATACGCCCTCATCAGGACACCCAAGATCTGCAACTGTTCCCCTTGGTCACCTTTTTGTCTTTACTACCTCTCAGCCTACAGTGGAAAGCTTGTGCAGTTTTTCTTTGCAAGGCTTGTGCGGTCTCTGTATCTTCAACGTCTGCTCTTTTAACTGCTAAGAAATAACAAGCAAACAGTACGCAGATAGCAGCCAACCATCAGCAGCTTGCTTAATGTCCTCAGCCCCTACATGTCGTCCTTCTCTTTAACCCTTAGAAAAAGAAGTTGGATAAATTTGCAGTTTCTCTTAGTGATTAATAATTTTTAAAAGCCCAGGTGACAAACAGGTTTCTCTCATGCCCTTTTAGGTCGAATGAAACTGGAGAGACAGAGAAATCTTTTCCTGCCAGTGAGGCTATTTTCTTTTCCTCCTGTAACTTTTTTTTTTTCTTACCATCAAGTCACAGCTGAGTTACGGTGACACCCCCCCACCCACTGTGACGTTTTCAAGGCAAGTGGTTTGCCTCTGTGTCATGGCCCTGGTTTTCCTTGGCGATCTCACTTCCAAATTCTGACCAGGGTTGACCCTGCTTAGCTTCTGAGATCTGACAAGATTGGGCTGTCCTGTAACTGTACATAGAAAGAAGTTAGGATCGGGCCTTCGGTGTCCTGTGCTTTCTCCCCCCATTTCCCCACCATAGGTTGAATTGAATGTCCAGTCTTGTACAGCTTGTTGTCTGAGATATGAGGTGAGGTGGCAGGAATCTCAGGGGAGGTGTGTGCAAACCTGCAGTCCCCTCCTGATCTCTTCTTGGGAACAGTGCAGGGTAAAGGGCAGGCGACTGGTGTCTGAGGAGTCCTCCCGTCTTTTCAAGCTGCTGGACTTCCAGGTTTCAGATGCAATGAAACTGCCCCTCAGAGGTCAGCTGCGGAGCTTTCGTTGGGTTTAACAGGGCTAAATTGCCTCTCTGATGGTTTACAACTAGAATAAAGTAGTTGAAGTTGTAATGTGACAGTGATTGTTATCTATATATTAGTCCTTGCAATGTTTACAGCAAGGGCTAAATCATGCCAAAGCAGCAAGAAGGCAAGCAGTGGGGGCAAGAAAGGCTTTACTCCCTCTTTTCTTCTTTAATAAAACATACTGCTGGCTAAATGTGCAAAAAGTCAGTTAACTTTGAAGAAATCGTGGCATGTAGTTGAACCGCGTCTCATTCAAGAAATCCTTTGTGTTTGCTTTCTTCCCATCCCTGGACCAGTGATCTCACTAGGTCCTGTCCTTTCCCAAGAGAGGTTCATATGTGCACTTCTCTCATTTTGATGCTTTACTATGAAATGTATGAATAGTGGTACCTGGGAGAAATACTGGGAGGTTTTTGGTGTGTCTTTCTCCTGTGTACACCATCAATAGAGAGTTGATTTCAGTGGGTTTGGGCTGGAGTAACACAGCACAGGATTGCCTTGTAAATCATACACATAGGCACTTGGACTCTCCACTCTGCTGTATGTGCTTTTGGGGCGATCAGCATGGTCTGGGAGTTCATACATGAAGGTAAGATATGCTGGGTGAGCATATTAGAACTTCGGACCCCTAGATCCATGCAGACCTGCCTTAAACTTAGAGGTACTGCTACTTATTTAGTGGTTCTGTATGCAGAGGGTTTGGTGTTGGTCTTCCAAAGTGGCTTACGCTAGGCATGCCTCATGACTATTTCTGCTTCTTCCTCAGTGGACTCTGGTGTGGACACCTTGGCGGGGTTTATGGCAAGCAGCAACACAACGGACATTGTGAATCGGAACGGTCCTGCCACTCCACCCAACACCCTTCTCCTACGCTCCTCCCATAATGAACTGCTGAATGCCGAAATCCGGCACACGGAAGTTAAGAACAACACCCCTCCAAAATGCAGGAAAAAATATGCGTTGACCAACATTCAGACAGCCATGGGCCTCTCTGACCCTGCTGCGCAGCCCCTCCTGGGCAACAATTCCTCCAACATAAAGCTGGTGAAGAACGGAGAAAACCAGCTGAGGAAAGCAGCAGAGCAGGGGCAGCAGGATCCAAACAAAAACCTGCCTTCTCCAACAACTACTGCAGGTGTAAACGTAACTTCTGAGAAGTTGGAGGGGAAAGAACCAAACCAGCAGGATTCTTCAGGCAGTGAGATACTGCCCGCCCAGCGCCGGAGAACCAAAAGCTTCCTAAATTACTATGCAGATCTGGAGACATCAGCACGGGACGTTGATCAGAATTACGGGAACAGCCAAGGGGCAGGGGAGGAGAAGTTCTCCTCACAATCCAACGGTCAGGCATCGACACTGATTGTTAATGGGGATGCCTTGCCTCGGAAACAAAACAAGCTGACGAGTCCAGAAGACGGACAGGTAGCCACTGTATCATCAAGTCCAGAGACGAAAAAGGACCACCCTAAAACGGGTGCCAAAACAGATTGTGCTCTGCACAGGATTCAGAACTTGGCGCCAAGCGACGAAGACTCAAGCTGGACGACGTTGTCGCAGGATAGCGCTTCTCCGAGTTCACCTGATGAAACAGGTATGGGCATGTGCTTCCATTAAGGGCCTTGGGGAGGAAAGCAGAGGAGAGGCGTTACGTGCTGGAGTAAATCCTTGCTAAGTGTAAAGGTTAGACCAATATATCAGTTGGTTTCAGGTGCTGACTGCTGTGCTCACAAATATTGCTGATCTTGACATTTTATATTTATAGCAGAACTTTTTACCCTTTAGGACAGTAATAATTCTTCTCTAAAGTTTGCTGAGAAGTTAGTTCTTGGTGTCTCATAAGTGACTCTGTTAGAATAATAAAAAAAAAGTATAGCTAGTCCATGAATAACAATGAACCGGCAGAATCCCTGTTCAGAAGAGCTGTGGTTGCTGCACACAATATTTTAAAAACTTGAATGTGGAATTTTAAAAATTTGGTTCTTTAAGGCCCGGTTTGGTCTTACCTTTCCTTAGTACTGGGCAACCTAATCCTACTCATGTTTATTTTCAAAATGTCCCACTGATTTCTTTGAGATTTTACTTTCAAGTAAGTGTGCTTAGAACTGAATGTCACATGTGACTTTCATACCGCTGTTTGAAGAGAATTTATCTGCTGCTGTAGCACCAGCTTGGCTATTTAAGACCCTTAAATAGCTGAACTGGTGCTACAGCAGCAGATAAATTTTCATCTGATCCTGCCAGCTTTCTGGTCCATGGCATGACATAGGGGGGTGATAGATACACAGAAATTTAACTAAGGATTCTTTTCCAAATGACAGCCAGTTTGGTGTAGTGGTTAAGAGTGGCAGACTCTGATCTGGAGAACTGGGTTTGACTCTTCACTCGTTCACATGCAGCCAGCTGGGTGACTTTGGGTCAGTCGCAGTTCTGTCAGAGCTGTTCTCTCAAGGGCAATTCTCTCAATGCCCTCCCGGCCCCACCTACCCCACAGGGTGTCTGTTGTGGGGAGAGGAAGGGAAGGAGACTGTAAGCAGCTCTGAGACTCCCGAGTGAAGGGCATGGTATGAATCTAGTCTCCTCCTCCTCCTCCTTCTTTGTTTAATCTGTGTGGCATTGCTTTTTAAAAAAATAGGGTGGGCTTACAGTTCCCTAATTGCTGCATGAGCAGAATTTGAGCTGCCATTGAATCCCATGTACTTTAATGACTTAGACGTGGGAAGCTCTGTTTGGTTGTACGATCGACTGTTTTGAGAAGCACACAGCCTCGCTTTCGTCTGCTGATCCCCAGCCTCTGATTTAAGCTTGTAAACGTTTTGGGAATTGAGCATTCTGCTCTTGAAATGGCTTCGGTTTCTGAAAAAAGCAGACAGTGTCAAGAGCTTGTGACATGTTAAGGAGACTTGCTTTAGAGCACCTGCTGAGCCTTCAAAAAATGGATGGCTCCTTGGTGGATCCGCATCACTTTTATTTTTCTTATAAAAGCAAATGTTCGGTTTTTTATCATTTTGGGGCTTCTTCTGTCTTGGGATTTTCACACAGTTGGATGGTGATTTATTTGCCATCTACCCTGTTTTTACTTGAGATTTTAACTGTGTGCTAGCAGTGTCTTTATACCATCCACTGTGTTTTTTTTATCATACCTATCTCTCCTTAGTGATCTTTGCCATAATCTAGGGCTCTGTTTGCGTCTTTAGTGGAGAGATCTTTAATGCACATATAGTGCTTCCTCATTTGTTTGCATTGAGTACACACAATGTATACACATCGAGGTTACAGAGAATGCAGACAGTATATATTCACTAGGAGCTCCATTCATACCTCGGAGGCATTATGGAGCTGGGTGCAGAAGGGGGCATGAAGGAGTTTGCATGCTAGGTGATACAGTCCCTAACAGCAATTTGGGTAATAAACTGCTTTTTTGCTACTCTAATAAATGTCAAGTATTGTCAGTGCTAGGGAGGTGATATCCCCCCCCCCAATACTGGCAATCTTCAAGCAGCCATTGGATGAACAATTGTCAGGGATGCTTTAAGCTGATCCTGCATTGAGCAGGGGGTTGGACTAGCTGGCCTGTATGGCCCCTTCCAGTTCTATGATTCTGTGATGTATTGGGCTTTCACTAGAGATGCCAGAGACAGAAAAATGCCCCTCTCTTTCAGTACAGAATCACTGCCAGTGGATGATTTGTTACTCTTGTCTTTTTCTTTTCGCTATGCTTCTGTGCTGATTTGTCAAAAGAAACCCCACCGGTTCTTCCGGTGTGCCTTGGAATTGTACAGTGTAAACGCAGTCGTCCCATCCAGTGCCTTATGGTCTGCCAGTGTGATTTTCTGGGTGTGACGCTAGCATCCACTAGGAGCAGGGTCCTTTCTGCTCCCTTACTGTGGAGCACCCTAAGAATGTATGTCTTCCCTCATCCTTTCCCCTTCTTGGAAACTGACCCAAAAAATACCCTTGTTCCAATGAACTTGTGAGAAGGGAGGCTTCTGTTTCTTGCGTTTATATCTGCTATTCAATTTATTTATTTCGGCAGACGTTTCTTTTGTTTTTATTAGTAATGATAGTTTTTTAACTGATTATAATTTGTTAATATAATCAATATTGCAAGGTGGTTTATACATGTAAGAAATAATCAAAATATTGCAGATATTTCTGATGTACATTTATATGACTGCAGCAGCCAGTGATCACTGACATGCATGTTCCTAAGGGTATGGCATGACAAAAAGTGCAAACAGAACTTGCGTGTCACCTCATGTCAATTCAAATGTGGGTAACCAAGTATGAACCATCCCATATCAGCACCTTTCCATAGCAGCAGTGTTGCAAGCAGGGATATTCATTCAGTATCTTAAGTGAAGTGTTACATATTTTTTCTCTTGGGTATGTGCCCCAAATACACAGTTCATGGGAAGAATGGCCTTCCCTTCAGACTGCTGTCATTTATCAACTTTCTGATTACCACCCCTTCCACTATTTGTTATGATCAAAACACATTTCCTTCTTTGACTATGTTTTGATTTTGTTTGGTTGCTGGGAACCAAGCATCCAATATAAACTTTAATTTGGTTGCAAAGGAATTGGGGGACCAGTGGTCCCTTTCCTACTATTTGGCAGCTCATTTAAACAAAATCTCTACCAACATGCAATTTGATTGAAATACCCATCTAATCCTGGGTAACAAAATACCAAAAGAACAAGTTCTTAAGTAGTGTTCTGTGGGGAAAGGGTTATCAAAAATGAATGCATATCATAATTAGAACAAAGGAAAATACATTATAGCTTGGATAATCTGAGACTTTGATTTATAGTACTTACTTCGGAATAACAGTGCTGAATATGCACTTAGTATTCATGTGCTCATGTGTCACAGAGTATATCTGAAATTTTGTGAATGCTGAATACAAGTGGTAGCAGTAGTGACAGATTTTTTTGAATGGCCAGAGCCTTAGAAACACATGAACAAGCACTGAGCGTAACTTAGATGAAATTGTCAGTATGTGTTGGTGGATGCCTGGCATTAGTGACATAAATCTAAGAATACTGGCATACACCAAAATGTGTTTGTCAAAATTCATCAAGTTTTGAGTGTGTGGCGCCCTCCCTGGCTGGCAGGAAGGCGCCCCCTGTAGGTCGTGGCCGACTAAGGTCCTCCCTAGGTCATGCTGACCCGCCAACTTGCCCAGGTGGGATGGATGGGGCCAGGAGGGCCAGTACCGGGGGCGCTGATGGTCCAGGGAGCGGCCTCAGACGACAGGTCTCGTCAGAGGGTTGCAGCCACCCTCTTGCCTGTCCTGGGTCTGGCTTTTCAAGCTGCCGGCTCTTGGGACAATGTCTTTCTCTCCAGCCAGTCCCAGCCAGCCCAATTGTCCTCCTCACCGGCCGCCTCACCCCTCTCATCTTTTATTACCCCCGCACTCCCTCCTGGCTCCTCCCTCTGCATCCCGCCCCCCTTCAAAGCGGAGGACGCCGGGCCAGCCCACTCTCTTCCGGCCCCTGAGTCCTCCCCCAGTGTGCGGGCTGGCCGGGCGACATCTTCCTGAGGATCCTCTTGCCGCCTGGCAGCTGCGGGGGCGGGGCGTTGCTTGTGCGGCAGGCCGGGCCTCGCTCTCCCAGTCTTCGGCCTGCCAGCCTCCACTTTTCCAGCCGCCGCCGTGGACCGCGGCCGCCCCTCCCCTCGTTGGGCCTCACCGCCGCCAGTAAGCACCTCTCTGGGGCTAGGGGTTGGGGCCAGGCCCGCCTCCCATCGCGGCGGTCCTCGGCCTCCGGGGGGGTCCTCTGGCAGCCCCGGGTCGCTGCTGCCGCCTCGGGTATGGTCCCGGCTAGGGCCGGGACACAGTGTTCATGGCATTATTGCCAGTCCTGTCCTATTATATAAATGTGTACTGGTCTGGCAGTGTTCTATGCGCAGCAAAATCAGTTGGCTGCAGGAACTGCCCATCACAAGGTGTCTCTCAATTGGCTGCCTTCCCTTTCACCGTGGCGTCAGTCCCACCCACAAACCTGGTGCCCAGTATCTCGCCCTCACTCTGCGCGGGGCCATCGGCCAGGATGGATGCTCCGGCAGCCATTCGGGTGGGGAGCCTGGAGGACGGGCCTGCCTGGCCTCCGCACAGCCTGGTTGCTCCCTCCGGCCCTGGCCCTGAGGCTGCTGGGAGGGGAGGGTGCCATGGGGTGCCTTCGCCCGACCCCTACACCTGGCTGGGAGGCCTCTGGGAGGGGAGGGTGACGTGGGGCCTCTCCACCAGCACTGCAGTCAGTGCTGCTGGCCTGTCTTCGCTCGACCTCTGCACAGCCTGGCATGGGGCCTCTCCACCAGTGGCATGCTCACTGCCGCTGCCCTATCTTCGCCCGCCACCCCCCACACTTCTAAGTGGGCACATCCTGCACGCCGCCGCACTCCCCCCAGCCCTCTGTCTAGCGTCTGTTGCCTGTCTCTTTGCAATGGGCCTTGCCACTACTAATGTTATAATATTGTAGCATGAATAATTATAGTAACAAATTGTACATTTACTTTTCCTTTAATGAGTGTAGGACATTTCATATTTGCTCCTCTTCATAATAAAGGTAAAGGTTTCCTTGCTCGAAAGCCAGTCGAATCTGACTCTAGAGTTGCGGTGCTCATCTCCGTTTCCAAGTCGAAGAGCCAGTGTTGTCCAAAGACGTTTCTGTGGTCATGTGGCCGGCATGACTAAACGCCAAGGTGCACAGAATGCTGTTACCTTCTCACTGAAGCAGTACCTATTTATCTACTTGCAATTTCTTGCTTTTGAACTGCTAAGTTGGCAGCGATGGGAGCTCACATCAGTAGTAAAAACGGAGATAAAAAAGCAATAACCATTGACACATTTCACCTTAACTCTGCCCTCTTTTTGTGGTTCTGTGGTGTGTGATCTCTTGTTCAACAAGGCAACAGAATTTAGACCGTACAGAGTCTGTGCGAGTTTGTGATGCTTTCTTCTTTATTGTGATCAGATTTTCAAGGTTTATTTTATTTTTCATCCTTTATACCCATCTTTTCCCCCAGTGGGGACCCAATGTGGCTTCTGTTGTTCTCCTGTTCTCCCTTTTATCCTTTTAACAGCCTGTAGTTCAAAGGCCGGTGGACCGATGTAGAATGGTCCACATTCAAAGACTTATGAATTAAGTTGGTTGGTAGAACTCCCTGTGAGATTGAAATGTTAACCTTGATGGTAGCTCTGGATGGTTAGAATGAGAAGTTGGCTTTGGTGGCCTACAAGTAGTTCTTCGGCACCTTCCTCTTGGTTTTACAAGGCAGGTCTATGAGGTCATATATGGATTATATAGGTTGATGGCTAGAGAACCATACTCATACCAATGCCAGTCTGAACCTCATACAGCACAATTTTCAACAATATATTTCTGTATAGTAAAATAATTATTTAAAATTTGGAATCCTAAACAGTTGGGATCAAACACTATCCATCTGCATCCTTCTTTGAGCGTTACATTAAATTAATATTTTTCAAATGCATTAAACACCAAAGGAAGTGAAAATCTGACTTCGTAAGAGGGTAGTAAAGGAGGGAAGAGAACAAGTTCTAACAAATATATATATATAATAGTTGGATGGCATGGGCCAAGCTGTGCTGGTATAAACCTATTTATAACAATACAACTGCCTAATTGGGATCAATTCATATATGTAGTTTAATAGTGTCACTAGCACTAAAACTGTAGCTGACCAGAGGCATCTCCATATGTTACAATCTAGAGCAGAGGTGTCAAACATAAGGCCCGGGGGCCGTTCCGTCCTGTCCAGGGCTCTTATGCAGCCCGCGAGCAACTGATACAAGGGAGGGAGTGCTGGGGACAAGTGGGCAGAACCACTCCATTATGGCTTTATTGCAGCAGAATAACCTTGTCTGCAGCAGTCAAGCATTGTGGGAGCATCTGCCCAGCACTGCACTG
This sequence comes from Gekko gecko, assembly GCA_029375565.1. Taxonomy (NCBI): domain Eukaryota; kingdom Metazoa; phylum Chordata; class Lepidosauria; order Squamata; family Gekkonidae; genus Gekko; species Gekko gecko. Next base: position 8,394,230 of record JAPDNY010000010.1, read on the forward strand.
CTGCTTCTCTGGTCCACCTCTGTGGGTTTTCCTCTGCACTCCCCTCCCATCCCAGGGGGCCTTGCAGTGAGGACACACCAACTTGGAGCTTACCAGCTGCTGTCCTTTATACGGTTTCTATCTCCAGTGCCTGGCATTACATTTTATGGCACACATAGCCCGGCAAGGAGACATTTATGTTAGATCCAGCCCTCGTAACAAATGAGTTTGACACCTCTGATCTAGAGTGAATGCAGCAGTTTCAGCCGTATCAATGCTACTACTCCCCCCCCCCAAAGAATTGTGTTGGCATGGTTGATCCACATGAGGACCCTTTCATGCTAAAAACTTCCCATGGGACGTTCCCTCATAGGATTATGTTTCAAGTGGTGGCCATTTGTTTAGGTTGGATTCTAAATGATAGATAAGCAGGTTCTACCTATAAAAACCAGGAGAGACCACAAACCCACAGGGCAATTTAGCTAAAACTTACCTCTATCTTTTCTCATCACTTCCTCTCTCTTCCCCATGCATGCCTTGGATGCTTCCTTAATTTATCTGGTCTGTGTGTCCACCTCCTGCCCTATTGTTTCACCTGTTCGGCCTCTTCCTCCCTTTGCTGTGGTCTTTATTCCCACTTCCTTCTTTGCTATCAGACTATTTCCACCCCTCCCTTAACTTCTTCACTGCTACTGTAAATTTCAGAGGTGCTGGGCTGGTTATCGCCTAAGTGTCTATTGCTAAAAAAAGAAGGAGAATACAATAATCATTTAGGCCATGCTTTTAAAACCATGGTTTTCAGGTTCCCCCAAAGCTATAGAACAAGACAGTGAAGTATGAGTGAATTTGGCATGATAAATCCATGCTTCAGCATTTTTCTTGAAACAGCATAGAATTCCCGCTAAAATTGTCTGTTAGATCTGTGTTTCTGAGTGCATACTTAAATCTGTAGACAGCAGCGAAGGAGCTACTTCCCTTCCCAGTGGAAAGGAATGTAGTAGCTGCCAGACTATCTGGCAAATGTAGAGCACGCTTGAAGCTGTATTGCTGCATAGCATTGGTAGCATTACTGCGCAAGCGGTTTGATTTCCATGAGTATGTGCAGACAGATCTGTCCAGGTCAAACTGATATTCTTGCTTTGTTTCCAGCAGAACAGTAACATTAAGAACATTAAAAAGTAACATAGAGAATGTTCATGTTATCACAAGGGGCTCCAGAAGTGCCACACACGTCCAGGAGGGAGGCACAGGAAGTGGAATTATCCTCTGATGGGGTATGCAAATTTCTGAAGGAGGGTGGTGTTAGTTGGGGGTGGGGTCTCACTATCTTCTTGTCTGTCTCATCCCAAATAGATTTGTTGCATGACTCCATAAGGGAAGAGATGCAAAGAGAACACTTGCACTTCCTGTTCCCATAGCTTCAATGTCACAGCAAAATACGCTCCAGAGATGGTGTTTATCAGTTAAGGCTCTAGGACTGGCTAAGCTTCCCTGGCTTTCTCTGAGACTCAAGCAGACTTCCTCAATGGATTGTGCTGATAGTTGCTACAGTAGTTGCCAGAGAGAGAACAAAGGCCAGTAGCACCTTTAAGACCAACAACTTTTAATTCAAGGTATAAGCTTTCGTGTGCATGCACACTTCTTCAGAGAGAGGAAGGAGGGAGGGAAGATTCTTCTGACAAGCACAATTTACATTGAGATCCCCCTGCTCTGCTGCTTACTTTGAGACCTGATCATGCACACACGCATCTAAAGAAAGGAAGGGGGCTCAGGAAAGAGATGTATTGGGATAAGGGGAAAGGGGAATTAAAAGGAAATTATTTTTGGCTTATTCTGAAAAGGTTTTTTTAGACTAGATTTCTCTGTGTAGATTTCTCTAGGTATTCATTTCCAATACAATGCAACTTGGGCCACCCATTGCAAATATGCGGTGAAGGCTGCAAGTGTCAGCGCATCAGCTATAGCACGATTCTTTTATTGGAGGGGCAATCAATTCATGCCAGCTGCAATTAAAATCTTCAAGTCCAAAGTTAGTTCTCAGCTATTGTATGGTATTCCAATCTCGATTAGGTCCTTTGACAGTGCCATTGAACGAGTCCAATCCAAATTTCTGTGGAAAATCAGGGCTTTGCCAAACTGTGTCTTGAATGCAGTTATATATTTGGAAACTGGCTCGTCTTTGATGGAGACCTGCGCATGGTTTACGACATTTAAATACTGGCTTCACCTACATTACAATTTCGAACATGGGAGCCTCATATATCACATGCTCTCGGAGCTCAGGGTATCGAACTGGTCAGCACATATTGAGGAAAAAATCAAAGTATTGGGCCTTTCTTTAGATTCCTTGTCCATGTTGCCCTGTGCGGCTGCATTCCATCAGATTAAAAATAGGATGCTAGATATTGAGCGTCAGAAATTATTCAGCTTAGCTAATAATTATTCAGCTTAGCTAATAAAACCTGCTCCCCCTTGAATTTCGAACTATAGGGAACTATAGGGAAGATGGCCTCATATCTATCCTCTCTGCAGGTCCCGCAACAATGTAGAGCGTTTGCCCTGGCCAGGTGTAATGCTATGCCTTCTGCCATTCTATATGGCAGATTTAACAAGGTTTCTCATTCGGCCAGATACTGCCCCTGCAGAAAGAAATGTGTGGAATCGATCTCTCATGTTCTCCTGCATTGTAATCTGTATGTGGATGTAAGGAACATTTATCTACACTCTATCCTATCCAGTATGGTGGATTGTTCTGATGCACTCAAAGTACACAGACTCTTAAATGATCTTGGTCCTGACATCACTGAGCAGGTGGCTCAGTTTCTCTGTTTGGCTTTAAAGCTGTGTCAAAGGCACCTAGAAATAGAATATCCTTATCAGCTCCTAACTGCATAATATCGAGTCACAGAATTTTTATAGGTGTATTTTTAACCGTTTTTTAACTGCTTCTTAAATTGTATAACCTGTACTGATCATTTATGCCAATAAAGGCTAACTTGACTTGACTTGACTTGACTTGACTTGAAAGGAAGGGGGCTCAGGAAAGAGATGTATTGGGATAAGGGGAAAGGGGAATTAAAAGGTAATTATTTTTGGCTTATACTGAAAAGGTTTTTTTAGACTAGATTTCTCTGTGTCTATCTGGGATTTTATTCTCTTTCAAAAAGACCCTGATTAGGAATTTCAATGCTTGGATTGGATTCCATTGTTTAATGATGGCTAAGTATTAAAAATACATTTAGGGTTCCATGTGTTCCAGTTCAACACGTCTCCCTCTCTCATAAGAACATAAGAGAAGCCAATGTTGAATCAGGCCAATGGCCCATCTAGTCCAACACTCTGTCACACAGTGGCCAAAAATACCAGGTGCCATCAGGAGGTCCAGCAGTGGGGCCTTTGCAGTTCGCTGACTGCCTTTTTTCACAATTAGTAATGAAAAACAGGTTGAGTGAGACTGGGTATTTATTTTTTGCTCCTTGCCGCCCCCCCCCCCATGGTCCCTACTCTGAGGCAAATTCCTCACTGCAAATAGTGGAGGTAGCCCCACATTAGTTTAAATCTCACTTGTTTTCTGCCAAGTCTTCTCACTTGCCACTGTGGACATTAAAGAGACAAGTAACAAGCAGGAAAGAAACAAAGAGTCCTGAGAGAGAGGATTGCAGAAAAGACTTCTTGCAGCTTCCCCTCTCCCTTTCCCTCCCAGGCAATCTGGATGCAAACTGCTTGCACATGTCCTCATATAGCTCATCAAAGAAAAGGGCTAAGGGGTTGTGGGTTTTTTAATTACAACAAGGAATTCAGGGAGGGTGCATGTCTTCTTTCTGAAAGGGCATTGCCCTCAGATGCCCCTTTGTAGCTACATGCATACATCACATAGACATATGCCCCCTCAAGGCGTAACTGTTATAACAATCTTGGAGGCAGTGTTCCCTCTAAGCTGAGTTAGTGTGAGCTAGCTCACAGTTTTTTAGCCTCTGGCTCACACATTTTTGTCTTGGTTCAGGAAGGATGGCTCCAGAGCAAACTGATTTATGCTGTAACCAAACTGCTTGCTCACAACTTTAACATCAGTAGCTCACGAAGCAGAATTTTTGCTCACAAGACTCCACAACTTAGAGAGAGCATTGCTTTGGGGGTGATAATGGGTTGTAATTATAGGGGGGAAATTCTCTGGCTACACATCTGCAGCACAGCATTATTAATACTATAACGGTTTGTTCTTCATCCAGTTTGGGGAAGCTTTTAGTACATAAAAAAATCTCTAGGGCTTTAGTAGGCAAATGAAAGTTTCCAGAGTCATTTTTAAAAAAGTAATTTCCCTTTAATTTTACTTGTATTTGATGAGGGGGGGGACGACCCAGATCAGTTTTCCCTGGTCATTTTCTCTGCCACAATTTTTGGCATTGCTTGAATTATTGATTACAGTAGAGGGGAGAGACTTCCCGATGAAGACAGCCTCTCTCCCTAATAGAAACCTTTCACTAAATCAATTTCTACCATTGGTGCTGAAGTGCACCTTCAGGGACTTGAAGGTTAGAAGTGTGGAGAGGGATTTTTTTTTTTTTTTCGTTTTGCTTTCAAGGAGTGGTTCTTTGCAGTAAATTTTGCTGAACTCTTCCCTTTTTTTGCTGTCATGTTTGCGAAAGGAGTGAGGAACAAGACACACCGAATGAATTCTTAGAGTCGGGAGGGAAGGTTTTGGCTTGGGTCTGCCGATGAACTGATTAAAACGTGACGTGATTGATGTCGGTGGGATCTCAGAAGCTTGTCAGTTTCTAGCTCGATCAGTCAGGAAAGACTTGAGCGTCTGGCAAGCTGGAATCCATTCGGGAGCAAACACATCATTGCAGGCACAGGCTGCTGTAATTCCTTCACAGCTGTCTTCGTTTCTGGCGTATGGGAGGGAACGAGAATCATCTATATGGGCAACATGTGGTTGTTTCCACTCTAAAATGTACAGGCTGGTGGATGGCCGTTCTCACACCCACCCTAAACCCCACTCTAGTTAGACTCGTTAAATAAACATGTTTTGTACAGACTTTTTTGGTTGTTTTTTTGCAATCCAAACTGAAGTCTTTATGGACAGGGGAGACTGCGAGCAAACATGAAGCTGTTAGAACATGTGTTTTGCAGACGTAAAGGATGCTAGTGACTGAGCAGCTGATGCTGAACTTTGGACAAGCAGCTAGTGAATGTAAGTAGTGGGCGAATTCCGTTACTGTGCCAACTTACTAATACAGGACAGACATTTTAGTAGAGAAACCTGTTTTCGAGGTTTTGATCACTGAGGAGGAGGAAGTACTGTAGTCCTCTCCGTTGCAGTGCATCTAAACATTTCTAGGCGTTCAGAATGGGAAAGCCTTTGCCAGAGGACTAGGACAGTCATTGCCATACAAACTAAAGGTTCTGCCGTTTGCATCCTATGGCAGTCAAGTGATCTATGGAGTTCTAGATTCCTTTTTTTTGCAAGCTTGCTTTTCCTCGACATGCCATAATTCATCTCTGTCTCCTTTAATCTCTCGAAACAAGACACTGCCCACCGTAGTCATATTCTTCAAGTTCAAGGTAAAACAGCTTTTTGGTATGATGGACGATGGGTTTTGAAATACCTTTTGTCATAGATTTGACTGATAACTGGGAATTATTCTCGCCTTCTTTTTAGAAGAATGGCATTTAATCACTGTATAGTCAGAAATAACTGCTATGTTATTAAAAGGAGAAATTTTATGCAAAGAACAGTGACTCGGTTTAGATTGGATGGTTTGTGATTTGCAGGGGTAGTATCAATAATATGTTATTAAAATGGAATGTTATTGAGAGTGGTTTTACAAAACAACATCGTTACTAAGCATATATTATATCATTTTTCAGGGCTGTCCAGTCAGTATAATTGCATTGTATTTTATTGTCGGAAAATGTTATTTTTAGGCGGTCGATGGAGTACATTTCCTTGCTTATTTAAATTCCAATTCAATAACTTGTTTAGGTGAAAAGCTTGGGGGTGGGGAAACCTTTGAAAATACTGGAGAAGTCTTTGCTGCCGGAATAGTTTTAATGACCAAAGATTATTTCCTGTATTACAGAATTTGGGACAATGGTTTTAAGGTGTACTCAAGCAAACATCCAGTACGAAGTTGTTTCAAATTGCTGAAGTCTGTAAATAAATATATATTATATATCCATAATGCTCTATAAAGGTTGATTTTTCTTAGCCCTATTAAAAATGAAGTAGTTTAGTGTGGAGATGTGGAATTGTACTACAGTTAAATAGCTCTCAGGCCCCCCCCCCGCCCGTTTGGCCTTATCTGCAGAGCAAGCTGTAAAACTTGCTTGTGGGCAAAGACTGCCAGACATACTTCCCACTGTTATTCCTCATATAGTCTACTCACTTTATACAGCAAGCACTACTCCCTTCATAGAGTAAAATAACAAAAGCAGCCAGGCTTTTCCTTAAGGAGGCACAGACTAGAGTGAAGGACAGAGAGCCAGCTTTGTGTAGTGGTTAGGAGTGGCGGACTCTAATCTGGAAAACCGGGTTTGATTCCCCACTCATAAGTTCTCTCAGAACTGTTCTCTCACAAGCAGTTCTCGAAAGAGCTCTCTCAGCCCCACCTACCTCACAGGGTGTCTGTTGTGGGGAGAGGAAGGGATTGTAAGCCACTTTGAAACTCCTTCGGGTAGTGAAGGGCAGGGTATAAAACCAAAAACAACAATAACAACTCCTCTTCCTCCTCTTCCTCCTCCTCCTCCTCCTCCTCCTCCTCCTCCTCCTCCTCCTCCTCTTCTTCTTCTTCTTCTTCTTCTTCTTCTTCTTCTTCTTCTTCTTCTTCTTCTTCTTCTTCTTCTTCTTCTTCTATCAAAGAGACATGGATTCAAATCCCAGCAGAGCTCGTGTCTCAGTGAGTACCCCTAGATCTAACCTACTGCATTTGTTGGTGGTGAAAATCAGCATTGGGTACCTATCCTAAATTCCTTGGAGGAAAGGCACGCTACCAATGTAATACCAGAGCACATGGCACCAGGCCCAAAGGAAATCAAATATTTCTTCATGTGACATGATGTTTGTGTTCTATCTTAATAAAAAGGCACTCACATAAAAAAGCCGGTAGACAAGAAAGCCCATATAAGCGAGGGTCACAAAGATGGGCCAATAGCATGGGTATTTCTTAGCGAGTTCTCCTCAAGCTTGATGGTGATTGGATAGGGAAAGCCCATGAGATTGGTCCCCATCCACATGGCAATTTTGTATTCCCTCTCTCCCTAGCAGCATGGGATCAGACCATAAAGAAGTGATTCTGCTAAACTGAGTGTACATGCTTTATTTGCTATTACTCATTTGACTCTTGGGGTCATCCCATTGTGGCAGTGACACCATCTATTTAACCATTGCCTGATTGCTAGTTTGCTCCATTTTACTATATACCATGAAATAAGCCAAACTATTGGCAAATTCCTTACGCATGGTATTATGGCAATATAGGTTGTATTGTGTATCTTTATTTTCAAAGGAATGTCAGAAAATATTATTTTTCTTTTTATTCCTCACCGTAGACTTTAGGGTTCTGAGTAGATACCAGCTTTTATAAACACAAAGTATTGAAACATATGAGATATCCAGGAAAGCATTCTAAGATTTTTGTTCAATGGATATAAAACTCCAGCTGCTGAATGCTTCTCTTGATAATGTTGATAATCTTGATAAGACGCTGAACTGCAGGCTCTGGAAGGTCAGTAGCTCAGCAGTTTGAGACCCGGGTGCCGCATGACAGGGTGAGCTCCTGTCTCTAGTTCCAGCTCCTGCCAACCTAGCAGTTCGAAAGCAAGAAATTGCAAGTAGATAAATAGGTACCACTTCGGTGGGAAGGTAACAGCGTTCCGTGCACCTTGGTGTTTAGTCATGCCGGCCACATGACCACGGAAACGTCTTCGGACAGCGCTGGCTCTTCGGCTTTGAAACGGAGATGAGCACCGCAACCCTAGAGTCGGATTCGACTGGCTTTCGAGCAAGGGAACCTTTACCTTTACCTTTTACTCCCACCTTGTTGTCCCTCTCCATGTTTATTCTGTTTGCTGCTGCTGCAAATATGAAAATCATATATTTCTCCTTTTCCAGCACTACCATCTTGGTCATACTTGCATGTTGTCTGTCCATCCCCCCCCCCATTTTTTTGTGTGAGAAGAAACACAGCTTGAGATGTAAAGATTTTCATGAGGCTGCCCAGTGAGTCCTCAGCTCATCGGAGGTTTTAATTTGGACTCCCTGATTCAGGTTCTTTGCTTTTTACCTACTTGCTAAATCACATTAATAATGTCTTTTGAGAGGCTTACGTGGTTGATTGATTAATACAGTAGAGCAGTGTACTTATAGGAGAGTATTTGTATGGCCGCTTTGCGGAGAAGTTGGAAACTAGTGGGGCCGGGGCTACCTCTGAACACCTAAAACCAGACTGTGAGAAAGTCCCTTGGCCATGCATCTGTTTTGCGTCTGGAGTGGGAGACTTGCTGGCCCTCTTCAGGGAGCCGGATTTGACCCTGGGTTCTCCAGTTAATGACCCTTGATACATGGGGGGAGGCATGCTGCTGTCAGGATGCTAGACAGAATGAGAAATGCTTGTTCTTTGGGGCAGCACCTAATAATGGGAACTCGGCCGGGTATTATAATCACAAGGGGTTTTGTATATAGCTGCAATCCAAAGAACACTTTCCAGAAAGTAAGCCCTATTGAATAAAATGGACTTACTTCTGAGCAGATATACGCAGGATTTCTCCCTGTGTGACCTTAATGAAGTATAAGAATCTGGATTACAGCAGAAGTACTTCAGTGCTTGTGCATCTACTCCAAATTTAGGATTAGTTGTGTGATTGTGTGTGTGTGTATTAGGACAGTCAGATGTATGGGCAGAAGGGACAGGGAGGCTATTGAATCTAGAAACTCAGTTTTAACAGGCAAAATAATGATTAGCTATCCTAGTAGAGAACAGATGATTTTTGCACAAAGGCACAGGACTGGAGTATGGTTTGGAATTCATGAAATCTCCATTTACTACAGACACCAGGTAACTTAAACCATGTGGTTATTTTTGCCAAGGCAGAACACCAGTTTTAGTATAACGTACAGACATAAAAGGTGCTTTTCTGGATCAGACCAGTTGTCTACCCTGTCCAGCATCCTGTCTGTCAACACCAGCCAACCAGTGGTCCTGGAGGGCTGCTGAAGAGGAAGACACAGAGGCCAAGGCCTTCCTCTGGTGTTGGCTCCTAGAACTGGTATTCAGCAATGTAAAAATGTAAGAGGTGCCCTGTTGAAGAGGTGCTTTTTTGTTATAACTGAATTTGAGGTTGGATTTGAGAGAATCATAATAGAGAAGCAAAAGGGGGGGCTCATTCTAATGCATTTGCACATTAGTGTAGGTGGGCTTGTCAGAGGGAAAAGCGGTTTTAGTTCTTCCAATGCTCAGATTTTCCTGGCCTTTAATTAGCTGAACACATTAGGAAGGAAGGAAGGGAGGGAGGGAGGGAGGGAGGGAGGGAGGGAGGAAATTGGCATGATTCTGCAATTCTATCAACAACGCAGTATATGCTCCTGAAAACTACTTTAAAATTGGCTTTTTCTTTTAGTTCTTTTGTTTTCTTGAACCAGAGAATGATGCTATTTTAGCAATAATGAACAATGTTCCCCTAATGGCACCCCATTCCTATTACTAACTATGTCGTAAGCTCAGATACAAACTTTCCTTTTGAAAAAAAAGTGTTTTTTGCATGGGGAGGGGGAATTACTTTCCATAATAGTTCCAATCCAAGTGTGAATAAATCGGCTGTGATTCTTAGCCCCATGTCTTTCTGAAGTTTTATGCGACAGCTCAGCAAATAATCCCATAAATGCAGAATGTGGGCAGAGAATGATGTTCACGTTTTGGTTTCTTTTCTTTACTGCCTGCATATGTCGATGCCTGCCTCCTTCCCCTCTCTCTAACTGCTCTAAACGTGTGTGGTTCTGCAAAGCCAGTAATGAAGGAGTGACTTGCTTGAATGAATTTTAATTTCAGGTGCTTTATTTGTTATAACTGATCTTGAGGTTGGATCTGAGAGAATCATAATAGATCTTGTGTTAATATCACAGCTCTGTAGAGGAAGAGGTTTACTCATACCTCACAGAATCTAGTGCCAAAGGGGGCAAGGGATCAAACCCGCTCTAGCAAGCAAGCAAGCAGTGAGCATGCACAGAACACCACTTCCTTTTTTATAAAGAAGAGACGGGGGAGGGTCCAAAGCACCCAGCCCAAATCCATCACTTTTAAGTCTTATGCCTTTGAAAAGGAATCAAACACATCTTTAACTTTCGTTGCAATCAGTAAGGTTTAAAAACAGGGTGCCGTATTCGCCTTTGAGATGCAAGACGACTCTGGGTTGTTTTTTGCTGCACCGGCCTCAACTAGCTCCCCTTCTGTAACAGGACTTAAATATTTCTTACTGTTTCTGACAGTAGATTAGGGCCATTTGCAACTAAGGTAGGGCTTTCTGGGGGCAGACTCCCTAAGTATGCAGAAAACATTCACTTGTAAACTTAAGAGCCTCTTCAACTGCCTGATGGGTACTGAGCATGCTGTAGGAGGCCCAGCACGTTGAGAGCAGTGAAGGTGGGGAAAGAAAATAGAAGAGAGGGGCTGGTCTGTTCCACCCCTCAAAAAAGAATGTATAATACTGTGACGGGGGAAACTGGAGTCAAGGCAAAATTTCCCAGTGATTTGTCCCTGCATTCATCCATTCCGCTATTCCATGTGGGACTCTTAATATGTCTTTAGCCACATTATAACTGTAAATTTCTAAGGAAACATACAAGTTCGCCTGATGCAGGGATCCCCAGGGTGATGCCCACCAACATCGTTCCTCACACCCACCAGGGCTAGGTAAGCAGGGCCTCTGACTGGCTGTGCAGATTAAAAGGCATCCTGTTACAAAGAGTTTCTGCATGAAGCGTTGGTTACTTCATGCTCCCCTTGAGCTTGAGCCAGAATTTGCAGGTAGTGCAGAATGCGGTAGCACGCCTATTGACGGTGACGGCTGCACAGGCGCACATTCAACCAGTGTTGCGCTGACTCCAGAGGCTGCCGATTGAGTACTGGATCCAGTTCAAGTTTATGGTTTTGACCTTTAAAGTTCTATGTGACCTGGGACTATCATACTTTAGGGACTGCCTCTCTCCATATGAGCCCTGGAGAGCTTTACGCTCTTCTGATCAATGTCCCTTGCCTAGCCAGGGTGAGGTTTTTTTCTGCCCTGGCCCCCGGCCTGGTGGAACGTGTTCCCCTTTGAGATCAGGGCCCTGCGGGACCTAGTACAGTTCCGCAGGGCTTGTAAAACAGAGCTGTTCCACCAGGCCTTTGGTTGAGGTGGTGGGTGTTCAAGCCATTCCATGTCAAGTCCATGGTGCATTCCTGACCTTTTTCCAGTGCCCTGCTGTCCTGGATATTACTTGGGCGCTGGAATTTCTTGGGGTAATTATTCCATAAGGCATGGGTTTCAGTTTTATCTGCTATTGGTGTTTATTGTTTTTATTGTTTGTTGATTTTATATTGTAAGCCTCCCTGAGCCCATTTTTGGGGTAGGATGGGGTATAAATTATTAAATACATACATACATACATACATACATACATACATACATACATACATACATACATACTAGTGTTCTACATAACCTTGCTCCCTGCCATTTTGTGGCTAGCCCCACCTCCTATGACAGCCATTTTTATGGATGTGCCTACCGCCCTTTGTCAGAATTCCAAAGGTGCCCGCAGACTCAAAAAGGTTGGGGACCCCTGCAATGCTCCCTCTAAGCGGTGGAGTCTCGTGAGCAAAGATTCGGCTTTGTGAGCGACTGGCATTAAAGTTGTGAGCGAGCGATTTGGCTGCTGCATCGATTAGTTTGCTCTGGAGCCATCCTTCCTGAGCTCAGACAAAAATGTGTGAGCTGGAGGCTAAAAATCTGTGAATTTAACTCACACTAGCTCAGTTTAGAGTGAACACTGGACCTAATGTGTTTCTCTATAAGTAAAAGATGAGGCTTTTAAACCAAGACAGAAATTCTTTCAGAACATATTGCAAATAATATTCTGTGGTGAATGAATACTTTCCGTGGCCTGAGTCATGGTAGCTGTAATCTATTGCTTTTTAAAATAGGATTATCTGGATTATAATATGTTATGGGTTGGAGGCAATGCTTTTTGAAAGAATTAGATAGGGACTGCATTTTTTAAGTATAGAGCTGTGCCACCTGGTGGACAGGATAAAAAGGACATGTTTGAAAATAATAGTCAAAAATGCTCAGGTTGCATTTTCCGGCGGCTGTAATTTCTTATTTACACTACAATTATCAAAGCACAATTGCAAACAAATTGCTTCTTAGCATTTCTTATCAGTAGATTGACAGTGGCTGCCTTTACTTCCTCCATCCAGCATTTCCCCCTATTTTCAGTGTATGTTTTCTGTGTCGAAAAACCTATATGTTTGTTTATCCAGGCAATAAATACATCTGCAAGGATTTGCAGTTTGTTTTCTGAGCCTGAGGAACACAGTAGCAAGGAGAAATTGAAAAGAAGGTGATGTGTGGGTGATCGTTGCACAAATAAATAGTCAGAAAGGGATGTGGGGGGCGGGCAGCACAGTTGCTCTGGGGGGATCACTGGACTGATCAGCCTGGTAGATCATTTGTGGGGCTGTTCTGTGTAGGCCCGCATCCTGAGAAGGCTTCATCCAACTTCTGTGGCTCATCCTCCCAACAGAAGAACCACTTAGGCTGGACGAAATCCCTGCAGCCCTTAAACTAACAGTCACTGTTTACTATATTTGTTGAACTGCCTTAGAGTGAATCAGACCATTGGTCCATCAAAGTCAGCATTGTCTACTCAGGCTGCCGGTGGTTCTCCAGGGTCTCAGACAGAGGTCTTTCACATCACCTCCTACCTGATGCTGGGGATTGATCCCTTCTGCATGTGAAGCAGATGCTGTACCAGTGAGCCGCAGCCCCTCCCCTGTTGATGGGGAGTACTGAGCCTGGCGAAGATGCATGAGGCAGAAGTTCATTTGGTGTCTGTGTGGCATGCAATTGGGGAGGCTGTGAAATGTCTGTCTGGACGTGTCTTTAGAAAAAGCCGAGGGGGATGGTGCACAGAGCTTATTTTGTGAGCAAGCGTAGTATGTGAGGCTGCAGGAGATGTCCGCTGTTTGTGTGGTATGGAGATTAAGGCAGATGCTTTTGTTTACAGTGTCCCATTCTTTTTTGAGCAAGAGTGAGGGTAAGGGCCTTAACTCTAGAATGTTTTTCTTGGTTACCTTCAATTCACCTTCTGCTATAGCTGGAAAACCAAGTGCTTACATCAGAAAGTGCTTCAGAGATGGATTAAATCTTTGTGTTACTCCTTCAACCTTTTATCATTGGCGTGCACAAAGAAGCAATATTTTTAAAATAGAGCTGCCAGCACATTGACAGTGCTGTGAGTTTCCTTTGTATATTGCATTTGTCTTCAGCCTTAATTTTGGCCTGTCATAGAGGGGGATTATTGTAGGATTGTTCAGATAATGCGTGTGTCTGTTAAGTGCCGTCAAGTCGCTTCTGAATTCATGGTGACTCTATGAATGAATGACCTCCAAAATGTCCTGTTGTTTACAGTCTTGCAAACTGAAGGCCGGGCTTCCTTGCTTGAGTCAATCCATCTCATATCAGGCCTTCCTCTTTTCTTGCTGCCTTCAACTTTTCCCAGCATTATTGTCTTCTCATAATCCGACTAAAGTACAATAGCCTCAGTTTAGTCATTTAACTTCTAGGAAGAACATAGGCTTTATTTGATTTTGTTCAGTCACACAGTCAAGTCCAACTCTTTGCAGCCCCATGGACCACATCATGCCAAGCCCTCCTGTCTTCCGTCGTGCTCCAGAGTTGGCTTAATTTCATGTTCATTGCATCGATGACGCTGTCTAACCATCTCATCCTTTGCTGTCCCCTTCTTCTTTGACCTTCAGTCTTTCCCAGCATCAGGGTCTTCTCCAGTGAGTGCTCAGTTTTATATATTCATTTATTTATTGCAGTCCCTGGTACCTGTAAACTCTCCTCCAACACCACTATCCAAGCCAATCCACTTTCTTCCTGTCCGTTTTCTTCACTGTCCAACTTTCACACCCATACATTGTAATGGGAAGTACTGTACTATGAATTATCTTGATCTTGGTCACCAGCAACTCATCCTTCTACTGAAGGATCTTTTCTAGTTCATTCATGGCTGCCCCTCCCAGTCTGCCCCTCCCATCTGATTTCTTAATTGCAGTCTCCTTTTTGGTTAATTACTGAGCCAAGGAATAGAAAGTCTTTTAACAATTTCAATTTCTTCATCGGCAGCCTTCAAGTTCTGTAACTTCTCAGTGGTCATTACGTTTGCCTTCTGGATGTTCACCTGTAATCCTGCTTTGGCACTTTCTGCTTTAACCTTCACCTGTAGTTGTTTCAAGCCTTCACTGTCTTCTGCAAGTAATATGGTATCATCTGCGTATCTCAGAATGTTAACGTTCCGTCCACCAATTTTCACTCCGTCTTCATCTAAGCCTAATTGAGTTTCCCTTATGATATGTTCTGCATATGGATTGAACAGATAGGGAGATAAGAATACATCCTTGTTTGAAACTTTGCGAACTGGAAATTTTTCCTTTGTCCAGAGTACAGGTTCCACATCAAAACAACCAGATGTGGTGGCACACCCATATCTTTTAAAGCCAACCATAGCTATTCACAATCCACACAGTCAAAAAGCTTGGCTGTAATCTATGAAGCACAAGCTGATTTTTTTCTGAAATTCTCTTGTATGCTCCAATGAGCATAGTAAATTTGCAATATGATCTCTAGTGCCTCTTTCTTTACTAAATCCAGCTTGAACATTTCTCATTCCATATATGGTGACAGTCCTTGTTGTAAGATTTTGAGCCTCACTTTATTTACATGAGAAATTTATGCAATGGTGGGATAGTTGCTGTGCTCTGACATCTCCTTTTTTTGGAACTGGAATATAGATTAAGCATTTTCAGTCTGTGGACCTGTCGAGTTGCCGCTGTTCTCCCGATGGCCTTCCGCCCGTAGCCGTGACGACCAGCCTTCCCGCTGGGATATGGTGCTGGGAGCTCCGGCGAGCTTAAAGGAGCCAGGGTTTGTGAGGCCTCAGAAATGGCAGGGGGCGGGGTTAACGGCACCCCTCCTGCCCCTCTGCCCCGTGTCGCGGAGTCCCTCTGACTGCCCAGGCCTTGGCTCTCTCTCTCAGTCTCTTCCAGTCAGGTCGTCCTGCCACGTTCTTCCTCCCCGGCCGCTTTCCCCGCTCTGCCTTTTATTCCCTTTTCCCTGCTCCCAGCACCGCTCTCGTCCCCCGTCAACCCCACCCTCTTCCCAGCCCCGCCCCCCTTGATAAGACAGGACGCGCTCCTGTCGGTTGGGGCGTGACCCATCTTGAGCTGGCGGCAGTCCTGTTGGCCCGGGGGATGCACCGCCGGCCTCGGCGCCGCTCTTCAGGGGTGTGGTTCTCGCTCCGTCAGCCCGCCTCGCAGCTTCCCGCGGCAACGCTGCTGCGCCCACCCGGTTCTTCTCCCTGGGTCGCTTTCCCGGCCGGTGGGGACGTCGGTAGCCACCTTCCCTATGGTCTTCGCCGTGGACTGGTTGGGTTGACGTGGGGTTTGCGCCCAGCGAGTGGGGTGATGGGGTGCGTCGGAGGCGGATGGCGGACAGGACCATTGTTTCTTTCCATATTTGTTGCCAATCTTGTTAAGATTTTGACAGACTCAGTTTCTGTGGCTTGGAATAGCTCTATTGATATCCCATCTACTCCTCTTGATTTGTTTCTCCCAATGGCTTTGAGTGCGCTTTCACTTTCTTAACTAGCACATTCTTCTTCAAAAGATTCTTCTTTGAAGGAATCTGTCACCCTTTCCTCTCTTCTGTATAGTTTTTCAGTGTATTGTTCGCAGCTATCTTTTCGCCCTGTTCAGTTGCTGTATTTCCATGATGGTCTTTCAGCTTCCCTAGCCATGGTTTAAATTTCCCTTTGATTTTTCTGGATCTGGTGGAACAGATTTCACGTTCTTTGTTTTCTGTTTGTACACTACTGTGAAACAGAAGATGCACATAAATATGCTGCTTAAAACAGCCTTCTCTCATTATACATCAAAAGTTTTCATGTGCCTTCATTTAATACAGTGACCAGGGCTTTGCAGAGAGGGCACTAATTGTGAGAACCAATTCCATTTCCTTGCTTTTGAACTTTGATGGTGTTTTTTTTTTGAGGTGGTGACCTCTTGAAGAAGAACTCAGCGAGGAAGAGGAACTCGTTGTCTTGACAACCTGTCGCATGCTGTGAAGGAGGATTATTCTAAATGGTCAGCTTTTTGCAATTTATCACACCTCCTTATTGAGTAATGCTACCAAAATTAGACAGGCTCTGTAACACAATTATTTGTTCTCCCAGATTAGCTTTCTGGCACATTTTTAATCCTGGGGTAGCACTCATGTTTCTTGCTATGAGTCTTAGGATGAACCACATGCTGACCATCGTTATCCAAATTATGAGGGTAGATTGCGTACATTTCATTATGATGCTGTTGTGTGTGCATGAGAATGGGAACTTTTAAGAAGGAATCTGTGTCCCTTTGAACAGTGTTCCATCACCAGCATGCTAAACTTCGCTATTTGTAAAAGTGTGGTTGGAATCTACAGCTGTTGCGATGCTTCTTCAATAGGATGTGCTTCAAAAGAACACCCAAGAGTTTTCTAAATGAGATTTTAAATGTGTCTCTTTACTTCCTTTATATAGCATCTCTTTTTCTGCCTATTATGCCTCCATTGAGCAACTATGAATATGTGATTCATACAGACATGGAAAGGTAGAAAGAGTCTCCCTAGAGCATTTTAGGAAACTGTGCCATTTTTGTACAGGAATAAGCTCTTAGAACATCCTTGCTTTTCATAAATGCAATCCCTGGGGTTTTTTAGAAAAAGGAAGGTGGAAAACCTCTTTAATCCAGGATTCTGAATGGTAATATTTCTAATATTAGACTATTCTCTAGATCAAGGTGGGCAGCCATGTTGGTCTGAACCATTGGACTGTAACTTTAGACTATTCTCTGTAACTTTATTTCTTTACTCTTAATAATAATTTAAGCCCTTTCTTATGTTCCTGCTGTAACGTTTTAGACTTGTCAACACCATAACCCAGGCTAAGGAAGCTTGCAAAAAGTCTCGGCTGAAAGATTTAGTAACACAATAGATAAATTACATGGAATCAAGATGTGTTTGAACAATATTAGGTCAGATTAAAATGAAGTAGAGGAGGAGGAGTAACAGTGCAGATACTTTCAATATTTCATTTATTTACTGGGGTCATTCGCTTTGAAGTGATATTTATTTTAACAGTAGGTGAGGCAGTATTCACACAGTTACCATAGGCTAGCAACCAAAAAACTGTGATACTGGTTGTCTGTGTAGCAAGTAGCTATGGAATCAGGGGAATCTCAAAAGCAGTTTGTGGTACATTTGGAGTAAGGGTCTACCGCTGGAAGAAAACATGGGCTTGCACCCAAGCATCTACACACAGAAGGCACACAGGGTGTCTCTACATTCTTTTCCATTCATGTGGGCCCTGGAAAGATAGTTCCTGAGGTCATTAGACCCATGTGGAGGAATAGCTGTACGGGTTAGGGGGTGGAGTGAGGAAGGGTGCAGGATGAACTTATTCCCTTGTCCTCAGTGGGGCTGGTCTTGTGGAAGAGGGAGAAGGAATCATTTCATTCCCTCATCCCTACTCACTCCAGCCCCTGGCATGGGCCACTGTTCTTCCATGTAAGTCCCACAGCTCCACAGATGGCCTTTCTGGAGGTCAGAAGGGACTGCGGGAATGCAGGAGGGCTCCACCTTCCATGTATGAATGGCTGGCTGGTTGCAGACCAAGTTTTTAAAAAGAATTCCACTAGGTACACTCAAGGCACCCCTCTTTCCTGGCTGTCAGGTTGCCACTGACTCATGGTGACCCGGTGAGGTTTTCAAGGCAACAGACATTGGGAGGTGGTTTGCTGTTGCCTGCCCCTGCCCTGCAAGCCTAGACTTCCTTGGTGGTCTCCCATCCAAGTATTCACCTGGCCTGACCCTGCTTAATTTCCAAGATCTGATGATGAGATCAGGGCTGTCAGGCCTGAGCTATCCAAGTCCGAAGGGTGTGTGCGTGTGTGTTCAAATTACCTCTTTGACTTCCAGCTATCGTCTAAACACCAATTGTGGTTTTCTCCACATATATTACATAGTAATTTCTGAATGGTGCCATTAGCAGGGCAGTCATAGGAAAGAGTGATTCCAGTCTGAGTGTATTGATTTCAGTGGGCTTAGACTGGAGTGACTGTGCTTAGGATTCCACTGGTAGTATTTGCATAACAGCCAGAACAGGGTGTTTCTGAGACTTCCTCAGAACAGTACATTGAAATATTTTTCATTGTTTTTGAAATATTTTAAATATTTCATTAGCGACCAATAACAAATTCCGTTGCTCTTCTGGCTCTCGTTTGTGTGTCCCCCCCTTCGGTTATTAACCTTTTATGCACATTATTATATTGCTTTACTTATTTATAGCTCACCTTTCTTGCTGAGCCTCAAGGTGGATTGCGCGATATAAACAATGTGACTCAGACAACATAAGACAGCCAATAAACAATGCAATACTGCTCGATTACAAAGTTAGAAAAACAGTGCAAAGGAAAAAGGTATCAGACATGATATATCATAAACAATGCATAAAATGGAATTAAAAATGTAGAAGACAATGCAGTGGGGCGTAAGCCTTTGATTCTCTCCCCCCCACCACCCCCAACATGCAGATGTGTATTTCCATTTATTGCATTCTGATGTCAGTGCCTTTTGATGAATAGACCACTTTGATTGCAGTCCTGCCAAGAGGATTTAAGCTGCCACTCCTATGCAGAGGATTCAAGCCAGTTTGGTGTAGTGGTTAAGTGCGCGGACTCTAATCTGGGAGAACCGGGTTTGATTCCCCACTCCTCCACTCACAGCTGCTGGATGACCTTGGGCAAGCCCTAGTTCTGGCACAGCTGTTCTGGAAAAAGAGCAGTTTCTGTCAGAGCTCTCCCAGCCCCACCTACCTCACAGAGTGTCTGTTGTGGGGAGGGGAAGGAAAAGGAGTTTGTAAGCCGCTCTGAGACTCCTTTGGGTAGTGAAGGGTGGGGGTATAAATGCAATCTCCTCCTCCTCCTTCTTCCCTCCAATGCCATCAGAGTGACTTCTCTAGGCACAGGTATTATTTCATCATCATCATCATCATCCTCATCATCATCATCATCATTATTATTATTTCATGCTTTCCCACCTCTGCATCATTTGGAGGATAGAACTCTAGAGTCTTGTAGTGCCTTCAAAATTGTGTGGTTATCAGTGAACTAATAAAGGCAGCCTACAAGCACAGAGGTGTGCTCTGATTGCCCCCTGAAAATCCTCCTCCTACATCTGAGAATTGTTGGAAGTTCCAGATGCACAAGCATGAGCTTGTCAGAGCTTGGAAATTAAACAGGGTTGCCCACGGTCTGTATTTGAATGGGAGACCACCAAGGAAGGCTAGGGTTGTTATGCAGGGGAAGGCAATGGTGAACCGCCTCTACTCATCTCTTGCCTTGAAAGCCCCACGAGGTAGGAACTTCCTGGGGTTGTGTCATAAATTGGTTGTGACTTGACAGCACTTAATTATTATAGCTATTCTGAAAGCAGCCTCATTTCATTCTCTTGAAATATTTATTGTTCCCTCCTGGACTGAGCTGGGAGGGGCGGTCTGCAAGTTTGCCACGGAAACCAGCTGTGGATTGTACTGATTGACTAGTAGCTGTGATGTTATGAACCCAAATCCAGCCCCTGGAGCAACTTTGTATTTTTAAATATACATGTATCTTTTTAACCAGGAAGGCGTTATATGGATGTAAAATTGGAAAAGCACTCAGGTGGTGCTCTAAACGTTAAGGGGTGGGTGGGTACCTGCTTGAAGTATAGAGGGAAGGGGCAGGGCTGACGGCTGAACCAGTGTTTGATTTTCACGCATGGAGGTGTGTATGTACATATGTCCAATTGTGCAAATTGTGAAGCTGGGATGAAGCCCGGCTCGCACATTGCTGAAGAATCCACTGCTGACTTCTCTGTGTTTATATTACATGCTTCTTTATCCTTGAGGCATCAGATTTGCAAAGTGGGATTCCTGCAGCCCCAATTCTCCCCCATCTGTGCTTTGGCTTGCACTGGGCAGGAGTGCTGCTGTTAATAGTCACTTGATTTTTCTCTTAATTAATGGGGGAATACTAGGGGTGTGTGTCAGATTCCAGTTTTCTCTGTGTTGTGGATGTGGCTTGAACTGAGAACTGTTACTAACATTAACCAAGCAAAGCAGACAGCCATACACAGCCACTCCCCCCCCCCGCCCAGTTCCCAGCAGAGATGATAAACAGCAGTGAAGAAGAGCAAGACTGCGTGCAACATAGGAATTGTAGAAGAATACATGTGAATCCATAACACAACCAATGGAATAATGAAATGTGGAACAGTAACCCCTAATGCAACAGAACATGTATAAGAAAACAGGAAATATTTGACAAGCAAGGCCTAAGCTTGACAGATATCCCTGTCAATGAGTGTCCACCTAAAATGCTTTAAACCAGAGGTGTCAAACATGTGGCCCAGGGTCCGGATCAGGCCCCCGGAGGTCTTCTATCAGGCCCGCAGTGGAACTGGCTGTCTTCTGCTTCTTCTTCCAGTTCTGCTGCTGCTGCATCGTCATAGGTTTGCAGCTTGCAGATACACAACTGAACAGCATACTCAAGATTGCAACAGCACAGACATTTTGATGCGATAATTCTGAGCAAGAGGTGTCAGTTATCAGACACTGTTAAATAAACAAAATATTGCAACAGTGCTAACGTTTTAAGCATGCTTTTGTTTTAAGTTAAAAAAACCTTTGTGTTTGTGTCCTTTATAAAGTTTATATCTCCGCTTCCTGGCATTACATTTTATGACACACGTGGCCCAGCCCAACAAGGTCTCATTTATATTAGATCCGGCCCTCACAACAAATGAGTTCGACACCCCTGCTTTAAACTAAGTACTCTCGTTCATTCCCCCCCCTCACACACACACACACACACGCGTGACTTAACAGGCAATAGGGATGGTGCAAAGCAAAGTTCCCTCCCCTGTCTTATTTCATCTGTTGTAGCAGATCTCTCTCTCTCTCTCTCTCTCTCTCTCTCTCTCTCTCTCTCTCTCTCTCTCTCTCTCACACACACACACACACACACACACACACACACACAGATTAGAAAGTGCCATAACATGCATGGGCTAGTGCTAGCAATCCTACCAAAGCATAATTCCGTCTCCTGTCCCAGTTCATCTAGTGTAGTAAGGTGGGTCTGACTGCCCGAAATATTGCTGGTGCCCTAGGACAAAGGTCCATGATGCGGCAAGCTGCCTGTTATTCAGTTTTCGTTTTCTCTGTCAGCTGGTAGGTCACTCCACGGTGCAAGGGAAAGAAAGATTTCTGAACTTCTGCATGAAAAGTTGGCTGTCACAATAACAGCATCTTGCCTTCAAATGCAATCCATTCTGATCACTGTAATATCTCTGAAATGCTTGTGTGCTATCTTGGTTGTAATTTGTGATTTGGGCATACCGCAGCTGTTGTTGTTATACAGCTGTATTCTTCACCATGCATGCGTTTGGGCCGAAATGCATGAGTAGAAGAAGCATGTGGTGCAGCTCTTGTTTGTCTGCACCCTTTCAGGCTGAAGGACTGTCTCTTTCCATATATCCCAGTGTGCCCTCCAGTGTGCCTCCGGCTCGCACATTTTTGTCTTAGCTCAGGAAGGAGGGCTCCAGAGCAAACTAATTTATGCAGCAGCCAAATCGCTCACTCACAACTTTCATGCCAGGAGCTCACAAAGTAGAATCTTTGCTCCTAAGAACTCCACAGCTTAGAGGGACCATTGGTACCCACCGTGGTCCTCAGGCTGCCACCTACTGGCTGTTCCTCCACTTGAGGTGGCCCGGCTGGCATCTGTGAGAGCCCATACCTTCGCCATCGCACCTTGCTCTTTGTAGAACGGGCTCCTCTAGAAGTGAGAGAGATGTGCCATCTTTAGAAATTTTCAGGAGGCACTCCAAGGCTGTTTTGTTTGCCTCGGCTTTTAGTGGGGTATAAACTGCAGGTATCGGAGGAGGGGTGTCTTTGTTGGGGGGATATTTTGTTTTAAAATGTGATTCTTTCAATTGTGGCTTGTAAGAGCCTATGAGCGGTGAGGCGAGATGGGATATTTTAATAAATACACAAATGACTAAGCTGATAGTTGGGAATTCACGAGTTTGGGGGGGGGGAGACCCATGCAGAAGCTATGTCCGAGTGAATGGTTCCAATAGGGAGGAGCATTCAAACACTTAATGCCCAGTCGAGCTTCAATATAAATGTTGCAGCCTGGCCAAGTCCCGAATTGGGGCTGGACATCCCCTGCTCTGAGCTCCTGTTGCTCCGGAGGCTCACCGGCATTGCGTCATGCCATCACTTCCGGGGAAGATCCAGAAGTGACAGCGGTAGCTTTAGCACTACCACTGTTGCTTCCGGATCTTTCCCGGAAGTGACATCATGACACTCGTGGTGATGCCTCTGCCCCCAACCCTTCCACTGGCTATCGGGCTTGGCCTGGCAAACCTAGAATGATGCAGTAGAGAAAAATGCTATACACCATGTGATCCTCTTTATGTATCGATGCTCCGGCGTCTTGAATCATGCAAGAAGGCACTGTCTTATCTATTTGAGTGTTGCATTAGGGACAGTCGTGGTCAAAGTGAAGCCGGTTCTACTACGATGATCATAGATACCCAGACCATTTTTTTTTTTGCACCCATAACGCTCTTTCTACTTGGTGACTGTTGACCTTCTGAAACAGCCTTGGGATGCCTGCAATACAAGACAAGGCATCTTCATCATCTTGCAAAATAATGGAAGAGAAAATTGGCTTCGTTTTATTGCACCGCCAGGTCAGCCATGCCCTCAGCGATACTGCTGCCTCCTGCAATTTTTATCTCTGTCTAATTGAATTGAGGCCAACCAATGATTCATGTTATGGCACTTTTTGATTTGCTATCCTTTCCTTCCTGAAGAAAAAGCAGTAAAAAGGAAAGCTTTTTTAAAATGGTGGCTGTATTTGCAGGGGTTGGGAGGGGTGGGGTTCCTTACATATGCCAGTGACTAACCGACGCAAAATATCTCCGTACATTGCCATCAGGTGGCAGTAGGAGTTCACTTCCATCTTTTTTCGGAAGGGCATTACGGTATTATTTCACTACAGTAAAATCATCATCACTTGAAATACAAATTGAATTTCCAAATTTGCTTTGATCACCTTGCCAAACTCGGCATCTGATTTGGAGCATATTGTATGGAGTGGAGTTTATTGCCACAATAAATCAGCGGATTGATGTAGACTGTCAGCTGGAGAAGAGAGTTATAAAGCTGCAATGTATTATTTTATTCAGGTTTTATTATGCCTTCTACTTTTTCAGAACTACAGAATGCCGTAGATGACTCCCTGAGCTACTATGGGGGTGTCCTCAGGCTACAGTTGTCTCGCTGTTGTATTTCTTTATCATATTGTTACCTTTTCAATAGGGGTGCGAAAGGGTTTGTACTTACAGAACAGCATGCTGCCAAAACCACCTTCTGTCATCTCTTATGGTGATTGTTTATATTATTTATTTATTTATTTATTTATTTATTACTTTTTATTTATATCCCGCCTAGCCAGAAGCTGGCTCAAGGCAGCGTACAATAGTTAAAATGCCATAAAACAATAAATACAGTACATATCATAAAATTCATTAACAACAGATTACATAAAGTGCTGGTGTGAACAGAAGGTGATTCCTATATTATGCTCCCAGTGTCATGCGGGCAGCAAATATTGAGCATTATGATTTTCTTTCTATCTCAAACTTTGCTTTCAAGTCATTAATTTTAAAAAACTCAGGTAGAAATATGTGTATTCTCGTAATAAAACTGGGGAAGAATCCCCCCCAAACCATGTATACATTGTCAAGGTTAATAACTCTTTAGCTAGGAAAAAAATCCCCATTTTCCTTAAGATGGCCCCTTCCAAAATATATACAGGCAAGGCTTGTAGAAGAACATGCACTTGTGGTACATCAGGATCACTTCCAGGTTCCAGCAAGGAAGTTACCTAAATAGGAAGAGCTGGTTCTTTTTGTCTTTCTGGTTGTTGATGAACTATGAGTAGCTAATGGGTGACACGCTAACAGTAGGCTATTTTTTCCCCTGGGTTAGTAACTTTTATGGATTTCTATAAAAGGTTTCAATCAGTACTGACCAGCAAAGAAACAGGAAATCTGAATGGATTCCAAGCCACAGCAATTTCAGAATCTTCCTTAAAATGCTATTATTTTGAGGTATGAATCGAATTATGCTAAAATAGCTGTACAATGAAAATGGCATCATGAGTTCTTATTTCTGAGACGTGAGCAAATTTTGGACTGAGAGAAAGGGAAGGAGGCAACCTGAAAGTCATGTTAGGAACTAGTGCTTTGTGAACTAACGTGGATGCCTCTTCCATAAGACTGTTTTGTTTGTATTTTCAGAATTTGTTAAAGAGAAAAATCTGATAATAGACAAATTTTAGAAGGCTATCTGTAGCATCTCAGACATTTAGGCAGTCGTTTTTCTCGTTAAACAATGGGCAAAGTTTTCAAGGAAATACTTCAAGGTGTTAAGCTTTTGGCCTCAGAGGAGTATTACTTCAATGCACTAGTTTGGTATCTAGAATGAAGTATTTAGATACCTAGAATGTTTATTATAATTCAGAACAGGTATCCATTATCCCAATTTATTTCATATAGAATTATGAATCCTTCCTTTCTGATATGCAAGTTGAGCCATCCGTGTCTACCTAAAAATGCAAAAATAAATTTATCTCTTGATGTGGTTCTCATAATCTTTTCCCGTAGGGTATGTTAATAGTAATGCATTTTAATTTGTTTCAAAGCAACTAGAGCAGAATGGGGTATTGCTTTTAATACAGAAAAATTTATAATACAACATTGTGTTTTAAAAATTCTGTACTTGGGCAATTAATCACCAATTCTAAATTCCATATAATACATTTGAATTTAATTCAATGAGGCTCATTCACTTTAAATGTTCTGTTGTGGTTAGCAGAGTTTTTTGCAACCATATTACCAAGCTTGTTCTCAGATCCATGTAATTTTTTGTTTCCTTTTATTTATTTCTACAGCCCAAGATCTGTAGAAATCTGTTTCGCTTTTTGTTTTCAAGTCAAAACATTGTTGGAGTTTTCTAAACTTCAAAGACATTTGTATTTGATTTTTCAACTTGTATAACATACTGTGCTGTAGTTATGAATAATTACATGTAATTTTCCTTTAATCTTTGGTTGGCTGGCTTGGAAGAAATTGCTAAGTATTTTTTTGCCTTTGTGTGGTATCATTATTCAATTCTAGCTACAGCAATTAGCCTCCCTCACAAAGGAATTATATCTCCGATACTAGAGGAAAGGGAGGGGGAGATGTTTGCTATGCTGATGTTCCTCTTCATTAGATCAAAATCAGAAGCCCTTTGGAATTGCTTTGCAAACCAGACTCGAAACCATGGTTTTGATCTTGGCTTCCCATTCTGGCTTGGACATGCACAAACCATAGATTTATGGTTCAGATGTAACAACAAACTGTGATGCTGCAAACTAGAAAGACAGGGGGACAGGGGATGCCCACAGAACTTTGGGCGGGTGGGGAGTGGAAATACCTGAGCTTGAGATCATTTTTGTAACAACAACTCATGTTTTGATGTCATGTCTGAACTTTAACCCTTTACAGATTTTTTTTTGTAGAGTTTCAATTAAGTTTAAGATCTATGAATTTTCCATAGGTTACTTGAAAATTGTGGATAAACTGTGTCTTTCAAGTTACTGGTGGAAATAGCACAGCGTACACAATATAATCTGAGTGATTCCTTCAGCTCACAGAAGAGGAATAATAGGTGCAGATAAAATTCTGAATAACTCAACACATCTCTTACCCTCTTCTCCACCACATATAGTTCTAAATGGCTTAAAATAAAAACATATTCAAACTGTTAGCAACGAACATTAAAACAAATTGGCCATATCATTGTCTCCAATAGTCAAAGGGACTATACTTTAAAAGGCTTCAAGAAAATTGCCACTGGAACAATATGGCTCTGCAGGCCTTCCAGGAGGCTGATAGATGTAGAACCTTTTGCATGTTATTCTTTTCTGTAGGAGAATAACTCAGTTCAGATGACAAGTGATATGGAAGCGATTGCAAAAGGTTCTCTTTTCACTGACGTCTGTGCTTTGTACATGGATATGTTGTACCTTGATAACTCTCAAGAATGTTCTGCGGAAGGAAAAAAAATGATTTCTAAACTGTATAAGGTTCTATTGAAATGGTATACGGAGGATGAAGTTGTAAAAGAGCAAATGATAGAATGGGCTGTAAATGTTAATACAGAGATATTAATGACATCTTGGGAATACTTGTGGAAAAAGTCAATGAAAATTTCAACTTGTGTAAATGTTAAAGAGAATTGTTATAAAATGATGTACAGATGGTATATGACGCCCAAAAAAATTGCTATCATAAATGAAAGTATGTCTAACAAATGTTGGAAATGTAAGAAACATGAAGGGTCTTTTTACCATATGTGGTGGACATGTGATAAAGCAGTAAAGTATTGGACAGAGATCCACAATGAGATACAAAAAATTTTGAATTGTACTTTTAAGAAAGACCCACAGATGTTATTGTTAGGTCTTAAAATGGAAGAAATAAATGTAGCCAAGAGAACACTATTATGGTACTTGACTACAGCAGCAAGACTGACTTTTGCTCAATGTTGGAAACAAGATAAAGTACCTGAAACATGGGAATGGATTAAAAAACGTTGTTTTTGGCGGAAATGGACAAGTTAACAAGAAAGTTAAACAACGAAGAAGATGAAACTTTTTTTAAAGATTGGAAAGACTTTCAAAAATATCTGTTGAAAAATTGGGACATTAAAAGTGGTTTGATTAGCTTTGACAGTTATTAAGAAGAAATGGAAAGAGAATTAGACTTGTATTGTTACCGTTAGTAAGAGAAAATAAGTTTAGAAGCAACTGTAATAGAATAAGAGAGATATTAATGGGGTTGGAGCAGTGCTGGAAGCCTGATGTGGGGGGGAGAAAGGGAAAAAAGAAAAATGGGTATGTATTGCTATGTTTAAATTGTATGAACTTGTGATATATCCAATAATAAATTGTATTTACAAAAAAAAAAAAGAATGTTCTGCAGGAGCAAGACAACCAAAGTTAATGTTTCAGCATGAGTTTTTTCTCCTGAATAATAGATTTCTAAAGCATGCAATTGTATTGGGTTATTCAATTATTGTGAGTCTGCGTGGCTTACCAAATTCACTCTCCCTTGACCTGGCAAAATCATTCCCTTTTTTTCTAGTTCAAAATAAAGTGTTCAACAACTATATGGAAATCTTTATTTTTCCAGTTCCAGGTATGCCCTTCTCAACAATGAAAACCTCCCCACCCATAAGTCTAACTCTATGTTTTGGCTTTATCAGGGCTTTTTATTTTTAAGAGGTGTTGGAACTCTCAAGAGGGAAATGAAGTTTCCAATCAGTATACTGAAAACTCATGAACTTTTAAACATTTTAAAAAGAATTTTGTCAAAGTTGTTCTGGAACTCCATTCCAGCACGTTCCCCCAGGAAAAAAGCTCTAGACTTTATGCTTGTATAAAGTTCATTTGAAAGTTGCCTATGCGACACAAACTCTTCTAAGACGGTTCAGCTTCAAAACCCTGGGCATGATCCAGCCATAGTTAGGTGGTAGAAGCAGGGCCTTTTTTTGTAGAAAAAGCCCAGCAGGAACTCATTAGTATAGTAGGCCACACCCAACAGCAGGAACTAATTAGCATATTAGGCCACACCCTGACAGTACACCTCATTAGCATTTTGGCCACACCCATGCCTTCCCTTGGCTTGTCCAGGTGCCCCGCGGCTGTGGGGAGCCCAAGCAAGCCGGCCCTTGGACAGGCTGGGGAAGGCATGGGGAGGCATTTAAATGCCTCTCCGATCCTTCCAGCCCGCCCGCTCCGGCCCACCTGCCTCGGAGTCGCTGGGGGTGTCGCTCTCCAGGCATTTCCTCTGTAGCCATGCATGCAGAGGTTTTTGCTGTAGTGGGTGTGGACAACTCTAAGGCCAGCCAGAACTTTATTCCTGTGCGTTCCTGCCCCAAAATAGCCCTGGGCAGAAGTACACTAATTTCAGTGGGAGAGCTAAGAATGTTTTTAATTCCTCCTCTCAGTGAAATTGGCAGTCTATAAAATATCCCTCTGTGTTTTCAGTAAATACAAGGAAGCAAAATTTTGGCAGGTATAGATCCCTTATGAGGACCAGAATTGGCAGTCTGCAATGAGAAAGCTACCACCTCTGCTGTTGTGGGATCACTTAGTCTGACATCTTCCCTAACAATGTGCCCAAAGAGCATTTCTAGATAAAGTCAGATTTTAAATAGAGTTGTTTGAATGTTTTCTAACATTGGTGAATAACTGACATCATAATTCCTCTTGCGCATATGAATATTGTCTTCTTTTTACAGGTAAATTTACAAGTACTTCGTTCTTTTATCCATGTTTCAGTTACGACAATACCGCTGTGTATCCACATCAGGGATCCCCAGCCTTTTGGGTTGTGCGGTAACCTAGGGAATTTTGAGAGGGGGTGGTGAGCGCCACCTCAATATGGCTGCCATAGGAGGTGGAGCCAAATGGAATACCTCTCTCCTCACACCTTCTGGGAAGTAGGAAAGCATGAAGGGGGAGTGGAAGTACACACTGAATAAGGAAAGCCCAGGTGCTTACCAGCTCCTCTTGATCCTCCAGTGGAAAACCCTATCAGTCAGTAACAAGCTTTACCTTACAATGGCCCCACCCACTTTCTGAAAAGCTCAGAGGGCACCAAGGGAAGTACTGGTGGGTGCCACGCCGCCCATGGGCATAGTGTTGGGGAACCATGATCTATGTAATTTGAATTTGGGTATTTGTGAAATCATTTCACATGTTAACAACAATGTCTTGTGTTGGATTTTTATTCCCAGCAGATATATGGAGTGACCAGTCATTTCAAACAGACCCCGACTTACCACCTGGCTGGAAAAAAATCAACGATATAGCTGGGATTTATTACTGGCACATACCAACAGGAACAACCCAGTGGGAACGTCCTGTGTCAATACCAGCAGATCTTCCGGGCTCAAGAAAAGGATCACTTAGTTCTATCACCCCATCTCCTACTCCAGAAACTGAGGTAAAGTTTGTACACCAACCCAGAGCATGTGGTGAGGCAGAAATATATTTTAAATGATTGTTACAAAAATTAGTATATTTTAGCAAGCTCAGGGCTGTGAACAGAGAGAGAATGTGGGGACAATATTTGGGGGGCCAAGTCTCCTGGAGGGCCCTTGAAGCCAGCCAAATGTCTTTCCACTTATTTTTTTAAATGCAGTTCTGGCTGCAGCCACTAGAGGCACAGGGAAGTTTAAGCATAGCAAGAGATATTCTACTATCAGCTAGACTTGACTTCTCCAGGACTGAACCAAACTTGCCTAACAGATCATGTTGACATGGTCATCAACCAAGCCAGCACTGGAGCAAGACAAGACTGCACGATTAATGACTGCTACAGTAATTGCCAGCCTGCAGGTCATTTTTTCCAGTGGTCTAGCCTTCCTCTCTTCCTTTCCTTGCATCCAGCTCAGCCAGATCTTGCAAATCATTAGTTAGGGTGTTGCAGCAAGATATAATAACCTTTCCCATTCTTTTTCTTAATTTCTCTTTCTCTTTCTACTACTTTTTTCATTAATTTTTCTCTCCCTCCACCTAATTTTTCCATGTCCCCCCCTTTATTTTGAAGTCTAGGTCTCAAGTCTTTCTCATCGATATCCTGTTTGACAACAGAATATACTTAATACTAGTACAGTAGCAAACCTTTATTAATATTATGAATGGGGGGGAGTTAATATTTCCCCATGATCTAACAAGGTAGTAAAAGGATGCTTCCCCCACTCCACTCTTTACATACATGGCAATGGAACATTAATCTCTTTTAGTAGTTATACATGTGGAACAGAAGTTAGAATTCCCAGTTCAGGCACTGGGTTGTTATCATTATTACTGTGTTGAAAGATCTAATAGCCCTTTGTAATGTCATAAAAAATTAGATTTATAACAAATGCCATACCCAGTCTTTCTCCAGTGGGGACCCAAAGCTGCATTGTTCTCCTGTTTTCCATTTATCTTCACAACAATCCTGTGAGGTAGGTCTGGCTGAGAGTGTATCACCTTATGGCCTTCCATGGCAGACCAGGGATTGAAGTATTAGAGACACACGACTAGTTGCTTAAACCTCTCTTATTACATAGAATCATAGAATCGCAGAGTTGGAAGGGGTCATACAGGACATCTGGTCCAGCCCACTGCAGAATCAGCCTAGAGCATACCTGACAAGTGTTTGTCCAGCTGCTGCTTAAAGACTGCCAGTGAGGGGGAGTTCACCGCCTTGCTAGGCAGCTGATTCCACTGTGTCACAACTCTTACTGTAAATAAGTTTTTCCCAGTATCCAACCGGTACCTTCCCACCCTTAATTTAAACCCTATCCTCTGCTGCCAACAGGAACTGCTTCGTGCCCTCCTCTAAGTGACAGCCCTTCAAATACATAAAGAGAGCAATCATTTTCCCCCTCAACCCGCTCTTCTCCAGAGTGAACGTTCTCCAGTCCCTCAGCCTTTCCTTATAGGGCTTGGTCTCCAGGCCAGTGTTGCGTGTTGTGAAGATAACCTGGTTCCAGGAGTCCCCTTCATTTCTGGCACTACAACTTCTGTCATCATTCTGGGTTGGTGGCCAGTTTTCAAACATGTAGCATTATTTTCTGAGTTAAGCCTACCACAAACAGAGGCCCTTAGCTTCCACTGCAAATAGCATAGTATGGTTGTAGTTTGTCTCTCCTCAGCCAGGATTTTCCCATGCCTTTCAATTTTGGCCCTCAAAGTTCCACAATGATCCTGCAGCTGGTGGCCAATTTTGAGTCTCCTAGCTTTATTCTGTGATGAGTTATGCCTGCCAGCATGGTGTAGTAGCTAAGTGTTGGACTAGGATCTGGGAAACCCAGGTTCAAATCCCCACTCCTCCATGGAAGCTTGCTGGGTAACCTTTGGCTGGCCACATACTCTCAGCCTAACCTACCTTGCAGGGTTGTTGTGAGCTTAAAATGGAGGAGAGGAGAATGGTGTAAGCCACCTTGGGGCCCCATTTAGTGTAGCCAAGCTCCAGGTGGCACCTGGACATCTCCTGCTTTGACAGTTGATCTCCAGATGACCAAAATAATTCCCCCTGAAGAAAATAGCTGCTTTGGAGGGTGGACTTTATGGCATTATACCCTGCTGAGGTTCCTCCCCCTCCTCAAACCCTGCCTTCCCCAAGCTCCACTCCCAAACTCTCCCGGTATTTCCCACCCCAGTGCTGGCAACCCTATACCCCACTGGGGAGAAAGGCAAGAAATAAATAGATGATGGACAGCCAGGCCAATTCTTTTATTGCTATAGATTCATTGTAACAGAAAGCCAAGTGATTTGTTTTGTTATGATAGATTTAGGTTTAGATCATGGTCATGTGGGGGGACACACGGAGTCTTTGTCCAGGGGCCCAACGTGGCTCTTGGCAGCCCTGAGACAGCTTATTTCATAACAAATGAGAGATGGTTTCCAGTCATGCAAACTAACTACTTTGTGCCTTTCGTGTGAGTCTCCCCGAATTGCTGCCAGATACAAGAGGGCAGGGAGAAATGTAAATGTGGACTGGGATTTATGTAAATGCAGTCTGCAGGAGCCAGAGTTAACTCCTGTCGTGGAGCCAGATAATCCCGCACGCAGCATCCCCCTGACCTAGAATGGTGGAGAAGGGTTGATTTCCCCCACCCTGCGTTTGTCACCTCGAGAGGTGTCACAGAGAAATCACAGCACTTTGTATCCTGAAGCAGAAACCCTTTGTGTGATTATCATAAAAAGATTCCTTACAGCGGACATTCTCGGAGTGTATCGTCATGATTTTTTTCTAAATTAGGCAAACAGTGTTCCAGCCTCCCCAGGCATTAACAAGGGAGAGCTGAGGTGACGCTGTTTTGTTTTTGTCCCCCCCCCATTTGTCAGGAGCTTTTCCAGTCACCATGTCATGGGATCCCCAAGGAACTGCATATAAAGACAAAACAAAATCAGATAAATTGGGGCTAGGGTGCTTGCTCTTGTCTTGAGTCCCCCGTGGAAGAAATTTGGAATAAATAATGTTCTTCCCTTCAACAGAGTGAATTTAAATGAGTAAATCCAAGCATCCTGAAGATGTACCATCCATAATACATTTTATTTCCCTTTGGGGTTTCCTGACATCTGATATCTAGTATTTGTGTTTTCATTCCATTTGCATCGAAGTCGTATAATGTGAAGGTGGTCTGGAGTCACCTAAAAAATGTCCTTGTGCCTTTCAACCTTAACCTAACAAAGTGTGTGTGTGTGGTGCTGTAGTTTTCATTAGAGGAATTATAACAGAGATCTCCATCAGGTAGCTTACAAGCTACTCGATGGTTTGCTGGCTGTCTCAGCGTCACTCATGCATCCCCTAGAAAACCCAAGAAAAGACTGGGAAAAGGTTTCCTCTCCCCCCCCATGGTTTTATTTTATAGGATTTTTCTCTATGCCGTTTAGCTGATAGCTTCATTCCTGAACTCTTTCTAGTCCATGTTCTGTTTCTAGGTGGGGAAGTAGTTCAGTACATCTTTTGTTACTTGGAAGTAGCTTTCATTAAAGAAAAGGACGTTGATCTCGTGAGCTATGTCATTTACTATCTGAACAATGAAAAAATAATTCAGGCTGAAAGAACCTGCCGGTTGTTCCTGACGCATCACAGATAATTCTTGCACGGTGGGGGAATGCATACATTTCAGTTGCATACAAATCAAGGACAGCCCTACAATCAGGAAAGGTGAGGCATCTTGCCTTATGGGGCAGATTTAGGGGGGGTGTCTTTTTCTTTTTTCTTTTTGCTGTCAAGTCACAGCTGACTTACGGCAGCCCTGTAGTGTTTTTGAGGCAAGAGACGTTCAGAGGTGGTTTGCCGTTCTGTGCCTCTCCAGGCTCGTAGCCTGCGTGGGGCCCTGGGGGCCCGCCCCCCCCGCGGGTTTTGCAGGCCCCTTCCCCCGATCCTCTGCTCCCCCCTCCTCCCTCCTCCCCCAGCCCTCGCCCCTCTCCCTACGGTCACCAAGGCCGGCCGGGGCGCTCCGAGAGGGGAAGGGAAGGGGAAAGGAGACGGGCCGAGACGGCTGCCTATGGCTTTAAGTTAATTTTTTCCCACCATAGAGAACAATGGAGGGAATAGGGGCAACCTGTTTTGGGGCCCATAAAATTGGATCCCCTGGTCCAATGTTCTTGAAACTTCGTGGGTATCTTGGGGAGAGGCTCCATATGCTACCCTGTGAATTTGGAGCCTCTCCCTCAAACCCCCTCCCCTCCAGCCCCCAGAATATACCATATGTTTTCACCATTGACTTCAATGGCCCATAGGATATAATGGGGCCGAATTGCCGCTGAATTTCTTTCATTCCCTCCTTTCCTTCTCTATTTTTCCTCTTTCCCTCCTTCTTCTCTTCTCTCTTTCTTTCTTTCCTACCTTTTTCTCTTCTCTTTTTCCCTCCTTTCCCTGTTTCCCTCCATCTTCCCTCTCTTTCTTTCCCTCCCCTTTCCATCTCTTTCTTTCCCTCTTTCCTTCTTTCTACTCTCTCTCTTTCCTTCCCTCTTTCCTCCTTCTGTGGCCCAACTCTAGTGAGAAGGAGTTTAAACTTTAAACCCCTTCTCTCTTAGCTCCCCCACCCAGGCCAGCTAGGGAAGGGGAGGCTTTTGAAGATGCCTCCCCCCCTTTTGCTTCCCCTTCTGACATCACTTCCGGTGATGTCAGGGGGTGTGGCATATGCTAATAGTCTAATAGCTCATTAGTATGCCATATTCTAATGAGCTCCTGCAGCTGTTTTTCTACGAAAAGACCCCTGCTTCCGATAAGGTCTTAATTGTGGTTCCCATTGTCAAATGGGAAGGCTTTCAATCAACATTTCTCTTCTTTTTAAGAATGTTCCTATATTTTAAGGGTAGAAATATATATATATATATATATATATATATATATATATATATATATATATATATACACACACACACACACACACACACGTAGTGACTAGAGTGGTAAACTCCAATGTGGTGCCCAACAATGTGTTTGCTGGTGGCTACTTGCTTCTTACCCAGCACTTTTTCACCAAAGCAAACAGCCAGTTCTGACTATCTTTCACCTCAGTAAAGCAGGAGGTGTTTTTGAAGACCCCAAGGGAAATCACTTTTGGTCTTACAGAGCGTGCACATTTGGAGACAGTTGTCCTGATCACAGGTGGATGCTCTGCTTGAAACCTCCCAATATTTTAGCAGCCATTTTGTGATTGGTCCTGCTTCCCAAGGTATCAATTTTGTGATTGTGACCACTGCCCTTTCTTAAAATTCCAAAAAATGCCCACAAGTTCAAATCAAAGTAGCAGCCCCTTGCAGGAAGAAGTTCAGTATTTTTTTATTGTAAGATGAAACTGAATTCTAGGGGGGAAGCTATTTCTGGTTTTGGCTTAATAGTCTTCTCTGCTCTCTAATAAAATATTTTTCCTTTTTTCTGTTGCTGCTTTGCATGCCTTTCAGTATCAGGTCTCAATGAAAACTTTTTGAAAACTTAGTTCTGTTACACAAAGATTAATACTGCTGTGATTGTGCTGTCCGGTTTTAAAAACATAAAATCAAATCTCTCTTTCAATTGTACTGAATTTGTCTGACGAGATTGAATTTGGTCTATATTTTTCCCCTTGCAATCATGGTTCCCCAATGGAAGGGGGGGGCAGTGTTCCCTCTAAGCTGAGATAGTGTGAGCTAGCTTACACTTTTTAACTTCCAACTCGCAGATTTTTGTCTTAGCTCAGGAAGGATGGCTCCAGAGCAAACTAATTTATGCGGCAGCCAAATTGCTCTCTCACAACTTTAATGGCAGTAGCTCACAAAGTAGAAGTTTTGCTCACAAAACTCCACAGCTTAGAGGGAACATTGGTGGTGGGCCCCCTGAGAAAAACATGGGCCCCCTGAGCAAAAAGTTGTTAGCTACGGGCCTGTGCCTCTCCCTAGTGGTCCTGCTATTCCTTGGTGGTCTCCAGTCCTAATATTAACCATAGCCACCATGTTTAGCTTCCATGATCTGCTAACCTGGGCTATCCGTGTCAGGGCAGGAGGGTTCCACAGAGGGCAATAAATTGTCAGTGGCTTAAATTATTATTTTCTTCCCATTTATAGGGCATGTTTTAGATTTTCTGTCTTGGACACTAAGATGTCCTATCTGTAATGACAGCAATATCTGGAATAAAATATAGTCAACTGGAACCCTACTGGCTTTCTTTTTGTTCCTTGCTTGTGACAATTTACTTCATATTTACTATTCAGTTTCTCTTAGAAGCTGTCTGACACTCATAGACGTGGCCTTTCAGCTACCTCAGAAAAACCCCTGAATACATTTTCTGACTGAGTAATTTGTCAGTTTCCTTATTATGTGACATCCAACGTATTTTTTTTCTTGAGCCTTTTCACACACAAAAAACTTGCTTCAGAAGAGCAGTGCCCAGGTTTGAATGGAAAGCAATTCCATTTTAACAGATTTCCATATGGAAGGTTTTTAGCAGGAATGCTGACAATTACGCTCTGTACTGTACCGTGGCTTAATTTGAAGATTCTAATAGAAAGAAAACAAGTTTCAGTCCTGCAGACAGTAAGCTGAACATGGGGTAAGATGAAAATGTCACCAGTCACTGTTAGCAAAGTTGTATCTAAAACAAAGAAAAATTATGTCCAGTGTATAAGCACTAGCTAATTAATATGTACCCAATGTTGGTCTAATTTGGGTATATATGTAAGCCAGCTTTTCAAAGGCAGCTCTCTACTTTATCCATTAGCAAAGTCCCTTGAAGGATTTGTCAGAAAAAACGATTAAAGAATGACAAATACCAGACATGACATTTTCAAAAACAAGTTCTACATTGGAGGGTATTTTTTTTTAAGTTCTGAGAATCATTTAAAAAAGCTAAAGTATAGCTCAGACATAATGCCTAGCTGTGATTTCACACTGCCACGAATGAGACCTGTAAATACGTGCCGTCTCGTCCTTCTCCCTTCTTTTCTCATGTCGTCAGAGTCAGTTACTTGCTCCTAACTAGTTTTAAATTCAGCAAGACTGTAGGCTGTCCATGTCCAGCATGTAGCTGTTTGTATAACATTAATACTAATTCCATTGTAAGCTTCCTCGAGTGCTGTGTTTCAGTATTCCCTCTGAGCTGAGTTAGGGTGAGCTAGCTCACAGCTTTTTAGCCTCCAGTTCATACATGTTTGTCTTAAGTCAGGAAGGATGGCTCCAGAGCAAACTAATTAATGTAGCAGCCAAATTGCTCTCTCACAGCTTTAATGCCAGTAGCTCACAGAGTAAAATTTTTGCTCAAAAGACTCCGCAGTTTAGCGGGAGCATTGTTGTGTTTAATAGAAAGGCCTCCTAAACTTAGCATATCCAGAGTTCCCCAGATTGCCCCATGTGTACTTTTGGAATTCTGAGAAAAGGGGAGTGAGTGCTACAACAAAATGGCTGCCAGGAGGGCCGATTCCAGTCACAAAATAGTGAGACATTTCACAAAATATTAGGAGGTATCAAGCCAAGCTTCCTCCTAGAAGGAAAGCAGCTGTTTCCAAATGGAACAGCAGGTAAAAAGGGCAATGCCTCTCCTTTGGGGAGGCTCACTTTGTAGGGGGGCTGTGGCTCAGTGGAAGAGCCTCCACTTTGCATGCAGAAGGTCCCAGGTTCAATCTTCAGTATCCCCAGTTGAAAGGACCCTGCAGTAAATAATGCGAAAGACCTTTGCCTGAAACTCTGGAGAGCGGCTATCAGTCTGCATAGACAAGATGGACCGATATAAGGCACCTTCATATATTATGTGTCTCTATGGGCTATGATGAAGCACCTATCCTATTCCCATGAAACAAAGGAGAAACTTGGGAGGCCCTTTGCTTTGCATAAAAAGCAAATAGGCATCAGGAAGCACATTGGTGGGTGCTAAGGGACACGTAAGCGCAACTCTGGGGAACATTGGCATGAACCATTCCTTGAAATTACAGTGAAAGTGAGGAAGTATGGTTTCTGCTAGCCAGAAAGCCACAATGGCGAGGTTGTTCCTTCTGGATTGGGTCCAAATTCACAGAAGAGTTCTGAGAAGACCCGACGCCCACCCATACGTGATAAGTGGTGAATCGTCTTATTGTAACAATATTTGTATGGATTTATACCACAACCAAATTAGTATTATCAGCAAAAGACTGACGAGGAACTTAATTGGAAGCAAAGGCTTAACCCTTTTCATTACAGAAAACAGACTTTAGTAGATGAATAATTTTGATAAAGGAGACTAACAATGATTAATTAAAAGCCAGCACAGAACATTTATATATTCGCACAGCTCTTTGTGTCCATGTTTTACTTTTAGGTGCCCCCAATAAAAAGAGTTATTCTATCGACTCGATTTTACTGACTCATTATAGTTCATAGGCAGAGGCTTGGCTTTGAAAAGAAAGGGCTTTTGAATCAGCCAAGCAGTCATAAAAATTCCTCATGTTTCGTGGGGAAGAGGCGAATGGAGTCCAACATACATACACATGTGGTGAGAACTGCATATTACTTTTTCCCCCAGGGGATCATTTCAAGACTTGCCTTTCTTTTCCAAATGCAACTACTAGGGTTGCTTCTTAGAAGGAGAGAATGGCGTGGGAGGTGGAGCAGAGGAGGAGGAGGAGGAGGAACACCTCTTTAACCCTTTCTTGTCCTGCTCGTTTCCTGCTGAAAAGGCCATCCGCGAGCAACTTATACTTTTGCTGAGTACCACTATGAGTACCACTATCCCTCCTCCCAGTGCAAATGGTTTGAGAGTGGTATTTTTCTCTATTAAATTTTTAAACTTCTGGATTATGTAGAAATGTTTTAACTTGGAAGAGGACAGAAGGATTTTGACCCGTAATGGCTTTGAAATGAAAGGAAATATACTCCCTTGTTCCTCTTGCTTGCAATTGTCTTGCAGCAAGGTCTGTCTGTATTTCTTACTAATCACCTTCTACCAGTGTCACCCCTCCCTCCCCTTATGTTGAAATTCCCACTAACTTTTTGTTACTTGATCTAGTACCTTGAAAATACAAGAGGATTACCAACTAACAAAATCCCAGGGAAACAGAAATGCAAACACACACACACATCCCATTTCTCTTTGAGTAGGCCAAGGCAATTTGACCAAGTTCCTCATGCTCCTTTTCATTCAAAGATCATAATTAAAGGATGAGCTTATTGTTCGTCTGGTTCAGAACTGTAACACCTTTCTTTTGTCTCAGTTATGTTTCTCGGCAAATAACTCCAGAGATGTTCCTTGTTCTGAGTATTACTGCTGGTACCAAATACCATTGTGCCCTGGGCCGGCCTCAATATAGAGGAGAACTAGGCAGCTCCCTGGGGAATCAAAAGTCCAGGGTCATCTGCTTCAGTTGTGTAAATGTCCATGCATAAAGAGCCTCTGCTTGTATTTTTGGAGGCGTTACAGATAGGTTCTTTGGCCAGATGGTATCTCCTGTCATGTAGGGGACACAGTTGGGAGTCTTTTTATCTCCACTGGCAGATTTCCTTGTAATGAGGAGAAAGTAAAGAACAGACAGACATTAACAATGAAAATGGAGAAAGTAGTATCACAGTACAGTCATGATCAGTTAAATTTCAAATTAATGAGAGAGAGCAGCATAAACTTTTGGACTGGCCCGTATTTTACCACAGGTTAAGACGCTGAATTTCAAGGTGATCTGTTTCCCTAACCCAGCCTGTAAATATCGATGCTAACAATGGTGTCTTGTGTTTTTTTTTTCTTTTCCCCCCTTCTGTTCTTTTTTCTTTTTTTCTTTTTTTTTAAATGAATGTGCTTCTTCCTGTGTGAATAATTATATGTCTAGAAACAGCCATGGAGTGATTTTGCTGTACTGAATGGGGGAAAGATTAATAGTGACATTTGGAAGGCAAGTATATTGTCAGATTTCAGAACATTTTAATTCTTTTTTTAACATTTAAAAAGCAACAACAATATTTTGCATGGCTGTGGCTGTACATATCATTTCTCTCTCCACGTATCACTCATAACATCTAATCTGCCAAAATGAACGGGGGGGGGGTTTCACGAGGGGAGGTTTCGCTCACAAATCTGTTGCCTAATTTTGATCTTTTCACACAGAATACATTTGCTCAGGTCCGCAGGGCAAACATTCACCTGTAACGAAACGGTGCCTGTTTTTAACAAGCTGTACTTTGAAAGATATATGCATGCCTTTATCCACTTCAACCGAAAACACTGTGTTGTCGCTTTGCAGGAAGAAATTTTATTTTCCTTTGAATACGTAATCACTTCATGTCGGTTAAATACCTAACATCCTGTTGAAAATGCTACGTCTTTTCGTTTAGGATCTTCATGCGGCCACAGTGAATCCAGATCCCAGCTTAAAGGAGTTTGAAGGAGCAACATTGCGCTATGCCTCTTTGAAGCTCAGGTATGCTTTTTTTTTTTAAAAGAATCTTTTAAGTGTCCTTTCCTCTCAGTCCTCAATGCATCTACTTGGTAGTATGTCCCATTGATATCAATAGAATTTACTTTCAGATCAGGATGGCGGCCTTAGCCTGCTACAGGGAGCAAAATCTTTCCTGTAAGCAGACCCACTCTGTAGGTTGTCAGACGATTCTTGACCACACTGGTTCAAGGCTTGTTCCCTCTGTGGGCTTAATCCTCCAACTAGGAACAGTCATTTAAGAAAAGTCACTTACTCAAACAACATACCTTCAGACACTGGATACACACTTGGATGGTCAAACACAAATGTATGAATGAGGCAGTCATGGATATGGCCACTATCAAATTTCTGCAGTCATGGTACCTGGAAAACGCACCACTGCAATATATGGAACAGCCATCTGTATACTTACAACTGCCCAGTCCATATATTAGATTAACAATGGAAATGTGTGATCAAAAGAGGACAGTGGAACTGCTCCATAGTTAAAAGCCTTGAAATTAGCCTGGAAAGAAGCTATGCAGTGAAAAGATTGTGGAGGACCCGTTTATGCTGTTCCACAGAGAGAGGGGTGATGACTTTTGGGATGTCATTTAGTGACTTCACTGAGCCCAGTGGCCTGTATCCTACCACCTGAGTGTTTGAAGCTTTCCTCTAGCCTAAAGAGCTTTCCTCCAACTTAAGTGGCTCTTCCCTTGGAAAAAGGTTCCTGAGGCTGGAGGTAGGCTTCAAGATAGGGTATGTGCCAGTCCTTCTTGTGAGGGGAAAAAGTGGATAGGGGAAACCTGCCTTGGAAATACTCTGCTGTATATTCAGTGCAATGGAGCAGATTATAGGAATCTGAGATCATTCTGGGAACTGCTGCGAGGTGAGTGAATGATAGGGGGGTGAAACTTCCAGACAAAAGCACCATAGATGGCCTTCGTGTTGTCTTTTTTCTTTTTTTGCTGACAAGTCACAGCTGACTTGTGGCAACCCCATGGGGTTTTCAAGGCAAGAGGCATTCAGAGGTGATTTGCCATTGCCTGCCTCTGCATCACAACCCTGGTATTCTGGGCTCTTTTTGTAGCAGGAACTCCTTCTCATATTAGGCGACACACCCCTAATGTAGCCAATCCTCCAAGAGCTTACAGAGCTCTTCTGACAGGGGCTACTATAAGCTCTTGGAGGATTGGCTACATTAGGGGTGTGTCACATAATATGCAAAGGAGTTCCTGCTACAAAAAGAGCCCTGCTGGTATTCCTTGGTGGTCTCCCTTCCAAATACTGACCAGAGCTGACCCTGCTTAGCTTCCGAGATCTGACGAGATTGGGCTAGCCTGGGCTAGCCAGGTTTGAACTCAACCATCTTCTTGCTCAGGAAGGCTGACAGGAAAGGGTGAATTATTTTTAGACTTTCAATACAGATCTCTGTGTGAACTGGAGGTTCATATTTCCGTTAGTGATTCTGTATGGTCCTAGAATTTATTTATATATCACATTTTTATCCTGCCTTTCCTTCAAGGTGCTCGGGGCAGTGTACATGGTTCTCCTCTCCTCAGTTTTACTGTCAGAGTAACCCTGTGTGATAGGTTTGGTGCGCTTCATGAATTTGGACTTCCCATTCCTGGTCCAATATTTAATCCACCTACACCACACTAATTCCCAATGTAGAGGTGGGGTCTTGTATAGGTTGGTCAAGAGACTGAAGAGAAGGTAATTGGAAAAAACTTCCCCTAGGAAATACTGAGGTAAGAAATGGTGCAATTCGGGAGAGTGATATTCTCAAAAAAACAACATTTAGACATGTGGCTTGGCTTATTTACAGGAGCCATCTGCACAGACAACTCTGTCCAGACAAACCATTTCATCTCTCTCTCCTTGGGTAAACTGGTGGTATCTTGCCCAGATATCCCTCAAATGCTAGAGCCAGTCATGCCTTAACGTAGATGCGGATACCACCAAAAGTCATAGGTGCAGAAGCCTCTTTGTGCTAAAAGCTTTATGTAAATGTATTGCATCCTTTTAATACTTGACATTGAGCCTAATTTTAGTATCGTTTCCGCAACAGAAATGCCCCTCAGTGTGATGAAGATGATTCCTGTAGCATCAACAGTGATCCAGAAGCTAAGGTCAGTAAGCAAATGGTTTTTGAAAAACGCTGCTCTGCGACGAATGTATGCAGTTATCACAAAAACAATGTATGCAATTATAACAGTTGAAAACAAAACTAGTATTAACCACAGATGGCATCTTATAAATATTGAAATGAACTAGTTTCAACAAGGCATGTTATTTGTCTGTAGACCTTTGGGAGAAGGTTGATTCCTAGCTAAAAGGAAGGCACTGGTTAGGAACAATGTTCCCTCTAAGCTGTGGAGTCTTCTGAGCAAAAATTCTACTTTGTGAGCTACTGGCATTAAAGTTGTGAGCGGGCAATTTGGCTACTACATAAATTAGTTTGCTCTGGAGCCATCCTTCCTGAGTTAAGACAAAAATGTGTGAGCCGGAAGCTAAAAAACTGTGAGCTAGCTCAGACTAACTCAGCTTTGAGGCAACACTGGTTAAGAATCTAGAAAAGGTTGGGGACCCCTGTCTTTGGAGGAGGGAGTTAGGGCACTGCCTGGTGGGCAGGTTCTGGCAGGTGATTCTGGTAGGCTTCTGCTCAGCTTCACAACTTTTCAGCACAGGATTCCACATACTTCCACACTTTGTGAAACATGAGCTGTAGCCTGTCTTCCTTGCTTGAGGGATGAGCACGTTCCTTGGGGGGGGGACAGCTGTCAGAAATCTCATCTCTTGGCTCAGATGCCTTCTAAACACTGAGTGCCAGTCCTGCACAACTGTCATCAGCACCAAGCCAGAACCAAGAAAGTTGGAATTAATTTTAACTTTTGTTTTCCTTTCTGAATTGTCCATCTTGTTAATGCCTTTATCGCTGTGTGTGTTTAATAAAAAAAATAACTTGCATGGTTAAAACTGTAAGTCTGGTGCTAACTCTCCAGCAAAGAAAGACTTCATGTGCCCAGACACTGCAGTATTACTGATTGGGGCAAGGATGTCAAAAAGTCCCAGACCTGTCCTTAGAGTGGTCCTTCCTGAGTCATCCCTCCAAAGCAGAAGTCTCAAACTCATTTGTCACAAGGGCCAGATCTGGCATAAATGTCACTTTATCGGACCAAGCCATGTGTGCCATAAAATGTAACGCCAGGCACTGGAGGTAAAAACTTTATAAAGGACAACACCTGGTAAGCTCTGCGGTAGTCTGTTCTCACCACTGAGTGTGTGGTAGAGGCCCCAGGCTGCCTAGCGGCCAGTATAATGAGATCGCCAGCACTTGCCCCCGCCCCACGAGACAGCCGCTGCCTATGATTTTAGGCCGCCAGGTGGTCCATGGGGAGGGAGGCCCAGCCGTGGGGTCGCATGCTCGATGGCAGGTCTAGACCCCCAGTGGGCGAAAGAAACTGCTGAAGAACACCCCCCCTGGGCCAAAGTGCTGCCGTAGCACACACTGGCTGCCAGCAGGCCCCACCAGAGGATCGTCTGCACCCTCCACACGTGCAAGTACCAATTCCTGCAGCCATCAGGACAGCATCCCTGGAGCTGCAGGGGAAGCCGAGAGCTGTGTGACCTTGCTTTGGAATCCCAAGCCCAGTGTGAATGCGGCTGCAGCAGCACCTGACTTAGCAATGAGGCAGCCGCGGAAGTGAAGGGGTTCTACTTGACTGCTGCAGATGAGGTTGTTTTGCCATGCTGAAGCCATGATCGGATACACATACACACACACACCCGCCTCCTGCTCCCTCCCTCACACCAGTTTCTTGTGGGCCAGATAAAAGCCCTGGATGGGCTAGTTCCGGCCCGCAGGCTACACGTCTGACATCCCTGCTCTAAAGGTTGCTCTCTTCTACAGATGTGACCAAGCTCTGAAGGTATATCTGAGCAAGGTTTTGTAATAGGAAATCACAAGAGACTGTAGAAAAGGAAGGTGGCCCAAGGTGGACCTGTGATGAATCCCAAATTATCCTCCTACCTAAGCTGCTAAAATTTTGTTTAATTTTTCCATGTTAACAGAAAAATGGTGAGGTGAGGATGCAGTTTAGGAAGGTATATATCCTTTGCAGATGGAAGTGGCTGCCACCTTGTGGACAAGTGTGAGAACTTTACCCAAGACAAGAGGCTTTCCTTTGAAAAGATGCCCGTCCAAGTTGAGAGCAGGAAGATTGGACATAGTTAATTACAGATGGCCCGCATGCTTTTACAGTTTGGATTTAAAGCTGTTCCTCTGTTCCCATTTCCACATTTTTGATAGAAGGTGGAAGAACGGAGGTTTAAGGTCGGCACAGGCACCAGCACAACAAACTTGCATCGCCCATTTCTGTTCGTTGGTATGCCACTTGCTTTGCACTTTTTAAAAATCCGTGCAGGAACTGCTTTTCAAGACTAGTTGGGCTGAGAGAGAGTGCCCGGGAGCTTCTCACGCTGGCAGAAACACGATCCTGGTTCTTCCATTAGAACAGGTTTTGAGTCCAGCGGCACCTGGACTCCGCTGCTTCAGACCAACAGGGCCGCCCACCTGGATCTGGTTCTTCCGGGTTTACTGTGCTTTCCATTCCTCCTCCAAGTAGCACTGAGATCACTGCATGGTGGATGTCTTTCTGGTTATTAGTGTTTATTTCTGTGTTCCGCTTTTTCTTTTGTGTTCCGCTTTGTCTGAAGCCGCTGCAGTAGCTACTTTAAAGAGTTGTCAGCTAAACTAGCCTTCCTCTTCTCGTACAACTGTGGTGGATCATGAACGTTTTTTATCTTTTAGAGTTTGATGCGTTTTGGATCCTTTAAATGTTTTTGTGATTTTTGTGGTTAGCTGCTCACTTATTGTATTGGTTTGAAGCTTTTAAATGCTGCCGCCTTGGACATCTGCTTGCAGTGGCTCACGGCGGGAAAAAGATGAAATCTATACAACTGAAAATAGTTACATT
Organism: Gekko gecko; assembly: GCA_029375565.1. NCBI lineage: Eukaryota > Metazoa > Chordata > Lepidosauria > Squamata > Gekkonidae > Gekko > Gekko gecko. The sequence continues at coordinate 8,439,075 of JAPDNY010000010.1, forward strand.
TAAGGTAAAGGTAAAGGTTCCCTTGCTCGAAAGCCAGTCGAATCCGACTCTAGGGTTGCGGTGCTCATCTCCGTTTCAAAGCCGAAGAGCCAGCGCTGTCCGAAGACGTTTCCGTGGTCATGTGGCCGGCATGACTAAACACCAAGGTGCACGGAACACTGTTACCTTCCCACCGAAGTGGTACCTATTTATCTACTTGCAATTTCTTGCTTTCGAACTGCTAGGTTGGAAGGAGCTGGAACTAGAGACGGGAGCTCACTCCGTCATGTGGCACCCGGGTCTCGAACTGCTGAACTACCGACCTTCCACAGCCTGCAGTTCAGCGTCTTAACCACTTGAGCCACCGCAGCTCCTTAGTTACATTTACCAGCCATTAAAAACCAGCCCATACAGTCCAGATGCATAAAACCCTGTACTTCAACAGACATCTCAGGGGATTCTTCCCCACCACCAATGTTCCCTCTAAGCTGTGGAGTTTTGTGAGCAAAAATTCTACTTTATGAGTGACTGGCATTAAAGTTGTGAGCGGGCAATTTGGCGGTTGCATAAATTAGCTTGCTCTGGAGCCGTCCTTCCTGAGCAAAGGCAAAAATGTGTGAGCCAGGGACTGAAAAACTGTGAGCTAGCTCACACTAACTCAGCTTAGAGGGAACACTGCCCACCACCCACATCTCAAGTCCCTTTGAGATCTAAATGAGTTAGCAAAGGGAGCAGTCACTCTCAGAGATTTCTTCCAATCAGTATCTGATATCGAGAGCCAAGAGGCACGAGTGGTTCATTCAGATCTCCTCTTGGCCATAAACTCCATAGGTGGCTTTAGGCCTTACCCATCCCATATGCAGTGTGGGGGTAATAATAATCTACCTTGCAAAAGCTGTTGTAAGGCTGACTATGTGAAATAAATACTGAGTAGGCTACATTAGTGTGACATCATTGTTTTGTTGCTTCCTTGTTTTTGTGATTAGTTGCTTTGGGCGCCCCTACTGGGTAGAAAGGCCATTACCTAAACAAAAGAACAAATGTTATTTTAGAGTGAATGGAAAAGAGCATGCTTTCGCTAAGAGGAGGAGGAGGAGATTGGATTTATACCCCACCCTTTGCTACCCGAAGGAGTCTCAGAGCAGCTTACAATCCCTTTTCCCTCTTCCCACAACAGACACCCTGTGGGGTAGGTGGGGCTGAGAGAGCTCTTTTGAGAATTGCCCTTGAAAGAACAGCTCTGAAATAACTTACAACTGACCCAAGGTCACACCAGCAGCTGCATGTGGAGGAGTGGGGAATCAAACCTGGTTCTCCCAGATTAGAGTCCACACTCCTAACCACTACACCAAAAGGGTAATTATGTGGAGAACTATCTGTATTAGTGGGAACCAAAAGCTGTAGTGTCAAAGTAGTTGTTAGTAATCCTCTGTCTAAGGATGTACTGGCCAGTTTCTGCTAGAGTTTTGCCCACTGTTGAACTGAATTAAATGCTTCTCCCTAATCTATGAGGACCATGTTAATTCCTTGACTTCCGAAACTCTGAATGCCCTGTGACTCATTTCCTGCAACCCATATTCAACCTGCATGGTGCCTAAGCTTGCACATGTTCGTATCCAAGCTACTTACCAATCTTTAAACAGATTTGCCTGCTCTCAGGATAACCATGATTCTGCACAGTATGTTATCATGATAAAGAATTCATTGAGGAAGTGGCTGGTTCCACCCTGACCCTTGGAACTGCAAGCCCAAGTTGGCAGAACTTTTGGCCGCTTCCTCCTTGATGAGGTCTTCCAAAATCCTTTATGGCCTTGTCACAGCTGCTTTAAAATTACAATAATCCTGGCCGTGTTCAGTAAAAACTCAGGAAACTGCGCAGACTTCCCAGTTCCTCTTTCCCAAAAGCCATCTGTGCTCATTCATTTCAGGGCTATTGTGAACTTCTCACAATGCCTGTTTTGTTTTGTTTTTTAGTTCAACATCTCGGCGATTTGGGTGCGCGTTCAAAAGGAGCAGCATTTTTAATAGTTTTGCACAGGGCTCTTTTCGTAGAAAAAGCCCAGCAGGAACTCATTAGCATAATAGGCCACACCCAACAGCAGAAACTCATTGCCATATTAGGTCACACCCCCACATTACCAGAAGTGTGGTCATCCAGCCACACCCACCTTTTGCTTCTTATTCAGTTTACCTTGTTTGTTGTCAAAACCCCAGGACTTTTTTTGGAGCAGGAACTCCTTTGCATGTTAGGCCACACACCCCTAATGTAGCCAATCCGAATGAGTTTCTGCTGTTGGGTGTGGCCTATTATGCTAATGAGTTCCTGCTGGGCATGGCCAACTCGGGAGCCAGCCAGAACTCCGTTCCTGTGCGTTCCTGCCCAAAAATAGCCCTGGTTTTGCATCAGCTCAGTGGGAACATTCGGCATGGCAGCTGGCTGGGTGGTGGCAGCCGCTGCTTGCTTCCACCCAAACCCCATATTTTCAAGAGTAACCATTCAGTGCACCTAAGCTACCAAATGTATGCATTATGGCTTGCAGATAAAATGGTGACAGCACATGCCATGCCATTCAGGTGTATGAGACAGGAGTGCTAGAAATGTAACACCTAAAAAGGCCTTTAGTGCAAGATGAGGGTACAAAGGGCACCTTTTGATAGAGGTTATGTCTTTGCAGATTGTTCCCGCTGTTCTTTTCCTATGTTGGCTGTGCAAGCGTATTCCCCCTTCAATGGATCGAACTCTCCTTTTTTCTTCTCCTCTCCAGCCTAATCTCTCACGCCACCTGCTTTACGGGCTTGGCGCTTCAGTTATGTTCATGTGTTTATGCCAATGAGGGCAGTCCTGGTGGGTGATTTGCAACACTGGTTCCATTATGAGCAAAAAGGCTGGGCGGGGGGAGGGGGAGACAAACTCCAAAAGCCACCTCTGTCGGAGCAAGCTTCTACAGAGGCTGCCAGAGTTAATGCATCTCAAATCTGTGTCTTGGACCCATTCCACATCGGTAATGGCATTTAACACAATGTGGTTACTGTGTGTTTTCTGTCTGAACAGAACACGGCCATATATATTTTGGCTCCCAAGGCAAAATAAACGTTGGCAATTTCCGGACCACACATATGGATCTTTTAGCCTCCGTAGAGGCTGCCAGTATAACATCAGACACGCGCGGATCTCTTTGTAACAGCACAGCCAGTTCGGGCTCAAGAACGGATTTAATAGAAACCAAGATGTGCAAATCAGTGGAAAGTTTCCTTCCTCTGTAGTAAACCTTTAGTGTCCAAGGCTTCTAAACACCACTGAGACCTTCGGTAGGGTGGCATTTTCATTTTTGAAAGGACAAGTGGGGGCCCACAAGACTTGCAGGGAGGAAATCCCATCTCCCCCCCCACACTGGCCTGCTGAGCCCAAGCAGGGCTCCCTGCATAGCCTAGCCCAGAGTGGCTCCCAGACTCCACTGCCACAGGGCCTGGAGTGGTTCCCGGATTCTGCTGCAGCTAGGCCTGGAGCAGATCCCTGAGTCCTTCAGCATACAGAGGTCAGCAGGTTGTCTGCATGATGTAATGTAATTACAGGAGCTGGACACTGGCCTCTACCTCGCCTCAGGTTGGGCTCAGCTGGGCACCACCCTCTGTCTTGCCTCGCGTGAGGCTCAGCTCAGCTGGGCACCGCCATCTTCCTTGCCTTGTCTTATGCAGGGCTCAGCTGGGCACCACTGTCTGTTTTGCTTTTTCTTGCGCAGGGCTTGGTCGAGTGCTGCCATCTGCCTCGCCTTTCTCACATGGGGGTTGGCTGTGCCAGGTTCCTTCTTCCTCACCTTGTTTTGTACAGGGCTCAGCCATGCTGGGCACGTTCCGCCAAGCCAGGCATCACTGTCCGCCTCACCTCTTCTTGCACGGAGCTTGGCCGGGTGTCTCTGTCTACCTCGCCTCTTCTCATGCGCAGCTCAGCCAGGCTGGGCACCAGAGTCTGCATTGCCTAAAGTGGGCTGACCAGACAGTGCCACCTCCCCCCTCTCACTTCTTGCACAGGTCTGCTGCAGGCCAAGGCCTCTCTGCCTTGCCTCACCTCAGGCTGGCCAGGTGCCACCTCTTCCTGCCTGGCACGTGGCCGCATCAGACTCAGCCCTTCTGCCAGAAGCCTGCCCAGCCCAACCCTCCAAAGCAGCCATTTTCTCCAGGGGAACTGACCTCTGTCATCTGGAGTTCAGTCGTGATTCCAGGTGATCTCCAGCCCCCAACAGGAAGTTTATATGGTAAAGCTGCAGTGAAAATTACAAAAGATTGAGCATTCTATACATTCATATTGAATGCCCTTCCTTGGGCCGTTGCCATATGGTAAAGCGGCAGTGTTAAAGCTTTTATCATATGATTTCAGCCTGTATTCAATATAAATGTATAGAATGCGCAATTTTTGTAATTTTCATTGCAGCTTTACCATATCATTACAGCCTGAGGAAGGGTCGAAATGAAGATTTACCTGGGACATCCATGCCCGTGGTTAACACTTAATGTTAGCACTTTATGTACTGTGGTTTAGCTTCGCATGTTCAGATTCAGCTTGTATTTGTACTCCATCTTTGAAGAATAATTAATAATAATTGTTTATAATTCCAAATAGAATTCTGTAGGTATTCCTTTATTACGGTGTTTTTCCAATTTAATATACTACACATACCGTATAGCCATTTTTTGTTATACAACCCAACAGGAAGTTGGCAATCCTAGTTCCCCTTGAGGAAATGGCTCCTTTGGAGGGTGAAGTGTTTTGGCATTATACCCTTCTAAAGTCCCTCCCCAGGCTCCACCCCCCAAATCTCTTGGAATTTCCTAGCCTGGAATTGGCAACCCTGTCTCCTTCCCACCCAACAGCCAACCTAACCTGCCCCTCTGTCCTAAGCTCCCCGCCCCCCCAATAACAACCTCTACCTAAGAAAACTGTGGCCCAGTTGTAAGGTGTCAGCCACTGGGCCATACCCCATTGCATGGCAGAAAACCCTCAAGGACTTGTGGGGCGGCATCTCACTTTCCCCTGTATCCCTCTCCCCACATTATTTCTCCTTTCTCTCCTCCTGGCAACTTTCATATCCTATCCCCTTCCATTCTCCTCAGACATTCACCAACCTGCCTTTCATCTGCCTCCCATCTTCTGTTATATTTCTTATTTGTTAACTTCATTTGTACCCCAGCTTTCTCCACATTGGAGAACAAAGCAGCTTACAATATTCTCCTCTCCTCCTTTCTATCCACACAACAGACTGGTGGGGTAGGTTAGTCTGAAAGTACGTGACTGTTCCAAAATCACCCAGTGAGCTTCCACAGCAAAATGGGAATTCAAAACTGGCTCTCCCCTACTCTGAAGCTCTAACTGCTACACCACACTGGCTTCCATAGGGTGTCTCCTGTTGAACAGTAGCAGGCAGCCGGGCCTAGTTGTGCAAGCTGGGTGATACCAAGTCACCTAGAGGTTGCTGCCAGGCCAAGGGTTTCCAGCCTCCAGGTGGGATCTAGAGATCTCCCATAATTTCAGCTCAATTCCAGATGACAGAGGTCTGTCCCCCTGGGGAAAATAAGTTATTTGGAGTATGAACTTTATGGCATTATATTCAGCTGAGGCCTCTCCCCTCCCAAAACCCTGTCCTCCCCAGACTCTCCCTCAAAATCTCCAGGAATTTCCTGGTCTGGAGCTGGCAACCGTAGCCAGGCCTGGCCGTGATGTGTCTTCCCTCAAAGGCCGAAATAGGCCTGGAAAGGGCCCTGCCTCCTCCCCCTGCCTTTTTACCCACAGAAACCCAGCTTGGAATACTGTGTTTGCCTAGCAACAGCCATCGAGGGAATCCTTGTTGCTTAAAACTATAGACACTCCTCGTATCATTTTCAGGGTTTTTTTAAGCCGCCCCGTTTTTTGTTTTCGATTTCACATTTTTCTGCAAATCTGGGCCCCTTTTCGGATTTGTAGAAAGGTTGTAGAAAGGCCCTTCCAGAGCTCTGGTAACCAGATTTAAGTATCCAAAGATTTGGCCAACTTTGCTATAGAATATAAGATGATGTTGACGGTAAAGCCACAGGAGGCCTGTTAGCCAAAGAGAGGACAGACATAATATTCAGGGAATTCAAATCTCTCTGACTGTGCCTACAGCGAACCCGACTGGTGAATACATCCATGGAAGGTTTTGACCTTCCTTGTTCACTCCTTGTCTCATACCACCTCCTCCTCCTGTTGCTGCCGCCTTGAAGGACAGTTCTCCAAGTGCCCTGCGGTTGGATGCCTCTGCCAGCTATTTTGTTCTCTGGATGAGACAGCAGCAGCAGTGAGGAAGGGCCGGAGAGGGGCAAAACTAAGGAGTTTCAGCCAGAGCTGAAATGATAGAAATGAGTCTCTGTGTAGTTCTTATTGCTGCTGTGAATGCAGAGAGGTTCGCAGTGGTAACAGAGCATCAACACAGCAGTTTTCCCAGCTCTTTCCTTACTTTATGACACAATAGCTACTGTTCCCCCCTATGACCACTAGAGGGCTTATTTCAGGCTTTTTTCAAAATAAGCACTTGACAGATTGGTATTGCCAGAGCCCAGAAACATTTGTTTTTTTTAAAGAAAGGAGTGAGCAAGCAAGCTAGCTGTGGACATTCAGCTACTCCTCCAACATTTATTGGTAATATCTCCAACTATTTTTTTAAAAAAATATATGCAGGGTTAGATAACCAGTCATAGGGTATTTTATAATTATTTCCTTTCAAACTAATGCAGACTGAAATTCTGTAGCATTCACAATCCATAGACAATGATCTAAAATAATTAGATTTAGCAGACACTGTTCCTGTGCCTTTTGCAGATGAAATCTTTACTTGATAAGCCTCTTAGCAATATGAAAAACTTCTCTGCGTCAGTTCTGCATCTGAGGTGGCTCTTAGGGAGAGTTGAAAATGTTGACAGACCCAGGCCTGAAATATTGTCCAGATCCAGTAGACCTAAGTGAGGTTGTGGTGGTGTATATTGTCAAATGCTATAATTAAAAGAGTGAGTTTTTATGGGTGGTCCTCTTTCATTTAGGGGGCAGGTTGTGTTTTTTAGGAACTCAAACTGTTACAATTCATGCTGAATCATCATCATCATCGTATGGCCAGAAGTTCTAGCTCTTTTAGCGTTAGGTGGCTAGCTAGACTTGTATTTAAATCAGACTTGAGACTACTGTCTTCTTATACAGTTCTACTTACAATTGTAAATGATACACATAACAAATGGTTTTGCCACTATGCATAAATGACATCTAGTTGAATAGTGACCTAATCCAATCATAGCCTGATTCCTAGCTATTTGGAACATACCTGTAGACTTCATGTCGTTTTGAATCTTGCCAGAGCTGGATTGAGCTCCGTCACTAAGAAAAGCAGCCTGAAGTCCTCAGAAACAGCAAAGCAGCCTAGACGTGCCATCACCGCTTCTTTGGTTCGTGCTACAGCTGGTTTTGAGCTCATGCCATCTACTGCATGTTTTCTTTTGGAAACTCTTCTCTGCACCATGAGCCACTGACCACATCATTCTGAAGAGAGACTTGTATTTTAAAGGAAGAGAGACTTGTACTTTCAAGGACTATTAGGTCGCTAGTTGTTGTAGATTTTCCGGGTTGTGGGGCCATGGTCTTGGCATTGTAGGACCTGATGTTTCGCCAGCAGCTGTGACTGGCATCCTCCGAGGTATAACACAGAAAGATGGAGTACTCTCTGTGTCAAGGTGAGAAGAAAAATGGTAGGCAGGTAATTTATATCTACTCAGGAAGGTGGAGTAGGGCTGAGTCATTATCTTGTAGGCATTCCCCAGGCTGTGATGTGCTAGTGGAAGAGTTTTCCTGAGGAGGTTCTTTTTGCATATGGATTGGCTGTTGAAATTCTAATCTTATCTGTGGTGCTATTGTCAGATGTAGAGCATTTTGTGTTTTTCAGGACAGGAAACCATGCTCTATTTATTTATAAACTCTCTTCTTTCCTGTTGAAATTGTGTTTGTGTTTATGAATTTCAGTGGCTTTCCTGTGTAATCTGACATGGTAATTGGATGTGCTGTTCAGCCTTCCAGTGTCTTGGAATAAGATACTGTGTCTGGTTTGAGTTAGTAATAACCAATCCTATTTCAGAATACCTTGTGATGGAGGTCTTGGGAGGGTACTAAGGAGCTTCGGAGAATACCTGTTATTAATCTCTGATAGCATTATCTTCAGTAAAAAATATGAATCAAATTGATTTTTGGTACAACAACGGCTGCATTCATGAATCACAAACCACAGTTTGTTTCTGACAAGGATGAAACTGAAGTCCTGAGGCCACAGAATGAAACCCTGCTTTAGAATCACAGGCAAAAACAAGCCACAGTTTGTTACAGTGCCCATATTAGGATGTTACATCAAACTGCTGTTAGACTGAAGACTTCCTTAACGAGGATTTCTTTAGATATTGGTATGTTATACTGTGAGAAGGAGGTACTATGTAAGACCACACGTTTCTTGCTTGTTCTTATCACAACGAAATAATGATTTCTTGGTGACATCTGAGTGCAGCCAGTGATTTTTTTGTAAGGGTCTGTTGAGAATATTTCCTTTCATGGCTGTGAACGTAATCTAAAAATAGATGCATGTGCCTCTAGTGAAATGTCATAAAAAGCTGATTTTATCAGAAATACTAGCATTAATGTATTGGAAGAATGCTGTTTTATAAAGAGATAGAGAAGTGATGTGTTAGTTCTGCCTAAAGAATGGTCTGTGAACATCCTGTGTCTTTAGTTCATTTATTTATTATTATTATTTGCATTTATATCCCGCCCATCCCACGGGCAGGCTCAGGGTGGGTAACATCACTGAAATAAATAACATTTCAGTTTAAAACATTAAACATTAAAGCATAATAAAACATTATAACAATTAAAACAATGAGTACAGCTTAGAACAGCGTCAGTTGGCTATAAAGTTCTGGCCTGATGGTGCAGTGAGTTAAAGGCCATTTGCCGGTGGTCAGTAGACAAGTGACAGACGGGTGACAGCAACCTCAGGGAGGCCATAAGTTCTAAGGAAGCTGAGCAGGTCTGGCTCTTATGGGATCTCTGGGAACCCCATTTAAGCTTGTGGCCCTCCAGCTGCTTTGAGTCGTCAAAAGGAAGATGCATAAAAGCCTTCAAATATCCATAAATGTTCACTTAAAAAACAAGCTAGCCTAACTACTCATATCTGTGGTCCATAAGAGGGAATGTCCATCTTTTGATAAACTTACCTGCCTGTTTACCTAGAGGAACTTCTTACTCACCATAGGTGACTTAACAACTACAGTAATTCTGCCATAGGGCTGCACTGTATGTGTGAAAAAAGCTTCATTAAGGGTACCATAAAATATCTGTCAAGGAAAAGGTTGTTCCAAAAGGTTGAAAAGTCTTCCTTTTCTACCCAAGGTGGTTTCATCTTTTGACCTAAATTAGTGTACTGCCGGTCTCCTTTCCAGCACCCAAAGACAATATAGAAAGAGTGTTGCATTCATTAGAAAGAACCTTACACTCATGCGATGTAAAGTGTGCAGTCTCCTTCTGCTTGTAGAAAACAGAGTGCTTTAAGAAAGATAAACATTATAAAATTTCTGCTCAGACAGCATCTCACTGGACTGTGTTCCTCATTCATAAATGCTGTGAGAAGGCTAATGCCTTATGCTGACTGGGGTTCAGAGTCCATTCCACAAGGGCCCAGGCTTCAGCCTCTGGTTCTGAAACGGATAATTTCCCACACATCACCAGCAAATAGCAGCCATCTGCATGAATAAGAATTTGCATGCTGGTTTAAAATTTCATGCTGTTAATTTGGTGAGGAGGATGCTGTTTTCACGACAGGGCCTTTCTAGAGGGATGTGTGCATGCATATGCTTTAGCTGCAATGGAGTTGATGCATTATTAAAATTAAGTGCTTTCTTTTTTATAAAAATGGTGGTAACTTTAACATCTCAGTAGCTGATTCTGAAGGGCTCATGGCTAGTGTTGACGATGGACACACAATAAAGGCTTTTAAAAAATTAAAACCATTAAATGAATCACCCATTGGAATTTTATATTTCCTTTTTAATTAAAAAAAACAAACCTAGTGCCAAGCATTGAATTGTAGGCAGGAGAGGTATGGCCCTGACGGGGATAGTCCAGGGTAGCCTAATCTCATCAGATCTCAGAAGCTAAGCAGGGTTGGCCTTGGTTAGTACTGGGATGGGAGACCACCAAGGGTGTCCGGGGTTGCTATGGAGAGGCAGGCAATGGCAAACCACCCCTGAAGGTTTCTTGACCCCACTAGGGGTCACCATAAGTTGGCTACAACCTGACAGCACTTTCTGCCACCAGAAGAGGTATGAAGAATGATGTACTGGGGGGTGGAAGTGATGGTACCAGACCCCCCCCCTTTCCCTTGGCATTTCATGGTGCCGACCCCAGCACCCACCAGGCCTAGTAGGGCCACCCTGCGTAGATCCACACACCTGCCAGCTGATCCATGATGACTGGCCTTTTAACAACCAGCCATCCGACAGTCAGCTGTCTGGCCACTCTGCCTTGGGGTCAGGAAAGGGAAGCGGCTGGGGAGAAATTGCTCCAAAGAGTCTGTTGGTCCTTGACAGGTTTGACCATGCCCTGTAGAGCGTCAAGAGAGAGGGAGGCACGGCTGGGGCTTTTAGAAGGTCTGAAGGGTGGGGGCCAAGGACTACACACCAGCTCAGAAGGGTGCAGAGCATGGTGGAGAGGAGGTGAAATATTGCTCTACCTAGGATTGCCAACTTCCAGGTGCCCTCGAATGTCAGCAGACCAGTCTCCTCCCTACCAAGACATGGTTTGTGTGACTACAGAATACCTGTGTCTGGCAATAAGACACCATGAATTCAGGGGCAGAAGAGGCCTGAGGTTGGAGGCGAGAGAAGGCAGTTGGCGTTATCAGGAAGCTAGAGAAATGCATGAAGTTTGGGAAATACGGAAATACAAGTGTGAACCCACGAGAATCGCAGAAGGGGGGAATCCCTCCCCCCCACTGCTCCCAGTTCACTCCGGAGGGTGCCAGCTGCTGCTCTGGATCCAACTGGGCCCACCATGGCTGGGCTGGAGCAGCTGCCGGCATCCTCTGTCAGGCGCTCCTGGCCTGTACCACTGCCAAGGTAAGTGTGTTCTCTGTGCTTGTACAGAGAATGCTACTTTAATTTTGGGGGGATTTAAACTCCCTCTCATGTATTTTTTTTTATTTTCAGATTTTTCTGCACATCTAGGGTGTGTCCCAAGTGTGCAGAAAAATCTCTTTCACCTCCATGTGGCCCCAATCTGCAGATTTAGACATCCACATATGATGCCCAGGGATGGCTAATAGTCTATAGATGGAGGAAGCTGGAGCAATCCTAGCCTCGGGGCAGGAAAAAAATTAAGAGGAGGCAAGGAAAACAGACAGAAGCACCTTTATTTATTTATTTATTTATTTATTTGATTTGTGACTCAATCTCCCCCGCTACCGCAGGGCTGAGAGCGAGTAGCAACATTGTTTTATAATAACAAACAACCATAATTATTAAAACAATTATTAAAATACTAATCATAACAAAACAGATGGTACATAACAATACATCGGGGAAGATTTAGTCGCTTCAAAACGGGGAGAGGCAGGAGAAAGAAGGGGGCAAAAGGGATGGAGCTGTCATTCCCATCCGTCAGAAGCTTCAGCAGAGGCCTGGTAGAACAGCTCTGTAACTGTAGCAGTTCTCACAGGGCCCAGATCTCAGCTGGGGGAGCGTTCCACCAGGCCAAGGCCAGGGTCCAGAAAGCTCTGGTTCTGGTAGAGGTTAATTGAATGCTTCTCAGTCCAGGAATCATCAGTCGATCCTTATCCAGTGAGCATAATGCTCTTAACGGGGTATTCCAGAAGATGCGGTCCCAGAGGTCTGTGGGTCCCAGACTGTGTAGGACTTCAGTGGTTAAAACCAGCACCTTGAACCTGATCCAGTATTCAGTCTGGAGCCAGTGCAGCTGGCAAAGCACCAGTTGAGTGTGGACCCTAGCTGGAGTTCTGGTAAGAACTCAGGCCGCTGCATTCTGGATGAAAGTGGAGAGGATGGTGCTGTCTGATGACGGAATCATTTCCTGCAGCCTTTAGCCTGTCTGCACAGCCCCTGAGAATCGCTTGGCGTGGTGACCTCACATGGTGGCATCTGTATGGAGTGGGAAATCAATCCAGCCTCCTCTCCCTCCTCTATGTTGTCAGACCTAACAGTGACAAGCAGCAGCGAGCATGGGAACCTGCCCAGGTCTGCGCATCAGCAGTACTTGCTTTCTGAGCCAGCAGGTGCTGAAGTCTTCTGTTACAGCAACACTGAGTGGGCAGTGTGGTACAGTGGTTAGAATGTCGGACTAGGGTCTGGGAGACCCCAGTTTCCAGTCCCTCCTCTGCCATGGAAGCTGGTTTGGGTGACCTAGCGGTGACCAGCTGCTCTGTTCTCCCAGCCACGCCTTCTTTACAGGGTCGTTACGGTGAGGATGGAGTTGGAGGCAGAGAGAACAGTGCTGTAAGCCACATTGGGTCTTCACCAGGGAGAAAAATAAAGGTAAAGGTTTCCCTTGCTCGAAAGCCAGTCGAATCCGACTCTAGGGTTGCAGTGCCCATCTCCGTTTCAAAGCCGAAGAGCCAGCGCTGTCTGAAGACGTTTCCGTAGTCACATGGCTGGCATGACTAAACACCAAGGTGCACGGAACGCTGTTACCTTCCACCGAAGTGGTACCTATTTATCTACTTACAATTTCTTGCTTTCGAACTGCTAGGTTGGCAGGAGAAAAGCAGGGTATAAATCTCTAAACAAAAACAACAACAACAACATGTTCTGCTATAAGAAGCCAGCCAGCATCCCTAGTTTAAATCTTGCCTCTGTCACAGATTCATTAGAAGCTGTTAAGGAAGTCACTCAGTTTTAATCTGTGTTCCCTCTAACCCTGTGGGGTCTTGTGAGCAAAAATTTTACTTTGTGAGCTACTAGCATTAAAAGCTGTGAGTGAGCGATTTGGCTGCAGCATGAAGTAGTTTGCTCTGGAACCCTCCTTCCTGAGCTAAGACAAAAATGTGTGAGCCAGAGGCTAAAAAACTGTGAGCTAGCTCACACTAACTCGGCTTAGAGGGAACACTATACAGGGATACCAACACTGACCTTGGTTTTTGTTAGGATTACTGAGATAATATATGTGAAATAGTTTGGGCCCTCCAAAGAGCTATATAAACGCTAAGTAAGTATTATTACTTTTGTAATCACAATTAATCACGGGCGAGCGCCATAGTGACACACATGCCTAGCAGACAGAACAGCTAACATTCTGGTAATTCATCATCCATTAGGGAGAACCTCCCTCTTGTTCCACTGGTTTCGCTGCCTTCCTCATGCACTTTCTGCACGTCATTACATTATTTAACAAGGCATCTTACCACAGAACACTGAACAGATGTATCTTAGGAACCACATTTAGGTCAAAAACTTAACTGTTTCTTTTCACAAACAAGAAGTCTAGGAACAAGAAGAACAAGTGAGCTTCCCAGCTTTAGAAAAATGCATCCGCCAGTTAGTCTGAAATGAATTTAGAACAGGTTACAATTACATGGATGTAGAGATTAAATGTGAGAAAACATCAAACACCTTGCACAGCTGAAGGGGCTGGGGGAGGAGAAGCAATCCTGTGCTAGAAAAGGGAATGAAAAACTTGGAGAGATATTTATTTAATTGATCCGATCAGATTAAAATGCAGCCCTCATACCTGAGAAGTGTCTCGACTGATTTATCACATTAAATTCCTAATCACTTAATCTAAAACTAAATCAATTGCATTAATAATGTTTTTTTCTTTTCCTACTTTTTAATATCAAGGCCTTTGTTCAGAGATCCTTTTTAAAAATCCTCCGTTGTACAAAAATAGACAGGCAGCTGTTCACATCTTGACAGAATAGTATTCTAATTCAGGGAAAACAAAAGTCACAGAAGTAACGGAAGTGCAGGGTCAAATCTGTAGCTTGCTGTGAAGTCAACGTGCCGATGTTGTAGGTGCGCTATCACCTAGGAGGCACTTTAGTAAACAGCATGCATCTTTTTTTGCATTTAATTTATTCTGTAGTTCTGTGATCAAGGGCACTGACATATCCCCTAATTCTTTCTGCTTTGCAAATGTTGCTTCTCAAGTAGGATGATAAAAACAGGGGATGTCACAGTGCCTTTGATTAGAGGACCACAGAATAAATGATTAAATATTTAACTGCAAGAAGATATAAATTTACTAAAGTTTGGTGTAGTGGTTAAGTGTGCGGACTGTAATCTGGGAGAACCGGGTTTGATTCCCCATTCCTCCACTTGCACCTGTTGGATGACCTTGGGCAAGCCATAGTTCTGGCACAGCTGTTCTTGAAAAAGAGCACTTTCTGTCAGAGCTCTCTCAGTCCCGCCTACTTCACAGGGTGTCTGTTGTGGGGAGGGGAAGGGAAAGGAGTTTGTGAGCCACTCTGAAACTCCTTTGGGTAGTGAAGGGTGGGGTATAAGTCCAATCTCTTCTTCTTCTCTTCTTCTGAAGTGATTCCATGGCACTTAATTGCAGAAGTCTTCGTAAAAAAAATAACACAAGCTCTGGCGTGGCATATGAAGTTCTCCCCACCCTCTCCCATTTTATCCTCACAACAGCCCTCTGAAGTGGACTAGGTTAGGAAAGAGTGACTGCTCCAAGGTCACCCAGCAAGCTTTATAGCAGAGTGGGGATTTGAACTGGGGTCTTCCAGATCCTGGTTCAACACCTTAGCCAGTGAGGTGTGCTGCTTACTTATACCAAAGGTTTCTTTCACCAAAAATCTGCCTCTGCTATTGACTGAGCTACTCAGATCGTAGAAAGACAAAGTAGACAAAATGGTCCAACAAAGGAGAGTTGGGTAAATCCAAGGAATACCAGTACGTAGAACTGCATATTAATTTGGAATAACCAGCCAGGTCTTTGGCTGCATGCATAAGTGGAATGCTTAAGGTAATTCGGCTAAAATGGTGACCTTCAGATTCAGTTGTATTGTACATTCCCTAGGCTTGGACCATCTGTTTCCAAGTATTCTTGCTCTGGAAAATGTAGAAGGTTCCTCTGCTTACACTCTGCTTACGCTGATGGTAATATGTACCTGGAAGGTAAGCTTCAGAAGATGGTGCTGGGGGACTGCAGCTCAGCCCCTTTATGTTTGGCCTGTGGGGTCCTACAAGGTTCCATTTTGTCCCCTATGCCGTTTAAGATCTACATGAAACCTCTGGGTGAAGTCATCTGGAGATTCGGGCTGGATTGTCTCCAATATGCGGATGACACTCAGCTTTATCTCACGCTTCCAGCTGATCCCAGGGAAGCTATCAAAACCCTGAACCGGTGCCTGGAGGCAGTTTTAGAATGGGTGTGGACTAATAAACTGAAGCTTAATCTTCACCAGGCAGAAGTGCTACCGGTGTGTGGAAGGTCTGACCTGGGATTTGAGCTGCCGCCTGGAGTTGTGCTCCTCTTAAATGCACAGAGTGCTTTTGGACCTGGGACTACTGCTGGATAAGCAGGTGGCAATTGTTGCTAGGAGTGCTTTTTACCAGCTGTGATTGGTTGCCAGCTGCAGCCTTTCCTGGGAAGAAAAGATCTGGCCACTGTGGTGCATGCCCAAGTTAGATGAGATTACTGTAATGCCGTCTATGTGGGGCTGCCCTTGAAAAGTGTTTGGAAACTTTGATTTGGTACAGGATGCTGACTGGAGTGGGCCGTCGGGACCATATCACTCCAGTCTTGGCCCATCTACACTGGCTCCCAGTTTAGTTTAGTTTAGTTTTATGATCACGGTCTTAAGACCAGCATACAATACAAACATAGTATGAAAAAGGAGGGGAAAACAGAGATCATATACAGAATAAAATCTAAATTTAAAAACTTTTAAAATGCGACTCCCGCGATCTAAGAATCAATGCACAGAACTCAGCAACTGAACATGTCATCTCTGCATTCTTATCTGATAGAAGCCAGTGAAGTCTTGCTTTGTTTGTATTAATGTGACCAGGTATCCTATCAACTAATGGGGTAATGATTTTAAGACGAGCCTCTCTGTAGAATGGGCAACTGGAAAACATACGCTCTACTGATTGGACCTTGCATGAAGTGTATGAACATAGCCTTTCAGGGTAGGGGTTTTTATTGTACCTGCCTTGAATAACTGCAGATGGAAGGGCAGAACACCTGGCTAGGGCAAATGCCCTTCTAGAGTTCTTTCCCTCCACTGAGGTCAGATATGTAGCCGGCTCAAGGGTCCTTTTGATATTTAGCAATATCCCGAGCTTTGAAGCCTTAGTGATGTCAGACTGTCATGGCTCCCAGTTCATTTCTGGGCACAATTCAAGGTATTGGTCTTGACCATCAAAGCCCTCTGTGATTTGAGACCAACATACCTGAAAGACCACCTACTCTCTCATGAACCTGCCCGACCACCACAGTCATCTTTGCAGGAGCGACTTTGGTTGTTGCCACCTTCTGAGATTAATTACAACAAACCGGACCACGGAATGATTACTAGAAAGCCGTTGTTTCTCTTTAGTTGTTTCTCTTGTAACAAGTGTACTACATTAGGACCCTGAGCCTAAGATAAGACTTTATTACTGGCTGTAAATATTACCATAGGAGCTTCATGGTTAATGCTTAAGTTGTGTTCTTGTTAATTACTTAAAAAATACTCTAAAAATTTATACTTAGCATATATTAAAAAAAAAGATAAAAGTTATAAAATTATACACGTGATTTAGTGTTTTACTTACCTTCTAAGATTAGGCAAGTAGCAGCGCCGGAGAGGGCCTTCTCAGTCATGGAACTAGAGCTCTGGAACTCTCTCCCCAGGGGGCATCATCTGTCCCCTTCTGTTGCCATCTTTTACCACCGGGTGAAGACTTTTTTGTTTCATTTGGCATTCCCTCAGTGACCCCTTCTTCCTAAGCAGTGTTTGAATTGCTGTTTTTATGTCTTTGTACATATTTTAACTGTCTTTAATTGCTTTAATGATATGTGTTTGGGAGGTGGGTTGATTTTAATAGTTTTAAAGTATGATTTTTATCAGGTATATTTTGATTTGTTAGCTGCCTTGGTAGCTCTTGTGAGGGCAGAAAGGCAGGATATAACTCTTGTGAAATAAAAAAAAGACCATGCAAACCACGCAACACATCTATCGTCAGATTTCTGTTCCGAATTAAACAGGACGAGAAGAGAGCACATTGCAAGATGGCTAAAAATTTTGGTAGCTATGACACTTATTGGCCACCAGGGAGCAGCAGCATTGAATTCTCTCTCCTATTAAAACTAAATTTAGCACCACACCCAAAATATAAATATGAAGGTTTCCATGTGCATTGCCAAAGGAAATGAAAACTCAATATATTGAATCTCTGAGCGAGATCTGTTCTGCTAATGGTGACAGTGCTCAGATCTAATGGGGGAAATTAGGAACGTGTGTGTGTGTGTAACATTTTCTGGTGTCTCCTTGCGGAGTATTATAGTTTGGATATGCTGGAATGGATGCATCTATACATAAAACTGATTGGAAATTTGGATTTTCCAAAAGCTTATGTCACATTCTCGCTGTGCTGTGTCCCCCACCTTGTTCCTCCCTTGCCTGTTCAGCTCAACAAACTTTGAGGTGTGCTTGGAAGCCACTGAGGCTGCTACAACTGGACCGGGCTGTCCTACCAGCCCCCTGTCACAACCTGTGAGGCAGGAACCATCCATTTCCACCGCCAGTACCATTGTCAACAATACCACTGAAGTTATCAGGTCCCAATTTTTCATGCCAGCTACCCCTTAGAGAAGCGATTCTCCCTTTGAAGATGGTTTGCCACCTCATCCCATTAGAGATGGATGCTGGTGGCCCTTACAATTCCCAGCAGTGGTCTGACCAGTGTAGATGCATACAGAGAGGTCATAGGCGACATCATGAGACAGGGTCATGAAAAATGACTCCTCTGGCAATGGTACTCATGGGCAACACTATTGGAATTAGTAGCACTAGAGTTGGAATTGCTGTAGACCAAGGTTTCTATGTTATCTTTAGCAGCTGGTATATGAGACAGAAGTTGCTCTTTGCAGGGTCTCTGAGCCAGATTTGTGTTGTAATTTATACCGGCACAGTCTCCCTGCCTTGATCTCCTCACATAAAGAACCAGACAAATAAAACTTATTGTAGACAGTGATGTGTGCAGTATCCTTTAGGGGTTCTGAAAAACAATTTTAATTTAGTTGAATGGTACCTCGTGGGTGTGTCTGCTACTCAGAACTAATATGGCGTTTTCTTTGTTTTCCTTTTTTTCCAGAGATTAAGATAAAGGGGTGTATATGTAAGTTTTGCAAGATGTACGATGAGAGAAAATGTTGATATAGAGCTGCCTGATTGGCAGTGTGGTGTAGCAGCTGGAGTGTTATACTGTGATCAGCCAGAATCAGGTTGAGATTCTCACTCAGCCATGAAAATAAGAACATATGAGAAGTGTGGCAGAATTTTGGGGTTCAGTGGAGTCCTGAGAATTTCTGTCTTTCTTATTATGTATCTTAGGGCAGAGAGGCCTAGGCATTAGCTTGGATAGGCTTTGGTTCTATCTCAGAAAGCATTGCAACGCACATCTATTTTTTCTGCACTGTAACCAGTTTTCCCTCTAAGCTGAGTTAGTGTGAGCTAGCTCACAGTTTTTTAGCCTCTAGCTCACACATTTCTGTCTTAGCTCAGGGAGGAGTAGCTCACTCACAACTTTAATGCCAGTAGCTCACAAAGTAGAATTTTCGCTTACAAGACTCCACAGCTTAGAGGGAGCATTGAATAACTCTGATATCTGGCTTAGTGGAGCCTTGTGGAATGTTTTCATTCTTGGTGGTAGGGTGTACCATCTCCAGTCTAAACTTCCATAGATTGTCAGGCTTGTCTCCTATTATCCAGAGAAAATGGCCCATCCAGTCCAACACTCTGTGTCACACAGTGGCCAAAACCCAGGAGCCATCAGGAGGTCCAACAGCGGGGCCAGATTTCCTGTGATTACCTTGACCCAGTCTCTCTGTCACACTCAGCCTTGCCTACCTTACAGTGTCATCTTGAGAACAAAATGAAGAGCAGACGACCATGTACTATCCCCTGAGCTTCTTGGAGGAAGAGCAGATTAACTTGTAAAAAACAAATAAGGTGGCAGAGACCAGGGAACACATGGGCTGAAAAAGACTAGATTTCTGAGGCATTTGAATTTTTAAACCACTCAACCCGGAAAATCTACAGCAACTAATTTAAAATAACTGTTCCATTGTTCTCCCGAGCCAAGCTTCCCTCTGTACATCTATAATTTCTTGGATAATTAAAATTTTAAAGAAATAACAAGCGAGTTGTATAATGTGCTAAATCAGAGTGACTAACTATGTGCTTCAGTGGGTTTTTCCCCCTCACTTCCAGTTACATCCCCAGAAAGAAACATATGCCTCCAAGAAATATCACTCTCACATGCTGTGACAGCTGTGTTAGCTAAGCATCCTTCTGGCTTTCTTTAAAAAAAACCTGATATAATTAGTTTCCATGTCTTTTAATAAGTTTGTATTTGGTGTCTTGAAAGGCATGGTTCCCTCAGACACAATTCTGTCTCTTTTTTAGCTGTTTGGATTTTGTATGTTTGTGGAATAGGTGGTGTAGGTGATGTAGGGGATGTAGAATGTGTTGTTGTAGGTGT